>OZ012708.1:546098-1952392 GCA_963942595.1 Cylloceria caligata | reverse complement strand
AGAATTCTCAACGTTCCTTCGTTAACGACGTGGAAAATCATGAAAATAAATTTGATTTTTATTATTAAAAAAAAAAACCACTGTCGCCTTGTATGGTCAATAGATTTGCAAAAGCCCCGGCCATCCGATCAAAGGATCTAGAGTCAAGCTTACCGTAAAGTGTAATCGATGTGCAAGTTGATCGTCGTTTTTCTTCTTTTTAAATTTTACAACAACAACAACAACAAAATACTACGACGACCAGACCAATCGATGGATTATTATTATTATTATTTCCGTTGCTAATACGACGTCAGTTACCCTTTCGATAACCCTGATTCGTCCTAATCAAATACTGCCAGGATTGTACCGGCGTATTTACATTATTACCGATAGACCAAATTTATTTATGATAATAATATATTGAGGGTTGTTGTCTTAAGCCAAGGAAAGATTAATGATGTAACATAAATGAAAAGAAATTTTTGTAACGCCAGAGCGCACAGTTCCTTTCTTGTTCTTTGTTTTTTTTTTTTTTTCTTTCTTTCTTTCTTTCTTTTTTGAGTACAGCCGACACGCAATTTCAAGTAAATTTGATTCAAGCGCGTCAGGGAATACCAATAGAACGTCAGAATGTTGCACGAATAATAATATATCGCAAGAAATTGTTAAAGGAATTAAAACTTCGTGAAATGGCACACTGTCCCTTCATTTGTAAAAACGCAATCTGTCATTTCTTCAAAAATCCTTATTCGAATTGATCAAGACCTTGAGGTTCAACGCAGAGAAAGTTCATGTTCTTCCTAATTTTGCAATGAAAAAAATATTTACAGTTTCATTATCGACTTAGCTCTGTTCGAGAACAAAATCGTAATCTGTAAATATTTTTTTTTTTGCAAAATTTCCATAAACTCAGATTGTCACGTGCACTAATATTATAATTATTCCTTACGTTTTAACAATTTGACCGTTGGAATGTACGGATCGAGATCGTGTGCCATTTCACCTTAAAAAAAAATTGCACTTTTTCTTTTTCAACTCTCAAATCTCTTGATTTTGACTTAAAATCACCCTTCGAAGAATATGGCAGCTGTGAATCGAGTCTAAGATTGCTTATGAAAGGAAGATAAAAGCGCTGGACTTGATTCTCACCGTCCACCCTTTGGACCTTTGATTTTACGTCTATACCAACAGTTTTGGAGAACAGGAGATTATTATTTTTTTACATATTCTATTATATTAAAAAAAACTTTTTACGTCAAATGGCAGACGCTTTCTCGTGTTGAAAAACGCAATTCATATTTTCACCCAAAAAAAACCATTGGAATTGACCAAATGCGCGTCAACGCAGTTATTGTTTTTTTTTCTCAAAGTATTACAAAGAAAAAAAATTCGATTATCGATCGAGCTTTGATCTCAAAAATGCCAATAAATTTGTCAAAATTTACAAAAGCGTAGAACGTCATTGTACTCATTTGAAAGAGTTTCATCAGGCAGAGATAAATATGCACAGGAAAATCTAAAATTTGTGCCTGAATTATTTGGAAATGATTTTTTTTTATGGGACACATTTAAGATACATTCTTATGGCATAAATGAAAATTATCACTTTGGAGAAAATGTAGAGATCCTCTCTCGACCGGGTAAACCTCCTTAAGGTGATTTTTAGAGTTTAATTTAATTCCGATAAGCGATCTTTGAGAAAATATCAATCGGAAACGTTTGCCATTTCATTTAAAGTGATTAATTCTCTGAAAAAAGGATATAAAAAATATTTTAAAATACCTCGAAATCCACCAGATGTTGAACAACACGGTACTACTTGTTTAGATTAAAAGAGAATTGAATGTAGTTGCAATTAGTTAGGAGTAAATATGTTTTTTGTATCGTCGATTTGATGCAATCTCGCGATCAGTTGACTATTAATGTATCTACGTTTTTTAATACTTAATTTCCTCTCCCGATTATCCGATTCTTCGATATCCCCGAAAAATCTCTATCGCCGACATTCGTAAATTGCGATACAATTTAACCAAACCATAGTTTTTCTATATTTTTCTTCACAGTGTAATCAATTATTTTCGAAGTTAGCAAAGAGCAGAATTTTCTTCGTCACAAAGAAAAACGTTTAAACTGTAGATAAAGATATTATGTTATCATACTAATCGATAATAACATAACGATTGAATATAAGATTCTTCTCTCCACTGTAAAAGTAACGAAAACCGGTTCTCTACGCATGAAGATATATTTAACAGCGTACATTTGGTTTAATATCAAGTTTTTTTGGGTTCAGTTCCTATTGCATACAGACAGTCCGGGCATTTGGTCGTTTGAACGTAAATCGTCGAATTCTGTACATTTTTTTTGCTTTTATTTCTTCAAATAATCTCACCCTTGTCTCCTCGATATCCTGTAAAGTTAATGCACATTTATTGTAGATTAAGAGAAAACTAATGTTTAACAAAGTCATTATTCTCCGTGGTCTCAACAAGATCGAATGATCTTCGGAGCGTTCGTCTTATAGTATTTCTTCATTCTTCTCTCGTCCATGCATGTCGTGAACATAATTTTGCATTCCTCTTTCCTCTTCTTTTATTATTATTTCTTTCATTTTTATGTAATTTTTTTTATATAATATATATTTTTTTAATCCGTAATCCAAGCGCTCGGAATCCAAAGAATAATCGGCAGACCATCAACAATGGAAAATAAATTACACGACCGATCGAACGTTGATCTTCCTTCAACATTTCCTGTCCTTTTTTTTTTTTTTTTTTTGCTTTTTTTCGTTATTTCTGTTTAAACGAATTCTTTATTTTACGTATAAACGTCGCCGTGAACGAGCGCGAATTTAATGAATTATTTTTCCTGTGGCCTTACAATGCCTCTCGGTCCTTCCTTCTCCGAACCGTTTAGCGTTACTTTCGTTATTGACATGACTCGATGATGATATCGATTATAATTTCACGATGTTGAAATATAAAATAAATTGTGTAAATATAACAAAAAAAATTCTTATTTTTCCCTAACTTTTCTTTCAGCATTTCTACATTTTTGCAATTAACTCGTTGCTCACTTTCTACGTTTGTGAAACTCGTAACTTTTTTTTTTCACGGTACGTGTAGATATATTTGTTAAAATGAATTGTATAATTTGTTTATTTCTTATAAAATTCATTATTTTACTCAAGAGGATCGAGTTACTTAACGAATCTTAAGAATTAAATTGATTTGCTGTCACAAGTATAACATTTTGCAGCTTGATAAAAGAAAGTACAACTTAAAAAGAACACTAAAATTATTTATTTTCATAAGTTATAAATATTTTTTGTGTAGCCCGAGTCATCGTAGCTAAATATCTTTTTTATTTTTAACTCGTCGCTGCGCCGAGGTTGCAACGATGGAACAAATTGGCTTTGCGAGCCAAAGATAGCAGAACGTAAGAGTTTGAAGGCATTGGCATGTCCGGTATTGACATCTCATTACAAATTATCTTAGAATTTTTGTTATCGTAGACGTTTGTTAAGGCGGAGGACTTTGATCGGTAGCGGAATCCAAGTCAGTATCCTGAATCGATTGAGGAGTTGACGTCGATTTTGTTCCAATTACGATCGGATACGATTTTTCCATAGTTCCTTGACTATTTTTTTTTTTTAAACACTTCAGTTGACATCATTTGTTTAAATAATAAATAATGGACAGTTCGTTGTAACAAAACTTACCAGTCAGAGATTGAAATGTGAATGTTAAGACGATAAAGAACGCTTATGATGTTGCAATGAACGAGATTGGACGAAGGCACTGACGGTACCTTAAGTCCTATCACAATTTCAGCGGTTTTATCAAATGGTGGAAATTTTTCAGTCGTCTTAACGATATCGTTGATTTTTTTCGTATGGCCTTGATTATATACTTTCAATAGTTGATTTACCGTGGAATGTCCAATAACTTTTATTATCTGAAAAAGTTAATATTTTTTATCGAATCATTACGGACGTCTAGAGGATTCTACAATAATAATTGTTCAAACATACGCGAGATGTTTTTAAGATATTTTTTTTTACGACTACCAAAATCAGGGAAAACCGAGGATCCCGTCTTAAGCTCCTTTTCGCTCTATCTCCCACAGGAGCCGAGAAAAACGCGAAAAACAATTTTTTCGATATTTCCCACATGGGATGGACGTTATCTGATGTATTTCGTCGCGCTGATCACGAATCTGGTCGTGGATTTGCGATATCTCCAACAGGAGCTGAGAAAATCGCAAAAAAACCGAATTAACCGAAAACCACCTTTTTTGCGTTCACTAAAATTACGATATCTATCGTTTTCTCTCTAATAGCGACTGTTTCCGCTGCTCTTTGACTTTCTAACGAACAAGGCTTGTTAATACATGGATTTCCATGCATTTAGGATAGTAGAATAATTTTTTTCAATTTTTTTGCGAAAGATAATCGATTTCTTAAGTATGTGAAAAATGCTATTTTAGAGGTAAGATACAATCTGCGCTCTCGGATCGAAAAATTGAAATATCGGGATGAGCCTAGTCGCATTTTCTTCCTTTTTCCATGCTCTTTCGAATGCAAAAAGAATTTTGAGGATCGGTTGAACCATTCAAAAGTTATGGCCTTTTTATCGACTAACCAAATCAGGGGAAATCAAGGATCCTGTATTAAGGCCCTTTTCGCTCTATCTCCCACAGGAGCCGAGAAAAACGCGAAAAACAATTTTTTCGATATTTCCCACATGGGATGGACGTTATCTGATGTATTTCGTCGCGCTGATCACGAATCTGGCCGTGGATTTGCGATATCTCCAACAGGAGCTGAGAAAATCGCAAAAAACCGAATTAACCGAAAACTACCTTTTTTGCGTTCACTAAAATTACGATATCTATGGTTTTCTTTCTAATAGCGACTGTTTCCGCTGCTCTTTGACTTTCTAACGAACAAGGCTTGTTAATACATCAATTTCCATGCATTTAGGACCGTAGAATAATTTTTTTAAATTTTTTTGCAAAAGATAATCGATTTTTTAGTTAGGTGAAAAATGCTATTTTGGAGGTGACACACAATCTGCGCTCTCGGATCGAAAAATTGAAATATCGAGATGAGCCTAGTCGCATTTTCTTTGTTTTTATGTGCTCTTTCGAATGCAAAAAGAATTTTGAGGATCGGTTGAACCATTCAAAAGTTATGGCCTTTTTATCGACTAACCAAATCAGGGGAAATCAAGGATCCTGTATTAAGGCTCTTTTCGCTCTATCTCCCACAGGAGCCGAGAAAAACGCGAAAAACAATTTTTTTGATATTTCCCACATGGGATTGACGTTATCTGATGTATTTCGTCGCGCTGATCACGAATCTGGCCGTGGATTTGCGATATCTCCAACAGGAGCTGAGAAAATCGCAAAAAACCGAATTAACCGAAAACCACCTTTTTTGCGTTCACTAAAATTACGATATCTATCGTTTTCTCTCTAATAGCGACTGTTTCCGCTGCTCTTTGACTTTCTAACGAACAAGGCTTGATAATACATCAATTTCCATGCATTTAGGACCGTAGAATAATTTTTTTTAATTTTTTTGCAAAAGATAATCGATTTTTTAGTTAGGTGAAAAATGCTATTTTGGAGGTGACACACAATCTGCGCTCTCGGATCGAAAAATTGAAATATCGAGATGAGCCTAGTCGCATTTTCTTTGTTTTTATGTGCTCTTTCGAATGCAAAAAGAATTTTGAGGATCGGTTGAACCATTCAAAAGTTATGGCCTTTTTATCGATTAACAAAATCAGGGGAAATCAAGGATCCTGTATTAAGCCCCTTTTCGCTCTATCTCCTACAGGAGCCGAGAAAAACGCGAAAAACAATTTTTTTGATATTTCCCACATGGGATGGACGTTTTCTGATGTATTTCGTCGCGCTGATCACGAATCTGGCCGTGGATTTGCGATATCTCCAACAGGAGCTGAGAAAATCGCAAAAAACCGAATTAATCGAAAACCACCTTTTTTGCGTTCACTAAAATTACGATATCTATCGTTTTCTCTCTAATAGCGACTGTTTCCGCTGCTCTTTGACTTTCTAACGAACAAGGCTTGTTAATACATGGATTTCCATGCATTTAGGATAGTAGAATAATTTTTTTCAATTTTTTTGCGAAAGATAATCGATTTCTTAAGTATGTGAAAAATGCTATTTTAGAGGTAAGATACAATCTGCGCTCTCGGATCGAAAAATTGAAATATCGGGATGAGCCTAGTCGCATTTTCTTCCTTTTTCCATGCTCTTTCGAATGCAAAAAGAATTTTGAGGATCGGTTGAACCATTCAAAAGTTATGGCCTTTTTATCGACTAACCAAATCAGGGGAAATCAAGGATCCTGTATTAAGGCTCTTTTCGCTCTATCTCCCACAGGAGCCGAGAAAAACGCGAAAAACAATTTTTTTGATATTTCCCACATGGGATTGACGTTATCTGATGTATTTCGTCGCGCTGATCACGAATCTGGCCGTGGATTTGCGATATCTCCAACAGGAGCTGAGAAAATCGCAAAAAACCGAATTAACCGAAAACCACCTTTTTTGCGTTCACTAAAATTACGATATCTATCGTTTTCTCTCTAATAGCGACTGTTTCCGCTGCTCTTTGACTTTCTAACGAACAAGGCTTGATAATACATCAATTTCCATGCATTTAGGACCGTAGAATAATTTTTTTTAATTTTTTTGCAAAAGATAATCGATTTTTTAGTTAGGTGAAAAATGCTATTTTGGAGGTGACACACAATCTGCGCTCTCGGATCGAAAAATTGAAATATCGAGATGAGCCTAGTCGCATTTTCTTTGTTTTTATGTGCTCTTTCGAATGCAAAAAGAATTTTGAGGATCGGTTGAACCATTCAAAAGTTATGGCCTTTTTATCGACTAACAAAATCAGGGGAAATCAAGGATCCTGTATTAAGGCTCTTTTCGCTCTATCTCCCACAGGAGCCGAGAAAAACGCGAAAAACAATTTTTTTGATATTTCCCACATGGGATGGACGTTATCTGATGTATTTCGTCGCGCTGATCACGAATCTGGCCGTGGATTTGCGATATCTCCAACAGGAGCTGAGAAAATCGCAAAAAACCGAATTAACCGAAAACCACCTTTTTTGCGTTCACTAAAATTACGATATCTATCGTTTTCTCTCTAATAGCGACTGTTTCCGCTGCTCTTTGACTTTCTAACGAACAAGGCTTGTTAATACATGGATTTCCATGCATTTAGGACCGTAGAATAATTTTTTTTAATTTTTTTGCAAAAGATAATCGATTTTTTAGTTAGGTGAAAAATGCTATTTTGGAGGTGACACACAATCTGCGCTCTCGGATCGAAAAATTGAAATATCGAGATGAGCCTAGTCGCATTTTCTTTGTTTTTATGTGCTCTTTCGAATGCAAAAAGAATTTTGAGGATCGGTTGAACCATTCAAAAGTTATGGCCTTTTTATCGACTAACCAAATCAGGGGAAATCAAGGATCCTGTATTAAGGCTCTTTTCGCTCTATCTCCCACAGGAGCCGAGAAAAACGCGAAAAACAATTTTTTTGATATTTCCCACATGGGATGGACGTTATCTGATGTATTTCGTCGCGCTGATCACGAATCTGGCCGTGGATTTGCGATATCTCCAACAGGAGCTGAGAAAATCGCAAAAAACCGATCTAACCGAAAACCACCTTTTTTGCGTTCACTAAAATTACGATATCTATCGTTTTCTCTCTAATAGCGACTGTTTCCGCTGCTCTTTGACTTTCTAACGAACAAGGCTTGTTAATACATGGATTTCCATGCATTTAGGATAGTAGAATAATTTTTTTCAATTTTTTTGCGAAAGATAATCGATTTTTTAGTTAGGTGAAAAATGCTATTTTGGAGGTGACACACAATCTGCGCTCTCGGATCGAAAAATTGAAATATCGAGATGAGCCTAGTCGCATTTTCTTTGTTTTTATGTGCTCTTTCGAATGCAAAAAGAATTTTGAGGATCGGTTGAACCATTCAAAAGTTATGGCCTTTTTATCGATTAACAAAATCAGGGGAAATCAAGGATCCTGTATTAAGCCCCTTTTCGCTCTATCTCCTACAGGAGCCGAGAAAAACGCGAAAAACAATTTTTTTGATATTTCCCACATGGGATGGACGTTTTCTGATGTATTTCGTCGCGCTGATCACGAATCTGGCCGTGGATTTGCGATATCTCCAACAGGAGCTGAGAAAATCGCAAAAAACCGAATTAATCGAAAACCACCTTTTTTGCGTTCACTAAAATTACGATATCTATCGTTTTCTCTCTAATAGCGACTGTTTCCGCTGCTCTTTGACTTTCTAACGAACAAGGCTTGTTAATACATGGATTTCCATGCATTTAGGATAGTAGAATAATTTTTTTCAATTTTTTTGCGAAAGATAATCGATTTCTTAAGTATGTGAAAAATGCTATTTTAGAGGTAAGATACAATCTGCGCTCTCGGATCGAAAAATTGAAATATCGGGATGAGCCTAGTCGCATTTTCTTCCTTTTTCCATGCTCTTTCGAATGCAAAAAGAATTTTGAGGATCGGTTGAACCATTCAAAAGTTATGGCCTTTTTATCGACTAACCAAATCAGGGGAAATCAAGGATCCTGTATTAAGGCTCTTTTCGCTCTATCTCCCACAGGAGCCGAGAAAAACGCGAAAAACAATTTTTTTGATATTTCCCACATGGGATTGACGTTATCTGATGTATTTCGTCGCGCTGATCACGAATCTGGCCGTGGATTTGCGATATCTCCAACAGGAGCTGAGAAAATCGCAAAAAACCGAATTAACCGAAAACCACCTTTTTTGCGTTCACTAAAATTACGATATCTATCGTTTTCTCTCTAATAGCGACTGTTTCCGCTGCTCTTTGACTTTCTAACGAACAAGGCTTGATAATACATCAATTTCCATGCATTTAGGACCGTAGAATAATTTTTTTTAATTTTTTTGCAAAAGATAATCGATTTTTTAGTTAGGTGAAAAATGCTATTTTGGAGGTGACACACAATCTGCGCTCTCGGATCGAAAAATTGAAATATCGAGATGAGCCTAGTCGCATTTTCTTTGTTTTTATGTGCTCTTTCGAATGCAAAAAGAATTTTGAGGATCGGTTGAACCATTCAAAAGTTATGGCCTTTTTATCGACTAACAAAATCAGGGGAAATCAAGGATCCTGTATTAAGGCTCTTTTCGCTCTATCTCCCACAGGAGCCGAGAAAAACGCGAAAAACAATTTTTTTGATATTTCCCACATGGGATGGACGTTATCTGATGTATTTCGTCGCGCTGATCACGAATCTGGCCGTGGATTTGCGATATCTCCAACAGGAGCTGAGAAAATCGCAAAAAACCGAATTAACCGAAAACCACCTTTTTTGCGTTCACTAAAATTACGATATCTATCGTTTTCTCTCTAATAGCGACTGTTTCCGCTGCTCTTTGACTTTCTAACGAACAAGGCTTGTTAATACATGGATTTCCATGCATTTAGGACCGTAGAATAATTTTTTTTAATTTTTTTGCAAAAGATAATCGATTTTTTAGTTAGGTGAAAAATGCTATTTTGGAGGTGACACACAATCTGCGCTCTCGGATCGAAAAATTGAAATATCGAGATGAGCCTAGTCGCATTTTCTTTGTTTTTATGTGCTCTTTCGAATGCAAAAAGAATTTTGAGGATCGGTTGAACCATTCAAAAGTTATGGCCTTTTTATCGACTAACCAAATCAGGGGAAATCAAGGATCCTGTATTAAGGCTCTTTTCGCTCTATCTCCCACAGGAGCCGAGAAAAACGCGAAAAACAATTTTTTTGATATTTCCCACATGGGATGGACGTTATCTGATGTATTTCGTCGCGCTGATCACGAATCTGGCCGTGGATTTGCGATATCTCCAACAGGAGCTGAGAAAATCGCAAAAAACCGATCTAACCGAAAACCACCTTTTTTGCGTTCACTAAAATTACGATATCTATCGTTTTCTCTCTAATAGCGACTGTTTCCGCTGCTCTTTGACTTTCTAACGAACAAGGCTTGTTAATACATGGATTTCCATGCATTTAGGATAGTAGAATAATTTTTTTCAATTTTTTTGCGAAAGATAATCGATTTTTTAGTTAGGTGAAAAATGCTATTTTGGAGGTGACACACAATCTGCGCTCTCGGATCGAAAAATTGAAATATCGAGATGAGCCTAGTCGCATTTTCTTTGTTTTTATGTGCTCTTTCGAATGCAAAAAGAATTTTGAGGATCGGTTGAACCATTCAAAAGTTATGGCCTTTTTATCGATTAACAAAATCAGGGGAAATCAAGGATCCTGTATTAAGCCCCTTTTCGCTCTATCTCCTACAGGAGCCGAGAAAAACGCGAAAAACAATTTTTTTGATATTTCCCACATGGGATGGACGTTTTCTGATGTATTTCGTCGCGCTGATCACGAATCTGGCCGTGGATTTGCGATATCTCCAACAGGAGCTGAGAAAATCGCAAAAAACCGAATTAACCGAAAACCACCTTTTTCGCGTTCACTAAAATTACGATATCTATCGTTTTCTCTCTAATAGCGACTGTTTCCGCTGCTCTTTGACTTTCTAACGAACAAGGCTTGTTAATACATGGATTTCCATGCATTTAGGATAGTAGAATAATTTTTTTCAATTTTTTTGCGAAAGATAATCGATTTCTTAAGTATGTGAAAAATGCTATTTTAGAGGTAAGATACAATCTGCGCTCTCGGATCGAAAAATTGAAATATCGGGATGAGCCTAGTCGCATTTTCTTCCTTTTTCCATGCTCTTTCGAATGCAAAAAGAATTTTGAGGATCGGTTGAACCATTCAAAAGTTATGGCCTTTTTATCGACTAACCAAATCAGGGGAAATCAAGGATCCTGTATTAAGGCTCTTTTCGCTCTATCTCCCACAGGAGCCGAGAAAAACGCGAAAAACAATTTTTTTGATATTTCCCACATGGGATCGACGTTATCTGATGTATTTCGTCGCGCTGATCACGAATCTGGCCGTGGATTTGCGATATCTCCAACAGGAGCTGAGAAAATCGCAAAAAACCGAATTAACCGAAAACCACCTTTTTTGCGTTCACTAAAATTACGATATCTATCGTTTTCTCTCTAATAGCGACTGTTTCCGCTGCTCTTTGACTTTCTAACGAACAAGGCTTGATAATACATCAATTTCCATGCATTTAGGACCGTAGAATAATTTTTTTTAATTTTTTTGCAAAAGATAATCGATTTTTTAGTTAGGTGAAAAATGCTATTTTGGAGGTGACACACAATCTGCGCTCTCGGATCGAAAAATTGAAATATCGAGATGAGCCTAGTCGCATTTTCTTTGTTTTTATGTGCTCTTTCGAATGCAAAAAGAATTTTGAGGATCGGTTGAACCATTCAAAAGTTATGGCCTTTTTATCGATTAACAAAATCAGGGGAAATCAAGGATCCTGTATTAAGCCCCTTTTCGCTCTATCTCCTACAGGAGCCGAGAAAAACGCGAAAAACAATTTTTTTGATATTTCCCACATGGGATGGACGTTTTCTGATGTATTTCGTCGCGCTGATCACGAATCTGGCCGTGGATTTGCGATATCTCCAACAGGAGCTGAGAAAATCGCAAAAAACCGAATTAATCGAAAACCACCTTTTTTGCGTTCACTAAAATTACGATATCTATCGTTTTCTCTCTAATAGCGACTGTTTCCGCTGCTCTTTGACTTTCTAACGAACAAGGCTTGTTAATACATGGATTTCCATGCATTTAGGATAGTAGAATAATTTTTTTCAATTTTTTTGCGAAAGATAATCGATTTCTTAAGTATGTGAAAAATGCTATTTTAGAGGTAAGATACAATCTGCGCTCTCGGATCGAAAAATTGAAATATCGGGATGAGCCTAGTCGCATTTTCTTCCTTTTTCCATGCTCTTTCGAATGCAAAAAGAATTTTGAGGATCGGTTGAACCATTCAAAAGTTATGGCCTTTTTATCGACTAACCAAATCAGGGGAAATCAAGGATCCTGTATTAAGGCTCTTTTCGCTCTATCTCCCACAGGAGCCGAGAAAAACGCGAAAAACAATTTTTTTGATATTTCCCACATGGGATCGACGTTATCTGATGTATTTCGTCGCGCTGATCACGAATCTGGCCGTGGATTTGCGATATCTCCAACAGGAGCTGAGAAAATCGCAAAAAACCGAATTAACCGAAAACCACCTTTTTTGCGTTCACTAAAATTACGATATCTATCGTTTTCTCTCTAATAGCGACTGTTTCCGCTGCTCTTTGACTTTCTAACGAACAAGGCTTGATAATACATCAATTTCCATGCATTTAGGACCGTAGAATAATTTTTTTTAATTTTTTTGCAAAAGATAATCGATTTTTTAGTTAGGTGAAAAATGCTATTTTGGAGGTGACACACAATCTGCGCTCTCGGATCGAAAAATTGAAATATCGAGATGAGCCTAGTCGCATTTTCTTTGTTTTTATGTGCTCTTTCGAATGCAAAAAGAATTTTGAGGATCGGTTGAACCATTCAAAAGTTATGGCCTTTTTATCGATTAACAAAATCAGGGGAAATCAAGGATCCTGTATTAAGCCCCTTTTCGCTCTATCTCCTACAGGAGCCGAGAAAAACGCGAAAAACAATTTTTTTGATATTTCCCACATGGGATGGACGTTTTCTGATGTATTTCGTCGCGCTGATCACGAATCTGGCCGTGGATTTGCGATATCTCCAACAGGAGCTGAGAAAATCGCAAAAAACCGAATTAATCGAAAACCACCTTTTTTGCGTTCACTAAAATTACGATATCTATCGTTTTCTCTCTAATAGCGACTGTTTCCGCTGCTCTTTGACTTTCTAACGAACAAGGCTTGTTAATACATGGATTTCCATGCATTTAGGATAGTAGAATAATTTTTTTCAATTTTTTTGCAAAAGATAATCGATTTTTTAGTTAGGTGAAAAATGCTATTTTGGAGGTGACACACAATCTGCGCTCTCGGATCGAAAAATTGAAATATCGAGATGAGCCTAGTCGCATTTTCTTTGTTTTTATGTGCTCTTTCGAATGCAAAAAGAATTTTGAGGATCGGTTGAACCATTCAAAAGTTATGGCCTTTTTATCGACTAACCAAATCAGGGGAAATCAAGGATCCTGTATTAAGGCTCTTTTCGCTCTATCTCCCACAGGAGCCGAGAAAAACGCGAAAAACAATTTTTTTGATATTTCCCACATGGGATGGACGTTATCTGATGTATTTCGTCGCGCTGATCACGAATCTGGCCGTGGATTTGCGATATCTCCAACAGGAGCTGAGAAAATCGCAAAAAACCGAATTAACCGAAAACCACCTTTTTTGCGTTCACTAAAATTACGATATCTATCGTTTTCTCTCTAATAGCGACTGTTTCCGCTGCTCTTTGACTTTCTAACGAACAAGGCTTGTTAATACATGGATTTCCATGCATTTAGGATAGTAGAATAATTTTTTTCAATTTTTTTGCGAAAGATAATCGATTTTTTAGTTAGGTGAAAAATGCTATTTTGGAGGTGACACACAATCTGCGCTCTCGGATCGAAAAATTGAAATATCGAGATGAGCCTAGTCGCATTTTCTTTGTTTTTATGTGCTCTTTCGAATGCAAAAAGAATTTTGAGGATCGGTTGAACCATTCAAAAGTTATGGCCTTTTTATCGATTAACAAAATCAGGGGAAATCAAGGATCCTGTATTAAGCCCCTTTTCGCTCTATCTCCTACAGGAGCCGAGAAAAACGCGAAAAACAATTTTTTTGATATTTCCCACATGGGATGGACGTTTTCTGATGTATTTCGTCGCGCTGATCACGAATCTGGCCGTGGATTTGCGATATCTCCAACAGGAGCTGAGAAAATCGCAAAAAACCGAATTAATCGAAAACCACCTTTTTTGCGTTCACTAAAATTACGATATCTATCGTTTTCTCTCTAATAGCGACTGTTTCCGCTGCTCTTTGACTTTCTAACGAACAAGGCTTGTTAATACATGGATTTCCATGCATTTAGGATAGTAGAATAATTTTTTTCAATTTTTTTGCGAAAGATAATCGATTTCTTAAGTATGTGAAAAATGCTATTTTAGAGGTAAGATACAATCTGCGCTCTCGGATCGAAAAATTGAAATATCGGGATGAGCCTAGTCGCATTTTCTTCCTTTTTCCATGCTCTTTCGAATGCAAAAAGAATTTTGAGGATCGGTTGAACCATTCAAAAGTTATGGCCTTTTTATCGACTAACCAAATCAGGGGAAATCAAGGATCCTGTATTAAGGCTCTTTTCGCTCTATCTCCCACAGGAGCCGAGAAAAACGCGAAAAACAATTTTTTTGATATTTCCCACATGGGATTGACGTTATCTGATGTATTTCGTCGCGCTGATCACGAATCTGGCCGTGGATTTGCGATATCTCCAACAGGAGCTGAGAAAATCGCAAAAAACCGAATTAACCGAAAACCACCTTTTTTGCGTTCACTAAAATTACGATATCTATCGTTTTCTCTCTAATAGCGACTGTTTCCGCTGCTCTTTGACTTTCTAACGAACAAGGCTTGATAATACATCAATTTCCATGCATTTAGGACCGTAGAATAATTTTTTTTAATTTTTTTGCAAAAGATAATCGATTTTTTAGTTAGGTGAAAAATGCTATTTTGGAGGTGACACACAATCTGCGCTCTCGGATCGAAAAATTGAAATATCGAGATGAGCCTAGTCGCATTTTCTTTGTTTTTATGTGCTCTTTCGAATGCAAAAAGAATTTTGAGGATCGGTTGAACCATTCAAAAGTTATGGCCTTTTTATCGACTAACAAAATCAGGGGAAATCAAGGATCCTGTATTAAGGCTCTTTTCGCTCTATCTCCCACAGGAGCCGAGAAAAACGCGAAAAACAATTTTTTTGATATTTCCCACATGGGATGGACGTTATCTGATGTATTTCGTCGCGCTGATCACGAATCTGGCCGTGGATTTGCGATATCTCCAACAGGAGCTGAGAAAATCGCAAAAAACCGAATTAACCGAAAACCACCTTTTTTGCGTTCACTAAAATTACGATATCTATCGTTTTCTCTCTAATAGCGACTGTTTCCGCTGCTCTTTGACTTTCTAACGAACAAGGCTTGTTAATACATGGATTTCCATGCATTTAGGACCGTAGAATAATTTTTTTTAATTTTTTTGCAAAAGATAATCGATTTTTTAGTTAGGTGAAAAATGCTATTTTGGAGGTGACACACAATCTGCGCTCTCGGATCGAAAAATTGAAATATCGAGATGAGCCTAGTCGCATTTTCTTTGTTTTTATGTGCTCTTTCGAATGCAAAAAGAATTTTGAGGATCGGTTGAACCATTCAAAAGTTATGGCCTTTTTATCGACTAACCAAATCAGGGGAAATCAAGGATCCTGTATTAAGGCTCTTTTCGCTCTATCTCCCACAGGAGCCGAGAAAAACGCGAAAAACAATTTTTTTGATATTTCCCACATGGGATGGACGTTATCTGATGTATTTCGTCGCGCTGATCACGAATCTGGCCGTGGATTTGCGATATCTCCAACAGGAGCTGAGAAAATCGCAAAAAACCGATCTAACCGAAAACCACCTTTTTTGCGTTCACTAAAATTACGATATCTATCGTTTTCTCTCTAATAGCGACTGTTTCCGCTGCTCTTTGACTTTCTAACGAACAAGGCTTGTTAATACATGGATTTCCATGCATTTAGGATAGTAGAATAATTTTTTTCAATTTTTTTGCGAAAGATAATCGATTTTTTAGTTAGGTGAAAAATGCTATTTTGGAGGTGACACACAATCTGCGCTCTCGGATCGAAAAATTGAAATATCGAGATGAGCCTAGTCGCATTTTCTTTGTTTTTATGTGCTCTTTCGAATGCAAAAAGAATTTTGAGGATCGGTTGAACCATTCAAAAGTTATGGCCTTTTTATCGATTAACAAAATCAGGGGAAATCAAGGATCCTGTATTAAGCCCCTTTTCGCTCTATCTCCTACAGGAGCCGAGAAAAACGCGAAAAACAATTTTTTTGATATTTCCCACATGGGATGGACGTTTTCTGATGTATTTCGTCGCGCTGATCACGAATCTGGCCGTGGATTTGCGATATCTCCAACAGGAGCTGAGAAAATCGCAAAAAACCGAATTAACCGAAAACCACCTTTTTCGCGTTCACTAAAATTACGATATCTATCGTTTTCTCTCTAATAGCGACTGTTTCCGCTGCTCTTTGACTTTCTAACGAACAAGGCTTGTTAATACATGGATTTCCATGCATTTAGGATAGTAGAATAATTTTTTTCAATTTTTTTGCGAAAGATAATCGATTTTTTAGTTAGGTGAAAAATGCTATTTTGGAGGTGACACACAATCTGCGCTCTCGGATCGAAAAATTGAAATATCGAGATGAGCCTAGTCGCATTTTCTTTGTTTTTATGTGCTCTTTCGAATGCAAAAAGAATTTTGAGGATCGGTTGAACCATTCAAAAGTTATGGCCTTTTTATCGATTAACAAAATCAGGGGAAATCAAGGATCCTGTATTAAGCCCCTTTTCGCTCTATCTCCTACAGGAGCCGAGAAAAACGCGAAAAACAATTTTTTTGATATTTCCCACATGGGATGGACGTTTTCTGATGTATTTCGTCGCGCTGATCACGAATCTGGCCGTGGATTTGCGATATCTCCAACAGGAGCTGAGAAAATCGCAAAAAACCGAATTAATCGAAAACCACCTTTTTTGCGTTCACTAAAATTACGATATCTATCGTTTTCTCTCTAATAGCGACTGTTTCCGCTGCTCTTTGACTTTCTAACGAACAAGGCTTGTTAATACATGGATTTCCATGCATTTAGGATAGTAGAATAATTTTTTTCAATTTTTTTGCGAAAGATAATCGATTTCTTAATTATGTGAAAAATGCTATTTTAGAGGTAAGATACAATCTGCGCTCTCGGATCGAAAAATTGAAATATCGGGATGAGCCTAGTCGCATTTTCTTCCTTTTTCCATGCTCTTTCGAATGCAAAAAGAATTTTGAGGATCGGTTGAACCATTCAAAAGTTATGGCCTTTTTATCGATTAACAAAATCAGGGGAAATCAAGGATCCTGTATTAAGCCCCTTTTCGCTCTATCTCCTACAGGAGCCGAGAAAAACGCGAAAAACAATTTTTTTGATATTTCCCACATGGGATGGACGTTTTCTGATGTATTTCGTCGCGCTGATCACGAATCTGGCCGTGGATTTGCGATATCTCCAACAGGAGCTGAGAAAATCGCAAAAAACCGAATTAATCGAAAACCACCTTTTTTGCGTTCACTAAAATTACGATATCTATCGTTTTCTCTCTAATAGCGACTGTTTCCGCTGCTCTTTGACTTTCTAACGAACAAGGCTTGTTAATACATGGATTTCCATGCATTTAGGATAGTAGAATAATTTTTTTCAATTTTTTTGCGAAAGATAATCGATTTCTTAATTATGTGAAAAATGCTATTTTAGAGGTAAGATACAATCTGCGCTCTCGGATCGAAAAATTGAAATATCGGGATGAGCCTAGTCGCATTTTCTTCCTTTTTCCATGCTCTTTCGAATGCAAAAAGAATTTTGAAGATCGGTTGAACCATTCAAAAGTTATGGCCTTTTTATCGATTAACAAAATCAGGGGAAATCAAGGATCCTGTATTAAGCCCCTTTTCGCTCTATCTCCTACAGGAGCCGAGAAAAACGCGAAAAACAATTTTTTTGATATTTCCCACATGGGATGGACGTTTTCTGGTGTATTTCGTCGCGCTGATCACGAATCTGGCCGTGGATTTGCGATATCTCCAACAGGAGCTGAGAAAATCGCAAAAAACCGAATTAATCGAAAACCACCTTTTTTGCGTTCACTAAAATTACGATATCTATCGTTTTCTCTCTAATAGCGACTGTTTCCGCTGCTCTTTGACTTTCTAACGAACAAGGCTTGTTAATACATGGATTTCCATGCATTTAGGATAGTAGAATAATTTTTTTCAATTTTTTTGCGAAAGATAATCGATTTCTTAATTATGTGAAAAATGCTATTTTAGAGGTAAGATACAATCTGCGCTCTCGGATCGAAAAATTGAAATATCGGGATGAGCCTAGTCGCATTTTCTTCCTTTTTCCATGCTCTTTCGAATGCAAAAAGAATTTTGAGGATCGGTTGAACCATTCAAAAGTTATGGCCTTTTTATCGACTAACAAAATCAGGGGAAATCAAGGATCCTGTATTAAGCCCCTTTTCGCTCTATCTCCTACAGGAGCCGAGAAAAACGCGAAAAACAATTTTTTTGATATTTCCCACATGGGATGGACGTTATCTGATGTATTTCGTCGCGCTGATCACGAATCTGGCCGTGGATTTGCGATATCTCCAACAGGAGCTGAGAAAATCGCAAAAAACCGAATTAACCGAAAACCACCTTTTTTGCGTTCACTAAAATTACGATATCTATCGTTTTCTCTCTAAAAGCGACTGTTTCCGCTGCTCTTTGACTTTCTAACGAACAAGGCTTGATAATACATCAATTTCCATGCATTTAGGACCGTAGAATAATTTTTTTTAATTTTTTTGCAAAAGATAATCGATTTTTTAGTTAGGTGAAAAATGCTATTTTGGAGGTGACACACAATCTGCGCTCTCGGATCGAAAAATTGAAATATCGAGATGAGCCTAGTCGCATTTTCTTTGTTTTTATGTGCTCTTTCGAATGCAAAAAGAATTTTGAGGATCGGTTGAACCATTCAAAAGTTATGGCCTTTTTATCGACTAACCAAATCAGGGGAAATCAAGGATCCTGTATTAAGGCTCTTTTCGCTCTATCTCCCACAGGAGCCGAGAAAAACGCGAAAAACAATTTTTTTGATATTTCCCACATGGGATGGACGTTATCTGATGTATTTCGTCGCGCTGATCACGAATCTGGCCGTGGATTTGCGATATCTCCAACAGGAGCTGAGAAAATCGCAAAAAACCGAATTAACCGAAAACCACCTTTTTTGCGTTCACTAAAATTACGATATCTATCGTTTTCTCTCTAATAGCGACTGTTTCCGCTGCTCTTTGACTTTCTAACGAACAAGGCTTGTTAATACATGGATTTCCATGCATTTAGGATAGTAGAATAATTTTTTTCAATTTTTTTGCGAAAGATAATCGATTTTTTAGTTAGGTGAAAAATGCTATTTTGGAGGTGACACACAATCTGCGCTCTCGGATCGAAAAATTGAAATATCGAGATGAGCCTAGTCGCATTTTCTTTGTTTTTATGTGCTCTTTCGAATGCAAAAAGAATTTTGAGGATCGGTTGAACCATTCAAAAGTTATGGCCTTTTTATCGACTAACCAAATCAGGGGAAATCAAGGATCCTGTATTAAGGCTCTTTTCGCTCTATCTCCCACAGGAGCCGAGAAAAACGCGAAAAACAATTTTTTTGATATTTCCCACATGGGATGGACGTTATCTGATGTATTTCGTCGCGCTGATCACGAATCTGGCCGTGGATTTGCGATATCTCCAACAGGAGCTGAGAAAATCGCAAAAAACCGAATTAACCGAAAACCACCTTTTTTGCGTTCACTAAAATTACGATATCTATCGTTTTCTCTCTAATAGCGACTGTTTCCGCTGCTCTTTGACTTTCTAACGAACAAGGCTTGTTAATACATGGATTTCCATGCATTTAGGATAGTAGAATAATTTTTTTCAATTTTTTTGCGAAAGATAATCGATTTTTTAGTTGGGTGAAAAATGCTATTTTGGAGGTGACACACAATCTGCGCTCTCGGATCGAAAAATTGAAATATCGAGATGAGCCTAGTCGCATTTTCTTTGTTTTTATGTGCTCTTTCGAATGCAAAAAGAATTTTGAGGATCGGTTGAACCATTCAAAAGTTATGGCCTTTTTATCGATTAACAAAATCAGGGGAAATCAAGGATCCTGTATTAAGCCCCTTTTCGCTCTATCTCCTACAGGAGCCGAGAAAAACGCGAAAAACAATTTTTTTGATATTTCCCACATGGGATGGACGTTTTCTGATGTATTTCGTCGCGCTGATCACGAATCTGGCCGTGGATTTGCGATATCTCCAACAGGAGCTGAGAAAATCGCAAAAAACCGAATTAATCGAAAACCACCTTTTTTGCGTTCACTAAAATTACGATATCTATCGTTTTCTCTCTAATAGCGACTGTTTCCGCTGCTCTTTGACTTTCTAACGAACAAGGCTTGTTAATACATGGATTTCCATGCATTTAGGATAGTAGAATAATTTTTTTCAATTTTTTTGCGAAAGATAATCGATTTCTTAATTATGTGAAAAATGCTATTTTAGAGGTAAGATACAATCTGCGCTCTCGGATCGAAAAATTGAAATATCGGGATGAGCCTAGTCGCATTTTCTTCCTTTTTCCATGCTCTTTCGAATGCAAAAAGAATTTTGAAGATCGGTTGAACCATTCAAAAGTTATGGCCTTTTTATCGATTAACAAAATCAGGGGAAATCAAGGATCCTGTATTAAGCCCCTTTTCGCTCTATCTCCTACAGGAGCCGAGAAAAACGCGAAAAACAATTTTTTTGATATTTCCCACATGGGATGGACGTTTTCTGGTGTATTTCGTCGCGCTGATCACGAATCTGGCCGTGGATTTGCGATATCTCCAACAGGAGCTGAGAAAATCGCAAAAAACCGAATTAATCGAAAACCACCTTTTTTGCGTTCACTAAAATTACGATATCTATCGTTTTCTCTCTAATAGCGACTGTTTCCGCTGCTCTTTGACTTTCTAACGAACAAGGCTTGTTAATACATGGATTTCCATGCATTTAGGATAGTAGAATAATTTTTTTCAATTTTTTTGCGAAAGATAATCGATTTCTTAATTATGTGAAAAATGCTATTTTAGAGGTAAGATACAATCTGCGCTCTCGGATCGAAAAATTGAAATATCGGGATGAGCCTAGTCGCATTTTCTTCCTTTTTCCATGCTCTTTCGAATGCAAAAAGAATTTTGAGGATCGGTTGAACCATTCAAAAGTTATGGCCTTTTTATCGACTAACCAAATCAGGGGAAATCAAGGATCCTGTATTAAGGCTCTTTTCGCTCTATCTCCCACAGGAGCCGAGAAAAACGCGAAAAACAATTTTTTTGATATTTCCCACATGGGATGGACGTTATCTGATGTATTTCGTCGCGCTGATCACGAATCTGGCCGTGGATTTGCGATATCTCCAACAGGAGCTGAGAAAATCGCAAAAAACCGAATTAACCGAAAACCACCTTTTTTGCGTTCACTAAAATTACGATATCTATCGTTTTCTCTCTAATAGCGACTGTTTCCGCTGCTCTTTGACTTTCTAACGAACAAGGCTTGATAATACATCAATTTCCATGCATTTAGGACCGTAGAATAATTTTTTTTAATTTTTTGCAAAAGATAATCGATTTTTTAGTTAGGTGAAAAATGCTATTTTGGAGGTGACACACAATCTGCGCTCTCGGATCGAAAAATTGAAATATCGAGATGAGCCTAGTCGCATTTTCTTTGTTTTTATGTGCTCTTTCGAATGCAAAAAGAATTTTGAGGATCGGTTGAACCATTCAAAAGTTATGGCCTTTTTATCGATTAACAAAATCAGGGGAAATCAAGGATCCTGTATTAAGCCCCTTTTCGCTCTATCTCCTACAGGAGCCGAGAAAAACGCGAAAAACAATTTTTTTGATATTTCCCACATGGGATGGACGTTTTCTGATGTATTTCGTCGCGCTGATCACGAATCTGGCCGTGGATTTGCGATATCTCCAACAGGAGCTGAGAAAATCGCAAAAAACCGAATTAATCGAAAACCACCTTTTTTGCGTTCACTAAAATTACGATATCTATCGTTTTCTCTCTAATAGCGACTGTTTCCGCTGCTCTTTGACTTTCTAACGAACAAGGCTTGTTAATACATGGATTTCCATGCATTTAGGATAGTAGAATAATTTTTTTCAATTTTTTTGCGAAAGATAATCGATTTCTTAAGTATGTGAAAAATGCTATTTTAGAGGTAAGATACAATCTGCGCTCTCGGATCGAAAAATTGAAATATCGGGATGAGCCTAGTCGCATTTTCTTCCTTTTTCCATGCTCTTTCGAATGCAAAAAGAATTTTGAGGATCGGTTGAACCATTCAAAAGTTATGGCCTTTTTATCGACTAACAAAATCAGGGGAAATCAAGGATCCTGTATTAAGCCCCTTTTCGCTCTATCTCCTACAGGAGCCGAGAAAAACGCGAAAAACAATTTTTTTGATATTTCCCACATGGGATGGACGTTATCTGATGTATTTCGTCGCGCTGATCACGAATCTGGCCGTGGATTTGCGATATCTCCAACAGGAGCTGAGAAAATCGCAAAAAACCGAATTAACCGAAAACCACCTTTTTTGCGTTCACTAAAATTACGATATCTATCGTTTTCTCTCTAATAGCGACTGTTTCCGCTGCTCTTTGACTTTCTAACGAACAAGGCTTGATAATACATCAATTTCCATGCATTTAGGACCGTAGAATAATTTTTTTTAATTTTTTTGCAAAAGATAATCGATTTTTTAGTTAGGTGAAAAATGCTATTTTGGAGGTGACACACAATCTGCGCTCTCGGATCGAAAAATTGAAATATCGAGATGAGCCTAGTCGCATTTTCTTTGTTTTTATGTGCTCTTTCGAATGCAAAAAGAATTTTGAGGATCGGTTGAACCATTCAAAAGTTATGGCCTTTTTATCGACTAACCAAATCAGGGGAAATCAAGGATCCTGTATTAAGGCTCTTTTCGCTCTATCTCCCACAGGAGCCGAGAAAAACGCGAAAAACAATTTTTTTGATATTTCCCACATGGGATGGACGTTATCTGATGTATTTCGTCGCGCTGATCACGAATCTGGCCGTGGATTTGCGATATCTCCAACAGGAGCTGAGAAAATCGCAAAAAACCGAATTAACCGAA
Organism: Cylloceria caligata; assembly: GCA_963942595.1. NCBI lineage: Eukaryota > Metazoa > Arthropoda > Insecta > Hymenoptera > Ichneumonidae > Cylloceria > Cylloceria caligata. The sequence goes on along the minus strand of OZ012708.1, from coordinate 1,929,250 downwards.
AACCACCTTTTTTGCGTTCACTAAAATTACGATATCTATCGTTTTCTCTCTAATAGCGACTGTTTCCGCTGCTCTTTGACTTTCTAACGAACAAGGCTTGTTAATACATGGATTTCCATGCATTTAGGATAGTAGAATAATTTTTTTCAATTTTTTTGCGAAAGATAATCGATTTTTTAGTTAGGTGAAAAATGCTATTTTGGAGGTGACACACAATCTGCGCTCTCGGATCGAAAAATTGAAATATCGAGATGAGCCTAGTCGCATTTTCTTTGTTTTTATGTGCTCTTTCGAATGCAAAAAGAATTTTGAGGATCGGTTGAACCATTCAAAAGTTATGGCCTTTTTATCGACTAACCAAATCAGGGGAAATCAAGGATCCTGTATTAAGGCTCTTTTCGCTCTATCTCCCACAGGAGCCGAGAAAAACGCGAAAAACAATTTTTTTGATATTTCCCACATGGGATGGACGTTATCTGATGTATTTCGTCGCGCTGATCACGAATCTGGCCGTGGATTTGCGATATCTCCAACAGGAGCTGAGAAAATCGCAAAAAACCGAATTAACCGAAAACCACCTTTTTTGCGTTCACTAAAATTACGATATCTATCGTTTTCTCTCTAATAGCGACTGTTTCCGCTGCTCTTTGACTTTCTAACGAACAAGGCTTGTTAATACATGGATTTCCATGCATTTAGGATAGTAGAATAATTTTTTTCAATTTTTTTGCGAAAGATAATCGATTTTTTAGTTAGGTGAAAAATGCTATTTTGGAGGTGACACACAATCTGCGCTCTCGGATCGAAAAATTGAAATATCGAGATGAGCCTAGTCGCATTTTCTTTGTTTTTATGTGCTCTTTCGAATGCAAAAAGAATTTTGAGGATCGGTTGAACCATTCAAAAGTTATGGCCTTTTTATCGATTAACAAAATCAGGGGAAATCAAGGATCCTGTATTAAGCCCCTTTTCGCTCTATCTCCTACAGGAGCCGAGAAAAACGCGAAAAACAATTTTTTTGATATTTCCCACATGGGATGGACGTTTTCTGATGTATTTCGTCGCGCTGATCACGAATCTGGCCGTGGATTTGCGATATCTCCAACAGGAGCTGAGAAAATCGCAAAAAACCGAATTAATCGAAAACCACCTTTTTTGCGTTCACTAAAATTACGATATCTATCGTTTTCTCTCTAATAGCGACTGTTTCCGCTGCTCTTTGACTTTCTAACGAACAAGGCTTGTTAATACATGGATTTCCATGCATTTAGGATAGTAGAATAATTTTTTTCAATTTTTTTGCGAAAGATAATCGATTTCTTAATTATGTGAAAAATGCTATTTTAGAGGTAAGATACAATCTGCGCTCTCGGATCGAAAAATTGAAATATCGGGATGAGCCTAGTCGCATTTTCTTCCTTTTTCCATGCTCTTTCGAATGCAAAAAGAATTTTGAAGATCGGTTGAACCATTCAAAAGTTATGGCCTTTTTATCGATTAACAAAATCAGGGGAAATCAAGGATCCTGTATTAAGCCCCTTTTCGCTCTATCTCCTACAGGAGCCGAGAAAAACGCGAAAAACAATTTTTTTGATATTTCCCACATGGGATGGACGTTTTCTGGTGTATTTCGTCGCGCTGATCACGAATCTGGCCGTGGATTTGCGATATCTCCAACAGGAGCTGAGAAAATCGCAAAAAACCGAATTAATCGAAAACCACCTTTTTTGCGTTCACTAAAATTACGATATCTATCGTTTTCTCTCTAATAGCGACTGTTTCCGCTGCTCTTTGACTTTCTAACGAACAAGGCTTGTTAATACATGGATTTCCATGCATTTAGGATAGTAGAATAATTTTTTTCAATTTTTTTGCGAAAGATAATCGATTTCTTAATTATGTGAAAAATGCTATTTTAGAGGTAAGATACAATCTGCGCTCTCGGATCGAAAAATTGAAATATCGGGATGAGCCTAGTCGCATTTTCTTCCTTTTTCCATGCTCTTTCGAATGCAAAAAGAATTTTGAGGATCGGTTGAACCATTCAAAAGTTATGGCCTTTTTATCGACTAACAAAATCAGGGGAAATCAAGGATCCTGTATTAAGCCCCTTTTCGCTCTATCTCCTACAGGAGCCGAGAAAAACGCGAAAAACAATTTTTTTGATATTTCCCACATGGGATGGACGTTATCTGATGTATTTCGTCGCGCTGATCACGAATCTGGCCGTGGATTTGCGATATCTCCAACAGGAGCTGAGAAAATCGCAAAAAACCGAATTAACCGAAAACCACCTTTTTTGCGTTCACTAAAATTACGATATCTATCGTTTTCTCTCTAATAGCGACTGTTTCCGCTGCTCTTTGACTTTCTAACGAACAAGGCTTGTTAATACATGGATTTCCATGCATTTAGGATAGTAGAATAATTTTTTTCAATTTTTTTGCGAAAGATAATCGATTTCTTAATTATGTGAAAAATGCTATTTTAGAGGTAAGATACAATCTGCGCTCTCGGATCGAAAAATTGAAATATCGGGATGAGCCTAGTCGCATTTTCTTCCTTTTTCCATGCTCTTTCGAATGCAAAAAGAATTTTGAGGATCGGTTGAACCATTCAAAAGTTATGGCCTTTTTATCGACTAACAAAATCAGGGGAAATCAAGGATCCTGTATTAAGCCCCTTTTCGCTCTATCTCCTACAGGAGCCGAGAAAAACGCGAAAAACAATTTTTTTGATATTTCCCACATGGGATGGACGTTATCTGATGTATTTCGTCGCGCTGATCACGAATCTGGCCGTGGATTTGCGATATCTCCAACAGGAGCTGAGAAAATCGCAAAAAACCGAATTAACCGAAAACCACCTTTTTTGCGTTCACTAAAATTACGATATCTATCGTTTTCTCTCTAATAGCGACTGTTTCCGCTGCTCTTTGACTTTCTAACGAACAAGGCTTGATAATACATCAATTTCCATGCATTTAGGACCGTAGAATAATTTTTTTTAATTTTTTTGCAAAAGATAATCGATTTTTTAGTTAGGTGAAAAATGCTATTTTGGAGGTGACACACAATCTGCGCTCTCGGATCGAAAAATTGAAATATCGAGATGAGCCTAGTCGCATTTTCTTTGTTTTTATGTGCTCTTTCGAATGCAAAAAGAATTTTGAGGATCGGTTGAACCATTCAAAAGTTATGGCCTTTTTATCGACTAACCAAATCAGGGGAAATCAAGGATCCTGTATTAAGGCTCTTTTCGCTCTATCTCCCACAGGAGCCGAGAAAAACGCGAAAAACAATTTTTTTGATATTTCCCACATGGGATGGACGTTATCTGATGTATTTCGTCGCGCTGATCACGAATCTGGCCGTGGATTTGCGATATCTCCAACAGGAGCTGAGAAAATCGCAAAAAACCGAATTAATCGAAAACCACCTTTTTTGCGTTCACTAAAATTACGATATCTATCGTTTTCTCTCTAATAGCGACTGTTTCCGCTGCTCTTTGACTTTCTAACGAACAAGGCTTGTTAATACATGGATTTCCATGCATTTAGGATAGTAGAATAATTTTTTTCAATTTTTTTGCGAAAGATAATCGATTTCTTAATTATGTGAAAAATGCTATTTTAGAGGTAAGATACAATCTGCGCTCTCGGATCGAAAAATTGAAATATCGGGATGAGCCTAGTCGCATTTTCTTCCTTTTTCCATGCTCTTTCGAATGCAAAAAGAATTTTGAGGATCGGTTGAACCATTCAAAAGTTATGGCCTTTTTATCGACTAACAAAATCAGGGGAAATCAAGGATCCTGTATTAAGCCCCTTTTCGCTCTATCTCCTACAGGAGCCGAGAAAAACGCGAAAAACAATTTTTTTGATATTTCCCACATGGGATGGACGTTTTCTGGTGTATTTCGTCGCGCTGATCACGAATCTGGCCGTGGATTTGCGATATCTCCAACAGGAGCTGAGAAAATCGCAAAAAACCGAATTAATCGAAAACCACCTTTTTTGCGTTCACTAAAATTACGATATCTATCGTTTTCTCTCTAATAGCGACTGTTTCCGCTGCTCTTTGACTTTCTAACGAACAAGGCTTGTTAATACATGGATTTCCATGCATTTAGGATAGTAGAATAATTTTTTTCAATTTTTTTGCGAAAGATAATCGATTTCTTAATTATGTGAAAAATGCTATTTTAGAGGTAAGATACAATCTGCGCTCTCGGATCGAAAAATTGAAATATCGGGATGAGCCTAGTCGCATTTTCTTCCTTTTTCCATGCTCTTTCGAATGCAAAAAGAATTTTGAGGATCGGTTGAACCATTCAAAAGTTATGGCCTTTTTATCGACTAACAAAATCAGGGGAAATCAAGGATCCTGTATTAAGCCCCTTTTCGCTCTATCTCCTACAGGAGCCGAGAAAAACGCGAAAAACAATTTTTTTGATATTTCCCACATGGGATGGACGTTATCTGATGTATTTCGTCGCGCTGATCACGAATCTGGCCGTGGATTTGCGATATCTCCAACAGGAGCTGAGAAAATCGCAAAAAACCGAATTAACCGAAAACCACCTTTTTTGCGTTCACTAAAATTACGATATCTATCGTTTTCTCTCTAATAGCGACTGTTTCCGCTGCTCTTTGACTTTCTAACGAACAAGGCTTGTTAATACATGGATTTCCATGCATTTAGGATAGTAGAATAATTTTTTTCAATTTTTTTGCGAAAGATAATCGATTTCTTAATTATGTGAAAAATGCTATTTTAGAGGTAAGATACAATCTGCGCTCTCGGATCGAAAAATTGAAATATCGGGATGAGCCTAGTCGCATTTTCTTCCTTTTTCCATGCTCTTTCGAATGCAAAAAGAATTTTGAGGATCGGTTGAACCATTCAAAAGTTATGGCCTTTTTATCGACTAACAAAATCAGGGGAAATCAAGGATCCTGTATTAAGCCCCTTTTCGCTCTATCTCCTACAGGAGCCGAGAAAAACGCGAAAAACAATTTTTTTGATATTTCCCACATGGGATGGACGTTATCTGATGTATTTCGTCGCGCTGATCACGAATCTGGCCGTGGATTTGCGATATCTCCAACAGGAGCTGAGAAAATCGCAAAAAACCGAATTAACCGAAAACCACCTTTTTTGCGTTCACTAAAATTACGATATCTATCGTTTTCTCTCTAATAGCGACTGTTTCCGCTGCTCTTTGACTTTCTAACGAACAAGGCTTGATAATACATCAATTTCCATGCATTTAGGACCGTAGAATAATTTTTTTTAATTTTTTTGCAAAAGATAATCGATTTTTTAGTTAGGTGAAAAATGCTATTTTGGAGGTGACACACAATCTGCGCTCTCGGATCGAAAAATTGAAATATCGAGATGAGCCTAGTCGCATTTTCTTTGTTTTTATGTGCTCTTTCGAATGCAAAAAGAATTTTGAGGATCGGTTGAACCATTCAAAAGTTATGGCCTTTTTATCGACTAACCAAATCAGGGGAAATCAAGGATCCTGTATTAAGGCTCTTTTCGCTCTATCTCCCACAGGAGCCGAGAAAAACGCGAAAAACAATTTTTTTGATATTTCCCACATGGGATGGACGTTATCTGATGTATTTCGTCGCGCTGATCACGAATCTGGCCGTGGATTTGCGATATCTCCAACAGGAGCTGAGAAAATCGCAAAAAACCGAATTAACCGAAAACCACCTTTTTTGCGTTCACTAAAATTACGATATCTATCGTTTTCTCTCTAATAGCGACTGTTTCCGCTGCTCTTTGACTTTCTAACGAACAAGGCTTGTTAATACATGGATTTCCATGCATTTAGGATAGTAGAATAATTTTTTTCAATTTTTTTGCGAAAGATAATCGATTTTTTAGTTAGGTGAAAAATGCTATTTTGGAGGTGACACACAATCTGCGCTCTCGGATCGAAAAATTGAAATATCGAGATGAGCCTAGTCGCATTTTCTTTGTTTTTATGTGCTCTTTCGAATGCAAAAAGAATTTTGAGGATCGGTTGAACCATTCAAAAGTTATGGCCTTTTTATCGATTAACAAAATCAGGGGAAATCAAGGATCCTGTATTAAGCCCCTTTTCGCTCTATCTCCTACAGGAGCCGAGAAAAACGCGAAAAACAATTTTTTTGATATTTCCCACATGGGATGGACGTTTTCTGATGTATTTCGTCGCGCTGATCACGAATCTGGCCGTGGATTTGCGATATCTCCAACAGGAGCTGAGAAAATCGCAAAAAACCGAATTAATCGAAAACCACCTTTTTTGCGTTCACTAAAATTACGATATCTATCGTTTTCTCTCTAATAGCGACTGTTTCCGCTGCTCTTTGACTTTCTAACGAACAAGGCTTGTTAATACATGGATTTCCATGCATTTAGGATAGTAGAATAATTTTTTTCAATTTTTTTGCGAAAGATAATCGATTTCTTAATTATGTGAAAAATGCTATTTTAGAGGTAAGATACAATCTGCGCTCTCGGATCGAAAAATTGAAATATCGGGATGAGCCTAGTCGCATTTTCTTCCTTTTTCCATGCTCTTTCGAATGCAAAAAGAATTTTGAGGATCGGTTGAACCATTCAAAAGTTATGGCCTTTTTATCGACTAACCAAATCAGGGGAAATCAAGGATCCTGTATTAAGGCTCTTTTCGCTCTATCTCCCACAGGAGCCGAGAAAAACGCGAAAAACAATTTTTTTGATATTTCCCACATGGGATGGACGTTATCTGATGTATTTCGTCGCGCTGATCACGAATCTGGCCGTGGATTTGCGATATCTCCAACAGGAGCTGAGAAAATCGCAAAAAACCGAATTAACCGAAAACCACCTTTTTTGCGTTCACTAAAATTACGATATCTATCGTTTTCTCTCTAATAGCGACTGTTTCCGCTGCTCTTTGACTTTCTAACGAACAAGGCTTGATAATACATCAATTTCCATGCATTTAGGACCGTAGAATAATTTTTTTTAATTTTTTTGCAAAAGATAATCGATTTTTTAGTTAGGTGAAAAATGCTATTTTGGAGGTGACACACAATCTGCGCTCTCGGATCGAAAAATTGAAATATCGAGATGAGCCTAGTCGCATTTTCTTTGTTTTTATGTGCTCTTTCGAATGCAAAAAGAATTTTGAGGATCGGTTGAACCATTCAAAAGTTATGGCCTTTTTATCGACTAACCAAATCAGGGGAAATCAAGGATCCTGTATTAAGGCTCTTTTCGCTCTATCTCCCACAGGAGCCGAGAAAAACGCGAAAAACAATTTTTTTGATATTTCCCACATGGGATGGACGTTATCTGATGTATTTCGTCGCGCTGATCACGAATCTGGCCGTGGATTTGCGATATCTCCAACAGGAGCTGAGAAAATCGCAAAAAACCGATCTAACCGAAAACCACCTTTTTTGCGTTCACTAAAATTACGATATCTATCGTTTTCTCTCTAATAGCGACTGTTTCCGCTGCTCTTTGACTTTCTAACGAACAAGGCTTGTTAATACATGGATTTCCATGCATTTAGGATAGTAGAATAATTTTTTTCAATTTTTTTGCGAAAGATAATCGATTTTTTAGTTAGGTGAAAAATGCTATTTTGGAGGTGACACACAATCTGCGCTCTCGGATCGAAAAATTGAAATATCGAGATGAGCCTAGTCGCATTTTCTTTGTTTTTATGTGCTCTTTCGAATGCAAAAAGAATTTTGAGGATCGGTTGAACCATTCAAAAGTTATGGCCTTTTTATCGACTAACCAAATCAGGGGAAATCAAGGATCCTGTATTAAGGCTCTTTTCGCTCTATCTCCCACAGGAGCCGAGAAAAACGCGAAAAACAATTTTTTTGATATTTCCCACATGGGATGGACGTTATCTGATGTATTTCGTCGCGCTGATCACGAATCTGGCCGTGGATTTGCGATATCTCCAACAGGAGCTGAGAAAATCGCAAAAAACCGAATTAACCGAAAACCACCTTTTTTGCGTTCACTAAAATTACGATATCTATCGTTTTCTCTCTAATAGCGACTGTTTCCGCTGCTCTTTGACTTTCTAACGAACAAGGCTTGTTAATACATGGATTTCCATGCATTTAGGATAGTAGAATAATTTTTTTCAATTTTTTTGCGAAAGATAATCGATTTCTTAAGTATGTGAAAAATGCTATTTTAGAGGTAAGATACAATCTGCGCTCTCGGATCGAAAAATTGAAATATCGGGATGAGCCTAGTCGCATTTTCTTCCTTTTTCCATGCTCTTTCGAATGCAAAAAGAATTTTGAAGATCGGTTGAACCATTCAAAAGTTATGGCCTTTTTATCGATTAACAAAATCAGGGGAAATCAAGGATCCTGTATTAAGCCCCTTTTCGCTCTATCTCCTACAGGAGCCGAGAAAAACGCGAAAAACAATTTTTTTGATATTTCCCACATGGGATGGACGTTTTCTGGTGTATTTCGTCGCGCTGATCACGAATCTGGCCGTGGATTTGCGATATCTCCAACAGGAGCTGAGAAAATCGCAAAAAACCGAATTAATCGAAAACCACCTTTTTTGCGTTCACTAAAATTACGATATCTATCGTTTTCTCTCTAATAGCGACTGTTTCCGCTGCTCTTTGACTTTCTAACGAACAAGGCTTGTTAATACATGGATTTCCATGCATTTAGGATAGTAGAATAATTTTTTTCAATTTTTTTGCGAAAGATAATCGATTTCTTAATTATGTGAAAAATGCTATTTTAGAGGTAAGATACAATCTGCGCTCTCGGATCGAAAAATTGAAATATCGGGATGAGCCTAGTCGCATTTTCTTCCTTTTTCCATGCTCTTTCGAATGCAAAAAGAATTTTGAGGATCGGTTGAACCATTCAAAAGTTATGGCCTTTTTATCGACTAACAAAATCAGGGGAAATCAAGGATCCTGTATTAAGCCCCTTTTCGCTCTATCTCCTACAGGAGCCGAGAAAAACGCGAAAAACAATTTTTTTGATATTTCCCACATGGGATGGACGTTATCTGATGTATTTCGTCGCGCTGATCACGAATCTGGCCGTGGATTTGCGATATCTCCAACAGGAGCTGAGAAAATCGCAAAAAACCGAATTAACCGAAAACCACCTTTTTTGCGTTCACTAAAATTACGATATCTATCGTTTTCTCTCTAATAGCGACTGTTTCCGCTGCTCTTTGACTTTCTAACGAACAAGGCTTGATAATACATCAATTTCCATGCATTTAGGACCGTAGAATAATTTTTTTTAATTTTTTTGCAAAAGATAATCGATTTTTTAGTTAGGTGAAAAATGCTATTTTGGAGGTGACACACAATCTGCGCTCTCGGATCGAAAAATTGAAATATCGAGATGAGCCTAGTCGCATTTTCTTTGTTTTTATGTGCTCTTTCGAATGCAAAAAGAATTTTGAGGATCGGTTGAACCATTCAAAAGTTATGGCCTTTTTATCGACTAACCAAATCAGGGGAAATCAAGGATCCTGTATTAAGGCCCTTTTCGCTCTATCTCCCACAGGAGCCGAGAAAAACGCGAAAAACAATTTTTTCGATATTTCCCACATGGGATGGACGTTATCTGATGTATTTCGTCGCGCTGATCACGAATCTGGCCGTGGATTTGCGATATCTCCAACAGGAGCTGAGAAAATCGCAAAAAACCGAATTAACCGAAAACTACCTTTTTTGCGTTCACTAAAATTACGATATCTATGGTTTTCTTTCTAATAGCGACTGTTTCCGCTGCTCTTTGACTTTCTAACGAACAAGGCTTGTTAATACATGGATTTCCATGCATTTAGGATAGTAGAATAATTTTTTTCAATTTTTTTGCGAAAGATAATCGATTTCTTAAGTATGTGAAAAATGCTATTTTAGAGGTAAGATACAATCTGCGCTCTCGGATCGAAAAATTGAAATATCGGGATGAGCCTAGTCGCATTTTCTTCCTTTTTCCATGCTCTTTCGAATGCAAAAAGAATTTTGAGGATCGGTTGAACCATTCAAAAGTTATGGCCTTTTTATCGACTAACCAAATCAGGGGAAATCAAGGATCCTGTATTAAGGCTCTTTTCGCTCTATCTCCCACAGGAGCCGAGAAAAACGCGAAAAACAATTTTTTTGATATTTCCCACATGGGATGGACGTTATCTGATGTATTTCGTCGCGCTGATCACGAATCTGGCCGTGGATTTGCGATATCTCCAACAGGAGCTGAGAAAATCGCAAAAAACCGAATTAACCGAAAACCACCTTTTTTGCGTTCACTAAAATTACGATATCTATCGTTTTCTCTCTAATAGCGACTGTTTCCGCTGCTCTTTGACTTTCTAACGAACAAGGCTTGATAATACATCAATTTCCATGCATTTAGGACCGTAGAATAATTTTTTTTAATTTTTTTGCAAAAGATAATCGATTTTTTAGTTAGGTGAAAAATGCTATTTTGGAGGTGACACACAATCTGCGCTCTCGGATCGAAAAATTGAAATATCGAGATGAGCCTAGTCGCATTTTCTTCCTTTTTCCATGCTCTTTCGAATGCAAAAAGAATTTTGAAGATCGGTTGAACCATCCAAAAGTTATGGCCTTTTTATCGATTAACAAAATCAGGGGAAATCAAGGATTCTGTATTAAGCCCCTTTTCGCTCTATCTCCTACAGGAGCCGAGAAAAACGCGAAAAACAATTTTTTTGATATTTCCCACATGGGATGGACGTTTTCTGATGTATTTCGTCGCGCTGATCACGAATCTGGCCGTGGATTTGCGATATCTCCAACAGGAGCTGAGAAAATCGCAAAAAACCGAATTAACCGAAAACCACCTTTTTTGCGTTCACTAAAATTACGATATCTATCGTTTTCTCTCTAATAGCGACTGTTTCCGCTGCTCTTTGACTTTCTAACGAACAAGGCTTGTTAATACATGGATTTCCATGCATTTAGGATAGTAGAATAATTTTTTTCAATTTTTTTGCGAAAGATAATCGATTTCTTAAGTATGTGAAAAATGCTATTTTAGAGGTAAGATACAATCTGCGCTCTCGGATCGAAAAATTGAAATATCGGGATGAGCCTAGTCGCATTTTCTTCCTTTTTCCATGCTCTTTCGAATGCAAAAAGAATTTTGAAGATCGGTTGAACCATTCAAAAGTTATGGCCTTTTTATCGATTAACAAAATCAGGGGAAATCAAGGATCCTGTATTAAGCCCCTTTTCGCTCTATCTCCTACAGGAGCCGAGAAAAACGCGAAAAACAATTTTTTTGATATTTCCCACATGGGATGGACGTTTTCTGGTGTATTTCGTCGCGCTGATCACGAATCTGGCCGTGGATTTGCGATATCTCCAACAGGAGCTGAGAAAATCGCAAAAAACCGAATTAATCGAAAACCACCTTTTTTGCGTTCACTAAAATTACGATATCTATCGTTTTCTCTCTAATAGCGACTGTTTCCGCTGCTCTTTGACTTTCTAACGAACAAGGCTTGTTAATACATGGATTTCCATGCATTTAGGATAGTAGAATAATTTTTTTCAATTTTTTTGCGAAAGATAATCGATTTCTTAATTATGTGAAAAATGCTATTTTAGAGGTAAGATACAATCTGCGCTCTCGGATCGAAAAATTGAAATATCGGGATGAGCCTAGTCGCATTTTCTTCCTTTTTCCATGCTCTTTCGAATGCAAAAAGAATTTTGAGGATCGGTTGAACCATTCAAAAGTTATGGCCTTTTTATCGACTAACAAAATCAGGGGAAATCAAGGATCCTGTATTAAGCCCCTTTTCGCTCTATCTCCTACAGGAGCCGAGAAAAACGCGAAAAACAATTTTTTTGATATTTCCCACATGGGATGGACGTTATCTGATGTATTTCGTCGCGCTGATCACGAATCTGGCCGTGGATTTGCGATATCTCCAACAGGAGCTGAGAAAATCGCAAAAAACCGAATTAACCGAAAACCACCTTTTTTGCGTTCACTAAAATTACGATATCTATCGTTTTCTCTCTAATAGCGACTGTTTCCGCTGCTCTTTGACTTTCTAACGAACAAGGCTTGATAATACATCAATTTCCATGCATTTAGGACCGTAGAATAATTTTTTTTAATTTTTTTGCAAAAGATAATCGATTTTTTAGTTAGGTGAAAAATGCTATTTTGGAGGTGACACACAATCTGCGCTCTCGGATCGAAAAATTGAAATATCGAGATGAGCCTAGTCGCATTTTCTTTGTTTTTATGTGCTCTTTCGAATGCAAAAAGAATTTTGAGGATCGGTTGAACCATTCAAAAGTTATGGCCTTTTTATCGACTAACCAAATCAGGGGAAATCAAGGATCCTGTATTAAGGCCCTTTTCGCTCTATCTCCCACAGGAGCCGAGAAAAACGCGAAAAACAATTTTTTCGATATTTCCCACATGGGATGGACGTTATCTGATGTATTTCGTCGCGCTGATCACGAATCTGGCCGTGGATTTGCGATATCTCCAACAGGAGCTGAGAAAATCGCAAAAAACCGAATTAACCGAAAACTACCTTTTTTGCGTTCACTAAAATTACGATATCTATGGTTTTCTTTCTAATAGCGACTGTTTCCGCTGCTCTTTGACTTTCTAACGAACAAGGCTTGTTAATACATGGATTTCCATGCATTTAGGATAGTAGAATAATTTTTTTCAATTTTTTTGCGAAAGATAATCGATTTCTTAAGTATGTGAAAAATGCTATTTTAGAGGTAAGATACAATCTGCGCTCTCGGATCGAAAAATTGAAATATCGGGATGAGCCTAGTCGCATTTTCTTCCTTTTTCCATGCTCTTTCGAATGCAAAAAGAATTTTGAGGATCGGTTGAACCATTCAAAAGTTATGGCCTTTTTATCGACTAACCAAATCAGGGGAAATCAAGGATCCTGTATTAAGGCTCTTTTCGCTCTATCTCCCACAGGAGCCGAGAAAAACGCGAAAAACAATTTTTTTGATATTTCCCACATGGGATGGACGTTATCTGATGTATTTCGTCGCGCTGATCACGAATCTGGCCGTGGATTTGCGATATCTCCAACAGGAGCTGAGAAAATCGCAAAAAACCGAATTAACCGAAAACCACCTTTTTTGCGTTCACTAAAATTACGATATCTATCGTTTTCTCTCTAATAGCGACTGTTTCCGCTGCTCTTTGACTTTCTAACGAACAAGGCTTGATAATACATCAATTTCCATGCATTTAGGACCGTAGAATAATTTTTTTTAATTTTTTTGCAAAAGATAATCGATTTTTTAGTTAGGTGAAAAATGCTATTTTGGAGGTGACACACAATCTGCGCTCTCGGATCGAAAAATTGAAATATCGAGATGAGCCTAGTCGCATTTTCTTCCTTTTTCCATGCTCTTTCGAATGCAAAAAGAATTTTGAAGATCGGTTGAACCATCCAAAAGTTATGGCCTTTTTATCGATTAACAAAATCAGGGGAAATCAAGGATTCTGTATTAAGCCCCTTTTCGCTCTATCTCCTACAGGAGCCGAGAAAAACGCGAAAAACAATTTTTTTGATATTTCCCACATGGGATGGACGTTTTCTGATGTATTTCGTCGCGCTGATCACGAATCTGGCCGTGGATTTGCGATATCTCCAACAGGAGCTGAGAAAATCGCAAAAAACCGAATTAACCGAAAACCACCTTTTTTGCGTTCACTAAAATTACGATATCTATCGTTTTCTCTCTAATAGCGACTGTTTCCGCTGCTCTTTGACTTTCTAACGAACAAGGCTTGTTAATACATGGATTTCCATGCATTTAGGATAGTAGAATAATTTTTTTCAATTTTTTTACGAAAGATAATCGATTTTTTAGTTAGGTGAAAAATGCTATTTTGGAGGTGACACACAATCTGCGCTCTCGGATCGAAAAATTGAAATATCGAGATGAGCCTAGTCGCATTTTCTTTGTTTTTATGTGCTCTTTCGAATGCAAAAAGAATTTTGAGGATCGGTTGAACCATTCAAAAGTTATGGCCTTTTTATCGACTAACCAAATCAGGGGAAATCAAGGATCCTGTATTAAGGCCCTTTTCGCTCTATCTCCCACAGGAGCCGAGAAAAACGCGAAAAACAATTTTTTCGATATTTCCCACATGGGATGGACGTTATCTGATGTATTTCGTCGCGCTGATCACGAATCTGGCCGTGGATTTGCGATATCTCCAACAGGAGCTGAGAAAATCGCAAAAAACCGAATTAACCGAAAACTACCTTTTTTGCGTTCACTAAAATTACGATATCTATGGTTTTCTTTCTAATAGCGACTGTTTCCGCTGCTCTTTGACTTTCTAACGAACAAGGCTTGTTAATACATGGATTTCCATGCATTTAGGATAGTAGAATAATTTTTTTCAATTTTTTTGCGAAAGATAATCGATTTCTTAAGTATGTGAAAAATGCTATTTTAGAGGTAAGATACAATCTGCGCTCTCGGATCGAAAAATTGAAATATCGGGATGAGCCTAGTCGCATTTTCTTCCTTTTTCCATGCTCTTTCGAATGCAAAAAGAATTTTGAGGATCGGTTGAACCATTCAAAAGTTATGGCCTTTTTATCGACTAACCAAATCAGGGGAAATCAAGGATCCTGTATTAAGGCTCTTTTCGCTCTATCTCCCACAGGAGCCGAGAAAAACGCGAAAAACAATTTTTTTGATATTTCCCACATGGGATGGACGTTATCTGATGTATTTCGTCGCGCTGATCACGAATCTGGCCGTGGATTTGCGATATCTCCAACAGGAGCTGAGAAAATCGCAAAAAACCGAATTAACCGAAAACCACCTTTTTTGCGTTCACTAAAATTACGATATCTATCGTTTTCTCTCTAATAGCGACTGTTTCCGCTGCTCTTTGACTTTCTAACGAACAAGGCTTGATAATACATCAATTTCCATGCATTTAGGACCGTAGAATAATTTTTTTTAATTTTTTTGCAAAAGATAATCGATTTTTTAGTTAGGTGAAAAATGCTATTTTGGAGGTGACACACAATCTGCGCTCTCGGATCGAAAAATTGAAATATCGAGATGAGCCTAGTCGCATTTTCTTCCTTTTTCCATGCTCTTTCGAATGCAAAAAGAATTTTGAAGATCGGTTGAACCATCCAAAAGTTATGGCCTTTTTATCGATTAACAAAATCAGGGGAAATCAAGGATTCTGTATTAAGCCCCTTTTCGCTCTATCTCCTACAGGAGCCGAGAAAAACGCGAAAAACAATTTTTTTGATATTTCCCACATGGGATGGACGTTTTCTGATGTATTTCGTCGCGCTGATCACGAATCTGGCCGTGGATTTGCGATATCTCCAACAGGAGCTGAGAAAATCGCAAAAAACCGAATTAACCGAAAACCACCTTTTTTGCGTTCACTAAAATTACGATATCTATCGTTTTCTCTCTAATAGCGACTGTTTCCGCTGCTCTTTGACTTTCTAACGAACAAGGCTTGTTAATACATGGATTTCCATGCATTTAGGATAGTAGAATAATTTTTTTCAATTTTTTTACGAAAGATAATCGATTTTTTAGTTAGGTGAAAAATGCTATTTTGGAGGTGACACACAATCTGCGCTCTCGGATCGAAAAATTGAAATATCGAGATGAGCCTAGTCGCATTTTCTTTGTTTTTATGTGCTCTTTCGAATGCAAAAAGAATTTTGAGGATCGGTTGAACCATTCAAAAGTTATGGCCTTTTTATCGACTAACCAAATCAGGGGAAATCAAGGATCCTGTATTAAGGCTCTTTTCGCTCTATCTCCCACAGGAGCCGAGAAAAACGCGAAAAACAATTTTTTTGATATTTCCCACATGGGATGGACGTTATCTGATGTATTTCGTCGCGCTGATCACGAATCTGGCCGTGGATTTGCGATATCTCCAACAGGAGCTGAGAAAATCGCAAAAAACCGAATTAACCGAAAACCACCTTTTTTGCGTTCACTAAAATTACGATATCTATCGTTTTCTCTCTAATAGCGACTGTTTCCGCTGCTCTTTGACTTTCTAACGAACAAGGCTTGTTAATACATGGATTTCCATGCATTTAGGATAGTAGAATAATTTTTTTCAATTTTTTTGCGAAAGATAATCGATTTCTTAAGTATGTGAAAAATGCTATTTTAGAGGTAAGATACAATCTGCGCTCTCGGATCGAAAAATTGAAATATCGGGATGAGCCTAGTCGCATTTTCTTCCTTTTTCCATGCTCTTTCGAATGCAAAAAGAATTTTGAGGATCGGTTGAACCATTCAAAAGTTATGGCCTTTTTATCGACTAACCAAATCAGGGGAAATCAAGGATCCTGTATTAAGGCTCTTTTCGCTCTATCTCCCACAGGAGCCGAGAAAAACGCGAAAAACAATTTTTTTGATATTTCCCACATGGGATGGACGTTATCTGATGTATTTCGTCGCGCTGATCACGAATCTGGCCGTGGATTTGCGATATCTCCAACAGGAGCTGAGAAAATCGCAAAAAACCGAATTAACCGAAAACCACCTTTTTTGCGTTCACTAAAATTACGATATCTATCGTTTTCTCTCTAATAGCGACTGTTTCCGCTGCTCTTTGACTTTCTAACGAACAAGGCTTGATAATACATCAATTTCCATGCATTTAGGACCGTAGAATAATTTTTTTTAATTTTTTTGCAAAAGATAATCGATTTCTTAAGTATGTGAAAAATGCTATTTTAGAGGTAAGATACAATCTGCGCTCTCGGATCGAAAAATTGAAATATCGGGATGAGCCTAGTCGCATTTTCTTCCTTTTTCCATGCTCTTTCGAATGCAAAAAGAATTTTGAGGATCGGTTGAACCATTCAAAAGTTATGGCCTTTTTATCGACTAACCAAATCAGGGGAAATCAAGGATCCTGTATTAAGGCTCTTTTCGCTCTATCTCCCACAGGAGCCGAGAAAAACGCGAAAAACAATTTTTTCGATATTTCCCACATGGGATGGACGTTTTCTGATGTATTTCGTCGCGCTGATCACGAATCTGGCCGTGGATTTGCGATATCTCCAACAGGAGCTGAGAAAATCGCAAAAAACCGAATTAATCGAAAACCACCTTTTTTGCGTTCACTAAAATTACGATATCTATCGTTTTCTCTCTAATAGCGACTGTTTCCGCTGCTCTTTGACTTTCTAACGAACAAGGCTTGTTAATACATGGATTTCCATGCATTTAGGATAGTAGAATAATTTTTTTCAATTTTTTTGCGAAAGATAATCGATTTCTTAAGTATGTGAAAAATGCTATTTTAGAGGTAAGATACAATCTGCGCTCTCGGATCGAAAAATTGAAATATCGGGATGAGCCTAGTCGCATTTTCTTCCTTTTTCCATGCTCTTTCGAATGCAAAAAGAATTTTGAAGATCGGTTGAACCATTCAAAAGTTATGGCCTTTTTATCGATTAACAAAATCAGGGGAAATCAAGGATCCTGTATTAAGCCCCTTTTCGCTCTATCTCCTACAGGAGCCGAGAAAAACGCGAAAAACAATTTTTTTGATATTTCCCACATGGGATGGACGTTTTCTGGTGTATTTCGTCGCGCTGATCACGAATCTGGCCGTGGATTTGCGATATCTCCAACAGGAGCTGAGAAAATCGCAAAAAACCGAATTAATCGAAAACCACCTTTTTTGCGTTCACTAAAATTACGATATCTATCGTTTTCTCTCTAATAGCGACTGTTTCCGCTGCTCTTTGACTTTCTAACGAACAAGGCTTGTTAATACATGGATTTCCATGCATTTAGGATAGTAGAATAATTTTTTTCAATTTTTTTGCGAAAGATAATCGATTTCTTAAGTATGTGAAAAATGCTATTTTAGAGGTAAGATACAATCTGCGCTCTCGGATCGAAAAATTGAAATATCGGGATGAGCCTAGTCGCATTTTCTTCCTTTTTCCATGCTCTTTCGAATGCAAAAAGAATTTTGAGGATCGGTTGAACCATTCAAAAGTTATGGCCTTTTTATCGACTAACCAAATCAGGGGAAATCAAGGATCCTGTATTAAGGCTCTTTTCGCTCTATCTCCCACAGGAGCCGAGAAAAACGCGAAAAACAATTTTTTTGATATTTCCCACATGGGATGGACGTTATCTGATGTATTTCGTCGCGCTGATCACGAATCTGGCCGTGGATTTGCGATATCTCCAACAGGAGCTGAGAAAATCGCAAAAAACCGAATTAACCGAAAACCACCTTTTTTGCGTTCACTAAAATTACGATATCTATCGTTTTCTCTCTAATAGCGACTGTTTCCGCTGCTCTTTGACTTTCTAACGAACAAGGCTTGATAATACATCAATTTCCATGCATTTAGGACCGTAGAATAATTTTTTTTAATTTTTTTGCAAAAGATAATCGATTTTTTAGTTAGGTGAAAAATGCTATTTTGGAGGTGACACACAATCTGCGCTCTCGGATCGAAAAATTGAAATATCGAGATGAGCCTAGTCGCATTTTCTTCCTTTTTCCATGCTCTTTCGAATGCAAAAAGAATTTTGAAGATCGGTTGAACCATTCAAAAGTTATGGCCTTTTTATCGATTAACAAAATCAGGGGAAATCAAGGATCCTGTATTAAGCCCCTTTTCGCTCTATCTCCTACAGGAGCCGAGAAAAACGCGAAAAACAATTTTTTTGATATTTCCCACATGGGATGGACGTTTTCTGATGTATTTCGTCGCGCTGATCACGAATCTGGCCGTGGATTTGCGATATCTCCAACAGGAGCTGAGAAAATCGCAAAAAACCGAATTAATCGAAAACCACCTTTTTTGCGTTCACTAAAATTACGATATCTATCGTTTTCTCTCTAATAGCGACTGTTTCCGCTGCTCTTTGACTTTCTAACGAACAAGGCTTGTTAATACATGGATTTCCATGCATTTAGGATAGTAGAATAATTTTTTTTAATTTTTTTGCGAAAGATAATCGATTTCTTAAGTATGTGAAAAATGCTATTTTAGAGGTAAGATACAATCTGCGCTCTCGGATCGAAAAATTGAAATATCGGGATGAGCCTAGTCGCATTTTCTTCCTTTTTCCATGCTCTTTCGAATGCAAAAAGAATTTTGAAGATCGGTTGAACCATTCAAAAGTTATGGCCTTTTTATCGATTAACAAAATCAGGGGAAATCAAGGATCCTGTATTAAGCCCCTTTTCGCTCTATCTCCTACAGGAGCCGAGAAAAACGCGAAAAACAATTTTTTTGATATTTCCCACATAGGATGGACGTTTTCTGGTGTATTTCGTCGCGCTGATCACGAATCTGGCCGTGGATTTGCGATATCTCCAACAGGAGCTGAGAAAATCGCAAAAAACCGAATTAATCGAAAACCACCTTTTTTGCGTTCACTAAAATTACGATATCTATCGTTTTCTCTCTAATAGCGACTGTTTCCGCTGCTCTTTGACTTTCTAACGAACAAGGCTTGTTAATACATGGATTTCCATGCATTTAGGATAGTAGAATAATTTTTTTCAATTTTTTTGCGAAAGATAATCGATTTCTTAATTATGTGAAAAATGCTATTTTAGAGGTAAGATACAATCTGCGCTCTCGGATCGAAAAATTGAAATATCGGGATGAGCCTAGTCGCATTTTCTTTGTTTTTCTGTGCTCTTTCGAATGCAAAAAGAATTTTGAGGATCGGTTGAACCATTCAAAAGTTATGGCCTTTTTATCGACTAACCAAATCGGGGGAAATCAAGGATCCTGTATTAAGGCTCTTTTCGCTCTATCTCCCACAGGAGCCAAGAAAAACGCGAAAAACAATTTTTTCGATATTTCCCACATGGAATGGACGTTATCTAATGTATTTCGTTGCGCTGATCACGGATCTGGCCGTGGATTTGCGATATCTCCAACAGGAGCTGAGAAAATCGCAAAAAACCGAATTAACCGAAAACTACCTTTTTTGCGTTTACTAAAATTACGATATCTATCGTTTTCTCTCTAAAAGCGACTGTTTCCGCTGCTCTTTGACTTTCTAGCGAACAAGGCTTGTTAATACATGGATTTCCATGCATTTAGGATAGTAGAATAATTTTTTTCAATTTTTTTGCGAAAGATAATCGATTTCTTAAGTATGTGAAAAATGCTATTTTAGAGGTAAGATACAATCTGCGCTCTCGGATCGAAAAATTGAAATATCGGGATGAGCCTAGTCGCATTTTCTTCCTTTTTCCATGCTCTTTCGAATGCAAAAAGAATTTTGAGGATCGGTTGAACCATTCAAAAGTTATGGCCTTTTTATCGACTAACCAAATCAGGGGAAATCAAGGATCCTGTATTAAGGCTCTTTTCGCTCTATCTCCCACAGGAGCCGAGAAAAACGCGAAAAACAATTTTTTCGATATTTCCCACATGGGATGGACGTTATCTGATGTATTTCGTCACGCTGATCACGAATCTGGCCGTGGATTTGCGATATCTCCAACAGGAGCTGAGAAAATCGCAAAAAACCGAATTAACCGAAAACTACCTTTTTTGCGTTCACTAAAATTACGATATCTATGGTTTTCTCTCTAATAGCGACTGTTTCCGCTGCTCTTTGACTTTCTAACGAACAAGGCTTGATAATACATCAATTTCCATGCATTTAGGACCGTAGAATAATTTTTTTAAATTTTTTTGCAAAAGATAATCGATTTTTTAGTTAGGTGAAAAATGCTATTTTGGAGGTGACACACAATCTGCGCTCTCGGATCGAAAAATTGAAATATCGAGATGAGCCTAGTCGCATTTTCTTTGTTTTTATGTGCTCTTTCGAATGCAAAAAGAATTTTGAGGATCGGTTGAACCATTCAAAAGTAATGGCCTTTTTATCGACTAACCAAATCAGGGGAAATCAAGGATCCTGTATTAAGGCTCTTTTCGCTCTATCTCCCACAGGAGCCGAGAAAAACGCGAAAAACAATTTTTTTGATATTTCCCACATGGGATGGACGTTATCTGATGTATTTTGTCGCGCTGATCACGAATCTGGCCGTGGATTTGCGATATCTCCAACAGGAGCTGAGAAAATCGCAAAAAACCGAATTAACCGAAAACCACCTTTTTTGCGTTCACTAAAATTACGATATCTATCGTTTTCTCTCTAATAGCGACTGTTTCCGCTGCTCTTTGACTTTCTAACGAACAAGGCTTGATAATACATCAATTTCCATGCATTTAGGACCGTAGAATAATTTTTTTTAATTTTTTTGCAAAAGATAATCGATTTTTTAGTTAGGTGAAAAATGCTATTTTGGAGGTGACACACAATCTGCGCTCTCGGATCGAAAAATTGAAATATCGAGATGAGCCTAGTCGCATTTTCTTTGTTTTTATGTGCTCTTTCGAATGCAAAAAGAATTTTGAGGATCGGTTGAACCATTCAAAAGTTATGGCCTTTTTATCGATTAACAAAATCAGGGGAAATCAAGGATCCTGTATTAAGCCCCTTTTCGCTCTATCTCCTACAGGAGCCGAGAAAAACGCGAAAAACAATTTTTTTGATATTTCCCACATGGGATGGACGTTTTCTGATGTATTTCGTCGCGCTGATCACGAATCTGGCCGTGGATTTGCGATATCTCCAACAGGAGCTGAGAAAATCGCAAAAAACCGAATTAATCGAAAACCACCTTTTTTGCGTTCACTAAAATTACGATATCTATCGTTTTCTCTCTAATAGCGACTGTTTCCGCTGCTCTTTGACTTTCTAACGAACAAGGCTTGTTAATACATGGATTTCCATGCATTTAGGATAGTAGAATAATTTTTTTCAATTTTTTTGCGAAAGATAATCGATTTCTTAAGTATGTGAAAAATGCTATTTTAGAGGTAAGATACAATCTGCGCTCTCGGATCGAAAAATTGAAATATCGGGATGAGCCTAGTCGCATTTTCTTCCTTTTTCCATGCTCTTTCGAATGCAAAAAGAATTTTGAGGATCGGTTGAACCATTCAAAAGTTATGGCCTTTTTATCGACTAACCAAATCAGGGGAAATCAAGGATCCTGTATTAAGGCCCTTTTCGCTCTATCTCCCACAGGAGCCAAGAAAAACGCGAAAAACAATTTTTTCGATATTTCCCACATGGAATGGACGTTATCTGATGTATTTCGTCGCGCTGATCACGAATCTGGCCGTGGATTTGCGATATCTCCAACAGGAGCTGAGAAAATCGCAAAAAACCGAATTAATCGAAAACCACCTTTTTTGCGTTCACTAAAATTACGATATCTATCGTTTTCTCTCTAATAGCGACTGTTTCCGCTGCTCTTTGACTTTCTAACGAACAAGGCTTGTTAATACATGGATTTCCATGCATTTAGGATAGTAGAATAATTTTTTTCAATTTTTTTGCGAAAGATAATCGATTTCTTAAGTATGTGAAAAATGCTATTTTAGAGGTAAGATACAATCTGCGCTCTCGGATCGAAAAATTGAAATATCGGGATGAGCCTAGTCGCATTTTCTTCCTTTTTCCATGCTCTTTCGAATGCAAAAAGAATTTTGAAGATCGGTTGAACCATTCAAAAGTTATGGCCTTTTTATCGATTAACAAAATCAGGGGAAATCAAGGATCCTGTATTAAGCCCCTTTTCGCTCTATCTCCTACAGGAGCCGAGAAAAACGCGAAAAACAATTTTTTTGATATTTCCCACATGGGATGGACGTTTTCTGGTGTATTTCGTCGCGCTGATCACGAATCTGGCCGTGGATTTGCGATATCTCCAACAGGAGCTGAGAAAATCGCAAAAAACCGAATTAATCGAAAACCACCTTTTTTGCGTTCACTAAAATTACGATATCTATCGTTTTCTCTCTAATAGCGACTGTTTCCGCTGCTCTTTGACTTTCTAACGAACAAGGCTTGTTAATACATGGATTTCCATGCATTTAGGATAGTAGAATAATTTTTTTCAATTTTTTTGCGAAAGATAATCGATTTCTTAATTATGTGAAAAATGCTATTTTAGAGGTAAGATACAATCTGCGCTCTCGGATCGAAAAATTGAAATATCGGGATGAGCCTAGTCGCATTTTCTTCCTTTTTCCATGCTCTTTCGAATGCAAAAAGAATTTTGAAGATCGGTTGAACCATTCAAAAGTTATGGCCTTTTTATCGATTAACAAAATCAGGGGAAATCAAGGATCCTGTATTAAGCCCCTTTTCGCTCTATCTCCTACAGGAGCCGAGAAAAACGCGAAAAACAATTTTTTTGATATTTCCCACATGGGATGGACGTTTTCTGGTGTATTTCGTCGCGCTGATCACGAATCTGGCCGTGGATTTGCGATATCTCCAACAGGAGCTGAGAAAATCGCAAAAAACCGAATTAATCGAAAACCACCTTTTTTGCGTTCACTAAAATTACGATATCTATCGTTTTCTCTCTAATAGCGACTGTTTCCGCTGCTCTTTGACTTTCTAACGAACAAGGCTTGTTAATACATGGATTTCCATGCATTTAGGATAGTAGAATAATTTTTTTCAATTTTTTTGCGAAAGATAATCGATTTCTTAATTATGTGAAAAATGCTATTTTAGAGGTAAGATACAATCTGCGCTCTCGGATCGAAAAATTGAAATATCGGGATGAGCCTAGTCGCATTTTCTTCCTTTTTCCATGCTCTTTCGAATGCAAAAAGAATTTTGAGGATCGGTTGAACCATTCAAAAGTTATGGCCTTTTTATCGACTAACCAAATCAGGGGAAATCAAGGATCCTGTATTAAGGCTCTTTTCGCTCTATCTCCCACAGGAGCCGAGAAAAACGCGAAAAACAATTTTTTTGATATTTCCCACATGGGATGGACGTTATCTGATGTATTTCGTCGCGCTGATCACGAATCTGGTCGTGGATTTGCGATATCTCCAACAGGAGCTGAGAAAATCGCAAAAAACCGAATTAACCGAAAACCACCTTTTTTGCGTTCACTAAAATTACGATATCTATCGTTTTCTCTCTAATAGCGACTGTTTCCGCTGCTCTTTGACTTTCTAACGAACAAGGCTTGATAATACATCAATTTCCATGCATTTAGGACCGTAGAATAATTTTTTTTAATTTTTTTGCAAAAGATAATCGATTTTTTAGTTAGGTGAAAAATGCTATTTTAGAGGTGACACACAATCTGCGCTCTCGGATCGAAAAATTGAAATATCGAGATGAGCCTAGTCGCATTTTCTTTGTTTTTATGTGCTCTTTCGAATGCAAAAAGAATTTTGAGGATCGGTTGAACCATTCAAAAGTTATGGCCTTTTTATCGACTAACCAAATCAGGGGAAATCAAGGATCCTGTATTAAGGCTCTTTTCGCTCTATCTCCCACAGGAGCCGAGAAAAACGCGAAAAACAATTTTTTCGATATTTCCCACATGGGATGGACGTTATCTGATGTATTTCGTCGCGCTGATCACGAATCTGGCCGTGGATTTGCGATATCTCCAACAGGAGCTGAGAAAATCGCAAAAAACCGAATTAACCGAAAACCACCTTTTTTGCGTTCACTAAAATTACGATATCTATCGTTTTCTCTCTAATAGCGACTGTTTCCGCTGCTCTTTGACTTTCTAACGAACAAGGCTTGATAATACATCAATTTCCATGCATTTAGGACCGTAGAATAATTTTTTTTAATTTTTTTGCAAAAGATAATCGATTTTTTAGTTAGGTGAAAAATGCTATTTTGGAGGTGACACACAATCTGCGCTCTCGGATCGAAAAATTGAAATATCGAGATGAGCCTAGTCGCATTTTCTTTGTTTTTATGTGCTCTTTCGAATGCAAAAAGAATTTTGAGGATCGGTTGAACCATTCAAAAGTTATGGCCTTTTTATCGACTAACCAAATCAGGGGAAATCAAGGATCCTGTATTAAGGCTCTTTTCGCTCTATCTCCCACAGGAGCCGAGAAAAACGCGAAAAACAATTTTTTTGATATTTCCCACATGGGATGGACGTTATCTGATGTATTTCGTCGCGCTGATCACGAATCTGGCCGTGGATTTGCGATATCTCCAACAGGAGCTGAGAAAATCGCAAAAAACCGAATTAATCGAAAACCACCTTTTTTGCGTTCACTAAAATTACGATATCTATCGTTTTCTCTCTAATAGCGACTGTTTCCGCTGCTCTTTGACTTTCTAACGAACAAGGCTTGTTAATACATGGATTTCCATGCATTTAGGATAGTAGAATAATTTTTTTCAATTTTTTTGCGAAAGATAATCGATTTCTTAATTATGTGAAAAATGCTATTTTAGAGGTAAGATACAATCTGCGCTCTCGGATCGAAAAATTGAAATATCGGGATGAGCCTAGTCGCATTTTCTTTGTTTTTCTGTGCTCTTTCGAATGCAAAAAGAATTTTGAGGATCGGTTGAACCATTCAAAAGTTATGGCCTTTTTATCGACTAACCAAATCGGGGGAAATCAAGGATCCTGTATTAAGGCTCTTTTCGCTCTATCTCCCACAGGAGCCAAGAAAAACGCGAAAAACAATTTTTTCGATATTTCCCACATGGAATGGACGTTATCTAATGTATTTCGTTGCGCTGATCACGGATCTGGCCGTGGATTTGCGATATCTCCAACAGGAGCTGAGAAAATCGCAAAAAACCGAATTAACCGAAAACTACGTTTTTTGCGTTCACTAAAATTACGATATCTATGGTTTTCTCTCTAATAGCGACTGTTTCCGCTGCTCTTTGACTTTCTAACGAACAAGGCTTGATAATACATCAATTTCCATGCATTTAGGACCGTAGAATAATTTTTTTCAATTTTTTTGCAAAAGATAATCGATTTTTTAGTTAGGTGAAAAATGCTATTTTGGAGGTGACACACAATCTGCGCTCTCGGATCAAAAAATTGAAATATCGAGATGAGCCTAGTCGCATTTTCTTTGTTTTTATGTGCTCTTTCGAATGCAAAAAGAATTTTGAGGATCGGTTGAACCATTCAAAAGTTATGGCCTTTTTATCGACTAACCAAATCAGGGGAAATCAAGGATCCTGTATTAAGGCTCTTTTCGCTCTATCTCCCACAGGAGCCGAGAAAAACGCGAAAAACAATTTTTTTGATATTTCCCACATGGGATGGACGTTATCTGATGTATTTCGTCGCGCTGATCACGAATCTGGCCGTGGATTTGCGATATCTCCAACAGGAGCTGAGAAAATCGCAAAAAACCGAATTAACCGAAAACCACCTTTTTTGCGTTCACTAAAATTACGATATCTATCGTTTTCTCTCTAATAGCGACTGTTTCCGCTGCTCTTTGACTTTCTAACGAACAAGGCTTGATAATACATCAATTTCCATGCATTTAGGACCGTAGAATAATTTTTTTTAATTTTTTTGCAAAAGATAATCGATTTTTTAGTTAGGTGAAAAATGCTATTTTGGAGGTGACACACAATCTGCGCTCTCGGATCGAAAAATTGAAATATCGAGATGAGCCTAGTCGCATTTTCTTTGTTTTTATGTGCTCTTTCGAATGCAAAAAGAATTTTGAGGATCGGTTGAACCATTCAAAAGTTATGGCCTTTTTATCGACTAACAAAATCAGGGGAAATCAAGGATCCTGTATTAAGCCCCTTTTCGCTCTATCTCCTACAGGAGCCGAGAAAAACGCGAAAAACAATTTTTTTGATATTTCCCACATGGGATGGACGTTTTCTGATGTATTTCGTCGCGCTGATCACGAATCTGGCCGTGGATTTGCGATATCTCCAACAGGAGCTGAGAAAATCGCAAAAAACCGAATTAATCGAAAACCACCTTTTTTGCGTTCACTAAAATTACGATATCTATCGTTTTCTCTCTAATAGCGACTGTTTCCGCTGCTCTTTGACTTTCTAACGAACAAGGCTTGTTAATACATGGATTTCCATGCATTTAGGATAGTAGAATAATTTTTTTCAATTTTTTTGCGAAAGATAATCGATTTCTTAAGTATGTGAAAAATGCTATTTTGGAGGTGACACACAATCTGCGCTCTCGGATCGAAAAATTGAAATATCGAGATGAGCCTAGTCGCATTTTCTTTGTTTTTATGTGCTCTTTCGAATGCAAAAAGAATTTTGAGGATCGGTTGAACCATTCAAAAGTTATGGCCTTTTTATCGACTAACAAAATCAGGGGAAATCAAGGATCCTGTATTAAGCCCCTTTTCGCTCTATCTCCTACAGGAGCCGAGAAAAACGCGAAAAACAATTTTTTTGATATTTCCCACATGGGATGGACGTTTTCTGATGTATTTCGTCGCGCTGATCACGAATCTGGCCGTGGATTTGCGATATCTCCAACAGGAGCTGAGAAAATCGCAAAAAACCGAATTAATCGAAAACCACCTTTTTTGCGTTCACTAAAATTACGATATCTATCGTTTTCTCTCTAATAGCGACTGTTTCCGCTGCTCTTTGACTTTCTAACGAACAAGGCTTGTTAATACATGGATTTCCATGCATTTAGGATAGTAGAATAATTTTTTTCAATTTTTTTGCGAAAGATAATCGATTTCTTAAGTATGTGAAAAATGCTATTTTAGAGGTAAGATACAATCTGCGCTCTCGGATCGAAAAATTGAAATATCGGGATGAGCCTAGTCGCATTTTCTTCCTTTTTCCATGCTCTTTCGAATGCAAAAAGAATTTTGAGGATCGGTTGAACCATTCAAAAGTTATGGCCTTTTTATCGACTAACCAAATCAGGGGAAATCAAGGATCCTGTATTAAGGCCCTTTTCGCTCTATCTCCCACAGGAGCCAAGAAAAACGCGAAAAACAATTTTTTCGATATTTCCCACATGGAATGGACGTTATCTGATGTATTTCGTCGCGCTGATCACGAATCTGGCCGTGGATTTGCGATATCTCCAACAGGAGCTGAGAAAATCGCAAAAAACCGAATTAATCGAAAACCACCTTTTTTGCGTTCACTAAAATTACGATATCTATCGTTTTCTCTCTAATAGCGACTGTTTCCGCTGCTCTTTGACTTTCTAACGAACAAGGCTTGTTAATACATGGATTTCCATGCATTTAGGATAGTAGAATAATTTTTTTCAATTTTTTTGCGAAAGATAATCGATTTCTTAAGTATGTGAAAAATGCTATTTTAGAGGTAAGATACAATCTGCGCTCTCGGATCGAAAAATTGAAATATCGGGATGAGCCTAGTCGCATTTTCTTCCTTTTTCCATGCTCTTTCGAATGCAAAAAGAATTTTGAAGATCGGTTGAACCATTCAAAAGTTATGGCCTTTTTATCGATTAACAAAATCAGGGGAAATCAAGGATCCTGTATTAAGCCCCTTTTCGCTCTATCTCCTACAGGAGCCGAGAAAAACGCGAAAAACAATTTTTTTGATATTTCCCACATGGGATGGACGTTTTCTGGTGTATTTCGTCGCGCTGATCACGAATCTGGCCGTGGATTTGCGATATCTCCAACAGGAGCTGAGAAAATCGCAAAAAACCGAATTAATCGAAAACCACCTTTTTTGCGTTCACTAAAATTACGATATCTATCGTTTTCTCTCTAATAGCGACTGTTTCCGCTGCTCTTTGACTTTCTAACGAACAAGGCTTGTTAATACATGGATTTCCATGCATTTAGGATAGTAGAATAATTTTTTTCAATTTTTTTGCGAAAGATAATCGATTTCTTAATTATGTGAAAAATGCTATTTTAGAGGTAAGATACAATCTGCGCTCTCGGATCGAAAAATTGAAATATCGGGATGAGCCTAGTCGCATTTTCTTTGTTTTTCTGTGCTCTTTCGAATGCAAAAAGAATTTTGAGGATCGGTTGAACCATTCAAAAGTTATGGCCTTTTTATCGACTAACCAAATCAGGGGAAATCAAGGATCCTGTATTAAGGCTCTTTTCGCTCTATCTCCCACAGGAGCCGAGAAAAACGCGAAAAACAATTTTTTTGATATTTCCCACGTGGGATGGACGTTATCTGATGTATTTCGTCGCGCTGATCACGAATCTGGCCGTGGATTTGCGATATCTCCAAAAGGAGCTGAGAAAATCGCAAAAAACCGAATTAACCGAAAACTACCTTTTTTGCGTTCACTAAAATTACGATATCTATGGTTTTCTCTCTAATAGCGACTGTTTCCGCTGCTCTTTGACTTTCTAACGAACAAGGCTTGTTAATACATGGATTTCCATGCATTTAGGATAGTAGAATAATTTTTTTCAATTTTTTTGCGAAAGATAATCGATTTTTTAGTTAGGTGAAAAATGCTATTTTGGAGGTTACACACAATCTGCGCTCTCGGATCGAAAAATTGAAATATCGGGATGAGCCTAGTCGCATTTTCTTCCTTTTTCCATGCTCTTTCGAATGCAAAAAGAATTTTGAGGATCGGTTGAACCATTCAAAAGTTATGGCCTTTTTATCGACTAACTAAATCAGGGGAAATCAAGGATCCTGTATTAAGGCTCTTTTCGCTCTATCTCCCACAGGAGCCGAGAAAAACGCGAAAAACAATTTTTTTGATATTTCCCACATGGGGTGGACGTTATCTGATGTATTTCGTCGCGCTGATCACGAATCTGGCCGTGGATTTGCGATATCTCCAACAGGAGCTGAGAAAATCGCAAAAAACCGAATTAACCGAAAACCACCTTTTTTGCGTTCACTAAAATTACGATATCTATCGTTTTCTCTCTAATAGCGACTGTTTCCGCTGCTCTTTGACTTTCTAACGAACAAGGCTTGTTAATACATGGATTTCCATGCATTTAGGATAGTAGAATAATTTTTTTCAATTTTTTTGCGAAAGATAATCGATTTTTTAGTTAGGTGAAAAATGCTATTTTGGAAGTGACACACAATCTGCGCTCTCGGATCGAAAAATTGAAATATCGAGATGAGCCTAGTCGCATTTTCTTCCTTTTTCCATGCTCTTTTGAATGCAAAAAGAATTTTGAGGATCGGTTGAACCATTCAAAAGTTATGGCCTTTTTATCGACTAACCAAATCGGGGGAAATCAAGGATCCTGTATTAAGGCTCTTTTCGCTCTATCTCCCACAGGAGCCGAGAAAAACGCGAAAAACAATTTTTTCGATATTTCCCACATGGGATGGACGTTATCTGATGTATTTCGTCGCGCTGATCACGAATCTGGCCGTGGATTTGCGATATCTCCAACAGGAGCTGAGAAAATCGCAAAAAACCGAATTAACCGAAAACTACCTTTTTTGCGTTCACTAAAATTACGATATCTATGGTTTTCTCTCTAATAGCGACTGTTTCCGCTGCTCTTTGACTTTCTAACGAACAAGGCTTGATAATACATCAATTTCCATGCATTTAGGACCGTAGAATAATTTTTTTCAATTTTTTTGCAAAAGATAATCGATTTTTTAGTTAGGTGAAAAATGCTATTTTGGAGGTGACACACAATCTGCGCTCTCGGATCGAAAAATTGAAATATCGAGATGAGCCTAGTCGCATTTTCTTTGTTTTTATGTGCTCTTTCGAATGCAAAAAGAATTTTGAGGATCGGTTGAACCATTCAAAAGTTATGGCCTTTTTATCGACTAACCAAATCGGGGGAAATCAAGGATCCTGTATTAAGGCTCTTTTCGCTCTATCTCCCACAGGAGCCGAGAAAAACGCGAAAAACAATTTTTTCGATATTTCCCACATGGGATGGACGTTATCTGATGTATTTCGTCGCGCTGATCACGAATCTGGCCGTGGATTTGCGATATCTCCAAAAGGAGCTGAGAAAATCGCAAAAAACCGAATTAACCGAAAACTACCTTTTTTGCGTTCACTAAAATTACGATATCTATGGTTTTCTCTCTAATAGCGACTGTTTCCGCTGCTCTTTGACTTTCTAACGAACAAGGCTTGTTAATACATGGATTTCCATGCATTTAGGATAGTAGAATAATTTTTTTCAATTTTTTTGCGAAAGATAATCGATTTTTTAGTTAGGTGAAAAATGCTATTTTGGAAGTGACACACAATCTGCGCTCTCGGATCTAAAAATTGAAATATCGAGATGAGCCTAGTCGCATTTTCTTTGTTTTTATGTGCTCTTTCGAATGCAAAAAGAATTTTGAGGATCGGTTGAACCATTCAAAAGTTATGGCCTTTTTATCGACTAACAAAATCAGGGGAAATCAAGGATCCTGTATTAAGCCCCTTTTCGCTCTATCTCCTACAGGAGCCGAGAAAAACGCGAAAAACAATTTTTTTGATATTTCCCACATGGGATGGACGTTTTCTGATGTATTTCGTCGCGCTGATCACGAATCTGGCCGTGGATTTGCGATATCTCCAACAGGAGCTGAGAAAATCGCAAAAAACCGAATTAACCGAAAACCACCTTTTTTGCGTTCACTAAAATTACGATATCTATCGTTTTCTCTCTAATAGCGACTGTTTCCGCTGCTCTTTGACTTTCTAACGAACAAGGCTTGTTAATACATGGATTTCCATGCATTTAGGATAGTAGAATAATTTTTTTCAATTTTTTTGCGAAAGATAATCGATTTCTTAATTATGTGAAAAATGTTATTTTAGAGGTAAGATACAATCTACGCTCTCGGATCGAAAAATTGAAATATCGGGATGAGCCTAGTCGCATTTTCTTCCTCTTTCCATGCTCTTTCGAATGCAAAAAGAATTTTGAGGATCGGTTGAACCATTCAAAAGTTATGGCCTTTTTATCGACTAACCAAATCAGGGGAAATCAAGGATCCTGTATTAAGGCCCTTTTCGCTCTATCTTCCACAGGAGCCGAGAAAAACGCGAAAAACAATTTTTTCGATATTTCCCACATGAGATGGACGTTATCTGATGTATTTCGTCGCGCTGATCACGAATCTGGCCGTGGATTTGCGATATCTCCAACAGGAGCTGAGAAAATCGCAAAAAACCGAATTAACCGAAAACCACCTTTTTTGCGTTCACTAAAATTACGATATCTATCGTTTTCTCTCTAATAGCGACTGTTTCCGCTGCTCTTTGACTTTCTAACGAACAAGGCTTGTTAATACATGGATTTCCATGCATTTAGGATAGTAGAATAATTTTTTTCAATTTTTTTGCGAAAGATAATCGATTTTTTAGTTAGGTGAAAAATGCTATTTTGGAGGTGACACACAATCTGCGCTCTCGGATCGAAAAAATGAAATATCGAGATGAGCCTAGTCGCATTTTCTTTGTTTTTATGTGCTCTTTCGAATGCAAAAAGAATTTTGAGGATCGGTTGAACCATTCAAAAGTTATGGCCTTTTTATCGACTAACAAAATCAGGGGAAATCAAGGATCCTGTATTAAGCCCCTTTTCGCTCTATCTCCTACAGGAGCCGAGAAAAACGCGAAAAACAATTTTTTTGATATTTCCCACATGGGATGGACGTTTTCTGATGTATTTCGTCGCGCTGATCACGAATCTGGCCGTGGATTTGCGATATCTCCAACAGGAGCTGAGAAAATCGCAAAAAACCGAATTAACCGAAAACCACCTTTTTTGCGTTCACTAAAATTACGATATCTATCGTTTTCTCTCTAATAGCGACTGTTTCCGCTGCTCTTTGACTTTCTAACGAACAAGGCTTGTTAATACATGGATTTCCATGCATTTAGGATAGTAGAATAATTTTTTTCAATTTTTTTGCGAAAGATAATCGATTTCTTAATTATGTGAAAAATGTTATTTTAGAGGTAAGATACAATCTGCGCTCTCGGATCGAAAAATTGAAATATCGGGATGAGCCTAGTCGCATTTTCTTTGTTTTTCTGTGCTCTTTCGAATGCAAAAAGAATTTTGAGGATCGGTTGAACCATTCAAAAGTTATGGCCTTTTTATCGACTAACCAAATCAGGGGAAATCAAGGATCCTGTATTAAGGCGCTTTTCGCTCTATCTCCCACAGGAGCCGAGAAAAACGCGAAAAACAATTTTTTCGATATTTCCCACATGGGATGGACGTTATCTGATGTATTTCGTTGCGCTGATCACGGATCTGGCCGTGGATTTGCGATATCTCCAACAGGAGCTGAGAAAATCGCAAAAAACCGAATTAACCGAAAACCACCTTTTTTGCGTTCACTAAAATTACGATATCTATCGTTTTCTCTCTAATAGCGACTGCTTCCGCTGCTCTTTGATTTTCTAACGAACAAGGCTTGTTAATACATGGATTTCCATGCATTCAGGATAGTAGAATAATTTTTTTCAATTTTTTTGCGAAAGATAATCGATTTCTTAATTATGTGAAAAATGCTATTTTGGAGGTGACACACAATCTGCGCTCTCGGATCGAAAAAATGAAATATCGAGATGAGCCTAGTCGCATTTTCTTTGTTTTTATGTGCTCTTTCGAATGCAAAAAGAATTTTGAGGATCGGTTGAACCATTCAAAAGTTATGGCCTTTTTATCGACTAACCAAATCGGGGGAAATCAAGGATCCTGTATTAAGGCTCTTTTCGCTCTATCTCCCACAGGAGCCGAGAAAAACGCGAAAAACAATTTTTTCGATATTTCCCACATGGGATGGACGTTATCTGATGTATTTCGTCGCGCTGATCACGAATCTGGCCGTGGATTTGCGATATCTCCAAAAGGAGCTGAGAAAATCGCAAAAAACCGAATTAACCGAAAACTACCTTTTTTGCGTTCACTAAAATTACGATATCTATGGTTTTCTCTCTAATAGCGACTGTTTCCGCTGCTCTTTGACTTTCTAACGAACAAGGCTTGTTAATACATGGATTTCCATGCATTTAGGATAGTAGAATAATTTTTTTCAATTTTTTTGCGAAAGATAATCGATTTTTTAGTTAGGTGAAAAATGCTATTTTGGAAGTGACACACAATCTGCGCTCTCGGATCTAAAAATTGAAATATCGAGATGAGCCTAGTCGCATTTTCTTTGTTTTTATGTGCTCTTTCGAATGCAAAAAGAATTTTGAGGATCGGTTGAACCATTCAAAAGTTATGGCCTTTTTATCGACTAACCAAATCGGGGGAAATCAAGGATCCTGTATTAAGGCTCTTTTCGCTCTATCTCCCACAGGAGCCAAGAAAAACGCGAAAAACAATTTTTTCGATATTTCCCACATGGAATGGACGTTATCTGATGTATTTCGTTGCGCTGATCACGGATCTGGCCGTGGATTTGCGATATCTCCAACAGGAGCTGAGAAAATCGCAAAAAACCGAATTAACCGAAAACCACCTTTTTTGCGTTCACTAAAATTACGATATCTATCGTTTTCTCTCTAATAGCGACTGCTTCCGCTGCTCTTTGATTTTCTAACGAACAAGGCTTGTTAATACATGGATTTCCATGCATTCAGGATAGTAGAATAATTTTTTTCAATTTTTTTGCGAAAGATAATCGATTTCTTAATTATGTGAAAAATGCTATTTTGGAGGTGACACACAATCTGCGCTCTCGGATCGAAAAAATGAAATATCGAGATGAGCCTAGTCGCATTTTCTTTGTTTTTATGTGCTCTTTCGAATGCAAAAAGAATTTTGAGGATCGGTTGAACCATTCAAAAGTTATGGCCTTTTTATCGACTAACCAAATCGGGGGAAATCAAGGATCCTGTATTAAGGCTCTTTTCGCTCTATCTCCCACAGGAGCCGAGAAAAACGCGAAAAACAATTTTTTCGATATTTCCCACATGGGATGGACGTTATCTGATGTATTTCGTCGCGCTGATCACGAATCTGGCCGTGGATTTGCGATATCTCCAAAAGGAGCTGAGAAAATCGCAAAAAACCGAATTAACCGAAAACTACCTTTTTTGCGTTCACTAAAATTACGATATCTATGGTTTTCTCTCTAATAGCGACTGTTTCCGCTGCTCTTTGACTTTCTAACGAACAAGGCTTGTTAATACATGGATTTCCATGCATTTAGGATAGTAGAATAATTTTTTTCAATTTTTTTGCGAAAGATAATCGATTTTTTAGTTAGGTGAAAAATGCTATTTTGGAAGTGACACACAATCTGCGCTCTCGGATCTAAAAATTGAAATATCGAGATGAGCCTAGTCGCATTTTCTTTGTTTTTATGTGCTCTTTCGAATGCAAAAAGAATTTTGAGGATCGGTTGAACCATTCAAAAGTTATGGCCTTTTTATCGACTAACCAAATCGGGGGAAATCAAGGATCCTGTATTAAGGCTCTTTTCGCTCTATCTCCCACAGGAGCCAAGAAAAACGCGAAAAACAATTTTTTCGATATTTCCCACATGGAATGGACGTTATCTGATGTATTTCGTTGCGCTGATCACGGATCTGGCCGTGGATTTGCGATATCTCCAACAGGAGCTGAGAAAATCGCAAAAAACCGAATTAACCGAAAACTACCTTTTTTGCGTTTACTAAAATTACGATATCTATCGTTTTCTCTCTAAAAGCGACTGTTTCCGCTGCTCTTTGACTTTCTAGCGAACAAGGCTTGTTAATACATGGATTTCCATGCATTCAGGATAGTAGAATAATTTTTTTCAATTTTTTTGCGAAAGATAATCGATTTCTTAATTATGTGAAAAATGCTATTTTAGAGGTAAGATACAATCTGCGCTCTCGGATCGAAAAATTGAAATATCGGGATGAGCCTAGTCGCATTTTCTTTGTTTTTCTGTGCTCTTTCGAATGCAAAAAGAATTTTGAGGATCGGTTGAACCATTCAAAAGTTATGGCCTTTTTATCGACTAACCAAATCAGGGGAAATCAAGGATCCTGTATTAAGGCTCTTTTCGCTCTATCTCCCACAGGAGCCGAGAAAAACGCGAAAAACAATTTTTTTGATATTTCCCACATGGGATGGACGTTATCTGATGTATTTCGTCGCGCTGATCACGAATCTGGCCGTGGATTTGCGATATCTCCAAAAGGAGCTGAGAAAATCGCAAAAAACCGAATTAACCGAAAACTACCTTTTTTGCGTTCACTAAAATTACGATATCTATGGTTTTCTCTCTAATAGCGACTGTTTCCGCTGCTCTTTGACTTTCTAACGAACAAGGCTTGTTAATACATGGATTTCCATGCATTTAGGATAGTAGAATAATTTTTTTCAATTTTTTTGCGAAAGATAATCGATTTTTTAGTTAGGTGAAAAATGCTATTTTGGAAGTGACACACAATCTGCGCTCTCGGATCGAAAAATTGAAATATCGAGATGAGCCTAGTCGCATTTTCTTCCTTTTTCCATGCTCTTTTGAATGCAAAAAGAATTTTGAGGATCGGTTGAACCATTCAAAAGTTATGGCCTTTTTATCGACTAACAAAATCAGGGGAAATCAAGGATCCTGTATTAAGCCCCTTTTCGCTCTATCTCCTACAGGAGCCGAGAAAAACGCGAAAAACAATTTTTTTGATATTTCCCACATGGGATGGACGTTTTCTGATGTATTTCGTCGCGCTGATCACGAATCTGGCCGTGGATTTGCGATATCTCCAACAGGAGCTGAGAAAATCGCAAAAAACCGAATTAACCGAAAACCACCTTTTTTGCGTTCACTAAAATTACGATATCTATCGTTTTCTCTCTAATAGCGACTGTTTCCGCTGCTCTTTGACTTTCTAACGAACAAGGCTTGTTAATACATGGATTTCCATGCATTTAGGATAGTAGAATAATTTTTTTCAATTTTTTTGCGAAAGATAATCGATTTCTTAATTATGTGAAAAATGTTATTTTAGAGGTAAGATACAATCTACGCTCTCGGATCGAAAAATTGAAATATCGGGATGAGCCTAGTCGCATTTTCTTCCTCTTTCCATGCTCTTTCGAATGCAAAAAGAATTTTGAGGATCGGTTGAACCATTCAAAAGTTATGGCCTTTTTATCGACTAACCAAATCAGGGGAAATCAAGGATCCTGTATTAAGGCCCTTTTCGCTCTATCTTCCACAGGAGCCGAGAAAAACGCGAAAAACAATTTTTTCGATATTTCCCACATGGGATGGACGTTATCTGATGTATTTCGTCGCGCTGATCACGAATCTGGCCGTGTATTTGCGATATCTCCAACAGGAGCTGAGAAAATCGCAAAAAACCGAATTAACCGAAAACCACCTTTTTTGCGTTCACTAAAATTACGATATCTATCGTTTTCTCTCTAATAGCGACTGTTTCCGCTGCTCTTTGATTTTCTAACGAACAAGGCTTGTTAATACATGGATTTCCATGCATTCAGGATAGTAGAATAATTTTTTTCAATTTTTTTGCGAAAGATAATCGATTTCTTAATTATGTGAAAAATGCTATTTTAGAGGTAAGATACAATCTGCGCTCTCGGATCGAAAAATTGAAATATCGGGATGAGCCTAGTCGCATTTTCTTTGTTTTTCTGTGCTCTTTCGAATGCAAAAAGAATTTTGAGGATCGGTTGAACCATTCAAAAGTTATGGCCTTTTTATCGACTAACCAAATCGGGGGAAATCAAGGATCCTGTATTAAGGCTCTTTTCGCTCTATCTCCCACAGGAGCCAAGAAAAACGCGAAAAACAATTTTTTCGATATTTCCCACATGGAATGGACGTTATCTAATGTATTTCGTTGCGCTGATCACGGATCTGGCCGTGGATTTGCGATATCTCCAACAGGAGCTGAGAAAATCGCAAAAAACCGAATTAACCGAAAACTACCTTTTTTGCGTTCACTAAAATTACGATATCTATGGTTTTCTCTCTAATAGCGACTGTTTCCGCTGCTCTTTGACTTTCTAACGAACAAGGCTTGATAATACATCAATTTCCATGCATTTAGGACCGTAGAATAATTTTTTTCAATTTTTTTGCAAAAGATAATCGATTTTTTAGTTAGGTGAAAAATGCTATTTTGGAGGTGACACACAATCTGCGCTCTCGGATCGAAAAATTGAAATATCGAGATGAGCCTAGTCGCATTTTCTTTGTTTTTATGTGCTCTTTCGAATGCAAAAAGAATTTTGAGGATCGGTTGAACCATTCAAAAGTTATGGCCTTTTTATCGACTGACCAAATCAGGGGAAATCAAGGATCCTGTATTAAGGCTCTTTTCGCTCTATCTCCCACAGGAGCCGAGAAAAACGCGAAAAACAATTTTTTCGATATTTCCCACATGGGATGGACGTTATCTGATGTATTTCGTCGCGCTGATCACGAATCTGGCCGTGGATTTGCGATATCTCCAACAGGAGCTGAGAAAATCGCAAAAAACCGAATTAACCGAAAACCACCTTTTTTGCGTTCACTAAAATTACGATATCTATCGTTTTCTCTCTAAAAGCGACTGTTTCCGCTGCTCTTTGACTTTCTAGCGAACAAGGCTTGTTAATACATGGATTTCCATGCATTTAGGATAGTAGAATAATTTTTTTCAATTTTTTTGCGAAAGATAATCGATTTCTTAAGTATGTGAAAAATGCTATTTTAGAGGTAAGATACAATCTGCGCTCTCGGATCGAAAAATTGAAATATCGGGATGAGCCTAGTCGCATTTTCTTCCTTTTTCCATGCTCTTTCGAATGCAAAAAGAATTTTGAGGATCGGTTGAACCATTCAAAAGTTATGGCCTTTTTATCGACTAACCAAATCAGGGGAAATCAAGGATCCTGTATTAAGGCTCTTTTCGCTCTATCTCCCACAGGAGCCGAGAAAAACGCGAAAAACAATTTTTTCGATATTTCCCACATGGGATGGACGTTATCTGATGTATTTCGTCGCGCTGATCACGAATCTGGCCGTGGATTTGCGATATCTCCAACAGGAGCTGAGAAAATCGCAAAAAACCGAATTAACCGAAAACTACCTTTTTTGCGTTCACTAAAATTACGATATCTATGGTTTTCTCTCTAATAGCGACTGTTTCCGCTGCTCTTTGACTTTCTAACGAACAAGGCTTGATAATACATCAATTTCCATGCATTTAGGACCGTAGAATAATTTTTTTCAATTTTTTTGCAAAAGATAATCGATTTTTTAGTTAGGTGAAAAATGCTATTTTGGAGGTGACACACAATCTGCGCTCTCGGATCGAAAAATTGAAATATCGAGATGAGCCTAGTCGCATTTTCTTTGTTTTTATGTGCTCTTTCGAATGCAAAAAGAATTTTGAGGATCGGTTGAACCATTCAAAAGTTATGGCCTTTTTATCGACTGACCAAATCAGGGGAAATCAAGGATCCTGTATTAAGGCTCTTTTCGCTCTATCTCCCACAGGAGCCGAGAAAAACGCGAAAAACAATTTTTTCGATATTTCCCACATGGGATGGACGTTATCTGATGTATTTCGTCGCGCTGATCACGAATCTGGCCGTGGATTTGCGATATCTCCAACAGGAGCTGAGAAAATCGCAAAAAACCGAATTAACCGAAAACCACCTTTTTTGCGTTCACTAAAATTACGATATCTATCGTTTTCTCTCTAATAGCGACTGTTTCCGCTGCTCTTTGACTTTCTAACGAACAAGGCTTGTTAATACATGGATTTCCATGCATTTAGGATAGTAGAATAATTTTTTTTAATTTTTTTGCGAAAGATAATCGATTTTTTAGTTAGGTGAAAAATGCTATTTTGGAGGTGACACACAATCTGCGCTCTCGGATCGAAAAATTGAAATATCGAGATGAGCCTAGTCGCATTTTCTTTGTTTTTATGTGCTCTTTCGAATGCAAAAAGAATTTTGAGGATCGGTTGAACCATTCAAAAGTTATGGCCTTTTTATCGACTAACCAAATCAGGGGAAATCAAGGATCCTGTATTAAGGCTCTTTTCGCTCTATCTCCCACAGGAGCCGAGAAAAACGCGAAAAACAATTTTTTCGATATTTCCCACATGGGATGGACGTTATCTGATGTATTTCGTCGCGCTGATCACGAATCTGGCCGTGGATTTGCGATATCTCCAACAGGAGCTGAGAAAATCGCAAAAAACCGAATTAACCGAAAACCACCTTTTTTGCGTTCACTAAAATTACGATATCTATCGTTTTCTCTCTAATAGCGACTGTTTCCGCTGCTCTTTGACTTTCTAACGAACAAGGCTTGTTAATACATGGATTTCCATGCATTTAGGATAGTAGAATAATTTTTTTCAATTTTTTTGCGAAAGATAATCGATTTCTTAATTATGTGAAAAATGCTATTTTAGAGGTAAGATACAATCTACGCTCTCGGATCGAAAAATTGAAATATCGGGATGAGCCTAGTCGCATTTTCTTCCTCTTTCCATGCTCTTTCGAATGCAAAAAGAATTTTGAGGATCGGTTGAACCATTCAAAAGTTATGGCCTTTTTATCGACTAACCAAATCAGGGGAAATCAAGGATCCTGTATTAAGGCCCTTTTCGCTCTATCTTCCACAGGAGCCGAGAAAAACGCGAAAAACAATTTTTTCGATATTTCCCACATGGGATGGACGTTATCTGATGTATTTCGTCGCGCTGATCACGAATCTGGCCGTGGATTTGCGATATCTCCAACAGGAGCTGAGAAAATCGCAAAAAACCGAATTAACCGAAAACCACCTTTTTTGCGTTCACTAAAATTACGATATCTATCGTTTTCTCTCTAATAGCGACTGTTTCCGCTGCTCTTTGACTTTCTAACGAACAAGGCTTGTTAATACATGGATTTCCATGCATTTAGGATAGTAGAATAATTTTTTTCAATTTTTTTGCGAAAGATAATCGATTTCTTAATTATGTGAAAAATGTTATTTTAGAGGTAAGATACAATCTGCGCTCTCGGATCGAAAAATTGAAATATCGGGATGAGCCTAGTCGCATTTTCTTTGTTTTTCTGTGCTCTTTCGAATGCAAAAAGAATTTTGAGGATCGGTTGAACCATTCAAAAGTTATGGCCTTTTTATCGACTAACCAAATCAGGGGAAATCAAGGATCCTGTATTAAGGCGCTTTTCGCTCTATCTCCCACAGGAGCCGAGAAAAACGCGAAAAACAATTTTTTCGATATTTCCCACATGGGATGGACGTTATCTGATGTATTTCGTTGCGCTGATCACGGATCTGGCCGTGGATTTGCGATATCTCCAACAGGAGCTGAGAAAATCGCAAAAAACCGAATTAACCGAAAACCACCTTTTTTGCGTTCACTAAAATTACGATATCTATCGTTTTCTCTCTAATAGCGACTGCTTCCGCTGCTCTTTGATTTTCTAACGAACAAGGCTTGTTAATACATGGATTTCCATGCATTCAGGATAGTAGAATAATTTTTTTCAATTTTTTTGCGAAAGATAATCGATTTCTTAATTATGTGAAAAATGCTATTTTGGAGGTGACACACAATCTGCGCTCTCGGATCGAAAAAATGAAATATCGAGATGAGCCTAGTCGCATTTTCTTTGTTTTTATGTGCTCTTTCGAATGCAAAAAGAATTTTGAGGATCGGTTGAACCATTCAAAAGTTATGGCCTTTTTATCGACTAACCAAATCGGGGGAAATCAAGGATCCTGTATTAAGGCTCTTTTCGCTCTATCTCCCACAGGAGCCGAGAAAAACGCGAAAAACAATTTTTTCGATATTTCCCACATGGGATGGACGTTATCTGATGTATTTCGTCGCGCTGATCACGAATCTGGCCGTGGATTTGCGATATCTCCAAAAGGAGCTGAGAAAATCGCAAAAAACCGAATTAACCGAAAACTACCTTTTTTGCGTTCACTAAAATTACGATATCTATGGTTTTCTCTCTAATAGCGACTGTTTCCGCTGCTCTTTGACTTTCTAACGAACAAGGCTTGTTAATACATGGATTTCCATGCATTTAGGATAGTAGAATAATTTTTTTCAATTTTTTTGCGAAAGATAATCGATTTTTTAGTTAGGTGAAAAATGCTATTTTGGAAGTGACACACAATCTGCGCTCTCGGATCTAAAAATTGAAATATCGAGATGAGCCTAGTCGCATTTTCTTTGTTTTTATGTGCTCTTTCGAATGCAAAAAGAATTTTGAGGATCGGTTGAACCATTCAAAAGTTATGGCCTTTTTATCGACTAACCAAATCGGGGGAAATCAAGGATCCTGTATTAAGGCTCTTTTCGCTCTATCTCCCACAGGAGCCAAGAAAAACGCGAAAAACAATTTTTTCGATATTTCCCACATGGAATGGACGTTATCTGATGTATTTCGTTGCGCTGATCACGGATCTGGCCGTGGATTTGCGATATCTCCAACAGGAGCTGAGAAAATCGCAAAAAACCGAATTAACCGAAAACTACCTTTTTTGCGTTTACTAAAATTACGATATCTATCGTTTTCTCTCTAAAAGCGACTGTTTCCGCTGCTCTTTGACTTTCTAGCGAACAAGGCTTGTTAATACATGGATTTCCATGCATTCAGGATAGTAGAATAATTTTTTTCAATTTTTTTGCGAAAGATAATCGATTTCTTAATTATGTGAAAAATGCTATTTTAGAGGTAAGATACAATCTGCGCTCTCGGATCGAAAAATTGAAATATCGGGATGAGCCTAGTCGCATTTTCTTTGTTTTTCTGTGCTCTTTCGAATGCAAAAAGAATTTTGAGGATCGGTTGAACCATTCAAAAGTTATGGCCTTTTTATCGACTAACCAAATCAGGGGAAATCAAGGATCCTGTATTAAGGCTCTTTTCGCTCTATCTCCCACAGGAGCCGAGAAAAACGCGAAAAACAATTTTTTTGATATTTCCCACATGGGATGGACGTTATCTGATGTATTTCGTCGCGCTGATCACGAATCTGGCCGTGGAT
Organism: Cylloceria caligata; assembly: GCA_963942595.1. Taxonomy (NCBI): domain Eukaryota; kingdom Metazoa; phylum Arthropoda; class Insecta; order Hymenoptera; family Ichneumonidae; genus Cylloceria; species Cylloceria caligata. The sequence goes on along the minus strand of OZ012708.1, from coordinate 1,886,404 downwards.
TTGCGATATCTCCAAAAGGAGCTGAGAAAATCGCAAAAAACCGAATTAACCGAAAACTACCTTTTTTGCGTTCACTAAAATTACGATATCTATGGTTTTCTCTCTAATAGCGACTGTTTCCGCTGCTCTTTGACTTTCTAACGAACAAGGCTTGTTAATACATGGATTTCCATGCATTTAGGATAGTAGAATAATTTTTTTCAATTTTTTTGCGAAAGATAATCGATTTTTTAGTTAGGTGAAAAATGCTATTTTGGAAGTGACACACAATCTGCGCTCTCGGATCGAAAAATTGAAATATCGAGATGAGCCTAGTCGCATTTTCTTCCTTTTTCCATGCTCTTTTGAATGCAAAAAGAATTTTGAGGATCGGTTGAACCATTCAAAAGTTATGGCCTTTTTATCGACTAACAAAATCAGGGGAAATCAAGGATCCTGTATTAAGCCCCTTTTCGCTCTATCTCCTACAGGAGCCGAGAAAAACGCGAAAAACAATTTTTTTGATATTTCCCACATGGGATGGACGTTTTCTGATGTATTTCGTCGCGCTGATCACGAATCTGGCCGTGGATTTGCGATATCTCCAACAGGAGCTGAGAAAATCGCAAAAAACCGAATTAACCGAAAACCACCTTTTTTGCGTTCACTAAAATTACGATATCTATCGTTTTCTCTCTAATAGCGACTGTTTCCGCTGCTCTTTGATTTTCTAACGAACAAGGCTTGTTAATACATGGATTTCCATGCATTCAGGATAGTAGAATAATTTTTTTCAATTTTTTTGCGAAAGATAATCGATTTCTTAATTATGTGAAAAATGCTATTTTAGAGGTAAGATACAATCTGCGCTCTCGGATCGAAAAATTGAAATATCGGGATGAGCCTAGTCGCATTTTCTTTGTTTTTCTGTGCTCTTTCGAATGCAAAAAGAATTTTGAGGATCGGTTGAACCATTCAAAAGTTATGGCCTTTTTATCGACTAACCAAATCGGGGGAAATCAAGGATCCTGTATTAAGGCTCTTTTCGCTCTATCTCCCACAGGAGCCAAGAAAAACGCGAAAAACAATTTTTTCGATATTTCCCACATGGAATGGACGTTATCTAATGTATTTCGTTGCGCTGATCACGGATCTGGCCGTGGATTTGCGATATCTCCAACAGGAGCTGAGAAAATCGCAAAAAACCGAATTAACCGAAAACTACCTTTTTTGCGTTTACTAAAATTACGATATCTATCGTTTTCTCTCTAAAAGCGACTGTTTCCGCTGCTCTTTGACTTTCTAGCGAACAAGGCTTGTTAATACATGGATTTCCATGCATTTAGGATAGTAGAATAATTTTTTTCAATTTTTTTGCGAAAGATAATCGATTTCTTAAGTATGTGAAAAATGCTATTTTAGAGGTAAGATACAATCTGCGCTCTCGGATCGAAAAATTGAAATATCGGGATGAGCCTAGTCGCATTTTCTTCCTTTTTCCATGCTCTTTCGAATGCAAAAAGAATTTTGAGGATCGGTTGAACCATTCAAAAGTTATGGCCTTTTTATCGACTAACCAAATCAGGGGAAATCAAGGATCCTGTATTAAGGCTCTTTTCGCTCTATCTCCCACAGGAGCCGAGAAAAACGCGAAAAACAATTTTTTCGATATTTCCCACATGGGATGGACGTTATCTGATGTATTTCGTCGCGCTGATCACGAATCTGGCCGTGGATTTGCGATATCTCCAACAGGAGCTGAGAAAATCGCAAAAAACCGAATTAACCGAAAACTACCTTTTTTGCGTTCACTAAAATTACGATATCTATGGTTTTCTCTCTAATAGCGACTGTTTCCGCTGCTCTTTGACTTTCTAACGAACAAGGCTTGATAATACATCAATTTCCATGCATTTAGGACCGTAGAATAATTTTTTTCAATTTTTTTGCAAAAGATAATCGATTTTTTAGTTAGGTGAAAAATGCTATTTTGGAGGTGACACACAATCTGCGCTCTCGGATCGAAAAATTGAAATATCGAGATGAGCCTAGTCGCATTTTCTTTGTTTTTATGTGCTCTTTCGAATGCAAAAAGAATTTTGAGGATCGGTTGAACCATTCAAAAGTTATGGCCTTTTTATCGACTGACCAAATCAGGGGAAATCAAGGATCCTGTATTAAGGCTCTTTTCGCTCTATCTCCCACAGGAGCCGAGAAAAACGCGAAAAACAATTTTTTCGATATTTCCCACATGGGATGGACGTTATCTGATGTATTTCGTCGCGCTGATCACGAATCTGGCCGTGGATTTGCGATATCTCCAACAGGAGCTGAGAAAATCGCAAAAAACCGAATTAACCGAAAACCACCTTTTTTGCGTTCACTAAAATTACGATATCTATCGTTTTCTCTCTAATAGCGACTGTTTCCGCTGCTCTTTGACTTTCTAACGAACAAGGCTTGTTAATACATGGATTTCCATGCATTTAGGATAGTAGAATAATTTTTTTTAATTTTTTTGCGAAAGATAATCGATTTTTTAGTTAGGTGAAAAATGCTATTTTGGAGGTGACACACAATCTGCGCTCTCGGATCGAAAAATTGAAATATCGAGATGAGCCTAGTCGCATTTTCTTTGTTTTTATGTGCTCTTTCGAATGCAAAAAGAATTTTGAGGATCGGTTGAACCATTCAAAAGTTATGGCCTTTTTATCGACTAACCAAATCGGGGGAAATCAAGGATCCTGTATTAAGGCTCTTTTCGCTCTATCTCCCACAGGAGCCAAGAAAAACGCGAAAAACAATTTTTTCGATATTTCCCACATGGAATGGACGTTATCTAATGTATTTCGTTGCGCTGATCACGGATCTGGCCGTGGATTTGCGATATCTCCAACAGGAGCTGAGAAAATCGCAAAAAACCGAATTAACCGAAAACTACCTTTTTTGCGTTTACTAAAATTACGATATCTATCGTTTTCTCTCTAAAAGCGACTGTTTCCGCTGCTCTTTGACTTTCTAGCGAACAAGGCTTGTTAATACATGGATTTCCATGCATTTAGGATAGTAGAATAATTTTTTTCAATTTTTTTGCGAAAGATAATCGATTTCTTAAGTATGTGAAAAATGCTATTTTAGAGGTAAGATACAATCTGCGCTCTCGGATCGAAAAATTGAAATATCGGGATGAGCCTAGTCGCATTTTCTTCCTTTTTCCATGCTCTTTCGAATGCAAAAAGAATTTTGAGGATCGGTTGAACCATTCAAAAGTTATGGCCTTTTTATCGACTAACCAAATCAGGGGAAATCAAGGATCCTGTATTAAGGCTCTTTTCGCTCTATCTCCCACAGGAGCCGAGAAAAACGCGAAAAACAATTTTTTCGATATTTCCCACATGGGATGGACGTTATCTGATGTATTTCGTCGCGCTGATCACGAATCTGGCCGTGGATTTGCGATATCTCCAACAGGAGCTGAGAAAATCGCAAAAAACCGAATTAACCGAAAACTACCTTTTTTGCGTTCACTAAAATTACGATATCTATGGTTTTCTCTCTAATAGCGACTGTTTCCGCTGCTCTTTGACTTTCTAACGAACAAGGCTTGATAATACATCAATTTCCATGCATTTAGGACCGTAGAATAATTTTTTTCAATTTTTTTGCAAAAGATAATCGATTTTTTAGTTAGGTGAAAAATGCTATTTTGGAGGTGACACACAATCTGCGCTCTCGGATCGAAAAATTGAAATATCGAGATGAGCCTAGTCGCATTTTCTTTGTTTTTATGTGCTCTTTCGAATGCAAAAAGAATTTTGAGGATCGGTTGAACCATTCAAAAGTTATGGCCTTTTTATCGACTGACCAAATCAGGGGAAATCAAGGATCCTGTATTAAGGCTCTTTTCGCTCTATCTCCCACAGGAGCCGAGAAAAACGCGAAAAACAATTTTTTCGATATTTCCCACATGGGATGGACGTTATCTGATGTATTTCGTCGCGCTGATCACGAATCTGGCCGTGGATTTGCGATATCTCCAACAGGAGCTGAGAAAATCGCAAAAAACCGAATTAACCGAAAACCACCTTTTTTGCGTTCACTAAAATTACGATATCTATCGTTTTCTCTCTAATAGCGACTGTTTCCGCTGCTCTTTGACTTTCTAACGAACAAGGCTTGTTAATACATGGATTTCCATGCATTTAGGATAGTAGAATAATTTTTTTTAATTTTTTTGCGAAAGATAATCGATTTTTTAGTTAGGTGAAAAATGCTATTTTGGAGGTGACACACAATCTGCGCTCTCGGATCGAAAAATTGAAATATCGAGATGAGCCTAGTCGCATTTTCTTTGTTTTTATGTGCTCTTTCGAATGCAAAAAGAATTTTGAGGATCGGTTGAACCATTCAAAAGTTATGGCCTTTTTATCGACTAACCAAATCGGGGGAAATCAAGGATCCTGTATTAAGGCTCTTTTCGCTCTATCTCCCACAGGAGCCAAGAAAAACGCGAAAAACAATTTTTTCGATATTTCCCACATGGAATGGACGTTATCTAATGTATTTCGTTGCGCTGATCACGGATCTGGCCGTGGATTTGCGATATCTCCAACAGGAGCTGAGAAAATCGCAAAAAACCGAATTAACCGAAAACTACCTTTTTTGCGTTTACTAAAATTACGATATCTATCGTTTTCTCTCTAAAAGCGACTGTTTCCGCTGCTCTTTGACTTTCTAGCGAACAAGGCTTGTTAATACATGGATTTCCATGCATTTAGGATAGTAGAATAATTTTTTTCAATTTTTTTGCGAAAGATAATCGATTTCTTAAGTATGTGAAAAATGCTATTTTAGAGGTAAGATACAATCTGCGCTCTCGGATCGAAAAATTGAAATATCGGGATGAGCCTAGTCGCATTTTCTTCCTTTTTCCATGCTCTTTCGAATGCAAAAAGAATTTTGAGGATCGGTTGAACCATTCAAAAGTTATGGCCTTTTTATCGACTAACCAAATCAGGGGAAATCAAGGATCCTGTATTAAGGCTCTTTTCGCTCTATCTCCCACAGGAGCCGAGAAAAACGCGAAAAACAATTTTTTCGATATTTCCCACATGGGATGGACGTTATCTGATGTATTTCGTCGCGCTGATCACGAATCTGGCCGTGGATTTGCGATATCTCCAACAGGAGCTGAGAAAATCGCAAAAAACCGAATTAACCGAAAACTACCTTTTTTGCGTTCACTAAAATTACGATATCTATGGTTTTCTCTCTAATAGCGACTGTTTCCGCTGCTCTTTGACTTTCTAACGAACAAGGCTTGATAATACATCAATTTCCATGCATTTAGGACCGTAGAATAATTTTTTTCAATTTTTTTGCAAAAGATAATCGATTTTTTAGTTAGGTGAAAAATGCTATTTTGGAGGTGACACACAATCTGCGCTCTCGGATCGAAAAATTGAAATATCGAGATGAGCCTAGTCGCATTTTCTTTGTTTTTATGTGCTCTTTCGAATGCAAAAAGAATTTTGAGGATCGGTTGAACCATTCAAAAGTTATGGCCTTTTTATCGACTGACCAAATCAGGGGAAATCAAGGATCCTGTATTAAGGCTCTTTTCGCTCTATCTCCCACAGGAGCCGAGAAAAACGCGAAAAACAATTTTTTCGATATTTCCCACATGGGATGGACGTTATCTGATGTATTTCGTCGCGCTGATCACGAATCTGGCCGTGGATTTGCGATATCTCCAACAGGAGCTGAGAAAATCGCAAAAAACCGAATTAACCGAAAACCACCTTTTTTGCGTTCACTAAAATTACGATATCTATCGTTTTCTCTCTAATAGCGACTGTTTCCGCTGCTCTTTGACTTTCTAACGAACAAGGCTTGTTAATACATGGATTTCCATGCATTTAGGATAGTAGAATAATTTTTTTTAATTTTTTTGCGAAAGATAATCGATTTTTTAGTTAGGTGAAAAATGCTATTTTGGAGGTGACACACAATCTGCGCTCTCGGATCGAAAAATTGAAATATCGAGATGAGCCTAGTCGCATTTTCTTTGTTTTTATGTGCTCTTTCGAATGCAAAAAGAATTTTGAGGATCGGTTGAACCATTCAAAAGTTATGGCCTTTTTATCGACTAACCAAATCAGGGGAAATCAAGGATCCTGTATTAAGGCTCTTTTCGCTCTATCTCCCACAGGAGCCGAGAAAAACGCGAAAAACAATTTTTTCGATATTTCCCACATGGGATGGACGTTATCTGATGTATTTCGTCGCGCTGATCACGAATCTGGCCGTGGATTTGCGATATCTCCAACAGGAGCTGAGAAAATCGCAAAAAACCGAATTAACCGAAAACCACCTTTTTTGCGTTCACTAAAATTACGATATCTATCGTTTTCTCTCTAATAGCGACTGTTTCCGCTGCTCTTTGACTTTCTAACGAACAAGGCTTGTTAATACATGGATTTCCATGCATTTAGGATAGTAGAATAATTTTTTTCAATTTTTTTGCGAAAGATAATCGATTTCTTAATTATGTGAAAAATGCTATTTTAGAGGTAAGATACAATCTACGCTCTCGGATCGAAAAATTGAAATATCGGGATGAGCCTAGTCGCGTTTTCTTCCTTTTTCCATGCTCTTTCGAATGCAAAAAGAATTTTGAGGATCGGTTGAACCATTCAAAAGTTATGGCCTTTTTATCGACTAACCAAATCAGGGGAAATCAAGGATCCTGTATTAAGGCCCTTTTCGCTCTATCTTCCACAGGAGCCGAGAAAAACGCGAAAAACAATTTTTTCGATATTTCCCACATGGGATGGACGTTATCTGATGTATTTCGTCGCGCTGATCACGAATCTGGCCGTGGATTTGCGATATCTCCAACAGGAGCTGAGAAAATCGCAAAAAACCGAATTAACCGAAAACCACCTTTTTTGCGTTCACTAAAATTACGATATCTATCGTTTTCTCTCTAATAGCGACTGTTTTCGCTGCTCTTTGACTTTCTAACGAACAAGGCTTGATAATACATCAATTTCCATGCATTTAGGACCGTAGAATAATTTTTTTCAATTTTTTTGCAAAAGATAATCGATTTTTTAGTTAGGTGAAAAATGCTATTTTGGAGGTGACACACAATCTGCGCTCTCGGATCGAAAAATTGAAATATCGAGATGAGCCTAGTCGCATTTTCTTTGTTTTTATGTGCTCTTTCGAATGCAAAAAGAATTTTGAGGATCGGTTGAACCATTCAAAAGTTATGGCCTTTTTATCGACTAACCAAATCAGGGGAAATCAAGGATCCTGTATTAAGGCTCTTTTCGCTCTATCTCCCACAGGAGCCGAGAAAAACGCGAAAAACAATTTTTTCGATATTTCCCACATGGGATGGACGTTATCTGATGTATTTCGTCGCGCTGATCACGAATCTGGCCGTGGATTTGCGATATCTCCAACAGGAGCTGAGAAAATCGCAAAAAACCGAATTAACCGAAAACCACCTTTTTTGCGTTCACTAAAATTACGATATCTATCGTTTTCTCTCTAATAGCGACTGTTTCCGCTGCTCTTTGACTTTCTAACGAACAAGGCTTGTTAATACATGGATTTCCATGCATTTAGGATAGTAGAATAATTTTTTTTAATTTTTTTGCGAAAGATAATCGATTTCTTAATTATGTGAAAAATGCTATTTTAGAGGTAAGATACAATCTACGCTCTCGGATCGAAAAATTGAAATATCGGGATGAGCCTAGTCGCATTTTCTTCCTTTTTCCATGCTCTTTCGAATGCAAAAAGAATTTTGAGGATCGGTTGAACCATTCAAAAGTTATGGCCTTTTTATCGACTAACCAAATCAGGGGAAATCAAGGATCCTGTATTAAGGCCCTTTTCGCTCTATCTTCCACAGGAGCCGAGAAAAACGCGAAAAACAATTTTTTCGATATTTCCCACATGGGATGGACGTTATCTGATGTATTTCGTCGCGCTGATCACGAATCTGGCCGTGGATTTGCGATATCTCCAACAGGAGCTGAGAAAATCGCAAAAAACCGAATTAACCGAAAACCACCTTTTTTGCGTTCACTAAAATTTTAACACTAAATTTTAACTATCTTAAAAGAAATTATTTCTCGAGCTTACTTGTTGCAATTGTAGTTCAACTTTCGTGACATCGACACGCGTCGAATTATTGTTTATATCGATCCTCGCTTCTATAGTTTCTCCAACAGCAAAACCACTGGTAGGCACATAAACGTGAACTTTCATCGATCCCATTTTGAAACACGGAAAATGGCAAAAAGCTTTGTGTTCCTCGTCGTCAATGATATTCTAAAAAAAAAAATAAATTATTTGAATGAATAACTAACAATTCATTCGAAAAATTTGATATAAAAATAATAGTTTTTTTACAAAATTTATAAAAAATGACAAAATAATTACTTTGCTTGATTATTAAGATTTTTTTGTTTATCTAAAGATTCGTGGAACTTAATAATTTTGTTAAAATTAATTTTTTTGTTGTTAATACTTGAACGATACGTCTCGTCTTAAGAATATGCAGCTGGAATTAATAGTAAGTATTTGAAAATCTTAAATTACAACAACAACAATAATAATAATAATATGTACTGCCACAAGATCGATAAATAAAAGAGAAAAAGTAAATTCGTAATAAATTATTATGGTTTTCTTGAATTAATTCCAAAAGTTTATTATTTTTCTAGCATTGTAGAACAATTCCTTCATTTTTTTTTTCAACAAACGATCGCACGTCGATATTAGCGGTTTTTACCACGAATGGTACATCCATATTATATATAATTCAATAACTCTTAAGGTTTCGTTTCAATTAAACCCGAATATTTATTATATGATATATAATTCAATAACTCTTGAAAATTTGTTTCAAGTAAACCGAAAAATTAATTATATTTTTCCAGCGATTATCGTATAAGGAAACCTTCATTTTTTTTTTCTATAACAAACCATTGCAGGTGGATATCGGTTAAGATCAAAAGGTGTTTCAACCATAAATGATATATCTGTTCGATGATCGAATTTCCATGGTCTTTCCAGTACAGCTTTTATCGTGTAAGAGACTTTTCCATTCTTGTGCTCGAAGCTGCTTGGTATATTATTCGGTAATGAAAATGTGAATAGGAAAACGTGTTGACCCATTTGCATCTCAACGTTTTCATTTCTGTCTAAAATTAGCATAATTTATTATCAGTCGTAATATATATTTTATGTATTAAAAATGTTTCTTTTTGTTACAATTTATATAACGTAATAATATTATAAAACAAGGATGCAAATTTGAAATTTGCACATTGCTTCCTCTTGATTCTCGACCATCCCCAGATTCTCCGATATGGATAATAGTTCTTTAAATTCTGACATTCTCATGGAGAAAGTGGTATTAAAAATTTAAATAAAAATAAAAATTTGTTCAAATTGCAAATGTTATAAAGTTTAAATTTCTTAATCGATTCTCACGAAATTCAAGGCCAAGTATCCTCATCCCCTAAGCAATTTGTACGCCAAGTTCCTATTTGATTGATACAAATTTACAAGAGTTTGAGCAAAAAATTCTTGTTTGTTGAATAATTACAAAAATTCATGAAATTCTATGAAATCTGAACGCCTCGATCGATTATTCCCAATCTCAATATCGAACGACCTTACCCCTTGGCTTATTGTAGAAAGTTTTAACTCGATAACTAAAGATTGATAAAATGAGACAACCGTTAGCGATTTGGACGAAAATTGGATGAAAATTTACAAAAGCTAGAGTAAAAATTACATTTTTTCGACTAATTACAAACATGGATGATTCTATAAAATGTGAATGCCTCGATTGATTCATGCCAAACTTAATACCGAACAAACGTGAATAGACCAGGGATGAATTCATGCCAAACTTAATACCGAACAAACGTGAATGGACCAGGGATGTCTATTCTTGTAAAAAGTTTTCACACGATAATTAAAATTTTACAAAAGTTGAGAGGGCAACTTCTTTTTTTTTTTTAAATATTCAAATAACCATAAATCGAGACACCAGTTAACGATTTGACTGAAAATTGCAGCAAACTGAAATCCATTACAGTTTTGCGAGCTCATCACACACAGACATTTTTTTCTAAATATGATTTCTCGACGTTTTGGGACTTTAAAAATAATCTGTCATCAAAATCTCGAGAAAATGTTTTTTCACGATAACAGCTTCCTCTATAAGGAAGCTGAATAATTCGTACAACAAATGTTGACTATAATAAAATGTTGTTTTCAATCGAATTTATATAAAATGTTGAATAATTGCTTACCGTCGGTTCCTCTAAGTAAATAAAACTCGCGTTTGAAGTACTCTTCTTTGTTCAAGTATGAAGTTATCTGACCTGAGGTTCCCGTCCGCCGGGTCCATCCTACCTCTGACAGACCATTGACACTCACTTTGAGTCCTGCAATTATATTTTTATTTGTCATATTATTTTTAATCATACGTTAAGCGCATTTCTGACTAAATAATTAACTTTTAAACAAGTAATTCTAGCACCAATTCAAAAAGAATTATCATAAATGCAATGAAATACAAATTTCTATTTGATAAAAAAAAATCTAATAAATTGTTAATTAATAAAATAACAAATTAATTTAATTTTCAAATTTGTTGACGTAATATACAGAATAAATCGATTAAAAATAAGTTTTGCAATGTAACGATAGATTAATAGGATAACAATGATACCCAGGCTAAAGTAGTTGAGAAACCTTAAGGAGCGACCGGCAAATCAATAAATATTTTACATTTGACGATCTTAGGTACTCAATCTTTTCTAATTAAGTACCTTTTATACTTTTAATCCTACTGAGAACGACAAGAACTTTGCCGCAAATAACATCCCCCGGCGAGTATACGTTGTCTGCATTTTCTAATATTATTTCAAACTTTTGCAATCCCGGAGCCATGTTAATAATAACTTTATAAAAATATTATTGGAATAAGACACCAGCACCAGCCTTTTTCATTCGTTAATTTTCTTACTGTTCGCCGTATACCAGTATCGTAAAAATATGATGATTCACCCTTCAGCAAACCCACTGGTTTGTCGATACGAAGTCGCGACGATTTGAGAAAGATGAGAGAACTTGGCCGACACTCTCATTGGCCATTGGCGCGTGCGTGCGTGATCGCAAATGTACAAGAGTGATCTACATTGATATATATATAAGCTTAATACAATAAATATTCGGTTTATCGTGATATTTTTCTTAAGCCTTAAATAACAATGTGCATTTTATTGTTTAATCATTTTTCACAGCAATTTAAATCGTACAAAGATGACTTTTTACCATATTTGGACAGAACAAGAGTAAAAAACCAAAGAATTAAATGATAACAATGAAGCTAAATGGCGCGCATACGTAAATACACAAAATTTATGAAAGAGATGTAGCGACATTGTACAAAAATAAAAAAATTCAAGTATTTAAATATTATTTTTTAAGAATGACACCGCAAAGTATTTTATCGAAGTTAATGATTCTCTTTTATCCCCACAGCCTCGTTGTACGAAGGTGGCGCTGAAAAATAAAGATGATTCAATAGAAATTATTATAAAACGTATTTTCTCAATCATATTCATTATTTTTCAACAAAAATTCTTGAAGAACTTACGTTTTTCCGTTGTTTCGTTTGAGGTACTCGGTTGCGATGGAATTGCAGTAACGAAACCTATAGGTCCTGGCATAACTGGTGGATAAGGTTGATTGCCAGGTACGAAACCGTAAGATGGAATAGGATTCGAAAAATATGGCGCAGGAGCATTATTTTCTTCCCTTGTTTTCCCTGAAAACTGTTCACCGTGTGATGGTGGATACGGCATAGGCATCGTTCCCATAGCCATCGGTGATTCCATATGGAAATATGGTGCGGTAGGTACAGAGGCAGGAATCATAGTTACGTTTTGTACCGATTGAACGTTCATAGCTGGTTTTGTTCCAATCACGATTGGATATTGTTTATCCGTTGCGCAATGACTAAAAATTATAAAATAATTTTCAATTATTCGAATGTTTCGCAATGTCCTTAAGGCGATATGACCCTCTCCCTCTTCACTATTAGAGGCCAAGTCGGTGTCAGCAACTGTATAATTCAAACTTGCTTTATGTCTTAAATATTAATGAGGCCTGAGTAAGTTAGATTGCAGTTCCTATCACCGTCCATGGTGTCACATCACCTTAAGGTGTTACACGTCGTCTGTCGCATCTCAGATATCATCATACGTACGCGAGATGTAGCATAATTTTGTAATCGCGAATTACTCTACCACAATTGTAAAATTTGAATAAAAGACAAGAACCGCGTTTCGCAATTCTACAAATCAGTGTTCTCCTCTCTGGTTCGAAAGATAAATCGTGGAAAAGAAATTTTCATTACAGTTTTTCTTTCCGACAGAGACGCGTCGTTTCAAGGTAATGTTCTATCCCTCGGTCAGTAACAAAAACTGTAATACAAATTTCTCTGTCACGTTTGGTCTTTTAAATAAAAGAGAAGAACAGTGAATTCGATCTTACAATTCTACAGTTTACCGTTCTTATTGTTTATCCGAATGATCATTCGTGGCGGAAAAATTCTGCTATCTCTCTCCTATACATGGCGATCTGAGAGAGAACGACGGCATGTAGCACATCACCTTAAATGCGAGAGCTATAACTTACCAACCAGAAACGGAGATTATCACTCTGAGCTTATACTCAATATCTATGAGGCTACAATATACCATATTCGAGTAAGGCAATGATGGTACTTGCATGCTCACGAGAATTTCGTCATTTTTAGTAAACGGTCCCCTTTCTTTAGTATTCTGTACGACGTTGGTATGTGTTTTCGTAGTTGAATGGGGAAACCGTGAATAAAGTTTTATTTTCTGTAAAAAAAAGTAGAGTTCCGTTTATTTTATTTTCTTTAATTGTATTTCAGAGCTTTACGATACTCACTTGTTCCAATCGAAGTTTGACTTTCGTTACATCGACACTCGTCGATGAATTATTAATATTGATTTTAGCTTGTATAGCTTCGCCGATCGTGAAACCTCTGGTCGGCAAGAAAATATTAACTTTCATTGCGCCCATATTGAAACAGGAGAAACAACAGAAAGTTTCGTATTCTTCATCGTCGATTGGAGTCTGCAAAATATAAACTGACGATGTACAAGCTTGACGAACGACTTGAGACGATGTGAAACATGTATGACTGCAATAGATGATAAATAGAATTGATCTTCTTATTCCAAATTTCTCCGCCACGAATTATCCTTTGGATAAAAGATGAGAATGGTGCCATCGCGAAAAATTGTGACGACATGTACCACAGCATCACCTTAAGACGATGAAACAGAATCAGGTGAAATCCCTCTCTCTAGTTCCTTCGCGATTCCGTAAACGCAAACTCGATCGGTAACAAGCATTTCCGTGCAACTTTTTTTAGAGTGCATTGAATTTAATATTAAAAAAACACGTGTTTTAGTCGATAGCATGATCTGCTGTGCATAAGAAAAATGTTTCGTCTTATCTGAATAGAGACGACACTCTAGAAAAAATGTGTACGAGAAGCTTTTTTCTCTCATCAAGTTGACGTTTACGAGATCGTGAAAGAGCAAAAGAGAGAAACAGGGATGTCACCTTGTCTTAAGACGATACTGTACATCGCTGAACCACCATACCTACAAGTGCAATAGCGCTATTCACGATTATGGAAGAGAGAACGACAGAAACGTGTATCACATCGTTTTAAGAAAATGAAATTGAGATAATAAAATAAATAAACAATTGTTACTAAATATTTCATGACATACCATTGCAGTCGTGCACTGACTCAAGTCATAAGGAGTCTCAATAGTAAAAGCTATCGATGTCTCATGATCGAACTTCCAAGGTCTGTCCATAACAGCTTTAATTGTGTATATAATGCTGCCGTGCGTAGTTTCGAAACTGCTAGGTATATTGCGGGGAAGGCAAAAATTAAATGGAAAGACGTGATGCCCTGTTTGAATCTCTACGTTTTCGGTGTCTATAACGTGTATCAATGGCAGCTTGTTATATCGAAGATAATTATTAATAATTTTGTGGTATCGTTTAGATTAAATTATAATACAATTGCTTACTACCAGCTCGTCCCAACACATAGAACTCTAACCTAAAATACTCCTCTTCCCCTGTGTAATATGTCGTTGTTCTGTCCTTTCCGCTTCCGGTAGAATCGCTCCATTTTACTTCTGCCTTGCCTTTGATTCTTACTTTAAGACCTGCAATATCAGGATTATTCGATGTGTAATATATTTAAGAAGAACTTGTCGTATCTAAAAATGATCGACTTAAAAGTTATGAAAAATGTATACGAATCGCCCTAAAAGCGGAGCTAGAGCCGGCTGGCTTTATAAATAATACAAAAGAGTTATAATTGTTGTAACTTGTGTGGATTCTATGGTTTCCTACGTAGAGATTTCGCACCTAGAGATTCATGGTTTCTTACAACAAACAATTTCAAAACTCTTCAAAGCCATGGGAATGATTCAGAAGCAAGGAAATTGGGTGCTGTACGAGTTAAAACCGAGAGACGTTGAACGGCGTTTGTTTGCTTGTGAACAGTTTCTTGAAAGGCAAAGACGGAAGGGATATCTGCATCGCATTGTGACTGGGGACGAAAAATGGGTTCATTACGATAACCCCAAGAGCAGAAAATCATGGGGTTTTCCCAGCCATGCTTCCACGTCGACGATCAAACCGAATATTCACGGCTCCAAGGTCATGATCTGTATTTCGTGGTACCAGCTCGGCGTAGTGTATTATGAACTGTTAAAACCGACTGAAACAATCACAGGCGATCGTTATCGAAGGAAATTAATGCGTTTGATCCGAGTATTGAAAGACAAACGGCCGCAATACAACGAGAGACACGATAAAGTGATTTTGCAGCATGACAATGCTCGACCCCATGTTACGAAAGTGGTCAAGACATAATTGGAAACGTTGAAATGGGAAGTCCTACCCCACCTGACGTATTCTCCAGACGTTGCTCCCTCTGACTATCACGTTTCGATCAGAACAAGAGCAGACGACCTGGCTGACCAGCACTTCCGGTCTTCTGAAGAAGTAAAAAATTGCATCGATTCGTGAATCGCTTCAAATGATAACCAGTTTTTTCAACGCAGGATTCGGACGCTGCCCGAAAGATGGAAGAAAGTAGTGGCCAGCGATGGACGATACTTTGAATCATAAATGTATAACCAGTTTTTTACAATAAAGCCGCGAATTACGGGAAAAAACGGCGGAAGCAAAGTTGTACACCTAATATTTTGAACCAAATCGCACGCAGTGAGTATTACCTTCCTGTCGATATAGTTTGAAATGCCCCATATAGATCCGTTGTATACCTTGTTTACACGTGGAGCCGGCAACCTCAAAATAGAGACGGGGAGACGCCATGTACACAACTGTCACGCTCTCACTCGCATTGTTCAGCAACAAAGCTAGTGCAGAGTGCAGCGCGTAAACAAGGAAAGTAATAGAATCATTCTACCATAACCGATGACAAACGGATAAAGTAAGAAAATCTTTGAACCAAATCGCAGGCTGTGGGTTTCACCAACCTGTCGATTTGATTCGAAATGTCCCATATAGATCCACTGTCTACGTTGTTTACACGCAGAGCCGGCAAACCTCAAAATAAATTGAGACGGGAAGGCGCCATGTACACAACTGTCACGCTCTCACTCACATTGTTCAGCAGCAAAACGAGTGCAGCCGATGCTATAGCTAATGGCAAACGGAAAAAGAAAAAGAAATGTATATGTATACAAAATTTATATCGCAGCCGGCGCCACAACTTTTGACAGCCATGACCTTTCGAATGTCCGAGCGAGGACACGGCCAGTCTGGCCAGACTTGGCCCCACCACTGAAATTTTATAACAAAACCTCAAAGAAGTTTAAAAAATTGATTCTTATATTACCGTGAAACTAAAATGTCAAGTGTAACGATTGTAATCTATGATCGTTCGAGTACCTCTCAAATTCTTAGGCCGATTGAGATCAACGATAACTCGTCCAGCGATGATTTCTCCAGGGGAGAATGTATGATCTGGACTGTCCAGCTGTATCTCAAAATTTTGTAGCCCAACCGACATTATTATATAATATCCAATATTTTTCCCGAGTACGCACTATTCTTCGATCAATAATTTAATACTAAAGTTTGTAAACACTATACTTTACTTAAATAAGAGGACTTAGGAGCTACGAGCAATACACTAGAAGTCGTAACACTGCAACAGGCTGAAAGACGTAACTGAGTCTCGATCAACTGCATGAGAAGAAAGAGATAAAACGATCAACGACGTCACTGGGTTAGGGGCGTGTGCTTTTATGCCCCATTGATAAGAAAGGGGACAGGGCGAACGTGCATAAACAATTAGCTATTTGCCGTACGTACACAACAGCTCTAACAAGTACAAAGGGCGCGCAATGTCTTGTGTAAATCATAGAAAAAAGCTCAATTGCAACGCAATTGATTTTTGAGTTGGTAAACTGATACGGTAACAATCGTTTTTTTATCAGTAGCGCTATGCGCGGCGTATATTGTAAGCTTCTGAATAACACACGATCCCTCATCCCTCGTAACTTATTAGTGCTTGTTCTACATTAGCCTAGGACGCCTAGCGCTTTTGCACTTTATCGCGAAACTTGCAATTATGTTTGAAGCCTCGAAAATTCAAACTAGATATCAGTTGGAGATGTACAACGAGCTGGTTTTAGACAAATTCTCTAGGTAAAGTATCAGGGATGTATTCTAATTTCTAAAACATATTTTCCTATTATTCCAACGTAGAACATTAGGGCCTAGGGAGAGTTTCATGGACGAATCATCGTTCTCCGTCATTAAAATGAGAGCCAATAACCGTTCGTGACACCATTGAGCTGTCTAATTACACATGTGACACACGGAAGTAGGTTTAGTAGGTTTTATTTTAGAACGTAACCCAGGTCAGGGCACGATCCCTGAGCCCTGAGCTATGCAAATTGAGCAACAAGTCAAAGTGATACTTATTCGACCGATCCAAAGTCCGTTTTGAAAGTAACGGATCTGGTCTGTTTCATTTTGGCATTGATTTATCCTCTCGTCATTACTGTCCTATTGCGATACATCGAACGATCAAAATAATCTTGTTAAGATATTTTTTGAAAGTTTGACCTTTCGAGACTCCGAATGTAACTCGAAGTTTGCGACAGCATTGTAGATTCGTTATAACAATGGTAATTTGTTACCCTAGCGGAGAATTTGAAAGTACAAATCTTTGATTTTAGTTATCTATATACCAATTATGATTTTTAATTTGACAATTGATTATGCAGATGTAAAGCATTTTAGGTCAAGTCGATCGACCCACTTTCTAATGGTTTGCTAAAAGTATTCATAAATTTTTAGGAAACTCTACCTGGAAATACAATTATTTTAGATTTTTATATGACACATGTACAAGAATTCATATAAAAATTACATTTTCTTGTAGATAACTAAATATTTTTATTTGTTGTAATAATGACAATTAGTGATTTATCTTAATTCTATTACTTTATTAAAAAATATACATTTTAAGCTCCAATAAATAAGTAAACAACAAAAACAGCGTCGTAGAGTCTATTTAAATTTCATTTTTGACAATCTGACTTTTATCTCGAGTATAAGAATTTGCATATTCTGTTTGTACCAAGAAACATTGTATTCCAAGTGTGTCCTCCAATTTCTGTCTAAAAAATGTTTGTAGAATACAGACATTTCATCCGCAGTTACTGAATTTTTGCCAGTTTTCTTCTTTAGAGACTCCTGGAATTCTTTTCGTTCCTGAAATACAAAGGAACGAATTTAAAAAGAAATTGTTTTATGTAAATAAAAAAAATTATAAACATACAGCAATGAAGTTGTTGTTGTGTTTGGTCCAGAAACTTTGATTCCAAGTTAGCGTAGCCGCTCTGGCTTCCCTGTATTCCATCTCTGCCTTACTTTCTTCCTTATTTCTTGCAAAAATGATGGGCCTTATATTCGACACAGGATCGGGAGGCCCGATTGTATCGAGTTCATTGTTTTTCAAAGTTTCCGCTTCCTTAAGGTTATCAGAAACCTAAAATAATTTTCTCTCAATATTTTCTAAAATCTAGAGCTCTCGGTAATAAACTTACCGATGAAAACGAATGTTGGAAATTTCTAATATTTTTCGGTCTCTGATGACTCCATAACTTTCTTATCTTTCCCGTATAAATCATGTCCTTTTTCTTATCACAACCAATTATCACAACAGGTTACTCTGGAGTCTGGATCTCCTATCAGGGGCATCAGCTTACCAACAGCTGATCCATCAAATGGGAATATACTCGAAATAAATCACTCTATCTTCACAGTCGTATGACACATTAATCAAAGAACTAATCAAACTCATTCAAGATTCACAAAGTTTGTTATTATTCTATAAAATCTAATATTGAATAAGAGATATTGTGCAGAATGAGAATTAGATCAATGATTTTGGTTCTGCGCATGCTCGACTCTGCCTACGCTTGCGCACTTACACTCGACGCTTTGTTGCCGTCTTTTGTGATTCCTAACCTGTACTTGAAATGAAAATAAATAAAATATACTTGAATTCAATAAAAACGCAATTACTGTTATTGTTGTATAAAATCTAATATCGAACGAAAGATATAATCCGGAGAATTTAATGGATCTCGGTTCTGCCGTTGCGCCAACATTTTTTACCTGATAACGCCATCTGTCGCTATTTTACGTCACTCTAACCTAAATATTTACGGTCGATCACGGGAATTGTGGCCGTATTCACCGTAGAGATTGTGAATCACGTGTTTCATTGACTAAAACCAGACGAAATCGTTCAACTTCGTTTACTTCGTTAACCGTTCGCTTTCACACAGCTAGACGTTCAATAATAATATTCAATACAATTTTCATCGAGTTCCAATGGATTGAATTAGTGATAATTCGTTATTTCATAAAATGCTGAAGGATTGAAAAATGTAAATATTTCACATTTGCACGTTAATACGCGATCGCGCGTATGTCTTTCATTTATCTCGTGTCTCGACCAAATTTATATACTTCGCATAGGTTAAATGTTACTTAGTTTCATCGCGATCTTCCTACATATTTTTGGCCTCAAACTGCGCACATTCAGTATTACGTCATACAAATATTTATACATCGCTCTTAATTTTGATGATTTTCGTCGCTGGTACAGTTATCTTTCAGTCGCATATTTCATGTGAGACCAGCCAGGAAGCTAATTATTAGAGAATCTGCTTCGAGGGACGCTCCGATGCCTCATAACAAGCAGGTCTCGCACAGTCCTTGTTATTTCTCGCTGTTTAGTAGTATCAGTGTTAATATTTTCTTCTTACCGTACATCCTGAAAGAAAAGTAGTCTGTAGTAGTCGAAGCTAAAATTTGCTCCAAAAACAATTCAAAGCCCAACTTTACAGTTTTATCGCATTTGTCCTTAAAATTCTTCATGTCAGAATTTATTTTGTATTCTTGCATAGATTTCATAGCAAAAGAAATATATTGTTGCTTATTTCTCTTTTACTTATTTGAAAGTTATCAATATTTGATTTCTGTTTTTACTTTGTTTTTTATTCACTTTTATTTTTACTAATTTTGTTATCGCTGTTTTAAATGTACAAAAAATTCATTTTTTCAATTGTTTAATTTATATCGTTGTAGATACATATTTACTTTTATCCCTGTAGATTTAACAGAGAAATAAAGTTACGATCATTACTCTGCGTATAGCTTATTATAATTAAAAAAATCTAATCTAGACATTAATTTTAAAGCTGTAAATCACATTATAATCATGATAGTTAGAACTGTTATGATAGGTATTGCTGCACCATGGGCTGTGGTCATAAGCTCATTGGACTACCGTGCATGTACCAATGCAAAATTCAAATCATATTTTCATACAATTCGTAATTTAACTGACTTTGTTTTGAAGAACGTAAGAGAAACTTGTGGGGCGTAACTGGAGCTAGAATTGATTCGTTGTCACTTGTTGTTCTCCGTGTATGTTTAAATTACATGTATGCACCGTTGTAGACGTACATTTACATTTTTTTCTGTAGCTTTTGCAGAGAAATGAAATTATTATTATTATTTCGTGTATGGCTTATTATATTAAAAAAAATTATTTTAGAAATTAATTTTAAAGCTGTAAACCACACTACTTTTATCAATTCGTTAATTTATCAGTTTATTTGTATATTCCTTGTTATAGAGTACAAGTTAAAAAATTATTATGCTTTTATCAATTTAATTTATAATTTGAAATTGAAAAAAAACAAATAAAAGTTAAAATCGAGCTGTTTAGATTTTGTTCCATTTAACTTTTGTAAAAATTCATTCATACATGCAATGTACGTATTTATCTTATAGACAGAAAGTTTATTTAAAAGACTGCTTAACTTTTTTGATTTCAGTTGATCCCGCATGCTGAGCACAATATCATCGTCACGCTGTACAAATTATCTTGAGCACCACAAAATTCCCGCTTTGTCCAAGAAATTTATTTTGCTCCATTAACAAATAAGGACCAATGGCTGCCTATATCAATCGCACAATGTCTATGATTGGGGCGGACAGTCAGTTGAGAAAGAATGATGCTAGAATTGAGAATTCTCCTCTTCAGATATTCGTCAAAGCTAAGAAGAAGATAAACGATATATTTGGGGAAATTGCAGACTATGTGCAGGATACCGTTGTCTTTATAGACTGTAAGTATCGCTTTTCTTTAATTAAAACATATTAATATAAGATATCCATCGTTTATTTATGCGTTTTACTATATTTTCCTATTTTTTTCTTGCTATTGTGGTGTTTGAGTCACCTGAAAATCATGAGAAATGTAATCGCTAATGGAAAGTACAATCCAATTTAGTCAGATCCGGTTAATATTTTATACAAAAACCAATTCGATTTCACTTGGTCTATTTGTTTTGCAGTGAAAGTAAATTTGCTTTATTTTCAAACATGAAAGGTTTCTCGGTAGATTAAATAAAAGGTTTTTAACTTCAACTGGGTCCACGATGAGTAGATGCGAGGTCTTCGAAGTCATTTTAATTCGTATTTTTTTGTTTAGCGTTGCGAGACGATCGCAATATCGTCAGTAACAATGAAACTTCGAATATCAAGGGATACGTGGACAAGGTTCGAGGTATACAGGATGTACTCAAGCGAGATCACATGAAAGTCGCGTTTTTTGGACGAACGAGTAACGGCAAGAGTACAGTTATAAACGCGATGTTACGAGACAAGATTCTGCCAAGTGGTATTGGCCACACGACAAATTGTTTCCTACAAGTCGAAGGCTCGGAAAACGGCGAATCA
Source organism: Cylloceria caligata (assembly GCA_963942595.1). Lineage (NCBI taxonomy): Eukaryota > Metazoa > Arthropoda > Insecta > Hymenoptera > Ichneumonidae > Cylloceria > Cylloceria caligata. The sequence continues at coordinate 1,864,954 of OZ012708.1, read as the reverse complement.
TATTTAATGACCGATGGATCCAATGAAAAACAATCTGTCCAATCGGTCGGTCAACTTGGTCATGCTCTCTGCAAAGAAAAACTCTGCGAGAGTCATCTCGTACGTATTTTCTGGCCGAAGGAGAAATGTCTTCTTCTCCGAGACGATGTAGTCTTTGTCGACAGTCCTGGCGTCGACGTTACACCCAATTTAGACGAATGGATCGATAAGCACTGTCTCGACGCCGACGTTTTTGTTCTCGTAGCCAATGCCGAGTCGACTTTGATGGTCACGGTAAGATACAATCACTCGTAAAGCTTCTTTTTCTTAATAAGGAAAAGTCATTAATCGGCAGCTAAATTTCAAATTAGATCGTTATTTGCAAAATCTATCAAAAATTGTAGAATTTACCACGACTCTGAGTACGATCGGACAATTCGTGATTGTCTCCCCTTAATTATCGCATATATATTAACTTTATCATCTTCTTCAGGAGAAAAACTTCTTTCACAAAGTATCAACGAAACTATCGAAACCGAATATATTTATTCTGAATAATCGCTGGGACGCTTCAGCTTCCGAACCTGAATTCTTCGAGGAGGTAAGTAATTCTTTCTGTTTCGTATATTCACGTACTCGTAGCAGTAAGAAATATATTTTAAGGAGTCTGTAAAGTAGAACCTTGTAAATTCCTTCTTCATTATTTTCCATTCTTCGCAAAACCGCCGATGAGTATCGATCGATGTTGGATCCCTCGTATAGGAAGCTTTGTAAATATTGTAAAATAATGTGAAATCAACGTGCAAGGTTATACATTGTAGACTCGTTTCAATACCGCATGAACCAAATAATCTCCTTAAAATTTTGATAGCTCAAGATTTGATAAACTCAAAATATTTATTGTAATTTATCGGAAAACTGTAATAATAAAAAATGTTGTAAAATTTATAAAGCCACACCGTTTGTCATCATATTCGATTCTATTAGTACTTTTACGCTCTTGAACATTCGTACAAACATTAAGCTCGATAGCTCAAGATTTGGTCAACAAATTAACATCTCTACGATTTATAACAAAGGTTACAACTCTACAAGAATACAATTCTTCACTCAAATTCTACGAGAGAACAACTTCAAACGATTTAACAGCAACTTTTAACTCTTTCGTATTACAAGGTTACGTCAAGATATTTTATATAAATGTGATTTTTAATTGTTTTGAAATATTTTGAACACGATTACATGAAAATCTCGAAAAATAATCTTCTTATGAAAACAAAGCTTGCTTTATGAAGAAACAGGCCAAGAGACACGGAGAGATACCTAATTTTTATATTAAATTAATGACAACGGCGATTTCTTTTCGATTTTACTCAACAAATAAGTTAATTAAACAGACATAATCAAAGGCAAAAATATTAAATTCATTTATTTGCTATGAATACAAAGAAAGTTTTTGTAATTTTTGTATATCACCCCCGTAGCTGGCCAATGAGCAAAAAGAGGTACGTTTTGCAACTAGTTCTTCGTTCAAAAGGCTTTTTCGATGCAATTAATATTTGATGGTATTTTACACGCGTACTTATCGAATCGGTAGCAGCACCGTCACAAAAAAAAACCTCGACCTGCACGTAGATTAATAATTCCAGTGCATGAGTTAATTAATCGATGTATCAACTGTTTGTTGTTATTTTTTTACAATAATTTACATAATAATTGTGTTGACTCGATAATCGCTTTAGAAAATTTCATTGATTCGTTACAATCGTCAAGAAGAAAATTGTATTAAAGTTGTCAATCGATTGGACTTTGTTAATATTTTGTAAAAAGGAAAATTAATTGTTGATTTATTTCTCATGAATGTTCGTAGGTCAGGGCACAGCATCAAGAGCGCGCTGTTGATTTTCTCGCTAAAGAGCTTAAGGTATATTCGACGAAAGATGCCGAGGATCGCATATTCTTCATTTCTGCTAAAGAAACGCTTCAGGCACGAATGCAGGAACAACGTGGACAACCAGCGCACAGTAAGCGAACCTGATTTTCTCCTAAAGTTCTTCCAATGTTTATTCAATAATTAAAAAACTTTTTATAAATTTTCAGATGGTGCTTTAGCAGAAGGTTTTCAAAATCGTTATTTCGAGTTTCAAGATTTTGAGCGAAAATTCGAGGAGTGCATCTCCAAATCTGCGGTTAAAACTAAATTTGAGCAACACTCGCAACGAGGGAAACACATAGCGAAGTACGTGAGCTTAAAAAGTCTAATTTCTACTTTATCTAATTAATCTAATCAAGCTGATTTTAGTCAATTTTTCATTTTCTCAATATTTTATTTATAAATATTTCTTTGATCTACAGCGAAATTCGTCAGACTTTGGACGAGATACTCGATCGCACGCAAAAAATGCGGACTGATCAAATAAACGTAAAAAAAGATGTTCACGACAAACTCAATTACACGGAACAACAGTTAATGCTCTTGACCCAAGAGATGAAGGAGAAGATTCACAGAATGGTGGAGGACGTTGAGCAGAGAGTATCGAAAGCTCTGAGCGAAGAAATTCGTAGACTCGCTGTACTCGTCGACGAATTTAGCGTTTCTTTCCATCCTGAGTCACTCGTGCTAAATGTTTACAAGCGTGAGCTTCATACCCACGTTGAAAACGGTCTAGGTTTGTAAAAAAAATTATCCAAAATGATTTTCACAATTTCCTTTATTATTTACTTTTTTTTTTTTTTAACAATTAGAATGTTTTAAAAAATTGTTAAAATTGTTTCAAGGTTCGAATTTACGAGCGAGACTCAGTACAGCCTTGGCAATGAATATGGAAAGTTCTCAGCGTGAAATGACAAACCGAATGTCCAGTCTTTTACCGGATAACAAAAAACAATTGACGATTACTCTAGTCCCGAGACGGGAACCCTTCGAAATTCTTTACAGGCTCAATTGCGACAATCTCTGCGCCGATTTTCACGAGGATCTCGAGTTTCGTTTCTCTTGGGGTATTACCGCGCTTATCAACAGATTCGCTGGCAAACAGAGTCATAAGCTTGCGATAGCAAATTATCCACAAGAAGTAAGTCCTCGTTACTACATATAATAGGGTCAACGTTATTTATTTCATTGATATAGTTAAAAGAATTTTAAAAAGAAATGTATAAACGATTTTTTTACGTTACGATTGGTCTTTCGGATAACGGAGGATAACGATTAATTACGTTTCTTGATTCTACAATTCACCGTTCCTATTTTTTATCCGAAAAATCTGAAAAAATTCGCGAATATTCTGCTATCTCTCTGGCACGTATGGTAATAATTTTTTTGTAACACGATTAGACTTTATCGCATAACTTTTTCAGATACCGCAATCGCTCGTATCACCAGCGGATAGCGTGGATTCCGTTAAATTCGTCACGAGTGCTACGGGTTTTCCTTCGAGAAACGACGACTGGTCTTTGGCGACGAGAATCGCGGTGGCTTCGATAACGTCACAGGGTACTATGGGAGGACTGATCGTCGCAGGTTTCGTGAGTATATCACAAACGCTGTTTCTTCTAGAAAAATAAATAAATAAATAAATAAATCATTCGTAGCAAATTACGTTAAGGATATTTGCGCCAAAGTTGCGGAATGGCATCGGAAGAAGGGGGGATGTGTTGATCAGTGTACGAATTAAAAGCACCCGCCGCGTGATTTAGTTAGATAGAGACAAATGACAAAAGTTATTTGTTTGTTCAATAAATCACAGAGACAAAACCGTCAATAATTTTGAAAATCGTTTTATTCTATCTTCGTGGTCAAGTTTTTCCGAAAGTTCATGTAAAACTGCGTAACTTTGAGCACATTTTGCTAAAAATAAAACTAAACGGTCAATAACTTTGAAAGTTCCAATTGAACAGAAACAAATTTTTGCAAAAATATGCTTAAGGGAAGACTAAACCTTCATGAGTATCAAAGAGATAGAACTAGTATGACGCTCATGGCGGAATGAAAGAGAAGCAGCACATCTTTATAAGAATGGAGGGTTCGCCTCCCTTAAAGCGACTCCTCAAATTATTAAAAATTTTTTTGATTATATTTTAACGTATCCCAGTGCGTTGTTACTCTGTCAATTCGACAGGATCCTTATAACGCCCACAGTGGCATTACCCGTTATAATTTTATATTCTGAACCACGTGTTTCTATCCTCAGATGCTTAAAACCGTTGGCTGGCGATTAATCGCTGTAACTGCTTCCGTATACGGTGCTCTTTATCTCTACGAGCGTCTAACCTGGACGAACAAAGCTAAGGAACGTGAATTTAAACGTCAGTACGTCGACCACGCGACGAAGAAGCTTAGATTGATCGTCGACCTCACGTCAGCTAATTGCAGTCATCAAGTTCAACAGTAAGTACACTTTTTTTTCTACTACAACTCAAGAAACACTTAAATATCGTTCGAGTCGAAGACATTAAGATTTTTCTCTGTTATTTTGCAGAGAGCTGTCTAGCACATTCGCCCGTCTGTGTCACTTGGTCGACGAGACAACGACGGAAATGGACACAGAATTAAAAACGATAGCAACGACTCTCCGAACGCTTGAGGAAGCAGCTACGAGCGCCAAAGTATTGCGAAACAAGGCGAATTACCTGGCAAACGAGCTCGAACTCTTTGACGCGGCTTACATAAGATCGTTAAATTAAAAAAGTAGAAAGTAATATACGGAAAATAACAAATCTGTTCGGTAGTTCGAGGCTCTGAGAGCGTTTTAAAAAGAAGATGAAGATAAAAACAATTATCGAGATTGACATTCGTAACGATGTTGCTAGTTCATCGCTTCGAATTTCAGTTAAGGGGATGTTTATATGTAAAACTCTAGTCTTAACATCGAAGAAAAATATCGAACCAACTTACGCGTACATGTCTCGCAAGACAATTTCATAAAAATTCGTCGTTCAACCCTCCCTCTCTCTCTCTTTCAAGACAGAAGAGAGAGAGAGAAAGTATCAATTTCAAATAAAAATTATGTTTTTATTCATTGGAAAAAAAAATCTTGTTAAAAATTCTCAACGATTGAAATTGTTCGCAACGATATTTCGATCGTGTAAAAAAAATTCATATATCCAAACATATAATAAATCGTAGGAGTGCTTCAATTTTCTTTATTAACAAATTATATTTTTAAAAAAATTTAACTTCACAATTTTGTTATATTTGGAATTGTGGATTTTTTTTTTCTACATCAAAGCATCGTTGCGTTATAATCAATCGTGGATACTTTTTAATATAATTTTTTATCGATAATAAAAATAAAAAACGTTTTTAAAAATTTAAGTCGGTAGAGTTTTCCTTATCGTTACGATATTTCGTGATAATTTTTGTTTTTAAACGAGAAAGAAATGCTTCGATCAATTGGCTGATTTTCTTGCGATACCATAATTTGATTTATACACCATGATTTTTTTTTTATTGACATTTATTATGCTTTCAAGCAATCAACTTTTTCTGTCAACGTTGTTTTTTGTTTATTGTTTTCAAAGTCAAAGACTAAACTTGCTGGATATGTCAAGGACAATTTTGAAAAAGTTAAGGAGCCTGTTAAACGATATACGAGAAAGGAGGTAGTAAGTGAGAAAATTGAGTTATCGAGTGAAAGATTATTCAATTTTTAGTTAAATCTATTATAAAGATATTCATTTTATTATATTGTAAAACACTGCGATAAACAGAGGTTTTATTTATCACGAAAAATGTATATTATTATTGATTAAATGATTCTTTGTTGGAGTTTTCTCATACTTCGAGGTATCTATTTAACGTTGTTTTTTAATGTTGCGATTATTCGTTTTTCGACCTTAAGGGGAAGAGAAACCTTCGTATTTACACAGATGTGCTGCATCTCTTTCAGTCCGCCGTGATCGCGATACCAGTTCTATCTCGTTTGTATTCATGGAGCTTTCGCTTTCCCTTAAGGTGACCTGAATTTCCCTGTCAGTGTCGGATAAAACCTGAGAACGTTGCTCTCCGTTCAATAATTATGTAGGACTATGTTTTTTTTTCTTTTAACCATAACAAAGATATTTGGAATTGCAAGATTTCTTCTATCACTCTTGCACTCACACATGTTTCACATATCACTGGGAAATCTCTTTCTCGCTCCTTCGCGATCCAATAAACGACAACTCGATCTGCATCAAATCGATCTGTTCCGTCCAATTTCTTTTTAGGATGTTGGAACTTTACAGTTTGCACATCAGGTAGTTATGTTATAAGACTTTTTGTTTTTTTTTTGTATGAATCTAAATGCACCTTTAAAAAAAAATTGTAAAAGCTTGTTATCGACGTTTTGACTCGCTTTAAAAGTGCAGCGCCTTCTCGATCAACCATGTGACCTGTCGTGAGTCTCGTTGGATTAGGTTGGGTCTCGCAGACCACGTGGATTACGTCAACAATTAACAGCTCAATAGTCAATAAATAAATATGAAGATGAACGATAATTATTCAACGTTTAACAAAAATCGACAACCTTTTAAAAAACTGTGGAATATTCTATAAGAAAATTTTTACTTTTTCACGTAGAATATTTTTGACAACGTTAACCGCTGTTCCAACATTTCTAACAATAATTTTCGAAGATTAATAATAAAATATGGAAGCTTACTGGAATAAACTGGTACTGGATCGACCACCGACAACCTCTTGGCGATGTTCCTCAAACCAATTTGGTAAATTGCATCATTTAACTCTTAAACACAGCACTGGGTTACACCGAACCCTAGCAAGCTCGTTTTTTTTTTTTCCAAGTAAATGTATAAAATTCTAATTTTTCCATGAACACTGAGTCTTTAAAAACACAATTAAAGTTTCAATCCTTCAGAAATTTATGAAGGAGAGCTAGCTTCTCTTAAAAATCTCTCTTAAAGCCATGTTCTACTTGACAAGCTGCATTACGGTATATTTACCTTCGACCTAACGAAAGCTGCGGCATAAGAGAGAAATGTGCGCTCCGAGGGTTAAATATTTTTAAAACTGTTTCAAGGAGATGCAAAATCTTAAGACTTTGACTGTTTCTCAGTGACTATAATGCACAGCGTCATTTACTCCTGAATCTCTCTCGCCGATACGTGTTTTGGATTTCCTTGAATAATTATTTTGAAGCAGTAGACGTCATAACGAGATTTAAAAGTTGATAGTAACAGAGATTTGATTTTCAGATTCTCAAGGTTTTTTGAAAGCAATAAACAAAACGTTGTTCGAACTGGAATCGCAAGGAATTTTTCACACAGAAGCAGCTATTTTGAGTCGTTTGATTTACAGAATGAAGAGTAAATTGAGAAGCGACAAAGGCCTCAAGAATATGGAAAAAGTTAACAGGGCGCTGTTGAATTATTTAAAACTTTCTTTGGAAAATGATTACAAGTATCTTAAGGACAATACAGAGTGCGCGGGAGACATTCAAAGTTTACCTTCGAGACAAATGCTGCAATACGTTCTTACGAGGACGCAGGGCTTCGCTAAACTCATGTGCAGAATAGAAAATGTTGCACAGCGTGCAGGAAACTTCTTCAAAGCTAGAATCAGTCTGGGTCAAGCTTGGAATGTTTCTATCATCGCTTATGCCGTTATCAGCAGAATTTGGTAAAAAATAATTATTAAGTTTTCCCCGATATTTCGAATAAACGAATTTCACTGATTCAACAATTTTCAATCCCAAATTTTTCTTGAAATTTTCTCAGTTGACATAATTCATTAGTGAGGATCTTTCGCTCGCTTCAATTTCTCTTTCAGGCTCTTATCGAGATATCTGACAAGAAAATGTTGCAATTGGTACAGCAGGATGTACAAATATCTCAACAAATTGACGATGGTCGGTGTTTCTTGGCTCCCTCGGAACCATAAATTCCCTGAAAATTTAAAAACGTGGCTATACGTACCATGGATCGACGAGGAAATTAATTAGTAAGTACCATTCAATTTTTTGTTATTTAATAATCATTCAAATTGCATAATGTTTCGTAAAATTGCATTACAGCCATCCTGAAAAAGAGAGTTTGTCCGATAGCATATTTAATCTTATAACGCAGCACAATGAGGTGGAAGAGGATGTAGAAATTGATTTAAATGACACGAAGGACACACCGGTTGTTTCGTCTGTTTCCGAATGCAATGAAATTGACGAGAAAAAAGTTTTACAATGTAAAATTGATCCGCCTGTACCTGTTTCTGTTCCGCTAATAGAAATTGGAGGTAAAACGCACATTCTTGCGAGAAAAACATTTAAAAATCTGAATTTCATTCATAATTATTTAATTTTCTAGAACGTATAAGTCGAGATGCTTATGCGGCTGATTTAGCGAAGCAAACGACAAAAATTTCAAGAGGAAAGAAACGAAAAAACGTTGAAACGTTGGATAACAAAGTTGTCACGATCAATACAAAACGGGAATTGAAAATCGCGAAGAAACTCATCGATAAAAAGACGAAGAAGAGCAAAGTGTTGAGCGTTGACAAACTCGAGACGATTGATGATATAAAGAAATTTTTGAGCCTCGAGTCTTATACAGGTTTGGATAAGATGCAGTGGAAAATATTGCGAAAAAATGTTAACAAAATGTTGCTGAAATTGAACAAATGCGTCGATAACTCGAGCGCGAAGAAGCAGGAAATTTTACTGAACAAAGTAATTCGTGCTTTACAAGAGTGGACACATTGATAATTATTAGAAATTTTACTCGAATATTTGTATCTTATTTAAAATAAGAAAAACTATTAAATTACTTTTTATTCACAATTTTTTAATTCGTATTTTAATAAATTCTTTACTCAGTTGAAATTTTCAGAGTCAATATCTAAATAAGCGCTTTGCGATTGTTTGAAATAAAATCCCTAGCGCTCGTGGCGTTAAATAATCACAATACCTATGCAAAAAGTTCTATTGTTGTCGTTATATCCACCAGATATCCACCAGATTCAAGAACTAACATTTGAAAGGAAAGGTTCAACGATATAAGTAAAAAAAAATTCATTTTTTTTCTACAATTTTTACGATTTATTATTAAGAATGAAAAAAGTAAAACACCTGTTTGAGAGTTAAATCGTTGGAACTACCCCCTTAGAGACAAAAAACATGTAAAATACACGCTTTTTTGCTTTCTTATTTTTCTTACATGAAAAACATGAAAAATTTCGAGATTTGAATGTCAGGAAACCAAAATTGATCGACATACTCATCATCGAGTTGGCTTTGTCAAATATCAAAAATAATTTCAGTGAGTGATATTGATTGAGAAAACTATTTAGATTTACCAGGTGTCATTTATATTTCATATTTTAATTTTTTAAATAAAAAATGCACAGAGAAGTAATCTTCAAAATTCATTATATAGTTCATACATGTTAACAGTCACGACGCTCGGCCCGACAGTCATAGAGGATATTAGCCAATAAATAGAGCAAACATAATGAATCTCAAAGAACAGTAGACGTAAAAAGAGTCAGGAGGAACTCAAAGACAATGATTATTCTGCATTAAGTATTTTTTTGTTATTTTTTCGTGTGCGGTATACCGTTGCCCATGCAATCGTTAACAAAGTATTAGGCGATGTTTTTTTTTTTGGTGTTAATTATTATCATTAGCGTTATCACGATACTGGACCGAATGCGTTGCGAGTGACAAGAGCTATGCATCGTAGACGAGTCGCAGATGTCCCGTTTCTCTGGATGGATCGACCCAGGATTTCAATCTCATATCCGGAGCCCTTTTTATCTGACTGTTGTAGCAGCACGCACGAAATTTGCGAGTTCCGCACGTCGGCACGCATTCCCGTCCGCATTCATCGCAGGATAGCGTCTCACCGAATGTCCACAAGAGGCAAACTATCAAAAGACGAAAGATTATTTAAATAATATAAATATCATTAATTACTAAGGAGTAGGAGAACTGAAAAAAAGAAAACATTATTATCGATAAAAGAAATCGGATAAAAAATTCGACACGATTGATTGTACGTAACGATGTTCCGATTATGTTTAAAAATTATCAAACCCGAATACCAAAAAGTATTTCCAGATTATTAACATTATTTTCTAATTAGAAAAAACGATGTATTTAATATTTTTTTATATTAACAAATTTAATATCGATCAATAATTAAGACTAAAACACTAAAAATTGTACATTTTTGTGCATTAAATTGTTGTAAATTAATTGTAAAATTTTTGCTTCAACCGCCCATACGTGTATCTGTACTTGTGCGACCAAGTAGTGCTTATCACTGCGGAGTATGTACCTTTTGTTTAGGACAACAGTCCCACGTTGACCCGCGAGACGAAGCGCATCTTCGAGATGCGCTTAGTCCCTCTGATCACTCGCTACCTTTTTCATTATATTATTGCGCTGTGCATTCGGCATTGCTTCTCTCATTGTTTAATCAGTTAATCTCCGGGGGTTGAACACGACGATCGGCCCTTGTAACAACAAAGCTATAGGTCCTGCTCCGTGGACCGATTCGGACGACCGGGCCTCGTAATTATTTATTTTATTTTTAGTGCTCAGCTTCACTTCTTCGGTATTTGTTTAAATTTCTTTGTATTCGCGGGCGTAATCTTCGATCGACTCGAAAGCAATGACGAGCTAACGATTTTTAATTCGTTGATGGTCGCGAGATTTCACGGTTTTAATCATCAACTATTGTAATCTGATTGTATTAATATATATAAAGTGATGTTAATTGCGTGTTAAAACTTTCGGTGCGAACAATTTATTTATTTATTTAAACTGGCCATCACCGGAATGTTTTCCGATCCTTAGCACACTCCGACTTAAAATGGAGATCAATATAAATTATCCCTAGTTGCGTCTTCTTTTGTGAATTATAAAACAACAATATAACATAAACCCTCGAGGTATTTCTATCATATAAGAAAAAATAAATAAAAGTTCTATTTTTGTTTTCTCATAGAGAAAGCTGTGTGATGGTAACATTTTTTTATCTCGAGATTTTCATGTCAATGCGTTAAAAATATGTTAAAACGTCGGAAGAAACAAATTTATATAAAAAATATCCAGACGCATATATCGTAAACTGAGGTAAAATTTCAATTAGGAATTAAATATCTAAAGAAATAAACAATTTTTTTTTAAAGTCAAATGTATAATTAACAATTAGAACAAAAGGTAAATTATATTTTGACTTTTAAAAAATTCATTAAAATTGTCAATGAGTTTCTTTATAACGAAAAGCTCACGAATGTAGATTATGAAGAAAAAGCGAAAGATGAGTGGTTGGATTAATTTGAAAAGGGTGCGTGTTGAATTGAAGGGTCAATCGTTGAATTAATGTATGAGATACCAAGTATATAGCTATCTTGATATCACTAATGAATCTCAATCAGGTAATTACAACTTATTCTCGTTGATGTACGCGTTACCGATACACGATCGGCAATGCATAACTTTGTAAAACTTATCGAACGTTGTAGGCTCGGAAATTGGCCTTTGACGCGTCACCTTCTATTACATATTTAGTAGATAGAAAAAATTAAATAAACATTTCGTGAGTGAACGAACGGCTTGCATAGCTGATGCCTGAGGACTTGAAATTTTTCAAAAATTAATCTTAATTTTCATTATAAAATAAGAAAGATTGAAACTTGTTTGGAATTTTAATTAACGAGACGTTTGAGAATTTAATTCAATGTTGTTATATTCTATTTCGGTGGATTAAACATTGGCGTTGGCGATCAAAGTACATCGAGGATAATACTTGAAACACGAAGACCTTATTACGACGATTATGTTTCTCCTGAGTTGTAGGTGGATTGGATTATCCCCAATAATACTGAAAGGAATTAGAGTAACTATTGGCTCGTTATATTCCAATGACTTTGATGGTATTAAGAGGCCAGATTTTAGGGATGGCTTAAGTATTATTTGCTATATCGATGAAACGCAGAACACTGCAGGATATAATAACGAATAATACGATTTTAATTGATACTTCATCTTATTTTATTTTATTCAATTGATTTTATTTCGTATTATTTAATTTTATTCATTTGATATATTATTTCATTTTATTTGATTCAATTTAATTTGATTTTTTATTTGTTGTTTTTAACTTTCGATTACCCATAGGGTAATAAGACGAGAATAACATTCGATTTATTTAAATTTCATATGATTTTGTTTGATTCCATTCAATGTCATTTAATTCGATTCGATTGAATTGAATTTTATTCCTTTATATTTTATTTTATTTAATTATAATCGATTTCATTCATTTGATATTTTATTTCATTCGATTTAATTCGTTTTAATTAAATTTCATATGATTTTGTTTGATTCTACTCAATGTTATTGAATTCGATTCGCTTTTATTCGATTGAATTGAATTTTATTCGATTGTATACGATTTAATTTTATAATAACTAAAGTATATTGGATTCGTGTTGCAGATACAGCCAAATTACATAAAACAAAGCAATTTGTTCGCGAGTGATGCTGCAGAAAAAAAAAACGAATTGCCGATAGCTCGTCACTGTTTCTATCGTCTTATAAGATCCAAGGGCCAAGTATGTTTTTTTTTATCGTTACTTAAATTGACTTCACGACACATTTGACGATTTACCACTCACGCGACAAGCCATTGACTCCATAAATTTTACGACGTCGGGGAGGACATCATCAAAATAAAACATTTGGCAAATTCTTAACATTTACAAAAGAAAAACAGCGTGGAAATAATATTTTTCTTCTTTTTACCTGCGAGAAGAAAGAGCACGAAGGTACGTCCCATCTTAATTCGCTTTGACGAAATGGTAACAACACGTTGATGGTAATTGTCAAATTTTCTACGACGAGTACGTTCCTCAATATTGCAACGAGATACGTCTTGATCCTTAAACTTGAAACACAATAGTCGTAATGGATTCGTTATAACTTGCTCGACTCTCGAAGCACATCAGATGCAAAATAAAAAGATAATTTCATTAATGAACATTTTGTCTTAAACGTCAGTTTTTAAATATTTATTATTTATGTTAATTAAAAATAATAATAATTCATGAAAATTTGATTTAGCTTGCGAAGGAAGTTGCTCTCGTGTCTTACCTGTAACGTTGAGAGACGACGTGCGAATGCCTCTCGGAGTGACACGCACTCTCGTCTTCTAGTCCTCTTCTTGGGGGTGTTTTCCCCCACTTTTCAACCTTTCGACCCCCAACGAGTCTACCTTCGAGTTTCACGGTGTAGGAGATACGCACAGTGATATATCAGGCGTGCTTTGTACTACAATTTGATCGTCGGATCGTCGGTACGCGTAATATATCGCTGATCGGATGAGCGGTCATCAAAATAAATTATAAATTTTTTTTTCCAACGCCCCCAAATTATTATACTTTGATTACTCATTCATAATTACAAGAGATAGGAAATTTGCGATGACGCCAATTGACATTTGTTTTAATAACACCGATAACTTCAAATTTGTAACACGAAACACGATAATTATTTAGCCGTAAATTCCTTTTATTATTGCTATGTTCGGACGTTTTTCTATCTGTGTGGAGAATTAAAAAAATAAACAACGTGTAGTATTTCTCATTACTCCGGTGTCTTCGTAATGATGTTTAATGGGTAGGTGGGTGATAATTACAGGGTTCGTATGCATGTACTCGAAAAAAAAAACAAATGTTTTATTAGAGTTATTACAATGAAACGATTTATTATAATCGAAAGGTCTCGGATAATTATTTCTATCGTTAAATAAATTATTCTGAAATTATAAAACAACAAAATTTATGCAGATATTTGAATTTTGCACATTACTTCCTCGTGATTCTTGCCAACCCACAAAATCACCTTTACGGATGACGATTATCTCAATTTTGGCTTTCTCATAGAGAAATTGGTATTAAAATTTGCAATAAAATAATATATTAATAAAAACTGCTAATTTCATAAAGTTTTAACTCCTCGATCGATTCTCGTTAAATTCAAGACCAAGTATCCTCGTCTCTTGGCCAATGTGTATGCCAAGTTTAAATTTGATAGATAAAAATGTACGAAAGTTAGATAAAAAAAATTTTTTTTCAAAAATTTACAAAAATTCATGATTCTATAAAATTTGAACACCTCGATCGATTCTTGACAAACTCAATACCGAACAATCTTGTTCCTTGGCCTATTTTTGTTGAAAGTTTTTCCTCGATGAGTAAAAATTTACAAAAGTTAGAGAGCGTACGTCCTTTTATCGAAAAATTCAAGCAACTATAAAATGTGACACCCGTTAGTGATTTGGGTGAAAAAATGTAGCAAACTTTTGGAAATTGCGATCCGACTCGCATACAAAATTTCAGGATGATCGTGTAATCCGTTCTCGAGACGTATCTTATGCAATTTTGCAAACTCATCACACGCATCGCACGCACGGAAATTTTCTCTAAATATGAATTCTCGACGTTTTGAAATTTTTTTTAAGTACTCTGACATGAAAAACTCGAGAAAATTTCAATTCCCGAATGCAGCTTACTCTGTGGGAAAGCAAAAAGAGAGTTTGATTGCTCCAACTTCCGTAAAATTTCGTTTATCGAGCCAAATGGTTTTTCAAGATTACAGAAACGCAATCTAGGTTATTTGGCATTAAATTTGGTCAAAATTAGAAAAGTGCTTCCCAGCAAGTGCCTCGTTTCTCAGAATTATAAATTCTGTACAAGTATTGGTATGTGTATGTACGATTAGAATCTATAAAAACGAGGCATTGCCCGAATTATGTGTTGACCTTAAATTATTTGAAAAATTCACGTGTTATTCGCACTATCTTTCGAAAAACTGAAGCTAACGAAGCAAAACTTTAAACAAAAATAAAGTTCAACACAGTGATCTTTGGCAGAGATTTTGGAGCATATCTTAAGGTATTATAGATACGCATAGTGCGCTATTTAATTCGTAACTCTTACGTTTTACATTACCGTAAAAAGTATATTTTTCTGGCGTTTGATTCGACGAATCTTCATTCGTTTTACAAAAATGTTAAACCATTTGGTGCGTGTATATATTTTTATGTATCAAAGAAGCGGCACTGACATCAGGAATAATGACAAAACATATTTAAGAGTGCATGTGAATGAACGAAAGAATAAAATATTTATTCCTAAATTGTCGACAGAATAATGTAAAGGAAAAATGTCTAAAGGGACACTGACCATCCGACCATTGGACCAATGTTATCTTTTATCATATTGAATCTTATCTTTTATTATACGCTACATCAAAAACTCTACAGGGTGTTTAAACGTGTATATCTACCGATCGGGTCGATATATCGGACGTTGCGACCTGACCACTCAAACGAGCGATTACGTTCCAATGGATGCTTCGATGTTTAGAAGGATTTTGTTCGATGCTTTATATTTCAAGGCAGCACACAGTATACCGTAGATGAACATAAATTCACTTCTATAAATACTAGCAATATACTGATTTTAAAATAAATTTATCAATGTTACAACGAATTAAAAAAAAAAATTTATCATCAAATTAATTTACCAATTGTATAAGGAAATATTTTTTTAGCAACATCAACGTTACTCTTAGCTTTACTTATTTATTTATTTTATTGTTCAGTATTATGTTAGAAACGGTAATAATGGTTGAATATAAGGCGTTCCATTTCAAATAATTTTTTTTTCAACGCTGAATTTAAAAAAATCCCGTAATCATTCGTTAAATTGAATTTTTCTTCCTCACGATGAGAAGATAATTTTAAAAAACTTGAAATAAATAATAATTAAATACACTTTTAATTTCGAAATTTTATTTATTTATGTTCACAGTTTGTTTGTGCTCAACTTTGATGCCCGGGGAAGATTTTCACGAGTGTCGTAGTATCCTGGAATAACGACATGCAGATACAAATCGAGTAGCAGAAAACTAAGTTTGTGCCGAATAAGAAATTATAAGCTCGGTAACTCGATGCACCGTTACTAGTCAGTCGCAGAGCTGGAACAATCCAAAGTTAAACTTTTTGTCTTCTTGGTTTTAATAATCTAATAATAGAAAAGGAAGTATAATAATAAAATACAATACGCACATCTTAATGTTGTACAAAACGATATATTGTGCTTAAAAATACAAAATGTGAACAAGATAGGTAGCATACGATTACATAAGGTAGAATAAGGTTGGTTGTATAAGGTAGCATGAGGTAGCATAAGATAGAATAAGGTAGGTAACACAAAGTAGATAAGGTAGTATAAAGTTGGTTGCATAAGGTAGAATAAGATTGGTTGTATAAGGTAGTATAAGGTAGAATAAGGTAGCATAAGATAGAATAAGGTAGAATAAGGTAGCATAAGATAGAATAAGGTAGATAACATAAAGTAGATAAGGTAGAATAAAGTTGGCTGCATAAGGTAGCATAAGGTTGGTTGTATTAGATAGCATAAGGTAGAATAAGGTAGCATAAGATATAATAAGGTAGGTAACATGAGGTAGCATTAAGTACAATAAGGTAGGTATCATAAGATAAAATAAGGGAGGTAGCATAATCCACTAAATAAATTGTGTCGTGACAGTTGACACGCCGTGCTGGCAGAATGCCGTCATGTACGTCCGCGCTGGAATAACATTGAGGTGGCACAAATTTTTATCAGCACACTATAAAGTGCCCGTACGGTTTCAGCGAGTAATGAGACCCTGCAATAACGTGCTTCAACCGTATAGTCACCGTGCCGTCACATTTTTATCTGGGAAGTTGGCATAAGGTAGTACAATGGGTTTCGGATTTTGTTTCCGTACGATTGGGATTTCGCACATCGGATCTCTCGCTCTCACACGATGACTTGCCCCGCATTGCGCACGATATCGTGGGCCTATCCCCTCGCGAGCCCGGTGCTCTATCCTCCTTAAGGGACATTTTATCTTACAACGGGAAGCTACGCTCTTAGTTCTATTTTTGACATGCTGAGTGGGTTAACATTCGATTTTTGTCGGTCGTATCAACGATAATAATGACATTTGTGCAACTTATTGATCTTATAGAAAGTGGAAGAGGTTAAAAATAATGTTATTTCATTTTATAACTGAAGTACTCTTGGTTTTTTCACTCAATTTTACAATATTACCATTAATAGACCCCTGCTGTCCTCCTATCCGAGGCCAGTAGGTACGAATCTCTCGATATCCGTAACCGGTACCAGGTATATGAATCTCGCACTCCATTAACGCAGTTTTCGTTGGTTTTTTAATAATTTTTCTTAACGAAAATTGAGCATCGTTTGGATATTTATCGTGGATTAATGGATTTTCGAGAATTTTTGATTCCATCAATATCTTCAACACTGGTAGAGGACGAGCTCCGGTTGCTGAGCAATTGATATTCACGTGAGTCTCGTTGAAATCGGATACCCGAAGGTCCAACATTTTTTCTCTGACTGTTGATAAATTTTTTTTTAATTAATTCACAAAAAAATGTTTTCGATTATCCAGGAATCAACTTCATTTAGCGTTGAACGTTCCACACAGATTTAAAATGACGTTGATAATGTTACCGTAAACTGTCATTTTTCTTCGTGATGAATTCTCACTGAGAAAAGTAGAGACGCTGCAAATGTACTCTCCGCTCATATCCAACGTTACTTCCTTAAGACGAATTATTGAGTGTGATTGCGGCCTATTCATTGTTTCAGAACTATATAAAGTGAAACCTGCGATTACTCCCACGTCGCGTGGCTCCACTAAACGACAAAAAAACAGAACTTGATAATTAAATATTTAAATTAAAAAAAAAAAAAGAAGCTTCTATGTTAATATTTTTATTTAAAAATGCACCTATTTAAGGGGCCATGTGGTTCTATTGAAGATTCTAGAGCACAGGAACTCAAATTGTTGTTAACGCACTGTATCTCCGCCATTTTGCTTCCTCACAGAAGAAGCTGTTTTCATGAAATTAATTTATCTCGAGATTTTTATGTCAGAGAACTTAAAAAGTTTCAAAACGTCGAGAAATCATATTTATAAAAAATATCCGTACGTGCGTGCGTGTGCGTGCGTGCGTGCGTGCGTGCGTGCGTGTGTGCGTGCGTGCGTGCGTGTGTGTGTATGTGCGTGTGATGAATTTCCAAAATTGCAATGGATATATATCACAAGAAGTTGTTACTCGATCATCCTAAAAATTTGCACACGGGTCGGATCGCAGCCCCCATCAATTTGCTGTAATTATCACCCTAATCGCTAACGGGTGTCTCATTTTACGGCTGTTTAAATTTTTCGAAAATAGGATGTACGCTCTCCTAGTTCCTAAAATAAATTTGGAGCTATTGAGTTAAAACTTTCTACAAAAATAGGCCAAGGAACAAGGTTTTTTGGTATTGAATTTGGCATGAATCGATCAAGGCATTCAAATTTTACTGAACCAAGAATTTTTTTGTATCTTTTCGAAAAGAAAATCAATTTTTCGTCCAGCTTTCCTAAATTTTCATCAATCAAACTGAAACTTGTAATAGACATTGGCTAAGGGACAAGGATACTTGATCTTGAATTTGGTGAGAATCGATTGAGGGGTTTAAACTTTATGAAATTTGCAATTTTACCGAATTTTCAATGAAACTGAAATTTCAAATTCATTGAAATTTTTCAATAAAACAAATGAAAAATAAAAAAAAAAGAACGCCAGAATTGAGATAACCGTTACTCGTCGATGAGATTACGTGGATTAGTGAGAATCGCGAGAAAGCAATGTGCAAAATTCAAAATTGCACATTTAAAAAAAATATTTAACACTAATTTTGTATTTGTCGTGTTCTTCTAACTACCGAAAAGTATATTAAAAAATTTCGTATTCAATTGTTACATTTTTTGCCCTCTTTATCCCTCCTTAAAATAATTCGATATTATTGTCGTTCGATAATCGCATGGCCCCTTAAATAAACTTGGTAACAAATGTTTAAAAAAAAAATATACATTCAATAAACCATAAGGAATAAAATAAAAAGTAAAATAAATAAACAAACGTAAAGAAGATTTCCAAAATCTATACAAATACGCCTAAGAGTTATTATCAAAGGAAAAAAAAATTTCTTAGCTAACAAAAATAGATAACTTTTCTTATGAAAAAAAAAATCCAAAAATATATCAGATCTTTTGCAACGTTAATCGGACAATCACTGAATCAAGGATGATTCAAGGGTATAAATTAAAGCTTACTCGGTGGTATCCACATGTATATCTGTTCCTCATTGTGATACCACTTGACAACGAGTCCGTTTTCGGTCTCATCGACGTTATAAACGCAAATCATATCAACGGGACCGCTACCATTACGAACAGCCAACGGAATTTCCAATCTCTCGATAGTAACACCGTCGAAGCCTGTTTAAACATTATTTTTTAATAATAATAATTTTTTTCTAGTATATCAATAGATTAACGATTATTATAATTATTTATAAAATAATTTTATTCAACGGACAAACCTGATAGGACGGTCAAACCAAAGAGAAATTGTACTAGAGACGAGGAAAAAGACATGATGCTTCTACGTAGTCTTTGAATCGACTGCAAGCTCGGTTAAAAACATATTACGGTCACCCTTAAGCTCTTCAATATTATACCGAGATAGACCAGAGAGAAATTACATCGGGTAGACTTTTCTGCGCAGTCTCGTAATTTATACCTTGGGATAGATATTTCATTCTACGTCAGAGACAATTGCAACGGGAACTTCCTGCACGCATCGTGTACAAGGACGATTGTTTTTTTTTTTTAACCTTTAAAGATCTTTCCCAATTTTTTTTTCTTCTACGATTGAAATAATTACATTTTTTAAAATAAATTAAATAATAAAATCATTTTAAAAATGTTATTTAAAAAAATCATAAGAGTATCCCAAGTTCGATTGTTTTAAAAATCATTTTTATTTATTTAAAAAATATTATTATTATTATTAGCTGAATAAAATTAAATATATTTTCGTAATCTTATTAAAAAATTCATGTTGAGTATCGAAAGATGAAAGATGCGATATTGTCGCGACGTCGAGCATTTGAATAAAATTAAAATATATCAAATACAATGAGTTACTATTAAAGTTTGGATTTTCCTTTGGTCGGACAGCGCATTTTGTCCCATGAGTGGGACAGAAACAAGCAAGAGGGTGAAATCTTTTCCCTCTCACACCCACTTATCATCGAGAAAAAAATGCAAAACAACTGATGTACGCCTGAAATGAAAATCGAGCTTTACTTTTCCGAAACGCGGCAATTTCTGAATCACTTTAAAATTGCTAATCGAATTATCTATCAAAAGTACATTGCAAACTAAAAATGTATTTGAATCAGCATTTTTTATTCTTATTATTAACCTCTAGTGATTTACGTGTCTGCCTTATCAATCCTGTAATTATAATAAATAAAAAAAAAACAATAATCGCTAGTTCGTAACCCAACTTTTCTGTTTTTCTTAAATTTCAAGCCCAGTAATTGGTTCATTGCGACCAATGTCGTTCTATCTCCACTTTACCCCACCACGTGATCTTTTTGACCTTGTTCGACTTCTCTCAAATTCAAACTTGCGCATGCGCATTTCACAGTAATGCGCAGATGCGGTTCAACGATGGAAGATACGACGCAGTCAGAATTGAACGCGATATTGGAACCACAAAGTCATTCTTATACGAGTTTCAAGTATTAAAACATTAATTTCATCGCGATTTCTAAAAATCTCTGTTATGTCGGAAATTCGAGACGATCCTCGCGAGGTTCTTTCACTCTTAAACTCGTTGGGTTTCGTCGGCATAACTGCACCTCAATTGAAAGCGTTTATGAAGGGTAAGTGTCTTCACGATTTTTTTTAACGGTTATTTACCAACTAACCTTTCTTGACAGAAATTCAAATAGAATAAAAATCATCACACATAAATCAAAAATCAATTCGGAGCTTCGATACGCAGCAAATAAACATTTTTTAACATTAATTAAATTTTTTGTCAAGTTTCTGATAACAATTTGCAAAGTTATTATTTACACCAAATTTAATCTTTTCGAATATCTAACCTACAACGTTGCAATCTGAACCTTACGACAATTTGGTAAATGAAAAAAAAATGTATTTGCACTGATGAAACTGCCACGAGAGAATTATTTCATTTACAAAAATGCCAAATTTTTGCTGATCATTGCGTGACATTTTTCTTAAGTCATAAGTTACAAGATTTTATACGCGCAATTGCAGCACAATATAATTTTCATGATTTTCTAGTGACTCTACGACCTTAAAGGTTTAACTATCAAGTAACAACCCAAAGTTGTCTTTTTACTTAATTCCAGACCTAAAGTTGCACAGAAAGATAAAAGAGCGAGAGAGACAGCAATGGAAAGACGAGACACGAAAGAAAATTCTCTCAAAGCAGGAACAAATGCTGAAGGAGATGCTGCGCGAAACTTTAGCGTCGGAGCAGGCACAGTCGCTGGAAACTACCATGTCGACAGAGTCGTCGGCTTGTAACAATAGTTCTTTGGTCAGAATCAAAGTGCGTTGCCTATCGGACGACGAGAGCAATGAAAATGTAGAAAACTGCACTAGACACAATATTCAAGCTCATCGGGCAAAGCCAGAGGTTTATACAAAGACCGACAGGCCATGCAGGAGAGGAACGGTAAATGAAGTGACAAATTCTGTGGAGGGACACGCGGCGAGACGCAGGAGAGAGAGATCCAAAAGTTACGAACGTGCTAGACTCGCAGAAGTATCGACGGACAGTTCTCAGTACGTTCCTATGGAGAGGATGCACAATTCACCGCAAAAGGGGACTCTGAGGTCAACACGTCGGAATAGGGACCCTAATATTCCTGTAAGACCTCTGAGCGCTCCGGAAATGTCGAATCAAGCGGAAGTTCCTAAGGAGAGATCGAAAAGCGTTGCTTCCGATCCGACGGGACTTAGAACCGCCCGAAATCCTTCAAGATGCTCCACACGTTCACAGACAAAATCTTGTGAGTCCACGTTCATTTTATATTATATATAAACCTCCGTCGGTTATTCTTGCTCAAATTTTTATTTAATTTTCTTTAGAAAAGGACTTTCCTTTAGAAAGGGCCATCGTTTTTAGGAGATAAAAATGTACTTAATTTTTGGGAATTTTTTAATGAATGCTTTAAGAGATTGAGATTTGTTTATCTTCAAAGAAATTTCTCAAAAATAATCCCAAAAATTAAGTATTTTTCTATCTCTTAAAGCTTTTAAACCTCTTAATTCAATTCATTTACACTACAGCTTGAACCGTATCCTCCATTATATCTCAGAAAATAATTAGTCTCGATTTTCACCAAAAAAAAACTACATTTGAAAAATTAATATTTGTTTAGTGGATCGATAAAAATTTTATCCGAATTAATGAGTTATATTCTTGTCATCAGTCATAAGACCGTGGAGACTTCAACCGGAAGCTCAGCGAGCGGCGAGCGCAAGGAAATCTGATCCCGTAGCGCTCTATCAAAAGTATCGACAGCAATGGAAACAGATATCGTTCCCCGGCGAGGAACAGCACGCGCGTGTTCGTTGGGCAATCCGCGAGAAGATGCTTGGAACGGATCCCAATCCGAAGGTAAAAAAAATTTTTAATTCAGAATAAATAATTTAAAAATAAAGATCATTGACTGTAAATGTTTAATAAAAATGATTTATTTCACTTTTTCAGCCAATACTCAAAAATTCTCAAAGCCTACAGAGTATCAAGAAAAGATGACGACCGATTGTTCAATAATAGGCTCTTGATTATCTAGTTAATTTGTTTAATCGTATTTTTCTAAGTGATGACGATTGCTCACCAACCACGTATATAGCGATAATAAAAACTGTGTTTCCTACTCTTAAATATGAACTTTATTTCGTTTCAATGTTGCGCGTCTGTACATAACTTTGAAAAACGATGAGAATTAATCCAAGTTCGAGCTGTTGACGGATTGCACAAACGAAGTGACCTCTTTTACTGACTGAGCTTGTATTTCGCTACAACCTTTCTCCAGTCCGCTCTGTTTAGATGAAACAAAATTTTGTCTTCGATCAGACGGGCCGCTCTCTCCGTTAGGACGAGGGTGTCGTGCTTCAGCATGCTGTATACGTTTAGACCTGCGAAAAAAAACAGAAAATTATATCGAAAAACTGTAAAGAATGAGATATGTTAACCCTGTATAAGTCACATCGCCCGAAACCGTTCCGGAATTAGATTACGAAGAGCAGAGTAGAGATGACGCGTTGTTCCGGTAAACCCGAGGAGTAGGGATATTCTTGTGACTTATAAAGGATTAATTTACTTAACTTAGTATCGTAAAAGTGAAATATCATTAAACATGTATGTATGACGCGAAGGTCAAGCTTTAGTTGATTTTTAGTTGTTAAGCTGAAATCTATTTCTATTTAACGAAGAATTTACCATAAACTGGCATGAGGTTGACGTGTTTTAATTGTTCAGAGGCGATAGAAATATTTTTCGGCATTATATCCTCGGTGTCAACGAAAAGCACGGAAGGCCCCCAATTTCTCTCGTCGATCAAATTCTCGAGATACGAAGGTTCCAAACTTGGAATTTCGAGATCGTTGACCAGGTGAAGATCATCCTGAGCCAGTTTTACGGAAAGGGATGTTGTGAGCCCGGCAACGCGAGTGTAGAAGGGTAGCATGTAGAAGTGAGGCGTTGGCGAACGTGGACCGTGAGCTCTTCCTCCCTTTAACCACAGCGGTGAACGAATACTTCCGTGACGAGCTTTGCCCATACCCTTTTGGGGCCAAGGCTTACGGCCACCACCTCGACATTCCGCACGTGTTTTCGTTCCTTCGAAATTCTGTGAATTAACGAAACATTATTTGCTGTTAAAATATATCAGAGTTCACTTCGTATAGTTTTCTGAACCATTGACTTTAAAACTTATTTATAAAATATTGTTGAATTGAATTTATAAAATAAAATTGCAATTATACGAATTATAAAAACTACTTTAATGTACTGTTAATGGTACTTTTTACTTAACTGTAAATAAACCTAATTTTTCTTCCTCGTAGAGGAAAATTTGGATTCGGAAAATATTTTTTCTTCTAGATATTTAAATCAGGATACTAAGGATAGTCTAAAACGTTGAACGTGGTTTAGAAAAATTGTCTTAACGAAAATGAAAGCAATTTACATTGGTAAGACTCTAAATCTTCAAATTTGTGAAATATTGAGCTCAAATTTGGTTCACAAATTAATGACAAAACAAGGTTTGAGATTGAATTTGACATGAAACGTTCAAGCTATGATCGCAAAGTAAGATAGCATTTTGCCTATTTTAAAAAATGTCTTCAATGCTTCAGATCTTGCAAGTGTTGAGGTATCGAGTTAAAACTTTCTCCACAAATAGACTAAATAAACCAATTTTCAGTATAGAATTTGGGAAGAATCAAACCAGGGGTATAAGGATATCGTGATAATTAAAATGTTTCAAATTTAAATCGTTCGGTGTGCGAAAATCGATATTTTTCTATTTAAGGTGGTCGAACCGCTTTGCTCTAGACAAACAAAGGGCAGCGTGTGTTTTTGTAGAGTGCAAAATTGCAGCATGACGCGTCGAACCGTTCTTAAATCTTAAATGCTTTACTTTCAAAACCCTTGGTACATACACGTACGTGTACACAGAATAGTTTTTCTGAATGCGCTTTCCGGATGTTTCAGACAATGTTAAGTATTCTGACATTATCGAATCATAAATATTTTTTTCATTGAAAACAGAACTTGTTCTATGAGGAAACAAAAGAAATAATTTGCAAGGAGTTTCGATACTTACGATATACTTGTACATTCTCTGCCACCTTATGTTCTCCCATAAAATATCAATACGAGGTTTCATAGCAAATATTTCAGGATGCAGACTGACAAGACCAAGTTTTTTCTCGGGTAAGGTATCCAAGTTCTCGAGCCATACTTCCCGGAATTTCTGATAAAGCCGTTCCTCACCATAGTAGTGTCTCGCTGAGATTACAGGCTTAACCTCGGTTTCAATCTCCGGTTTAACCTCCTCAATCGAATCTTTTATCGAATCGTCGACGCTCGTACTGAAGCTCGATATTCTGCATGGACATTTCTTCAATCTCGACACAAGATTCCGAAGAATCAAGGACATATTGAAGAAAATATGAACTTTTATCAACAAAAGAAATTAATTATCTTCCGTCGGCTTAGACTCCACAACGAGTAACTTTGCTTCGTTTAGTTACGCGCGCAGCTTTTCTGCGCACAATGGCACTGGTCAGCTGCTTTCTCGTAACTTCCTCCAACGCGGTTTATTAAAACTCTTTTTACCTAGTTTTAACATATAGGATTACCAGAGGGAAATCTATGAAATACAGACATAAAGGACCGTCACATAAAGTGTACTAACGCGTAATTTGCTTGTCAATCATGGTCAATCGACGTTCGGTGCTAGTTTTCCGTTAGACGATATAGACGATAGAAATGTTGGATCCGTAATTGGTTATTCGAGTTACGCGATACGAGATAACGCGATAATACAAGAGTTATGCGTTATTAAAGGTTTTAGGGTGCCGTCACATTGAAATATAATTTGCGAATTCACCGTTGTCATTTTTTTATTCAAAAGATGGAATCCCGACGGAGAAAATTGCGATGTAAAAATTTTGCTATCTCACTCGCACTCATGGCGGCTCATCCGGTATATCACGTTGAACATCGTCTTAATTGTTTTGCTTATGTGGTTAATCTTATTCAAATTTTTAATTCACTGAATTTGATGCAACTTTTATAAAAAAAATTTTTTAAATCTATCAGCTGATACTGCTTTTCTTGTTTTCACGCAGATGGCAGCAAATACTCGTAAGCAATTAAAAAACGCGCGTAAAACATTTGCCGAGAATGCCGAGTAAATTGGAGTAAACGTTACGTTTAAATAATTTATATTGAGTTTGGTAGTTTTGTCGTTGTTTATTTTTAATAAGCGAGAAAAATGTTTGGCAAAGAAGCGTTCAAGCTCATTTGTGAGCTCGACCTTTCCGACGATATCCGCCCTTTCAACGTTAGTAAAATTTTATGAAACTTAACCTCTCACGTTATTTATATAAATTTAATTTGCACCCAATGTTAACGTCGAATATTTGATTTTATTTTAGGATCCGGTAGTTCGTCAGGTTTTGGAAGAGATGCAGTCACTCTACGCAGCTAACGCGGCAGATGCGTGAGTATTTTTATTGAGAATATATCTCACTCGAGCCTTCGTAAAATCTTATTTATTCAGAAAACGCAATAAAATTTTCCATCAAAGAGTAATGCGTTAATATTTGAGACACAAACATAAAAGAAATGTAACAAAGTGTTTTAGAAATATTTGAATCATTTCCTTCAGTAATTGTTTGTATGCGTGGGATGTACGTCTTTGGGAATGTTATAAATGTATTATTGATATATGTTTTGAATTTTTATAGCTCGGGCGTTCAAAATATTTAATTAAAATGAATCTGCCTACTTCAATGAAGATGTACTCCTATAACGAGAGATATAAGTCTTCGACAATCCAAATTGGCAAGGAATTTTAGACTAATATCCGCTAAGTGCGAGAGCAGTTGGTTTCATAACTCTGTTGCACTTGGAAATTCCCTGTTGACGATTTTATAAAAATATAGAAAAAGTTACATTATACAGAAATTGTAAATTTTCCTTACTCATTGAGTATGCTTTGGTTTCCTTAAAAATGGTCTTTTTATGATTTTCATATCAAGATACTCAAAATGGTAAAAAATGATGAGAAAAGTGATTTAGAAAAAATGTCTATGTGTGTGCTCGCATGCATATTTCTCTCTCTCTCTCTCTCTCTCTCTCTCTCTCTCTCTCTCTCTCTCTCTCTCTCTCTCTCTCTCTCTCTCTCTCTCTCTCTCTCTCTCTCTCTCTCTCTCTCTCTCTCTGTGTGTGTGTGTGTGTGTGTGTGTGTGTGTGTGTGTGTGTGTGTGTGTGTGTGTGTGGGTGGGTGGGTGTGGGTGTGTGTGGGTAGATAGGGCTCTCAAAATTCAATAATTTGTACCTTAAGAATTGTCAGAGCAATCGTTCATGAACATATTTTTTTCTTGAATCATTAAATCATTAAAATAAAAGAAAGCAGATTCATGTAGAATCTTTTACATTGCTTCCTCATTATTTTTTGCCTTAAACAAAGCTTCTACTTTCTCACGGAGTCGGCATTGTATACAAATGTTTCCAATTATCAAATACAATTATACATTATTTGAAAATTCAATAATTGACTTATGTTATCAATTCAGCTTTGAAATCAGAAATAGTTAATTCAATAATTGTCAACTTCTGTGATAAATGCCAATTTATAGAGGCTCAAGTTCAGTAGCTTTGATTTATGCAAAGAAATCTCAGATTTCGATGTACGAGACTGATTAATTATAATCGGAAATGTCTCGCAGGCAGAGTATGATGGCAGGTGACTCTTCGCTCTATTTATCAGTGCAATTTCGGCACACAGTACTGAATCGCAACAAGCGTTGTCTCCTCGCGTATCTCCACAATCGTATGCGAAGGCTACGGCAGATGCGATGGGAATTCGGAAGTATTTTGCCGCCCGAGGTAAACGCTAATCTTCTACCGCCGGAAGTTCAGTGGTTTCAATCTTACAGTAAATCTCTGGCTACTTACATGAGATCTATAGGCGACAATCATGGACTAAATCTCACGATGGACATTCAGCCACCGAAATCTCTTTACATCGAGGTGAAAAACTCATTTATAACAAATCCAAGAATTTTATACTGCTAAACAACGGAAGAAAGATATGAAAATTTCGTTCCTTAACATTTTCAGGTCAGATGCCTCGTCGATTACGGCAAATTGGAACTCGATAACGGACAGATCGTTAATTTGAAGCAGAACACTCATCATTTGTTGCCACGAGCGCAATGCGAACCACTCGTAAGACAAGGAATCCTCGAACACGTTAATTCGTAACACGGAACATCTCCGGATCACGGTATTTCCGTATAAGAAGAACAGCTTAACGAATAAGATTGGGGATTAGATTGAAATATCGAAATAATGGACGAACAGGGTGAGCCCCCCCCCCTTCTTCCCCAACCGCCAACTATAGTTTACAATTTACCAGATATTAGAAATATTTTTTATATTATGAATACAATGCATTTAAATGAAAACCTGGTACTTTTATTTAAGTATTTATAAGTTTGAAAAACGTAGCCCGCTTTAAGAAAATAATGATAATTTACTTGAAATGTATAGCACAGCTATGATTCAGCGTAAGGTTAAAGTATTAAAAAATTTTAATACGGAATTTGCTGCAATTTTACCAAAGAGTTTTATTTCTTACTTTTATATTTCCTAATCAACCATCGGTGGCTTGATTTTAACGTAGATTGAAACCGTTTTATTCGTTTAACTCCAGTTGCAGTTCCCGAAAGTGAAGTCTATTTTGCTTCGAGCAAAAAATCGACGATAAAAAAAGTCGAGAAAAGTAGTTTAGAAAAAAATGTCTGGATGTATGTGTGTGCGTGTATGGTGTATGCAGTTTTTTTTTCATTCTCAGCTTTTTCTGTTATCTCAACATCTATTTTCATCTCATTAACGACTTAAATATTAGATTAATTGAGAATCTACTTGATCGAGAGATCTATGAGCGCTACAGATAACAAAGAAAGCAACTCATCTGGTAATGATTTTTTTTTTTTGGAAAAAAGTGTGACATTCGAAGAAAAAAATGTTCATTCCTTCTCCTTGACTCTTCCAATCCTCGGTAGAGTTGATAATTAAAAACTCGTTGACTCGTCAACCACTCGTAAACGATTAGATTTTGTGGGAAAAATTATCTCTTTGACTGTTGTCGTCGAACAGAATCTTATCCGCGTATAGTGTAGCAACGATAAAACGTTAAAATAATCTCCTTGATAGCCTCTCAATGTTTGTACAAGGTAAAAGCTAAAACCTCTTTACCGCTCCACCACCCCCTCGTCGTCTCTGTCATTCTCTCTCTCTCTCTCTCTCTCTCTCCCTCTTTCTTCTCATCATGTACTCGTGTTCTCTTCGATCTTTCGAGCATACAAACAATCGTTACCCGAAGACGAACGGCATACCAGCGAGATACGACTAAAGAGGGCTTGCCCTAGACGCGAGAGCATGCAACCCACAAGCTAAAAGCTCATGGGAAATTTGTCATCCCGCATGTGTACACTCCGGCCTTTATTATTAGGTATTTCCCCAAATCACAGAGCTCTCGCTCTGGTTGGTGCAGAGTGCCCAGTGTTGGTATGTTTGCCGGATATCGAAAAGAGGGGCGGCAGGCGCCGACAGAGCGCGTACAGGAATTTCCTGGGCAGGGTTGCACGACCGTACATTGTCGATAAACGAAGAGCAGTTGTCTGTGCTCAGTCGTCTCTCGTTCATTGCTGCATCCACTCGTCAGAAGCAACAACAGTTTCGAGAGTATTCCAATTAAAATAAAAGCAATAATTATCTCGCACGCGTATGATGATCAAGGAATCATTTCCCGCGACTTTCCGCGCTTTTTGTGAATATCGTTAATCGAAATATCTCGATGATCTACCGAGTCTGCGCATCGAGAGCGAGAGAGAGAGAAAGAGATTTTAGTTTTGAAGATCATTGACAGCAGGACTGTCTACTTCTGACGTTACGCTTATAGCCACGTGCTCTCCTTACCTGAGACTGCACTCGTACTTGCAATCTTATTCAACTACATTCAAGTGGTGAGTTTTCTCAATCTTAGATTTAATTACTTTTTTTTTATCTTTCGAATAATTTTGTCAGTCACTGAATTTCTTATTTTCGTACGCGTATAGCGTGAATATCGCGGAGGGAATTAGGTTCTAAATATCTGACAGCGAGAGTTGGGATGGAAGGCATATTTTATGATTATATCACGCGACAATCGATACACTACATGTCAATGACCTACATCTTACTTACAATACAATCGACTTTCGCAGTGATCGATCTAAGTCATTTTATATTTGAAATTTTATTCATTTGTAATATTGAGATCGCATGAAATCCTCCAAATGTTTTATAATAATTTATATTTTACTTTATTAAAATTTTACTTTCAAAGACAAAACTGTAACCTAACAAGTTGAATTTAAACTATTTTTCAGTATTCAGAGAGCATTTAATTAAAAATATTATCAAATTTTTGTTTTTAAAAGTTTAAAAAATCTTATTAAACATTTTTATTTGAAACACTTAATCAAAATGTTATTAAAGATTTTTGAAAAACTATTTATCGATGTTAAATATATAAAATGCGTTAGAAAATTAACGAGTATTAGAAAAAGTGAAATGTAGCTCAATTGATAAGGCGATCTTCGATAAGATGCTATAGCGCAGATACAGGGATAATAAATATCACGAAGCTTTCACGCGAGAGATATATTTTGCGATCGTGGTATCGACTAGTTTCCTCGTGTACTCCCACTACATTGACTCACTGGTAACTTCCTGAAGTCTCACGTGGCCAGTTACTGTCCGAAAGCATATGAGATACTGTGAGAGCAAAAAATACCCCCTTGCCCCTCCAAGACCTCCTGCCGGCTTCATCGACCCATAAAAAGATCGTCCGATAAATCGTTATATCGATAACTTATCGTTAAATTCGAAACAAGTTACGATTAACCCGATAATTTTCGTTCTATTTCCAAAAGATAAATTCGTCAAGGAAATGCCTAAGTTTCTTGTGATAACCCGAGAGATATATTCGCAAGATAAAGGAGTCAAGTGATAAATCAGTAACATCGATCGATCGATCGTTCTATCGAGAGCCAATCGCGATTTTGATTCAATCAAATCATTCTGTTTTTTCGATGTTGACTACGTATTACTTTCGCTTGTTATCGGAGTCATTCGAAACAAGTGATGAATAGGAGGCTCGACAAATTTCGGGAAATCCCCGATTAACCTATCGTGTACTTGAATTTATATAATTTTTATAATTACGAGCTATCAATCGAAAATTAACCACAGTATTCAAGAGAAAAAAAAAAGCACAATACTGGTATTCAAACAATAATTTGGTACAAGGTTCCTTGTTTATACAAATTCTCTATAACTTTCTCTAAACTATCCTTTGATGATTATTTAATTTTTACTGATAGTTTATTCATAAATAATTAATATTGTTGTTAGCCAATTATTTGAACAATTGTTATCGATAGAACTCGGCTTGAACTTAAGTTCTATCAACGGGGTAATTCGCTCGGTTGTACGAGGGGCACGGTCGAGGTACGACCCTGCATCTACGATGGGGCAACCCCCGGCCGTGCCCCCTATCTTTATCTCCACTCGTACTATAAATGTACATCCGACGTATCTATCTTCATTTCTCGTGGAAAGACACAAGCACCTATCTTCAACATTGCTTTCAGTTCTTGTAACGATACGTCGATAATATATTTACCGACAGTTATCTCGGTCAGGTTTTTCCCACCAGGTAGACTACGGCATATACGGCCGTCGTCTATCGTGAGCGATATTTCTATAGTCTTTCTGTCTCTAGCTGAATTAAAGAACGAAAGGATAATTAACCAAAAGAAACGATGCACTCAGTAGTAGATAAACATCGTCCACTTGTACACGAGAAGGCTAAGTACGTTATTTTCGCTTGGTTCGAGTAGTTTGTGCGTTCGATAATAATCGGCCAGAAGTCATCGCCGTGCTGTTGCCTCAAGAGTGATGTTCTAAGCTTCTCATGGAATGTTCAATACCTCTAAGTACACTCTTAAGTTTTGTTGGAAAGCTTTGCACAAACGTAAGCTTCAAAGATCGTGTCATTGATATTTTATCGTTCGTATAAATTTCTATTATTTTTAGTAACATTTCATTTTTACTCGAATCTCAAGTGGTTGGTCAGATCTTTTATTTAATTTCGTTTTTTTTTTTAAATCTTAATATCGTCACAAATAAAAAGTGTTATGCACCGAGATTGACATTAAATCAAACTCCAACTATCGTGCAATTTTGTTTGAAAATAAACCAACCGGATATTAAAAGAAAATTCACTAAAGTTTTCCCCTACAGATCAATTTTTTTTATTGTAAAAATCATTCTTACAACTTTTTTACATTATTCTCGGTTCGCTTAATTTGTTTACTTTAGTAATTAGATATTATGATAAATTATAGATTAAATGATCTCAGATTTACATTAATAACATTTTTTTTATTAAATCATCTTCACGAAAATGAAGATAAATGTGATTTATCGTATTTATTTTTGTTTAAAATATTAACAGGTTACAAGTCAATTGAATTACAGTTTCTCTTACCGTTAACAGTCTTTTAACGTGTGTCATATCACCTTAATCTCAATACAAATTTCTAAATGAAATGAATTTGGATTTAAAAAATTGTAAAATCGTTTTTTTTTTAATAACTATTTCAACGGTAAAAGCAATGTTTAAAATGTTGTTGTAGTTGTCAAGGATATCACTATAATCAACTTAAATAAAAAATGTTTATTTATAATAATTACTTAATAATCAACAAAGAAAATTAATTATTGACATAATTAATTGAGCATCGATTAATCGATAACTAGTTTATATCTCAATTAGTAAAAATAACAATTTCCGTAAGCAAAAAAAACCCAATCGATGATCAAGTGTCATTGTCAGAGTAAATTTCAGAGGCAGACGCAATATCTTCGCTTTTTTATCTCGCGGTTTTTTCCTTTCTCCATCGCTAAATGTATTTCTGGTTGCGTTATCTCTTAATTAGTAAAAATTATAATTTGTTACAAGTGTCAAGAGACATCCGACATTGAGAGTTTGCTGTCAGTGTCAAGGTGAGAAGCATATGCTATATCTCATGATTCAATCGCGCTTTCGTTCTCATTTCACGTTGTTAAATATAATGTACGTTAACGTATCTTCCAGCAAACGTGGAAATATCGGGTTTTCCAACCGCGAACCCCGTTAATTTACCCCTCGTTTGCTTCTCTCGGCTATTTATCGAAAGCCCCTATCGAATGATCTCCGCAATTGAAAGTAATTTAACGGGAACGTTCTCGATGCGTAGAACTCCCGCTTATAGAACGCAACGATATAGCGACTTAACGATTCTCGTGGTTGGTAACATCGTTTGCAATACGAATATGTTTTATCGTTCTCGAACGATTGGAGAAGTAACCGCGTGCTTTATTACC
Organism: Cylloceria caligata; assembly: GCA_963942595.1. NCBI lineage: Eukaryota > Metazoa > Arthropoda > Insecta > Hymenoptera > Ichneumonidae > Cylloceria > Cylloceria caligata. The sequence continues at coordinate 1,831,792 of OZ012708.1, read as the reverse complement.
TTTTAAGAACGAACGCAATCGCTCGATAAACAACTGCACTCGATATCGTCGTAACGATTGACGTGGAAAAACCCATGACGAATAGCATTTTGTTAGCATCAACTTTTGAGGTAACTCTTTCATGAGCATAACGATTAGCTGAGCATTTGATTTAAAAAATATGTAACAGTTATAGCGTATATCGAAATAGTTGTAAAATGTGTGGCTCGAACACCGAATATTTCGATGAAATAATCATTTTTAAATATTAAACACGTGCGTTTATAGGAGAATCACAAATAACGCGAAGAGCAGGAAGCTTCGTTGTAAATTTTTCATCTTTATCTGTTAAATAACGCTCGAAATAAAGTGTCAAAATGTTTATTGAGCTTTAACGATTTTATCAATCTTATCGAAAAGTATTGACATGGAATATTTGAACGAGAATTCTTCGATAATCGGAAGAGTTTCGATGAATTGCGAGAGCGCTTCCGCTGTCGATACAAAAAATACTCAAAAATATTATTTCTTGATCGAATATTATTTGTAACCGAATGCAAAGCGATGGGAATATCCCTAAAAAATGTGTAATATATGGTGGTCGATGTTATACCCTCGAGAGGATACCGGTAAGCCTTTCGCCGCACTCGGCGTTATAGTATTCTAGTCTGGAAAAACCTACGATATGCATTTCTTTAGTTTGCCAATTGCGGAAAAACCTTAGGACGATATTTTAAAGAGTGGGTCGTTTGTCTATGGAAAATACCCAGATTTCATTTTCTACATTTTCTTTGGGTTAATGTATGAGGGTCTTGAGGCGAGGCAGCGTTGTTAATCTTTAAAATATATTTTAATACAACATCTTTAATACACTGAAATACATTTGGTTATAAATAACAATTTTTATCCTTTTTAACTATAAAGAAAATACTAATTGTGTAAAAAAAATTATTTTTTTGTCTACGTTGTTTAATTAAGCAATTAATCAAGTTTTACAAATTATATGAATCCAAAATAAAAATGATATCAACTCATACACAATCATACGAATAATAAAAAATTGTACTCAGTTTCGAATAATTATTTACAACAATTGTAGTTAGACTAGTATATTGAATGTTTTTTTTTTTTTTTCATCGTGCGATGCTCGTTGATATTGTATTTGTATTTGTTAACATTGTCTGATATAACAAATCAACGATAGCAAATATTTACCCACAATCATTTAATTACTTAACTTCTGCTCGTCGTGCCACTTATTCATTGCTGATAAGTTTATTAGCAATAAACTTTTGAACTTTGGATACATTTTATCGGATCATTTGTTTCTCGGGAAACTTTCGAAGCTGTGCTTTTAAGAATACAGGGATTTGTCAGCAACCGTGCAATCTTGAGGATTAAAAACGTGAATTTATAATGATAAATTTACAAGAATCTTAATTGGATAACATTATTTCACTCTCGGAAGCTGTAGATAGGTACGTTCATAGGATGAAACATGGATCACAGATGTTGCCTTTTCGGAGTCTAATGACGATTTGATCACAAAAATTACCAAAAACCGTATATTTATTTAATAATTTGCATTAACAAAATGTACCTAAGTAGAATGACCTTTACTTTACGTCTAAATAGACTAAGGAATCTGAACTTGTGGTTAATTGATCGTGTCAGTGACGATTTAACGAGAAAATGATAAAATTACCATACACTACGCCCTCGATTTTCGGGAAAACAGCGGGGAGGCGGCTTCCCGTCGTTGTTGCAGAAATCGAGGTTTTGCACGTCAACTAATGTGAATTCTACGCAGCTGACGCAATTGCTGATTGGCTTGATGCTTCTCTCACATCTCACGTGGTTCGATATACGCCGCGAAGTGGGGAACGTCCCCACTTCTTCGGAAAATGAAGATCGTAATCTAACTTTTTTACTGAAATTGAAATGACAGTCATTTTCCATCCAAGTACGATGTATGAACCTAAGTTTTACGATTAATCGATAATTTTCCATACACAATTAGGAAATAAAAACTGTGATGTCAATTGACGGTTGCTTGAAATGACCGTTATTTTCCATCTTTGGTAATTACCCGTTGGGTATATACCGAAAATTAAAGATCGTATACGAGTCGAAAAGAAAGAATCGGTCGAACCTCACTGATGCAAGTATAACCAATTTTACAACAGCGATAGAATAATTAAAGAGAAAAACAATGATCCTACAAACCGCACAATGACCACGTTCAATGTAGCAATAAAGACATTGACTGCCTTTTCCTTCTAAGGTTGTTTGTTTTCGTGCTGGTACTGCCACTGTTTCCGGTAAGCTTAAGGGTTGGACATCGTGTTGCTATAAAATATAATTTTATAACTTAAATAACTAGTTTATGAAGAACATAAATAAATTATCTTAAAGTAAAATTTTTTTTAAATAAATACAATTAACGAAGTATTCTTTGTACTTAAATAAAATTATTCAATCGATTAGCAATAATTTTCAAAGTATTGTTTTTTTAAATGTATCAATATAAAGTTGCATTATTAATTTATTATAAAAATATTCATTAATAAATATGGAATACTGTGGAATTAATACAAATTTAAAGCTACGATTGATTGAAATTGCACTGCAAAGGTCACTTATTCCATTTTTATTAAATATAAATTAGGAAGAAAAATTAATTATGCACAATTGCTGTGCAATTTGAATTTATATTTATTTTGAATCGGTATAAATCGCACATATTTCATATTATTTATTCAAAATATTTAGATAATGATAGATTAAAAAAATTTTTTAATTCAAATCTCAGAGTATTCCCGAATATTATTTGATATAGAATTTTAATTAATGTGAGTACAATGTATAATCGAACTATAAAATAGGCTTGATATACATTCAGAATAAACTCAGAGGTACGAATATGAGAATTCAATTTCGTCTTTCTTCGTATACCATGGAAAAACCATTGTGGTAATTCCCCCTAGCGACAATAAATTTGGTTGAAAGATCTAAGGAGGTAACGAGGACATATACGTTGCAGAATTTCTCGGTATACTTGAGGTGAGGGAAAGAGGTAGAAAAGACGAAGAACAAATAGCAAGGCGCACGCCCACACACACACACACACACACAAAATGAAAGATATACTATGAGTCTGCATAGGAACCGCCATCAATCATTTCTTGTATAGAACACAGCTCCGGTTTACCAAATGGCTTAAAATGTCCCTCGGCAAATTAAATCCCCCTTAAACCATAGGTATAATCCTTGAAAATCCGCAAATATTTCGGTTTGTTATTGTGATATCATTGATTGATTCACCCTCGTATTATTATTATTGACAATATTATAATCCCTGCATAATAATGTAATGAAGTTATCTCGAAGCTTGTCAAATATAAAAATATCGTTTCAAGTGATTTTGTGTATACGTGACTATATAGGAGACCCTTAATAATATGGCCACCAGTTTCTTCATTCTTCTCTGATGATCTTTAATCGAGGTTTCCTTCGGATTACTGAAATTTCAAGTTGTTTTCATTTTATTTTCCGTCGCTTAACATTCATTTCAGAATGACACATTATATAAAATATCAGCGCAATCTTTTGTTTTTTTTTTTTTTTTCATAGTAAACATTCTTAATTACCTAAACACAAAATATTGTCTGTTAATCCATAACGTTTGGACACAACTTTTGAGCAACGACTGAATGAAAACAAAATGTAAAAAAAAATATATTTTTCTCATTTTTTTCTCATTACTTTCCTCCTTGTCCTTCTATTGACAATATTTTTGTCTCGTGAACGGAATTATTTCTCGTTAAGTTAACTTTATATTTAATTAACAAGCTTTATAAACAATAAGATGATAAATATATAGTATTAAATAATTTTGTTTATTTACGAAAACGAAATATCCCTTAAGATTAATAAAAACTAGTAAAATGAGAAAAATATTGCAAAAATTGAACGTACATTTATTCAGCTATTATATAATTAATAATAATCCTCGGATCAATTCATATCGTGAATATCGAAGATCGTTTAACTGGGACTATTATTGTCGGCGAATAGTCAATAAGATAACGATCGACATCTTGAAATATTTTTTCGAGTACCGCACACGCGCAGTTTGTAATCGAAAAAGGTGAACCTCGTATGTTCAAGAACTCGATTTTACCAATATAACACTTGAAAAGTGGTATCAACAGCTCCTGGATTCAAACGTATAAGCATCGGATCCAATGGAAACTTTCCATCGGGATTTCCCTTCCTCTTTCGTTGTACCCGCGTTCACAAAGCGTCAATGCAGTGCATTCTAACGGGAACTCTTCAATTCGCTTATCGATTCACCGTAATCGACCAACCAATTGTAACGCAGCAAACTGTATTTCAATTATTACAAAAACTAACTATACCTCGTGCAACGTAAATAATAGCCAGTTCCCAGTTTAATCGTCGTTGAGAGAAAGAATAAAACTTGACTGTTAAAAAAAAAGGAGGCAGCACCTGTCTCCATGACTGCCAATCGTTGAGCCAAGAGCTCGTAATGTTCCTACATTTCAGAGATGTGATCGTTAAATATGATTGCGGTATTGTTAAAATATTTTTTGCCATCGCAAGATTGCTGTTTTGGTACAAAGAAAAAAAAACTGGCCTGGTAGAAGGGGTTTCGTCCACACGATCACGAAGTGTATTTACCAAAATTAGAACGGTAAATTAACCAAAAAATCTTGTTACCGGTAATTTTACAGCTATGTAGGTGTAATTTATAATTTTTTTACGACAATGTGACGTTGTTACTGTCATTTTCAAATACAAAATTTTAAGAAAAATCGTATATATCAAACGTTAATCGCACCTCAATGTTTTTTTTTTTCTTTACAAACGATTGGATAACTCGTAACTGGCTTGATTGTCATGACTTTTATGAGTCAATAGATGCTTTAAAAAATCTAATCTTACACATATCCTTGATATTTCAATAGGTCTACCTCTCCAGATTGACAAACTTTTATTAGACAAATGACTAAAAATCGGAATTCAGCCAAGAAACTTTGATATTACAAAAAAAAAAGAGAGAAACGCGTTGGACACGAATGATCCAATCGTGGATATTAAGGCGAGGCGAAACGTCCATACTTACACAGATGTGCTGCTTCTCTTTCACTCTGCCGTGAGCGTCATGCTAGCATATCTTTTTCGCACTCATAGGTGAAGTACAGTGCGAAGTTCAATTCTACATGTGGTGACACGTTGCTATTTCCTGAAATACCAATAGTTTCTGAATGGCGTTGTATGGAAAATTAGCATCAATCTCTCTCGCACTCATATGTCACGTGGTACATGTTTCGACTCCCCTTAACAGTCAATTACGTAACAATACGATATTGTACTTTCTCTTAAACGAAGCTACGATTTTGTGAAAAAATTAAGTTCACATCCACATGACTATAATTGAACAAGGTTTAGAATTGAATTTCTCGAGAATTGATAACGTCGTTTAAATTTGGAGAATCTTCATTTTATCAGTAAAAATCAATCAACATACCCTTGTAATCCTCGTAGAAGTCAATTTGTGAACGATGTAAAGTAATGAGAAAGCAATTTACAATTTCTACTTTGCAAGCTTCTTTCTTGTAATTTTACCGGCTGAACATTCTTACGATATTTTCGCACTTGTACTTGCGATTCGCCCACGGTAATTTAAAACGCAATATTCTGTTGCAACAATTCCCCTGATAATTATGTTGTTGATACAACAAAGTCGAACGTTGCAAATTGCTTCTTCTTTATTTTACACCGTTAACCAAGTTTCCTCCATTGAGGAAGCAAAAATCAATCAACATACTTCCTCGTAATGGTTGATTTGCTAACGGTGTAAAGTAATGAGAAAGCGAGTTATAAATTTCTACTTTGCGAGCTTCTTTCTTGTAATTTTACCGGGTAGAAATGTTACGGTAGTTTCGTACCTGTACTTGCAACTCGTCCAAGGTAATTTAAAACGGAATATTCTATTGTAACAATTCCCCTGATAATTATGTTGTTGATACAGCAAAGTCAAACGTTGCAAATTGCTTCTTCGTTATTTTACACCGTTCACCAAGTTTCCTTTATTGAGAAAGCAAAAATCAATCAACATACTTCCTCGTCAAGATTGATTTGGGAACGGTGTAAGGTATTGAGAAAGCAAGTTACAACGGAATATTCCATTGTAACAATTCCCCTGATAATTATACCGTCGATACATTAAGCACTAATGCCATTCGGTAACTTTCCAATCATCGCAAACGTATGAGTAATAATGTCTGTTTCTTTCGACGGCAAATACAACTCCGAACCTTTTGTTAAGTGCAAGAATTATATTCATACAGCCGTAAGTACAAGTTCGAAATATCTGAGACTTGGTCCGAAAAACATTCAAATACACTCTACAGTATCACTTAATATTTTAATTATTGATTTTAGTTTAACTCTTTGTTCAATTGATTTCTCCTCAAAACATTTTAAACAGTTACTTCCGGTTCTTCGGGTTAAATGCAGAAAATCCCGGGACTCGGTGTACGTTCGCATCGCAGTTATTTTTTGTATCACGAGAACAAAGTTAAATCTGTACATTAAGTTACGAGTTGCTAGTCAGATGCGAAAAATCCTCAGATCCGATTATAAAAAATTGTAACCGTACTTCAATTATTATTCTTAAATAAGACATATTTTTGTAAACAAAAAAATATCCAACACCCACAATTTTTTATATTAAAAAATGGACATTTTTCTACATGTTCGGTATACCGTTCCATGGAATGCAGACCATGAGGAAAAATGAATGAAATTCGTTTTTTTTTAACGATGAATCCCCTTCCCGTCCTCTTTAAAAAATTATTTCCGTGTATATAAGGTCAATATTAACGTTTATACCGTGGCGCAAAGGTTAGCTTCAGGTATAAAAAGTGTTGAAAGTCATCGAGCACCATTGAACTATCTAGGGAATACAGGAATATCTATAACCACCTTCTAACATACCGTACCTTGTGAAAGGAACGCTAGGGATGGTCGTAAAAGCCCGAAACCGGACGTATCAACCGACATACAATATTCCTGCTTCTCGTATATACTAAAGTACATAAAACAGCGGTATATGGAGTTATCCCAGTGTCAGCGATTCCCAGGCAGCTGGCCGAGGACGATGGGTTTTCCCCAAGGCCTCTACCCCCCACCCTCCGGATGTTAAATTACGTTGATGTAGGAACTAGGAGCTGCGCTCGCTCGTATCGTGGACAGTTGACTGGTTGTAGCGCGTAAATGTTTCACCCAGCTCCGCTACGCGGCGCTATTTGCGTTATATCCTTAAGAGTGGGGGTATCCATCGTTGGCGTTAATTTACTCGAGTACTAAACGACCAGAATCAGTCTGCTTCGAAGCTCACATCTAGAACGAACGAATTAATATAATCTGTATTAAAAATAAAAGAGAAGCTTATCGCGTCGGGAAATTGTCGACGGATAGAAAATTTGTAAATAGTTTAACGCTATTGACAACGTTTGAGTGTTCCTCCAAAGCGTTAGCGTCCATTTGACACAGTGCCGTGTGCGTCCTCATTTGATAAAACGATAGACTGAAAACGAGAGAAAACAAATAACGATAAACGTAAGACTCTGGTGCAGTGCGCAAAAGATTTCTAGTCACGAGAGAGCTGAGCTCCAGCAACCAAACTCGACGAGAGAAATCCACGCAACTGCGAGTGTCCATGCATGCGCATGGTGTGTGTGTATGTGTCCGTAGTGTGTGCGCGTAGCAAAACTACTTAGGAGCGCAAGCGGAATCTTCGCTCAGGGTAGTACGTGAGAAATTGTACAGAGCACATCGGACGAAGCACCTCGCAACGAAACGACAGCGGTCGTCAACAACGAACCCGCGATACGATAAAACATGTTTTTTTAATTTGAAAAAAAAAAAACGAATGCTTATCGGCAGGCGTAAATTTACGCTTGACTTGCTCCCCGGTTCGTCATTCAATCGAGGAATCGATTCCGAATCGTACAAACGAATCATATTAATGAGAGCGAGAGAGACAGAAAGACGGGTTTAGTAGCATCGTAGGGAAGAGAGCGAAAAGAAAAGGGCTTCGACAGTCGCAGAGAGACGCGAGCAACTTGCGCTGACGAACGTGCGCGAACTTTCAAACTCCCGCGCTTTTCTCTTATTATCGCACTTTTCGCGCAACTACGAGATTCAGTGACGAACAAAATTAATTAAACGAATGACAATTGAATAATTAAAAAGATAATACCGTATAAAATATTTATCTTTTGATATAAAATATATAATAAAAAAAATCGAAAATGTGGCAACAGTCGAGGGACGATACTACGACGAGGGGAAATGTTGCAGATAACGAGAAGAAATATTACCAGAAATCGGATCAGCAAGACTCCGGTATCGTTGATTCGGGGTTTCTATCCTCCGGTGGAAATTTGCTGACATCGTCGGATCTTAGCGGTGAGGAGGAGACAGCGGCGGCGGTGGGTTCGAGCATCATCGGCGACGTCGGCGGTGGTGGAGGTGGCGACGGCGCTTCAACGACGATCGGTGGAAACAGTAGCGGCCTAACAGAGGCCGTTGCACTAGAATCGATGAGAGCCGACAGCGGTCTCGATCTCGGACTGAGCGAGAGCCTCGGTCAGCTTAGTATCAAACAGATAAATCTAAATCAACTCGGACGTGGCAAAGTTCAATCCGAACCTATCCTCGAACTGAAACCTATCAGTGCCAAGATCGATGAAATTAAAAATCGACGCAACACTCAACAACAACAGCAACAACACACGTTGCAACTCCAACAATACTGCCAGGAACCCTGGGAACTATATTACACACAGGACGACGACGGCGACACGTGAGTTTTATTTTTGTTATCTCATCCTTGATTGATACTTTTTAGATAATTCGAAGATTAATTTTATTATTTTTATAATATATTGTTAAAAACTGCAATATAATATTAATAATAATCATCGTTGTTCTTGTTGATATTGAATTACAGCTTTTTGGTTAGAAATTTAAGAAATTTCTAACATTATTTGTATATTTAATATATTAGTTAATAATAAAAGAAGACAAATTCGAGATAAATTCATTTATTAGTCTCGAACTCGCTTCACAATTGCCGCATATTTTATCATTTATTTTTGTTAATTCGTGTATCAGTTATTTTCTTTTCTCATTTTGTAATAATAATTGTTTTTACATCCGTTTACGGCAATAATTTTCGCGACGAATGTTAACACGGCTAAATTTGCACTCGACAAAACTCAACAAAAAAAAACACAGCACCGAGTCGACACGGGAAATAAGTATTCATGGTTTGCGGCGAAGTTATTCGCGCGGTAAACCATCTTTGGTTTGAAGAAAATTTGAATACATCGCATCTGTACGCAACCGGCTGTGTCCAGTTCCGACCGCATCTTATCACAACCTCATTTTCGCACGGTATCATTCGCACACGAATCATATTTGAACAATGGTAAGGCTGAGTATGTGTACACACATATTGCACACAAACCATATTCGTGCGGTTGCAAATTGTAATGTGTACTTACATATTGTTACGTGTGTACATATTCTTTGGTCGTGAAGTACTAAAAATCTATGTTCAACGGGTGAACAGAGATGGACATGTGCCGATAGATTCCGTAGAGTCGACGTGCTACGTTATAATGTTCATTTGATGCTTATTCCAATCTATGATTTGTCAATAAAATTTTTGAAATTCCACCAAAGTGTTGATAAAATGCATTACGCTATAGATTCAATTGACGCGTACATCAATAGAGTCAAACGCGTCACTAGTTTTAAAGCCTGATCCGTAATGTCATCATCATCGATAACTCAGCACACCCTGCTTCTTCCTCTTACGTAGATCATTACACGCGTCATTCGTTGTGCCATCATTTCTCAGCGGTATTTGCTGCGTTCGATGATCCGGACAAAAAAAATTAATTTCATGCATTTCCGACGACAGAGGATCGTATACTCGCGTCATAGATCGACGTAACGTCTTTAACAGTTTTTAAAAAAATTTGTTTTAATGTTTGTATATGCAGGCAACTCCACATCGCGATAGTCCAGGGTTTCTTGGAAGCTGCGTTCAGTCTGATAAGGATGGCACCTCACCCTTGTCTGCTAAATATCCTCAACGACGATTGTCAAGGTTCTCTGCATCTCGCGGTTCTTACGAGACAACCCAGGATAGCCAGACGTCTTATTCTCGCTGGTGCGAATCTAACGCTTCGGGATTTCCGAGGAAACACGCCGCTTCACTTGGCCTGCGCTTCCGGTGATATTGTCTGCGCCAAAGCTCTCACGGACCCCCTCTCCCCTATCGAGAGGAATTTCCTCGGAAACAGCAAGAGAATTCCCGCATTGCCGCAGAATCTTGAGCAACGAAATTACGACGGTAAGTTTGGAATAAATATTAATTTTTTTTATATCTTTCTAGAAATATATTTATTTATTATCAAACTAAAAGTCTTTTAATAACTTAAGCTTTGGGCAATAAGCTCGTTATGATTCTAGTGATAACCGGATATCTTAAACCTTCTTCTTCTTCTTCTAAGCTTGTGGCCCTTGCGCCATTTCCTGCAATTTTGAGTATTTTATAACATTAGTCACTTTTACAAAGTTATTCAGTTAGTATACAAATGTAATTTGTCAGTACTTTTTATAAACTTACAGCTTTTGTGAGCAAGAATGTTGAAATTCGTTCAAAGCACTTATAACCGCAACTGGTAAAATGGTCAGCTTTCTTCTTAATCCTTTATCTTGTCATTTCTCAGTGAAACTCAAGCATTTTAATTGTAAGAAACGATATTCTATCACGAGTCAGATCGTATTAAAACGAGATCGATTTAGTTATTATTTATTTAACCGCAAACGTATAAATGTTGGAAAAGCTAAAAGGTGACTACGATCGATGATTCTACCGTAATTACTTTTTTTTTTCTTTTATCTTTTCATCGCTTTTCAAGTCATTGTGGATTTAAGTGGATCGGCATAGGTTTTCTTTCGTAATTATCAGTTCTTCTCCTCGTTAGTTGGATTGGGCCAGTCTTTCAATTTTGTCGCTTTCGTCGACTTTCCCACTGTATCGTATTTGCCAAAGGACTCAGAGAAACAACGGAAAACCTAGGTCGATAGTCTGGTTATTTCGCTGTACGGTACCGGTTTCCCACGGTTGTAAACATAACTTTTGTCCGTTTCTAAAACTTTTGTCTGGCGCTCCGACGACTAACAGTAGGTATTCACCGTTGCAATGCAAACAGCGACTGAATTATTTGTGAATTATCTATTGTGACTCTTGTACTTGGTACAAGAATTACGAATACGATTCACTACTTTGTAGTCCATTCGTCTAGTAGATTTCTTGCTGACACATCGGAAAAGTTTGTCGCTGCGAAGCGCACAAACGCATCATCAAAGTCGGTCTTTACTTCGAATCCTTTTATCGGTTCTCGAATAATTGATTAATCATGCACATAGATCGCAATGAAAGCATTCGAATAGTCATTTTTTTATTTGAAAATTATGCGGTATCGTGTTGCAGGACTCATTGATACATGGATGAATTCTCAATGAACAATTGTGTAGACTTACAGTGCAGTTTACTTCTGTTTTACAAAGATAAAGCTAAGATTTATTAAATACGCGGAATTTGGACGAACAATTAAGTAGAAAGTAGACCAAAAAATGACCAAAAGAGATTTAAAATTAATTAAAAATGATAAAAGAGTAATTCGTCAATTTAAGTCAGAGATTATAGAAATATTTTGACTTTAATCTCACAATAATTTTCTAATCATTCGTTTATGTAATATCTCTGTAAATAATCGACAAAATATTCTCAAATGTTTTATCAAACTGTCGGTACAGTGCAATAGATGTAAAAAAATTTAGAAAAATGTTTGCAGTCGTAAAAATTCATTTGTACAGATAAAACTTTCGTTATTCGAAAAAAAAAAGATTTATTGTAATAAGAAAATCGTTATCCCAGTTTATAATTATCAACTTGGACTGTGGAAACGGCATTCTGGGTTTCTCAATCTCAACGAATTAATTGATTGACGTTTTAAAGACATTATCATTCATTATATACGAAAACTTTCGTATTCTCTTGAGTATTTCTGTCATTACGAACGGTAGAATTCTTCCGCATCACCTTCTACTCTTAGGTAGAACGTGGACGGAGAAAAAACCCTTGAATTATACATTCCCAAAGGTTTCGCGGTTAAAAAAATGTCTTCATAACGAATACCTGTATCATTTGTATATCATGAGCTATGATCTTCCGAAGCGGTTTCATGCGGGCGAATCGAAGCATATTTCCGTGGCTGATCGTAGTTGCTCCTACGCAAAACGAAACGGCCATGTAGTTTGGATGTCTCGAGGTCGGGAATCCCCGCAATTTGGCGGCCGACGACTTTGCTTCTCCTTCGCACAGTCCCACGTTTTTTTTCCTTTTCTTTAATACATTTCTTTGCTCCTGGTGAGCCAAACGTTCTGTCCAACCTGAGCAAAGAATCGCAGACAAGTTTAGCCAAAGTCGTTGATGATATTTGCGCCAGGAGCGGGCAAAAGCCAACGAATAAAATAAAATTATAAATGGAGAAATAACATTTTTTAACTTGATCGTAAATTCTTTATCGACTTGTTATTCGATCTCTTCTCCCTCTTTGACTTATTTTTTTATTGCAATAAATTGATTGGCAATCTCGTTCAGGTCATTTGTTTATTCTATTTTTCGAGATCTTTGGCCTTAATTCACCGATAGTGGAGCCATGACTTTGTTTTATCTCTCTATACGAAGCGATGACGAGAGCCAATGGGAATTTCACCGAATTCCAATCCAGGCGCAGTAGGAAAGCTTCAAAAGCTCGTGATTAATCTCACTGCCGTGAGCTCGCGAGCGTTACCGGGGATTCCCAACTTGGCGACGTGACGGTACTTTCTTGTCTGGTGACGTTGAGTCGTCGCGTATGACTTTTCTAACACCGCGTATAAATTATTATTCGCATCGTGTATCGTCGCCACGTGCCTTCTGCTCTACTCGTCCACATGGCCGACTTTGTTGCTACAGCTTTTCCTCTCTAGAGATCAGGCTCCGAGACTCTGAGAAAAGAAAACAGCAAGTGGCATAAAAAATTGCTGGAGATTCTGATTCGCAATGTCAACTGGTAGCGATTACATTTGATTATTGTCAATCTACCCGGTGACGAAGCAATGAACGGGTCGTATTACCCGATGCTAGATTGCTGGTCATAAATTTATGCGCTGCGAGTGACTGTCTCCTGGACTTTTTTTTTTAACCGGAGGCTTCGGTTCACCTCTATCTTTCACACCATTGGCCATATTCGGTTCTCCATGTTACCATTCCTACACATTATCTTTCCTTCACAGCTCGTTGGTACGCACTCTCTATCCTTCCTGTCCAAATTTGATACATTACCGGTGACGATATCGTCGTGTGTCGAATTATCGTTAACGATATCATCATGTGTCGAATCGTAACACGGAGGATAGAGAACGTATGCAAACAATCTGTGGAGAAAAAGGAGCGTGCAAGACTGGTAAAGTGGAGAACCGAATGTGGAAGATCCATGGTGTGAAAACTCGTGATACGGAGCGTAGAGAGGCCCTTTCATTGACTTGAGTAACACAGAATCTCGAGGCGCTTCGTATCATAAAAAGCCGGATAAAAACGTTGGGATAAGGTCAATAGTCGTGTAATCGGAAATTCTCGCATCCCAAGCACACGATAAGTCTCGTGCTAAGACGTGTCGGTATGATAATTTAGAAAAAAAATGTCAGGCGAGATTGCGTGTCAATGATAACACAGGCGTAATTGACAATGTAGGTTAATCGTAACGCAAGGGAAATATATTTTTTTGTGTACATAAGAAATAAACGTCGAATTATATTTAAGACGTATGTAACAATTTTTAAGTCCATGGGACAAGAATGACTTATAAACTGCGAACAGTAAAATTAGATACGGCCGTTTGAAATCCCCATAAAAAAAAAAGTATACGCGAATATATGTGTTTACGTATATTAAATATATTTTAAGACAAAAAACTATATACATTGTATATATTTTAAGATATATCTGACCCGCGTATCCTGTAAAATATATTTGAAATATATTTTTGCGTATATATCACAACGTATGTGTAATATTTGTAAAATATATTTGTTAAATATCCTTTTTGACGATAAATTCGAATTTATCTAAATATTTTTTTCGAATATACTTTATTAACATGGGGAAATCGAGCCTGACCAATACAAATGTTATATCTTCGCTTCGATTAATAACCGTAGCCCTGCTCGCATCATGACGTTATTATTTGTGATACGACACTGCTGCTTTATAGAAAGTTCTTCATTCGCAACAAGGCCAACGATTATTACTTATCGTACTCATTCAGTAGTAAAAGTAGTAATTCATAAATTAACCCTAATAACAGCTAGAAAAATCACTTGATCTTTCAATGGTTTCATAAATAATTATTCTGTTATTATTTATGATACGACACTGCTGCTTTATAAAAAGTTCTTCATTCGCAACAAGGCCAACAATTATTGCTTATCGTACTCAACCAGTAGTAAAAGTAGTAATTCATAAATTAACCTAAATAACAGCTAGAAAAATCACTTGATCTTTCAATGGTTTCATAAACAATTATTCTGTTATTATTTATGATACGACACTGCTGCTTTATAAAAAGTTCTTGATTCGCAACAAGGCCAACGATTATTACTTATCGTACTCACCCAGTAGTAAAAGTAGTAATTCATAAATTATCGCAATATCAGAGCTAGAAAAATCACTCGATCTTTCAATGGTTTAATAAACAATTATTCTGTTATTATTTGTGATACGACAATGCTGCTGCGTAGAAAGTGCTTCATTCGCAACAAGGCTAACCATTATCTTTCTTATCGTACTCCCAAGTAGTAGAAATAGTCATTCAGACATTCTCGCAATTCTAGAGCTAGGAAAATCACTTGATTTAGCAATGATTTGAAAAACAATTTTTCTGCTTTAATTCTTGGCTCGTGGGACTTTTTAATTTATTTAAAATATTACATAAAGATTCGTTATATACCGAAAGAATAGAGAAACTTTGAGTGACTACAAAAGTATTACAAACAGAATAGATTTGGAATTTCCAACACCTGTTGTCGGTCGCGTCACCCCACGTTTCAAAGCGATATTCTCATATTAATTGTCTATGTATGCGTATTCAAGTAGTAACCACAGTTGTATAAATGTACGTGTACATGTATGTGTTAAAATTGACGCGTCACACGCAATCAACGTTTATGCAGCATTACAATAATAGCTGGAAACAATTGAAGTCACTTATAATGTACTGCACATTCGTTTGTTCCTTTGTTGCTTCTTGGACTTTTCTGTTGAGTCAAGTACAGTCTGTTTGCAAGTATGACCTCAATAATTTAAATAATTTCATCTGTTGAATAAAATCATTGAATTTGTAGTTTTTTTTTTCAATCGAATTATAAGAATCGATAGGAAAGATTCTTATTTAAATTCTAATGCATGTAAAATTGATTTTACAATTTTTACGCACGGTAGTAAAGGAGTTTAGAAGAAAAATCAATTGTATGGCACTTTTTGAATCTAAAAAATGTCACTTTTACGTTTAGAGGTTATACCGCAATGCAATATAATCATCTTGATCGTAACGATAAATATATTCTTGTATTAGATACAATTTCGATGAATTAAATAAATTTATATTCAATCGATTAAGATTTTATTTCAATAAAAATTTTCTTCACTCAATTTCACTTAAATTTATCAAATACTCTCAAATATTTTTTTTATATTCGAAAAAAAATTTTTTAAATAAAAATTCGATATGAGAATAGTCAACAAAAACTTGATAGAAATTAAAAAAAAAATGTTTACAACCCACGCAAAATTATGAATTATGAAAACGTTTATAAAGAATTTGACTAAAGCAAACTGCTCATCCATTGATGAGCAGTTTGAAAAATCTGGGACCTGAATATTCTTTATAAATCACTGTAACACTATAAACTGTTACGTACGCAACAGTGGAAAAAAGTTAAAAGTGTGAAAATGAAAATAGCGTGTGACTTGATGCGTGTGGGTTGCAAGAGTGACCGAGCACTTTCGAGAATCGTCGATGTGGCATTTTCTGACTCGGGGTAAAACCCCACAATTTATTGTCACGTTTACTATTTTCTGTAACGTTCAACTTTGCAGGACTATGCGTGATAAAATCTTCCTTCAGGCTCAGTTGATCGCGAAAAACGATCTCAAAGTGGCAAACAGCGGACGAGTCCAATTAAAAAAGAAATCTTCACAGGCCAAACAAAATAAATCTAAAGATTATTCAATGAAAATATTTCCTCAGAAAACACGGGTTATGTACTTAGTGACGAAGATGTTTATCATCGAGAGAGATTGCGAGTCCGAATGCGCAAACATTATTTCGCATAACACGGGATTTCCCGATGCGAAAACGTCGATAAAACGACAATCGTCGTTACCAAACACGAAAAATCAATTATTTTCCGTGCAGGTATGTGCTCGATCAATGTTCTCGAGAATTCAAGTTCAACCGGTTTTTTCTCATACTAACTCATCGATATTAAGTTTATTCACTTCCGGTATCAATATTTAAGTATAAAAATGTGTTATACAGCAAATTTCGTACAATTTGAACTCTCCGATTGCTTTAAATACCAAGAAATTTATAAATGACGATAGTTTCAGTTAGAAATCGTTGAAATAAATATTCTCAACTGCATCTGCTTGGATCGATAAATTTCCTTCCGATTTCTTGATTTCCAACGTAAAACCAGTTGCTCTTGGTACGTATGGAGCGCATGAATTGTCCAACAAGTTCGGCGACATTTGAGGAATAAAAAAATATTGTTGAGAATAAACGTAGTCGCGTTCGAGTAAATTTGTTGTGAATATATGATATCGAAAAGAATTAGAAAGATAAGAATGGGCCCGGGGTTTCCCCAACCTCACACACAATCCGACAATTTTGTGTGTAAGTGATCAAGAGGCTCGAGACACGAGCGTGTCGCAAGGCAGTCTACTCTTCCGCTTCCACTGGAGAGGATTCGGTTAAAAGAAGTCTGAGCAGGGAAAAAATACGAGAGAGAGAGAGAGAGAGAGAGAGAGAGAGAGAGAGAGAGAGAGAGAGAGAGAGAGAGAGAGAGTGTAAAACAAGCGATCGGAGTCGCAAAGGTGCGATGCTTGGCTTCAATGAAACAGCTGCTCGAGGAGCAGGTAGTAGTGGGAGAAAATCATGCCGAGAAGTTATGCGCGTCGAGTAAAAAGAAGGCGAGAGAGCCAGGAGTATAGACGGTGATTTTTAGCCTCGTATAATTGTCCTCGCTTCAATATACACACAAGAACGTGTGTGCCTACCGTAGTATACTACGATAACGGTGCCGTCGTCTCGTCACTCTTTGCTTTCCAAGTATTTCGTCCGACTTTCACTGGAAGCCAATAGAGGTCTTCGACAGCCGTGAGGTTATTCCATCGAGACTCCGATGCCACAACGATACTGGCGTTAACAAGTTATTAATGCATCGATATAACGACACGTGACTTTGACTCCAATTTCTAAAAGCTAATGCTAATCAGACCAGCGGAAGGGACTTGAACTCTGCGATCCAAGATTTCTACGACAATGTTTTTTTTTTTTTTTTTTTTCAATCAGCAAATGTAATTGATTTTAAAAAAGACTAAATGAATAATTTTCTTCGTTCTGCATTAACTTGAATTGAGGAAAAAAACTCGATGGTAGTGATAACATTTAAAAAAATTTATTTACTAACGTTAAGGGCCCAATTAGTGATACTATGAAAAAAAAATCTCTCACTTTAACTGCCTAAATTTTAAGAGATAAACAACGATTTAAAAATTCATCAATTATCGTTACGACTAACTATTGAATATTTGTTGAACCATGGGAGAAACCCTAACCTAATCAACCATGTTAAAAGTATATCTATACGTAGCAGTTAGTAATTGGTATACCGTCGGTAACTGCGTCAATCGTGTTCTTGAAAAAAAAAAAAAAAATACTAAATAGACTTGAAATAATAAAATAAAACAAGTTTGCTTCGTGGAAATAAAGAATATTCGAAAAATGTATTTAAAAATAATTCATTTTTCGTGAGGAATATATATTTTCTATATATTTTGCAATATACGGTAAAATATATTTTTTAATATATTTTTCTCGACACATGTCAGATTTATTAAAAAAAAAAATATTCAATGTATGCTATTTATCGTGAAAAAGTATATTAAATATATTTAACAAGTTATTTTAGCATAAATCTTGGGAATCATTGGAATAAATTTCAAGCAAAATGAAGTCTTTTTTTTTTGTACTATTTCATCTATTTGGCATTTGTTTTGTCGATATCAATAATACTCAACAAACTTTATTCATTTATTGATTTCATCCAAACCGTAAAAGAAAAAAAACTCAACGTTGGTGGTTAGAACTTATACATCAGATTCATTATCGTTTCTGAAAAGTCGGGGAATTTCCCAGTCAACGATTGCACATTGTATCTCGTTTGAACCACGATCGTTGCTTCTCCAGTTGGTAAAATACATTGAAAGCAACTGAACTCTGAGAGTTTGTTTTGCGAGACGCTACGATCTTAATCCCGGTAAGCTGTTGTTATCGATAGTCCAAGAATATGCACACATTTCTAGCAACTACCAATGGCGTATTACTAAGATAGGGATTTCCCAGCTAACAAACGTTATTTAAAAGTTCTATCATCCTAAAATATCGCAATAATCCACTAGAGAAAGAAAGAAAGAGAAAGAGAGAAGGAAATAAAGAAATTTAGTGCCTCGCTTAGTTTCGCAATCGTTGGTATTGTTACGAGCTACTATTTCATTGAATAACTAGCGGTAACATTTGTTGGAAACGAATCAAAGCGTGTTGGAAACGAAAACCGATTGAGAGTCTCGCCACGATTCTTTTTCTTTCGTCATACAATCTCTGTAGTTACATCTGAGCTTGTTTTTCTACCAGATATACATAATTTCCGTCCGAAGGAAACTACACGATCATGCGACAGTTCGTACACGAAGATTCCACGCTTGGAATTAAATCTCTGTGCATGAAATTGCACGGTATTCGATCAGAGGTTTACATGTGAAGCATATGCTATCGTACGTTGGGATTTCCCCGTATATACAACGAGCTGTGTCACCTGAAAGCCGCGAGGAATGTCAATCTATTGCGTTTCACAATATAATTATAATAATAGTCGAGTACTGTCATCATTATAATAACATTATCACAGTAATATGCATTCGTGTGCATTATAAAAGGATCTCGACGAATTGTAGACTATTTGAATTGATTAAATTCGATTTTATGTAGACAGTACGCGGATTTGACTGCTGTCAAGCATTTTTTTTTCCTTCATCGATCGGTCAATTTTCATTTTACACGATGATTTCGGATTGAAGAACGATTTATCGATTGCCAAAGTTAAATCTAATTGTCAATTGCGATGTTGTACATAACCGGAAGAAGTTTCCAACGTTATCGACGATACGATCCTCGTTAATTAATTTTTATTATTTTTATTTTTGTAAATTCGTATCTCACTAGTTATGACTGGAAATAAGGAAAAATGGAAGATTCCGTGTCTTCTTAAAATGACTTCTTTTTTATTACAACTCGTGTACAATTGTAAAATGATTTTATTTTGTAATTATATAACTGGTAGAAGTAAATTATACGAATTCCATTGACTTTTACAGGAAACGAGTAATGAAATTCAAGTAAAAAATGCTCGAAAATAATCCAATCGCTACGGAAACGTAAAATCCACTGACATTATTATTTTTGTTCCTTCATTTTCTATTTATATACATAAAATTCCTCAGAAACTTAAAGCATCTTCGAGTTCTCTCTCAAAGCATCTCGAACGATACGCTAATTACAATGCATTTGCGATTAATATCAACGTCCGTTGAGATAACATACGCAAAGCGCGTTATTATCTATTCTTGTATAACTATACAGCGTTCATTTCATCGTATTTGATTTTCGTCCGACGTTCAATGGAATGTCGTGTCGGAGCGAAACGAACCGTGCCAACCGACGACGACGACGACGACGACGACGACGACGACGACGACGACGACGACGTCGACGACGTCGAGTTACATCACGAGACGATGAGGCAGGCGCACAGGGAGAGCACCTATCGTCTGTACAGGCACGCACCTCTCGCTCTCTCACGTTTCTTGGACGAATCAACCGAGAGAGGTGACCGGGGGCAGATGTTTTCTGACATTTAAAAATATCTGCTGTAGGGCTATTTGTGCGTTTCGGCATCCACGACTCGGGAAACCCAACATTAGCGTAGAATCCGGTGGTACGCGGTCTTCTCCACGAGGTTTCTCTGCTACGATCACTCGTTGGTTGCTACTTCTTCTCCCTCTCACGAAATTATACGCGCGTGTCGCAACTGCAATCTCTGTGGCCTCGTATTGGATCGTCGCTTCTTCAACTTCTCATCATTTTACGTGGAAACTTTGGTAAACAACTCTCGTGCAGTCGAGAATTTATAGATACAGTTGCAGTTTATCCGATTATTCAATTTGAAACGAATTTTGAGAGAAAATAATAGAAAAATATGGAAATATTGGTTTTGATCAAATTTCTCAATTATAAAATATTCTTGTACTGTATTGCAATTAATTGCATACTTATTGAGCCTCTAAACGAACTTACAGACCGTTCAATTAATTAATTACAAATATTCATCCGTGAGAATTGGAAAATTAATGTTTGCTAGAATTTAATAATTAGCTAAAGTTTGATAAAATTAATTATCTATCAAATGGCTAATAATTTGCATTTAGTGCAAAACCATTGATACTTGAAGTTCAAATTGTTATTCCTTGTTGTTATGTTGAACAAAATAGTTGACTTATGGTTATTATTTTTTTCAATTTCAATTTATTATTTAATATAAATTTAATCGATTAAATTCAATTAAAGATTTTTATAAATGTTATTATTATAAAATTACAATAACGTTTTAATGTATATAATGTATAGTATGAGTAAATCATTCTCGAGATATATCTAGAGCAATTTTGCAAGCTCATTACATACATATACACACAGACACACATACGCATGAACATTTTTTCTAAATATGATTTCTCGACATTTTGGAACTTTGTAATTACTCTGATATAAAAATCACGAGAAAATGTTTTTTTAAATGAAACCTAGCCCCCTCTATGAGGAAGTAAAACAACGTAATCACAAAATATTGGGAAGAAAAAGCAACGATACCATAAAATGTCTATAAAATATATTATAAAAGTATCTCATTCGAACGCCAAAAATTTTTGTAGCCTAGTCAGCTAAAGAGATTGCGAAAAAAGAAAAAAAAAGACATTTATTTACTGGTCCTAATCTGTCGTGACTCAGTGACGGATGATGGAAAATTGATAATTCCGTGAAATTCCGACGCCAGTGTTTCCTGAGCGTCGGACATCTTGGAGTCGCTAAAATTAGTGTTAACTTTGATCGGCACGGGCCTAGTTTGGACCGCGGGACGCCAGCCAACCATCCAACAATGATTCACCGTGCGTCTTCCTAGTTCTATCTATACACAGCATCCCGACGGTGGCATGCGAATCGGGGAGACGAAGGGTAGCTTTGCAGCTTGAAAATAAAGTGCACACACCTATGGGACTGATTTTCGTGTAGGTCGTTAACGACTATCGAACGCATGACGAGCTTAACAATGATCTTTATAAAATGTATTGCACTGAATTTTGTATACAAACAGCTATATCGTATACAGCCAGATTGTAACACAGAGTTCTCTGAAATGTTGCGTAGTAAGAAGTCGGACGTCTATAAATAATAAGATAAATAAAAACAAATTGGAACGCAGCCACGCGAGTAGTAAGAAAGTGTCTCTTGAACGATAGCGACTCTTCTCAGAGGGGACGGAGAATATCTATTCGAGTGAACGGCGCCTCGTCGCACCCTCGACGACTCTCCAGAAAGAGCAAGCGAGTGAGCCACGAGAGTATGAATGGGGCTTAGAAATAACCCGAGTAGCAGCAGATAGCGTGCCGCCACCGCTGTGAAATTCCCCAGCTCTTACCACTCGTTTGTCCTTCAATTTATTCGTTAATTTTGTCGGTCTCAGGGCGCTTGGAATATTCATTAACCCTTCCTAGATCTCGTGGAATTCCCATTCATTCCCTTCTGCCAAGCCATTAATTATTTCTTGGTAATTTCGTGGTAAAAAGTTGTATTGTGAATTAAATGCATTAAAACGTATTATTAGATTTTTATTACAATGAAAAAGAGCATCTACTCGAGTCTCTTTGAGCGTTATTTGAATCTAGAATCGAATAAGCCTCAAGTAGATAATTTTTAACTTGTAAGAAAATTATGCGAAAAAGATATTATTTATCGTTTGAAGTAGACATAAGTAACCATTTTGTTCTTTTCCAATTTTGTCGATGCCTGTTACAAATATTCTGAGGTTCAATCTCGATTATTCACGTCCGAAAACGTTTACGATAACTAACGCTCGTTTATTTTTCTGATTACAGGCGAGATGTGCTTACACGTTGCAGCGTTGGGCGATCAAGTGGACTTGGTGCAGCATTTACTGCGTCTTGGTGCCGATTTGGAAGCAAGAGAGGGACTTTCGGGAAGAACAGCGTTGCATCTCGCGCTAGAGCGAGGTTGTCAATCGGTCGTTACTTTCATCTTGCAAGAATGCCGACCGTGTTTGGATGCGCCGACGTACGCAGGAATCACGGCTTACCAAATCGCGATATGCCTCGACAGTCAACTGGCGCGAGAGCTCGTGAGGTTGGGCGCCAAACCGGAGCCGATACCTGAGTCGGACTCGGAAATGAGCGACGACGATGACGATGACGAGGATCCTACGTACATGCCAGCAATAGCGAGGCTCAGACAGGGCGTCGGAGTGCGCGCTTAGTGAAATAAATTTTTTAAAAGAAGAAGCAAGCTTCAAAGTCTACGATCCCGTCTCATCTCCGTCAGCGCGAGAGAGAAATCTAGACGAAAGAAGAGTATTTCGCCTCGAGGAAATCATCAGCGTTGCATTAACCCCTTAAAAGTTACAACGACCAAAACCGTCCCGGAATGGGATCGAAGACCAGAGAGGGAATAACGCGTTGTTACGGTAAAATCGAGAAGTAACGATTTCTTGTGACTTGTAAAGGGTTAATCGTTTTTTCTTTGTTTTTTATTCCCTCGTTTTTTTACCAATTCCGCGCGCTCCGAACACTCGATAGCCGAGGAATCGTTGCCAGAGACATCGAGCGCTTCAAGCACAATGTAGGAACACTTGGAAGAATGAACTTCGGTGTTATCGCACGCGTAGCGATTATTCGTTCTCTTTACATCGCGAGGAAACAATTTTCGTTATCTGTGGCGTGAAATAATAAAAAAGGAATTCTCGAAGATTGAGAGGGTCGAGGACCCGATAAATCGACAAATCGACGCCAGCCTGAAAATTTTTTCAGGTCTGGTATAAGTCTCGAGCTTCGAGAAAAACAGCGAAAAACTATTAAAAAGAAAATTAGAAAATGTGAGAATGTGTTTGTACAGATTGTATGTAAGTGTGCGTGTTTCTATGTCACCGAAAAACTTATATTTAATCCAAACGCCGAGCTCGTTAACATAACGACGATCGTGCAATCCGAGAGATATCAGAGTGATTATTTACTTGCGAATTGAATTATTTATAATCGATGAACGAGATAATCGATCATGTTGAATTGTTATTAAGGACGAGTGAGATACGAGGGCGTTTCTTGTACGACCAGTCGCTCTCGAAAAAACAAATTCGTCCATTTTTTTGTATCGCTACTCCCTTGTACATAGCCATTCCCCGTGATAGTCACATAAGTCTATCATTATTAATTATTATTAATAATTATCGCTATATTAATGATTATATTTTCAAAATAAATGGACGTTTACAAAATCTGAACTTAAGAAGCTTACGTTTCTCATTTTTTTAGAAACCTTTCTCTGCTGCTCGAGTATTTGAATCCCTGAACGTTAAGGGGGCTGAACTATTTTACACTAGTCAAATCGGTGCTAATTATTTAAAACTGTTTATAAAAATCACTAGCACAACTGCGTGTCTCCTTAATATAGAGAAACATTCAGTCACGTTGTTAAAAGAAAATTTTATTAACCCATTTATGGTCATTTCTAAAGAAAAGGATTTTATTTCTTCAGTTTTTTTTTCAAGATTAAATGATATTCGTCCGATTATCATGAATGATCTCGCATTTCGTTTACTGATGGATAGTTCATCGATGCACCGTCTAGATTTTTTAAAAATATTTGTCGTCTAAGTAAGGAATTTAATTCCTGAAAAGCTTTTGAATACAAAACGTTATTACTTTTGTTTTCGAATGACAAAAAATATTCCAAGAATCGGTGATTGCTTAGAAAAATTATTTTTTACTTGTAAAACGATTAAAAATGCGATACTTCAGTCGTCGATACGAGTCTATCGGCAATATTTTAATGGAATCTTGTATTTCAAGAAGAATCACAGAAGTTATTCTAATCATCGTCTCGATGATGCCATAAAAAAATATTATTTCTTAACAAAATACACGTTTAAAGTAATTAAGAAAAAAAAAGACGAAGTTTAATTAAAAAAATATTCTTAGACACAAGAAATAAGAAAATATACAAAACTTAGACGTTTTAACGTAACAATTAAGTTTTTATATTTAAAAAAATAACTCATTCTTCAAACGGCGTAAGATTTAAATGACCTTTCTGTTAAAACATTAAGCAATTGTTGCATTGAAGACATTTCTTTTTACAGTTAATGTCTGACAAAAATAAAGTGACGAACTTTTGATATTTTTAAAACCCAAGTTTATCTAACTATCTGTATCTCGAGTATATATACTGAAAGGATTTTAGCCTAAATGTAACATCGGTCTTTCCGCGATGTCACGCGTACAGGAAACCGTGTTAGCGCGAAGAATCGGTAGCTGGCATTTCTCCGACGATGGGCTTGGTAACCGACGCTTTTGTATAGTGTGTGCTTTATAAAAATGTAGAGCAAGGACCCGTCGTCGTGGAATATATTTGTAGAAAGAGAGTCGAGACGCGTAATTGTCTCGGCATTCCAAGAAGCTCCGCAGTCGAACAAACTTATTCCTTTTTCAGTGAGAGTTTGGTCTACTGGATCGCATGTGGGTTCCGGCGGGAATTGTATATTTGGAACAGGTAAGACGAGGGGGTAAGACCGGCCGGGGTGAAGTACCGTCTGGCCGAATCATCGGTCCTGGCTCTGTCGGCTTTCCAAGACGGACGTACTTAGAATTATAAATAGAATCCGTTGCATACTCTTCCAGTAGTCCGTGGTACGTTTAAGTTCCATCGTTATTGTGAAAAAAACTATATACGTAGCTTTTATTATGTAGAAAGTTAGATTTAAAGTAAAAAAAAAATAAAAAAATAAATATAAATGTTACTATGGAAATTATAGATAAAATAATTATAAGAATTTGCCATTTATCTTTCATTAACCTCTGGAATAAATACCCTTAAATAAATATTAATAAAATCCATTAAAGAGCTGCTTCTAATCATTAAAAATGACTTAACTTTATCTTTTCAACATAAAAGAGTTACGAAATATGACGTATAAATTGTTTATCTTTAATTAAATGAATAATTATTAGAATGGCATCGTCTTATCGATATTCGTAATGCATCAACGTTCACTTTTAAAAATATCCTCAAATTAAAATTCATCAAGAATGTGAATTTATTTGAAAAGCGTTTTATCTTTAAGGAGAAATCCACCGATTTCAGTATAAAAAAAAGAACGGTTTTTTGTATTTTTTTATCAGTAAACAAATCGTATCAGAAATTCCCTTTTGTGATATGGCATTCCGATAATGTAAACACCTGGTACTCCTTATATACAATTGTTTATGTTGCGATCTGACGATTTTTTTACGTTATCGTGTAAAATGTAGGACATCTCTTAGTAATCTAATGAGATTTCCATAAATTTTTGACGAGAAACTAAATTTTGTACGTTAAGGCAATCATTACAAAAATCTTTATTAAACCTTATTTTTAAATAAAATTCAAATAAATCGTTATTAGTATCGTTATTAGTAATGTCCTCTAACACACTTGTATTTAATTATATTAAATAAAAACGTCATATTTCACAATTATCTTAAAAAATTTAATTTAAAAAAGCCGAAACTTTCTTTTTTAATTCCAAAGTGTGTAAAATGTAGCGCATCTCTTGCCGATTTTATAGGACTTCCTTCTACTTTTGGAGAAGAGACAACGGTAATACAAAGAAGATATCTCTTCCTTAAATAATTTTAAACCAATTGGGTTACCTTTTCACTCGATCAATCGATCATTCGATTGTCACAGAAAAAATAATTTGGCTCTATACAAATGTTTTTTTAAATATATTGTAATTAATCTGTGATGAAAACAATTAAACTGCAGTCCGTCAATGCTTTCCCTCCATTCTTGTAAAGAAATCGTTGGGATTTTATTGCTATACGTTAACATATACACGCGAGAACATTAACGGGCCAAGCTTTCTATAGAGCAACAGTTTCGGTGAATTCGAGTGATGCGCAACCGCGGGCTTTTTAGAGTCTCTCGGGAATTCCCGTTCAGACAGACGGAAATACCACATCGAATCCTACCCATGATCCCAATGCATTGAAATATCTTTGCTACGATATTTGTAGATTTATTTTGAATATCTTGGCAAAAGTATTTGAAACGAACGATGTACCGATCTTGGTACAAAAATAATAATTTCAATATTAACGATGAATGGTGAATTCAACAACTTTGTGAAAAAAAGGGAAAAGCTATGATAATTTAAAATGTCTTATCATGATAAAGGAATAAACTAATTTTAATTACAAAAGAAAAAGCAAATTGTCATTTTATAGTTTAATCCTGTTTTTAAATCAATTTTTCTAAAGGAGAAAACGTTTTTCGTTAACTTTTGTTAACTCGATTGACTTTAACTATATTGAGATATAGATTTTCTGATAACATTTTTACTTTGCTACGATTACAATTACTATAACGATCGCAATTTCCTTCTACTGCCACATGATCGATTCGTCGTTGTTACCTATCGTAAGTATTTAAATAATGATTTTCATTTTATATTTTATATTTCTAGTTGATTTTTTCTTTCTCGCAGTGGTAGCTCTTATCGTGAAAGATTTTTTTTTCGGTATTATTACATCAGAATACAAAGTAAGCGCGCGTCTATGTATGTGACTTTAACTAATTTCATTAGTGAAAATAAATAAATAAATAAATATTTCTATTAAAAAATGAAGTTAATTAATGAATTAAAGTAAACTCATCAACTATGGTTTATTTCTGTTGAATAAAGTATTAAAAATTGGCGATTGGATCGACATAGGTAGTGCGCCTTGGTTTTCAGAAGATGGTTGACCACACGGTGTCATTAAAAGGTAATTCTATCGCTGCAGACTAGTCGTACCACTGCTTATACTTAATATTTATACTTTTCGTCTTTTCGACACTCGTAGAAACAATAATTATCAATAAATAAATTAATCCATGTGTAAACCATTGATTAAATTTTGCATATAATTAGAAAAAATGAAGAAAAAAAAATGTATTTCAACGATTCGCGTAGTATTCCTCGGTTGCTATTTGGCAACATCGGTTCTATCTCTATCTTTTTTTACTCGACCGCGTGGGTTTAATCTCTTCGATATCGATGTGTTAAAACTGTGAAAACAATGTCGACTTCTGAAAAAACAAAACATTAAAGTATGTAAAGATATTGGAATAGGTTAAGTGGGGTTAAGACTATACGACCAACTGAAGCGGTGTTGCCACGTTACTTTAAACGTTAAATTAAATTCAATGTAATGTAAAAACTCGGCCGATTAACCATTGAATTGCTACAAGTTGAAAGCATGTAAATCTGATTTTTTTTAAATATCTTATGGATTTCTATTAATTTATACACGTTTGTAGCGACCGAAAATTCGGTTTTTCTACGTTACCTCGGGATTCCGTAATGAAAAACACCTACTTTTAATAATTTTTTTTCTCTTTAAATAAGTCGATAACCGACCCTAAATTTTCGTTGGGAGAATAAATAATATATTAAGCACATCATACAATTTTTTAATGCAATGGATCGAGCCACCGCGACAGGATTACCTTAAATTGCGCGCACAGTCTTAGCCACGGAAGTAGAAGAGGCCCTTTATAGAGAGACAGGGCGTGGCCTCCTAGCGCCAGGGCGTGTCTAGACTAGCCCCGCCCCCTCCCCACCACTATTCCTCCCTCTGCTGCTTCCTCATTAGTTGTTCCTTGGGTGTGAAGGGGGTGTGTCTGCCCCCACTACCCCACCCCCGTTCCTAATTAGTCCCCAGCGTTATTGACAGTCGGTAAAATAGATTGAACATCCACAGTCGGCCCAGTTGAAAATTAATTACCGACGCGTTATCTACAGTCGGTAAACGTGTTACTGACAATGGCAAAGTAGAATGCATATCGGCAGCAGGTCAAATAGAAATTAATTGCCATGCGTTATCTACTTTACCGACCGTGTTGCCGACAATCGGTAAAGTAGATTGAATGTCGGTGACCGATCCGGTAGAAAAATAATTACCGACGCGCCACCTGCGGTTGGTAATCGTGTTATTGACCATCGGTAAAGTAGACCGAGTTTTGGCAGCCCGTTTAGCAGAAAATGTATCGGCGATCGGTAAAGCGGATCGGTTGTCAACCGTCGTTATGTAGCCGACCATCGCTACAGCAAATTCGGGACTTACGGAAGATAAGTAGACTGGGTCTTACGGTAAATAATATTGTGTACCACCCAACCACCGG
Source organism: Cylloceria caligata (assembly GCA_963942595.1). NCBI lineage: Eukaryota > Metazoa > Arthropoda > Insecta > Hymenoptera > Ichneumonidae > Cylloceria > Cylloceria caligata. The sequence goes on along the minus strand of OZ012708.1, from coordinate 1,802,768 downwards.
TTAAATATGCCCAGTCGTCGATAACCGAGACCCCTGAGGAGCTTTTTAAAAATGTTTGTTAATTAAAAAAATGTATTAATTGAAACTACTATTTATAACAACGGTAAGTGAAAACGCTCGTTATTTTTTAGTTTCATAAGAAACTGTTTTATTTTAACATTCTCGTCCAACAAACGTGTGTTGTTCACCCGTAATTTTCAATGGCATCCGTGGCAGTCGCGGCAAGCGGTGGCATTGACGGTGGTCGACCGTCAATTTGTGTTTTCGTACCCGATTTGATGTAATGTACAGAGTACGGCATATACGAGCAGACCTCACGGTCAACCATCAGCTCTTCCGGTAGTTTGTCATACAGAATTTCTGTTTTTCCGCCCCAATGTTTCAACAGCAGCGGTTTCGGTATGTACGCGAGCTGAGCTTTGTCGAAGACTCGGGGATTCTTGCAGCAGTCGATCATGAGTATACTGTCAATAGTATTCATTGTGCTTGGAAAGAGTGGCAAAGACACTTTCACCCATCTGACAAAGAATATGAAAATTGTCTTTGGTACGAATTACAAATTTGCATCTCACCAACCATTTATCCACATAGTAAACTACCAAGCTTGAAGAGAAATCTCGCAGAATTTACATAAGGTGTACGAAAATAAAAGTGAAACTGCGAAACATGTCAGCGAGTATCCGACAGATAACATTCCCATGCAAAATGCAAAAGTCACTTACCGTGCTCATTGCCCCAGCGAACCTCATGAATCAACCTCTAATTGATTATAATGCTGTCAACATTTTTCGAAAGAGAATTGTTTTTACAGAGAATGATACACAAACTGCTATAGTTTTAAATATGGACGTTGGTTTGTAAATTTCAACAGTAATCACAGATTAATCAACATGATATACAATGTTTTCGTAATAAGAAACTTATATAAAAAATTTTGTTTTATATCAGGTTCTTCCGATAAATTCTGATGGTTCAATTTGAAGATATCTTATTTATTACAATAAGTTTTCTATAATTATTTGCAAATAATAAATTAAGGAAATAATATTTGCGAAAGATTCGTTTCAAATCATATGTTTACGATTGAACACTCAATTAGATAGAGAATTCAAATAGGGCTTTACCGTGGGAATAGTCCATTTTCGAATTCGATCGGTATATATCTGTCTCGATAAAATATTTTCTCAATTTTTCGGCTGTACGATCACGCGATGGAATAATAATCCCGGCACGTTACACACAGTTCAGGTGGACCATGCACAAGCTTCAGGAATAGCGTAAAGCGAAGCATTATAACCAGGATAATTTTGAAACTGATTGTGACTGTACGGAGAAAAAAAAACACGATTTTTTAATCTTGGGAGTACAAATGGAAAACCGCCGTTTTTTTTTCAAAATTTGAGCGTTTATTGTGGAAAAATGGTTACATAATTATTTTTTAAAGTATCGTTTATCGCTAGCCACAAATTTTTCCCATTTTTATGGCAGCATCCGGATTCCACGTCGAAAAAACTGCTCGTCTTTCGAGTCGATCCGCGAATCGAACCAATTTTTAGCGTCTTAAGAACGGAAGTGCTGCTCAGCCAGATCATGCGTCATCGATCGAAATAGGTGGTAGTCGGAAGGGGCGTGGTCTGGAGAATACGGCGGGTGGGGTAGGATTTTCCATTTGAGAGTTTCCAAGTAGGTTTTCACAACCTGAGCAACATGTGGCCGCGCGTTGTCACGCAGCAAAATCACTTTGTCGTATCTTTGCTCGTATTGTGGCCATTTTTCCTTCAATATGCTCGGCTTAAACTCATTAGTTGTGTTCGATAGCGAGCTCCTGTGATAGTTGCACCCGGCTCACAATTATACACCACGCCAAGCTGGTTCCACCAAATACACAGCATATGTGCTTGTTTGGCTTGGCCGTCGATGTTGTTGGATGGTCGCGGTGTTCCTACGATTTTTTTCTTTGTGGATTATCGTAATGGATTCACTTTTCATCGCCAGTCACAATACAATGCAAAAAACCTTTCCTTTTTTGCCATTGGAGCAGCTGTTCGCACATGAAAAAACACCGTTCGACGTCTCTCGGCTTTAACTCGTATGGCACCTAATTTCCTTAATTGATTTTGGATCATTCTCAAGGTTTTCAAACGATGTGAAATGGCTTGCTGAGTCACGCCTAATGAATCTGCGAGTTCTTGTTGCGTTTGATATGAATCTTCATCCAGTAATACCTCCAATTCTGCGTCTTCAAACTTTTCCACCGATCCGGGATGCTCCTTGTCTTCTACGCCGAAATCATCCATTTTGTAGCGTTGAAACTATTCGCGACACGTTCTTTCACTAATAGCAGCTCCTCACCATTATTTTCTACAATCAATCGACGCGCCTCAGCCGCAGATTTTTTTAAATTGAAGACAAAAAGCTAAACTTCCTGCAAATTACGGTTATTTGGCTCAAATTTTAACATATTCACGCACAAAAAAGTATATGACGCCGATAAAAATTCACAAATCTAATGATGTGACGTTTTGTACTCCCGATACATATTTAGTGAAATAAGAAATGCTTAGTTGTTTTAATGAGTTTTATTATTTCTTTGCTTCTTGACGGTACAAATGTTTTGCCTCCTAGGGAAATTTCAAAGTCCGACCCATTGGAGAGTGTGATACTCAATCATACGGTCATTAAGTGGCTGCACAGGTCGGTTGTTGTGATCGTCTCCATTGGAAAGCTTAACTTTTCTAAAGAGATCAAGCTGCAGAAATTGTTTATTAGTTGTAACACGAAGAAAGCTCATAGTAGGAATTACACAAGCATTATAATCAGTGGGATAATTCGAATTCGAAATCAGGAATTTCCTGATTGAAAGTAAAAAGAATTTACAATTACAATACAATTTCTAGTTCAATTTTTTTCCAATAAATAATATCTGAATATTGAGATAATCGCATCGTAAGCGAATGAAATAGTTTTATTGCCAACGAGAGAGAACGTTAAGGGAGACCGATAAAGAGATTAACCGGATAGTCAATACCCAAAATATAACGAATTTAAGCTCCATTCGGTTCTTTAGATCGAAAATAGTTTGATAAACTCTCGTTCTCAATTCGTACCAGGGGGTCAGTACATCAAATCAAACTTCGATTAAACCTACCACTTTTTTGCTCACAGCTTGAATAGAATTTGGAATTATCCACCAAATATCTTCGGTACAAGGTGGACTGGTCAGTGAGCCTGGATACAATATGTAACCCTGGGAGATCTGAATGCCAAAATCGGTTAACGGAAATGGCTTGATTTCCGTTTCAGAGCCCGGCTCGGTTACTTTTTTTAAGCCATTGGATATATTGTCAAACGCAAGAACTGGGATACTGGAGTCCTTCTAAAACCAATTAACATCATCTCGAAGTCATAAAGTATATTACAAAAATTCTAAATGGTATGATGAAAAACTTTAAAAACCCATAAAAGCAAATACTTTACGAAGAAAACTGTTTTTTTTTCACTCCATCTGTAATTAAATAAATGTTTACCGTTGATTCTGACAAAAAGAGAACTTTGGCATCTGGAATTGCGCCATTCAGTGTTTAATTGATTAAGGCTTAAGAGTGAGGTGAAGTATCGACTGTGCTACCACAATGGCGAGAAAAACAGTTTAAATTTTCCAATTATTTTTGTCACTGAACGTGTCTGATGAAAATTCGGTTCCTTGTTCGTTTCATAATCAGAAACCGACTTTGGTAGAAAAACCAAAATGCAACCATTCGCTTAGGACAAATCATAACCGGAAAGCAACCATATAGCCGAAGGATTTTCAAAAAGGTGGTAAATCGGTTGCCCGCTCTTTCCCGCGAAGCTATTCGTCCCATTTTGTTTTTTGGTTTTAAACAAGCACAACCAATTTTTTAAATTGCCCTCTCCCCCCCCCCCCCCCCCTTCTTCGAGAATGCATTGTCATCGGCAACGAGTCTACGTTTCAAGTTTCAGTTTGATTTGGATGACGGGAAGTGAGTTAATTAACCCTCCAAAGTTTTTCCCAGCCAGTCACACAATCAAAATCAGTACAGAGGATTTTTTAAAAAAATGTCAGCTATAGCTCTCTCGTTCTCATGATTACTCAGGCGATATTTTACATCGCCTCAAATTCGATTGTCAGAGCTATCGTTTTGTTTGAAGCAACTTATAGTTTGGGATGAAAAAATTATTATTTATTTTCCTCAATGGTTGAACGTCATAGAAAATTGTGTTAGTTTGTTTATTTACCGCGAAGAGGAAGGCGATCATCACTATGCCATCAGTCCAATTTAGAGCCTCTTCCAATGAACCATATTTCAGATTGTAGTGCATCAACTGTAACCCGAGAGGAAAACCGTGCTTTTGAATAGTATGTTCACTACCTTCATCGTTATCGGGACCCCAGTGAAAATCCATTTGACCAAATACATAATTCGATCCGAGGAAGAAACAGGAAGGAAATCGATTGCCGTCGAAGCCGGCGGTGATCACAACTGTAAGGCCGAAAAAACCGTAATTTCGTTAAAAACTAGGCAGACATGATGTATTTATTAATAATAATATCATGAAAGTAACCTATGTGATACGTAATTTTATAATTTAAACTTTATGTTGAATCATCATTAAATGTTTTTTGTTTCTTACTAGAGTAAGCTTTCTTTTTACAACAATTTTTAAACCGATATTTTAATATCAGTATATTCAAAATGATCCGAAACATTCGGAAGACACACTCGAAAAACATTTGAAAAAAAATGTTCGATGTTTTTAGCATTGACTTGATTTTGTTAATCTGTGAAAAATAACTGATAAAAAAATGACAAACGAATATCAATTGTTTCTTTCGTTTCTTATTTTCATATTTTTATGTTTTATTAATAATATTTACAACCCGAGTCGAGCTTTAATAATAATTAATAATAAATAATAAGAAACCACAAACGTAAGTATCGCAAAGTAACTACACGAAGATAATGCTTTTGTAACAGTAACAGAAATTAAGCCAGGTTAACAAAATCATTTTCTTCATGTACTTAACTCTCTCTCTCTCTCTCTCTCTCTCTCTCTCTCTTCGAGTCTCATTTACCTGTGTGACCATTATTGACCATAGTCATGTTTGACGGCGTTTCTTCGAAGCCACTGAATACAACATGCTCAAGATATTCATTACCCATAATGGGCGGTGCGATCATGTTGATGTCTATCGGTGATTGATGCATGCCTCTGCAACTTGGATACGAATCCGGCCATGAATTAACGTCGGCGTAGCTCCATTCTGAACTTTCGTTTTGTCCATAGCTCGGTAGCACTTGCGTGTGCAAAAAGAAGAATAGAAAGAACGTGAATTTACCGGTGAACATTTTGCCACTTTAATCAATAGACACGTTCCTCGCATTTATATAAGCGAAATAATTGTTGGGGCGAAGTATATAAGAAGAGTGCTTAATTATCAACAATTGAGACATTTCTTCGAGTAATAATGGCGATAGAGCTTACGACTTCCGATAAAGGGGTTCTTACATCCTGAAAAGCACTTAACTCAATGCTATCGAAATTGGAGTGATATTGTTATCAATGTCGACCTGATAATTTGTTTTTTATTAAAAATGCAACATTCAAGGCCATGAGGTAGCTTGATAAAGATGATAACTTATAACGACCAGGTTACTTTCGAAAGCAGGAAGTTGCCTTTCAATAAGCGAAGTAAACAGCGGAAACTCTACGAGAAATGAACGAATGAATTATATCAAGCATAAAACCATATTTTTTGACGCTGCACATATTTACGATAAGCAATAAACTATACCGGTGGATTATGTACAAGACGCTTATATAAGAAAATTAAAGCTCAACGATAATAAATAAATGTGAAGATGGAATATAGATGAACGTAAAATACAAAAACTAAAAATATGAATGAATAAAATATAAGAAAATAAATTATTATTATAATTACAACAGAAATTGTGTATAAAACAGAATAATTATTGAACGGATAAGAGCTGGACGGTAGGATCCCGGCTTAAAATATCTCAGTGAAACCGATTGAATCTCATTAAATGGACAGAAACCCCATTGAAAACTGATCCGTTCCAATCGGTTTAAATGTGATTTTTTGTCCGTTTAATCGGTTTCAATGGAATTTTTTAAGCAGAGATACCTTGACTTGACATCCTCGTTGTAGAAATGAAATATGGATTCAGTGAAACAACCAGAAGTTAATTGATTTAATAAGTTTTATTCTTTTCTTGCTCTTTTACTATATAAATCATTTGCCTACCAGAGGTAGAAACTGTTCGTGACCTAATTATTCAACCGCCACAAATACAATCTTGCGGTCATCAATAGATTCCATCGGTCTGTTGTTGTGATCGTATCCGTTATCAAGTTGAACGTATCGATCTGAAGAGATCGAGCTACAAAAATGATTCATAAAAATGATTTATCGGCTGTACGTACCTCTGAGAAAGTTCCTAGTTGTCGTAATAATTCAAGCATTCTCCATAATCGCTCAAGTGTTAATTTAAAAAATCCGAAAATTACGAATAAACATTTTTAAATCGAATTTTTTTTCTTACATTATTTTCAATTGATAATATTTCCACGGTATTATTATCTCGTATATTATCTCATGAAAACCAAAAGGAATATCTTGCTTGTTCACTGCATCTTTGTACATCTGGGTAGTGAATATTTTATTCATTATTCGATAAAGAGTTTGTGACGACCAGACGGAGAATTTGATTCGAAGAGAGAAAATATATGGTGATCACCGGGGATCCACTTCGCTCGTGTCATCTATATATTCTTCTCATTTGAATTGTCTACTTATATGCGAGGCAGCTGCATCGTTACGATTTAACCAGAAAGTCGCCGGCCAAATTAGTACGAAATTTGGCTCTTTTCGGCTTGTCGGATAAAAAACAATCTGATTAATATCCGTCCTTAATTTCTACAAGGGAGACGGTACATCAAATCAAACTTTGATTAAACCTACCACATCGTTGTTCACAGAGAGAGGATCAGAATCGGGAAGTATCCAATAAATATCTTCGTCACAGGAAGTCAGGAACTGGTCAGGGAATCCGGATACATATAGTAACCCTTATCCAAATAGAGGCCCAAATCGGATAATCTTTCTGCCATTTATGAGCGCTCCATTCTGGCGATGATGTATCCTTCTCCTATCTATTGATTTCCGGTAGGATTCGGGTATGTAAAAAGAGGAATATAAACAACGTGAAATTGCTCTTGAACATTTTATCAGTTTAATCAACATGGCTGTGGCGAGTCTTTGTACAAGCGAAGCAATCGTCGATACGAAGTGTAAAAGAACGCTTTAATTATTTATAAACGATGTATTTCTGTGAGCAATAATTGCGAAAGAGCTTACAATTTCCGATAAAGTGGTTCTAACAACCTAAGAAGCACTTAATTCATTGTCAAACACTTGTGTCAGCCTGATAATTTGCTAAAATAAAAATGTAATAATCAAGGCCATGAAGTAGTTTGATAAAGTAACGACTAATCCTTATCTTTATCGTGTTTGGACAGCCACCACGTTTCTTTTTGAAGCAGGAAGTTTCCTTTGAATAAGCGAAATAATCAGCGGAAATTCTAAATGGAATGAACCAGCGATTTTTATTAAACTGCCCATGTTCCTTAACAATATGATGTTCTTTGGCACTTTACATATTTACAATTTGCAATAAATTACCCGTGAGTGGTGTATTTATATAAGGAGTTCAAAGTACAATGAAGAGGCGAAAAAAATGTAAAAATAAAAAAATAGAATGATAAATAAATTTACATAAAATATTAAAGAGACCGAGACACCGAAAAATCATGATTTTTAAACTGTGTTGCAATTGCACATATTTAATTCTGTAAATTGGATAAATGCGACAATTGTAATACTTTGTTAATGCAATATTTTCCAAGTTTCTTTCAAATTCGAGCCCGATAATCCTGGAATATAAAGCCACACGCAGTGTGTACTGGTACATGCGGAAGAGAATTAACTCATCATCAACTATAATATAGAGGAATAGCGGGTAAACGAGAACCGGATATCGGACGTAACATTAACGTGCAGCTTACAATGCGTCATTACAGTATTGTAATGTGAATTAGAGTCGTCTTGTGAACATATTAGAATTTTGTGATTAGAATTATTAAAGTCAATACAAATATATATTAATAGTAACAAGAGCTTTAGATAAATCGTAAAAATAATAATTTGTTTTGCTATTATTTTGCTAAGTTGTATAAAATGCACGAGTCTGAGGGCTCGTTGTTCCGATTGGAACGTTATCTTCAGAAGGTAAGGTTTCTCCAGGATTACAGGAAATTGGCCAATTCGGCTTGACGTAATTTTGAATTTGTCAAACTGTGATATCAGCGTAGAGATAACGGAAAGAGTGTTTCTATTACGCAGAGCTTCGTCTTCACCCTGTGTCTTGACCAATCTCTCTATATTATAAAAATATCTCGACGCCACCGCCTTGTAAGAGAATCGAGAGGGAGGAGGTTCATAAAGGGCGACAGGACGGATCTGAAAGGGGTCAGGGGAAACGTAAGAGAGTAAAAGTCCGGGTTTTCCTACGGGGGTTAGTTATATTTTTCTTACGCCTGGACATTTTGCTGGCATTTTATCGTAATAACGAGTCAAAGAAGTTTAATGGCTCAATAATATTTAAAAAAAGAAAAATACACGATAGCTTCATAAGGATAAATATAACTTTTCGCATGTACGAGTCAATTTGTTACTGAAAAAAGCCAGCAATGTCGAATTTTTTATTTTCAGAAACAAAGCTTTCTGTATGAGGAAAGAAAAATGTTTATTTATTTTATTACTTGAAATTGAAATTATTCACATTATTTATTCTCTCGTAGATGCGGACCTTATCTAGATATCGAACTTTGTGACGTATATATGGAATTAATCGAAATAAAAAATTGCCGAAAGCTCTATGAATGATTTAAATTCGAATGGATAGGATGAAATTGAAGATCGATGAAAGTTCCCACAGCAGACTCGTATTAAATGATAATTTTATTATTGTCTTACGTCAACTTTCAGTTGACGCGCAACGGTGTTTGCAATAATTTTGTGCAAAACATTGACCTCGTTTTGCGTGAGAGTTCTCTCCATATGTCGATAAATAATTCTGTAACAATGCGACGTCCTCTTCGTTTGCGGGTGAATAAATGTGTCTATCAACGAGATGTTTTCGACAACGTCGGCGCCGATTTCGCGAACAATGTCGTAAAAATCATTGGATGAGTAATCTGAAGATTCCGGTAGCCAGAAACTCAAGTCGTTCGTACACTGCGGATATACGCTCATTGGCTGCAAGAATACATTGATTCATTGATGTAAATTCATTGACGATTACAATTTTATTGAATGATAGCAGAAATTGATTTTAGTAAAATGACGTAGCTGGTTTTTAAACTTGCAAAGTTAAAAACTACAATTTGCTTCATTCTTTTTCACTCTAAATGCTTTGTTTCGCTTTTAATATTACAAAATTAACAAGAACGTCTTTCGAGTTAAAAAATAAACAACTACTCTTACTCAGGTTGTTTCTATTTCGTTTCTATTTCTATTCGCCACTATTAACGAAAGCAACTATTCAGGATCAAAGGAGCAGCAATTATTGTTAATAGTAACGATCGTTGCTCCTTTTATCCTTGATAGATGCTAATAACAATAGCATTGAACAAGAAACAATCGTTTTTTTTATACGAGTAGTTACGATATGATGAGAAAAAAGTTTGATAATTGTTCTGTGTCACCCTGTAAAGTATTCTTTGACAGATTAAATATTTTACCTTGTAAGTGACAGATGTATTAGGGTCCTCTATTTTAAACTGATTTAAAAATCTCGAGTCTGTGCTCCAAAAGAGTCTTATATCATGAATATTGTACAGGCACATTGCTAGCCTTTCTAGGCCTAAACCAAATGCCCATCCAATTCGGTCGCTCGCTCCTGATTTTTCCAGTATCTCTTGCCTCATTATTCCACAGCCCAGTAGCTCCAACCAGTTGTTCTTAAACAATACTTCCAGCTCCCACGATGGATGTGTGAAGGGAAAATACTGCTCGATCCAACGGTATTTTATATCTATTGTCAAATGTAAAAGAACGTAAATTTTAATTGCTGCAATATCCTTAAGACGATGTGCTACACCGACTGATTCACCAGGAGTGCGAACGAAATAGCAGCATTCGCGATCACGGTCAAGCGAGAAAGAATAACAGAAACATATAGGAAGGACATTGTCTTTGTTTATCGCACATTTAAGTAGGTTTTTTAAATTCTTTATCGTCCTAAGTGACTGAACTTTGTTGTTCAAAGATTCCAGATTTTTTACAGCTTCGACCATTACTCAATATAAATTTGTTCATTCGTTTTATCGCTACTAATGTATTATAATAAAACGTCGTCTGTTCATCGTTCGATCATATTCAAATAGTTCAACCGACAGACATGAAAGTTAACATGATAACAGCTACGATGCCAGATTACATCTTAGGCTATATCTTATACCGTAAACTCTCAGATTTTTTGTAGAATTACCAATACCATCCAGGCAATGCCTTATAGCATTAACATTTACATTGACTTATTTAATATTTATATTAAATAAAATGACAAGAATAAATTTGCTAATAAATGTTTATAAGCAAAATCTTTATCGGATCCTCAGGAAAATATTCAATTTTTTTAACAGCGTTGTAACAAAGTTCAGAAAAAATTAAGAGCCTTCAACTATCAGGAATACGATTGTAGGAAATTCTTAAATAAAAAATTTGAAAAAGGCTGATCAAATAAAGTTGGTAAGACTAACTTTTCACGACCTTTGCTTATAAGTCTAGTAGGAATGTACAAGCATTAAAACAATTAAAAGTACCTTTGCCAAAAATAGCCTGAGCTAAGCCTACCAAAATGGTTTTTAACTGGTATTCCATAATTTTCACAGCTTCCAAAGTGTGAGGACCCTGCTTCTCGGGGCTCTCGGTGCCCCTATGGTCAAACAATTTCAAACCTTCAGAATTCTGAACCCCCTCAAAAACTTCTTCCGCTGTGCAGAGTCTCGCCGCGTCGACTTGATGAAAAATTGGATAATGAGTGCTATCGATTTTGTCTCTTCTGTACACATCGCCGATTACAAGAAAATTGTTTAAACCCATCGCGACGAGTTCAGCCTGATGAGCGGTAGTGTGCGCTCTCAGTAATGTTCCACTATTAACATAGTAACATCCGCTTTTGTCGCGACTGACGTGATCTTTGGGGACCAATAAAGAATCATAGTTTTGCTGAACAGTTACGATTGGACTCAAATTGTCAAAAACACTGAATATTGGATTCCCGCAACCATTACGATACGAAGTGTAAAAATAATTGACTATACGTTGTCGAACATGAGAGAGAGGATGATACTTAGTAATATGTAAATTTCTGTCTAAATGTGAAATAATCTTTGGAGTAACGTTCGTCCAATCATCCGTTGGATATTTTTGTCCCAAAAGCTCGATAGTCGAGGGAAATTTATTTACATTAGGGACCGTTGAGTAGGGCTTCAAGGTAAACAATTGTTTCGATAGTTGTCGACTTATGGGAAGCATCTTGGACCTGAAATAGAAAGGATATCAATCTAAAGATTTCAGAAAAGATAATTTATCCATTTTATAGTACATTGGTGTTACATATGTCATTTTTAATCAACTTTGTAAAAAAAACCCATAGCGAAAATAATGAAAAAGTAACATTTACGAATAATCGGATGAGCTGATTCATTTTCAAAACGTCGGTATTGTTAAATAGCATTAAGACCTGCTGTCAACTATACATTGGGTACTTACTACTCTTAGCTCATCAAGCTGCTTCGAAAACAAAGCTTTTTAGTACTTTTCTATATTTAATTATAATTCAGGAAGAAAATAAACGCTTTATGTCATTTGTATATTTTTTACTCGCGTAGATTACACCAATATTATAGGTTATTTCGTGAAAGTAGCCGGCGACAATTATATAAGATAAACGTAGCAGTAAGGGTTCTCGCACATGAAAATACTACGTTGTCCGACATGATGGATCATTGACAAGTAAACACCGACAGGAACGGCACGTTATCGGTACACGACTTGATGAAAAATTGTCTGTCACAAACCAAAGCAAATTCGTTGTTGAACAAAAGTTCATCATTAAACTATTTTATAAACTTATGAAATATCCGTCTTTTGATGATAAACGTTTGCGCCATTATTATCGGTACGGTAGAATTTCCATTTGGGACGCCATTCGCGGATCAGTACGCGGTCATTTACATATTCCATTGAATTAAAGCATCGACAATCGTTCTAATTTGATTATTCATGACGTACACGCAATTTTGAAACGATTAAGCCGTTCATTGTATGTAAATACTTAAATAAAAGGCATTTCGCGGCCTACGTACTATCTACGGTCATACGATCGTCCTTTGTAGAATTTAGTAGAACGTACCGGTTATGGTTTTAAGCTTTATTTTATTTTTTTTTATTTGGAGAAACGATTATCCAAGATATTATATATTTATGATACTCATAAACGACAATCGTATCGATTGTCGGATGAAGATTAAAGAGAATAAGTGCAAACTCCGTAGACGAACTACTCCGTATTCTGGCATGTACGTGAAAATGTCGCCAGATAAGGTTCCGCATAAGCAGCGCTGCGGTACCATGTTCTATATTTATGATAGACGTATGGTTCGCGCATGCGTTGTTATCAGCTGTCACATAAGTTGACAATTTTGATTTTCTTAACCTTAATTCACTTTGGAAATAAATTTCGTCTAGCTGCGTAGCCGTGACTTAAAGTGTTTGTATATTCAAGTCATAGTGCAATTATCCAGCTAATTACGAATAGAAACACCTCAAGAATGGCATATATGCCATTATCAGGAATGTGGTTTATTTTACTTTATTATTTTTTTTTAATAAAAATGGCTGAATTTTTTTTCTATTGGTCTTAAAATATAAAGGAACTATTTACGAAATATATTATAACGGGCAAACTTGTTAAAAAATATTATAGATGTTATCGGGTATATTGGATTTAAGGCTTCCACAGTGCTTAACGTTCTTACCATGATGCTTACATATTTCGAATTTTTTTCTTCCAGCGTGTTCTAAATGGAAATGGTTTTAAAAAACTGTCTATATACGGCCATTTATGTTCAAAATTGTATAATATGATAGAACTTTCTATAATTATCTTAAATTTAAGTATTTTGTACTTGTAAGTTATCCGTTATGGCAATAATTATCACAATAGGAGTCATATGAGGCACGAATGGGTAATGAGCATTTCAATAATCTAGTTAACATAAATATAAGTTCGATTAAGTAAATAAAATAATTCTTAGATATTAGTTAATAACGATTTGTCATAGCTAAATGTCTGTTAACAAAAAAAGATCTGTCTTCATCCTCAGATGCTTGATGATCAAAATTCCCAAAAGAACTGCACCTCACTCATTCTAATCATAAATAAAATAATAATATTCTGATTAATAGATAATAATTAAATAATTAGGTTATAACAATGTTTTTTCATTTTTAAATGAAAAGAACTAGTACGCATTTAAGTAACTCTGTTTAAGGTTCATCTTTGCCTTTTTGGTATTGTTGGTTGCAGTTTGCATTGTTCTACTGGCTGTTCAGATTCTCCCATGTGAAAGTGTTAACATTTTTTTGAGGGTTTGCATGTGTAACGGCTAAGTTTGTTGAATAATATACGGCCTGGAACACTGTCACACTTATATGTGATGTTATTTTCTTATTTCTTTCGTCGACGATCTATTCGGACCCACTGCTTTACCTTCCTTCTTCTATCTCGTTTTTCTCTTTCAGTCATGTCTGCAATATTTTTCAGTTTTCCTGTAGCTTTTCGGGCCTGCCATCTTTTCTGTTCCGCCGTATGTGCTTCTTGATATTTCTTTGGATTTACTTTAATTGCCTGTCTTCGAGCTCGTTTCACCTCTCGTTTCAATTTTAATGTTGCTTCTCGTTGGACAGAACTTTTTTCCTTTATTTGCACTGTGCATTCGATGTGATTTTTTCAGCTTAGTTGCATCATTCAGGCATTTTTCACACACTTCCTCTACCCATTTCCTCTCACAAAGTCTTGTCGACACTCTCCTATGTGGAGCCATTCTGTTAAAAAAAATCTTATTCCATAAGGTACGTCGACCATCTACACTGGACACTCATTTACATTAGGTTATGGAGCTTTCTTTCTAAATTGGGATAGGAGATAAAAAGGCGTCAATTGATACTTTATAATGCTAAAGGATATCCTTCGATAGATACAAAGATCTTACCCATGGTGCTTACAAATAACCTTTAATTGGGTCTAACAACTCAATGATATTATGTACAAAGAGTTCCGCAAAAACTTAGTTATGCACCTAAGTACTTAGTGATAATTGTTACGATAAGCAGGTTATCTATTCCATGGTGCTTACAAACAACTTTTATAACCTAACCTTTTTTCAGTAACTCCAGCCTTTCTATCTCGCTCGCCGTTTTCAGTCTAGTACTTAAAATTTCCTCTACAGGTGCTTCTTCACTCTACAGTATTCACAGTAGGTTATGATTGCATGTTTTGTAAGCAGCGCAAAAATCAAAATTGATCGTTCTTGTCAAAAACGAGGGGACAAACTTCAACTCTGAATATCATGCATTTAAAGGTGCTATAAAATAAATGTGCTGCATGAAAAAGTAAGTAGATAAGTGTGGCTACTTATCTACTATTAATAACGGAAATGCAGTTTCATAAAAAAAAATCTAATGTCATTAATGGACAGCTCTGAATAGTGATATAGGAAGGTCGGGACAGCCCATAGTGCTTACATTTTGACGATTTGACGTTTTCGCAAAAAATGCGACGCTGGGAGAAAATTTTATATGGTGCTCCTGATAAACATTGTTAGTATGTCCACGAAACATTTGTGTAAGCTTCGATGAATTACTTGGAAAGTCAAAAAATATTAGGGGACAGAAATTGACCACATTTTTGATAATGACCAATATACACGATAGATGTTTTTGTTTTTTTGACAGGCGCTAACGATTAAGCCGCCATGACGGTCAGTTTCACCCTGTGCACTAATAGCATTACTATATTTTCGTCACAGAACTACACTGCGCCGCCTACAAGTCGTATTTTTAGTGGTACATTTTCGAACTTTTTTTATACCGTCTCACCATACGGTGCTTATACTCCTTCCCTTTAGTTTCCATGATTGATGGTGCCTATTCGAATTATTGTTGCATATGGCGCATGTATGGTTCATCGACTTTTAAGATAGTGATACATCGGGTTTATTTTAGGAACGGGAACTGTCGTTTGAATCTTCGATATTGCTTCCTCATGGAGGAAGGTGGACTTTGTATTCATGATATTTTTTTATTTTTCGAAACTTTCATTTCAACGTTTTCAAAATAATCCAAAAGTCACATTTTTGTAAACGTCTGGAGTGCGCGCGCGCGCTAAAAG
This sequence comes from Cylloceria caligata, assembly GCA_963942595.1. Classification (NCBI taxonomy): domain Eukaryota; kingdom Metazoa; phylum Arthropoda; class Insecta; order Hymenoptera; family Ichneumonidae; genus Cylloceria; species Cylloceria caligata. Next base: position 1,787,205 of record OZ012708.1, on the reverse strand, counting down.
AACGTTACGATGGTAACGGTTGCAAATTTTGAGCCATCAAGTTGAAACTTTACACACAAATCAAGTTGCCGCTAAGGTTACCACTTGCGTCTTAGAATTCTACAGTTCACCGTTCATCTATCATCTTTCGTTTACGTCTTGTATCCAAAAGATCGATTGTGGTCGAGAAATTTACGATTGGAAACTTCTGCTATCTGCCTCGCATTTATGACGAGCTGAGAGAGACAGATGTTGTCACTCGTACTCATGGCTGCTCAGTCGATGTAGGATGTCGTTTTAGGTATAATTCAAAACGATAATTATTTGTATAAAAATGTATATTTTTGTAAATTGTAAAAAAATTAAGTAACTGAATAATATTTGTTTCTTATTTTCAGTGTTTTTGTATAAGTTGTTAAAAATTCAATAAAAAAAACTTAATAGACAGACATTTTTTAAATATACGACACGATATATATATATATGTATTAGAATTTTTATATAAATATTTTTTTATATATCTCGTACGATGAGTTTTTAAGACCGTCATTGAAATAACTTTAATTATCAGCCATTTTATGTCAAATTGACGGTCTTTGGACGGATACGACGTAACAATGTTGGCCCGTTGCGATTGGATACACGGGCGAGCCGTCAAATTAGATTTTCGAATACTAGAAGAATCGATCTCTTACTTGAAAATCGTACTTTTTGAATTATAATCGGACGGCAAAAGTCTTCTAGCGTTAGCCAAATTCCAGGTATTTTTACGGATGAGTTGTTCCGGATCAGAGTATCTTGAACGCCAAATATTGTAGTATCGCTGACTGTCAACGTTATTAACATCAGTAATATTGAATTCTTCGCGAAGCGCTGATTTCCAAACCTGCAATCAATTTTCGTTCATACATAAAACCACAAAACAGATAGAATGAAGAAATCTCATGTATGACGTACATAAATTTGGATGCCAGAGGTATACAAAGTAGTATTTTCGAGGAAGATATTAAAAAGTTATCAAGAAAGAATACCTCATTTTCTCTAAATTGACCATTTTTTCTCATCGACAATATTTTATATTTTATGGAAAATACGATACCAAGAATCGAACTTTGAACCGAACGATGGTTTGCCTTAGTCACTAAAGTACAATTTTTCTAAGGCGACAGGCGCTAGCAACTCGGATAAATCTATATAATAATTCATGATGTTGAAGAGAATCTGGAGATCAGCTCAAGTTCTTCGTCCTCAAGTCTCAGAATTTTTCCGCCACGATTGATCTTTTGGATAATAGACGAGAACGGTGAGTTCTAGAGCTGTGAAACGCAGCTTACAGTTCTCTTTTATCCGAAAGATAAGTCATCATGGATAAATTGGCATTACGATTATTATTACCGACCGAGGGGTATCACATCATCTTAAGGCGAGGCGAAACCTCTTCACCGCGCATCTAATTCCCAGAACACACCTACTCGTTCTACACTGAACAGAATGAAATGAAATTTGGTCAATAGACTGCAAAAACGTGAACCTTTTAGGTGACAAACGTAGAATTTTTTAAATAGTAAAAAAAAATTACAGATTAATTATCGGCAGTTACCTGTAATAGGAAATTACTTTTTAAAATGAGTTAGGGCACAAAATGAAAAAACGCCGTTTGTCACCCCCAAGCCAGCACCAAAAACACACACAGCACACCAATTCTGATTGCGATTTCGAAACAAAAAAATACCTTAACCGTGCACGGCAACTATTGTTGATAATCTCGAAAAATAAATCCGCGAAACATGGCCGATGGCTCAACTGTATGAATATATGGCGACATATGCATGAGTCCGAACGAGATAGAATTAGTATAGTCTCACCTCACCTGAATTCCGCGAGGCGCTGGTAGTATATTATATAGCTGTCTCTCTCACACACCAGTAGCGTGAAATTCTATTGTTTACAGTTTTAGTCATCCACTGAGTAGGTATCGCCTCCCCTTAAGGCGAGGCGGAACCTCCAACTTACACAGATGTGCTGCTTCTCTTTCGCTCCGCCGTGAGCGCCATGCTAGCCTATCTCTTTTGTACTCATAGGTGAAGTACAGAGGTTTCGCCTTGCCTTAAGGGGAGACGAAACCTCCATGAATGCGAAACACATAGAGCTAGTATGGAGTACGACGGCGGAGCAAAAGAGGAGCACATCTGTCTAAGTATGAAGGTATAAGCCTACCCTTAAGGTGAGGCTCGATGCCAACACTTCACCTTAACACTTTCGACATCTTTTTCTTAAACTCAGATTTTTGTAAAGACGTCGGAATTTGCGGATTTTAATCCTTCAATGTGGTACAATGTTTCCAACATTTTTTAGAAAATCTGGGTACGAGAAAAACTAGAAATATTCTGTCTCTATCACTCTTGCGAATCCTAGATCGATTGACGCGAGCCTCCACTTAATATAGATAAAATAAGCGAGTGGTGATTGCACCAGTTCATAGGACAATGTCCTTTCTCATTCAAACTATCGGACAACTAATGAAAATTCTATTTTTGTATTAAAATTGTAAAATTTATTGTAAATTATAATAATGCAACATTGAAAATGATCTACGCACCTCTTCTTCAGGCATAGGAGTCGGAGCTGGTTCACTCCCATAAATTCCTGGTCCGTCGTACACATTTAAATGATAAAGCATGTAATTAACTGTGTACATTTTACCGGGCTCTGTAGTACTGAAGGAGATTGACTTCGGTGAACAACAGTCGTGACCAGGTGGATACAAGGCTCTTGTGAAATAACTTCCTGGACGAGCGATTCCCCAAAGGAGAGTTGTTAAGGAGTAACCGTGAAAGATACCCCGCAAATGCCGATCACGAGTGTCAGCCGGATGGATACCTAACAACGCCAGATGTTTGCCTGTAAAAGTAAATCCGATATTACTTTAATTTTACGTTCCACTGTGCCAGTTCTCTTTGTTAAAGTTCATAGTTGAAATTTAAAAAACGCCCAAATCTAACTATAAAATATTGAAGAAAAATCGAGAGTCACCTCTCGAGAGGTGAGCGTTAACATATTCTTTCTGTAATTTTTATGGATCACAGCTTTTGTTAACTATCGAGCGTGTTTCACGTTGCTTCAAACACAATTTTTGAGCATCGCATGTCCACTTGTTTAATCATTTGACAGTAGATGCGATATTCCCTTAGTAGGAATTTTTTTTAATAGAAAATGAGTATCGCTTCAGACTTACCAAGATAATAATCTTCTTTTTTCCAATATCTTCCTCCCGATGCACATTTCTGATGGGTATTAAAATTCTGAATAATCTTGTGGAAAGCGCCTCTGCTAAGTACAAAACCAGCCTGCGCAACATTGTACGCTTGCCCCCATAAAACAACCGGATGACCCAGATAATGGCCATCGTTAAAATCTAACGGAGCTACAAGATATCTCAAATTTTCAGGTATCACCATAGTGTCATCTTTAACAAAGATCACCCACTCTACGCTCTCTCCGTTTCCTGTGTAGTTACCTTCAGCCACATTTTTCCAAACATAGTTCATAGATTCGCACAACACTTGCCAAGAAGAAGTAAGCTTCATTGGAAAACTCAGAATTGACAAATTCGTGTCGTTGTAATGTTCACTAAAAAAATATAGTGTGTTGCAGCTCGTTCCCCAGGAATCACGTATAGCTTTTGCTCGCTTCACCTTTTCCACAAAAACTACACAAGTAATATGAACTTTTGATTTCAACCACTCAGACTCCAAAAGCGTTGTTTTAGCAGCCTTATTTTCAGCCTTTAGTCCGTACTGCCTGTAATCCATGTTCAGTCTTGAAATTCCAACTTTCTGCGTCTCCAGCCACGCTTCGTAAGACACATTTTCTCGCACGTTTAATCCGTTCTCTCTCAGCCAGGAGCTAAAATCTGCATTTTCAAATGCCGGCTTCGAGTGCAGCCGCTTCTGCGCCAATCGCTGTCCGTTGTGACACCACCACGTGTATTTTCTTTTGCAAATATCATGACTGAGATAATCGTCATCAGCGGAGAATACAAGCAGAGCGAATGTGAAGCCAATAACGAAGCCAACGATGAACACGCACTTACGTTTTATCGAACAAACCGTCATCGTACGACCACATTGATAAGTCTGTCCTGATACATCACAGCGACAAAGCAAGTATCTATTCGTGGGATCTGCAATTAATCAATTAAAGCAATTACGCTTAATTTTCTCAATTATGCCAATCACGCTAATTGAAACTCAATAGAATTAAACATAATTCAATGTATTTATCAGAAGTAAGTTTGGTCGAGATTGTAAATTAATATACAGCTCAAGAATGGTAAAGCTTCGGGACCAGAAGACTTTGCCGTAGAGTGTTTGAAAGTGATAACCATTACAGCCCAACTGCAACATGCGATAAATGTTTTTCGAGTCTCAAATTTGTTCAGTGTAATTATAAAAAAAAGCTAAATTGTTCCTATTTACAAGAACCAAAACCAAAGTCTTCCGAGTAGGTACAGACTAATCTCCTCAATATTTATTTTTAACTCTTGAACTATGCTTAAAAAAGAGATTATTGTTTTGGGAGAGGTGGTGCAACGACTTCTGCGATTAAAACGTTGGAAACCATGAAAGTATCACTCCTAAACCCATGAAACTCAAAATGCGATGATACTTGACCTAGCGACTGAATGTATTAGCTCAAGAATTGAATGTACATCTAACATATTTGTATTAAAGTATAACACGCGGAATAAATGATTTGTTTTGATAGTAAGCCGAAGAACAACAAGGAGATCAGCCAGGGTAATTTTGCTAAATTCGGATAACAAATCTACCAGGAAGCATCACAAATTCATAGCTCTGACGATACGCAATCAGCTGCTCCAATAACTTGGTCGGACGGCAGTGTATGCGAGCTCCAAGGATCCAAAAACACACAAAACCTGCCACATACTTTAAAAACCATTCAAAAGATAAGTCTTGGTATACACTAAGGGATTAGGCGACTCACATCCTTAAAAACTATGAACTTTCAAGCAAAGTACATACGAACAGTGTAGGTTAGGTTGAATAAATTGTTTTAAAAATTGTATTGCAATGTCTACTTATATTTCTTGAACTTGTGCATCTAATTAATAATAATAATGTATGATTTTTTTTTCATTATAACTTCATGAAGCTCATGAAATAGCTTAAGCGAACCAGATGAATACTAACTTAGTTATCCATGCGCAAGCTATCGAATGAATTCTGTGAACAAATTGATACTAATGTGTACATAATACAGTTTAATTTGTGTTGTTACCTAGCTTTAATACTTAGTAAATATTAAGTTGAATACAAATTATTCACCGATTCATGACACCTGTAGAATAGACCTTGACACGATTGCTTGACAGTGAAATGAAAAATTAATAAAACTCGCGCACAACCTGCTAGGTAATAAAACAAACTTTCGAACTACGAATAACGATATATATTCTCGAAAGTTGAGCAAATAACAAAAACCTCACAATAGCGGGCAGCCCGAATATTTGTAAACTAGGCAGCGAAGCAGACTTAGAAGCGCAATTCCTATTCTTTTCCTGAGGCGACACAAAACTGGGGGTCATACACCTTGATACACCTTGCGCCTTATTTAGCTGGTGGCTCTACTAGATTTTGCCTCATTCGAAGAATAGGAACTATGCTACAATGCAAGTCTATCTTTGTTATCACAAGCTTGTTTGTTTCCATCATAGATTTAGTAAGATACGACGCGGAGCACCGAAAGAATAATAAGTATGTCTCGATTCCATCAACGCGGGTTAAGCCTGGTTCAGTTTTTTTTTTACCTAATTGTAACATAAGGTAACCAGAGTTTAAAATCCGATCTACGTTTATGAAACGGCAGCTTAATGCTCGACCGTGATGGGGATAATAACACATCGGCAATGTGGTGCGGAGCAGGCATTATCTAAAAGCTGCACAGTTGCAACGGTGCTAACATAATTCGGTGCAGAGTTCTTTCTTACCGAGTTATCCCGGTGTACAGTTTTCTCGTGCACACTTTTTGTGCTGAGCTCTTATTGCGCCGAGTTTCTCGGTGCACAATTGCACCCGACAGCATAACCGATTCTATAGTCATCGTGACTAGCAATTATGACTTTCAAAATGAAAGTGGCGCCATGTTACTTTTCAACGCACTGAAAAAGAAAAAGAAACAAATGTTGCGTTTAAATGCAAACCTAACAATTTTTATCGATCCAACTATTCAAACGTTACAACTATTTGAAGTATTAACAACATTATGGAAGATCGGAGATCCTGAATTAAGTTTTATCTTATTCTATCTTCCGTAGGAGCCGAGAAAAACATGAAAAACAATTTTAACGATATTTCGCACATACGTCACACCTTATCAATGTGTTTTTCGTCGCGATGATCACGAAATCACGAATCTGCGGCCATAAATTTGCGATATCTCCAACAGCTGAAAAACACGCGAAAGACCGAATTATCTAAAAGAAAATTATTACTCTTATTCACATGACTATAACTTCAGTTTCTGCTCCGAATGCGACTGAATTCTCTGCGTGTTGTCTTCGGAATGAATCAAGCTTTCAAATGATCCAATTTACGCCTCTACGACGATTTCTTCATTTTTTGTAAACTTTTAAAGTGAGATAAACAATCTTATTTTTATTTGAGAATCCGGTATTTTTGTCGCAGTTTTTAATTTGATCTCACAGCTCGAAAAATAAAGATATCGGGATGAACGACATCGCATTTTATTCGTTTATTATACATTTTCAATGTTACAAAGTACTTAAAAAAATAGTATTTACAAGAAACAAAAAATTATTGTAAATAAAATAACATTCACGAATCTGTGACTGACACCTATTTCAATCGATCTTAGCCCAATTTTTCAATAAACGGATAAACATCCACAAAAACTGCGCAATTGCCACGTGTTTTTTTTAATTAAAAATTTCTTTTTTTTTTATTTGCAATCCTATGTTAATTAGGAACTAGTGGAATCTCCTTGGCCTGTAATTCTATTTGTTGTTTCCACTGCTCCTGGTAGCTGATGGGCCACTTTCAACGTAGATCATCAATCGCGTATAAAAAAAAAACACCTGTCAACTCTGTCAGTGACCTAAACCGTTCCCAACGGTACGTAACCACGTTCGCACGTCCTACGACACTCCGCTACGTTCGCGTAATACCTATACAATCGCACGTGTTTTGCGATAATGTTTGAACGTTTGAAGTCCAAGCGCAAGATACGTGTGTGCAATCTCCAATAGCCGGAGTAATACACACACTGCGAGTTTCGATGCCAAACAAATAGTGTAAATTGTGAGAGAATTAAAATAAGACATCGCGAAGAATAATAAATAAATGTTAATCGATGAGAGTTAATTTCGATCTATATCACGAGTACTGTCATTATTGTCGAATACGTAAATCCATGTAATTTATGTTTCGCAACGGAGCTAACCTCGGTGCAACATCCATGAATAGTATTCGTAACATTGTCCTAGCTACGATAATCTCTGATGATACGAGAAATTTGGAAAAATGTTGGAGGGACTCGTCGCTTGGGTGCTCAATAATTATTTAGGCAAATACGTAGAGAACTTGAATACCGATCAATTGAGCATCGCGTTGCTGTCAGGTAAGATCACACTTTGATTTTTTTTTTTACCGAATACAAGAATTTGGTTTATTTATCTCACTGGATAGATAATCGCACAAGTGTTGTGGCAAGTATTTTTTAAATTATTGCATCAGGTTGCATTGTCTGTTTACAATCTTGCGACAACGGAAAGCTATTTTGTAATTTATTTAAATACACGGAAGGTCAAATTCCATTTACAAGGCGATCAGCAAAAACTTATCCAGGCACTCAGTTGTATCATTAATGATACTCTTAAGACACAAAAAAAGAGCATAGTACAAAATTAGTATGTAGAACCAACTGGTGACAGGCAGACCGTGGAGTATTATTTAACAAATCTTGTACATGATTGCTACAGCCGTTGTTCTGAAGAATGTTAACAAAAACAACAGAATTCACGAGCGACGGCTGCTGCGCGTTTACATAAAATATTGTGAATCGACAGTCGCTTAACAAAAACAACAGATTTTACAAGCGACGGTCGCTGCAGATGTTTTGGCAAATTTTCAAAATAGTATTCCGTTGACAAATGCTGATGCTGGTTAATGCAATAATTTATAAAAGAATTGTATCTTCTTGACCTGCATAGCTTCTTTTACTTTGGTTATTAGGTGTGTGACTTTCGACTAATCACAGAACATCGTTAGTCATCAACATAAAAAAAGAAATGTTTCTTGGGATTACATTAGCCTATAATTACAGGCAACCAAATTTGGTTGAATATTTGCTATTTTTGGATTACAAGGATTTAGTCTATTTATATCTTGAAAGTTGTGCAGACTTTATGCTTCGCAATTGATTCCACATTGTTTAATTTATATTCATTTTTGTGTAAATCGTAAACTGTGAAGCATAAATTTATAAATGCCTAATGCTATGGTTTTAGTGGTCCTTAAGATACATAATTACTTCTCTGGTAACAAGATTTCCTATAATTTTTCTCTGAACTTCTTATTTCTCATTTTTCTGAGATGTTCTGAAGAATTTTCAAATTTATTGTCAAAATCACACGTTTTTTCCTAAGTGTCCTCATGTATTTTTTGCTATTTACCAAATGATAAATCGAGTTGGAAGTCATTAGATTATAACAAATCCTTAAGGAATTATAATATTTTCTCTTAACAAGACATATTTTCTTCCTACGAGTCGTACTTTCTCAGATACAAAGCTGACAAAGAAAACTGTAGATTGGAAAATATGAAAGGTTCTTCGAACGTAACAAATCCCAAAGTAATTCTCGTGCTTTCTGATAGTAACGCATATTTTCTCCTAACAAATCATATTTTCTCTCTATGAGTGATAGTTTGGCAAATGATAGTTCGCGAAATACATGAGATTGTTAAATGATAACAAATACAGAAGTAATTCTAATATTCTTTCTCATTGCTTTGTATCTTCTCCCGATGAGTCAGGCTCTTTGGATATCAAACTTACTGAGAAAACTCGTATTATGTCCTAATAACTGACATTTTTTCGGATCCTGTACCGATCGTTGAGTATAAAACTGTATTCTTAATATTACATCGTTTTGTGAATAGTTGGGAGAAATTCTGAGCATTTCGATTTTGATAGATACCGCTGATTGACCGCGAGATTTTCGTAAACGCTCGGTATCCGAGATAAAGTCACGAATTATATCCAGTAACTCAACTATCGCTGACTCGTTGATCAGGTCGACGTTCCGATGACGATCAGTTATCGAAAATATTTGGATAAATGTGAGAAAGATCATTAGTTTATAAGAATTAAAGTTTCAGGAGAATTTCTCATTCCTGTTCCAAAATCTGCAAAGTAGGGAAAAAAATTTGATGGAAATGAGAGTAATTCAGAGAAATTTCGTTAACTGTATCTGTAAAAATGAAATGATTAGAATTTTGCCGTATAAAAAAGCAAAATAATATTATAATTCCCATTCAATTGAATATTTATTTACAGGGGAAGTTGAGCTTGAGAATTTGCCTCTCAAGAGAGAAGCTCTGAGGCATATTGGATTGCCAATTGAGGTCAAAGCAGGATTTATTGGAAAAGTTAGACTGCAAGTGCCAGTCCGACAAATAAGGACAGCATCCTGGGTGATCGCTATAGAGCAACTTTACCTAGTTGCTGGGCCAATCAGTTTAGAAGAGGTATCTATATATTTTTTTAAATGCATTACTGTCAAAAAAAAATAAGTCACGTTCTACTGAAAGCTGTAGATTGCGCTGTATCTATTGAGCAATTGATTAATCTGTATTATTAAGAAATAAATTCGAACTACAGAGAATGAAAATGATTTCAGTATGACTCAGAAGTTGAGGAACAGGCTATTCAGGAATACAAACACAGCCGTTTGGATTCTCTTGAGGCAAGATGGCAAGCGCACAAAGAAGAAGATCCTGGTTATTATGCAGCCAGTTACAGTTCATGGCTGAATTATGGCACTTCATTAGTAACAAATATTATAGAAAATTTACAACTGAACATAAAGGATGTTCATCTAAGATACGAGGACGATCAGATTTTTTCCGATGGTAAAAGCCTCTAAATTACTTACTTAATCCTTTGTCGATCGGTCTGCCCGAAAGCGTATCGTAAGGGGTTTATGGGCTAAAAGTAAAAAGCGGCAAATCTGTCGCTAAACGCCAGAGTAGAGAAATCACTCAACTGGGTTAGGTTTATAAAACTGGGAGTGAACAAATTTTCGGTTTTTAATTTAAATTTTTGATTATCAGAAACTGGAATAGCCCTGGGCATTATAATCAAAGGATTAACCGCTCAGAGCTGCGATGCGAGTTGGGTGCCCGGATCAACGTCATGGAATCTCACCGACGCTTCTTTCAAACTTATGGAGCTCGATGGTTTGTCCATCTACTGGAATCACTTGAAAAACAATCAGTTTTTCGGTAGTTTAAACCTTGGAGATTTGGCTGTTGGTATTTTCATCGAAGAACGAGAAAAAATATTTAAAACTATAATATCATTGAAGTTATTGAAATAAAAAACATCTTATTTATTAGATGGCAATGAGCAATTCGGAAAAAACACAATGGAAGTATTTATTATCACCTGTGAGCGCGAGAGCTCACATAAAAAGAGATCGCTCGGAGAATCCTTTGCGATCGACGACCAGACCGAGGATTGTTTTAGACTTGCAATTAGATCAAGTACCACTGTCCATTACAGATGTAAATCGACTTTAACATTATAATATTTACCGAGTTTCATAAATTATCGATAGAGCGGAGAACATTCGATAAATGGTTTTTTTTTCTTAGGAACAATATGAACAAATAGTAAAATGCGTGAAAGAACTAGAGGAAATCGATCGTCGGCGACGTCAGAGAAGATGCCGACCGACGGTTTCCATTACCGAAGCTCCTAAGGAATGGTGGAAGTACGCGGCTCGTTGTCACATAGGAAAGGACACCCTGAAATCGAAAATGACTTGGGATGACGTTATTCAACGAGGCAATGACAATGTTGCTTACGTCGAAGCTTGCACAAAATTATTAGGTAAGTCACGACAAAATATTCGTTCGTTAACAAAATAACCGGTGACAAAATATTTCTTTGGATGGAAATAACCATGATCAACTAATAGAGGATATACTATATTTATTTATGTACAATTATTTATGTATCATATAAATTATTTACCAGTAGAAATAGAATTGAAATTTATTACAATTAACGAGCTATCAGAAATGACATGAAATGGAGATAAACATTTTTTTAGACGTGCAAAATTACCGAAATAACTCAACTAATAATAAGAGGATTTCAATTTGTTTTTTTTTAACTATGTATGACATTCCTAAGATACTCGTGGATTTTCTTAATATTGTATTCGATGATATATTTTTTATTTACGACCAGGTATAGGAATCTCGATTAGCAATGCATTCTAAGTAATATCCCTTTAGCGAATATACTTGGCCGGTAATAATTTTGAAAAGGAATTATTAATGAAATTTCAGAAAGTCCGACGTCGTTACTTTCACCGGAAATCAAACAAATGAAGGAGAAGGTCGAGCATGAGCGTAACTACGATGATTTGCGTCTTCTCCGTGAGTTAGCAATGGCCAGAGTGAGACCACAAAAGTCCATAGTTCAGGAACCAGCTGCGACATTGCCACCCGCTAGAGGAATGCTCGTGCAGTGGTTTCCTCAATGGTGGGGCTGGCACTCGAAAAACGCTCAAACCAGCACGCAAGCCCCATCCTCGACCTTCGATGGCGAGCTGTTGGACGTCCTAGCGGATACTATTGACGACAACACGTTACTTCGACGCGACACGGTATTTGGCCAATTCAATTTCGCTCTCTCGAAAGGCGCGATTTCGGTATGCACAGCCGAAAATTCAGGAGCACCGAAGAAGGTAATGGAGCTGCAATTCGAGAGAGTCCACCTGATCTACGAGTCTCGACCACGCTCTGGTTCTCACAAATTTGCGATAAGTCTCGGGGCTCTCTATCTTCACGATTTCTTAACCGAAAAATCGATGTTTCCTATACTGATTCAACCACAAACGGTGCTGGGTCCGTGCTCGCGTCTGCGTTCCTCTTCGGAAAAGCTGGTAACACAGACGGCTGAGCCTCTCTTCGAGTTGATATACGAGAAAAAGCCTTTTCACATAGCAGTCGATCATTCGTTGCACGTAAACTCTCGGTCGCTCGACGTAGTCTACAATCCAACGGCGATGCAGTGGCTCACGAGTTTTATAAGCAAACCCCACCGCGACTCCTCCAGTCGTCGAATTCAAGCGATGAAGCGTCGAACCCGTCGACAACTCATTAAAAATTGGGAACAAATTCTCGAGGGAGACGTGGTTTATCGGTCAACTTGGGATTTACAGTTTAAAATCTCTGCGCCGCAAATTCTGCTCGTCGAGAATTTCATTGACTCCAACGCAGCTGTAGTGGTCGTAGATTTCGGCAGATTGCACCTAACGAATAATATAAAAAACAGCGAAGTTGTCTTTCGTCCAGGTTCGCCCGGAAGTGATGACGAAGACAACGAGAGATTTGAGACGCCCTGCTCAACGCCACCGGGAAGCCAAGAAAATGGCTCCATCGAGGATATCCCGGGTTTGTCCGAGTTAGCTTTTCATCACAAATTGTACGATCAATATGCGGTTGATCTCTCGGAGCTTCAGGTTCTCGTTGCGAAGGTAAATGACAATTGGAAGCACGCGAGAACGCGAGGAATGTCGACGTTGCACGTCCTCGAGCGTTTTAATATTACTTTACAAATCGGGAGGCGTGTGGTTAGCACCACCGATCCTCAATTTCCGTCCGTGACGATATCCGGAAATTTGCCTCGACTGGTAGTCCACGTGAACGAACAAAAGGTCGAAGCGATTTGCACGATGTACGCTCGATTGTCGAGCTTTTCCGAGACTCTTAGCGCTCCTCAGCCTCAGCCAAACGTCGGGGTTGAACCAGAAAGTCCGAAAAAAGAGACGAGCATGGATCGGAATTCTAGTCACGCGATGGTAGGGCAATTCATAATTGATAAGATGACCTTTGAACTGCAATCGAGGGGACGCAGCGTCGCGGAATTGCAAGTTTCTGGGGTGAAAACTGCACTGAGCAAGAGACCTGCTGACTTGAGCGCTTCTTTGTCCGTTCATGGGCTCTTGTTAGTCGATGCGATGCAGGAATTTGGTCCTGATTTCGAGCTTCTAGTCGCGAGCCACAAACACGTTGGAATGGACAGCGTTTCCGGGAGTTTGAGGGACTCGGAGCCAACTTCTCCGGTTTCTCCGGTATCCCCTGGTTCACCGGATACCACGGTAGGGAGAAAATTGACTTCCCCGGTCGCTTTGACTCGAGCCTTGTCGAGCTTGGCTCACGACGTAAAAAATCCATGCTCCCCAAGAAACAATTCGCTTGTAGGTCTCGATCAGTTGGACTCCGAGGCGCTGATCGTCATAGAGGTGATATTGGTCGATGATCCTTCGGAGAGTCTTCGAGTAGCTAATATACAGTTCAATAATCTTGATATAATAGCAAATCAAGAAACAATTGTGGAATTAATGGGTTTCGCGAGAAGACTCTTTCCGCCTCAGAAATATCGCTCGAAGCGAGTAGAGAGACACGATTCGGTGACGAATTCAACTCTGGAAGCCAAAATTTCGACGAGAACGGAAATTACGTTCGATTTTCATCGACTCAACGTTTTGCTCTTGCGTGCAATTATGCAGGATAGTCATCTGGTGGGACAGAAAATTGCAACGGCGACAATGTCGGACGCGAGAATTCAAGCAACGTTGGCTAATAAGACTTCGATTCTTGGATCTCTCGGAGGTCTTCAGGTTTTGGATCAGACGGTGATCGGCAAGACACATCAGAGGATAATCAGCGTTGGAAGAGATCCTCTCGCTGAACCGTCTCATCAGCCATTGGAACACTTTTCCAATCTCTCTGATCAGCCTGAGGCTTTTCGATTCTCCGCTACTCGGAGTTGCAATCAATCGGAACTTTTGGACAGCGTCGAGACCTTTGCAAATATTTCCATCAGAGTCGGTAGCGTCTGGTACACGCACGCCCCGCATTTGATATCGGAATTGCGCTCTTGCGCCGACGAATTTAAGCAATATCTGAGCAACCTCGCGAGACACATCGGTGCGGCAGCAACGGACATGGCTATAGGTCTTGTCCACGCCGAGGATTGGTCAGGACCTCAACGTAGACGACTTCCAAGCGTCTCTATCGATAAAAACGATAACCCGAGTATTCTACGTCTAAAACTCGACGTTGTTCTCGACAGTCCCGTCCTAGTCATTCCCCGATCGTCGCAGAGCACACAGGTCTTCGTAGCTCATTTGGGAACGATGTCCTTGCAACACGAACCCTCCAATGATACGACTGCGAAGCATAAACTCACTCTCGAGGTACGGGATATGAATTTGTACTCCTTAGACGTCTCGAACAAGATAAATCAAGCTACTAGTCTGCCTGTAAGAGCCGACGACTTGTATTCCTGCAAAGAATCGGGCAAACCTATTTTACACGATACTATGATTAAAGTGACGATAGAACGAGAATTTCAACAGAATTTATCGACTAGGGATATCCTCTTGGAGCAGGAAACGCCGGAAAATCCGATTCTTCAGGTCCACGGAATTGTGATAACACCTCTTCAAGTTTCCCTCTCACGGGGTCAGTACGAACAACTTCTGGACACTATTCATAGATTATTTTCGATGCCAGTTGCCGAGCCAGTGCCCAAGGAAGCGCAGAATCTCAACAGGCACTCGGATACTTACTATTCCGACAAATTCGATCTCTCCGTGAAGGTTCTTTTTGAACTTCCGACCTTAAGCGTAGAATTGAAGCAGGCTCGTTCGGAGCAACCGCTAGTAGAATTATCGATGTGCGATTTCGTGGCAAAGTACGAAAAATTGCAGAAGAAAGAGTCAACGACGCAGGTGGCTTTGCGTTCCCTTCTTATCGAGGATCTTCTCTGTCCGGTGGGTTCTCGTCATCGTTACATGATGCAGTCGTCAGCGCCAACGAGAGCTCGTCTTCCGGTCGGAGTCTCGAAGTCCTGTCCCGATTTGGCACTGAATCGACGTTGGAGAAATAATATCTGCCGAGGTAGCTTGCCAGATCGATTGGAGACCGACACTCTTTACGGAACTATCCCTCCGCACTGGAGAAAACCCGTCTCGATGGTCGACACACCCAACACTCCGCCTCCTTCACCCGGAGTGGTTACCAGCGAGGAAAACCTCGTTCTCCTCAGTTTCACAATGACGGAAATCGACAGAAACCCAGAAGGACGTCCCGTACACAAGAAATGCGTTAGCATAGACTTCAATTGTTTGGATTTAGTAATCAGCGTAGAATCTTGGATGATCGTGTTGGATTTCTTCGGAATAGGGACTCCTGCCAATGCTAATCCTCAGATAACTCTGCAAACGACTTCCACAGTGCCTGAGCAAGACGACATAGCCGAAGAGGTACATTCTGAGACAGACATCGAAGTAAGGTCTTTGACGTTGGTTTTGACGCAATCAGATCGAGAAATTGCGAAAGCTAACGTTTCGAACGCGAGTATGCATATTTTAAAGGACAGCACGAAAGCCAAGGTTTCCGGATCTTTGGGCTCGATGTCGCTCTTGGATTTAACGCCTCATGGTAGATTTTATCGCGAAAGATTCTCCTCTTCAGGCCGAAAAGCCCTCAATTTTCAGTATTCGAGCTACGCTGACTCTCGTAACATGCCCTACGACGCTCAACTTAAACTCAACATGTCAGCAGTTCATTACGTTCATACGCAGAGATTCGTCGCTGAGCTACAGGCCTTCTTCAAGCACTTTTCTCAGCTTCGCACGGTCATGGCCAATCTTCGAAGCGAAGGAACTGCCGTGATAGACGCTAACGAGAGAAACATGAGGCTCTCCCTTGAGCTTCATGCAGGAGCTCCTGTTATATTGCTGCCAGTTAGCTCGAGATCTGACGAATTGATTCTCCTGGATCTTGGAGAATTGACCGCGAGTAATTCCTTCAGCGGATCGACGGTCGAGCCTCAATGCCTTCTCGATACAATGCTTCTCGAGCTTGTCAATATGGACGTTTACGCGGCGAGGAGATTGAAGTTTGATGACCAGAGAGACAACGTAAACACTTTGATGGTCGGTGGTTATCTACTGAAGAAACTGGGACCCTCTTTACTCACGGAAATGTGCCATTTGAAACTACGAATCGAGAGAAATCTCGATACCTACATAAGTCGGGGAATCCCTGACTTTAGCGTTCACGGGACACTTTCAACGATGAATTGCGCTCTGGATCCAGCGCAATACATGCTAATTCGTGGTTTGTTGTCGTACAACATAGGCGAAAATTTGGACGACATAAGACTCTTCATGCAGGATTTAACTGACGCTGCAGAGTACTACGTCTCTACGGAAGACACCTCAGGGATAGTTTGGACGAAATCGTGCATAATTCTTGATATAGTCAACGTAACGCTAAAGCTGCATCCAAATCACGGGATAGCCGCGCTAGCGTGCGTTAATTTTATTAAATCACGACTGACTTTAGACTCTCTGAGCGACGGATCGCAGGATATAGATTTGGTTTCACAGGAAATATTGGTAACAGACACGAGATTCCAGGACGAACCGGTTAACAAACGTTCAAATGTGTTTACGAACATACTGCAACCTTTAAAGCATTTCGGGAGTGTCGATGGTCGGGTACAAGCGGAGGTACATCATCGTAAGCGAAAGAACAACGCGGCGACAACGATTTTGCTGCATAGCATGCGATTGACAGCTATCTTGGATTGGTGGGAAGCGGTCAGAGATTTTTTAATCCTGAATGCACCTGAGCCTCAACCAGTTTCTGGAATCGTTTGCGCCTTAATACGGCAAGAGAGCGAAGCCATACCTGAAACTAACGCTTCTCCTGTCGAGTTGAAACTGAACATAACGGAGTCTGAATTAGTAATCGTCGAGGACACGTCTCTCTGGGACACTAACGCTGTAATTCTCAAATGTACAGCGATAGTCGCCTACCGATCAATCCCAGTGGATGGCGAAAAGCCTCTGTCCTGCAATTTATCGCACTGTGAGCTCTTCTCATGTATTCTGGGCATGGAGGAAGAAACTGCTCTTTCTATAATCGATCCTGTAGGCGCTAGTTTGGAGTTAACGAACGAAAGATGCCTGGAAATACAACTACAGCCTTTAAGCGTGAAACTGAGCTATCACGACGTGACTATGTTCACGAGAATGTTGAGATCTCTTCCGAAACAGACTCTATGGGCAAAGCAACGTTCTCGCGGTCCTCCTGCCAATGCAAAGAGCCACGTTACGAAGCTGTCGGCTTTGGGATTCACGGAAACCGATTGCGAAGCCGCGCTGGATCGTTGCAATGGACAATTGGACGATGCTGCTCTCTGGTTGACTCAAAATGCTATACCTAATGCGGAAAATGCGCCTAAAAATGGATTACTGTTTCATGTCGTTGAAGTAACCACTCCGTGTCTCAGAGTTTGCATTATCGACGATTGCAGAGACGCGGATGTACCGCTTTTGGAATTAGTCTTGATTGATTTGTCTTTGAGACAAGCATTGGACGGTCCCGGTTCTCTTCGAGCAACATTTGGAGTAGATTACTACAACAGAGTCCTGAGTGGTTGGGAACCGTTTATAGAGCCCTGGAAAACCTCGATAGAGTGGGAACAGATGATGACGAGTTCGCTCAACTCAAGACGATTACAGATCAACGTTGATTCCGAGGATTCGGTGAACGTGAATGTAACTTCTACGCTCGTTGAGCTCGTCAAGTTGGTCAAGCAGAATTGGACACAGGATTATTATCTGTCGAATAAGGATGCGGCGTCGATCAAGACGCCAGTTTGCGTTCAAGGATACAGAAGACGATCGCCCTTTGTTCCGTTCGCCCTTAAGAATGAAACGGGATCGAAGCTGTGGTTCAAAACGTATATAGCCGTGGCTGACGACGTTAGAGAAATTAGTATGCACTCGGAAACTGAATATCCGGTGCAGAGAGATGAAACGTGGTCCGAAGTGGCTCCCGGTGGTACCGTGCCATTTACTTTCGAAGAAAGAGGGAAGTTGAGGCATCATTCGACGCATATCGTTAGAAGACATCAAGTGGCTGTGCTCGTTGAAGGGTGGAAGCCTGTTGAACCTGTGACGATCGATCGGGTGGGAGTATACTTTCGACATGCGCTCGCTGACGTAGCGGATACTCAGGTGATATTTCGTTAACAATTTTTTAATTTATTTGAATCTTTTTATCGTTTATTTTCGATTCCTGATTAAAATGATCTATTTGTATTGAAGAAACAGATTGTCGGCAGTTTTGAAGCATAATTCTATACTTAGAATCGTTTTGTCCTTGATTAAATATTTTTTTAGTTCTGAAGACTAATTGGTATCACGGACAATGGTTGGAAATCGTGTTAGGAATTATATATAGATGATGGAATTGAAAGTGAATCGACACTTCTAGCCAGAATATGGTTGGAGGGTAGAAAATTCCAATTTCGAAATGTTTCGTTCACTTTATTTCATTTTATCTCTCAATAAGTCATTTCTTCTTAGTTTGATTAAGGTTTTCGTAGGTTTTGCTTCTATCTTTAAATCTATGAACGACCATTTTCTGTATAAGAGATTCAGAAAAATCGAATTGAGCAACGGCGATTGTATTTTCTGATGTGATTAAACAGATAAATTTTCATAAAAGCTACTGTCAAGGATCGAAGGGACCATACGACGGAATCATAAATTTCTATATCCCGTAGTTTCATTTTTATCGTTATTTTCCAATTGAATAAGGAAATTTATTTTAATAGGCAATGGATGAATGGATTTCAATATTTTAAATGGATATCAATTATTAATTATTTTAACTCAGATTTCTAAGCAGATTTTATTGAAAAAAAAAAATTTTAATACACATGAAATTTATTCTTTCAGATCGCAGCCGTGATTACTAGATTAGTATTTGCCGTGGAACTTGAAGGATCTGCTAGGAAATTGGTGACAATTAGATCGGCGTTACAAGTCTTAAACAAACTCGCTTACGCCGTAGACATTAAATTAGAAAAATTACAGAAGCACATCGGATGTAAGTCGATTAAATTAATTCCAAAAGTATTTGCAAACAATAATTTTTATATTTCCATCTGTGCTTACAGATCAACAACCGTACACTTATTTGAGCGGTAAAGCTTTACAAGTCGCTGCACAAACGGCCATTTCGGTGCCGTTGATGCACACTGGCGTACAAATTAGCCTACGACCTTTACACCCCATTAACGCGTATCAATATTGTACGGAACTCATTGAGTGGACGCTCGTTAAAAAACCTTCGGAAATCATGGAAACTCATATAACGTGCAGGACGAATCAGAATAACATATTCAGGTACTTAACTCGGCTCTCTGTTAACTTTTAGTTGGATAATGTAGAGCGTTTGTCTTTAAATAAATCACAATTATGAACTTGTCTTCGATAATTGCATTTTTCCATCTCATTCCATAAGACTTTTAACGTGGAAAAAAATATTTAAAAGTTTATAGAAATAGTGTATAAAATAAATATAAAATATTTTGTAATATCATTCATTTACGCCCTAGACCACACTCCTTCAGGAGTCAGTTTACTATAAAAAAAAAATCCCAAATTTTTGAGAATTTTTTTCAAGAAAACTATTAGAAATATTATCCATTTTCTTTTTTCCTTTTGTTCAGTCACTCTGGTAGTACAAAATAGTACAAAGACATGCGATTATTATTAATAAACAATAAAATAAAGAAGTTTGTTAATCGGTATGACGCTATTGTCGAAACCACGAAAAAAAAAGAATGATAGTCAAAAATTTTAGTGCAATTTTCCGACGGTTGTACCATTCAAAAAAATATATAAAATTATTGCCATAACAATCTAATTGAGATACCGTTGATATAACGCTTTATGTATAGAATATGCTGTTAAAATTTTAGGCTAATCAACTTATTAGTTGTTTTTTTTTACTCGCGCTAGTTTGCAACAAAGTTTTAATTTCGAAGCCATCTTCACAACAACAAAAACAACAACAACCACAACCACAATAATAATAATAATAATAATAATAATAATAATAATAATAATAATAATAATAATAAATTTCTACGGTGGCTGAAAAAAAAGAAAGAAAAAAATTGCCAACATCTCTTATAGTTTTCTTTACAAAAAAAAATTCTAATAATTAGGTGTTTGTCTATTTTTCACATTAGAATGCCACCTTAAGGAATCAAATAATTTGTGGTAGTTTCATTCATATAGATAATACTATTTTTATTATTTCTTTGACAGGATATGCGTTGCGGTGAGACGCGACAATTATCCAATCGACGGTAGTCAGATGCTACCATCGCATACAATATCGTTGCTACCACCGGTAACGTTGACTAATTTGTTGCCGCACGAACTCTTGTACGAAGTAGGCCCGGAAAAGGGTCGAATCACTCCTGGAAACAGTGCTGACCTGCATCACGTGAATGTCAAGGAACAGCTCGAAGTTGTCGTCCAATTGGACGGATATCCAGGAACAGGAACTGTATGTAAAACAAATATAATCTTCCGATTAAACTATAAATGAAAAATCTTTTACGAATCCACGTAATTCATATTCTTCAGTTGATTCTCGGGCAAATAAGCAATTCCTTCGTTGGTCGCATGCGCTTGACGGATTCGGCTGGAAGAATATTGTTTCTCTATGCGTCTGTGGTCATTGAGAAAGGATCGGGTATACGGATTAATATCACGGCGCCGTATTGGATTATAAACAAAACTGGATTGCCGTTGGTATTTCGTCAAGAAGGTGTCGGATTGGAAGCTGCCGGACAGTTTGAGGAGCATGAAAAGGCTCGAATGGTTGCACCTTTATTGTTCTCCTTCAGTGACGAAGAAGCCAGCAGGACTCTCGCTGTTCGCGTTGGAACGGCAGTTCATCCCAATGGAGTTCCTCAGTGGTCTCAACATTTTCATTTACAATTGGGCGTTCAGGTTGTCCCAGAAGCTTATTTATAATTCTTCGTTATACATCGATCGTCGTCTTGAAAATACATCAAATCGATTTTTCACAGGTTCATCGACTGAGAGTGACCCTCAGAGATGGTAGACCCGACGTGGTGTATTTAATTGGAGTTGCTACGCGCGCTGCGAGAGGAAAATACGGGCCTACGACTGTCATTACTCTGTCGCCGAGATATCAACTGCACAACAGATCTTCCTACACATTGGAATTGGCGCAAAAAAGTTTCACCACTACGGTCGTGAGTGCATTAAGGAGTTTCTATCAGTCGCATTGAAAGCAAGTTACGATACGATTAAACGAAAACTTTGAAAATCATTTTTTAAGTTAAAATTCACGAATTATTAAATTAATTGTAAAATTTAATTTATTTTTATCGATTATATGGAGACGACATGTATCGCATCGCTTTGAGGACATGTGCTACATGTCGTTACAACAACAAATCCCTTTCGAAGATATTTATTCCACTTTGAGATGTCGTTGAGTCTTTGATTTCCGTATTTCATTGTTACAGTACTAACCACTTGATTTTTTTTCGTTAGAGTCATCCGGACGCGCAAGCTACGTACATAACAGCGATGCCGGATTGTCACATGCCCTTTCATTGGCCACGTCTGGACAAAGATCAATTGTTGTGCGTGCGAATACTCGATGTACCAAATTGCATGTGGTCCGGTGGTATTATATTGGACGGAAATCATTCTTTGACGATAAATATCAGAGACACCGCAAGCAAAATGCACTTTCTTCGAGTAGACGTAGTACTACAGGAGAGCACGTATTTCATCGTCTTTACCGACGCTGAGACGATGCCACCTCCGGTTAGAGTTGACAATTTCTCGGAAGTACCTTTAGTCATTAATCAGGTACAAAGTTCCTTCAATTACGCTATTTTACAGTAAATTTTCGAATATTAAACTTCCTCGTAGGAACTTTCTTCCAACTATTTTCATAAAATATTTTTTTCTACATTTCGGGATATCAATCTGAATTTTTTTTTTCAATTATTTATCAATCAATGCTTTGATTTATCTTTAGACTGCGGTATTGGAGAGTTTGCAATGGACCGTCAGACCTCACTGCTCTGTACCTTATGCTCTCGACGAACCGACTCAACCGGCCAGTTTAACTGTGACAGCACCCGGTGGCGTTACCTCGTCGTACGATTTAAATGTATTGGGAGAAAGTCGAGGCATGACGTACGAGAATTTTATCTACATAGCGTTAACAGGTGCGATTTTTTAAAACTAATAACTCTTAACCCCTCAAGTATCAGCGCCGTAATTATACTTCGCCGCGCTTTTGGCATTAGTGATATTTCAACTATAAGCAACATTTTTAAACGTGTTAGAGAAATTAAAAAAAAAACTATAGTATGACCTCAAGGTATGAAAAGTCAAGGTTGTTCGTTGTCAGGATAAACAAACAAAACGCATGTTTTCAGAAATTATGCATCTTGATTAAGACAAACCTATGACAAATTTTCATACAGTTAAAGAGGCAGAGTTGACTGAAAATCATAAAAATGAAATTGTGTTGCAAACGCACATTTGAAATCTTGCGATTTGATAAATAATTACAATTGAAAATCACAATTAGATTGAATATTCTTACAAGTGAAATATTTTTACTATTGAAACGAGTCAACACAAATTTTCACTTTGCCCAAAATGTTGTAATCAACAAAGAATCAATGAAAAACCTATTTTATCAATAGGAACTTTTAAAGACGATGGAGATCTCGGTACCGGTGAGGGAGGTTTAGATCCTCTGGATGTTGAAACACAGAGATTGGTACTAGAAGCAGGTCCTGGTGGCTGGGTCGCGCTACGCAGAAAACAATACGGCGCACGATCACAACTCTGGAGAATGACTCACGATGGCCAATTGCAACACGAAGGTTTTACTTCTTCCGGAATAACTTTGGCGCAAGATTAATTATTTTTGTAATTAAACGTTTCTTTCATATTAGGTTCGAGTCCGCCACGAGATAAACACTCAAGGACTCCGGATACAGTGCTGGTGTTAGATATAGCGGGAACAGCCCCACAACCCTTCACGTACTGTGCACTAGCGTTAAGGCGGACTGATCCACGTCGGAGATCCACGCAAACCTGGCACTTCACCGATGACGGAAGATTGTGCTGCGCTCATCAAAACATGTGTGTTCAATCCAAAGACGGTTTCATGGGTCTGCACGAAGGTTTGATTGCTCATTTCCTTAAGCAATTTTTCGTTTGTCAACATATTGAAGATCAATTCGCTCATTTGTTACTTTTTGCATCACCTTTTTTATTTTGTTTAATGGTATTAAGGGAGAACGACGTATTGGTTAAACTTCCAATTTCAACGTGAATCAATTCAAAACTTTCAACCCAAATTCTTCTAGGAAAACCGTAAAAGTGGGGCTCACTGCGAAAAAAGATTTGAACCCGAGAAAAAATAATTTCTGTCTTCGTGATATTGTAATTATAAATTAGTAAATGAAAAGTGCAACTTGAATGAGTTTTTATTATGTCTGCTAAAGATTGATCATTTTAATTGTGATTTTTTTGTCATTTTTTGTCATTTTAAGTGAAATTCTTTTGATTTTGACCATTTATTGTTGAACAATCATAAAACTGGGAGTCTAACACGTACGTTCTCTCTTGAGTATTCGCGAAATTTGCAGTTTCGTAACAGCTTCAATCCGGACCATGTAAACAGGAAATTATTCCTGATTCACAGCAGTTGAGCATGGTTTAAATAAAATTTTTTTCGATTTCTTTAAAGAAACACGTGAAAATTGTTTTAAGAATTAAAAGGTTTATCGATAATCGTTATCGGTCCATTTCCTTCGACGCAGACACTATTTTCAACCATCAAATATCGACATATGAATCGTTCTCAATTGGTAATAAAAATGTTACAGGCGGCAGTGTCGCCCGTTGGCAAATGTGTACGTATAGATCCGGAAAATGCTACTAAAAGCTAATTAACGTTAAACAATAGTGTCATTCACTGATATGCCAGCTTTTTTTTTCTCATTCCATTAGCACTTTGTATCACATGCACTTGTCGATTTTTTAGAGCAATAAGTCCTATTGAACTAATAAAATATTTGCGATTACAGTAGCCTCCCGCTAAGTACACTCTCACCAAGTGCGTACCTCGGCTCTTTCTCCTCGACCTGTCGCAGGTAGTGGTTCCCTTCAAAAAGAATACAAGGCTCTGATGATTGGATCTTTAGGACTTGTAGCATTTTCCAATGTGCACTTGACACCATCTCCAGTTTTCTGGATGAGAGCAATTGATACTAGTACTTGTCTCACGTGCTCACTCGGTTTACTTGTTCGACCAGTGAAAAACGCTATTACTCGAATAAGAATGCGAAGCGGTGTTGCAGCAAACCGATTTGAAATAATTGCATCAAGGTTTGACCGTATTTGTCGATAAATTTACTTAAACCGTACATAATTTTGTAAATATTGCCAATGTATGTGCAGCAACAGTTTTTTAAATGAATAATACAACAACAAAAAGAGAATTTACAAGCAACAATTGTCACGAATATATATTTTTTATTGTCAATTAATGTTTACAGGCAACAGATGTTGAACATATATCGGCAAGATAGATAAAATGATGTTTTTGTGACGAAAATTATTCGACAAATGCAGACAGACCTTAATGCAATAATTTTGAAATGCTTGATGCATTATTTTGCAAATTTTGTTATCACGATAGTTACCACTAAACACATCTTTGTAAAACTTTCATCGAAGGGCTAATTTCCATTTCTCGCTAACCACACACGTACGAGTGTCGCGATCTCCGCAGAGTTCTAGCGAGCTCCACTGAGATCCGCTGATCCAACGAGTGGAGGTTCAACCCCGTAAGTGAGCACTCAACGGGAGGTTACTGTTCGATGATCATTGAATTTATAATAATTAAACGCAATAATAGTTTTACTCCAAAATTTCGACATAATTTAACGATATTATTAAGATTATTTGACTTCGAGTATCTTAACGAAAAATTCTTCATTCAGGGAGCGAAGCCGTATTGGGTCCGCAAATTCATAGCAGTCCGCCGCCGATAGAGCAACACGTTGGCAGGCAAAAGCTGCGACCCGGTTCTGGCTTTTTGTCGATCAGAGTTACAACTGACGGGCCCACGAGAGTTTTGCAAGTACTGGATATAAAAGAAAGGGTAAATATCTTAGCTCAATAACGTTTAAGTATAATCTTCAATGTGTACAATACATTGATAATCTAAGTATGAAAAGATCGACTGTTTGCGTTTTATTGACTAGTTTTTTAAATTATTCAAATTAAAATACAATTGAGTGGTTAAGCTCAAAGAATTGTCCACGTTTCGCTTATACGCTTTGCACTATTTTAGAGAAGAACATTCGCCCTGCTGGAAGAACGCGACTGGTCGCACATTGCCGTAACGCAACGTCCGACCCAAGTGGATACTCATGAACAAAGCACCGCTTCCCGAGAACTACAATTGAACGTTCGTTTGTCAGCGGGTTTGGGATTATCAATAGTATCTCGCAAGCCTGCCGAAGAATTGCTATTCGCGCGTTTCGCAGGAATCGCTTTGGAGCTCGTACAATCGAGCATTAACGTAACGTTAAATCTAAATGTCAATAATATTCAAATCGACAATCAACTCTTCGAAGCGCAATGTTCATCAGTTTTGTACATCGCACGAACGTCTCGCTTCGATAATGCCGACAGACCAGCGATAGAAGTCGCAGCTGAAAAGCTTTCGTCGAAAAACCAAAATGCCGAGATCTACAAACATTTGGTAGTGAGCGTGAAGCCATTGTGCGTACATCTGGAAGAAAGATTGATATTAAAGTTAGCGGCTTTCGTTGGCGCTGGTCGATCTGAGCTCGACGTACCCGTAGATGAAAACGACTTTAAGGCTCAAAGATTTGTTACCGAAGTATCGGCTGCTCACGCTAAACGCTACTACTTTGGAGCTTTAAAACTAGTTCCCAGCCAGGTAATGCAACAAATACGAAACATAAGTTTATGCGGAAATATATATTTAATCGGTGGCAAAATATACCTAAAATGCATGAAAAGTCGTGTCACAACGTCGAGAAATAATTATTAAATATATTTCTTGTTTGTGAAAAATATATTGCAAGGCAGTGTTATACGTCATAAGATTCAAATTTTTCAGGTAAAATTGAGTGTACTTACGACAACGAAGTTGCCGCCACATCTGCAATCGATTAAGCGAAAATTAGGGTTAACGTTGATCAAGTTTGAGGATGCAACAATCGAATTGGAGCCTTTTATCAAAAAGCATCCCTTCGAGAGCAGTCAATTCTTGATTCATTCGATTATAAGACATTACAAAGACGTAAGCAAACCTTTTACTTAATTTTTAAAGCGTCGCAATTAATTGATAATAAAAATAAATTGGATAAATGTCGATTTTCTTTTAACAGGAATTAAAGTGGCAAGCTGCTGTGATATTAGGCTCAGTCGACTTTTTGGGAAATCCCTTGGGTTTCGTAAATGACGTATCCGAAGGTGTTTCAGGACTGATATACGAAGGAAGCGTTAAAACTTTGGTCAAAAATGTCACTCATGGAATATCCAATTCTGCGGCTAAGGTTACGGAATCGTTATCGGACGGACTGGGTCGTGTGATCATGGACGAGAGTCACGAGGAAGCTAGACAGAAAATTCGCGCGAATAACACAGGAAGCAGCGATCATCTTGTCGCTGGATTAAAAGGACTTGGCTTTGGGCTACTCGGGGGCATGACGAGTATATTCAAACAGACTTACGACGGCGCTGCTAACGAAGGTTTTCCGGTATGAATTTTCATCTCTAAATTTAATGGAATGTTATAAAAATGTCATTTTTTCAATTTAACATTTCGTACATAACTTTATTACATTTTTTTTTTCTATATGCGCGATTTTTCGTTTATACTTTTAACGTTTTTTCGAGCTTCGAGATTAACCCAGGAAATGATCACGCATCAATCGGATAATTTAATATTTTCTCAAGTTAAAATTCAACACAATGATGCAATGATGCAATGCATGATACCTTACACATTGACTTTCTCATTATTTTTCATTTTTCACAAACTTATTTTAATGAGGAAGTACGTCGATCAATTTGGGCTTCCTTATAGGGAAAACGGTGTAAAAAATGGCAAATAATCCAGCATTGTACAATGTTAGAGTTTGTATTAAGGTTTGACACAACACTGCAAAGTAGAATCTTACACGTTGCATTTTCCACTATCAAGAAATTTTAAGTTTCCTCAATGAAAATAATGACAAAACGTTCAAAATATTTAATTTAATCCAATGATTCTCCATGCGTAAGCGATATCGAACATAAAAGGATAAAAAAATAATTTATACAAGCTTGCATCAATGTTAATAATGTGTCTCGTAGGGTTTTTTCGCTGGTTTCGGAAGAGGAGTTGTAGGAACAATTACAAAACCAGTCGTAGGCGTGTTGGATCTAGCGACGGAAACTGCAACGGCAGTTCGAGAGACAAGTAGAAGGTAAGTACTTGGGATAACTTAAATTTCCGTTAACTCTGCAGTTTTTATTGTTAGTGTTAAGATGATGTGACAAACCGTCGGAAACTCTAAATCGTAACAGACATTTTTATCCAATTGACTCAAAGCTGGTTAATACTTTAGACAAAAGGAAATTAGGTTTAGTTTCACGTAGTCATCCTGGATGTGAATCTAATTTGTTTTTATCCAAAACATGAAGCATCTCTGAAAAAATATAGAGAACAAATATATTTTGACGGGGTCTCAAGTACGATAGCTCCACCGGTTTGTCTCATTCCCTTAAGAGGGCAGAATCATTTGAAAATCATAAAATCGAAATTTTGTTGGAATTACACATGAAATCTTGTAGCTGAATAAAAAAATATCGCTCCTTGAGGAGCAAAAAATGAAACAATTTCACTAGTGAAATATTTTCTTGGCTTTGCAAGATCTCATTCTCATCATAAGAACACTACGTCGAGTCCGACTATAAGGGTTTTCCAGTCAAAGCTATTACGTAGAAGTTACAGAGGCAAATTTAGTAATTTTACAGATTACGAGAAGATGAGCTTGGTCTATGCAATTGCAACAGAACTTTAGTTTCATGACTTTTATGATTCTTTTATGACCCCTTCAGAAAAATTGATTGATAATTTATTATTCATTATTTAGTGCCCATCGCACAATACCAAAACGAGACAGATTGCCGCGAGTGGCAAGTGGTCCTGCAGGCCTCTTACCGCCGTATAATTATCAGCAAGCCGAAGGACAAGAGTTTTTGTACACGATAAACGAACGAGACTATACCGAGCTGTTCGTGGCTTACGAGTGTCTGTGCAGTGGTACGGAAAATCTTCGGGTTTTGGTTTCAAATATACGCGTTCGCGTAATTTCCGGAGGAACGAAGAGCGTCGTAACGGAAGTCAGTCTGGCAGATTTGTTACACTGTCAGCCTACGCATAAGATAGAGAGCGATGGCACGACTCTGCATTACATTGAGCTGACGTCCAGAACTGATACGGCAACGGCTCTTCACGTCGACGGGCCTGAACTTTTGCGAAGGCCCAAAGTTCGATGTGACAATGAAGACGTTGCGAAATGGGTAAGGGATTATTTTTATCGATAATCGATAAAGCGAAACCGCTGACTGTCGTTCCCGCTCGATTCCGTAAACGCTGACTCAATCGATGACTAACCTTTCCGTGCAACTTTTTCCTAAGTTGTCAGGATTTTACAGATAAGAGCAAACGTTTGCCTGACGAACAGCATATCAGGCTATCGACTAAAAGTCGTTTTTTTTAAATACTGCACTCTAGTAAAATTGATACGGAAAGGTTTGTTGCAACTTGGCGTCACGTGTACCACGGGACATTTATCACGCGATTGTTGCGAGAGGGATCGGACGAGTGCGCGGTAGAGCACCAGGTGTTACGTGGTGCATCGTGAGGTGAGTCTCACATCCTCTTAAGATGATGTGCTACTCGTAAATTGGAAACAAAAGCTGTAATGCAAATTTCTCCGTCACAATTGATCGTTTAGGATAAACGAGAAGAACGGTAAACTGCGGCTTATAACTCTACGGTTCACGGTTCTCATTTTATATCCAAAAGATCAATCGTGGCGGAAAAATTCGCGATCAAAAAATTCTGCTGTCCCTCTCGCGCGCATGGCGATTTGTGACAGACGGCAACGTGTAGCAGATCGTCTTGAGACGATGCGAAACAGATCAGTCGTGATCAGAAACCGAAATTCATTTTTTTTCAAGGGTGCTGAACATTTAGGGAAAGCCGCGAGTTGTTATCGTCTCCGTCTAGCAGTGAACGCTAATAATTTGCTTTTCCCAGGAAAGATTTATTAGCATCCTTGAAAGATAAAAATGAATTACAGTTGTCGATACTACGGAAAGAACGAGGAAGAGGATGTATCTCAGAATCGGCTTAAGACAATGCATTGTAGGGATCGCGTGAATACTGTACAAATGCCAAAATATTTGTTCCGTCTCCCGCAGGTATCGCAGCAGATCAATTACGCCAAAGGAATGCACGGAGAGCGTAGTCTGACATTAATGTCGTCGGATAATTTGCTGGATAACATCCGTTCGTACAACTAATCCCGCGAAACCAAAATTTAGTTATAAACGATGAAGAAATATGACGATAACTTTTTTTTTCTTAATTGCTGCATTGATCGTATCTCTTGAGTTCGTATAGTCGAGTTTAACAATTGTGATTTTCATGACATGTATTATATATTATCGATCATCACCGATAGATCAAATATCGTAATTGGTCATCGAGTCGAGGAAACAGTACATTTCGTCTTGTTTTTTTTTTTTTTTGTTTTTTTTTCCATCTTTTTGATAATCTTATTTGCAAAATTCGTACCTTTGCATACATCGAATTAATTTTATTTTCAAATGTACGATATTATACGACATCTTGTGAAAAGACTAATACCAAAGTTTGTAAATATTTTATAGGATATTTATTTTTCAATATATCAAGTCAATGATCGCGACATCATTGAGTTTTGTGTCCGAATGCACAAAGTAGCGCGGGCGCTCGTGATCACAGCGATTGTTACTAATAATATAAAACTGCTAGTACCTAAAAAATATTGCAACACACAAAGACATCATATTTTGTTCCTATAATGTATATAAATGTATAAACTTGATAAAAAAGAAGAAAAGAAAAGAAAAAATATTGAAATATCTATTTATCGATTCGACGTAGTGAACTTCTTTGGATATTATAATCTCCATTAAGTAAAACGTGTCCTGGCACTTTCCAATAATGTCAGATGTGTAATGCATTCTGCCGGCATGGCGTATCGCTGTGTGCTGCCACATTGCAATCACCGTGCTATCAAATTTCTTGCAGGGAATATCAATTGAACTAATACAATACTAAGATAAGTGTTTGGAATGTTTCGATAATTTGCAGTATGACCCGGAGCTGCTTATTCTCGGAACGGATAGAAACGATCGAAAGAACGTAATATCAAACGCTGTTGATTACGAGATAACGATTTGATTTTTTTATACACAATCACAACTGTTACAATAATTTAAAAAAAGACTTAAAAAATATGAAATAAATTAATGATTATGATTATATGTTGAATTAATTGTATATTTTGTGACTTGAAATTGGTTTTAGACAAAAATTTTAATACGATGACGTTTTTCAAGAAGATGCGCTATCTCTCGGTCGGTAATCAAAACCGTAATGTAAATTGTAATGTATCTTCGTCACGATTGATCTCTTGGATGTAAAAAAAAAACGAGAACGGTACTTCTGACGGTTCAACGTTCTCGTATTTGAACCGAAAGATCAATCATGGCGGAGAAATTTGTATTACAGGTTTTATTACCGATCGGGGCGAACTCGGATTTGACAGAAGTGTAAGGGTGGTAACCGATGTCTCGAATTTCATTTTGACGAATTGCATCAGTCGTTCCTGATCGGTCATAAGCCATTCGAAAGATTTATGTAGTCTTCGAGACATTGGTTACCACCCAAATATAAAATGAGTGAGAGAGCGCATTTTTTTTCTCGCTCCCACTCAACGAAAACATGATCGAAAAGTCATTGCTTCATCTTGTAATGAAAATCTAGCCTTACGCGTTATGAAGAACCGTTCGCCTTGATTGTCATCAGTGTACGATGTCAAAAATCTCTCGTTCTCGCAGTAGGTAACAGTGCGATATACATCAGTGTCAGGAAGCAGCGCGATAGAATGCGGTGGTAGCGTATAAGAAGAAGAAGAAACGAAACTCGAGGTGGCGTTAGCGGTAAATCAAGTGGGTGCGGTATTCGGTGATTGCCGTACTGGATGGAGAACGTGACCGAAGACGCAGCGAGAATGATAGCCAGCATAGTGTGTGTCACGTCGTTGTTGGAGCAGCCACTGCTCTGTCGTTGTTCATAAACACAGTGTTGTCGCGAGAGGTTTTATTTTGACAAGTAAAAGCGTTACTCGTCTCGCGAAATGTTCAAAGTACCGCTGGTGCCCTGAGGTTAATGGTTAACGGTGTCCGCGCAACCGGCTGACTGTAAAATCAGTGATATACGAGGCCACTGTTGCCGCTGAGAGCTTCCTCCGTGCTGCATGTGTCACTCGAATACGGTCCTGCCCTCCACGGCTACCGACGATACATCGACTCGTTGAAAAATTATTTTTTTTCTTCTATTTTTTGTTATTTTACATACGTTTTGTCGATAATTAACGTCAACGCGTTTAGTTACGAGGAAATATATCCTCGCGAAGACGGTCTGCAATACAAATGTGCTGCTTGCCAGTGCACTGCTTCGTTCTGGTGAGTTTTTAATAAATTCGCGTGTGTGATGCCCGGGAGTCGTTCGAGCACCGACCCAGAGCATAAGTCACCGCGGGAAAGTGGTGAGGATTCTGAGGATGAGAGCGAGATTCTCGAAGAGAGCCCCTGCGGGCGGTGGCTCAAACGTCGTGAAGAGGTACGTAGATAATATTTCATTAGTTTTTTGGGTTTTTTTTTATTCAATAAAGTTTGGAAAAAGAGAGGAGAACGTATCTTGTTGATGTTTCCGAGTTGTAAACCTCTTGACAGTCATCGGATGTCTTTCAGGGTCAGGGTAGCCACAACCGGAATCATTGCGAATCATTGCTTTACGCTGCGACTGACGAATAGGAGCGATACACCTTTGCAATGCTTTCGATTGCAAATATCCGTTTCAAAGATTAGTTTTTTGTTATTTGAGATTAAACAGTGCTTCGAAAGGTTTGCGTGGAATTTGTACAGAAAAGAAGTTTACGAAGGATTTTAGCATTGCTTGTAATTAGGGAGCGAGAGAGAGAGATCAATGTATCTCGTTGATCTTTTTGGGGTTGTAAACCTCTCGACAGTCAACGAATGTCTCTCAGGGTCAGGGTCGCCGTGAGCAGAGTCATTCAGAATTGTCACTCGAGGAGTAACACTTTTCAATGCTTTGTAATGCTTTTGGTTGGTCAGATTCAAAGATTCAAAAATCATATTTTCTTCTTGCAGCTTGAAAAGCGATCTAAAAAATTTTTTGTCAAATTTGTACATAGAAGAGGTTTAGTTTTTAATTGTGCGTAGCTGAGAATAGAGAGAGAGCGAAAGAGGAATGTATACCGTTGAGTCCTCAGGACTGTAAGCATCTTCCAGAGCGTAAGATGTATCTCAGGGTCAAGGTCGCCACGAGTAAAGTAATTGCGAATGGTCGTTCGTTGCTGCGATTAATGGCTAAAGGCGATGCAGATTTGAAATGTTTTTATTTACAAAGATCAGAATCCTTTTATTTGTTTTGAGCTTGAAAAGTGCGCTGAACGATTTGTACAGAATTTGTACAGAGACAAAGCTTAGAGAAGAATTTTTTAATAGCGCTTGGTTCGTTTTTGATTGATAAATTTATAACGAGGGACCTTTGTTTCCAAGTATCTTTCCAAGTATTTAAAGAAAAAAACTTCAATTTGTTGGTTTCTTTTTTTAAAGAAATATTTTACGACACCAATATGTGTCTTTAAGGTAACGCATACTCTGATTTTATAATTAAATCATAATGTCACCATTTACAGATTTTAAAGCATTCTTAGGACAAAAATCAACTTGTCTATCTATTTAAAAAAAAATTTTTAATCTGTTGTACCGTGTTTTTTTCTGCATTTAAGGTAATACGTAGTTCAATTTTACAATTGGTACATAATAGCAATGTTCTTAATAATTTTTATAAGTAAAATAATCATTTTATCGCTTTTAATATTTCAATATTTACCGTCACTGCTTTGTATTCGTTTGAATAGTACGCAGTTTTGTTTTATAATTGAGTTATAATGGCGTTGTTTGCTGTTTCCTGAGTCTTTTTATTATAAAAATCATTGTATCGCATTGATCTTACAACATTTTGTGTCATTTTTTTGTTTTTTGTTTTATATAATACTCAGCAAAACTTCACAATTGATTCACAATGACGTTTTGAGCTGTTTAAAAAATTCTATTTTGGAGGCAAAAGTGTTAATTTTTGTTGTTGTTTTTCTCTGCGAGTGTTGACTCTTGTTTTATCACAGATTTGTAATTTTCGAATAGTGCACAGTCAACTGTTTTGATACCGGTGACTCCACGCGACACAGTTTATAATCCTCTTATCACATTATTACAGTGTTACGTATATCGCTGATGCATTGCGTACTTGGAATGTGTTTTGTGTATCCCAGTATACAAAGGAGGACAAACGAGAAGCCGTGAACAGAAAAAGAAAAATTGTCACACTACGGTATTGAATATCAGTTACATGCATGTGGCTGATCACGAATTAAGAAATTGAGACAACTGTAGCCACTGCACGGCAATCGTTTTATGCGTTACAAATGATACGAGTCTATCGGGTTTCATTTCATAAATATATACTCCCGAGAAGACTTTTAAATATAAATTATATTATATTGCACAGCTCATGTAGAAAAGCTCCAAATTATGTAATATAAATATTTAATCGCTGCTTATAGATTTATGATACGGGAACAGAGAATTCTAACGAGAAAGTTGTTGGCACAAGTATTTATCAATAACCATTAAGCTGTTTAATATTTACAGCTAAAAATATATTTGGTATATTTTTGGCATCCAAGATGACACGATCAAAACTATTTCTCTATTACTCGAAGGACTGCATTTGTTCATTTTTCAATCTATTATTCAGTAATATTCTACCGATTGTTGTAAAATTTACAAATTTATACAGATTATTCAATTGCATTTTTCATCTGCTAATAAATACTAAAAGTTAACTTCAGTTTTTACATAAAAACTATCGATCATTTAGAAAAAAGGATAAATAACATTAAATTTAGATTTTTTAACGTACATTTTAATGACATTTTTTGCATAATCCTCCGGGATATATTAATGCTAACTTCGAATCAAATGATTCGATAACTCAAATTCAATTGACTCAGAATATTATTTACATAATTTATGAAAACTTGTAGCACGAATTTATGCATCAATTTCATTTCCGAATCTGTCAATGTAATACGTTTTAATTTAGAAAAAAAGCGCAGTTTTGTGTAACACGATCGCTCACAATTTTTCCGACATAATTTACCGTGTGACACAGATAATATATTCAGGTTTAGTTAAATCATTTTACTTTACCAGGTAAACAATATGACGATGAGATAATCCTAACATTTATCTTCTATATTTCAATAGAAAAAAATTTTTTCTTGTGATTTTCATGTCAGAGTACTTCAAAAGTCCGAAAACGTGGTGAAATTATATTTAGAAAAAATGTTCATACGTGAGTGAGTGAGTGAGTGAGTGAGAGACTGAGTGACTGAGAGTGAGTGAGTGAGTGAGTGAGTGAGTGAGTGAGTGAGTGAGTGAGAGAGAGAGAGAGAGAGAGAGAGAGAGCAAAATTGAGATGGATATATCTCGAGAACGAGTTACTTGATTATCCTGAAACTTTGCACACGGATCGGATCGTAACCCCCGTCAGCTTGGTGCAATTTTTGAACAAATCGATAACGGGTATTTTATTTTATGATTATTTGAGTTTCCGAAAAAATAAGATCCGCTATCTAGATTTCATAAATTTTTTATCTATCGAGTTATAACTATCTACTAAAATAGAGCCGGAAACAATGTTATTCGGTATTGAGTTTGGCAAGAATCGATCAAGACGTTCAGATTTTATTGAATCATGAATTTTAGTAATTAAAAAAAAACTATATATATTTTTGTTGTAACTTTCGTAAATTTTCATCTATCAAACTTAAACTTGGCATACAAATTGGCTAAGGGACGAGAACACTTAACCTTCAATTTGGTGAGAATCTATTGAGGGGTTTAAACTTTATGAAATTTGAAATTTTACTTTTTACCAATTACTCTATGAGGAAACCAGAATAGAGATAAATCATTCTCCGTAGAGAGCAATCTGTGGATTGGTGAGAATTATGAGAAAGCAATGTGAAAACTTGAAATTCACGGTTTATATTATCTAACTAAATTATAAAGCTGTATCAACGAACGAACGTTTCTTAAAATTTAAAAAAAAAACGTTTGACGAAGCACAACTTAACTTTGAGTCAAGTGTCGTTTAGATTTCTACATTACCGATCTTCTGGCTAGATCGATTCCTTTTATCATTATCGATACCGATTGCTTTATCAATTCAGTAAGAATTAATGAAGCAACTAGACGATTTTTTTATTCGTCATAGACAATCTTTGGCATAAATTTCAGGGTTTTAATTCGTTACGTATCTATACCTTCGTACTCAGTCAAGTGAATGTACCCAATTACATTGTGCTCTACTTATCAAATAATAAAACGTTGAGTGTCAGGTGCGATATTGCAACCTTGTAACAGTATTTCACTGGTTGTCACTGTTATCTCAGGGCAATTTATTTTTAACTACGAAAAATTAATTTTTCTAATCACGAAGACGAATATAATTTTTTTAAATTGTTTATAATTCGTGTAAGTATACAATAATCGGCTCGTTGCATAAATCTTAACCGGAGGTTATTATCGCATTATGTATTCGTAATAAATGAAAATAAAAAGATGGTGCAATGAATAATGAATATCCAAAATCCATCAATGACGATAGATCAAATCAATGGAAATTCGCCAAAAAAAATCACTTGCCTGTCGTGATAATTTGTTTCATTATAAATATTTCAAGTTGAAATTTATAAACATTTGACGACGTCGCAAAAATGGTGTTTCAGAGTAAAAAAAAAAAAGAATTATTACTTTATTTACTCCAAAAATAGCATCGATAAGTGGTTTGTAAATTTTTTTCATGTCCGGAGGTTTATGCAACCAATTTACTTTCAATGAATATTTCTTCGTGTGCTAAATAATTCACGGTAAAGAAAAAATTGATAAATCAATCGAATGAAAAATAAAAAATGTGCAAATTTTTCTTTTTCTTCTGAGTTGGAAACATCTTTGTTAAAAAATTATAAACAATTTTTTAACGACGTAAAAGAATCGGGTTATCGACTTGACGTGTCACGCCTCATATATAATTATACGTAACAATGTAATATTAATCCTAAAAAAAGTTATTTGCAAGTTTTAAAAGAGAAATATATTGACGATAATACGTTTTGTTTTTGCACAACAGGTATACGTAGGCTCAAAGTCTACATTGGCAGAAGGCACAAATTTTGGAGCAGCAACGAGGGGAGGAGAAAACGAAGTTACCGAGATGGAGGTAATTCAAGAACAAAAAAAAAACAAAAAACAACATTTCTAAATCATTTTTTAAATATAAATTTCTTATGAAAAACATGCGTTTTTCGTTATAACATCGTGTTAAATATTAAGAAATTTCTTTTAATATTCCTTTTACGGAAACTACTTGAAAAGTTAACTTAAACCATTGCACAGTTGCGGAGTAAATCGAATCTCAAGGCCAACGGTATTCTATTGATTATACGTCACGTAAAAAACAATCTCACGATATATATATATATATAAACGTATCACATTGCACTGGGTTTATGTACTCGGATAAATATGAATATCCGTAATCGTTAGCGTTATGTTGAGCTCCTCCATCTCCCCTCTTTTCAATTGTTGGCAAGGTCACATCCATGTAATGGCAAACAAGCATGAAAATGTTCCAACTGCGTTCGAAGTACGATGCGTATATATCTCGATATTGATTAAAACAGCATTAGATCCTTAAAACCTGACGCAGTGAAAAGTATTATTTGGTTTCTTGAATTCTAAAAATAAGAAGAAGCTGAGTTTTTGAGAAAAATATGTTTCATTACATCTGAGCCTGAACTTAATTTATATTCGAAGCTTGAAGAACTTACGTTTATTTGTTATTAAAATTTAGTGCAGGGATTGTTTATTCTGTTATTGTTGCTAATAATTGAGAAATATGCGAGCGATGAAGTAAACTTAACATTTTCAAAATCGATATTCTATACAATTATTAATAAATTAATTAATGTTTTTTCGTTAACGTTATTTTACATTTTGCGAATGGATTGGGAATTATTGCTTTGCGAGTTATATATTTTTTCTTTATTTACTTTTGCAATTTCGTTAATTGGAATTTTATTGCGAAAAATATGACTTTTGAAATAAAAAAAAAACTATCGCTCCGAATTTTTCTCTTGTATTATTTACAATTTTTTCTCATTCTGATCTAACGTCTCGAGAAGTAGAAGCTGGTTGACATAATTAAAAAAAAAAAAAAAAAAAAACTTGAAATAATTTTGGTAAAAATTATTTCTAGTTGAAATAATGTTATTTTACAAAATTTACCAAATATCTTTGCATCTGCATTTCTCTTTCCTTGCAACAAATAGTCACAAACATCCTTTCGTGTTGTTGATTTATGTCAAAAAGATCAATGAAGAAGTAATAAATATCGTAACGATGATACATTTTACTCCTTGAAGGGAAAAAAAATAGAAACATAAAAAGTCGATAAAATGTTGATGCAACAATTGCAAGACGATGCAACAGGGATATTATAAAAATTTCCGAACAAGATATTCGTGAAGTAAGTAATGGTGTTATTCTCTCAGGTGGTACAGAGGGATTTGCCGGGAATCGATTGCGCCTATTTGGCAATGGACACGGAGGAAGGAGTCGAAGTGGTATGGAACGAGGTACAATTTTCCGAGCGAAAAAACTTCAAGGCACAGGAGGAGAAGATACAGTTGGTTTTCGAGAATCTCACCCAATTGGAGCATCCAAATATCGTTAAGTTTCATAGATATTGGACGGACAATCACAATGACAAACCGCGGGTGAGTAATCGTTTGTAGTTTATGCGCACATCGCAAACACACACGTGGAACGATACGTTAAGCAATCGTGCGCCACTTTCTAGATTTTGTTTACCTTGTAACATATATATATTCCGGTACACCACACGTGTTTTTGCAATTACAGGTCATATTTATAACCGAGTACATGTCCTCTGGATCTCTGAAGCAGTTCCTAAAACGCACAAAGCGCAACGTTAAGAAATTGCCACTTCAAGCGTGGAAACGCTGGTGCACGCAAATTCTTTCGGCATTAAGGTAAATCTGAGTTGGAGAAAAATGTATTGAAACTTTTGAGGTGAACATGTCGATATCGAGACTCACTTTAAGGGTTAATTCCTCTTCGACTATTGAGTAATTTTCCATCTGTATATGCAATATTCAACAGTTGTGTTTAAAGACTAACGAAAAATAACTTAAATCTTCCGAGAGATTGGAAAGAATTCTTGCTCTACTCGAAAGTTAATAGAATGGTACGAAAATGAGGCTTTTCGATTTTCTTTTTACTCTTTGTTTAGTTGCTAATTTGATTCACAAGTTTGAATTTCAATAATACCTAAACTCATAATATTTTCTAAAATCAACAGAAATTGCGATTTAAAAAATAGAAAGAAATTTTTGAGTGACCCTTAACACCATATTTTAAATACAATTTTCAGCTATCTGCATTCCTGTTCGCCTCCTATTATCCACGGAAATCTGACCTGTGACACGATATTCATTCAACACAACGGTCTCGTCAAGATCGGCTCAGGTTGGTTACTCTTTTTTTTTCTTCATCACGTAACTACATCACAATACCGACGCTGTTACGAAAATCGTACGTGAGTCATGACCTCTCTGTGTTAACTACTCGGAACCTTGTGTGAGTAATAAGGTGGCTTTGTGGGTGTTTGACACACAATGAATGAGATTAAGCTACTAAAGCTATTGGTCGTATTTTATATTTATCTATTGCGTCGTACTGCAGACAAAATCGTCGGTATATGCTAAGGCGCGCGTAGTTTGATATTCAAGAGAACGAATAAATGTCTCGATATAACGAACGAAGAAACGAATGCATTCTGTCGTTTTTCAGCCTCGAATGATAATCACAAACGTTCGCTTCCGCGAAACAAATTCTTTACGATGCAATCGTTTCTTTAGCAAATATTCCACCACGTGGGAATAAACATACGAATTACAATGTTTGTTATAACTAGATTTTTTTTATCGCTACCTCGAAATTTTACGACATTTCGTATTTTATATTTAGTTTTCGCTTTGTTTTGACACGTCGATCAATGCCATGATAATAAATGATATTATCTTACCGCTGGCCTATAAAACGGCGTATTATTCTTAAATTTTTTACGATATTTGTCCAGATAAACGTTCAAATTTGTTCGGAAATATTTTCGTTTTTTTTTGCAATTGTGCGACATAGATAAAAAATCATAATATTCTTGGAAATATAATTTTCCTGTAGTTCTTTTTAGAATCGCACTTATCTTCTCGGAGGTTTATTTTCAAGTCGAATAAGAGATTGATCGTTATCTTATTTTAACATTCTACGATTTTTCTTCGTAATTCTATTTTTTCAGTTATTTAGAATTTTATGGAAAAATAATAAGACTTTTAAAGTTCTCTTGGTTGTTTGTAGCAAAAAGTAAAATCTGTACGAATAAGAGACACGGTAAACGGAATGTAAATGATAAACACAAATGCGTATCGTAGGAATTCGTAAAAATGGTGAACGTCGAGAAATTCTCAGTTGACGTAAAATGCTGACTATAACGAAGTCGAAGGAAAATACATTTGGCAGTTTTCCAACTGACAAATTGCCAAACGTGTAAAATAAGCTCAAAAGGGTAAACGATTAAATACACTAATATTACGTGGAGTTGAATCGTCTAAAAAGTTTATTACATCGATTAATAAATGAGTTTTTAATTAAATATTAACTTCAAAGTCGTACGAACTTAGAAGGCGTTCCTTCGAGTTAAGCAGTATTTTGTGCTGCCGTAACTCGGATAAGTGACGGTCTAACTCCGTGTTGACTGGCGCATCGAATCATAAAGAGAAATATCATTTTTCTCTCCTGAAACGGTCGAGTGTATACGACAGACGCGGAAACGTGGTTTATCGCGATTTTTCTCTGTCTACGTGCGAATACGATAGAGTGAGAATGCAATACGACAGTGGATGCAATTGATGACGAAGTGGGGCTTGCAAAAGAACTAGGATCGCGTACGATGAAACAAATATATTTTTTTCTTTACATTGAAAAACAGTAAAAGTGAAGTTTTTCCTGCGAAGCTAAAATTCCTAAACAATTTGTTTATTTTTTACAGTGGCTCCTGACGCGATACATCATCACATAAAGACCTGCCGAGCCAACATGAAAAACATGCATTTTGTTGCACCGGAATACGAAAGTGAGTTATTAAAAAATGTGAAAAAGATAAAAAATAAGAAAAAATGACAATGAATCACAGGGTAATTGTAACGTTGTACATGTTTCAGATCCAGTAACGCCCGCTATTGATATTTATTCCTTTGGAATGTGTGCCCTGGAGATGGCGGCGCTAGAGATTCAGGGAAACGGCGACAGCGGCACAACGGTGACCGAGGATAATATAAGAAAGACTGTGGAATCGCTGGACGATGGACAGCAAAAAGATTTCATTCGTAGATGCCTCAGAGCTGATCCTCTGAGCAGACCCAGTGCGAGAGAACTTCTCTTTCATCCAGTGCTGTTTGAAGTCCACTCGTTGAAATTGCTCGCGGCACACGCGTTAGTCAACTCAGCGAGTAAGCGTCAAAAAATATAATTATTTACTTAGCAAATGATTTGATTTTTGGAAAAATTACCTTTACACCTATTAGGAAATGTTTGAAAAAAAAAAAAAAAACAACAAAAAAACATTACGTTTTGTTATTATATACCAAGCGTAGTTTATTAACTTTCAGCCAATATTTCGGAAACTATAACGGACGAAGTGCTTCAAAGGTTATACGGTCCGGACACTGTAGTAGCCGAGATCAGATATCAGGGTCGACCACCGCAACAGATTCGTTTGAGCGACATACCCGTTGCGGAAAAATTAGAAAAGTTCGTTGAAGACGTAAGGTGAGTAAAAGAAAAAAAAAAGAAAAAAAAACTTTAATCATTGCAATTAAATTATTATATATTTTTTTTCTAAAGACTTGTCATTTATTTATTCTTTAAAATACGTCTTTTAGTCAAATATATCGCGGGCGTTCTTCATAGATCGAACCTCGTAAACCTGAATAAAAATTTCTACTTGAATAATGAAGAATATTTATAAATATTTTACTATTTCAGATATGGAATTTATC
Organism: Cylloceria caligata; assembly: GCA_963942595.1. Taxonomy (NCBI): domain Eukaryota; kingdom Metazoa; phylum Arthropoda; class Insecta; order Hymenoptera; family Ichneumonidae; genus Cylloceria; species Cylloceria caligata. The sequence goes on along the minus strand of OZ012708.1, from coordinate 1,745,340 downwards.
CGTTAACGGCATTTATGGCAAAGTCACCACCACCGGCTCGTCCGCGTGCGATATCACCCGAGATTACGGAATCCGTAAAGTCTGTGACACCGGAACCGGTTGACGTAGAATCGCGTAGAGTAGTGAATATGATGTGTAACGTTAAGCCTAGGGAAGAGAGTTGCGAATTGCTTGTGAGTATTATTATTATTATTATTATTATTATTATTATTATTATTATTATTATTATTATATTATAATAATAAGTAAAGCTAGGACTCTGTGAAATGAAATACAATAATAATATTAATGTTAATAAATTTCTAACTCGTCTTGTAACGAATTTTCAGATGACAATATTGTTGCGAATGGACGACAAAATGAATAGGCAATTAACGTGCCCCGTAACACAAGTAGATACGTCGATGCTCCTTGCACAGGAACTTGTACATTTCGGGTTTATAAATGAGGTAAATTGAAGCTCAACGTGAAATTGTACACGAAGAAGATTTTTTTTAAATCTTAATCCGTGCGCAAGTGTGAGATAGAATACATCATTAAGGTTTATTAAGGAACAATTCAGAGAGAGGGAGAGAGTGTTTGCGTGTGTCATATCATCTTATTATTTGACGTGATACAAAGCTCACTTATATCGACTCAGTCAATGTAGCACATTTTCTTGAGGTGACATGCCACAGTCGATATTAAAAACTTTTTACCAATAATTTCAAGAGTGTCAGAGATTTTAATACATAAATTGGATAAAAACAAGTTAGGTATTTGTTCGGACATTCGTTACACGATTAAATCTAATTTGCTTAGGTCGAGTTGCGTCCAGGATCCTTGAAAAAATAGGTAAACAGCTTTTAATACGAGGTGTGCGTTAAAATAAATAAATAAATAAACAAAACGTGTTCCTTTAAATATAAAGAATTCACAAACCAGTGGATATGACGCGCATCTATTATATTTGAAATATACATCGATCGCCACTTGAAAAAATAATGAAATAATATTCTAAATGATAAATATTGTTTTGTTTACAGAATGACCGTGATAAAATAGGAAATTTAATAGACGAAGCATTGAGAAGCTGTTTCAACAAACAAATGATAAGTCCAGGAATGATGTCGCTTACGAATCTGCCAAGTCAAACGACGTTGTTGCTACCAGCAGGTCCTGAATTTTCGTGTTTGCAACACTTGGAGAACTCGGTTGGTGGTGGTTGTAATACCACGACATCCAGTAGTGATAGTGTATCTAGCCTTCCGCCAAAAATGTCCGGGCTTTCCAATTCGTTGAATCGAACGAGCACAAATCACGAGGAGGGCGAACCACCGACGATTACCGAAACCGGTAGTTAACCATCCAGGATACTCGGTAACACAGTTCACTGTGCCACTTTGCACGCTCGATGTATAGACTGGCTATGTATTTTTATATTTAAGTAAAATGCGACGGTCGAAAGGTTAAAGAGTGCAGGAAAAAAAAAAGCACGAGCAAAAAAAGAGAAAAGAAAATTGAACGACGAACGACTAAATGGAGGGGTGCCGTGGCTATACTATTTTTATTATAATAATTGTAAATGCGACTGTTTTTATATTTTATTTATTTATTATATTATTATTATTTACTCTGATTTCACTTTAAAACGATAAGCGTAAAATATTCTTGAATTTGAATGATTCTATGCTTGGTAACAGGAAAGCTAATTAAATTCAACGTTCTGAATAATTAACGGCCACGCTCTTTTAACCAAAGCTGCGAAATAAAAAAAGCACTAATTATTTTTAATTATTAATTGTGATCGTAACGATCGTCGGATATTATAGCGCGAGCGATTAGTCGCTACGAGATTATTTAATCACCGTTCCGCATCACGATTCGGCTTTTTCCAAGTATTAACGAACGTTTTAAGAGTTGACCGTACGTGACAGATTTTTATTTACATTCTCCGATAATAAAGTTAATTGAAAATCGTTATTAGCCAGCAGATGACCGACTGCGATACTCGTAAATACATTTTTTAAATTATTCTTCTACTATATAAGAATTTCTTATGTCACCGAAAAGATTTTATTTGGCAAATGTACGAATGAAAACAATAATTTTATCTTTTTGTTTGTCATTATTTTAATTTTTTAACGAATGATATTTCGTATAAAATCATTTATTTATTGTACAAACGATGACTATCGAATAATATTATGTTGAACAATCGTGAGAACGTGTTCCTGTTCGCAGTTTAAAAACAAAGCTTGACTAATCGTGTCCAGGAGAAAGCTAATTAAAATATCCTGGCAACACGGTACTCTACAGTTAATATTTTTGCATCGTTTGCAACTTGCTTTTTTAATAAAATTTTATTTAACATTAATTAACGAAGAAACAAGGACGGCGCGTCGATCGACGCGAAGTAAACAAACATATAAAACCTATAAAATAAATAAGTTTAAAAAAAAAAAAAAAAAAAACAATCGTCATCGGTCGTTTATACGTTTTTTTTTTTTTTTTTTTTTTTTTCGTTATTATAAAATACAGATGAATGATCGCCATTGAATACTCGGTCAGAATTAATTTGTGGCAGATTGAGAATAAAGATAAATCGAAGGTAGAAAAGTTTGGAAGCCACGGCCCTGTTCTTGGGTATTATTGATGTGATTTAACCAAGGTTATCAAATCTCAATAAAATTAGCTGAAATCCTTGTAAATAATTTATATTTTTAAGCGAATGTCTGTTGAGAGAGACATAAAGAAAAAGAAAAAAACACTAGTCATATAGGTATATTCGAGTGCTAACGAACTAACACCGATCTTGTGACGTATTATTGCATTTATAACGCGTGCTTGAGCAAGATTATGAATAATGGCTCAAATTTAATACCTCGATGAAAAAAAAAAAAACAAAAGTTAAATAACGCGATGAAGTAAAGAATAATGAAAAAGAAAGTGAGATCGAGAGGGAGAAACGATTAATTCGAATGACGCATTTGACTAAGCGAACGACTAACCCAATATTAGCGGTAACCCATTTTACCAACAACATAGACTTCGATCTTAAGCATGTAACTAGGGTATGACATTAAAGTCAATGTATAGCTTTATAATAATTGAAATTATAACGACGAGAAAGAAGAAAAATAAAATAAAACATGTGCGACGACTGATTCGTTGATATTATGAAAGAGCTGTACAATGACAGTGATAAATAAATACTGTAACTCTTTAGAAATTGGCTGTTCGTGTTCTTTTAAATCCGTATTCATTGATTTCTTTTATTCATAAGGTCGGTGGATTACGAATATTTTAGTTTACAGTAGACTACCGCTAAAAGTGCGCCTCTGGGGAATGTAAGAGGGGGAACTAGGAAGAGATCGAGATTCGAGAAACGGAAATCAGGACATCGATTAAGAGTATGACGAAGATATGCGTTTTGTGATAACTGAATTCGTTATTTGAAAAAAGAAAGAAATATAAATTGTATACTCAAAGTACGTGTCGGACACGTCGAAGACATAATATCTCACGATCATAAGTATTAGACATTTCCTATATAAAATTTATTTTCATGAATTCACAGCAAAAGATCATTATTTTAATAGTAATAGTACGTTTATGTATCGTCGTCGTTATTTGTATATTAGAAACTTGTTACAAAAGAATATTCCGGAAGAGTGTTCGTTCTTTTCTTTTTGTTTATTTTTATAAAGGAAGAAAAATGATGAGTCGGACGAACGAAAACAGGCTGATCAGGCCAACGGCTAAGTTGGTTCATCCAACTAATTTTTTTTTGTTTTCAGTGCCAACGTAGATTCTGTCGACTCACTATTTTTCTACACACTGAGAAAAGAGATTGATTGAATCAACAAAATCCGGCGAACATGGATTGTCAAATAATCGTTTAGTCAACGCATCAACATTTTTTGGTTATTTCAAACACGTGTTGGTTTACTGAACTGATTGACTGTTGAAGAAAGACAAAAATTCGTTAATCTAATTAAACATTTGTTTGACAAACCGTGTCCGATGAATTTAGTTGAATCAACCAATCTCTTTTCTCAATGCAAATATTAAGAGGCGGTAAGTCGTTTTTACAGGTTCCAACTCGACACAGCAACGACTCTACACTCGTGGACTGTACACCTTGTACGTTTTGAAATTAACAGTGTGCAGTTGATACGCGCAAAGTCGTTGTTGTGTCGAGTTGGAACCTGTACAAACGACTTACCGGTTGTTTCTACAGGTTTCAACTTAACGCAGCAGCGACTCTACACGTGTCAACTGCACACATTGTACGTTTTGAAACGAATTGTGTGCAGTTGACGCGTGTAAAGTCGCTGCTATAGAAACAACCGGTAAGTCGTTTGTACAGGTTCCAACTCGACACAGCAGCGACTCTACACGCGTCAACTGTATGCCTGATGCGTTTTGAAATAAACAATGTGCAGTTGACGCGAGTAGAGTCGCTGTTGTGTTGAGTTGGAACCTGTAGAAACGACTTGAACATATATATATATATATAAAGTTTACATACAAATCTTTGGACTTATAAATTACGTTAAAAAAAGTTTGAACACCATAGATATAGATTATTATCAACGAACTAGAAATTATCAACGGGTTCACTCTTTAATTATATTATTCGTTGAAGGAAATATTTTTCAATATTTTATTTTCACAATTATTTGGAATTTGTCATGTTAACTTATCGACTATTTGCTCTTTGTATCGATACAAAGTGTCGCAAAGTTCGCGGTATAAAAATCTACAAAACTAAGCGTAATTGAAATTCTTAAAAATGTTTCAAATAATTCGTAGATTTTTTCGAATTTTCATCAAATATATTTCGTTGACATATACATTGTTCGTTTATTCATTCATTTATTCGTTTGTTTATTTATTATTCTTATTATTTGTATGTTTTCATTGCCTGCAACCAATAGTTATTTTCAGATTTTTATCTCTTTTAGAATTTTACTCGTTTTAAAATGTACAACTCGAAAAGTATTTGTCGTGGACGATAATTTCGATACATGAAATAAAAAATAATGTCGAAAAACATGTAACGTTCGAACTTAACGATCCAAGTTACCGCTTCAATTTAGTAGTTTAACAACAATTTCTTTTAATATAATAAAATCTACGAGATTTCGTAGACCGTTAGGCTAAAACTTTATCCTTGAATTACGCGACACTCTGTGGAATACGATTGAAGCTTCAGTGATATAATACTTGATTCTGCAAATTCAACTTCAACACAAGATTCTGAAGTCAACATCTCACATCATTGTCTTTCAAGCTTGTCGACAAGTTCATTAATTAAAAACGAAGGTATTTCACATAGGAAGCTATACCAGACATCTTAGGTCTCTTCTTTCGTCTGTGTTCGATTGAGAAGATAATCGAGATCATGAGAGATACGATCGATGATACCTGTGCTGGTGTTTTCGCAATCGGTAATGGTGATTTCAGGCATTTTTTCTTCCCCGTCGGGTTGTTTGCGTTCAGCCGTATTCGCAATATCAGGAATCGCATTAACGTGCTCGCGTTTTATCAATTCAACGGTTTTTAAATGTTCTGCCTCGATTTTTGTCGCCAATGTTACATCGGGCATAGCGCTTAGGCTCAAACGCGACTCGATTTCAGCGCTACAGAGCACCATTGCGGAACAACCTGGAGAAACCGAGGGCGTGCACGCCTGTGGTTTAACAGAATCTCTCATAGTTCCAAATTTACTGACAGGTTCCCTCAAGTTTCCGCGTTGCTCGGTTACCCCGTAAAAATCTGATCCGTAGTGTTGAGAACCTCGCTTCGCAAAAGTCATATCGAATTTCACGGGTTCCTGATATTTTCTCGGACTCGTGCTGTAATTCTCGAGATTAATGTCCTCCGTGTGATCTACTCGAATCTCACGAAGATAACGACTCGTCGTTGATGCGGAAGACTTTGGATACGACGTCGATGTCTCGTTCATGTAGTCGCGGATATCGATGCTACCGGCGGCGACCCCTCGAGCCTCCAAGTATATCGGGCCGCCCGGAAGGGGCTGTGGACGAGGTGGTGCACTGTCGTTTTCCACTTCGCCGGAAGCTTTTGAACATACTGTATAAAAATAATATTATTATATTTAAAATATCATAAAATAATATTGTTTTCTATAATTTCTTCTTATAAAATCATCAAATTTTGTGTTTTTTTTTTTTAATTTGTAACACGACTCTCTTTCAGCAGAAACAAAAAGGAAAAAAAAACGGCAAAAAGAATCGTGTGAAAAATTCCTTATTGATTGATCGTAACGACGTTCTGATAACGTGACAAAATCTCTAGATTTAAATATAACAATTGTAGAAAGAATTCTATTTTTTTTTCAACATTATTTTTAAACAAAATTGAACCCTTGCGATATTTATTTTTGGATCTGGGCATTTTTGAGTATAATTAGAACACAGTTAGGAATAATAAATCGTCGGGGGTTTTTGATGTAACCTTTTGCAACGACAAAATGACATAAAACGTTACTTTTTAAATAAAATAAACGGATCCCACCCCGCACACATACATACATCGAGATAAAGTGTTAAAAAATGGAAATATAAGGTCTGATTCAAGAAAAAATAATGGAAATGATCAGATATATAATAAAATTCGCTGATTACCTTTTATTGGCTCAGAAGTGATTTCTTCCTCGTTCGATTTCCACTTAAAATTTCGTAAAATGGGCTCGAGTAGTCTAATCTCTCCGATAGCTATGCACGTCACTATAATTACGAGTCCCAAGAGTGCCGACAATGAGGCGAATACGTAATGGAAGATCATGGAATTGGAATTTATATAAAAGATTGAAGCAGCTTCCATCACTATGAGACTGCATACTATTACGGCGGCACGATGAAGCATGCGAAATCTAAGAAATGCACAAGATATTTTAAAAAAATTAAGAAAACATTAATTGATTTATTTACTTATCAAAGATTTTTCACGTATTTTAACCCTTTTAATGCAAAACCTTTGTACGATGCGTATGCGATGACTGTCAGGGCCGATTAGATATGTACATTCTGTAACAGGCCATCATCGGCCCGAGCCAGTTCCCGCATACACGCCGCAGGCCGATAGATCCACCACGTTGACACAAAGGGTTAAAATATATATTGAATTTAAAAAGGGAACTTTTTGTATGAAACTATTGTGAAAAATGGAATTTTTCAAGAACGAAAGATACATTTTATAGATTTATTATTTTAAATAGGAATAATTAATGATACCTTCGTTCCAGTGTCTCCCGTTTAACAACGTTTTCCTCGACAAGAGCATGGGCTTTCCAGAGTACGCCACTGTACAAGAGCATAAAAATAGCCAACATCGTTGCTACACAACTTACGAAAATATTGTAAACCCCACTTCCGTAAATCAACCACCAAGATTGGTGTTTCCAACCTGTACTCATGTGAGTTAATTCGGTGGCTAATACAGCCAAGATTGGAACACCTGGAAAGGAAAAATATGTGAAAGATTAATTAATGTGATGTGATATAACACAGTTACAAAAGTCGAGAAATGTGTTCTTCGTCTGATATTTTTGAAGGGTACCGTTCTCGATATTTATCTTTCGAATGAATAAAGCAGTGAAATGGAACAAATGGTATTTTCGCTATAAAATACAATTAGCTCTCCGGGCTCGAAAAATTGAGATATCGGGATGAACGAGGTCGCATTTTGTTCGTTGTTTCATGCCCTTTCGGATAGAAGAAGAAATTTTAGAATCGGTTCAACCGGTGAAAATTTATAGCAAATAAAATAACCAGTTAAATCAAGGGAAACGGGCTATTCTGAATTAAGCCCCTTTTCGCTCTATCTCTCACAGGAGCCGAGAAAAACGCGAAAAACGATTTCTTCGATATTATCTACTTGCCAACCACTCTATCTTATGTATTTCGACGCGCTGACAACGAATATGGCCATGAATCAGCGATATCTCTAACAGGATCTGAGAAAAGCGAAAAAACCCGAATTAACGAAATAGTATCCTCTTTTGGTTAACTAAAATGACCATATCTTGTGTTACCGGGCTTATTGCGACTGCTTGCAAATTAAACGATTCCCGTGCATCTAGGACGATTGCGCATTTTTTTTTTAGCGCAGGCAATCAATTTCCACATTTATTTTTTTCATATATGAGGGGCAACACATCGTCTAAAGGTAATGTTGTACTACTCGGTCGTTACCATAATTGTCATTTCCCTGTCTTTGTCATTTCAAGATGACGTGGAATATGTATCAGCGCTAGAGAGATAAAACTAATCTTGCGACCCCCAATTTCTCTGCCACGATTGTACTGTCATATTTAAAGACTGGAACGTTGCCCTGCAGAATTCTTTTGATACTTCCTACACAGAAGGTATGACCAATTGGGAATAATTAAATGACTGAGAAAAAAAAGTGTAATACCTGTTATAACGGCAATCACCGTTGGTTGAAAATGCTGAATCGGACGGATTTGTGTTAGATCAGAGTAAATAATGAGCGCCTGCGATATGGGCGCTGATAAGCTCATTAGAAAAAATGCCTCCAAGCTTATAGCAATCGTCGAATATGAATTCTAGAAAAAAATGTTTTTCATACATTACGAAATATTTACAAATCTCTTTTTTTAATTATTATTATTATTATTGTTATGACAATTTTACCTCTGGAAGATCACTGTAAACGGCATAGATAAATGTAGCCATAACACCCACGACAGCGGTTGAACATTGAAGTTTTAAGAAATTCAACCACGTGCGATTTTTCAGAAGAAACGATCCCAAAACTATCGAAGCAACGGCACATTGGAGAAGACATATACCGCAACCCAATGCAACCACGAAAGTCGTATGTTCTTTCTCGGCGAGTGTTACCTAAGAATTACATAGTTCAATGTATTGAAATATATAATAGATATAAATATTAAATTAAATTAACCATTTTTTTAAAATTAAGTTGGAAAGTTAGAAATCTTGTACATTGCATTCCTCGTTATTTTGAACCGCATTATACACATGAGAAAACCACATTAAATACATAAGAAAAACGTATAAATATGAAAAAAAAAAAAAAACAATTTTTCGATAATCTTGAATTCAAAGTCAAAAGAAATTAGAGAGAACATCGAATAAGGCGTCCCAACAACCTTAAGCATTAAGCGACGAAAATTGTTTCGATGCTCGTTTAAATTAATATGCGAAAAATTTATTTTTTATTCAAAATCTTATAATATTTGATGAGATATTTAAATTGTTACTGGGCGTCGAATTTGATTGTGCTCGATTGCACAACCAAGCACGCTCGAGAGCCGCAAACAGACGCACGCACGCCGGCGCGTGCGTCATCGAAAATTTTGTGAATGTAATTTATCGATGTCTTGTAACATTCTGAAGACGCACACGAAAGTCTAGAAGAAAATATTTCTTCTAAAAGTTCTCTATGAGGAAGTGAAATAATAAAACTGAAAATGAAGTGTAAAAACCTATTTTCTAGTTTAAAAAATAATTTTATCGTTTTCTGTACTGACTCTTGCAGCGCGTGCGGTTTGGAACACTGCAAAAGTTCCAGGAGTCGAGCACAGGCAGTCGGTAGCACTTCCATCTGGAAGAAGAGTAGCGATGCACGATTCGAGATCCCAAGATCCTGAGGGACTTATGAAACCGCAGGAGACGTTCCAAGACCTAGACAAATTTTGCAAATGTCGCATACGCAACTCGATTCGAACATTTGAATATTTTTTCTCATTGAATGGTGTAACTGATACGGTGATGACCCGAGAGTTGAATCGATACTCGAGGTCTGTTCCATCACTGTAAAAAAAAAATACAAAAATCTTTATTTCATCTTAATTTATTATAATTAAAAGATGACGAAGGGTCCACCGGTTTTAATTTGCACTTTCAATAGGTATTTCACCTTATAAGACTTTTAATGCTTATTGCGGTACTTACTCGAGTTCTTTTACGTAGGCGCTTGGCAGAAATCGCGTTATATTTTTGTAGGCGATAACGATACCGCTGACAGTCTTATTGTCGTTCAAATCAATCTCTTTCCTCTGCAATCGTATTGCGACTTTATCGTTGTACCAATTGGGATAACTATAATGAATTATATTTTTTTAAAACTTAAAAACAAAACAAAAGTGATGTACTGAGCTATAAATTTTATTTTTGACATTTCATTACAAAATTTCTTTAGTTTTTGTACTTACAAGTAGTCGTCTACTGGAATTTGTAAAGAATGTGTCGTGCTGTCACTGTCATGAGCGTGCAGAGCCTGAATATCAATGATAACCGACGAAAGTACGAGATGCTTGTAAGGATAAATCAATTGTCGGACCCAGTACTCCAAATTTCGTTCGGTAAGTTGTTGCAACAACAACTGTTTCTGCAGAAAAAATATTTATTTATTTTCCTTTCTCATAGACAAAGTTATGTTTAAATTGCAACTATTTTTTCGAACTTTTTATGTCAGGACAATGAAAATATTGTGAAACGATGTTCAGAAAAGTTATCTACCATTTTTAACACTGTTTTTTCGAGAGGAAACAAAAATTAATCGATCTACATCCTCATAGAGATTAAAAATGGACAATAATATAAGAGCAATGTGCAAGGTTCTACTTTGCTTAAATGAAAAAATAATGACATGGAAAGTATGGTTAATTTAAGATTCTTTAAAGTGATTTTGAAAAGAGTATCGTGACCTAAATACCTGTTGAGTGAGGATGGAATGTTCGTCGTCGAGTATACGGCTCATTATTCTCGTTAACGCTTCCGCCGAATTGTACAAATCGCCTAGATCGTCGATGTTGTATTGGTAGTGTTCGATCTCAGCGAGGATGTTGATTATTCGATCTCCTTCTCCGGGATACAAAGGGATTTTTCGAGATCTTAAAATTTCCCAAAATGCGAGTATCGTCGCAGATCCCGTTGTATTTTGATAGCCCAATGTTACGCTTCGAAACTGTGGAAAATATTAAATATACGAGGCATAAAAATACATTTGGGGCTTTTATAATCAAGCTTATCTCACTTATTTATGTATATATGCGGGTCAATTGTATCCTGGTGGCTATCTATTGCTTTAAACTTAACTTTATAACTTATTAGTGAACGGTAGAAGATAATGAGTAAACAATTTGAAAAGTTTTATTCCATTTTTTGGTATAAAAAATCTATTTATAACTTGTTATAACGTACATTACAATATTTCCAGGGTCTGTACATCGATACGTTTGGTAGTTACAGGTGTAATAAATTTTTGTTATTGTTTTTTAGCAGTAATGACATCCACAAGTTATTGTTGTTTCTGAGATATAAGTTGGTTAAGAAATTTTTATGATCTCGAAACTGTTTATTACATGTGCTTTTACTGCAACAGCTTTTATACTCGAAACATTCTCAGATTCAGAGAGGGTTTACCAATATAAGTAAAGAAAATAAAAACGTGTTTTAATTTGTTTTTATCTGCAAACAAAATCGTATTTAAAAAACCCGTGCAATTGATTATCCGAGGGAGTTTCGGACTTTCACTTAATCAGAACATCGTTATGAAGAATCGATCGTAATGGCATCATTAAAATGATTTTGTCTTACCGTTAAAAAAGGATAAAACACTTTTTTGTACTAATATCGGTGGAATATTCACTTTCTATAAAAAGTGAATATTTCGATGAATTATGCTTCAGAGAAAGATAATTTATTTTTGTTTTATAAAATACATTATCAGTAAGATCTGAACTGATTTTTTAAAGTGAAAAGTTGCTGTATCGATTACCACAGACGTCTTTTCAAGGGTAATTCCCTCGCCTACAGCTGTTTTACCAGTATTTTGAACGATCGATACTCACAATGCTGTAAGGTACGATGAATGGCTCGTACAAACAGGCTGAAAAGTCTGGTAATTGCCATTCAGGAGTCGTTGCGTCTCTCATTGAGCACATTCTCGATACTCGACGACCAACAAAGTGCCGAGGGCATTCCATGAGAGCTTCGGAACCTGGTCCGGTGTCTGGCCAACGCGTACCCCAAGCCGTTTCCTTCAGACAAATTGGGATCATTGTTCTATTCACTACCTCCACTCGAACTGACATTGACCTGTGCGCAACGTTGCAGGTGTAAATAGCAGATTTCTGAAATGACAAACGATATTCCTCAATATCTCTCTCGCGAACTGAACTAACCCTGAGCTAACTCAGCTCAGTGTTGATCCCTAGATACAGATATTACTGGTTATAGATATCTTATCGATGAGTAAGGAAATCACAATTTTTTAATTGTATTTCAGACAAACATTGGCGTTATAATAGCTGTTTCAAGAATATCAGAGTGGTGTAACGTCTGTTAAGTTCACCAGAGCTCCAAGGGTCATTAAAATATATTCTTTCAAAAGTTGTACGAATTTTTAAATGATACCTGGGCATTTGTTATTTTCAGAATACTTCCCGCTGGATAAAGATCCTCCCAGACTTGTTTTCCTGGTTCCAATCTAATCAGAGCACGATTTTTCGTCCAACCAAAACCGATTCCCAAACTTCGCATATTTGGAGTCATGCACATCAATGTTATGTCGCTTCCCTGTAATCAAAATATTTGTACACACCCATCTACGATACTTGAGACGACCTGAGCATTTTTTCACAATGAAGATATCGTAAAAAAATATTTTTTTAATTTCGTAAGAAGACTAAAACTTTGTTTGTCAAACATATGTTATTAATTTATATTAAAAAATCTTTTTTGAATAAATCAAAATGATAATCAGTGTCGTACTTGACGATAATTATTCGATGCAATGTATAAATTAAAAGAAAATTTGTCGATCGATTAATTTATTAAATTAAATTAAAGAAAATGTAGATTCTAAATAATATTTATAATTAATGTACCGCGTACTTTGTCAATTGTAGCACTCATAGGCACCACTTTAACGTCAGGTTCGTCTCTCACGTCTATGTAAATACTTTTGCATTGCTGTACGCGCCAGTCGATGGTCTGGCAGGTATATCGACCAGCATCCAATAAAGTTGCCTTGTCAATAGTCAGCAGTGACGTATGGGTGTCGGAGCCATCGTTTGGAAGATCTCGATACCAAATTTCTCTGAAAAAATTTAAAGAACAATTATTTATCTTATTTATTATTAAATTCAATAATAATTTCTAATTGCTCATTTTGTTTTTTAATCTCACCTAGTAGCTTTGGCCATATCTATGAGCATATTGTCTTTGTACCAAACAAAGCTGATACCATAACTTCCTTGAGCAACGCACGATAATATGAATTGATCTCCTAGACGTACTTCACGTTCGTTCACCTGATTAATATGGAGATTCTGTACGCATACAGAAATTAATTAGATATATTTTTCTATCTTCTATTAGCCGTATTCTCAGAGAGTTGACAATGCTAAGTAACGTCTCAACAAATGGTGGCGTAATGCTTAAGAGAGAGAAGAATGCACCAATTTCAGTAATGAAGACTAATTTTTTTTTTACCGGTAAAGAATAAAACTTATTAAAAATCTCATACGACCGGTGTGTAACGGTGTTCATGTAAAAACACAGATTATTACAGATTATGTAAAAAAAATCTCTAGATCCAAATATAAAAAAATTTAGTTCATTTAAAAAATAAAATAAATTCAAATGTTTTTTTCAATGCAACAACTTCTACAATTTATTGTTAAAATTTTGATGTACGATATTCCAAAACACTTCTGATGTGAAAGATAATTTTCTTCGTTGTATAACGATTACGGACAACGGAAAAACTGCAAATAGTATTAGAAGTCACATCAGACGATTTGATTGAAAGAAATTTGTCAACTCGACATTTCTAGTTGAACCGTTGGATATCGTTAGATGGTAGAAAATTCATAATATTCTTGCCACACATGTTTCCTATTTTGAACTTAATGCTTCTACGATCCCTAAATATCTTCAATGTCAACTAAAAGTCGCCATTTTGTATGATTCTCGATTCTACCACCAGGTTCGCATTCATCTGTTTTACCATTTATTTTCTTTATCAAAACGAAATTACCTGTAATCTGAGTGACGGTTTCTGCTGAAACGTAAAGTGAGTCGGTTCCAGAACAAAGTCGCCGAGACGTCGTCGCTGAACGAGACGATTTAAAGCTTCACGAATTTTATCTCCGTCGTTCGAATTCCCAAAAAAGTGAAAAGTCACCTCACCGGTTGATCTGTTTGTCGGAATACACAAAACCATCAAAATCTCTAAGTTTCAATCATTAAATTGAAATAATCCCCGACAGCTTTGGTACACTCAGAGAAATATATTTTTTTTATTTCATAAAATATATTTCACTGATAAAATGAATTATTGTTATAAAATTATATCTTTCGAACTAAAATACTTTTAATGACTTTTTAATGACATTCTAATTTCATAAACAATTTATTACAATGAAAATGTTTATTTATTTAATCATTATTAATTGTTTTTAAAAATATTGGATTTTGAACCAATGAGATGTGTTTTCAATTTAATACCAAAAAATGAGATTATTCAAAGCTAAAAAATGGCAAAAATTCAACACAAAGTTTGAAATGTCGAGAAAAATAGACACCGATCGATCTGTTATTATTAAGTCTATCTGTCTTATCGATTTGCCAGGAGCTTAAGAAATTTTTAAATACGATTGTATTAAGAGAATAAAATATTTTATATGTTCCGATAATTATTTTTCTCAGTGTAATAATTGTTTCATTTTCTTTTAAAAATCTTTAATTAAATGAAATTATATTTCATCAAAATCATCCCTTAATGCTCCAATTTACCTACTCACGTCACATTCAGGATTTTGAGATCCTCCGTCGTTGAGATGTTCGAGTGTCTCAAGTGTTTTGTAAGCTACGCAGATAATAATCGATAACATTATCAGCTGTGTGCGTGCGTGTAAGTATGATAAGATTACCAGGAAATGAAGAACCGAGGAATCGCAAGGAAAATAGGTCTAAAATAAATAAAACACCGACTTGTCAGAAAATATTTATTTTACCGTCAGTCCAAGCAAATATATTTCATTCTTACGAAATAATTTCTTTCTCATCATAAACAAATCATCGAATGGATATAAAGTTCGATGAACTAATCTTTTCTACTTAATGATAAAATAGAATTTTTTCCGAAGGTAATTTGTAGTCTGGTCGACAGTGAAAGATATTTATTTCGTACAAAAAAAGACGAAAAGCCTTTCGAAACAATTCTTTCGAAGCCAAAATAGCAATATCGATAAAATCTAAAAATAGTCATCGAAGGATATAGCGAAGTCGAGCTGGGCTCAACGTTCTTCCCGCAGGGGTCGATCAATCAAAGCGTCACCCGATATATAACAGTATTTCACGTTATAGCTTAAAATTCCCCCATCTTGCGAGCTTCTCGGGTCTTCGATCATCTTCTTTTTCAAATTCCACGATGCCTCGGCTTGCGACGTACATAATCCGTCTGGGATTTCTTTCTTCGCTGCAGTTGGCGACTGGATTACGAATCTCCATGGCCGATGGCCTGATTAATTCAGCGAGAAATCTTTGTGCCACCAGGGCAAAGTGATTTTCTCGTATTTCTCCATTGCTCCCGCTTCTTCCTCTTCATAGCACGAGAGTTCGATAGACAACGCGTAGTTGGATTATCTTATCGCCCGATAATTTCAATTGTTCGTTCAAGATCTTTAGGTCGAGAGATACTCGAGTCACTCCGGCGACTCGAGAAAATATGGTGAATCGTTGGTCACGAGAACGCAGGATAAATCTCGATGTTCCGGCCCGATAACGGACCTTAGAGTGTTCTTCGAAATTCTCACAACTTCGATACCGATCTCTCGGCAATAAGCTTCCAGAAGTGTCATCTGCATGTGGCTCGCTGAATCCATTTTATCCTCTAAGGGAACGAGACAAACACTGCCCTGATGCTCGCAACTTTTGGAAGCCAATACTCTCAACGTTGGCAACATTCCGCATGTCACTTTATTGCTGTTTTTCCACTGGCGATCGAGATCCTTCGTCTGTGCCTTCCACGCGTATCGGCCACTGTAAATAGAACAATTGTTATCGATTAATCGTGTTTGTTCGTTGACCAACGTTAAAAAAAGATTTACAGCAAGTACGAGCTCGGCGGTTGCTTTGGATGTTACCGATTTATCTCTGGTATCTCTTCTCTCCAGTCTGTCGACCACTCGTTGTCGGAAGGGATTTAACGATGAATTTACGATAACCTTGATTTTATTTTCCGTCAAGATTTTAATCAGACATTTTTTTTGTCCCCAGTTTCCATTTATTTTATTTCAATGAATTATAACATTTCTTTCTCATCGTGTATTTTTATTTAAATTTTATTTTACACCATTTTTCTCGTCTGTAATATGTTGAGGGCTTTCGTTTGATATTATCAGTTTATCGGTATCTCCACTCGAAAATTTATCTAATAAAGCTCCAATTTTATATCTAAACGATAACCCTAAAGCTATAGATAATTACCAATTGCATACCGCTAGAGATTAATTATCACGCGATCTACGTCTCATACTGCAATGATATTTATCAATTTTTATTATCGTACAAAATGTTACGATTTTTATATTATTTAAAAAATTTATTTCTTCAAACACAATGTACAGTGATAAATGATAATCAGATCTTTAACGAACAATTATTTCAACCTTGTGCAATTGATGTTACTGTTTTTATCGTTAACGCTCCACGGAAAAAGTCATTTCCTAGGCTTCCGCTTTTGCCTCTGCAATCGTGGATGCATTTATTCTTCAAATTTAACTCAATTGAAAATTTCTATAACATCCTTAACTGACTATAATTTGATATAAAAAATATAACAATTTTTCCAGCATTCATAGCTCGTTTCGTTTGCTAATTATAAGAATAATAAATTTAAACAATGAATAACATTACTAATTAAAAAAATATTAACGATTTTATTTTTGTATAAAAATCTAACTATAATTCGATATAAGGAATATTTTTTAAAATTCCAGTTGTATGTCGGTTCGTTTGATAGAGGAATAATAATTTTTTTTTAACTTTCTTAATAATTTTTATCACGAATATTTGCAAAATAAAATAAAACTGTTATATCAGGATGTTCCTATTATTTAAAAAAATCGCGTAATTCACGATCACGAAAACGAACAAACGGCGCTTGTTCACGCTACTTTACCATACGGCAGTAAGATAAAATCGGCGAGACATTGGGTTTCTCGGTGCCACTACATATGTTTCGATAAAAAGTAATCGCGAGAGACTGTAGTACCAGAGTAAAACGATCCAGAGCAACAACGTGTTCGTTCGACGATGCGTAATAAAAACTTTTACGAACTGTACAATATACGTTTTTAAAAGCAATAAAGAACAACAAAAAAAAAGGTTCTTACCTCTCGCACATAGCTGGAGCAGGCACGGATTGGAATCCCAGGTAAGTCATAACCGTAACTTGTTCGGTATCTCCGAATTTTAACGTTTTGTGTCTCGCGGTACCTCGGCACACGTCACTGAACGTGGGATGAATTTTCTTGCCGTAAAGGAGCACGATTACGGTAACAGCCCTTTTCCGCGACTTAAAATCAAATACACACGTGACAACACAATAGACAGTTAAGAGTCCGTGAAACTTGGCGAACGTAACGAGATCTCGATCACTCGTAGTTCAAAATCCTTTGATTTTATTTAATAACACTCGTGGAACACTGATGTAACAAAGTGAATAAACGTAGAGGTAAGTATTATCCAATGGTTCGTAAACTTCAATGTATCTCTTATTACTGGTTAGTTGCGAATGTCGTCAGCCTCTAGCGCACATCATCTTTATAGATGTTGTCCCCACCCCGCGTTTTCACTTGCCCCTCCATCGCACTCTGGGATATATATATATATATATATATATAGTAATGGAGGCTGTACGCCGACAAATTCCCCTTTCTACTGCGTATGGTGGACGTCACACCAGAAATGAAAGAGAAGCCAGTAACGATATACGTCTTTGCTTTATAGCTATACAGGCATCTGCTTCGCTGTCTGGTAATACCCGAAACGATTTAGCGTTTCCCCAAGAGTGGTAGAAGGTCCTTTACGAATAGGACGAGCCATTCGAATAGCTATTATCGTGGGACCACGTCGATATAAACAACTTGTTCATTAATTAGGGATAATACTTTAATTGTAGTAGGCGAACGTTAAATTAATTAGCGTTAGGCACGTGTGGTGCTAGGGACGAAGTAAGTTTCTTGTGATAAAATTTAACTGATAATGAGAGGATGAGTGGCCGACCGTCGAGTCATTGTTACAGTTGTATAATGTTTCATTGAATCGTTCGAGATTATATATTAATGGGAGACGTTACAGAAACTCGATTGTTTTGTTAGATGAAAATTAATATTATTTTCGCGGTGAATACCGCATGGAATTGGCACTGGGCTCTGTATGGCCGTTAATAGAATTATATAAATGGTTGGTTATGGAATTGGATTTTCAACAGCTGCTTCTTATGGAATACGTAGAATGGGGTCGTAAAGGTCTCACGAGATTATGTGGGATAATTCTCGTACTTTCAGTGTTTCGATTGTACAGTTAAAAATGTTTTTCTCCAATTTTTCTAAATAATAAAAATAACAATTGTATTTTTTTTTAGTAAAATAACAATAATGATGAATATGCGGTCGTTGATGAACACGAAGATAAAGATATGCGACTGAAGATCGAAGGCAATGTGTAGCCGCTTTTCTTTATCTTTGTAGTTACATTGTAAATATGAATTTAAATGTAAAAGAAGATTAAATTAATCTATTTAATGCTCCGAAAGAATGTAGACCAGATATGAAAACCCCAGACATTTGATATAAATTATATTCAAAGGGCATTTTGCATTAAAAATGTTTATGAAATATTCTATAACTTTAAAATAATATTTTTTGTAGCAAAGAATCTATCTAACGAATAGAAGAAAAAGTACGAACATTTGTTAATAAACAAAATGTATTCATTTAAAAATTCCCATAATAATTATGTTGTCTTTGAACGACAGTCAGAAGGTTGAAATGATTTCATTATTTCGAGTAAAATAAGATGAACGAGCTTCGGGGATATAAAAATTATTTAAAACAATACGTTAAACGCTTGAAGGAACAAAATTACGAAGAATTAATATTTTTAATAAATACTTTTCACACAATAAATGCTTTTGATTGCAACCCACGATTTTACGCATCCTTCGTGTACAATTTCGAGAAATGGATATACAGGTGACCAGACTGTATCAGAGCGTGATCATCATCACGATAAAAGAAAATCATGTTGCACGTCTTTGATCACAGTGAAGAATTTTATTTTCGTAAAGAACGACAAACGGACCGGGTTCTTGAGTACCGCACGCTTCATTGCTGCTTCGTCCGCTGGGGGGAATCAAGATTTCGCAACCTCGCGCAATTCCAAACTTCTCTATTTATTCTCCGCAACAGGTTCGTAACAAGTACAACTATGCTGTCTGCTGTGTGAGTTGACGAGCTCTCGCAGACACGAGATCCCTTCAAGATTCGAAAGAGACGCCGGTATCCAGCCAGTCCCACCACGTTTTTTTTCCTTAGATACGGGTACAAAGATTAAACTCGACAGATTTTGATAATCGCTTTAGTGATACGTGCCGTGTTATTGCAATTTTTTCCGCAATATCTACAATTGTCATGACATTAAGAAAATATCATTTCTGTGATATATAAAACGTTTTTTTAAATTACACAGCTGTCTGCCGCGTAAGCTGACGAACACTCGCGGATTCGAGATTCGAACGAAACGCCGGTATCCAGCCAGTTCCATCGCATTTTTTCCTTCAGATACGGATAAAAAGATTAAACTCGACACATTTTGATAATCGCTTTTGCGATACGTTCCGTGTTATTGCAATTTTTTTCGCAATATCTACAATTGCCACGAAAGAAAATATAATTTCTGTGATGCATAAAACGTTTTTAAAATTATTTATTTATTTTTTAAGAACGATGCAAACATTTTTGTGCTGCAATCTATAATGACGGACAGATTAGGAAATTAAGGATTTCTTCGTAACTTCGTGAATAACATTTTTGTTAAATATCCAAAGTAGAACCTTGCACATTGCTTTCTCATAATTTTCCATTTCTCACAAAACGACCTCTTTCACGTCGATCAATTTTAACCGACTTCTTCATAGTCGGACGTTTCATTGAAGCATTGGAACCTTTCGATACGGCGTTCAGGGTTCATTGCCGCCTGCTGCTAATTATTCCGCTCAGGTCACCTACCGGGTATTCCGTTATATTGTAACAGCTATCAATGTCGTGAATTCTTGAATAGATTGCGAGCAAAATGAAAAATACAACCGAGCTGACATCGTCGAAAGCTTATCGGTTGTTTCATCATCATCGTGTGTCCAATAACGAAACGAAGAATTAGATGAAATAGGAGAATAGCCTACCGATCGAAAATACATTAAGGTGACAATAATTTGACTGATTCACTGATTATTATTTCGTTCCTGTACAAAATTTGAGATCAACCAATTGAAATTTTTGTGAATTAAAACGACATCAATATTTCATAAAGTTTCCTGCAATATCCTAACCTTTTTGTAGATTACACTCAAATTCAATATTAATTTTCATTGAAATTAATATTATTTGCAAATAACTATTTATCTCGATAGCTAAACATTTTAGAAAAGTCTCGAGAAATCACGATAAGGAAGCACAATTATTGATTATTGTTAAAAAATTTAATAAATAAATAATTCAAGTTTTTGGAGCGACCATTGAATATCAATATTTTAAATAGAATTTCAAACACTTACACGAATTTTACGTAGAAAGAAAAATACAACATGAGAGATAGATTTATAGAAAAAAAAAAAAAATCTATTTTCAAATGTATACATTTGTAAGACTTTGAACGAACTTTAAAGATTTTTTGACCGATTGGAGCTTTCGTGAGGTCAATAAAAAATATGATTCTTGGATAAAACTATAGTTATAAAAAAAGATTAAGTCAAACTATCGTCACCCTAGTAGTGTAAGTGTAATACTTGGCGTTGCAATGCCACAGCGTCTCTCGTTGCTGCTTGACGAACAGCGGGACATGAGGTCGATAAACGTAAATTGTCAAAGCCAATCCCATTTTCCTCTGCCACCTAAGCAAACATTGTACACACACATGTGTTCCACACTCTCTCTCTCTCTCACACACTCGGTGTGCGTGTATACGATAAAACGCAGAGAGACAAACGTATCCACACCCTATAGGTCTCTATAGGTATAGGAGCTGTCGTTGTATCACTGTGAAAACGTATAACATCGCAAACAAAAAGGATGATGCAAACTTCTGCGGTCGCATATTCCCAATGTTTCATCATCCTTCTCGTTTAAACGACGACGGATGATCGGTAAACTGAGTTATATAGATAAAGCACGGTGGTGATTATTGATTAATAGTGACAATATTGAATTTGGCAAGAATCGATTGAGGCGTTCAGATTTTATAGAATCATAAATTTTTGTAATTTGTCAAAAAATATATATTTTTGCTCAAACTTTGATAAATTTTCATCTATCAAACTGAAACTTGGCATACGAATTGGCTAGGGTGCAATGATACTTAGTCTTGAATTTGGTGAGAATCGATTAAGGGGTTTTAACTTATTGAAATTTGCAATTTTACCAAATATTCAATTTTATTGAAAATGTTAATATCGCTTCCTCTATGAGAAAGCTAACTGAGATAACCATTTCCCGTACATGGATGAAAATCTGTGGGTTCGCGAGAATCACGATGAAGCAATGTCAAAATTTCAAATTTTCACGCCTTGTTTTTTTAATATGCAAACGTCACGATTTGATTGCGAATTGCATGATTTATAAAGATTTTGCATTTACATCTCACAGGCAAGACCGTAGAATTATTTATCCTTTATCTCCACATCGTTATATGTATATCGATTTGTGGAAAGGTAAACCACCAGTAAGCTTCATTGACTTTGCTGAATTATATATAGCACGCAGTAAACCAATGGATACGTTGAGTTACGGTTTACGGTTTCATTTGTGGCGCTTTTGAAAATTGTTTACTCTGTGCAACACTGCAAGTGTAACGCTCAAGAGCTTTGCGGTCATGCAAAATCAAATACAGAATTATTAGCTGAAGCAGGTTGAGCAAAAGCAGTATTAGCGGAAGTAGGAAGAGCACGTAGTAGGCAAATATGCTAATTATTCTCAGCACCGTACTTAAAATTAGCTGAGATAGTAATCTGCGGCGCCATTGTCTACCGCATATTTACACCTGTTGCGCTCGTGCCTATACTTACATTCCGGTTGTGCACTAACCTCTTGTATCAGACGTTTTAAGCTTCGATAAGCAAAAGATAAGAAATTAAATAAAATCTCTAGATGTAATGAAGGTGATAATGCTGCATGCATAAATGTAAAAGCTTTTCGGCCTCGTAGAGCCATGAAAAAAAGTGACAAACAAAAGAATATAAACCGAGAAAAATGATATTTTATCTCATTGACAGATTAATAATTCGTACGGGGAATCACAAAAGTATATCGTACATATATGTAGAGTTTAGCAACGAACAATCCCACTCAAACGCAAGTTAAATAAAAAACAAGAGATACAGTATCGCTCGAGTAGCCGGGAAATCCGGTTCTTCGAGGATTTTAACACAAACATACAAAGACACAAACATATATATGTGTGTGTATATATATGCATACGTATACACACTCTTGGATACGGATTTACGTTTTATTTTCTATTTCAGCGTAACTACCATACATTGTCGATATCGACGAACGCACCATCCATAAATAGAATTCATTTCATTGATCGATTAGCGGGATTTCGATATCTCTGTGTGTACGTTTGTTTAATTTGTTCACGTTTGTTTCGTTTCCAATGAAAGTTGGATATATTTCGGTACTTTCGGACTGGAGCCAATCATATCAATGCAGTGCAACCAACGGAATATATATAGCTTGGTCCAACTGCACGATATATGGCTGGCTCAAGTTAACCATGAGTTTCGAATCATCTAACCTCACCGTAAGTTTGAGCCAACTATATAAAATGATATCAACTGAATCCTATTAGTTCAAAGTAAATTTGATTGGCTAAAAGTAACATATGTTTTGGTTTCATCTAAAAAGTTTTCACTCGGTGCGCCTGTGGCTATCATCCAATTATCTTTGGCATTTGTAAAGTTCCCAACATCAATTTCCATGTAGTATCTTCATCAAAGACCTCTCGTTATCCTTGTTTCTTCATCTAAATACCTAAATTTTCATGTTTAACCGCGTTTGTTCAAAGGCCTAATTTCTACAGAAATTACGGTGCTTGCTAAAACGTATACATTTCAACTCGTTGCCCTTACATTTACTCCCCAAATAAAACCTCACGTGGTTTCAACTATAACCAGAGTTTTTATTTATTCTACCTTTCTCCAAAGTCCACCTAACTTTATCTTTCCCATCCATTTTCACAAAACTCTGTCACTCGTGCTTGATGCCTCCCATCGTCCAGTGTCCTTTGTCCAAAATATTGTTCGTTATATTCTTTGATACATTCAGTTACAAACATCGTGCATAACACTTATAAAATAATTTTCATTCAATCAGCAATTTGTCAGCTTAGACTTATCAATAGTTTTTCATAGTGTGCTGCTCATTTCTGCTACAAAGTATGTATTCAACATTTATCTCTAATTTTATGATACTTGAATATTTTGTGAATTTGAAAATTGCTTGCGGAACAGTTACGCAATAATTTCTCTCGAGTTTTTCTATGTTGTCCTGATCTCAACTTGATCTCAACAAACAAGGAAAATCTATTACGCAAACAGTACCTCGGATAATATTATTAATACACTTGCGTGCTTCCTTGCGATTATTCGATGAATAACATATTATCGTATTCGTATAATTTGTAGCCTTTACAGTTGCGAGTGCGAATATCTTTATGAATGAAAAGTTTCGTTGTGTGTATTCAGAATTGCCAGTTGTTTTCCTGAGCAAGTAGAGCGTGAACATCGTCGTGTCAGTGGTAAAGACGTCACTCGTGACGTTTGGATACAGGGAAGTTCACTGGGACATAATCTGTCTGATTGAAATTCACAGTTTATAATTACAAAAGAAAAAAAAAAAACAAGACTTCGCACCTCGCTGTGCGCTCCAGCGTCTTTGACGCGTAGAAGCAACAATCGCTTCTCCATTGAATACCGCAACGTCTCTGTCTTTTAATCGAATTCTTAATTATTCTTAATCAGTCTTTTAAATTGAAAGAGAGAAAACAAAATACGCACGATATTTATGACGTCGAATATTCGACGCTGTATTGATGCGCATTTTTATAAAGATAAAACAGAGGAATAACGTTAAAAAAAAATTATATAAATGATTTCTGACCGTGAAAGGTAATTTTCAGAGAGATCATTGTCCCAAAATAAAAATATAATTTTTCATCAATTATCCGTAGATTCAGTCAGGATAAATTGAATTCTGAAAAATCTGTTAAGTCTTGGGAATCGGTATAAAAGATTTTTAAACTTTTTTTAACCGTAACTTTAGTTTCTGAATAAACTTTTCTATAGTGTGTTGTTATTTATATAGAAATACACTTTGCATATGAAAGCTATATGCTTGGAATGTTTGAATGGTCCAACTCGAATCAACAATTTTGTACAGAATGATCATCAGCGAGGACTCAATCCTTCGATAATTGTCACTGGTACTTTGAGAACATATTCAAAAATCGCGAATAGAAACGTAATTCTGCAATTACTCTCAAATGAATATAATTCACAAGATTATAATTAAATTTTGTCTCACGTGTTGATGTTTCTTGGGAAGAAAAATGTCTCTGATAAAAAGAAATGAAAATATGTAAATCATTGATACTGTACATCCAGAGAATCATCATCCATAACGAAACGTGTATGTTCATAAATAAAAGCTCATTTCAATGAATAAATACATTTGTTATCAAAAGGCTGGATCCTGTAAAAGGTACATTTCTTATAAATCCAGTGAATCTCTTTATTTATCAATTATCAATTAAAAAAAAAAAAAACCAATCGTGTAGATAAATATTTATTCTGAAAATTAATTGTTGCAAATACATCGTTTTAGAATAACAATAATAGATAATGCTTATGACTGATTCAAGTGCCGATGCGTTTTATTTCCTCCCTCAAATGAATAATTACCATTTAACGTGTATTTCAGAATAGTCGGAATGGCGACATCGAGAGGATTTCGAAATTTCCTGAGAACGCAGTTGAAAACAGGAAAAATATTAATCCATGGTCAGCAGACCCGGAAAATTCACAACACCGAAGTATCGTTACGAGAGGAAAATATTATGAACTCTCGTGAGCAACAATTGAAGAAATCACGATTGAAAATCGTGAAGGAAATTCTAGTGGATAACACAGAGATAACTAGAGATCATTTGACACCGGAGCTTAGATTACGTCTACTGACACCAAACTGTCGTCTCTATAGTGCACCAGTTGTTAACGATACAAGCAAGAACGATGATTTATCGTGGAAGGAGAATCTTGAAAAGCGAATTTTTCACGACCCTTTCTGGTCTATTTACTGGCCGGGAGGTCAGGCACTCACGAGATTTATACTCGACAGTGGTAGAGACCTCTTGAATAAATCAAAAAATAGAACGAGCTTTTTAGACCTCGGCTGCGGATGCGGAGCATCTGCTATTGCTGCAAAAATGATAGGAGCCACCAGAGTACTCGCCAACGATATAGATAAAGGTATATGGGTCGTTTCATGCCAAATATACTAAAAAAAAGAAAAAAACAAGAAGATATAGTTAGAATGTATAAAAATAACGTTATACGATAAGATATATCTACTAAAGTCACTCACATCTCAAAAAGTAAATATATGCGTTCCATGTTTCTGTTAATGAGTCTCGTTTTATTAAATTTAATTTTAGAATTTCGTTCTGGCGGTAGAAAGAAAAACGTGTCTCGTTTGTTCGTATTTGTTATAGGAGATACAATCATGTTAACTAAAATTGTAATTAACTCCACTTGGAAATATTAATTTTTATTTAAATTGTACAGACGTTCGGATAATACATTCAATAGTATCATCGTAATATGGACGCAAAGTTTCTTCAATAATTTTCTTTTAACTTTAATATTATGTTGGAGTTTATCGAAGCTCAGTAAAAATTCATAGAAATGGGTGAAATAAATCAAAAGGATCGTTGAAGGTTCTTTACATTGCAACTTTGCCTTTTATTAAATAGATTAACGTTAAATTTGTTATCAATAGCAACGAGGATTTCAAAACTTGTCAGATTTTTTCTTATCAAAGAATCTAGTTTTCAATATTTTTGTTTTCAGTTGATTTTAGAGATGCATACGCGTTAATATGAAAAAGTGCAATACAAGTGTGTGTGTGTGTGTGTGTGTGTGACAGAGAAAAAAGAGAGATTTCGATGCAATGATCTCCGCACGGGAATTCCTTGTCGAGTCAGAAAGTGGAACGCATTGCACTCCGCTATGAAATTCTTTTAGTTAACCGTTTCTCTAGCGCTGGGATGAATAATACTTGACTTATGAGAAATAAAGAAATATTTTTGTCACTTTTTTATAAATTGCAATGATTTGATATTAATTAATTGATGCTACTTTAGATTATCATGGTTACCCTGATAACAAAAAATTGCAAAAGCGTGCATGAAATATTTCGAAACTGCATTTACCGACAGCACAACACCAATTACTAAATATTGCCAATGTGGTTGCAGTTATTGCTGTCTCTATACTTTAATTTGAAACAATACAATACCTCCCTGTATTATATCATTATTTGGTCACCGACGCCGCCATTGCCATCCCTGTCACCACCACGTAAGAGAATCGTGAGGGGCTGTCAGAAATGGCAAGGAGAGCACAAGAGGTCAAAGCACTGAATTTTCCCTTCAGACCCCGGGTTAGCCTAGAGGGGATTGTTGCGCAAAGCCCGCAGGGAGGCAAAACCCCCCCAAGTATACATATATTTGTAGCAATTTTTGCTTGTTCATTCTGTTCTTTGTTGTTGTATCGTTCACAAGCAACAGTTTCTGAGACACTCTATAAGACACACCTTGATGCAATAATTTACCTAAACGACTTGCTATTTCATATTGTTTATTGGATACTTAAGATAAATATTTGTAAGCGTCATATCATTATTTCAAATACTATCTTCGAGTATAAATTTGCCATTATATTATTTACCAGAAATTATCTCTACTAAGATTTTATGTCGGATAACATGTCTACGATAATTAAAACTCTACAAATTACAAGTCTATCAGGTTACATCTCTACCGCATAACAAAACTCTTCGGCGTTCTAAGACTGAATACTGTTCCTGAATAAACATGGTAGAGTTGAATTATGGTAGAGATGTTTTCCGGTATTAAATCGTATTAGAGATGTTTTTCGATAAAACGATTAATGGTAGAGTTATGTGCTAAATCAATAAATCATTCGTAAAGATAAATATTTTTAACTGTATACGTGGAGGAAATATATTGATGAAATTGAATATAATTTATGATTTCTGTACCTGCAAATCAGTACAATAAATAATTATTTTTTATTATTTATTAAAAATCTGCATATTCAACGTATTTAAAATAAATATTAGAAACAATGACATTTAAATTAAAAAAATATTGTTGATTGAAAAAATGAGAATTTACAAATTATATAAAATTTGAATATTTCAAATATTAAAAATAAATATTTTTCGATATTTAAATTCATAAATGTTATAAAGACAATCATTAAAAATAATATTTCATTTAGTTGTCATTTTAATAACTCCCAGTACTGCCATATTGTTCCTTTAAAATGGAGCATTGTATAACTAAATAATTGGACGTTTGAGATTAAATAGAATTATGCGTTACATCCCCGAAGAGACTTTAATTCTCTCGCGTAATCAAAAGTAGAAGTATTATGGACGTATCCGCTCAGCCGATTTTTGAGCACTCTAAAGCAGAGTGAAGTGACTCGAGGCCTTCCCGGACCAAAGGGGATGTAAAAGAATTTCGCCTCGTCGGTTGCGGAGTACCAAGAGTACTTTAAAATCTCACCAGCCCGAGTCACTCGAATTCAAAGTAGAATTCCGTGTCCAGCATTTTTTGTTCATTTTGCAATATGAAATATTGTAGAAATTTTTAATACTCAACCCTCCTGTGGTGTTCGAAAAAATATTAACTTTCTATTTAGATAAATAAAATATATTAATTTCTTGCAAACCTGATTCATTTTTTTGATATTTGATATCTTTATAAAAAAATATATGGATTGTTATCGAATAAAAGAAACGAAATATCGTAAAATAGATCTTGGGGTTGTATGTGACTCCAACACCACAGAAGGTTTAATAATATTTTGAGTACAAGAGAATTAAATTAAATTTATTCTTTCAATGTAAAAGGAACATTTCTGTCTTTTACAAATTCATTTTTACCCCCTTGTTACATTTTTTTATGTACGTAGAATTGTTTCCGTTTGTTACAATCAGTTTGCTTCCTTTCCTCATTTTCCGTACCATTGTTAATATAACCTGAATTCATGCTTGACACACTTGCCCAGTGACTTTGTTGTTCACAAAATGTTACAAATGTTGATTGCATACATTCATCAACTGAGTTTCCACGTCTCCGAATATTTCGTCTTTGGTCCAATAATCATTCCGCACTTTCCTAATAACATTTTGTTGGAAAAAGTGGGTCGACAATGAGCCGACAAATTTCTGCAAGCATTGCGTCAAGTTGCAACCGCTGTTGCCATCAATGTTGGGTTAACAGAGTATAAATAAAACTTTTGGCAACAGTTGTCATTTTATTGTCATTAGAAACCTGCAGATTGAAGATCACTTGAGCGTACGAATATTTAACAAGCAATGTTGAACATTAGGAACTCTTTATTTATTGCAATTATATTTAAAATATATTGGAACGTTTGAGTTACATGGATTTTTGAATATAACTTTTGAATTCGCATTTCTTTCACATGGCTTCTCCATTATTTTTTACCGTTCGCAAAGCTTTCTCTGTGTGTTATCCAAAATTAATCAACGTACTTCCTCATTGAGGTAGATTTGTCAAAGGTGAAAATTAATGAGAAAGCAACGTGCGAGGTTTTACTTTGTAGATTTTTGTAAATACTGTATACATCATGCTATTTGCTCAAAATTTCAATAGACTCAGAATATTTATATCAATTTGTCATAAATAAATAAAAAATGTCTCATAAAATCGCGACGCCCTTTATCACCATCTTCGAGTCTCTTCAACATTTGTAAAATGTAAACAATACGTTCGATTCTCGCCACATTCAATACTAATTATCCGTTAATATTGTTCTATTTATGAATAACTATTAAGCCCTATCGCTATCAATAGTCGTAAGAAATTGATAAAAACAATCATATTTGTTTGTTCAATGTGGACAAACAATGATGACGTTCTCAAGTTGTATAGAGGTTCACATTTCTCGGGTCTGACACACTCACGCATGCGCGCCCTTTTCTTTTTTTTTTATATTTTGGAACATTCTGAACACAATGATATGAAAATCTCGGGAAAACAAAGTGTTTTCATGAAAACAACCTTCCTCCAAAATATATGTAATATATATTTATTGTTCATGCAAAACGCTTGTGTGATAAATAACTAAAAGAGAAAATAAAAAGATTAAGTTGACATGAATCCAGCCCTCTCTCACTCTTATGGAATGTCATCTGTGGCAATCCCAAGGGGGATAACCCGAGGCCCCCTAGTGTGTTGTTACTCCGAATAAGTTCTGTGTGCGTCAGTGAAAAGTGACGAGCGTAATTGGCTTTCTCGGTAAAGATGGCAATTAGTAGAGGGCAGAACGTTCGTTTAGTTAAATCATAAATAGCACTCGAGATCGGCGTCTCTCGTAATAATTTTAATTCAATACTGAATCAATTAAACTGCAAACCTTTATTGATTCAATAATAATATTCTCGGTTACGGGTATTAACCGTGTTACAATTTTGAGTAAACTTCCCATAATGTTTAAAATACGTTTGAACCTGTTCAACCCAGCTCCTCGAGTTTTCACAAACTGGCTGATAATCAATACTCTCGGATTGAAACTACGTTATATAGAGTTGGGCCTATTTCCATTCGTTCCTGAAAGTGGAATTACCGATCCTCGTAGTTTTCTTTCCGTTCGCTTCTTTATACATTTTTTTTTTGTATTTTTTTCACAGCCTCCGCGGTAAAATAATTGCTAATTAGCTCGATTCATAAAATAGAAACCGATAACTTTTTTGCTAGACTACTTCAATGGATTTACGGTTAAACGAAGAAAGTAAATAAATAAATAAATAATTTTTTTTTTACGTCAAGAACATATTCGAATAATATTTTTCCTAGACGCGTATTTTATTCTTGGAGTATATGTAAAACATTTTTTATTCACGATTTCAACATTGTTGGTACAGCTATTACATTAAATATCGAGAGATTCTTATAAACGAGACTTGCAAACGGTTATTTCATGTCCCAGAAGTTCGAAAGTGTTACACGTCGACTAGCCAAGGAGCACGTAAACCATTTATGTCGACGTAACTGCTTCTGACACTGTGTAGAGATTCCACGAAGGAAACGCAGTCTTCAACACTTAAGGAAATTAATTCAAGTTACAATCACTGATATTCATCAAGAAATATTGTACTTGTTTGGCTGCTGGTATTATAAAAAAGAACACATTTGACCCTTGAAACAAACATTTTTTTGCCCCGTAACAAGAGCCTCTAGCTTTTGTTCGGTAATCTAAAATAAAATTATGTGTTTTTGCATTTTGCACATTTTCACAAGAGATCGCTAATCAAAAATCGCTAGTCAAAATATTTAAAAAAAAAAATGAAACTCGGTTGTACCTAAGATGTATTCTTCCAAAATGAGTGGAGCTTTTATTTTCTTAAAAAAATAACATCAAAGTTATTTAAAAAAAAAAACGCTGTTCGAGTCTACGTTATTTCACAAATTTGAAGAAAAAAATTAACTTGGTTTGAAACTACGCATCTTACGAGGAAATAAAAATGTATTTGTAATATTTCAACCGTTTACACAAGAAAACAGGTACACCGTACTCTTGTGTAAATGCACAAAATGTTAAAACGCATAATTTTATTGTAGAATAATTACAAGAGCTAGACGCTAAAACATTTTTTGTTTTAGGGATCAACGGTATATATTTTTTTTCTGAATTATAATACAAACAGTCAAGCAAGTAACATTTTCTTTTAAGATACCTGACTCCCTCTCTCCTTAAGACCGTGAATTAAAACGAAAGAGTCAAGGAAGAATCGACCTACCGACTGTTATTCGTGACATACTTTTAGCCATTTTACTTTCTCCGATTACGAAGTTTCTCGACCGAAGTTATTTCGACAAATTATTCAACTCGTCTAGCACGTATAAAGGGCTCACGTGGCTAATAGCACGTGATCTACACTAACATTTCCTAAATGAAGTAAAAACATTTTTTTCATTGAAAGAATAAAATTTTTTACTTTCAAGTACGATGCTTCCAAATAATTATATTTAAAAAACTTTGCACTTTTAGTTGTTGTTGTTGTTATAAGGGAAATGCTCTATGAATTCTCAGAGAACTGTGAGATAAGAGAAAGTTACACGTTCTGGATCATTGACGCTCTTCCGTGCTAAGAGACGAACGATGGATTCACTGTATATTATTGTTTTTTAACACATAAAGAATAATTGAAGGCTGTATAGTTGTTGTAACGGGTAGTCAATGTAAGGAATTGATTTTGCCATTCTCCTCTACGAGAAAGTACACATTTGAGAGATTTGTTACATCAAGGAGACTGAGTTACGTGAAAATCATAAAAATAGAATTGTTTTGCAATTGCGCATCTGAACTTAAACCCAATTACGAAACCACTGCTCTCCTGTCTTGCAATGTTTGAGGTATATTTCAATTCTCGTTCATTCCACCAATAAATCGATGATATAAAATGCAAAATTGTCTAACGACACGTAATCGATTTGAGACAATTAACAAGAATTAATTTTTCTTGATAAACCTTTGAATTAAAAAGAATTGTCTTGTCAATAATTTTTTTTTGTCAATTTATATCAACGACTGTAATCATAGTATGAGACAATTAATGCAATAAACCGCACATTACAACTGATTTCGCTCCTTCCTGCGTTACGAATTCATTAATATTTATAGATAAAAATAAATTATTAGCATATTTCATTTTCTTCAATGATAATCAGTTTGCCAAGCGTGAAACGAATTCTCACGCGCGAATACCCTCTTAACCATTATTACGCTCGATTAACGAGTAAAATATTCTGTAAATTCCTACAAAATCTGTGCACAACGCTATGTATTCCAATGACAATAGAATCGATAAACTAATTAATTTTTTTGTAAGCATAGGCTAGTTGTAACGACTGTGATAGTTTTTAAGCTTTTTCAAACTACAAAGCTTTACGATTGTAGAAAAAAATATATTAAAACCTCTTCGATATCATGCAGTCTTAATCGTCATTAAATATATTTTTATATTCTCATAATTAATAATGTAATAATTAATGTTGTTGCTCTAACTAACGTATACTTTGATCAATTGAACTTAAAACTTCTGCAGAAATGGACTAATATTCAGTGATGCTAAATATTCAATCAGGCGAAGATCGGTAGATCGGTGACGATTCGGTTTTTATAGCAATTGAAATATTTTCAAGTTTTAAACTTTCAAAATATTTAACGAAACGAGTTAAAACTTAAGACACGTACGGAATAATATTCAGAAATATTTTATTTGAGTTTTTGTGAAAATCGTTAGAATAAAAATCTTGAATTCTCTTTATAATATAAAATGATTAATTAATTTTTTGCAGTCGCCTGCATAGCTACAAAGTTAAATGCCACATTGAATAACGTGGATATCGAGATATCATCGGAAAATCTTCTAGAAAATCGAGATAGTCTGGATGAATCGACTTTGGACGTTATATTGGTCGGGGATTTGCTGTACGACGAGGAAACGGCCGATGCTCTGATCCCTTGGCTCGAGAAAGCGTTGCTTCGAAATGGATCGCGGATTTATCTCGGAGATCCAGGCAGACAAGCTCTCACCGAAGCATTGAAAAGCCGCATGAAGTTACAGAGGACGTATTCACTACCGGAAAACGTAAGGAAAGAAAACTATGGATATAACGTTGCTAACGTATGGCAATTTAAAACCAGATGATATTCAAACGGATTATTATAAAATTTATAATTTTGCGTATACAACGAGCATCGAGACATCAATTAAACGTGATTGAAAAATACAAATATTAATAAACGAATTGAAATCGAAAGTTTTGAATATTCGTCCATTAATGGAGTTGAATATTTCATTAACACTCCTGTTGTGTCGAGGTCATATACGACCCCATGGAATAATTACCATGACATTTTTCATTTAATAATAATAATGAAGATCGCGTTTAAACCCCTCACGTATAGGCAACATGTTAACCATTATTGACGTTATATTATTTTGTTTCTACTCTCACGTTGTCCAAGTGTTAATTCGAACATAAAAAAAAGTGACGATGGGGAAAGGGGCGAAGGGGAATCCTAATTGGTCCCTTGCTCGACGTTTATAATCGAGTCACGAGGCACTTCTTACAATTACACTTGATTGCTAGCGATATCCCTTCGAATGGTGTTTTGTTGATGTTAAAAAAAAATTCCTGCGAGTGGGACACCCATTTTTATTCGATATAGATAAAGAGTGTTTCTGCAATAACCATCTGCGATATCAATTGCATTTTATATTATTTCGCTGCGAACGTAAACATCACCATAGCAAATAGATGCAATCGATATAAATATAATAAAAATAGAAGAAGCAGGAACGTCGTGTATAGCAACGGATTAATACAACTTTAGTGTGTGTGCGTATCAATACAATTGTCTTTAGCATTATGTTTTGAGTTGAGAGAATCCAAACATTTGCAAGTCACCGTAAGAGTATTGCGCAAGACAAATTGTCGGAGGATCTCCTTAATAGTTACAATCCAGTTTAATCGTTTTTATATGACATCTCTCGCGTACGGTGATGATGCATTTAAGATGTATTTATCGACTGTTTTCAACGGTACGATACAAACATTTCTTGTCGCGCATCGTCACGAATCCCGGCGAAAAGTAGGCCACGTGTGTATAAAGATCGCGTAACTATTTCGCTGCGGTGTGCAGCGACGATTTAATTCGTATTCCGTATAATCGCTGAATAAGAGCGAGATGTGTTGTACTCGTAATATTGATTTTCATTGTCTAGGCGGAAAAATAGTATACAGCAGGACATATTCGAGATTCAAAGATAAATTTTGTTGCAAAATTTAAAAAAAAGTATATTTAATATATATCCGGGATTTATAACAAGAATCTGAATATGCATTGCATATATCAAAGTATTAAACACCTTGAAAAATAGTTTACACGAGTAAAAAAAATGTTAAATCAAAGAATTATTATTGGAGTCAAAGAAATGTTATATGTATAATATTGGAGTCAAAGAAATTTAAATTAAATTATTTACTTAATTGAAATAAACATAATTTCAAAGTAATCTTTTATTTACTTCGTGTAAATGTTTTTTTTTTGGATGTAAAATTTCTGCCGCTATATCCGGATTTAACAAAATTTGATTATCGCATATACGTTTTTTTCCGTTCGACTCAGATTAAAAGATCTTATCCTCTTCAATCAATTATACAACGTGCGATTTATTAAAAAAATAATTATAATAAATAAAACTCACCTGTCGGCTTAGAGGAGACTCGACGCTTCCGGCTGAGATGTTCGAGAACTTTATCCGACACTCGTATCTCGCGCGATCTGTGAACATGGAAAAAAAATGAAATTCTCGAGATTAATTCCATAAACGCGTCCGATGACATTCTTGGTGAACCGAACAAAATACGACAAGAGCTGCGCCAATTATCAATACGAAGAATTCATTTGAAGCTGCATATTTACTTTCACCGGAATTGTTAATACGACGGAAAAATTTTTGTTCCAAGCAAACTTACTATTGTAAATACGCGTTGGACTTTTGCAGTCGCAGGGACGATTTTCCTTCGTTACGTAGGGACACTGCAGTATACAGGCGTTTCCTCCGCAATCTAAGAGTGATAATTAACTTGATTAGCGTCTGCCCTAATTGTATTCCAACTAATGAATATGGAAGTGCAGCTCCCGTGACTCTCTCTCTCTCTCTCTCTCTCTCTCTCTCTCTCTCTCTATGTGCGTTTGTTTAGACGATCAATTTACTTTCTCAAATATTTATCAACTTCGTACTTTAGTACGGGAATATGTGTAGGGAAGATTATGCGCACCCTTGATCTCATTACTACTACAATCATTATTCAAACAAATCATTACGCAGTCTCGACCTTTTGAAGCCGCGCTTCTCGTTTCGCTTTGGAAAATTTTTGTTTTTTTCTATCTAAATATATGGACTACCTTAAAATAATGTGCTACCTCTCGGTCGGTGCCCAAAACCATAATGATAATTTCTCCGCGACGATTGATCTTTCGGATAAAAAAGAAAGATGAACTTCTCCGTCTCACAATTCTACGGTTCACAGTTCTTGTTTTTTATCCGAATGATTAATCGTGACGGTTAAATTCGCATTAGAAAAAAAGACAGGTGACATGTAACGCATCACCTTAAAACAGGATCTGTATTGATTATTATTCAATTAAAAATTCTATCGTAATAAGTATTGGGAGTGGAATATTACAGGATGATTAAAAATTAATTTTTATGTGTTTAATAAATAAAATATTTCTATAAATATCTCCAACTTTGAGAATAAAACGATTATCGATTTCATGCAAATTTTACGTGTGGCGCGTTCTCAATATCGAACAGCGCATAACCCGACGTATATAACGCGAATGCAAAATATATGAAAAATGTATTTGATACGAGATTTACATATAAAAGTGCAAAATTCTTCTATACATACGTAAAATATATTTTAACACGAATTTTTACAGTAAATTCGCATTTTTCTCTGTCGATATAAGTCTCAATACCTGCATGGAGAGCATCCGGTAGTTCAATTTCACAGCTGTGTCCAGTATAGCCGGTGGCGCACTGGCATCGCACCGCTTCGGCCCCAATGTGTCTGTGATATTTACAGCCGTAAATATTTTAACGTGTCGATTGTATATTTACGTTATCGATGTTGTAAATTTCCGGGAAGTGGCATTTTAAAATGAATTTCATGAAGAAAATATTAACTTCACGCGATTGGTAAACAGAACGTAACACATAGTTTGCGAAGACGTTTGAAAAATTCGTACTTGCAAGTTCCACCGTTCCGGCAAATGGAATTTCGTTGATCGCTTATGCAGAGCGGTCCGTTGGAGCACTTTTCACCGCTGAAGTCTTCGAAACATTGGCATCGAAACATGCTGCGTAGAAAAACAATGAAACACGTTGGATATCATTAATCGTAATTATTTATTTTGTAATTCAATCAATCGCATTTACGTAAATATTTTTAAATCGAAATATTTTCGTTTGACTGTTGGAAATAATTGTAAAAATATACCTGCGTTAAAGATTTTCACATAAAATAAATCCGAATCCGTTTCAATTAACAATTTAACTTTGAATTCATTCACGTATTTCGATTGTAAATTTTATACAGGGTGCGCCATCTCAATCTGGTCGATGGAAGTATTGAATAACTTAGAGAATTTTCAACAGATTTCACAAAGTCGTATTTTTTTATTAAATTTGATTCATTACAATTTATTTTGATTAGTTTCCAAAAACCACATCGATCAAATGTCCGCCTTTATTACTGAGACAAAAATGAGCTCTTTTTTCGGCATTTTCCATTGTATTTGCCAGCGTCTCGGGCGATATCGCTGCGATTTCGGCTCGAATGTTGTTTTTTAGCTCCTCTATGGTCTTCGGCTTGTTGGCATAGACTTTACTTTTCAAAAATCCCCACAAGAAGAAGTCCGGTGCAATCAAATCCGGCGATCTTGGTGGCCAGTCAATATCACCTTTCTTTCATATCACACGTCCTGGGAACTTCCGACGCAAATAGTCCATTGTTGAGCGCGCAGTGTGACATGTCGCACCATCTTGTTGGAACTAAAATTCCTTAAGACCTTTTTCACGCATTTGTGGTAAAACAAAGTGTGCCAACATTCACCGATATCGATCCCCATTGACAGTTTCACCAGCTCTGAAGAAAAATGGTCCAATGGTGGTTTTTGAGCAAACACCCGCCCAAACTGTCACTTTCTCATCGTGCAATGGAGTTTCGTGAATAATATGAGGATTATCGGTGCCCCACATGCGACAGTTTTGTTTGTTGACAGCTCCAGAGAGGGTGAAATGAGCCTCGTCGGTCATCAGAATTCGCTCCCGAAAATCCGGCTCAGCTTCCTTCATTCGACTAACGTTATTAGCGTAAGCCAAGCGTCGCGGCTTGTCAGTTTCCAATAATCTTTGAGTCAACTGCACTTTGTACGGAAACATGTGAAGATCTTGCTTTAAAATCCTTCTCAAAGTGGTTCCACTGATGTTTAATTGCTGAGACCGGCGGCGGTATGAGACATTTGGATTTTCTGCAACACTCTGTCGAACAGCTTCGATATTTTCATTTGAACGACCTGGACGCGGTCGAGCTTGATGTTGGAGATTCGCTACAGACCCGTGCTCCATGAAATTTGAAGCTAAATGACGGATAGTGTCGCCTTTGGGCGCAGAACGTCCGCGATATTTTTTACGATACGCACGCTGAGTTGACACAACTGAACGATTATTTTCAATGTAAAGCGAAACTATTTCGGCGCGTTCTTTCGGCGTATAGCGATACATGGTTGAAATTGTACTGAAATAACCTATACAAAACGTGTTGTACGGCGCTGGTCGGTTAAAATCTGTCAGAGTTATTCAATACTTCCATCGACCAGATTGAGATGGCGCACCCTGTATTTCGTCAGACAATTAACGGAATCTCTTTTTTTTTGCATTTCATCGCGCGAATACAATTATTTTTCGTATTTTCAACGAACAGGCTGTTTGTCAGGCACAATAACTAGCGAAGAAGGTTTAATTTTACAATTACGTCCAACTGCGCAGACAGCCACGAGGGTTTGAACATTTTACGTCGTGATATTTCTACGTCACAGATGCGAGCGAGCAGGGAAATCGAAACATGGGATAGAGTCATTACAATTCATGAGTTTTCAACGCTAGATTGAACTTCCACACTGCGGTATATAGTGTACATGTTGCGGTATTTCCCTTGTCGCCCTTCGCGCCTGATTCAACCACCCATTAGTTTATTTTTCATCGACGTCCAAACTTTCCCTTCGTGGCTCATAAATTTACGAGTTTCGCGGATAAGATCCCTTGAGAAAGTTTCGTTGTACTTGGTTTATTTTATTTTTCGTTATTTTCGTATTGTATCGATCGTCGTGTCCTAACACACTGAACGCCTTCGAACCAATTAAAATCTTCTCGAACAAGAACACTTGTGGAGACTTTGAAATTTCGATTAACGGATCGCGATAATATTCAAAATTTAGTTTAGACTCTCGTTGTGTTGTCGGAATTACAAACTAATAATTCTTCAAGGCGCTCATCGTCTTATGGATTTTCCGTAATATTATCAAGTTTTTTTTTTTACGATTTTAAAAGTATCCTTATGCTTCGCACAAGAAACTTTGCAATCTTTTTTTTTATAGATCAAAAGAATCTAAAAGTAGTTACCAACGATAGTTCGAGTAGTAACGAGCTAAAATGTTATAGAAAGATAAAATAATCAGTGTAACTGTAGGATTGAATAAATTAAAGATTTAGTTTGGATTACACAATAAACAATATTGATAGTCCAACCTCTGTACACAACGAATCCGGAAGTTTGACTGGAGGAGGGGGGGGGGGATTTTTTTTACAGATTTCAATAAAAATATTTGATCATCGATGGATACTTGAATTACGACGTAAAAAAAAATTGTAAATTTAGACTCACTTTGTAGTTTTCACCGACACATCCTTAACGATATTAACCTGTTAACCGGGGAAGTCCCTTTTTAATTACGCAGCTAGGACGTGTCAGTACGTCACGCCCGGTTAACAGGTTAACAAGGCTCCTTACAAATCGATCTAATTTCTTATCGCGGTGCATAATCCAATATTTTATTCATTAAGAGAATAATTCTGAATCCTCTCACGTATAATCGGCATCCAGAATGCAGTCGCCGGTATAAGAGCAGTCACGAACGGTACAGGAATTCGGGTTGGCCTCGGCCTCGGTGATCTCGTACGTGACGTTGAACCCGTAGACGCTGAGCAAGCCATGAAGAACACGAATGTGATTACCCTCGAGTCTATCGAGGACAAATTCGATGACATGAAATGGTCTGAACGACTTGAACCATCGAAACTCAAAGACATTTCCTTCGGTGACTTCCTTTATAAGCGTACCGCCGAAATTTGTCGTTTCAGACTCGTAATACGCGTACTCGGTGAAAGTCAGACCTTTGTAGACGTACAGCTGTGTGAGGTAGACGATAATTGAGCCATTGGCAAGGCTCATCTCCGAGGCATCGATCACCCACCGACACTTTATCGGCACGTTGAAAGAGTCCGGAAAATTTGGCGTGTGAATTATACCTCGCGGGCTTGTCAAACGTCCGCCGCATGATTCCGCACTCAACGCGCAACCGGAAAAACCGATGAGACAGGAGAATCCTGATAATATCAGTCCCGCGAAACTCACTCCCATCTTCGATGGCTTTGATACTTTTATCGAGGACACCTGCGAAGCAGAAAAGTATTCAGCGAAATTATTTTTAAAACTTGTACAAATAATAATATCGATAGTTCAATAAAACAGAGAAAGAATACAATTTTTTTTAAAAAGGATTTCATCCCTCCGTTGTTACATTTTTGTGAAGCCTCACACGGTTTTCACGCTCAGTCAAATTGGTCAAATTGATTTTGAGATGTCTGCCATCTTAAACTATCCGTCCAATTCGAACGAAATAATTATGAAAAATACTTCAAACATCGCGGAACTATCTTTTCGGAATAATAACGTTGTAAATCAAATAACAAAATGTTCCAAAAGATTTCAAATCAATTTTTTTAAATTTAAACAACCATAAAATGAGACACCTATCAGTGATTTGCCCGAAAATTGTAGCAAACTTATGGGGGGTTGCAATCCGAGCCGTGTGCAAAGTTTCAAGATGATCGAGTAACCCGTTCTCGAGAACAATTTACAAACTCATAACACACACACACACACACACACAAACACGCACAGAGAGAGACAGAGATACACGCATACACGCATACACTCGCGCAGGCATTTCTAAATATGATTTATCTACGTTTTGAGACTTTTTAAGTACTCTGACATCGGAATCTTGAGAATTTTTGTTTCACGAAAACAGCTTCCGTTACGACGAAGCAAGACAAACACTAAAAGAAATGTTATCATTGTAATTTCTCAACTAGCGTGGTTAAAAATTCGCGGTCTTAAGATGCGATACCTCGAGAAGAAAAAAAAAAGTCATATATTTCGCTTTTGAAAAAAGCTTTTAATTAAATCATAATTTGTTCGTGTCAAATATTTTTTTAGATTAAAATGTTGGGTAATACTTTGTAATACTTGGTAATATTATGTTGAATCTTGAAAATCTTTAAAAGAAATCATTAATAATATAAACAATAATATTCTTAAATAAATTTATTTCTTTATAGATATTTTTATAACAATAACGATTAACACAATTAATAATAATTATAAATGCAGAATATTTAAACTGAAGAACGAGTAACGATACGAAAAGGCCAAACGTTGGATAAAAAATTATCCACGGTTTCAAATTCAATCATTCTTATCATTTGTATTCAAGAATCGAATCATCTTTGACGAATAATCCTGCGCTGCTACAAAATGAAATACGTGCAGGATCGAAGTGAAATTCCCTTGGATTTAACGTTTTCAAGTGGCAACAGAGAGAAAATTGTTCTTCATCGTAGACTCTTAACTGCAAATTCATTGTCAGATTATTGGGAAACTGCTGGTTGTATTATCAATCATAGTTGTATATAATTAATGAAAAATCCAGAGGAAATGTTAAACGCTATCTGCCGCAGCCAATTTATGTTTTAATGTTTGCTCTGTTTCGTTTCTATTCAACGTTCGAGGATTACAATATCGTGCAAATTTATCCATCTGATGGTTGTCCGTGTTTCTGCGGACTGTAGTAAAACGTATATCAATGTTAATTAAAATACATTTTTTAAACGTTAACACGCAATCAACAGACGAAACTCGAAGGACAGCGAATAGTATGAATGCGGTGGAGCAATTAATTATTCACTCGTCGGTTGTTGTCTTTAAATTATAAAAAGTGTTGAACGTTAACGTACGATTCCGATTTGAAGTATTTTGTAGATTATATCGATAATGAGTTAATGATTCATCGAACGATTAAACATTTATTTGGACGAATATTGCGATAAGATTGATTTATCTACGTAAATATGTAAACGTATCGTTAAAATCAGTCTCGTTACTGCGACCCATTCTTTTGTGGTCAACGACCTATTGCTCTGTTTGTAAATACATTTTTTTAAATCTCATCTTATGAACTCTGATGAATTATTCAACGGACTTGGTTAGACGTAAGTTCTTTAGTTCTAATTTTACGAACAGAATGAGATATTTGTCGCTGTTGTTCGACTCTTTGAAATTTAGCTCAGTTGAGTTCTTAACGTGATAAGGGACGACATTTCAAGATGATGTAAATAAAACAAAAGAAAAGGACGTGAAAATAATTACAATAAATATTTTGACGTTTTTGAGATCAGCAATTTCGTATTCGATGACAAAAATGTTTAAATTAAATATGACAATTTAACCAATAAAAAGAAAACCCGTTTTCAATGAAAATTAGTACGTGAAAACTTCGAAAGTTGGCGTTTTTCGAATTGAGCAACAAAATTTCGTAATCCAAAATGGCGGGATTAGGTTGGTTAACAAATAAAAGAGAAACAAAAAATACTTGGTTGTCAATGAAAATCATCCATTTTTCACAAAAATCAGTAACAGTGGGAACTTCCGAAGTCGTTTTCGAACACAATATCAACATTTCGAAATCCATAATAGCTGCTTCAATATGGCTGACCGGACCAAACACGAAAGTTATGCAATGTTATCAAAAATTTGCTTTCTAAAACCAATTGATACAATAGAACGTAGTGAAATCTACAGTTCCCAAATACTCGTAGGCTTAAATATTTATTTAAAAAAAAAACAACAACAACAACAAACAAGCAAACAAACAAACAAACTACATAGACGCACAAAACATCAAAAGTCGACTGTCGTCTAACAAAACTCGTACTTGGATGCATCACAACACGACCATCAACGCTAGAGAAAAGGCTTTGTTTACAACTGCATAGATCGAAAAAAAAAAGAAGCAAACACCAAGGATCATCTTAAAACGCCATCAGAAATATAAACGATTATAAAATCATGTATATCCGACGCTGTAATGACATTTCATCAAGACAAGCGATAAAATTGTCGAAGCAATTGGTTACATCTCTGAACTTTTGATCGATGAAACATCCAAAATCCACGTAGCCGGGGTAAATAAAGTCCGTGAGATATGGTCCAAGCCTAAAAGCGTATGCGGTAAATAAAGAATAATAAAGTCGAACTCACATAATCTCGGTCGTTCATCGTCAACGTTATCTCTGATTGTTCGGGACTCGGAGGCGCTTAAGGGAGGGTGCCCGAAGCAGCAACAATAACGTCGTTGGGACTCAGCGTCGTATCGTTGTCGTTGCGACAGGAGCGTCGACAACGATGTGAGTAGGACGTTCGGATGACGATGAGCGGGATCCTTCGAGCGTGTTCCATCGGTCGCGAAACCGCGCTATTCCCTTCGCGTATTTCACAGAGTAATTCCGTAGTAAAAGCAACGTAGCGGTTGTAGTAACAGTCGTAAGAGTAACACCGTATTCTCGAGTGTCGGACAGTAGCATGATCGAATTTTCGTGTCAAATATATTATTCAAGATTGGACGCTGTGCCGAGATGAGTGTAACATTCTGCCGTTGCGAGCATTAGTCGACAAGCGTGCCAGTGGCGTTCGATAAATATAATTAATATAAACGTATGCGAATCTACGACGATTAGTTTATTATGAAAGTAGGTTGACACGCGGTTTCGTTTCCAGCAAAGAGAACGACTCGGTGACGAGTAAGATAACAAGACGTGGGATAGGAAAAGAGATCCGTCGGGAGTCGCCGAGTTGCCACTCGGGCTCGGTACAAACTCGAGACTGGAGTCACTGGACCCGTGTTGCCGCCGGTGGTGCCTGCTGCTTCGCTGCTGGGAGATCGAAGAAGGATTTTGCGTGTTGCAGGGGTGGGTGTCCCCCGATGGAGAATGTGTGCGAAATGTTGGATGGCTGGATGGCGGGTGGTTGGGCGTTAGCCTCTATCGTATACGCGAGCGATACTTCAGCACCGCGCACCCTCGGTCGCGCGCCCGCCAACACAGATACGAACGCACGCATAATACGAATGATGAAGATAGCGATGGTGGTGTGGTGGTGGTGTGGTGGTGCTCGCCGAGAACAGCATCAGACTGCTAGCCAGAGGGTCAGAGCAAAGAATGAAATGAGAGAAGGGGTTGAATGAGAAAGGACGCCAGGACGTAAGGGGGCGTGTGAGAGACTATAGGATATAGAGGGTGGTTTCTCCGTAGAGAGCAAAAGCTCAGAGACAAAACGACGGTACGAGATTGTCGAACAATGTAGCTAGCAATGCAGGGTCATCCCGGGAGCTCGGGACGCGACAATAAATTGCGAGAGATTGCTCCCCATCTCTTGTAGCGTGGGGTCTGCTCGAAACGAGCTCTTGCTCTCTCGTTCGCAGCTCGATTGATTGACGAATTTTCCCAGAGATATATCTCCAAGTTTCATTATTTATGTGATTCTGATGGGACGGAATTGCAGAATTGGTTTTCTGGAAACTGTAGAGCCAGAGAACTTGAGGGAGAGTCCATTACGATGGGAATGAAAATTGATGAAGCAAAGTGAAAAATTTAAATGTCATTTCGGGACTACTTACGACGATTAAGAAAGATGTATGGACGTGAGAAAGATATAATTAATCGTTCTATCTGAAATTTTTCAGCAACGGTAAAAGACGATAACGGTGCCCTCTGCAGAATTGTTAGACGGAGGCCACAGTTTTCCAATTTTATCCAACATATCAAACGTGGCAGTATTACAATTGCTATTATCGTTTTTTGTATCACAAGGTGAAGGGGGTCTACCACTCGATC
The DNA here is from genome assembly GCA_963942595.1 of Cylloceria caligata. NCBI lineage: Eukaryota > Metazoa > Arthropoda > Insecta > Hymenoptera > Ichneumonidae > Cylloceria > Cylloceria caligata. The sequence continues at coordinate 1,700,837 of OZ012708.1, read as the reverse complement.
GGTAATAAAAACTGTAATGGAAATTTCTCCGCCAAGATTAAAGTTTCGGATAAACGAGAGCAAAACAGTAAACTGCGTATTACTACGGTACATCGTTCTCGTTTTTTCATTCGAAATATCAATTATGCAGGAGAAATTCGCGATGGGAACATTTTTCTTATCTTTTCTCTTGCAAGTACGGCAATACGAGAGTGAAATAAACGACGTGTCTCTCTTGATCCACCCAGATTGCCAATGGTACAATCTCACTTTCTGTGAAAATATATTTATCGGTATAGCGCATCACCTTAAAGTTAAAATATGTGACATACCGCAGTCGGTATCAAAAAAACAGTTTACCTGTTCCGCCTATGAATCCAAGTGAGATGGCACCATTGTGATGATGAGCGACAAATGTTTCGTCAGTTCCAGCAGATCGTTATACGTGCAAGCGAGAAACCAGATAATTTTCTGCATATTTTTCGTCACGAACATTTTTCCGTCACGATTGATCTTTCGGATAAAAGACAAGAACGGTGAACTACAGAATTGTAAGACGCAGTTCGACGTAATCTTGTTTTTATTCGGAAGATCTATCGTGACAGACAAGTTTTTTTTACAGTTTCTGTTACCGACCAATGGGTAGCACCTTAAATTACCTGAGTAAGAAGAGCGTGAAATACAATTTCCGTGTCGGCGGAAAGCAATTTTCTATGACAGCTACTAGCAACATTGTGCCAACACAATCCTGTCATTCAGAACATCGCGTTGGTACAATGTCGCTTAGAAGCAGTCGATAAAACAGGGGTTTTCGCTGTTCGTAAACATTTTTTTGCTTCTTCATAAGTGAAACTTTTTGTTTTCGTAATTTTTTTTTTATTTCGAAACTGCAATGTCACGGTATTTAAATGATACTTGGAAAAAATTCCCGGTGCTGTTATATTTGAGCGATGTTTGTCCGTAGTCCATCGCTATCGCATTCAAGAATTTACAATTTCTCTGGCGGTCGTTGTAGTTGCTAAGAAAACTATTCAATTATTGAATATTGAAAAATAATTTCATAGTATTATCTTTAATGATGAATTCGATATAAGTAAATCTCTTTTATTCATTTAACCAAACTTACTCTATAACAAATTTCTATTTCTGTCAATAAAATAAATTAGAAATATGGTTTTTAATACAATTGTAACAATAAAATATAATTTCTAATTATAATTTATTCACAGAATTTTTTTTTCTTTTGAAAATGTCGAATTTTCGAGTATTACTTAATTATTGAGAAAATATCTTTAGACCAATTCTCAAATAAGAGCATTACATTTTAAGCAGAAACTCTTTTAATTGAACCTTTTCTCTATGGAAAATTATCGTAGCAAAATAATATATTTCAAGGGTTCAATGATACTGTGATGATACAGAAATTCTATGAATCCTTCATCAATGGTTGTTTCAAACATTACATTGGCCTGAGGCATATATTAAGTAAATGAGCTTTTTTGCAGCTTTTCCTCTTCCTTATTTTTAAATAATCGTTGAAAAGGTGCCTTGAGACGACTAAAATTTGCTTACCGACACTTTCTTTCGTACTTATTCTATTCATTAAATGTTTTCTAATGATATAATATTCATTTTAGTGTGATTTTGATAGATCATAATGTCCTATTATAAATTATGTACAAACGCAACGATAGAGGAAAACCTCATTGGCTGCTCTTAATTAATTTTGTATTCCCACGGCCATTATAAGTTATATGCAGAAGCAACGATTTGCGGGCCAGTGAATATTATTTAGTTTTTTATATTTCCAGTGACATTAATAAATCTTTCTTCAAAATGTAATCACGGACGTTCTTTCCTATTTTGATTGATTTTTTAGTTTTTATCGTAGAAAAGAGAGAGAGAGAGAGAGAGAGAGAGAGAATTTTGAATATTCCCTTACGAGAAACCAAAATTTTGATTTTAACCAATAAAACAAATTTTTAAAACCTTTTTTTAGATAAAATCGGTGTGGAAGAGGCAACTTTAAAATAAAAAGATAAATGTGTTCATTTGATTTTCAAAACATTCCATAAATGTAGATTTCCATACGCATTTTTTCAATTTTGAACTGTGTCTTGTCCAATTTCGATTTATCGTTGCTTATCTTGTTCATTGAAAGACACTTCGTAAAGTCGGCAATGAAGATTTTCCATAGTCAGGATTAACTTGAAAAAAAATACACACACACACAAACACATATATTTGTTTGCAGAAGAGAGGTAATAATGTTTACGAAATTAAGTTTTGTTCCTAAACAAAAAAGTATTTTTATTCATAAAGTGTGTCAGTAACTTAACAAAGCGTTTATCAACAAACAAAACAAGAGCTACGATATATTGAAATTAAATAAACGTTACGTTTTAAGCTTGAAAAAATGAGCTTTATAATGATTAAGTTCTGACTTGTTTAAAGTTTCTGAAAGTGTGTTAAATCACCTTTCAAAACTGTATTCGATACAAGAAAGTGTAATGCAATTTTCGTTTCAATGTGAAATAGACGAAGTAAAATCAAATTTCGTTTTGTCTAAAATATTTATCAACTCTGAGTAAACTTTATTGCAACTTTGTTATCGATTATAGTTTTCGGGGATGTGTAGCGTCACCTTAACGTGATGTAACACACCTGGTGACAAACGGTAATCCCATCTACACAGAAACGGTTGATGTTTAAGAAAAAGAAAAAAGCAATTTTTGTTCTGCTGTGGAAAAGACGAAGTAAATCAAATTTTGGAAAGGTTCGATAAAAAATTTCTTAATTCGCCGCTCATTTCACCATAAAATAATAGTTGTAATTCTTTAAAAAGGCAGAGAGATGAGTTTTAATGTCCTCCTATCGACATGTCACCTCTTTCGAATTTTTAAATAAAACTTATTTTATAACCTCCATTTTTTTTATCAATAAAATACGTGTAATGAGCATCGTGTCGATAAACTATAATTCTCAATTATAATCTTCAAATCGAATCTTTTAACACAACTTATTTTACAACAACCTCAATTTCTTTTATGAATAAAGTACGTGTTAAGAGCATCGTCTCGATAAACTATAATTCCCGATTATAATTAACGTAGAGACGTAACGGGAGGGGTAGCGGTAGACACCCGACCTTCCTCTGCATGAAGTGCGAAATTTGCTCCTTGTGAATAGTATGAGCGTAGGTATTTCGTTTGAGGTTTCGTTGACGAATGAAATAGAAATCAAAGTCGGGATCGGAGATGGTTGAGTCGCTGCAGTCGAACGCGTAAGTGTCGTTGCTCCCGGAGGTGTCGGATCTCTGTTCGGGGCGCCTTTTCTGTCCGGAGATCAAGCTCCGTCGATATTTCGATCTCTCATTGTCCTCTTCATCGCTGGAAGAGTCCGAACTGCTCTCAATTGAATCCGGCATCTTTGTATCCTCATCATCGTCTTTAATCGTCTCGAAATCAACGGACTTTTTGCTATTTCCGTTCTTGGAATATATATTATCACCCGGAAAAGCGCGTGATCCATTTCCTCGCGAATCACGGTTATTCGACGCACTCTCCTCGCCCATTTTCGAAGCCAATAGCCGCATAAATAGGCTTCCGTTCAATTCGTCGGAATCTGATTCGGCATGCTCCATATCCAGACAATTATTTGAAATTCCAAGAGGTTCGTTGCTCTCAGAATCTTCGCTGGTAGTATTTGAAGTCTCTGAATCGCTGCAGTTCGATGCGTAAGTGTCGTTGCTCCCGGAGGTGTCGGATCTCTGTTCGGAGCGTCTTTTCTGTCCGGAGCGCAAGCCCCGTCGATATTTCGTTCTCTGATTGACCTCTTCGTCGCTGGAAGATTCCGAACTGCTCTTAGATAAATCCGACTTCTTCGTATTCTGATCCTCGTCTTCAATTGTCTCGAAATCAACGGACTTTTTGCTGTTTCCATTCTTGGAATACATATTATCACCCGGAAAAGCGCGTGATCCATTTCCTCGAGAATCACGGTTATTCCACGCACTCTCCTCGCCCATTTTCGAAGTCAATAACCGCATAAACAGGCTGTCGTTCAACTCGTCGGAATCTGATTCGGCATACTCCATATCCGCGCAATTATCTGAAATTCCAAGAGGTTCGTTGCTCCCAGAGTCTTCGCTGAAAGAATTTGAAGTCTCTGAAGTGCTGTCAGAGTTTTGTTCCGTTTCCGATCCAAATTTATCTTTTAATATCGAGAATGCATGTTCTATCCAGGAAAAATTAAGGCTTTCCTCCTTGTCGGCGTCGTCGTCGTCGTCGTCGTCGGCATCGTTGGGGAAAACTATCGAGCCTGGTGGATCGGTAGAGCTCGTGGTAGGCTCTTTGTCGCTTCTGTCTTCTCCAGAAACATAGTTTTCGTCGAAAAGTCGGTAGCGTTGACTGTTGTGCGACTCGTCGGACGATCCCATCGCGTCGCACTTCCGTTTAAGCTTCGATTCAGTCGAAGAGGTTATTCGAGCTCCTGTTTGGTTGCTTTCGTAGTTCTCCATCTCGGCGTCCTGCGTTTCTTTGGTCTCAACCAACTTTTCTTCTTTTGCGACAGCTCCGGCGTCCATCAAAACGTCATCTTCGGTAGGTGCTTGATTACCAGGTTCGAATAAATCTTCTTGCATCTCAGTCTCAAGATTTCCGTTATCTTTGGTTGATGTCTCGGGATTAAGTGCGAGGAGGTTTTCCACATCCAGGAATTCCTCGGAATTGTTGCTAGTCCCCGCATCTCGTTGAACCTCGTCGCGATTCTCGCTTTCTTCATTTGGCTGAACGACTGCTCGGACCACCCGCATCGTCGGCGTTGCGATCCCTCCTCCACGAGCTTCGATATGAAAAAATGTTGACGTTCTGTCGAGTATCCCATCGTCATCATATACGGAGCTATCGCTATCAGACTGACCTCGATTGGGCTCCTCGAAGAAAGGGATTCCGAAGAGCAGCTGCGGAACTGTACGCTCGATCGGCTGGGCTTTTATCGGCGCTTTGTGCTCCAGATCCTTGTGCTCTGACCATACTAGCTTTCGTAGATGGCACCTTATCGAGGTGCGGCACAGCTCTTGCAGGGTATACGGTTGCCAGAGAGCTGAAATTAGTCATCTTTTTGTCAGAAATACATAAAAATTGTAAGCTTATTTAACATTATAGTCTGATTCAGCTATCTGAAATCAAGTTTTTGAGTCTTGAACGACGAGTGCTTTGTGATTGATTAGCAGATTTGATCAAAGAATTTATTAAAGAAATTCATAGAACTTTACAGAATTATTATATTTCTAACAAAAGTAGGCAAAACGTGTTCTCTTTCCATTCATGAGGCTTTTAATGAAAAACAATTTTTCTTTCTTTCTTTCAACGTAATCTATCGTGACAACCACTTTAATGTTAAATTAAATAAAAATCGGTTTTACGTAATTGAAGGGTTTCTTTCCCTTCCGGGGGTGTGACTAGTGAGGCAAACGATACCGGTAGCATCGTATTATTCCGCCACGTGTTCTCGTCGAGTCGCTCGATTCTTAACAAATTGTCATTGTAAGGCATCACCAGAATTCCACCGACTTTTACGAATTGCTTAACGTATCGTTCGTGAAATTCGGGACAGGCTGCACCGCAGTAAACTCTGTCGTACCGTCTGTTTGGTGTGGCATTCAGAATGTTTCCTGGATGGAATAAATACAAAAATAATTTCGTTAAATATCGACGCACGAGCCGTTGTTTCTTTTAAGTTTTTCTTAAAAAACACCTTAAGGTAGTATCAGCGGTGTAACTAGTCAAATTACAGATACATTATAAAGATGTTGAAATATAGTTGTTTCAATTTCGAAACAAAAAACAATATGTTACAATAAAATTTTACATGAACAGAAAACTACGCGATTTCATTATTTTAAGACTGTAAAATCCTGAACCGAGTTGGTATCAGAAACTTCAATCGACTCAAAGTCTATTGATGTTTGAGAAAAATTAGACAAATTCGTTACTGCAGAGTAGATAAACGATGTAAAGTCGAATTTCATTTTATCTAAAATATTAACAGACTCTGAATAAATTGAACTTAACTAAATTGGAATAACGGTTACAATTTTCTTCAGGTATGCCATGTTACGTCAAAGAATTGACATTCGTTATGGGCAATAATCTTCGTGCAACTTACCAAGCTGAAAAACAGGCTCGCCAAATTCAAAACTGTCCACATCCAGGAACTTCTGTTTGAATATTTCCAAGTGCTCGTATGCGTACATCAAGCAATCTTCGTGCAATTCAATGCCGTGATTAGTACCTCTTTTACCTGTGAGAATAACGAATTTAAATTGTTTGGATAACATTCCCTATTTAAAGGAGGAGAAAGAAAAGGGGGGAAGGATGTTTCCTTGTAGGAGATTACTTTGTATTTAAAAGAAATATAACTCCTTTTAAAATTTGTTATATTCGGGACTGGGAATTCATTAACATAATCAGAACACCATTGCGAAGAATCAATCATATAGGATTTATTCTACAATTATCGTCTTATTAATAAAAAAATAAATAAAACATGTTAGCCAATGAAATCGGTGGATCCCTATGCCCTTCGATTGAATTTTTTAATTTACGGCGTCTAAGGCAGGCATTGTACGCTGTCCGTAAATTTACTTTGTAATATTAAATTACTTTTTGTCCTTATTTTTACTTTTGTTTAATGTAAGCTTCGTTGTTGACGTAAAACGACTATGACTACCATTCTTTATCTCTCCCTTTCTTCTACAATCTCGGTACCGGTAATTTTGCACAAACCGCGCAGTACGTTATTCATTAGTCACGTCAAACTTATCAAGTATTGTACCACGCAGAACATTTTTTTTACAGGCAGACTAATCTCTATGTGAGATTAGTCTCTTTGAGAAAAAAAAGGTACATCAAGATTGAAGTATACACGTGGGATTAAAGTGTAAGCAAAATATGATTGTGTGGATCTCAGGCATTAACCAATGAAGACAATTTGTTGATAGAATTTCTGTGTAACCGTGATATTATATCAGGCTAAGTAGCTCTTCACAGACTAGTACAATCCATACTGAATTTGGCAAGAATCGATCAAACCGTTTCAATTTATGATGTTGAATTCATAAAATGTTGCGAAACATTATTATAAAAATCCTGAACCTACTAAATCTTGAGCTATGAAATTATTAATCAGATAAACTGGTGCATAAAGAATAAAATAAGATCAAACTTGCCCCCACTTTAAGATACGATTAAATATTTTCAATTGCTTCGAATCGTGTGTTCAATGTAATTTTTTTTTCGTAAAATCATTATAGAAAAGAGTGTGGCGAACAAGAAGTACAAAAAAAAACTGCATGTTTTTTAGGGTTGCAACAATACTATAAAATAATTTTTAACTAAATCCCAGAATTTATCGATCTGTTGATTTCACTTGAAATGCCCCATATATTAACTATTGGATTGCTATTATCATATTCAGGAGATCATACATTGAATAATTCAACTTAAGAGGTTCAGTCAAAATTCGCTCAGTCAGTTATTACAAAAATAAAATATAATTTCATTGTTTCTAATGCAAGAAAATGAAAATTCTGCAATCAGCCTGTTTTTTATTTATTACTGATTCTATAGGAAACACTATACACATTGTATGCAAACGTAATGCAACATTTTATCCATTAATTGAATAAATAAATAAATAAAAACATATCTCAATCTAGAAACTGACAAGATTGAAAATTTCACTGTGATTTAGAAATGACAATGAAATTTATTGCCGATGCTGCGAAGAATTTTACCTAAAATGAGTCCTGCCATTGTGTTAAGATAGCCAGTTCCAGAACCAATATTGAGAAAACTCAATCCCGGCTTGAGCGTCAACCCTTCCATAACTTTGCAGTAAACACAGGGAGCTGAGAGATGAATGTTTCCAACTTTCCATGACAAATCCTTGTAAGCTTGATCTCTTTGAGAAGGAAATACATAATTGCCTCTATCCACAGCCCTGAAGACCCTTTCGACATTCTTGCTTCTTATGTATCCAAGAAGTATCAGAATATTAACTAAATCGTCATTGTCCTCTCCGCAACTGAACGCACCCCCCATACCTGATTCAATTAAGTTCTGCAACACAAAATAAAGTAAATCTTTCAAGGATATCGACTCTAGCTTTGAACTTTACAATCGTGCTATGCTGATTACCAGAACAGTCAAATGCCAAACAATATTATTTCAAAGTCTCCGATACACAGTTTATCCATAAAAGCCAATCGAGAAAAGTAGATAAGTCGGTCGATAGCTACTGGCATTGCACATTATCTTTCTATAGAAGGGCAATATATGTCGCTACATTGACCACATACTAATAATAATCATAATAACAATAACAGCATAAATAAGTTCAAAGAACAATGTAGCGAGTATCAAAGATGCGAACGATGCATGTTTCGTAGCTGCGTATATTGTAAAATAAAAATTGTTACAAGCCTATTGTTAATAACAAAATTGTTCGTTTAATTTGTAAATAAATATTGAAACGATAAGATTTGAAAAGTTGTGAACGAATTATCCGATTTATGAAATTTATGAAATAATCAACGATAATTAAACGGTGAGGTGGATAACCTTTGTAATATCGTTAAAACAATAATAAACAGCATGAAAATATTGCGTTAGTCGTGTATTATTCGAGGTTCGACGACTCACCTCAGCGAACGAAGAATTAAATAATAAATAATGAAGAATGGAGTCGCTATTACGCAAAAGAATATTCGTCGTAATTAATGTACGTTGACATGCTACTGTTTCGTTAGACTTGATAGATTCGAGGTCTGAGCGCGACACAAAGTCGTTGACATGTTTAAACGTACTGCAAATCGCAGTTTGCGATACTACGCGAACTGTCTTTCGACGACGCCACAACGCTCGTCGCGTATATATCGTTTTGATAATAATGGGAAGGGAGCATCGAGAGCATCAGCTGATAGAAAAAAATATATACTGACAGATGTACGAATTCTACGCCACTGGGAAAACTGTGCGAAGGGGACGCTAAAATGCTAGAAGCTTTGTTCCGGTAGTTGATCGATTTGGGCAAAGACTAAAAAATAAGTAAAACTTAGCTCGCGGAATATGTATGGCTACGAGAGAAATAGAATTAATGTTTCTATCCAAATATTTCGTTGGGGTGGATTATCTTTCGGGTAAAATGTTATTTAAGAAAGGGCACTAGCTGTTATAGGATTTTATATGGCAAATCAAAGGTGACGAAGAGATATTAGAATGAATGTTTTTGTTACCGTCCGAATAGTGTATAACTATGATCTTAATTAAAACGATGTGCTACATTCTGCCCCGGTTCATCTCTCGGACAAAAGACGAGAGTGGTAAGCTGCAGAATTATGTGGCGCAGTTAACCGTTCTTGTTTTCTTCCTCGAAAAATCAATCGTCGTTATTTGCATTGCAGAGTTTATTTAGTTTCTGATCGAGGGGTAGTATTTACATCATATATCTTATGACGTTAGTGTTACAAACCATATGGGTGCCAGTGAGAATACAGAAATTTTGTATCCTACATTCCTACATCATGTTCAAATGATATTGCGAAGGGCGTCAAAACAAAAGACGCTTTTTAAAGTTCATGTCTCGCAGTTGTTGTTCTGCTTGGGGCACGACACAAAAATGGAAAAGCACGTGGATCAATGTAAGATGCTCAATAAATCGAAGAATTCTCTATCAGAATTGTTATTATTTATTTATATCTTATTGTTACTGTTAGGAAGAAAATTCATTCAAGTTGAAAATCGCAAGCCTACTTGACGCAATAAAATATTTATCGTTGATCAAGTTTATAATATATCCCCAATATCGGTGTTGAAAAACTTTCAATAGATCACTATACTTGATTGGATTTATTTAAACGTGAAAGATTAGCTCGGTTAAGGATTAGCTTTATTGTTATTAAAAATATTATTGGAAAGCCCATAGAGCATCCTTTTCCAAAATATTGATTACTTTCATTTTCAAAGACGTAATCAACGACTGGGACATCTGCAACGTAGCAGTGAAATTCGAGTTACTATATCACGATATAAATGTTAACCACTTAAATCTGTGAGATCGATCACAGCTTTTCTTAACTGTGTGAGCATGACAATACATTAAATTACAGTCGAACCCTACATACAAATCCAGCTATTCAACCGACTCTATATCCACCTATTCGACGGGACGCGCGCGCATGACGCTCTGAGATGAGCAAGGAAATAAAAAGTTTCGCTCTCTATTCGCATCGAACGATTGAATCAGCTCGGACCCGGAGTCGGTCGAATAGACGGAATCCGACTGTACGTCTTTTCTGACAATTTATCTTAATAATACTGTGTTAAATATAGTTTTATCGAATAAAACTAATCACCATTCGACACATTAAAAAGAATTACTCGTCAGATTTTTAAGATAATTCATTTTTTTGTCACAAATACTTCGATGCTGTCTGTCGCGTGGAGTCCCGTCACCTGTATAAATATAAAATCCGTTTCCCATCCTGGGATCGTAGATCCCTGCACACAATCTACTTTTTCCTACAGTTTGGCGCACTCGAGCCACCAAGGTTTTTAGTGAGTTGCATCGAGAAACGATGATCAGAGTTGCACACATATGTGACATTTCTATCAATAACGACGAGCCGGCGTCGACCTTTCTATATTCTAGCTATAAATGGTGGTTACCAAGGCGCGTGATACTAAAATCTAGGGATATTCCTTAGATTAATGCTAGTCTATCGATAACGAATCTTCACACTTTTCGTCGTATTCCGCGTGTACGAATATAACATTATAATTATCATTTCTGCACCGATCATTATTACATATGAAGCACTCATTCTGTCAATTCAGCTTCTTTTTTTTCTGACCCTCTTAAATTATTTTCTCATAATTAGGAAGGTCTTGATATAACTTGAGAGTATTTTTTCAGATTTTAATCATTCCAAAAATGTAAGATTTTTTTTTTGTTGAATATATAACACATTGATATTTTGGAAAAGAAACATCACAAATATTTAAGTTGTAAAAAGAAAATATATTTTTTATATTCGACATCGATTATATCGTCAATTAATACATTTTTTGCCGTTATAACCTTAGATTCCTACATTGCCGATTTCTTTTACGATTCTACACAAATCCCTGACAATTCTAGAAAACTTAAAACAAAGTTAAAGATACCGCATCGAAAGATTTGTATATTTCTTAAGTTCAAAATACAAGTTAAAACTCCTATTGCATTACAAAGTTCATTAAAAATATGAATTTTTTGCAATTATTCTTCTGGAATACTTTTCTTCCTACATAAAGTTAAAAGCAAAATGCAAATCCTAAGTTACAAGAAAAAAATTGATAGAAACGACAGATAGTGTAAATATCGTTTTTCTAAAGTATGGTAAACGTCCCAGTAACCAAACAGGAAAGAATACCCGGCTACTCTTTGCCTTAACATAAACGAAAAATATGTATAACCTATATGTATAGCCTAACATGGCCGGTCTGGCTATTGGTTCCATAGACTTATAAAGAGTCTATGATTGGTTCCTGGTTGGTTATCGGGACTTTTACTGCTTTAGCAGTAAAATCTGGCTAATTATGTGAAATATCTGAGAGAAAAGAAGAGGCTAAGTTGTCAGAGAATACCTTATATATATGGAATCTTCTTTAATTTCATGACGGTATACGGTAAATGGTAAAACGAATATGCTCATTAGTTTCACGCATGCGCACTACATTGTCGCGATATAGCTTAAACTTGGATACCATTTTGTCGATTTGACGGTCAAACCTTCATAAGTCACAGATATTTTAATGCTTTTTGTATATAATTCTTATATTTTCATTGCTAGCATAAAAGTTGAATATAAATAATAAAAGGTAACTTCTAGAAATTCAACAAATATTTCATTGCATTTTGCACCATGTTCGTACCGCCTTAATATACGTGGATTCCCTAGTGAAATATATATATATATATATATGAACTAATGGTTCAAAAAGAAATGATAAAATTGTTGATTCGGTTAAATTGATTTGAGTTTTTCTATATATCTATATACATATACATACATACACACACACACACACACACATATATATATATAGACTTTCTAGAAGTTACGTTTATATATATATAGAAAAACTCATTGACCAAATCAATTTAACTGAATCAACAATTTTATCATTTCTTTTTGAACCATTAGTTAATAAGAAGAATCTATTACGATAATTTGTTTATACGATTCAATGCTTTTACAATATGTAATACTTGTTGAAAACATGACCGAGCAATAACGAGAATGGCGATTGGGAGCATAAAAGTGACGTAAAGTGACGCGCATGCGCATTACCAATATTATCTTCTCTCCTCGGATGATGGCGACTGACAACTTTAAAACGTGAGTTTATTATTATATTATTAGTGACGTATATACTGAGAGACAAATGTTTATGGTGTTAGGTAAACGTTAAGTGATGTTTCTATATATCCCGAGATTCGAGACACTCGTTTTACATCTCACGCTATTTCGTACACTATAAAAATCACTTGCTCAAAATACATGGGACCAACATTCGTTTAATAGAACCACAAGTTATACGTCTGTATGTATATACATATATATTACACATATTATAGATATATCGCTATCGTGTGCTTATTAACGAGTATTCCTTAGAAAATCTCATTGAAACTGATTAAACGGAGAAACAAGATACATTGAAAGCAATCGAAACTGATTTAGTTTTCAATAGAATTAGTAAAAGTTACTATCGGTTTTAATGAAATTATTTAACCAGGGATAGTAAAATACGTGAATTTTCAATGAAAATCGACATTATCGACGACGTAATAATATTTTCACAATAAAGACATTCATCACAAATTGGTTTTTTTAGATTATTTGAGAGATATAAGTTTAAAATTTTTGTTATAATTTTCTTGACTCATCATTTTATTATGATTTTGTTTCCAAAAGAAAGGATTTGGGTTGGAATTAACGAAGTAAAAATTACTTTCTTGCTAAATACATTTTATTTATCTCACAATTATATATTTTTATAATATATACGTTGATATATGCATATACGCTATTTGTCATAGCCTAAAAATATTTGGTATTGTGTGTAATTCGCGATATCACAGGTTTATCGATTGCACGAAATTAACTTGAATTTCGGTTATTTATGCCTCTTTGTTCGATAGATGATCAATTTTACCTTTGTTATTAATATTGTGACAACGATTGTGCGTGTTGTATATTTTATTTATACGATTTTTAGTTTGGAGCTATTCTCGAGATTCAGTGACGACGCTTTTGAGTGTGTTCAACGTGTGACAATTATTTTTCATAGAGGAAACTTTTTATTTTTCAACAAAATTCTCCATTTTTTACATTCTATTTTCAGTTATAGATCTTCATGATATTCCTCATAGCCTAAAAATATCGTGTCTCGTATATAATTGACATTTATCGATTTCACGAAACATAATTGAAGTTTCGGTTATTGATTCACTTTGTTCGATAGATGTTCACGTTGACCTTTGTTATTGAAATTGTGACAACGATTGTGCGTGCTGCATATTATTTATAACGATTTTGTTTTTGTCATTTAGTTTACGCCATTCGTGAAATTCTCTCTCATCACGGTGCGATGATACGTTTAATATATAACGGGTGGAATTTTTACGTTTTTTTTAACCATTTCACGATTTAGTAATTTTTGTTGCAGTTATTAAGTTTTTATAATATTCCTCATAGCCTAAAAATTTCGTGTCTTGCATAATTCGTGACGACTCGTTTATCGATTGCACGAAAATAACTAAAGTTTTGGTTATCGATGCTCTTTGTTCGATAAATTTTTCACGTTGAGCTTTTTATTATCGATATTGTGACTATAATTCTGTTACTTATGATACCCACATAGGCAAAACTGCAGAACCTTTCTACAATCCATTTCGGAAACATTGCGTCAAAGTGCGTCCGCTTATGTCGTAAAAATTGCGATAACAGAATTAATTTAGTACAACGAATGTCGTAAAATTTCATGAAATTATCCAAGTACGATTATTTTTCTATTGTAATACAACGAAGAAGGAACCGTTTGTTAATAATTTTTGCCAATTTTACGACAAATGTTGGCAAAAGTAGAGATCATACTCTGTTAGCGCAGCATTGTCGAGAAATACGGATGCACCTTAACGAAATGCAATAATATGTCGATCCGTTGGCACATTTTCACCAATAAAATTTTATTAAGGTTATACAATTTGGTTTATTTTTGCCGTTTCCATGATTTTCTCGTAATCAGTAAAGACGACGAATATGTAACAAGTTACTATTTTTTTTTTGTGTATACATTTCTCAATTTGTTTAACGACTATGATTGATTGTTATTGAGCCCTCTCTTCCCCCCTCGTTCTAAGCCGATGCACCGACATTACGGGAAAGGTGTTTGTGTTATCGACAAAGATTACGATTTATTATTTTAACGCCAAATGAAATCGATGAAAATCATATCTTCTCATCCATGACGAGCAATATGTTTTGGAGGTTAATATTTCAAGTAAACTCTATGCCGAGATATTCGTTATAGAATAAGAATTTACATGAAAGTAACGTAAAATCGTTAATAACATGAATAAAACGGCAGAATTATGTTTCGAGTAAACGGTAGTGGATAATGATGATGGTACAAGCATTGAAAAAAAAACGGATATTATCCCGAGAATCTCTTTTTGAAGAAATCCCACTCTGATCGTGTGCTACCAGAACTTGGAGCTATCGACCAGTAGCCGCGCGATGCTAATAGGACGTCACACAGCCGATGGCATCTGATTGGCTGACGCAACAGGGCACCTAGAATATCTCCCGGGAATAGAGGAATTTAAGGCTCATACTCAATTGATTATAAAAGGTTCGATATTTGTTAATGAAATAACTCAGTTACTAGAAATATATTTCTTTTATTTCGCGTTCCAATTGCATTGAAAATGCGATACAATCGTCAATTTAATATTTAACCCGTGCACGAAGAATTTCCAAAATAGTAAATATTGTTATCTTAATTTACGGTGTTTGTGTCTGATGACAGTCCGAGAACAGTGCCCTCCGTCGGACAATTACGCGTTATCGTCTCTTTTATCCAACGAATTTACCGTGGTGGAGAAATTTTGGGATAGAAACATTAGTTCTATATATATCTCGGACTTATACTCATCGTATATCGTCTTAAAGTTCAACGAGTTTAACAAGTTTAACAAGTAATATATTAATTGAATATGAAAAAAATGCCATTTTCTTCACGAGAATACCTCCGGGAATGGAGAAATTTAAGGCTCATACACAATTAAGTAATTCATAGTAAAACGTTCGATATTCGTTCATCAAATAACTCCAAATGCGTTGAAACTACAATGAAAAAAAATCGTTCTGCGATATACGAGAATTCGGTGTTTATTTCGTGTACAAAGAATTAGCAATTTATGCTTAAAGTTTCTATACCAAAACCTTAATTCAAGAATCACACGATTGAACGAGAAAGATACAATTTTTCCATAATTTTTAGTAGTTTTTGGGCTATCGAGGGACCCGAATTTGTCAAATTTCCTAATAAAACGTAATTCAACATCGAGAAATGGAATATCTTTGTTAAAAATACACGAAAATAATGCAAACTAAACTGCTAAAAGTCACACAGAGCTAATGCCCTCAAAATGTTGGTCAATAGTGCGCATGAGTCGAGTGAGTTTGTGTTGAACGATTGGTCGAAACAGCGCGTGTGGGGTGCGGAGTAGCCAGTTACAAATGAGTTGAGCGTAGCGTCGTCAGTGGTGTCGATGCCTATGAGAACCACCCGTAGTGGTCGCGTGTATGAGCGACGATCCAACACTCGAATCCTCAAAAGATAGTGAAAACAATTTTCGTTCAAACATTGCACTCATTAACTCGATTTACGTCAACTTAAACTTTCATCGAATAATCTCGAATCGTACATTTAGCGATTAAATAAATATTCCAACGATCATTAAAACTCTTGCTGTTTCGTAGCGAAAACCGCGAGTGTCTCGTCAAAGGGTTTTCGATGCGCTAGTCAACGATTTATAAAATTGCCAGTAGCAACGCTAACGAGAATCCCGTAAGTGTGAGTGCGTGTGCGTGTGTGCCGTGTGAGAGCGTGAGAGCGCGCGCGCACTTCTGTGTGTCGTGTATCGTGCGTGGGACACCGCGTTGCATATTTTACAATTTATTACTCTGGCGCTCGTGTTTTCGTTATTTTTTTCTTTTTTTTTCTCTCTCTCTCACTCTCTCGTACCTTTAATACTTAAGAAGAAAATCTTCGTACTTACTCTCTGAAATAACGTTATCGAACTAACCGAGAATCGATAGGCGCGTCTTTCAAAACGTTATTAACGTTCCGATTCTCGTTAACTTGGGATCCTAAGTACGATATTCAATAATACGAACATTAGATACTCGAAATGATCGGTATCCCACGTGCGTTCGATACTTGGACGAATAACACACAAAAGTTTTGTCGTTAATTTGCAATTATGTAACACACGATGCGTTACACTTAATAAAGCGGTTTTTCTCTCCTGTCTTGTACGTGATTCACGTATTTGATCCAATGCTGGATTAAAAAAAAACCACGTTCATTGTTCATCGTGTGAACGCGATATTATACGTTCTGCTTGGATAAATTTGCCGCAATCTCAAACTGTTCTGTAATATTCGAAAAAATGTATTATTATCATTATTATTATTATTTGTTTACATTTATTTTCAATAATAATTTGCATTAGAATATCACGACGGTCGATGATTATCAACGATGATGTTGGATACAAAAACTCATTACCAATTGTATTTGAAAATAAAATAAAATAAAATGAAATTGTTCCAATTGCTTTTCAAAATATTTTCCAACTTTTGACAATTGAAGATTTCTAAGTTATACAAAATTGCGAATCTGCGAGTATCGTAGTTAATGTTAATTTTACAGGATGGAGGAGGAAATAGTCGTGGATGACATTGATGAGAGTAATAGCATCGAGGCTCAACAATCCGACGATTCTGCGACGCACGTAATGCCGCTGTTATACATTCAGCAAGGAAAATTGCGCTCTGGACCTTCTTCGACGACAAATCAAACTCTTGTTTCATCCGGTGGAACCCAACTTGCTGCTATTATCAATCCAGTTAATAATCCTGTATGTATAAAGATAATTTACTCTGTTTCATCATGGATAAATACTTGTTTGCATTAAACATTTTTTCCCAAACTTTAATGTCAAAGTATTTGAAATAAGCTGTACAATTGGAAAATCTCATTCAGGAAAAATTTATGGTGCGCCTGTGTGCACATGATTGCTTGCGTATGTGTCGTTGGTATAAAAAAACTTGAACCGACGTTACTTAAGTACAGCTTGAACCGTGATACTGAAATTTGGTCCAGAGTGGACGAGTAATTTTCATTGTGATAAATGTGATTAAAATCTGTAGGGTCATTAAAACTTTATAAGGTTGCATTCCGTTTTTCATTTAAAAAATATATCATTCAAAAATATCTACAGTAAATTTAACTTTTATAACTATCGAGCTGAAACTTAGGAGGCAGGTGGATGAGTTACTTTTTGTCATGGTAAATTTTGGTTGAAAACTCGGTTTGAAAAAATGAAATATTGATATCGGTATTATATTGATATCGGTAGACATTCCCCCCCCCCTTCCTTAAGACAATATTTTATAAATAAAAAAAATGCTATGATTTGACTTGCGAATACAAAGGATTTGGTGTATTTGAAGTAATTTTTATTGTTATTTATTGCAGATTGTTGGCGGTCAGAACAAGGTTTTCATACAAGGAGCGAGTCAGGTGAATTCCGCTCAGAACAAGCAGCACATAGTGATACACCGACCCATAAGCGGTGTAGGTGCGACTAATACGTCTCAAGGGCAGAAGCACATACTCCTGAGGAAGCAAAATGCCTCAACAGCACAGATAGTACCTTTGAATAATACTCAGGGCAATGCTACTCATGCCCAGTCTGGCAAGCATACTTTTGCTTACCTGGGCACGATAATCAAACCCAGTAAGCCGCGAGAATCCGTTGTATTTCCGCCAGGTGATGATTCCTTCGAGTCCTCTAGCCTGGACACATTTTTTTTGTTAACGATTATGCTACTCTGAAATTTCTGTGTGTCTCGCATTGTGCTTTTAACAATTCCACAATAACGATCTACGCTTCCACGAATGATCCGCTTATTTCTTATGTTGCTTAAGACAAATCGTTAACCGAAACTTTTTTTATTTGAATATGAATTAATGGGTAGTAACATGATTTTGTTGTTGTTGTTGTTGAACATTTAGGAACTTTGACCGCAGCTCAGATAAACAAGCCCAAACTCGTCATCGCGCCGGTTATTTCACAACTAGCACAAACTTCGACCAGCACGTCCACGGGAATTCAGAACTCATCGTCGAAGCACATGACCAATCTGTTGCTACCTGTTAGTATTCCGCAGCAGAGTGTACCCTCTAAATCGAATATGTTTAATGTGAAGATTAACAATGGACAGCTCAATTCTGATAGCAAGGGAACTATTACAGGTGAGGAGTTTTCTTTATTTAATAATAACTTAAATATTTCTTGTAGAAAATGTTTTGTAAAAACTGCAAAGGTAGAACCATTCGGATTGTTTTCTCATTATTTAAAACCTTTCGCAAAGCAAACTCTACGAGGAAGTAAATTGATCATTTCAAGCTTCCCCGTAGAAAAAGATTTGCGCAAAGTGCAAATTGCAAAAAAAGGAAGCCATTTGCAAGATTCTATTTCGCAAACTTCTTTGTAGACTTTTTACATCAGCCGAGCTCTATAATTCAAAATTTGCGAGAGTCATAACAATTAAACATTAAAAGCACTGAGGAGAACACAAGAACGAATACAACGAGCATACATTCAAATACAAAATTTCATTAAATCTGATTGTTACAATATATTTTTATAAAAAATGCATTACACAAACTGTTTCTACTGTTTAACATGTGTGCCAGATTTCAGCACGATTCTTCAGTAATAGACGATTGAATATTTAATGCCCCGCACACATGTACACAAACACGCGCGTGCGCGTACGTCTGGATATTTTTTCTAAACCGCTTTTGTAGCCATTTCAAAGTATTCGAATATCGGAATGACAGGATAACATTTTTACAAAGCCATCTCTGTAAGGAAGGATGTCAATGAATTGTGGTATCCTCATAAAGGAAACGATGTGAAAAATAGAAAATAATGTGTAAATTTCGTTTAACTTCAATTTCTATAATTTTATAAAAAAATAATGATGGAAAGTAGCACTTTGCACATTGTTTCCTCATTATTTTTCAGTTTTTAAACTATTTCCTCTATGAAGAGTCTGAAACTGATCAACACACATCTTCCTAGAAGTGACTTTGTGAAAAATGGAAAATAATGAGAAAGCAATGTGCAAAAATTCTACTTTGCATGCTTTTGGAGTATTTTAAACTGAAAATTTCGAAAAAATAAATAAATTTTATTCACACGAAGCTTCTTCTATGAGTAAAAAAAAAGATCTTTAAAATATTTATTCGCGATTCAATGGTTTCTATATAAATTTTGTTCCAACAGAGTCAGTTGATATTCATTAAAAATCTGCTTCAAGTTTAACAAAGCTAAAATTGCTAATTACGTTTAGATTTCAATTAATTCTAACCGACTCTTAACCAAATTCGTTAGAATTAATTTCAAATAATATTTATTTATAATAAAATTCGTATTACTTGCATATGCAGACAATTTTTCAACTGAATATTTCGAACTGAATAAATGAAATAAAATGTTTCGAAGTTATACTCGTGAAACAAAATACAACCTAAGATTTCTGAATATCAGCTATTTCGTCTCTCCAATAGATATCGTATTACGCATGCTATTTATACACACACACGACGTATAACGCAAGAGTCTGGTGTTTGTAAACTACGCGAGATTTCTGCCCTAAAAATTATGAAAGAAAATAATAAATTACGTGTAAACGTAACACGCAACCTTCAGCTTTTAGATAAAAACTAACGAGTTCGAAGACCATGAATGAGTTAGCCACAAGTTTTCCTTCCAAGAATGTTATTAAAACCTCTTGTTAAGATAATCTTTATGGTTTCCGTAGAACTGTAGAAGAATCCGCACTCATCCTTTGGAAAATAATTGAAATTCTGATATTTCGACAATAAAAAAATCTAATATTTGAATGTAAAAAAAATCACTTCTCCAATATAATATTAATAGGCTAATTGGAGAATTTTTAAAGTTGAAGGCTTTAGTACAGAGGCATAGCATTTTCGATGAAGGAAATGAGAGATGTTTGTGACGACCGGCAGGTATCTTTGCTTACATTCATTATGCACACGTCGGCATTGTGGCAGTCGTTTACGGTCGGTCTAAGGGTAAGTATCGGGTATTTGGTGATAGGTGGGGGATGTCCCAGGCAACGGGAAACCCGTGTTTAAGTCGAGTATAATTGAGTTAGAAAGGAAAGGAAATTCTATTCAGAATTACATTTTGTCGGTATTGTATCGCAACAATTGAAAAGCCAAAAACTTTAAATATCTTGTATTAAATTCGTAGACGATAAAATAGGTTCGAAATTGCTGATAAAATATTTATCGTGTGCCCGTAAGCTCGTCACAACAATGAAAAATAAAATAAAAAACACTCATTCATTTTAATTAAATCACGAAATGGTAATACCGAGTACTCCAATGAATGCATCGGTTTTATTTCTATTTTAATTCATTAAAGGTTAATTGATTAATGAATTAATTTACGAAACGAAGATTTTATTAAAGGAGGTGTAAATGGCTATAGAAGCCCACTACAATCTCTCTCTCTCTCTCTCTCTCTCTCTCTCTCTCTCTCTCTCTCTCTCCTCTCTCTCTCTCTCTCTCTCTCTCTCTCTCTCTCTCTCTCTCTCTCTCTCTCTCTCTCTCTCTCTCTCTCTCTCTCGCTCGCTCCTCTCTCTCTCTCTCTCTCTCTCTCTCTCTCTCTCTCTCTCTCTCTCTCTCTCTCTCTCTCTCTCTCTCTCTCTCTCTCTCTCTCTCTCTCGCTCTCTCGCTCTCTTATTTACAATTAACGATTATGTCACTGTACAAGTTCCTGTGCTTGCCCTCGTGTATTTAACGAAGCCGGAAAATATGACGACGCTTGATTGCTCAGTGCTGGCTCAAGAGGTGACCGTTACAGCCGTTTCCTGCACCTGCTTGCCTTCTCCAGCATTGAAACTCATTTTTTTCCTGAATCTTCTCTTTATACGAAAATTTCACTCGGCAATATCTACATCTTAAAATATCTTTATAAAACCTAAATTTATTAGTTCAAAACGCATATCAAATGTTTTATTTTTTTTAAGTTTGTTAAAAATTTGATTTTTATTCAATTTATTTAAATATTTGCATTTGATACAAATTTTAAAGGAAATATTAATAAAAACTCTTTTAAAAATTGTATCATTGAATTGAGTATAAAATATAAAATTTAGTTTGCGAAAAAACTTAGATTGCGAAAGATCCAGTGACCGGTTTTCGAGATACAGCCTTTTCAATTTTGTAAGCTCATCTCACACACACACACACGCGCGCACGAAAATTTATTCTGAATATGATTTCTCGAAATTTTGAAACTTTTTAAGTGTTCTGAAATCAAATTTCGAGAAAAATGTTTTCCACGCAAACATAGCTTCCTCTATGAGGAAAAAGATGAATTTATCAATCTTACTGACAAAAATATGCAAATTTAGATAAAACTACTAAATTTACTTAACAACAATACGAAATTTGTCATAACTCGCGGGATTTATATCAATCACGTCCCTTGCTGTTTACAGTTTTGCGAGAATCTAAATCGTCAAACTCGTCGATACATCCGCCCCCCTTGCACCCAATAACAAAGATGACTCTACTGGCGGGTAAAGGCGGAACAAATTCTTCGGATAGTATTAAAATAACTGAGAATGCAGATTCCGCGGTAATAACGCCAATACCAAAAAAGGACGAGAGTAATAATCAGCCAGAAAAACGAAAGAAAACGAGAAGCAATATTCTTCGGAGTTCCAGCGAGAAGAGAAAGAATCAGAATATTGGAAAATCGTCACAGGACAATATAATAGACGTGAGCTATTCCCTCAGCAGTCCAGAGTCCGAGCAGGAGAAGGACAAAAAATCTCAAAACGACGACGACATTACTTTGATAAAAGTCGTACCCAGTGATGAGAAATCGTCGAAGCTCAATAACTCGATGGACGATGATATTAAAATTGAAATAATCAAATCGCCAACCAGCAGCACTACTTCCGAAAACTCGACGGATTGCAAAATTGAGACTAAAGTCAACGACAAGATCAACAATGTCAAAGTTAACGACGTTAAGACATCGAACGTTAAATCTAACAATCACGAAGACATTAAAGAACTTACAAACGGCATTACTCCTAGTGATTCAAACTTTGACGCTGCAAAAGTCTTGGATTGGAAGGACGGTGTCGGAACTTTACCTGGGAGCACTTTGAAGGTGAGCAGGACTTATCATTTACTTTGATACTGAATTTTGTATGAAATAATTTTTTTTTTTAAGTTGTACCTACGAATTAACCCTTCGACGGGCGCTGGACTCTACACTCCAGACATTGGTAGCTTCATTGCTCAAATTATCAAAGTAAATTGATATCTCAAGCGCTATGTTTATTCTTCGATTTTGAAATTGATTTCAATAATGAAAAGAGCTAAATCATGCGAACAATGACATTTCCAATTAAGGACAATTTTTCTCTGAAAGACCAGTTGTGTGCTGTGAATTAATTAAACCTTTTTTTTTTATCTATATGAAAGAAATTGAATAAAAAAAGAGCAAAATCGTACGAATAAGTGAAATTAATGAAAATTTTGAATTATTTATTTATTTGGAGAGCCGATGCAACTTTTCGGATACCAATTAATGATGCGCATGTCGAAGGGGACCAAATTCATATTTGTTTAAAGAAAAATGATTTAAAATCGATAAACCTGTAATTCTCTAAGAAAAAATGTTAAAATTTCATAATTGACTGATTCTGAGAAACCTTGAATAAAGCGCGAAACTCTGAAATTTCTATGTAAATATAAATATTACTAAACATCTAGTTATTGTGTAATTGCGTTATAAAATAAATTAAACAAAAATGAACGCGTGTAACCGCGCAGTTTTGCATAAACGAGTTTGGGCTGATGGAAGTGGTAGATGACGACGAGAATAACAAGCAGGATAAACACATCAGCATCGGTGATAAGGAAAATGTGTGTTTATCGCAGAATTCGTCAAAGTCGAGTCCAGTGACAGTTTGTGCCGACAAGAAGAGTGAGTATGCGATATAAATTGGCATGAAAATGTGTGAATTGATTTTTAAAAATTACTTCTTCAATCACTTATTGAATTACAACGATTTGTAGATGAGGATAAAAAATCTCGTACGGTCTCGGCCGATACGCTCTACCGCTGCGAAAGCTGCGGTTGCTACGGTCTCGCCGCTGAGTTTGAAAGCCCGGTATCGTGCAGTCCGTCATGCACGGAAGTTATAGAAGCAAAGAAGCAACACATGTTGCGAAAGGAACGTGATCTAAAGTGAGTTTTGAGACATTGATCAACGAAAAGTCTCGTTAAGGCAAGAGAAAGTAATTTTGTAAAAATTTTTATCGTTGTTTCAGTAGAGATTTACGTGCTAAACGGAAACGTAAGAGATTGCTACAGGAACAACTTCAGTCGAAGGATAGTGACGAAAAGACTGAAGAAAAATCTCCGGAAAAACCCAAATCGGATACCGACGAGGATACGAAAGACACGATCAGTGCGATAGACGAGGAGAGTCAAAGCGACCCTCCAGAATCGACTAAGGTAAAACTCGAATTTTTTGAATATTAAATTTAAAAAAAAAATATATATATATATATAAATACATTAATTTAATTCAATTTATTATTGTTGTTATAGTATCCGTGGCAAACGGGTAAACTCGGTTTTTCGTGGGCGAAATACCTTGAGCATTGCAAAGCAAAAGCAGCTCCCGTTAAATTGTTCAAAGATCCATTTCCCTACAGCAAGAATTTATTCAAAATGGGTCAAAAAATGGAAGGAATAGATCCAGAACATCCGTCGCGTTACTGCGTTCTCACGGTTGTAGAAATAGTCGGTGAGTTTACCGAAAAAAAATGTCAAAATCAATTTCAATTGGCTTTCATGTTAAAAAACAAATGTTAAAAAAAAATTAATTTTTTCAAAGGTTATCGATTGCGTTTGCACTTCGATGGTTATCCGGAGAATTACGATTTTTGGGTAAATGCTGACAGTATGGATATATTTTACGTTGGCTTTGCGGAGAAGAACGGTCATCGATTGGATCCCCCAAAGGGTTACGTGGCTAGCAATTTTAACTGGAACGCTTATCTCAAAATTTGCAAAGCAAATGCAGCACCGAAGACGCTCTTCGCTAATAAGAACGTAAGAATTTGCTTATAATGCAAAAAAAAAAAAAATCCGTTCTTCCGATGCTAAAACGCGAAAAATTTGTTTTCCAATTTCTGATTTTTTTTCTGTCGCAGACGATATTTCCAACTGGATTTCGCGTTGGTATGAAACTCGAGGCAGTCGATAGGAAGCACTCGTCACTCGTGTGCGTTGCTAGTATAGCCGGTCTCATGGATTCGCGAATATTGGTACATTTCGACTCGTGGGATGAGGTTTACGACTATTGGGCTGACGCTAGCTCACCGTACATTCATCCCGTTGGCTGGTGTCATCACAACGGACACAGTCTTACACCACCCAACAGTGAGTTAAAAAAAGCTCTTAAGTTCCCTACAATAAGGAAGTTGCAAGCATTTCAATTTTTGTGATTGCTCTACATTTTATACAACCAATAGGACATTTTGGGCATAAATTTGATCAATTTCATAACGAAAATTTTTATATTACTCAGTGCTTCGATTCATCATTTCGGAAAAGATTTTCTTTCATAAACAGCCTTAGGTAGGTTTAGTTAAAAAATCTATCTACGATACTTCCCGAATACATTCCAAGCCAAAAAGTGAGTTTCGAATAACATTCCTTTAATAATAATAATAATAATAATAATAATATCAACAACTTTTTATTAAATGAATTCGTTGATTTTACCGACTAAACATCAATTTTTTAACCCTTTGCACTCCGTTGTCGCCGTATTTGCGACATTAAAGCCTCTATGCCCTACTAGGCTGGAGTGCAAAGGGTTAAATGATCTTATAATCATTTTGATATATTTTTATTATGGTGAAATTTTTCGAAAATTTTCAAACGCTTCTGTTATCAAACTGGTTCTTTGAAGACTCTGAAACTTCGTGTGCGTAATATTTCCACGAACCTATTAACGAAAATATTTTTATAACTCAAGAGAATAAAAAAATATTTTTTTTAAAATCATACGCGTCGGTGTTTGGATAAAAAGTTTTCACTTCGTCGATATGGGGCTACGCATTTGAGCGTATTTCCAATTCAATTCAAGACGTTGAAAAAAAAAAAAAAAGAAATTACAATTGCGACGCTGGAGTGGTTTTTCGAGAAAAAAATGTCGTTAACCTTGACGAATCTAAGTATTGCGAGAATTAGGTTCGTCAAAATGAGCCCTTTTCATGCTAATGCCCACGTGTATTCGAAAAAATGAGGATACTACCCCAGCAAGAAAAGCGTGTAATGACAACCGGCACGCCATCAGCACCTTGCGCTGCATCCATCACGGTGCTCTCACTTTTCCAGCATACCTTGGTGTTTGACCAAGCCTCGCCAAGTGCTGAAACTGCGATGGCAACGTTATGGATTGAACACAACGTGCAGTCAGTGCAAAAACAAATACGTCTCGTATGGACGTAACTTGCTCCACTGTGCTGACACAGCGTGTCATTCCGTGCTTCCCGTGTGGTCTCACCGGCTTATGGCTATCTGGGAGACCACTATTCCTTTACATAGAAATATTCCCGCGAAAATTCTCTTTAAAAAGCGTAATCGAAACTGACAATCTCAGGGCTGTCGACAAAAAAAAATAGCAAACAAAATAAATACTTGGACCCAAGTTGCGATATCGACTTACGGTACATTCGAGCATGATTTCGATGGCTCGAAAGTTCATGATGAAAACAGGGTGTCTCGTATATAATAATGGAGCTAGAAAACAATCATAATTAAAATAATAATTGCGATATCGTTTTTCAACACTGTTGAACGTTTGTTTATCTCGGTACAGAGATAATAAAAATCGATCGTCAAATATGGGAACCTCTGATACCGTGTAGTACTGCCAGAAAAATCAACAAATTTATTTTATACGAGAAAAATAAAAAATCCCTAAAGATTTGTTAAATAATTTTTTTTTTTCAAATTAATCCTTTGATATGTTTTTGACAATAGTAATATTCAGTATCAATGTTCTTCCTGTCTTGAATATGGTTAATTTTTTTTTACACTTTTTCATTTATCCCCAAGTACACAAATTCTGATGAAATGAAACTTTTGGTTAGGTTTGATTTCGTTTCGTTAAATTGATCAAAAATAGCACTTGAAGAGCAGAAAAAAAGAAATTTTATTTTTCCAGCTCAGTCGAATGGTGCAAATATTTATTTTCTATATTCAACTTGTCATTATTTTTGCATTGCACCGATAGACTAATTTTGTTTTGGTCTGGTAAACTCGGTTAGATCCCGATTAACGTACGTGTTACGCCGATGGACCAATTTGGATTCGCAAGATGTCATTCACTTTGCAAAGAGACTCTGTCCAGACCGAGTATAGGAATTTCCATTTAAGGAATAAGAAGCAAAGTAACAAAATGACTGTGTACCGCAAATATTACTACGAAAGTGATTCTATCTTCCACGCTAGAGCTTTAAATGAAAAATCCTACACTCGGACTGAGCAGAGTCTTTGTGCAAAGAGACACAGAGACTTACAATGACAATTTGGTCTATCCGTGCAACCTAAACACAACAACAAATTTAAAATGTAAAAAAAAATATTCTCTGCAATGAACCGGGCTACAAAAAAAAAGTATTTCACTCGTGAACATATTTCATTTTTTGCGTTTTTCAATTGGTATTTTTATATAGAGCTGTAACGTTTTAAATTTACTGTTGCAACACAATAACATTTTTTAATTTTTTTGTGACAGCCCTTTTCAGACAAAAAGTCCGTCAGACTCTTTGCTTCAAGGAGCATACTGTTAGCCATGAAACTAAAATCTTGTGAATGTTACATTGGTTTTTACAAAAACGTTTCAGTTAACGAAATTTCTTAATTTTATTTTGTTGTTAATAACACGAAAGATATTTGGAGTTTTATTGGAGACTTTAGCAAATTTTGAAAATTTCATGCAACTTCCTTATAATATTCCATCGTCTATTCTTTCTCTGCTGCTTCACAGTGGATAGACGTTTGTTTTTACAAAGGAACTTACCGCACGTTTTTAGATTACAAAGACCCGAGATCATTCACCTGGGACGCATATTTGCGAGAAACTCGATCCGTTGCTGCACCCGCAAGAGCTTTCAAGCAGAGGCCACCGTGCGGTTTCAAACGGGGCATGAAGCTGGAAGTTGTCGACAAGAGAATTCCCCAACTGATTCGTGTTGCGACAGTCGAAGACGTTAAGGATCACATGTTCGTAGATAGTTTGTGCTGACAAATCTTAAGTTGCATTTGCGATACATTAATAATATTAATCATTTGACTTTATTTGATTTAATTAAAATTTTAATAATTGATTACAGGCTTAAGATACGATTCGACGGTTGGCCTGAGAATCACGCTTACTGGCTAGACGATGATTGTACGGACATACATCCCATGGGATGGTGTTTGAAAACGGGTCATCCTTTGGAACCCCCACTTAGTAAGTAAATTTTTAACATATTTGCAGTTTTGTTTAACGAAAGATACAAAGTTTTCTTTCTAATACAGTTTGGAATTTATAGATTATTTAATACGATGTGCTACACGTCGTGTGTCTCTTTCAGATCGCCATACGTGCGAGAGAGATAGCAGAATTTTCCCATCGTGAATTACTTGGTCATGATTGATCTTTTGGTTAAAACACGAGAACGAATGGAAAAAAAAGTGAAAGGCCACAACGACATTATAAGTTGAGACAACCAATCGATTATGCTAATTCCCTTACGACTCGGTTTAGTTATGAGAGCAAAAAAAAATTGGTTGCACGATCAAAGTTGCGATGGTTAACTGCCTATCAGTTGCGGTAATCGACAACAAATTGCAAGCTTACCTAATCGAGTGATTGATATAACAATTCGAATGATAGTCTCAACATTAGATTTATCGTCTTCATTATGTCGCGTGAACTAAACGTAAATATTTAACGTTATATGTTCCATATTTCTCTCGTTACTCCGTGATCGCGAATGATGCTATCATCTTAAGATGATATTCTACCATTCGGTAGGTAAAAAAAATTGTAATACAAATCTTTCGTATAAAAGATGAGAAGGGTGAACCGCGTCTCAAAATTCTACAATTTATCGTTCTCGTCTTTTGTTGAAGAGATCAATCGTAACGGAGAAATGCGCTATGGGAAAATTCTATCTCTTTTATACGTATGGCGATCTGAGAGAGATAGACGGCATGTAGATCATCACCTTAAGGTTACCATTCGAAGTGGTTATGGCAATAAATTTAAGGAAGCTTTGGTTACAGCAAATTGAAAACGTAGCTGTCATAACCATTTTTTTTTCATCCAGTGAACTGTAGAATTGTGAGACGCACATTGCCGTTCTTCTCTTTTATCCGAGAGATCAGTCGCGGTGGAGAAATTTGCATTATAGTTTTTGTTATCGATTGTAGGATATCAGATCGTCCGAAGACGATGCGCTACACGTCCTTTGTCTCAGTTCGCCATACGTGCGAGCGAGATAGCAGCATTATCCTATCGCAAATTTTTTTGTCACCATTGATTTTTTGGATAAAACACGAGAACGAACGGAATACAATGAGAACGGACACGATGAAATAATAAGTTGAGAAAACTAATCGATTGTGCCAATTCCTTTATAAGTGGGCTTAGGTATGAGAGCAAAAAAAAAGTTGGTTGCACGATAGAAGTTTCGTTGATTGATTGCCTATCTATTGCGATAACCGACTATAATTACAAGTTTACCTAATAGATCGGTTGATACAACCATCCGAATGGTAGTATCAACCATTAGATTTGTCGTTTTTATTATCTCGCGAGAATTAATCGTAAATATTGAAAGCGATATGCTACCCGCTTGTCGGTATAAAAATTATAATGCAATCTGCATTCCAGTTTCGTTACCGATCGGAGGGAGAAATACATATATTTGCCTCAGATCACTATACGCGCGCGCGCGTGTGTGTGTGTGTGTGTGAGAGAGAGAGAGAGAGAGAGAGCACAAGTTAACAAACGCAAATTTCTCTGCCACGATTGATCTTTCGGACAAAATGCAAGAACGCAAACGGTAGAATTGTGACACGCAGTTCACATTTTTTATCCGTAAGATCAATCATGACGGAACAATTGGTATTTGTGATATTGGTAAAATTTGAAAAAATTAATTCAACTCTTTATATTTATATTTAAAGAATTTTCTAGAGATCGATTATCGCTTTTTCTTTTTTTGTTTTTCAAGTGATAAAAGTGTAGAAAAGATTCTAATCTCAATCTACGGAATAGCGTAGAGTTTTGAATTTTGTTGAAAGGATAAAAAATGAATAAATTGTTTGCTATACCCGCTTAATCGAACATCTTTGACATCGAATAACGATCGTAAAATGTTAAAATGTTTTTTCTCAGCCCCGGAAAGCGTAGTCGAGCGGTCCGAGTGCGGGAGTTACGGTTGCCGTGGAATCGGTCACGTAAAGGGTCCCAAATTTGCGACTCACAATTCAGCATCGGGTTGTCCATATTCCCTCCAAAATTTACACAAAGTTCGTCTGCTATCCGATCGTTTGAATGCACTGAAGCACGAGTCTTCCGAATTCGAGGAGGAAACGTCAGAGAAACAAAAGAGCGAAAAGCCAGAGAGACTTAAAATGGACAAATCGGACAGCAAGATCGAGAGACCAGAGAAATCTGAGAAATTTGTTTTGATTGAAGAGAGATTCATCAAAACCGAAAAGGATGTGAAGCAAGAGGAGGGCGAGCTATCGGACAGGAACGAGAGATCGGAAACGTCGGAAAGGTTAGTAAAACTCGAGCCATTAAACGACAGCGAGAACGCACTTGTATTTCATAATTCAAGTACCGCAATCGGTCTAGTATCTAATCTCCGTGTCATCACTATTCCTCTGATACTTCAACAGATCGAGCAAGTCGCGACATCATCACAGCGATGGCCAGACAGACGATGATGAGATTTCGAGAAAACGAAAGAAAAGGTTTGTCACTGAATTTTCTCTTATTACGAGGTTTCTTTTACAATAATTTAACTGCAGAATTGATTAAAATTTAGTTTCCAGAAGGGTGTGCACCGATTACAATTAAAAATACATTTTTGTATCTTTATAAATGAATCTTTGTTTCTATGAAAACATTGTTTTTCGAGGATTTCGCATGTCAGAGTACGCAAAGTGGTGTGAAACGTGCAGAAAATAGTTTAGAAAAAATATTCGGATGGGTGTTTATGTGCATCTGTATTTAAAAAAATACTCGACTGATCAAGCTGTAAAGCTTAGGTAAAGCAAAAACGTCCCTTTATTTGGTATAATTGTCATCAAAACTGATACACCGCTTGGGATTTTACGTTTTGAACTTTGTAAAAAACAAAAACTCTGAAAACGGTTCGAACGTATAGTAGATTTATTTTTTCATTTTGATATCCTTTATATTTTCAAAATAGAAAGGTCTGTCAATTGAAAATCAGTTGACCAGTCAAACTACAATTTGACATGCAAGTAAATCAGTACAAATTGCTAATCACTTGAATTTTTTGATTAATTTATAAGTGTTTTCATATCACTATTTACAAAGGTTTAATTATGAGGACGTCAAAATTGATAAACGTACTTCATTATAAAGGTGGGTTTGTAAAAGGTGGTAAATAATAAGGAAGCGATTGGCAACATTCTACTTTGTTAATAGTAGATAATAAAATGTATTAATGATTCCATACGATTGACTTTTAAATAGAAAATAATGTTTAAAACAAAAGAACATTCCTTGTACAATTTGTTACGAACAATCAATCGTGCGGGATTATTTTGACGACTTTTTATTTAGCAATGGAATAAAATGAAACGTTTTTTAAATTGTAATCTCTGGACCGCCCCTTTTCAACCTTGAATTTTGATATCGCGAGTTGCACGCATATCGGTTAATGAAAATGCAGCTGCTGCCTGTTTCTCGAATGCAACTATACGTATGCGTTGATACGTAAGCTCTGTTGGCTTGGCTCGTTCTACATCTAAAAATACATTTCAGGCGGCAAACATCGGAGGAGCTTCAGTTCTCTTTGTCAAACTCGGGTTACGGGGATCCAACGTTAGGATCCGTGCCATACGCGATTAGTATGCCAGATAAACAATTGCGCACGGAAATTTATCATTCCGTTTACAATCCCGGATATAATCCGCTACCGGACGCACCTCACATATGGGCGAAGCACAGTAATGCTTTGAATCGGGTTGTCGCACGGCAGCACACTAATCCACGACGATGGTCCAACGAGGAAGTCATCAAGTTCATACAGAGCGTACCAAACTGCAAAGATATCGGTAGCATCTTTAGAAAACACGTAAGTCTAATAGTACATTTTTTTTAAATATATTTTTTCTCTTTGATATAATAAATTTCAAGAGAAACTTGTATGGAGAAGATGATAAAATTAGCTCTGTTAATTTGTATTATGTGAAATTTTCGTTTAGTTCTGTTATACGAATTATAAAAAAGAATGCAAAGTAGAACATCCACATTATTTTCGATTCTTCACAGAGTGAGGAATTGCGTTGATCGATTTTGATTTGTTCAAAAGAACTTTCGTTAAAAATGGGAAATAATAGGAAACAATGCTTTTGCAGATTTCTTTAGTACATTTCAATTATCTTAAAAATATTGAATTTACCGGAGACGAGTCCTTAATCACGAGTTACTTGTCATTAAATAATTATCGATGGATTAAAGGTAATTAATGAATATTCAATCAATTGTAACGAAATTGCCATCTCAAATTCTAATTTTCTTTAGTTCATTTTTTCGATATGATTTCGTTATGAAATAAAATAAAATAGTTGAATTAATTTACTTACAGAGTATCGACGGTGAGGCGTTTCTGATGTTAACGCAAGAGGATCTGGTCTCGCTTCTGGGTCTGCGATTGGGACCAGCGATAAAGTTGTACAACAGCATAGTACTCCTGCGTCGACGAGCTACATGAGTAGGAGCGTCCGCCGAAGAATCGTATTCACAAATTACGAATAACCCGAACCCATCTAAATAGAAAAACGTGCTATTGAAATAAAGAGCAACGACACATCGGATAAGGCACGATGGCAGTACAAACCAGCGCACCGTGTCGACACGGTGCAGTCGTGTCCGTCCGTATGTGACCTGTTTCAACTGGTACAACGTTAGTAGGGACGCTGCAACTAAACGTTGGCGGCACATGCGGACGTACACGACTGCACTGTGTCGACACGAAGGGCCAAACCATACAGGCATCGTGCTGTTAAATTTCTGTATGAGCGGTACAGGCAGTTGACAGAAACACGCGGGTTCGGATTCTCGTTGCATTCGATATTTATTAATTTCTCAATCGTTCGGCCATCAATTCAATTTTATGTTGTTATTATTGTTATTATTATTATTCAATCAGCAACTATTTATTATTGTTTCGAAGATCTCGACGTTTTTCTCCGATTGCAACACACGTGCTATCGCGAATGTTACTCACCGAGTGGATATCCATGAAAACCTGTAAAATTTCTTTAAGAGCTTTACATTCTTTGTATAAGAATATCAAGCTTCGATTAAGATTGCAGTAATTTTTATTTCTTTCATTCTTTCCACACGGTGGCTTCCATTCAATCATGTACATATGTATATAGATAAGTATACATATATGTAGTACTGACATGGTATGCTATATGTATATATATATAGGTTATTTAATTATCAACTAAGAGTATTGTAATGTTGGCAATGTACTGAATGTTATATACACGAAAATCCTATGTATACTGCTACTGATACTGTATGCTTCAACACTGAACACGAATAAGTATATGTTTAATTATTTTCAACAATTACATTGGAATTTATTGATAAATCATTATTTCAGTGACTCACGATATCCGTTCTGTGAAGCTCTCCTCGTCCTGTCCTCGTCTCCTTCCAAAGTCGAGAATTTCACACGGTTTTTGGTATGATTGTTCGTTTTTTTGCTGCATCGTAGAGAAATCTTTGTCTTTATGGAAAAAAAAATCGAGATTGTCTCCCGCAATATTTGAGATATTTGACTCCTAACAAGTGATGTACTATACGTTGTATGTTTCAGGTCACCGTACGTTCGAGAGAGACAGCACAATTTTATCATCATTAATTTCTTTGAAATGGTTGATCTTATGGATTAAAGACGAGAACGACCAACTGTGTAGCAAGACGAGGCAAAATATTCAACGCACGCTACCGGTGTGTGAGAGAGACACCATAGGGATTACGTGAGTACGAGATAGAGCACACCGGGTGTTACGAGGCACGAAGTAGAGTGAATTCGTCGCTTCGCCATGTGATATGAATCTCTGTGGGCCTCTCGCTCCACCGTGGTCGAAATGGACTTATCGCGCACGAGTTATTCCTGGCGGCTCAGTCGGTATAACACAGAAGCTTGATACCGACATTTTACATCAAACCTTTCAATACATTTTCCTCAAAACCAGATTTTCAGAGGGACGTCGAAATTTGTAGGACACAAATCAATCCAACATTTTTCAGAAAATCTACGTCGGAGAAAAGTGTGTTAGTATTTTTGTTATCCCTGTCTCTTTTGCACTTGCGAACCCTTGGACTCTAGGTCACCTGACGTTAAGCGACCCTTAGGGGGAAGCAATACCTTTGATTGAGTTTCCAGAAATAGGAATTTTAGCTGATAGCTTGACCTCTTTGCAGCAGCAAAAGCTTTACTGTCATCTATAATAAGAATAAATTCAAAAAATTTGTTGAACTCTTAATCGCAAATAATGATAACAAAGGGAGGATTTTTACTTGAAAATGTTTTCATATGAAAATAAAGCTAAAATAGAAGGAAATAAAAACTGTCCTGGACAAACGGGAGATGGCTTCTTCTGCGTGAGCAGAATAATTCTAATATAAGTTTTTTTTATTTGTCTTCAGACGCCACCGTAATCCATGATATGTAAAAGACGATTACGTCTTACGACGTAATTATTTTTGGATAATAATTTAACCTATCATTTCGCAAATTATTTTATCATTTTTGCTTCCACACAGAGGAAATCTTCCCAAATCGTCAAGAAATCATATGCAGAAAAAAATGGCCGCTTGTGTGTGTGATGAGTTTTGAAAATTGAAATAACTATATCTTGAGAACGGGTGGATTGATCTTCCTGAAAATGTGCACACGAGTCGCGTCGCAATCCCATTCAGTTTGCTGCAATTTTCTTCCAAATCGCTAACGTGCGTCTCATTTTACGGTTGTTTGAATTTTTCGAAAAAAGTGTGTAATTTTTCTAACTTTTGTAAATTTTAAGCTATCGAGCAAAAAATATTCTACACGAATAGACCAGGGGACAAGGTTGTTTGATATTGAATTTGACAACAATCTGTCAAGGCGTTCAGATTTTATAGAATTATGAGTGTTTGTAATATTTCGAAAAAAATCTATCGTCACTCTAACTTTCGTAAATTTTCGTCTATCAAACCAAAACTTGGCATACCAGTTGGCTAGGGGACAAGGATACTTGGTTTTTAATTTAGTGAAAATCGATTTTTTACTGTATTTAAAAAATTTTTTTTTTTTTCACTTTTGACAAATCTTTATCTATGAGAAAGTCAAAATCGATCAACGTACTTTCTCATAGAAGTGACTTTGTCAAAGGTGAAAATTAATGAAGAAGCAACGTACAAGGTACTATTTTGCATCCTTCTTTAACTTAATTTTTATATAAAAACCTTTTCAAGTCAACCCAGTATTGAGAAAAGCGTATCGTGACAACCGACATTGTGTCGGAACGACGTTCTGAATGCAAATACTGTGTCCGCACAGTTTCGGGACGTAACGAGCTGTGACAGCGCCGCGGGAAACAATGTCTCTGGAAATTAAAGTGTTTGCTTCAAATACCGAGTCACGTTTAACCGATATCGCATCTATTATTCTTGCGAACCGGTCGTGTACGCTTTAATTTCAAATAAGAACCTACTTTATCGATACAAGCGGAGATATACTCGAATACCGACCTTATAATCTCTGTATAAAATTGGCCTTCCGGCAAGATATCTGTGTGTGCGTCTGTGTGTGTGTGTGTGTGTGTGTGTGTAAAATAGTTATTTATTCGAAGCTGGGGTGCAAAGATGGTTTCATTTTTAAATATACGTGCATATTTGCAGCAAGCGGTTCATTAGCAGTAAAACCGTTGACCGTATACGCGGAATATATTTTCGTAAAGTGTATAAATACCGCCCGCGGTGTACAGTATTTGTGGTGTACGGTATTAACACTATGGCCGGTATTTATACCGTAAGCGATATTAATACTGTTTACATCAGAATGATATTGATAGAAACTTTCCAAGTTATAATCTCCAAATATGTCAAACACAGTGACACAGTAGTTCATTTATGTTTAAAACTTGCCGGGAGAATTATTTAAAACAAAAGTGATATTGCAAACATTCGTAACCTCTCTGCGTTACATCCAATAATTATTCTAATCGGATCACGTGAATATAAACAATAATATGATTCGAGACCCGAATTGAATAGTTATCAGTCAACGGTATTAATAATTTTTACAAATAACATTAAACATAAATTTCTGATTACATTTATCTTAATGCAGATTGCTATAATCATTTAATGATGATGATAAGAGTTACTGGGGTAAAATAAAACAACAATTATTTGGAGTACAGTGAAACAGATAAAATTTCAAGTGCAAAGTAGGTATAAAAAAGTATATCACTGTCTAAATAAAAATGTAATTCTACTTCCTGAAAGTATTTTTCCTACATTTATGAACAATATTTTATCCTTACGAGCCAGAAAGACAAACGCAATGAAATTCATTTTAAAAATTCATAGAAAATTATGATCAGAAAATCGTCGCTTAACGTTCTTTTTGAGATTGTTCGGAAAACAAAAAATGATTTTTCAAAAACTTTTTAACCATAAAAATCACACTTACAATGCAATTTATTTTAACGATCTATCTCTCTGTACCCGACAGCCTGTCCCACAAATTTCCATTGGTCAATGTTGATTGAACTTTACAAGAAAATTCGATTTATTCGAATCATTTTCCTCATTTAAGTAATTATTAACTTACTTAAATGGAATGCATGGTATACCGAGTATGTGAATGCTCAACGATTCTCAGGATATTGGTAATTAATTATCAAAAAGTAAGCTTTGTCCCACACAAAAGTGTCCCACTGTGTATCTTACATTCTCCTGGTAACCAACCTTTAGGCGAAAGAAAAAAAAATGCTTCGTATGTCCAGTTTGACAAGCTCCTCCTGCTTCTCGATTCCCGCCCGCTATTTACCCCGGGCATTTCCCCCTCCACTGTTATCCTTTGCTGCGCCACTCCATGGTCCGAGCTCTACGGTATACAATGTTTACACTGTAGCCACGGCGACGGGTCCATGTGTTCAGTCGGTTGTCCGTCGCGCGCCGAACAGGTCATGAGTCTGCGTGTTGCTCGTATCGTCCTTCGAGTCAAATAACATCGCGTTTAACTCTAAAGTTGAGTGTGCTTTCTCTGTTTATCATTAAATCAATATGTATTAATGACTAATCGATCGATTCTAACAATACACGGTGAATAATTATCAGTCGAGCAACAATCAAGTGTTTAGCGGCGCACCAGCGGTATCAACGAGTTGTTTACTTCCGGTTCGGTGACCGGTGTTTACATTTCGACGATTGATCGCGAAGAAAACGTTGTAGGTGCCCGGATAACGTTGTTAATTGAAATATCATTTCTTCCGAAGAGTTGTTACCGACAAATTATAAAAACCAACTGAAACCTCGGGAATATTTATGTCCGATAGCGCGAAAAATTTAGCGCAGCACAAGAATTTGAGGTGCGAGAGGTGTTGAGCGATGAATCGGTGGATGTCGCGGTTGCTCGTATCTGCGGCGGATATGAAATTCGGGTTTTGAACGTCAAGAAAAATTGTTTACTTGTGGTTTGGTGACCGTTGCGTGTGTACATTCCTATGATCGATTGCGAAGAAAACATTGCCGGTGTCGGTAAATCGTTGACAATTGAAATATAATTTTTTGCATCGTTACTGACATACCGCGAAAACCAATTGAAACATCGGGAATGTTCATGAGTCATTGTAGATCTTATCGTCCCGTTGCGCAAGTGTTTAACGCTCAGACACGAACTTACGGTGCAAGAGGTATTTAGCGACGAATCAACGGGCAACGCGGTTGTTCATTGCTGCCGCGATATAAAATTCGGTTTTCGAGGGTCGAAACAATTTGTTTACATGCGGTTCTGGTGAAACGGTGCTCGGAAAGATTCTTAATAATCCGGAAGAGCTAAAGTGCAGTGAGAGTTTATAAAAAAATAAGTGCGCAACGCGGTGGCGTACAACTGTTACGATACGAAATCCGGGTTTTGAGAGTTGGGAGATATCGCGAAAGGGCAGTAAACTCGTGCGAAATTGCACGAGGGAGCTTAAAGTGTTTTGGTTGGTATGAACGTGGTTTTTACATCGGAGAAGCGACACGAGGATGTCGAGTGGTTTTCGTTGACTCGTGAGGATAATCGGGAGTGCGGAAAGTTTGAGAAAAAGGGTTTTAAGTTCGGGGCTTCGGGCGAGGCACGAGTGCCGGTGGTTGGCGCCGGTACCGCTGCCGCCGGATCTGCCACCGCCGCCCCCACCTCTCTCGTCATTGGTTCGGCCAACCCCAAAATGCCTCGGGCTTTGCCGATGAGACGTGGTCTACAAGCGCTTGCCCTTGTACTCGCAACCGCTTATGCCACTATACTTCTCTACCAAGCAGTTGCACCGCGCCAGGTGATGTTTTATGCTTCATATTACGCATCAATATTCCGCGCATGTTTCCTCTGCACGCATTTTCTTGTTTCTTTCTTTGGCGTCCTAATTGTTGTATGCGCGCGCAGATACTTGCGCATCAAGCAGGCGCAAGATTTAGGGGATCGGACGACGACGAATAATTGACTCGAGTCGTGGTATCTTGTACTTATTTTCGCAATATATACAACACGAAATGTTTATGGGAGAAACGAGCTTTTGTTTTTTTTTTTTTTTTTTTTTTTTTTTAATGATAATGCATTACCGGTAACCGGAAGTCGAGAGAATCGCACTAATGGCTTTCGTGTATACTGGAATCTATAGTAAATATTCATTTAAGTTGCACCTTTCGTCTATTAATTCATAAGAACGTTGTCACGAAGATAGATTTTCTTTTCTTGAATAAAAATAAATAGCGCTTAATGAATTTTAGTCGAATACCATACTTTTTATACAAAATGCTCAACGGTATACTTTTCAAAAATCATAAAAAATTCTTGTTGCAATATATTTCGCTATAACACACGGTGAACAAGGTGCAAGAATTAATAGATTTTTATTAATTATTTACTGCAAGACTACCGGAATTAGCATCGATTTACGTTGATAATTTCAAACAATGTCGATTTATGTTATCGCGTATTATAGAAAAGCTAGTGACAGCGAGACAGAAAATCAAAAAAATTGAAACTTTAACTGTAATTAACAAAAAAATTGCATACTGATTTTAATTTTCTATTCATTAGCGTATTTTCTTATCAATTTTGTATTATTTTTATGCAATTAGGTAGATAAATTTAACAAAAACTTCGTTTATTCGTGAGCTGACAACTCTTTTTCTATAAAATCATCAACTTTGATTCGAATTACCTTTTACAACAGAACACGTTCAGCATTCTCATTTTATTTAGCTATCGAGATAAATAGTTGTTAATAATTGCAGTAACGTTCTTGGATGTTTGGTATTAAATATGGCTGAAATCGATAAAGAAGTTTTGATTTTATAGAATTTTGAACTTGTCAAAAAATTGACAATGTAACTGTAACGCACGTAAAGTTTGATCATTCAGCTCGATATTCGATATGATGAAGATAGGTTAGAAGAGTTACGATTTTATTGCAATTTGAATAATTCAATTTATCACAGTAACTACTTTAAAAACATTTTTAAATCACGGATTATGTTTGTAATCTATTCTGTAAAAATTAGAGATTTATGTTTATTGATATTGATTAGAAATGTTTGAGGCATGAATTTTAATGGAAAGTCATTTTTTGTTTATTTTCAGTGGCCCGAAGAGGCTCTAGTGGAAGTAAATAGCGCGAGTGTGGTGATTGAAGTACCCGCGGCCCATAGGACGATGATGACCGAGGAAATCGCAGTTACTCCGCCGGTCGCGACTGCGACGATGGCACCTTTTTCCACTGATCTCGATGACGTCTTCATCAGCGTCAAGACCACCAAGCACTATCATCACTCTCGTCTGCCGGCCATCATCGGCACGTGGTTCCAATTCGCAAAGGATCAGGTCCGTACAAAAGCGATAATTTTACGCTCAATACATAAAGTTGCATTATATCTTTGCTCTAGATTGAACAGATTGATAGTTAATATAATATATACTCTGTGAATGATCTTTTTTAATTAGTTGGACACAGGATGTGTGTATCAGACTTAACAAATTGATAACCTCTGTAACTCAAGGGCTTGAGTTATCAAGCTGAAATTTATATGACACTCGATGGGGGGCCATTCATCCTCATTGTGTGTTTCAATTTTCAGCGAAAGATGCGCTAAGATGCGTTAAGATTTTACGCGGTGTTGAATTTCATTAAAATTTACAAATTTATATGGTAAAGCGTTCTTGAAGGCAATCTGATTTGAATCTAAACGATTACTGAAATTGTTTTTTTGGATATCTGCGAATTTTTAACGAGAGCCACTTGGGCGAGTTTACCACGATAATTAACGCAGTATAGAGATTTACTTTGTTCGGCTGATACATTATACGGGGAACACGCGAGTTCCTATCCCACGTGTCTCGTCGAGAGAGTTTCCCAACAAGTGTAGGCTAAACATTCACTGGGAAAACATTGGCTCAGAGTCTCCTGCTCTGTGAGAACTCATTTTATCTGGTCAATCAGTGTCTTCTTCTTTCTACGGCTTTCTACGTTGCATTTAAGATCTTAGTTCAATCCATACAGCACTGAGCAATCTTATATCCACTGCGAGTAGAATTTGTGCTATTTGCATAACTTTGAGTGGTCCTAATGACTTAAAAAATTAACTTTCAAACCTTTTATATCGATTTTTATGTACAGTCGACGACGTCTATAGAGACGCTCGATAGAGTCTGACTTCTCCTGAGATCATGCTGCGCGTAAACCCCTTCCCTTACTCACCTGTACCGCTCTGTGCGCACATTACTCGCGCAGCAACAGGCGGACAGTGTTCGGACAGCGATTAAAAGTTCCGAATAAGTTAACCGCCTGTCTTATTTATCGTATTCTAACCTCAAAAAGGTCGAAGAAACGGAAAACCTTGAAGTTTCTAACGAAAATAACAATGATTGTCGAAAATCAGTATTACCAGACATAAAAGTGAAAGCTTTAGATGATATCATTACGATACGTTTAATCTCATCGTAAATTGCTAAAGACTCACAGGTATATCCATCATAATAGTAAATGCTATCCATTTGTGTGTCTCCTCTTGTTTATTTCTAGATTTTGTAGTCAACTCACAGAGCAGAATTTTTCCTTTCAAGCTATAATTTTAGTTATTATAATTGAAGAAATAAAACTTTCATTCTTTTTTTTTTTCTATGAAAGAAATCTGTATTGTATGTTTTATTGCCCTTCACGATTATCTACGGGTCTATGGACTTGATCTCTATCGTTCTTTGGTCTTCCACTTGAAAATTGTAGGTACGATTTCATTTTGTTATTCTCTGTACCGCGAAGGACGGACCTACTACTGCTTCTTCTCTTTACGTTCCTTTCTCGCGCGGCGCGTTCAAGAACTTGCCGATAGTATCGCAGCCGCGGCTAATTGCGTGCATTGTATACGCCTCCCTGTTTCCTCTTGATCTCTCTTGTATATATGTATATGTCCTGTTGATACCGTCTTTCACGCTGCATAATGCTCGCGAGTTTCCACGAGTCTTCCCGGAATCGTAGCGAATCTTTTAGTCAGCCCCTCCCACCCCTCCCTCCCCCCCATACACATATGAACAAACAAAGTTAAATAATTGAAAAAAAATCAGCAAGATATTGATAGATTTTCAAATCTGAACGGTAATTATATTTTAACGAAATAAATCACAATATGGGGCGGGGGAGGGGGGAAGGATAGAAGGAACAATAAAAGTAGAGGCCGTGCCGATTTAGCCGAGAGGATTCTCGTGGGAAGATCTCACGGTATCACCTTCAACCTCGACGACCTTAGCTCACCAGAGACCCTAAGAACAACGTTAATTCCGAACTCTCCATTTCGTTCGGTTCTTCGTTGCCTTCGGTTGCTCTTGAATCGATAATTAAGCAACACCGGGTCACCCGGAATGAACGGAGGACAAACCATCACCGACTGTTACTACCAACAGTACAGCGATTATATTTACTTTTCCCATCAGTCTTCTTCTACAGTTGTCGTTTTCATGGGATTCGCAAAAGCTCTAAATTTCACGTAATTATTATTTTCTCATGATTATTTCCAGTTTTTGCCACTCCGAGCTTATTATTTTATTCACTAACGAGTATATTTCTCAACGGGAATGATTAGAAATTAAAATATACAACATTAACATTGAATCGTCTGGACGTTATTAACGAAGTTGTGAATAATTTAAAAAATTTACGCAGGAAAGAAATTATAACGATGT
The DNA here is from genome assembly GCA_963942595.1 of Cylloceria caligata. Taxonomy (NCBI): domain Eukaryota; kingdom Metazoa; phylum Arthropoda; class Insecta; order Hymenoptera; family Ichneumonidae; genus Cylloceria; species Cylloceria caligata. Next base: position 1,658,604 of record OZ012708.1, on the reverse strand, counting down.
TATCGGAAGAGGCGCGTAATACAATTATTTCAAGTCTAATTTACTTATCCGCGTTATACAGGTTCTTTCTTTTTTAACGAGTTATCGAATAATTCTCTTTAGAGAATAACATTGAGTATGATGATAATATTAATTTTATGTGAATATTTCACTCGCTTTTAAACAATTTTCAGTAAAATTAATGTGATTTTTTTATTAACTCGATGACTTTTAATGTTGTAATTATAATGTAATTCAAACGACAACTTTGTACCAACATTTATAATTTGATCAATTTTCCAAAGAAATAAAAAAATTAGATCCAATTAATGACCGCGATTTAACTGATTCCCGATAATCAATTACACGCGGATAGTTTTAAAGTAAATAGACTCCGTAACCGAATAGTGATTAAAAGTTTATTTATTTTCTAATCTCGAGGCGTAATCTTTAGCGCATGAAAATTGTTGTATTGGAACGCGCGTAAACAGGATGTAGTGCAGTACGAAGTAGAGAGAGTGTGTGTGTGTGTGTGTGTGTGTGGGTGTGGGTGTTTGTGTGTGTGTGAGAGAGGACAAGGACGAAGCAGTCAAGTACATACAACGAGAACAGGAGTGAGAATGAGCGTTACAGATTTATAGAAAGAAAAGAAGAAGAAGAAAAATAGGAAACAGAAGCAGACAAAAAGAGCAATTGAAATATTCTAGCTGTGGCAGGAGGAAAGGTTATCAGGTTTCTCTGTACCAAATTGGATATAGGTGAGCGAAGAGATCGCGAATTGTTTTGATGATTAGTGCGACTTATACGGAGGTTAATACCTGTTTTAATGCTCCGCTCCACTGACAAGGAACATTGGTTCACTGTGCGCCGGTAGCGAAACTGGCATTTACCTTTACGACGATACGCTGTATCAGGGCCACATAACTATATGCAGCAGTAGTATATTACCGGCTTTCCATCACGTCTCTTCTCGTTCGAGTGTTAATGGCCTTTAATAGCTTCCTTATCCATTGGCAATGAACTCCCATTGCATTTTATATGCTTGAGACAGAAATACCAAAGATATTAACAAGGACGAATTTATTTAACAAAACTTGTTAAGAATTTCCATTATTTTTCATTTTAGTTCATTTGAAATCAACCAACATTTTTTATTGAAAAATTCATGTGTAAAACTTGATCGTAGGAACAAAAAAAAAATCTTTAGGTTAAAAACTATAGTTCATGAAGAATATCTTCCAGCCGATTTAATTGTCTAACGAATGACATTCAATCTTCAAAATTAAGTTTAGTTTTTTTTGGGATGACTCCGGAGTTATGTCAAAGAAATTTTGTTGAAATAAAATATTTTTCGGTTTGCTTATTGTCCAAGTTGCAAAATATGTTCATTCTCTCTCTCTTCATTAAAGGATGTTAATTTTTTCTTTTCTACAAATTCTCAACTTTTGGAAACCTAAAGACCGTACAGTCATTAATATCGATTGGGTTTCGCTCGATAAAAAAATAAAAAAGGTCGTTACGATTCTAAGTAGCATAAATTCTATCGTAGAGCTTGGAATGATGCGCGAGCAGTTTACGAAAATAAAATGTGAGGATGCGGCTCGGACTGTCAAGCGTGAATCTCTGCATCCACGACTCTCCATTAGTTTGAGTGACTCGAGCTCGCAGTGGTGGCAAACACCCAATTTAGTCGGTCTACCCATTGTTATCCTCGATACTTCACTGACCGATGAAAATAATTGACCAATTGATTGTACAACCAATTATACGTTTGTAGGGTCATCAGCGTTTGCTGCAATATTCGAGGCCGAGAAACTCTTCAACTTTTCGGTCATCGACCGTACGGATATATTTTTGTATTGGTAATCCGGATTTTTTCTTCTTTTTGTTGTTGTCTTAATTGGGCTTTTTTTCTGAAAATTGGATTTACATTTGTTACTTTTCGTTATGAGGCAATTTTAAGTTATTCTTGCAACATGTAAGGGTTTTAGGGGGTTCTTAAAAGAATTATAAGAGCAAAGGTAGGCGACCGATAAAGATGAAACATTTCTTGTTTGGTAAGCGATTACGTTACGGAACGTACCAAACAACAAGTACTCCTGAAAAAAAAGCTGTCACTGTCACGCCAGTGAAAATTTTTCTTAGATCCTATCGTTCAATCCTATCTGAATCGACGTTTGTATAGAGACGTATCGAGTTGCCTTTCGCAAGATTGAAATATTATATGAAAGCTCAAAAACGATATGTCTGTGGTTCATTTATCACATACTTTAGTGTCGCGAGATAGTGTCTCTTTCACATTTATCGTTTTGCTTGTTCATTCTCTCTCGATACAAAGCGATACGGGTGAATAAATATCTGATTTCGTACTCAGTATTTATGTAGGAAAGAGACGGTATAAAGCACTTAATTTTAAAACTGATACAAATCTATTAGCGATGTGATTTCAACGATAATTTATTCCAAAGATATTGATATTATGCCAGAATATATTTTATTCTTTATTCAGCATATTTATTTTCAGTTAGTCACTTTGTAGAATTTATTATCTATCGATTTAAGGGGGTTCGGTCGCCTAAAATAATAAAAATAAAATTGCATTGAGGTATGATATTTTGGCAATTGATAAACAATCTCATTTAATCGACAACTATAAACAAAAAATGAAATGAAAAATAGAAAATTCTTGACTGCGAAAAAAAATTGTACTAAAAAGAACTTTGTTCGAAAAAAGTTTTCATTCTATTTATTAATTTAAAAATCATGATTTAATTGTTTTTATTAATAACAAATTCATAATTTCATTCTTTTTAGATTGAAATACAATCATGAATGTTTGTAATTAAAAAAAATATATATATTGTCGCTTTAACTTTACATTTTTTTGTATGAAACTGAAACTTGGCATACAAATTGGCTAGAGAAGGAAGATACTTGGCCTTGAATTTAGTGAGAATCGATCGAGATTTTTAAACTTTATGAAATTTGTAATTTTACTTAATTTTCAATTTTATTGAAATTTTTAGTATTATTTGCTCCATGAGGAAGCCAAAATTTCGATAACCATTATCCGTAGAGAAGATTCTATAGGTTGACGAGAATGACGAGAAAGCAATGTGCAAATTTCAAATTTGCACACCTTAAGATATCATCAACGTAATAAATCTCAATAACATCCTTAAAGAAATAATTATAAATATTTTCAGTCGCAAATTATATCAAATTTGTATATTAATTGTTTATTTAATATCTCTTGAATCTAATTAAATGTGTCTTGATTCAGCATTTCTTATATTTGCTACATAATTTGAATTGAAAATAGCTATCATAGATTTCCGATTTTCGTCCACGTAGTATAGGTTGTTATTAACAAATGCAATAGATCTCAATAACATCCTCAAATAAATCATAATTGCATCGTTTAGCTGGGGAACAAGAAAATGGTTCACTTATGAAATTGTTTTCATTGATCGATCGTTCATTCGATATAACAAATGATTCTTTTCAATCTGTAAAATAATATATGTATTCTGTAATAAAATATTAATTCAATAACTAATTTTTCGATTTTGCTGTACGAAATGTAGATGAGAAGATTTGACAAACAAGTACCTGTGGTTAATTCAATCAATTACCTTATTTTATAATCGTTAATTGTATCATAAATTTTATCAGAAGCCTCGTTACCAAAATGATATATTAATTAGGCTCGTTTTATAAAAAATTCTTGGTACACGCCTCGCATCAACGAAAATAGTTACGTGTATCTCTGTTAGTCGAAGGATTAAGTACGAGAGAGAACGTATTTAATCCGAGAATGAGACAATTCGCAGCATTAGCGTAACCCTCTCTGTAAAAAGGCTTCAACAACAAAGTCCGCTACGAATAGAACGGAACGACGACAATGAGTGCGTCGACGACGATTAAATACAATAATGTCAATGTAACACGAGATCCCAACGACAATGTGTCCATAACGCTGACGTCACTCAATGCCTATCTGCTCGTTTGCTGCGCCTCGCGTTCCCCTTCCATTTCAGTCAAACGCTCTCGTTAGCGGATTAGTTTTCTTTTCTGCGAACGCTGATGACGAATTAGTACTCTTCTCGACTTTGCGGTCGACTCTGTCTCCTTCTCGTTCGTTTCATTTTGCATTCGTCTCATTTTCCTCAGCGGTATACGCGATAACACACTTGGTTTCTCCTCTTCGCGTTGATGCGCTTGTTGAGTTGTTGCACATTTCTTTATTGGTTCACCGGAAGCTATCGTTTCGTGGTACCGACACGCCTTCTTCCTGCTACTTTCTTTGGGCACGCAAAAACTCTTTAGTCTTGTAAATAACGCCGCAATCTTTGGTTGAATGGATCCCCAACTGCATAATCACGAAAGCTTCGCTCGACGTGAATATGTATGAAAGATGAGACGGAAGAAGGAGATTAAATAAGTTTGAAAAGAAAACATCGAGAGGTAACGATCGATACCTCTGGTTCGATGGGTGATCATTTGAATTTATTTCCGGTTGGATTTATCTTTCACTGTTCCTGATAATCAGAATTATTCTATCTTGATAGTCGTTGATAATAAAAATTATCAACGACTATCAAGGTTGAAAAATGTGGCCGATCATCCGACGTGAGATGACTCAACTGTAGTTTCATGATTTTTTAAACTCCTCGTAAATTTTCTGGTTTTTTTTTTTTTCGAAAGTATCAACAGCACAATTTTTTATTTTATAATTTGGTTTCGATTCTTTTTAAAATGGCATATTTTTATTATTTTATCGTTATTAACAATCTCAAGTACCCTTAGTGACCAACTTTCTGTAAAATCGGTAAATAAAGATTAAAATAGATGAGGTTGTTAGAAATGTTTGACAGCAATTAGGGTCTGTCCCTTGGCGCCTATGGCGAAGAATAGTCGTGCGACAATAAGTGCTATTGCGTTTAGGCAAAGAAGCAAAGAACCGTGTGGAAGAGACGCCCGCTTCGATCAATTTCGCTCTCACGACCGGTATACTCCTTCCCTAAAGGGATTTAGCCATTAGACAGAAACCACTATATCGTCTAACTACGTGCACAGTCACTAGAAACTAAAAATAGGTTTTCTTAAGTAGCATATGTTGTACGCTTTGCTTGTACATCGTGTTACGACGTAACGTTGAACCAGATGCCACAGTACAGAAGGGAGGTGAAAAATGAACAAGTACAGTTGAGCCAAAATTCATTATGAAAAAGTTATAGAAAACTATATCAATGAGAATGAGAAAGCAAAATAAATGAAGAAAAAAAAAAAAAAAAAAAAAAAAAATGAACGAATTTGTGAAATTAATTTAATAAAAAATATTTAAAATCGAGAGGAGTAATGAAAAATAAAATCGATTAATCCGGTCGAAAAAAACGGCTAAAGAGTGCAATAAAAAGTCAAAGATGCAAAGAGAAAGAGAAAAGTAAAAGAGCTATTATGCGTTGCGAGGGCGTGTAACGTCACGCGAAACAATTTATGACCTGTACAATCGTTCGGAGTGTTTTGTAATGTGCCGTCTGTGCGTGCGTGTTGTTTGCACGGATTGTTCATCGTAAACAATCGATTGGGTACGTGCAGTAACGCGAGCATAAGTCGCACGAGAATGCAATACCGTATGCTCCTTGAAATGAGCTCGCACTTGGCGCCGTTGCATACTCGAGGTGAAGTTGAATGAACAAGGCGACGATACAGACTTTATATACCAACAGTGGCATAGCAAAGCTATTTTATAGCAGTATAACTGTATCACTGTAGCTAGCTTTAATGAACTCGAAACCAGTTTTTTTTTTTCTTTTATTTATTATTAATTATGAAAATAAGAAATTACGATTTTTATGTTACAGACGTGGTTCTTCACGGATCGGGACGATCAATACTTCCAGAATCAAACGAGTAAGTGTCGATTGGAGTGGGATAATTTGATTGATATATTAAATTATCTTATATTATGAAAAGATAATTTTTTTTATTCTTGGAAAGTTGCGATCTTTATTATATTAAACGACAATTTGGACTGTGAGAATCAAATTTTTAGTCCTAATTTGAATCTTTAGATTGAATTTGAAGCCGTACTTACAGCTAAAAATTAAGCGAATAAATCGATATGTCGGTACACAGTGTCCAGCGCGTTCGTCTCATAAACAATATGTGATTTTTTAATACAGTTGCGACCTTCTGTACTTTTCTTATGTTCATTTAAGTTTTTAGTTAGATAAAAATTTGAAAAAAAATTCATTAAGAACCCTGACGATTAGGGCGACTAGAAGCATTTATAGTCACGAAACATCTCGACGGTTGGCCACCCAGCGGTCAAATACCGGAATCTACTCGAAAGCATGGCGTTCCGTTACAATATTTCGAAGATATAAAAAAATAGGGACAATTACTAACGTCAGAGAATATAATTATAATGCTGGGATCAAAGATAAAACCCTTAACTGACACGTGGAATAAATAAAAAATAAAAAATCGCCATCTTCAACAGATGACGATTGTTAACTTTTACTTCATGATAAAATTTATAAAAATGTATAAATTTTCATCTACGAAAGAGGTGCGAAATATTATATTCATCCGTTTCCTTAATTATACTTTTCGAATCTTTACTCGCTTAATGGTAATGATTACTTCATTTTTCACGTGTGTATACCGAAAGATAATATTTGTTACAGTTTTTGTACAAAATTATCGGAAACTCTGTTAGCTGCAACGATACAATACCGCAACTGTAAAGCAAATTATTGTTTTATTTTCTTTTAAATAGAATTCTACACAATTTCCACATATAAATAGTACTTTAACGGAAAAAATTAAGCGAGTTGGGTGCTCTCGCGGAATGCAAAGACAGCTCCGAGCTCAGCATGTTATAATAATAATAATAATACGTGAGCACATGGGTTAACGATCGTGCTCTCGTTTATGGAACTAATTGTTGGTATCGGGTTAAAGCAAGTTCATGCAGAGAGACTCGCCTGGTTCGCAGCGTTCTACGTTGACTTCCCTGTATATTCACGTCCCGTTGCGTACGATGACCAGACGTCTAGCTCGTCAATCATCTAGAAACGTTTGCCCATCGACGAAAGACCCAAAAAGGAACAGGACCAAACGATCAAATATACTCAATGCCGACTTTTTCCTACTGTCGCTCTCCTCTCATATTAATTAATGGTTTTTGTGTTTTCGATATCGAGACGTCAGATGCGCAGATCTTTCTAACGTATTCAAACCTTATTGAGAAAACAATGAATAATCATCTTTTTGGATAATTTCAACATTTTCAATGAATCCCAAGAATTTTAACACCGTCGTCTATCGACATTAAGCTAAAAAAATTGCATTTCTTCCCCGGAAATTATGTGACACTAACTGAGACATTGAAAAAAAAACTACTTGAGCATCGTTAAAAAACAAAAAAAAATATCGACGACGCTACGAGACTCCCAGAAATCGATGGATATCTCAAGATCTTAAAATTCAATTACCTCATCTTCTTTATATCGAATCATAGTATCAGATTCGTTGGAATAAATGGACGAGTCGTGGACCATTGGGACGTTTTTCCAGCGATGAGATTTCGTTGATAGGATTCGAAGAATCTGAGTCTCGCGAGGCGACAAAAGTCGTGAAAGGTTTGGAAGTATATTTGACGATGGGATCGCGATCGTGGCAATAATTGTGATGAAAAAGTTAATATTTTTTGGGACGAGAATGGCCGATTGGGATCTAATGCGAAGCTTTTCGGGCTTATCGCATGGCGACTAAATTTAATACAAGTTTCTGTGCGGTTAGAGATGGTTGGTAGGATCTGTGGAGAGTAAATAGCGTCGTAAATAGGTGGAGACTGGCTGGAAGGGACCCTAATGAATATTCTACGTTGGATTCTATTCGTGGTATCGGTATCGGTGCTCTGTGGATAGTTAATCTACAATGTGACGTGAGAGGGACTAGAGCGATCGTTGGGGCATAAAACCGATGAGCGTTTCGCTCCCGAGGGGACACTTTGGTATCTACTTAACACCATGGAGTAGCCGTGGGTACGGTCTCGGTTCGTGAACAGACCCGAAGGAATAATTATGTGTCGATGCTTTGATTACGTAAACTATAGTTATTCCATACTCTCTGTCCGCACTATGTTCGCTATATATGCAGTCTTTGTCATTGAGCACCTGTACCATTCCAGCCTCAAGCGGTGCCCAGAGAGATCAATCCAATGGGGTTAAATGTATTCCTTGGAGATATCGACCATATACCAAACACTGTAGTACTCCTCTCGTGACGAGATTCTTTTATTTTCTAAGCTTAATTGCAATTGATAGTGATTTTGATTAATTGAGTTCTCTCCTTCGATTTATCTTAATGCTGGATATTGAATTATTGATCCGGTTGTGATAATTTTATTTATTCCATAAAGGACAAAAGACATTATTGATATGCGTTTAAGATCTTATGAGCATACCAATGGCATGCAACGAGAAAAAGCTATTTAGACGAAGCCAACTAAATGCAGCTTGGAACTGGATTCAGTTTAACCAAAGTCAATTTAATTGAGCTAACTTAATGCAGTTGACTCACGTGAGGTTGGATATGGAAAAACTCACGGTGAGCCTGAGTCAACCGTATAATGTGGTTAAACCAAGATATATTCAATTAGCTCGATTAAATTTACTTCGAGTCAACTGAATATAGCTTGGGGTTCAACTGACTATGGTTGGCTGAAGATCAAAATGAGCTTTGCCATATATTTCACCTGACTTGTGGTTGAGCCAAATATATTTAGTCAAGATTAGTTTAAATTTATGGTAAATGTTCGCTCATGGGAATGAAACTTGTGTGGAATATTTCAAATCGATCCCCTACATGGTCCAGTAATTAATTATTCAAGTTGTACTCTTACAATATGGGTGACATAGCAAAATTCTTACGACAACACTAATGAAACTCTCATGTTTCTTCTTCATTCGTCTTCATATTTGGGAACTTTGACGAAGATCGAAATGCTTCGTTTACATAAAATTATCAAAAAATTGTATAAATGAAACCACTTGGTTTGTATTCAACATTGTACCGGACACTTTCTTACCAGAATTACAGTGGACAGCCTACCTTAAATTTACTTAACTACATTCAATTGGATCAAACCAAATTTAAATGCTTCCATTTAAATAGATCCCAGTGCGGATCTCAGATATCATCACTATGCGCGTAAGATCTTAAACTAATAATTTTTATGTCCTCTGTCTGTTGAAGCAAAACAAAAATTAAGACAATCATTCTAACAATTCAAAGTCGCTATTGAGATAAATCGAAGAAAAGAATTGAAATGATCCCAACAATCACATTTATTGGAATTTAGCACGAATACGTTAGTTGCTATAACGAAATATCGATTTATACGCTTAATTTGCAGCTGAATATTTCATCTTAAGTTCGATATTAAATCTTATTTAGTTGAGTTAGATCTTAAGTCCACCTTAAAATGGAATTAACAATTAAAAATTGGGCATTAGCAGTACATTTTTCATTATTTTCTACCTGTATTGACCCTCTTAAGACTTATAGCTTAATTTTGACTACAAAGTCCCACGGCAATTGATTAAGGATTGGTAATTGACAATTTTTTCAAAATTAGAAAGTGTTTATTTTTATGCAATTGATACAGAACTCATTCCACAGTAACTTTTGTATTCCCTTAAGGTGATGCCGATGTAGATTTTTTGACTGACTTTGTTCGGTAAAAATAGGCCATTTGCCATTGTCGATATGCTGTGGATATGTTTGAAATTGTACAGGACTTTAGTTCGAACTCCCTTTAAAAGATTAAATGAAGTACATCGGTGATTCCAAATGCTCTTGACTCGAAACATAATTTTTTACAACATTTTAAATTCATTCAACTAATTTCTGGGTCGAGTGTCTCAGAAATTAATTCTAATGATCATGATTAAAACGATAAAAGTTGTTTCAATTAATTGTTAAATTCTATCAACATCAAAGTCGGCGAGATAATATAAATTGTTTCACAGCGTCACGTAGATTTGTAATTTTCTCTGGCTTGATTGAAGATTACTTTCCGGACATGTTCTCCATTTCCCTTTGGGTTCTATGCGCTCTTGCTTCTCCGGGCTATATTTATATATATACACACATACACGTAAATACTACTCGGCATATAGTAGTTCGCTCTACCGGAGAGATATAATAGAACTCTCCATAACTGTATATTCTGAGCGAGTTGTAGAATTTTGCACCGTAATATTTCTCCCTCTCGTGGTATAGTATAGCTGCATGGTGGATATAGTTTGCTGGCGTAATGCTCATACGCGTTCACGGTGCAAAATGACCCTTAGGGCACGGGTGTGGTCAAGAGTAAAGGAACTCAATATACCACCAATGTTCCTACACGATATATTCAATAAGAATACTTTAAAACGAACGAACAAAGGGTTATAACAACAACAACAACAACAACAACAACGTTAAAATGCAGATTGGGATCTAATAATTAGCAACGAAATCTTGACAGTCAAGAAAAGATTGAAACAAGTAATCCAAGCCGAAAGAGATCGATGGACCAATGGTATTATGAATAAATTAAATGAATGATTAATTGTTGTTTATTGTGAAGATTAATATCTCTAATTTCAAACAATAATATATCATTTTCTCTTCAGAATATTGGCAATTAATTGAATTGAAAGTATGATATTATCATTTCACCTGTATCATATATCGCACGAAAATATAAATTTTTTAATTGCACGTAACAAGTTAGAAGGAATGTCCAACGAGTTAAAAAAAATAGCTATGGACTGAATGATATACAATAAAAATATTGAGAGTGTAGAAAAGATAATAACAAGTTATCCGAAGCGAAAGAGATCGATGAGCCATTACAGTTATTTATAAATTTAACTGTAAATATTTTATTTATTGTAAAAAGGATCGAAAATTGTTAAATAGATAACTTTGAAAAAATTAATTAATTATACAAAGTTATTTTAGCATTGAAGAGTTATATTTTTTTATTCTGTAACTTGTTGACAATGTATAAAAGATGACAAGATAACCTAGGATGAAGCGGGGGGGGGGGGGGTGGGATGGACCATTAACATATTGTGTAAAAGCACCAACGTGATATACTTATTGCAAAACGAGCTGCGATAAAATATTTAAATCATTAAACTGATTGATGATGTACAGTTGTTTTATTATTAAAAATAATGAATTAATGTATCAGCTATAACATTTTGGAGTTTAAAAAAAATTGTGGATCGTATTTCTCTGTTGCATATTTTGTAACTCATGAAATTTCATCGTCCCTCATTTTTAAATGTGGATCAAATAATGTTTGCGCTCGGTGTTACACGACGCCGGAGTTTCTCGGCCATCATGAGGCAAAGTATCGCGATATTTCGGTGCCCACGCTGAGCGGTCGTCCGCCTGGTTGATGTAAAAGGTACTTGTATCGTATAGTGCATACCGATCGACGTACATAATAAATTGAGGGAGGGCTGTGTCTCGATGCTTACGGTTTGCGTTACTTTGTTCAAGATGGAAAGGGAAAAAAAGAGGGACAAATAGCTGCGAGAGTGAGTGAGATGGGATGCCGATGATAGAGAGGGGGGTGGGGGTCCATGCATCGGTAAGGCCCGAGGATGATAGGAAGAGAGAGGACAAGTGTTATAAGAACGAGGTAGAGCTGGGGAGATCGTGGGAGGGAGGTGCACGCGAGCCCTCGGGCACCTCAGGGTCCAACCTTTGACCCGAACACGCGCTACTTTGCATCGGTTTGTTCCTTCCTTATTTTATACTCTTTCCCTTTTCGACGCCTGCTTCCTCCTCCTCCTCCTTCTCCTTCGCTGCTTCTTTTATTATTCTTATCTCCCTTCTGCTTTCGATCTTTCTGCTCCGGGACTCTCGCTTCGGACCTAAACATCCTCTGTTGCTGTATCATGAAAATGGGCCTTAATCTTCCGATCTTTTGTGATTTTGATCTCAATTGTTGGATTTGTTATTTATTATTTCGAGTAAAATGTGGCAAAACTGGATTTGTACCGAAATTAAATTAAATTAAATACTTTTCAGAGGAGACAAATGCAGTTCTAATACAACTTTGTTTCCTCGTAGAGGAAGCTTCATTTTCATGATGTTTTATTTTTTTCCGTAATTTTCTTCTCATCGCTTTAAAAATGTTTCAAAATACCTAAAAATCATATTTTAAATAAATTTCTGTTCAGTTTTTATGAAATTTCTATTTTTTATTTCTTTCAAATCCCGTAAACACTCCAACACGAATAAACTTGGTGTTACCGAGTCCAAATTTGACACCCGAATGGACTAATATTGAACTATTTTTGGTGTTAAATTTAGCGGAAATCGATCAAGACCTTTAAATTTTATGAGAATGCGAAATTTTTTATTTCACAAGTAATCATTATGATTCTCACGTCAACAACATCTTGAGTTTTTAAGCTGAAATTTGATACAGATGTTCAACAGAATGAGATAAGCACAAATATTAAGTTTGATGAAAATCGATGTTACGGTTCAAATTTAATGAAAAATTTTCATTGTTCGAATAAATGAATTGTCTAATCGATTATACATAAAAACAAAGCAAAACCATTGTTTTCTTAATTTTTTTGGTTCGCTAGTACACAAAGCTTCCTTCATGAGTTACTCTGAATTAAGCAGCGTACTTTCTCATAGAGAAAGCTTTGTATAATTTGAAGAAAAAAAAATGAGGAAGCAACGTGCAGAGTCCTACTTTTTAATTAAATTTATTAGAATAAAAAAGTTGCGACCAAAGCTTGACGGTAAAAATGCATTGAAAATACTTTTAAGATCGAATCAACTATTCAATACCGATCAAGTTATTAATTTAAGAAAAAATAAACAATAGTGTTATTGCGATGATAAATCTTAAAAATGACGATCTAATACTTTTGTTTTTGAGAATTGTTATTAGTTATACGAATTGAAAAGTATTTTTATTATATTTTAATTCGAATAATGCCCATCTTGGTCATGAGTATACTTATCACGAGACAAAATCTAGATGTAGAGATCTTGAGAGTATATCTTGGTCCGGTTGAAGAACGTGAAGCATGATACTGCTATACGGTGATCCAGAAAACGAGTCCGAATTAATTATGGGCGTCTCGGTAGCCGCGAGGGAGTACGATAGCGTAAAACTGAACGTGGCCTCGAGCGCACATCAGACGATGCAATTATTAACCTCTTAATTAATTGGGGGTTCCGTTGCTTCCTTTCAGACGGCCACATGATCAACACCAAGTGCTCGTCCTCCCACAGCAGGCGAGCCCTGTGCTGCAAAATGTCTGTAGAGTTCGACAAGTTCCTCGAGAGTGGCAGAAAGTGAGTAATGCTATTATTTTTTATCGCGGAATTTATTAATTTTCAACGTTACAGCCGGGATATTTTTACCCTTGGTTATTGGTTCGATTAAAATTAAGACATTGAACAATAATGTTCAACCCATAAGCCGAGAAACGAGAAAATTAAGAGGAGAATTATAAAAATATTTTATCAATGGAACAGGTTATACAGAGGGGGGTTGAGTGAGATGGAACGTTATACATTTTGTGTGGAACGTTATACAATTAAGGATATGAGATTTAGTTGCTGGCATAGTTTGGAGTAAAGAGGAAGAGAGCTTGTAACATGTATTGGTTATGCAGGGAATCCAGAGGGGAGGAAATGAAGACAGAATTGATAGAGAGCGGGGATAGGTGGAAAGGCGACAGGGAGAGGATGGATCTGATTAGGAGATTAAAAGAAAGTCCGAAGACTTTGTTGTTGAAAAAAATATATTCAATTTTGCAATACATTATTTCAACCATAAAACCAAATCATTTGGAATCGATATGTCGTATAAAAAACAATTTTTTATTACAATTTTCTTATTTAACAAATATATTTCTAATTGTGCGTACAAACGCGTATGAAACGCTTTGAAACGAATGGCATCGTAGTAGATAAATATCATTTAATGAAGTCAAACGACGCGATAGTCTGCTAGAAATTTTACGGAAATTAGAGCGATCTCACTCTTTTTATTAAAAAAAAAAAAAAAATAGAAAAATCAAAAAGGAGTTACGGTTTTACTAATGTACCAAATTTCATCTCGATTAATCTACTCGTTCTCGAGATATACACATTTGAATGTTTTAGCTTAAGTGCACACACATACACAGACAGACACACATGCGCGTAGCCCCATCCGGACATTTTTTAAAACCACATTTTAAATCTTTCACATCATTTTGAGAATTAAAAAATGAAAAACTCGAAGACAAAATGTTGAATAAAAATATAACTTGCTCCATGAGGAAACAAAAGGAATTCAAATAAAAATTCACCCGAAGTAAATCGAGGACGAAAAACCAGCCTACCTGCTTGCATATAAAGCAACCCGTCGAATTTTTTTCAATGTCCTCGATACAATATTCATAAATATCAACGAATTCGTAGCGTGACGCCCGACCAACTGACCGGTATACTCTGAATTCGTTAACACGACGTGTGGATCCCTTGCAATATTTGGAAATTATAAGTTCGCGTACACGCGTACTTCCCTTTCCTTCTCTCCTCGTCTTTTATCCATGGTAGTGGTTCGAATTAACTTACAAAATTAAAAGATCCTCGCGTGTGGATACACTATAAACCGATGAGTTTCGTGTGCAACGAGTAAGGAAGAGAAAATGAGGGAGATAAAAGCGTTAGCAGTTATCGAACCTTTTCGGGAAGTGGGAATGAGAAGAAGCAAATGGCAAGATGAGAGGAGCTGTCTGCCTTCTCCGTGCTCTCCATCTCTGTTTCTCCGGTATGTTGGCGGAGTGAGAGCGGGAAAGCATACACAGCGACCCCTTCAATTTCTTTCTCTCGAATTCAGCTAGCGTTGCCCTTGCATGTTGGCTGCAAAGCTCTCGTTAATTAAAAATTAGCTAGCTAATGAGCGACGAGTACGTCTTCATTGCGAAGGCACTTGGTCTTGTTGCTCTTTTTCAGAGTTGTACAGACTGAAAGAGATACGTTAAAGAGAAGCATCATAATGTCGGCTCGTCTCGACTAAGGGCAACAGGTTAGTCCTGTGTAACTCTCGTATAATGTGTGTACCCCTGGTGAGTTTTAACAAACCCTTGCCCCCCTCCCACCTTCTCGGTTCTGTCCTCGCGAGCGGACTTGTTCGTCTCGAGGCTTCCTCCTTCTTCTCCTTTCGTCTCGTCTTTGCTAACGAAGCCTAACAGTCGCGGATTCCTTTGATTTTTATACGCTACAGCATGTTACGCGTCTTCCGTGTACTTTTATACAACATTTTATTAGC
This sequence comes from Cylloceria caligata, assembly GCA_963942595.1. Taxonomy (NCBI): domain Eukaryota; kingdom Metazoa; phylum Arthropoda; class Insecta; order Hymenoptera; family Ichneumonidae; genus Cylloceria; species Cylloceria caligata. The sequence goes on along the minus strand of OZ012708.1, from coordinate 1,643,255 downwards.
TCGTATAAATTATCCGACTCCCCTTCGAAAAGGAAATGAAAAAAAAGAAAAAAAATTCTCTTCGAGGGGCAAACTGGAAATGAACTGGACGTTAAACTTTCTCCGAGGATTATGTCTTCTCGTTAATTATTTATACTGTCGTCGGGTCGTGATATACAATGGGACACCGCATGGGGTATGCTACACTGCTCTTTTGGGTAACAATCTTGTATTAGGATACATGAACGTCGATTGGAACATGCTCAGCGTGGACAGAAGATGCGATGCGAAATATATCATTTTCAAGGGTTTACGGTACTCAAAGTGTATAATATCTATCTTCAATTTCTCTTGTAGATATTTATTGAATAATAATATAATTATTATATAAGAGGTCTTATACTGTAGTCGGTGAGAGCTGGATATCTGTAAAAGATCGAAGAGACTATACGCTGAAACAAAGAGAATACGTACAGTTTGAGATCTGAGATTCAACAAAGACGCGACACGGTAAAAAAAAAATCATTCAAGTTGTACGTTTTATTAACTAATTCATAATGATAAGACGTTAGAATTAAAAAATATCAATAACATTACAGTAATAAATACCATAAAATATCATTCTATGCACATTGAATTTCTCTGCTATTCGTACAAGCGTCGCACATCTTTAAAAATATTATGTTTGTTCCCATTGTTGTTGTTGTTGTTATTATTAGCATGTAGGATAGAGTCGCCGACGAGATTCAGCGTTATTTGTCTAAGCGAGCTCTAGACTGAGTCAAACAAGTGAGAATGAATTATGAAAAGAGTGTAAAAGTCATTAACCGCGACGAGAGGCGTGTTCCCTTCCTCGACCCGTTAAAATATTATTTTACTATGAAATTGACTATACCGACTCGCACGTTCGGTATAGTCCATGCTTGGGAAAGCACCTCTAATGGGTAAACATTAAAAGCGTCTACAAAATTTGATATTTCTAAAATTCTTCGTTGAATCATCCACATATATGCTACGAAAAAAATTTTTTTTTCGTTACAATTTTCAATGTTCCGCCGAGAAAATGATGAGAAAAATTAAATACCATAGAGGACGTTTCATAAGCACAATAATGTAATTTCTCTCTTTCTTTTTTTTTACTCGGTAAATATAAAAGAGTGTAAAATGATTTTTTAAATGGTTGTTCCTCGAGGGCTTACGCATTCTAGATTTTTTTTTTGGAAATAATACAGCGTTTGTTCTCGCTGTTGATACTCGTAAATAAAATTTCGTTTCTCAGTATTCTTGGAAATGTTTCATTATCGAAGTAATGCATGTAGCGAGGTTTTCTTGTGTGTTATGCGGTGGAAGTACACTTGACGCTTGACTATAGTTACGGAAATAAACACCGGGAGCACTGGTGATGAGAGATTCTCATGGGATCTTGATGACTACACACGTATGTGCATCATCCTTATCCGCATGACGATACTTTTATTCTTAGAAGCGTCGGGAAAAGAGGACTTTCTCGAGTCGTGGGATCCAAAATTTTTAAACACGTTGTTAACAATTAATTATTGTACTTTTTTTTTTCCTTGTATAAAGAAATGTTGTTTAAAATAAAATAATAGAAGGAAAATCTTGAGATAAACAAGCAATTTTATCGAACACATTTATAATTATAATTTCTAACATTGTGATAAAATTTTACGTTTTTAATTTGATCCTATCGAAAATTAGTTGCAATTATTCATGAACTTATTGCCACTACGAGTAGTAATCTTAACTATTTACTTATGCAATTTATTATCAATCATCGATTCGGTAAGCTTGCAATTATAATTGGTTACCGCAAATGAGTTGCATTAATCTACAAATGTAAGTTGTTTCGCGCGCTCAATTATTATTTTCTTTGACAACTAATCGATTTATAATTTAAGTATAATCGATTGGTTGTCTCAACTTATTTTTACGTCGTGTCATAGAATTTTCTTTCGTGTCTCATATTATTGTAATTTTATTTCAAGCCGCGTTCAATAATAACATTTTTATATTAAAAAATATGCAATCGAAACTTATACATTTTTTTTACTATTAAAATAACATAGCAAAAACAAAGGTCATGGTGTTCCGAAAGGGGGGGAAAAGAAAAAAGAGAGAAGAATGGAAATATGGACAGAAGACGGTCGAAGAAGTGAATAGTTATAAATATCTTGGATTCTGGTTCACTACAAAAAATTCCTACACAAAACAACTGAAGTCGATAGCAGCGAAAGCTCAGCTTGCAGCGAACGTGGCTTGGGGGGTAATGAAACGAGCGAGAATAGACGGATTAAGAAGGAGAGCCTATCTCTTGGATACTTTGGTTAAGGCGATACTAACGTATGGAGCTGAAACTTGGGGTTGGAAAGAAAGGCAGGAGATAGAGAAAGTTGCAGGAAGATACGTTAAGATGATGCTGGGAGTGAATAGAAATACGCCAGCGTATATATGGAGAATGGAGGCGGGAAGACAAAAGATCGAAGTGGAAGCGAGGATGCGGGCGAGTAAATATATTAGCAGTATATTAGAGATGGAAGAGACGAGATGGCCGAAGATTTGTTTGAGGGAGGAACTACGAAACTGGAAGAATGGGAAGGCAACAAGATGGGGAAAAGAGTTGGAAACAGCGTTTAGAAGAGTAGGGGATGGAGTGACAATGAAGATGATGGGGCCCGGGAAAGACAGAGAAAGAGTGGAGGCGGGAATGAATATAGGATGCAAGACATTGGCGGATCAAGTCATACAAGAAGACTGGAGCAAAATAGAAAAATCAAAATATTGCCCACAATATAAAGGAAGAAAAGACACGCTAGGACCGGAAAAATACTGGGACCAACAAGGAACAAAAGGTGCGGATAAAGAGCAATGGGCGAGGATGAGGTGTGGAAACGTCGGCCGGGGAGGGAATAAGGGATTCCAGGAAGAAAGCTGCAGACTGTGTGGAAAAGGAACGGAGAATCTAGAACACATAAGGGAATGCCCGAAATTCAAGGAGAAAGTGAAACCTGAATTGAGAGAGGTAGTAGAAAAACTATTTGGATTTCGAAATGAACAGGACGAGTGGAACAAATTACTGAAAGGAGAAGTAAATCAAAGCGTCTGCGAGTACTGTAGAGCGTTCGAAAGGGAGACCAAAGAAGTGACGGAGAGTAACAAGCAATATGGGAACTAAGGAAAAAACAGAGTATGGAAGAAAGAAACAAGTGATAATGTAGAGATTAGGGAAAATGTACGCAAAAACCAAGGAGAGAAAAGTGGAGGCGAATATGTAAAACATATGTTGTATTCTAAAGCCGTAAAGGCAAGAATGGCTCAATAAATTATATATATATATATATATTATTAAAATAATAATATTTGTGTATTGTGTATACAATATTAATTAAAAAAAAAAAAAGAATAAACTGATAATATTATTGCGCTATTACCGAAAGGGTCATTGAATAAAATCTCAAATTTCTCGAGTGAAATTTTACGAAATTCGAGATTGTTTTCGACGTAAAAAAAAAAAAGAAGGACAAATTCGATGCAGGCAACGGAAGACTATGGGGTCTCTTCTGTCGGTTAGTGGTGTCACATAATATCCTTAAGGAGACTCCGTTCCGCCAAAATAATGTCTCGTGGTGAGCTCGAAAATATTTCACCTTTTATATCTATGTGTAGTGTATGCAGATGCTTCTCTCATGCCGGTTACATACATACTATGATCTCGAGTATGTATATCGGGGCACGGTGCTTCGGTGAGGATTCTTCCTGTCAAGGACCCCCACCGTTGGCGAACACGTGCACGCGAGAGAGTAGTCTCGGGTAATGTTTGATTGGCCGCAAAAGATTTGAAGGATAAAGGGGATAAGATGGTCGAGAGAATCCTTTTGTGCAAATTCACAAAAGTCTATACTACAGTGCAAGCGAATGGCAATGGAGATCCCGAGCGCACATACGTTGGCACGAAAAGTAAAGAAATTTTTTAAAAAATAAATAAATAAATAAGTTACTGGCGAATGAGCACTATAGCACGCCGAAAAAAGCGTCTACTTGTGCGTGCAACAAGGGCAGCTTCGTCTTAATCTTCCTTTCATATCCTGTGTTCTTCGTCCTCCTACGGACGATAGAGAGACACTTGAGTAGATGCTTAAAGGGATGTAGAAACTCTTGATTCATCGTCTTAATTTCTTTATTTTATTCGATTTCGTAGCAAAATATTTATGAGCATTTCTCCGTGTCAATTCAGACACTTTTTTTTACGATCCTATCAAATATTTTTCATAATTAACCACACGTCAACTAGCGCTTTAGAGTAATTTTTGTTAATTAAATAACATTTTTTTATTTATATTTTGGAAGAATCGGACAAATAATATTCAAGGTAAAAAATATTATCTTTCATAAACTTTCGAATTAACTTACATTTTTTACTTTTTAAATGATTTTTTGAGTGTAATAATTTTCACAAATGTGTACGGAAATTTGAAAAAAAATTAATAAATGAATTAAAAATAAATCGTCAGCGTCGAATATTTAAGCGGCAAAAAAATATTTTTTATCCGAAATCACAGACAGCAGAATGAATATTTTTCCGAAACACAACTCAAGATGCGTCTTTGTGTCTTCATTTTCGGATTGTTAGACACATCCTTAAGAGAATACATTTTAGACAACAAAACATTGTATTAAGTTTTAATTGAAACAAGTAAAATAATACTGATAATAATGAATTAACAAAGATCATTGAAATTACTAAATGTAAATAAAAATTATAAACATATTAACGCAAACAAATTGAATAAAAATTATAATCAATATGAAAAATATAAAGCTATAAGAGAAGTAGAAAACTTCAATGAAGATATTCAATGTCTGCATTGCTATTATTACTGTGAATTTTGTAGACGTTTTTGGTAAATACGTTAAAACTATTCCATAAAAAATTTCATTGAAAATATATATTCTCTCCTTTGGATTTTTATTTTGCGTTTTTTTTTTTACTTTCAACATATAAATTGATTTACAAAAAATGCAATTATTACATTTTTTGGGGAATAAAGATATTTCTGGAATCTGCTTAATTACGAGAAATATCTGAGAGGATAAGAAAAAAATGGCTAAGTTGACAGAGCAATAATTTTTTTTTTTAACAAAAAACATATCGGGACACGTCTAGTTAAAAGTTAATTTTTTCTTCTTCTTTTGATTCAACGATATTACATTTGCAATGTATTTTTGAAATGATGATATAATTAACAAATGTATTACCTACGAATTGTTATTATTTTTTAAATGCACGTATATTACTAAACCTTCGCGTGCTTTCGCGGTGTTACTCGTGAGGGTTAGGATGCGAGAAAGGATTACAGGGCTGCTTGTGACGTGACTGTGTATAAGACAGCGATGTATATAGTGAATCGGAGAGACAGGCGAGCTAAGGAACTGTGTGTGGTACCAGCTGGTTGCTTGGACGATTCAATCTTGCAAAAGAGAGAAAAGAAAGAAGAAGATCGCTGCTGCTGCTGCTGCTGCTGCTGGTGCTGCTGTCCCTCGACGTCGAGGGACGCGCCGAGTGTCTCGAATGTCACATGCGGGCCCTGATCCTTCTTCGTTCCGTACCTCATTCCCTCTACATTCTCAACCTCATTCTACCTCACAGTTTATTCCATCACCTCGTCTCGTCCCATCATGCTCGTCGTTTCATGTTGTAAATAAATAGAAAAAAAAATGGCGGTTATTTATCGGCCATATGGGACAAAAAAGGATTTGACATTAGCAAACAATTGTCGGTCTGGACACTATAGGTTGATTGCTGTTTAGTTTGATTTTTTTTTATCGTCCAATCGAAACAATTGAAAATTGTTGTCGGTATAAATCGCTTTTTTATATTCAACCGATACGATATAATATTCGCTGAGAATATATATTGCTCGATCAATAATTGATGTAAAGTATTACAAGATTTTTTAAATAGAAAAATCAATGAATTATTATGAAATAATACTTTTTATGAATAGTGCTTTGCAGTGTTTTGCAAAAGAAATAAAAAATGTATGCTTGGACAAATGTCGCTTCTAATCGTTTTAAATCCTTCAGGACGTAGGAGTTATTAAACACGTTGTTAACAATTCACCGCAGGAAATATCAAATTGAATCTCTGGAAGGTGTCTCTTAATGTTCTTCGGAGAGATGTGAGTAGGTTTTAATCGGATTTATCAAGTCAAACATGACGTCGTCAATGTCTTCTCGAAGAGAGCAGTAGTGGCTCGTCCTCGAATGTCCGAATGTTGAATTTTGCTCTCTCACTCGACTCGGCCACCTTTTTGGAATAAACTTTAATGTCTCAAGTGGACGGCTGTTTTCGTTCTTGTCGTCGTCGTCGTCGTCGTTGTCGCCGTCGTTGTCGCCGTCGTCGCCGTCGTCGCCCTCGCCGTCGCCGCGGCTGCGGCAATTCAAGTGGAGTCTTTGAGTTCCACTCGTCGATTACGATTAAGGATAATTCTTGCACTCGCAGTTCTCCGACTGTTAATCCGTTATACGCGGATGACAAGTCCTACAAAAGACGTGGAGCAAAACGAACAAAGATGTTCACCATTAACATACCCAAAATAGCGGACACGATTTGACGTTTTCTTCTTCTCTTATAGTTTTATATATTTCATATTAATTACAATTTTTATTCATTTTATTAATGTCAATAAGTTTATAATTTTTATTTACATTTAGTAATTTTAATTACCTTTATTTATTTATTTATTTATTATTATTATTATTATTATTATTATTATTATTATTATTATTATTTTACTTCTTTCAAATAAAAACTTAATACAATGTTTTGTTTCGTAAAGTTTATTCTGTGAAGGATGTGTCTAACAATCCGAAAATAAAAATGTTTCCGATTGAAATCTGGATCGTGACAGGATTTTTTTCACAGTTTCTTTGTTAAATAATTTTCGAATGTGGTCGCTTAATAAATGTTTCAAGCAATTAGATATTAACGATAATTCGTAAATGCGGAATTTGAATTAGTCCTCTCATTCTCGCGCTTAGAATCGTGATCACGTACCTCGCATCCCGAATTGTATTTCGCAAAAATATCCATCTTACCGATCGAACATAGACGGTATATCTATATAAATTTTTAATTACAAAAACTAGAGATTCGTTTTAATGAACCAAATACCCCGAAGGTACCTCCTTAAGAAGCCTCGAACGAACGATCTGGCCAGAAGCATATCGAGCAGCTCTTTAACGGATCCACATTTTATTGAGCTGTCAATCTCAGTATAATTACAATAACAACCAAGAGAGCCGTTCTTGATCGGTTGGCGCGCGCGCGCGCGACGACCACTCCTTCTTTCTATGCTTTTATCCGCTTCTTTTATTTACTTTACCTTCATACAATTACTTTCATTTATCATAGGCGGTGCCCTGTCCATGCTGGACTGCTTATACTGCTCATGGTGATTGTCACCTTTTGAACAAGACTATCATTTTAATAACGTTCGACTTGATTAGTTCGAGTTCACATTATTGAAAAAAAAATGTTTCTTTTTATTACTATCGTAATAATAATACTTAATCATTGATTTCATTCAAATCTTTCAGTAGAAGGAACCATTCAAGTTGTAAAACTCTGAATGGACGTAAAGATCGAAGTTTTAATTAGAAAAAAGTGATTTTTTTAATATTCGAAACGGGGATAAAATGTAATTTATATATTTTTTCGCCAATTAATTATACTCGCGATAATATATTACAAAAATTAGAGAACTAAATCGATTTTTTTTATTTCTGTTAGTAACAGATTTGTTGTTTTCGAATGAGCTTTAATACGAATAGCTCAAAGTTAATTAGTCACGTGCGTTTCATCGATAAACGAAGTTAGCTTCTTATTTATCAGTTTTCAATATTATTAATCCATACATCGTGCTCAAAATACTTTTTAAAAAAATCGTTTAGCACTCAAAATGTTAAGTAAAATATCCTTAACGATATCCTTTATAGTCTGTTAACAAATGTAAAATGAAAAATGTATTTATCGCTCATTGTCATCACCCAAAAGTGATTTTTCCGAACGAAATTCGGTTTTTTTTTCTTTACGTAAAGAAATGATTCCGTTTCGAAAACGATTCGTGAATCCCGATCTTATGGACTTATCGTCAAGTACCTGTACACAAAATTAATATTATTAACATTCGATTGTTCATTATGCGAGTAATCTTCCACAATCTCTCAGGCATTGAAAAAAAGTATTCTTCCGTGATAATGAACCTAACTAAGAAATATTAATGAGTCCGGAACTCGTTGCGAGACTTACTGGTTAGTTGCCATCATTCAAATGCCATCATTCGGCAAAAAGCCACGACCAGAAGGTATATAACCAGTTAATTGCCGCTGTATATTCGCCGTAGCGTTCCTCGAGTCTTACAAATGTATATATACCAACCAACTTCGGGACAAACTAGCTCCGAGTAGTATAGAATGCTGGTTGAAAAAAAGTCATTTACTCAGCGATAAATTTACGAGTCCCGTCACCGGTGCAATGTCTTCCTGCCGTTTTATGCCACGAACCAAGACAAAGATTTATCATTCATTAGTCGCCGCGGTGTAGAGTACATATATATATACAATATGCAAATATATATGTATCGTGCATATTTACTGTCTGTGTATTCTTATTGTGAGGCTAAAAGTTAGACAAGGAAGAAAATCATGATGATTTATGAAGATTATTACTGCATAATGCAGGAACTGAACCTGATTTTTGGTATACATACGAAAAAAATGACAAAATATAACAAGATGACAGTGCACGAATCGTAAATAATGGTTTTTTAAAATCTATCTGTCTTAATCTTGTTATATTAACTCGTAGTAAATCTTCTATCAGTTTATTTTTCTGTCCTTGAATAAAAATATGGAGATAAATGGGGTTTGCTTTAAAGCAATATTGTTGATCATTATTAATAATTGTTGTTAATAATAATTTTTTTTTTGATTTCTCATAGAGGAAGCTGTTTTCGTCAAATGAAATTTTCTCGAGATTTTGATATCAGATTGCATAAAAAGTTCTAAAACGTCGAGAAATCATATTTAGAAAAAAAAGTCTGTGCGCGCACTCGTGTCCCGCGTATGTGTTTACTCGATCATCGTGAAAGCTTGCACACGGTTAGGGTCGTAACCCTCGTCAGTTTGCTGCAATTTTCGTTGTCAAATCTCTAACGGGTGTCTCATTTTATGGTTGTTTGAATTTTTCGAAATAAGGATGTACGCTCTCTATCTTTTGTAAATTTTTAGCTATCGAGTTAAAACTTTCTACAAGAATAAGCCAGATTGCTTGGTTTCGAGTTTGGCAAGAATCGATAAAGGCGTTCAGATTTTATAGAATCATGAATATTTGTAATTTTTCGAGAGAAAAAAAAAAACGTTTTTGTGCTCCAACATTTGTAAATGTTCATCTATCAAACTGCAACTTGGCATACGAATTGGTTAGGATACAAGGATACTTGGTTTTTAATTTTGTGAGAATCGATTAAGGGGTTTAAACTTGACGAAATTTGCAACTTTATCAAATTTTCAATTTTGTTGAAAATTTTAATACCATTTAATACTCTGTGAGGAAACCAGGATTGAGATAACCATTCCTCGTGTTGGAAAATCTGTGGGTTGGCGAGAATCACGAGAAAGCAAAATGAAAATTACAAATTTATACGATCTTCTTAATGAGTTGTTGGTTAATAATTAAATGTTTATACATTTACTGTATGCTTGAAAAATTAAGTCATAGGGTGTTGTATAAAAATGTGAAAGTAAAATATTTTCGAAAAATAATTCGAGGATATGTGGGCTTCGGGTAAATTGTCAATCCTAGAAAAAGACTGTTATCGTTATTCAAAGAGTGGTGTTTGCATTGCCATTCCTTATCGCCCAGTGCAAACGATCCGATATTTCGTTATATCCCGTCGCACGTGATAACATATGGGAGAGGCCCGGGGACAGATATTTTCTACGTAAATTTCACTTGATCCTATATTTTGTACTGTATACCTCTACGGAGAAAAGTATTTCAATGGTTCTCCACTGAATATAAAGGAGATTTGTTCGTAATTGAGCGTAAAAATCTTCCGACTATCTACAATATGCCAATAAATAATTATTGGCATATTGTGATCCGGAGATATTTATTTTGTGTAAACTTATTTTTATTTCCTAATAGAAATATGAAGCGCTCGAAAGACAAAAAGATTTAAGGAAAATATGTATTAATTGAACTATTTTCATAAGACATAATTACATATGGATGAACTCTATTCGCGCAAGACATCCGAGTTTCCGCTCTTTTCTTTAGTTTCCATCGATAAATCCGTCGACTACCGAGACGATCGAGTCCCGGGTGCGGGTCTGTAATTACCGTGGCGAAGACACGCGTGGTCTGCCAAGCGGTAATTACGCCCTGGACCGCCACAGGAGCGCCGGTATAAAAAACTTGTCCTGCTCCTGGCGGCACGAACTTCCCTCGTAGCATCGTGACGCCGGGGTAGTAATACTTTTGCGTGACTCGTGCACTTGTTACGTACTTGACGGTATACGTATACCTACCATACGTAATACATACGACCCTATACACCTATATATATATGGGAAAATAGCACAGCATATGCAGCATTGTGATAGTTATAGTTACACGTTTACCGCATAAGTACTGCGCAAGTGCGTACGAAGGTCTTCTCAATCGCTTGTGGCAATGCCGAGCGTAATAAGCGTTCAGAGACAACGAAAAATCACAACCGCTGGGTGTGCGTCTGCCCTTGGTCCTTTTACTTTTTTACAGAACGAAGAGAAAAGGAAGCGCGGGGCCCTTTACTTTTCTTTATTTTCCCCTCATCTCTCTTTCTCATCCTCTCTCTCTCTCTCTCTCTCTCTCTCTCTCTCTCTCTCTCTCTCTCTCTCTCTCTCTCTCTCTCTCTCTCTCTCTCTTGCTTTCCTCTTCAACGTCTCGATTATTTATTCCTGCTTTTTTTCATGGCTGTGTTTTTTCTTGTAAACCCATCTTTCTCCCTTCCTCCTATGGCTGTGTCCAGTCGCAGTGGCCACTGTATTTTTTTAACCGACTCATCGTTTCGACCCAACCCTTCTCCTTATGGCTCCGGTTTTTGACCCGTCGCTTCTTCATTTCTACTCTCGTTCTTTTACTTTTCTTTACTGAGTTGATTTTTTCTCGTACACCGATAGCTTTGCACATTTTATGTTTTCTTAAGGTCTTAAATTTATCATTTAACAAATGAAATATTCAATTTTTATTATTATAATCTCGAGCTAACAATACATTAAGATTATAAATAAAATTATAAAATTAGAATTTACCATTTATTTCGATGTGTAAAAAAATGTTAAACATTTTGCAACTTTTCCGGATTTTTTTTTTAAATTTCATTTGCCAAATTTTTATTTTTTGCCTACTTTTATTATTTCTATTATTATCATTGTCGTTGTTGTAATTTTGCGGGAATTCTCTTGTTCTACAAATATTGAGAAGGAGACTTCTCAGTCTTGGTATTACGTTGCAACTGAGAGAAATGTGACATGACGTAAGGGACACGCTTTTCGCTCAACTAATGCCCCCATACACGAGATTGATTTCCTTTTTCTTTGAAGAACACAAGATTATCTGGCAAGAGCACCTTCTTTCGAAGCTGATGACTCCAGGTATAAGGATTAAAGTGGACGAGAGAGACAGAGAGAAAAGAGAGATTCGTTTCGATACCGCGATATCGTAGGTGTAACTGTGTGCTTCAACATCCGGGATAATTCTTTTTTTTTTTTTTTTTCATATTAAATAAATTCCCGATTGATGTTCATCCATCGAAATATTTAAATAATAATAACAAATTAAAAAATCGAATGAAAGTAAAAAAAAAATTCTTATTCGAGTATTTCATAAATGAAATAATCTTGTGGTGTTTGATGCTTTTTTTATTAAATCTAATTCAAAATATAAATATTCAAGCGAAATTGATTTGTTTGTTTTTGTTTTTTTTTTTTTTTTTTTTCAATCATTATATGTGTTTACAAAGATATTTTACAAAAAAGAATATTCTTTGATTGTCATTTGATAAAAAATATCATCGTAAAGAAGTTGTTGGGTTCGTACATGACTCCATAATGACAGCAGGTGTAATCAAACGTGCGGTGACTCGTGGATCAATGTACAAACCTTTTACAATACAAAAAATACTTGTGCTACCAATAAAGCATCTATTTCGAGCAGAAAGTCTTTCTCAATATGTCAAACTATAAATTCTTATAAGCAGTAAGCAGCAACGTAAGAGAATGAAATGTAGAATTCACTTAAGGTGATGTGCTACCCCACGGTCGATAACAAAAACTGTAATGCAAATTTCTCTGTTACGATTGATCTCTCGATTAAAAAAGGAAAACAGTGAATTGCGTCTTACAATTCTACAGTCGAGCGTTCTCATTTTTTATCCGAAAGATCAATCGTAGCAGAGAAATTCGCGATGGTAAAATTGTCTATTTTTCTCGTACGTATCACGATCTGAGAGAGAAAGTTGACCTCTCAGTCGGTAACAAAAACTGTAATGCAAATTCCTCTGTTAACATTGATCTTTTGAAGAAAATAGGAAAACGGTTAACTGCGTCTTACAAATCTACAGTCGATCGTTTCAATTTTTTAAAAAATTTTTGAAAATCAATCATGGCCAAGTACTTGACGATGGAAAAATGTTGCTATCTCTTTCGCACGCGCGACGATCTCAGAGAGAACGACGACATGTAGCACATCGTCTTGAAATTATATTTTTCTTGTTTCGTCTAAGGACAGAAGGGTTATTCCCATTCTCTGATGCACAACTTTTTTATTTAATTGAAAAAAATTATCGAAAAAAGCGTACAATCGTCAAATGTTTTATTAAATATTGTTTAAAATAGGTTTACATTTTTAAAAAACATTTTATACGCGATATATGCAATTATTTTTAGAGTTTCCATTCAGATAGATTTAATATATTTTTTCTTATTATCGTTTCGAGGGTTGCAATTGGTTCTTTCCAAGTGTGCATGCAAACCGGCTTTGGCGTCCAGCGTCGCGTCCTGTAACGGCAGAAACACAGCCTGCGCACAACCAGTAGAAGAGGCAGTAGCAGCAGCAGAACAAGCAGCAGGTGTATCCCGAGTACGCGAACATCGCGTCGGCATGTTCGTACGTGACGCGAATTCGTCGGTTTTCACATTTCTCAGAAGAACCACTTCACCGGACGAACAATTCAATTTCATTCGTTCCCTGTAAACCCTCCTGGGATTTAATCCACAAACGTTCTTAAATGGAAAAAAAAAAAAACAAAAAAGTATCAAGAAAATAATAATAAATTGAAGATATATATTTTTCGAAATAAATAACAAATCCGATTGTAGATATCGACGAAAATATAAATTATCGAACTTTATCTAGAATAATTACGATGTTCACAGTCCGTAACGAGAAATCCGTGTGAAAGAGGATCGAATTTACGAGCGTAACCGAATACCAGTGATTTCCATTTTAGTAATCTTTTACGCTGTACTATCCTTCGGTTTACATTTTTCATTTTTATATTCTTCGTCTTACCGATGTCACGGCCGACCAGACTCTTATTTCATACTCGAATGACTTTGTTGCTTACGGAAACTCGGGGGAATCCAAATTATTCTCATGTCAGATGCATCATCGAATGTTTCGGAGACTTGCGTGCTCGAAATAATAACAAAATTATACTCGGTCGTATAAAGTGTACTTTTACGTACTTTGTATTCTTGAAAATTGAATAAACAATCATTTTGCTTCCTCACAGAAGATACTTTTTATACACGAAAAGTAATAATTCGAAATATTCATGTTAACGTATTCATAATGTTGCAAATTATCCAAAAGTCATTTAGAAAAATGTTTGGACTGATGTGTGTGACCGCGCGCGCGCGCGCGCGTGTGTGTGTGTGTGTCACTTATCGAAACTGTATTATCAAAACCTCGACAACTAAATAGCTAATTTGTCAAAACTTATCAAAACATTTAATTGATTAACAAAACTTTGAGGATCGTACGATTAATTTCAACAAGGATGCAACAAAGTGGAATCTTGCAAATGACTTTTTCATTATTTTACATTGTTTACGCAGTTTTCTCTACGAGGAAGTCAAAATTAATTATTGTTATTTCTTCATGGATATGTGGCTTTGCGAAATATGAAAAATAATGAAGAAGCAATTTGCAATGCTCTGCTTTATAATCTTCTTTCCTTGATCATCAATCTGTGGTTTTAGGAGAGTCAAAGAAGGTTAAAGAATTTTTTAAAATCAATTCCAACGATAGATTGCGAGTACGCTTAGCGTCCGAGCCGTATGAAACCGTAGTATAATAATAATTGCATAAATGTTTGGTTAATCGTAATTAATGCGCTCATTTGTGAATCTTTGTAAAATGTTTGTTACGAATAATTCTATAAACAATGTCAGTAGACAATTCAGCATGATTAATCATAATTTATTTTAACAACAGTAGAACAATTCTTCTTTATATTTACTTTTTTGCTTTTTCAGTAAAAAAAAAAAAAAGAATCATTGTGTGCTCTTTGCTAGCTTCGCTCAAAGCGTCAATGAATATTTTCTCTGTGCAAATGTCGATTATAAATTATCGAAGACGAACCCCACTCGGGATACCGGTGCATTGTACAAACAGTATAGTTGCAATACGATACACAGTGCGTTTCGATAAATGCTCTCTCTCTCTCGGATCAGCACAATCGATCTTTTAATAGATTCGACCTGATGCCAGAGCGTAGTGGACTTGATTTATGTGATGCTTTACGACCATGGCAATTGGCTCACGGTTATCAAGAGCGATTTAATAACGAGAGCAATCGTTAATATACGTACCTCACCATAACCACCCTTTCTATGTATATAGATATTTACACTGTCATATTGAGCATGTGTGTCATGCGTGTGAGATATAAGTGCATTGAAAAGCATCCCGAGCATTGACAGTGGAACGTGCAGAAGCAGAATCAACGTCCTCTGGCTCGCGGAGCGCGACAGATATTATTTACCAAAAAAAAATAAAATAAAATAAAATAAAAAAATAAAAATAAATAAATAAATAAATAAAAAAAATAAAAAAAATTGTCAAATCTGTCTTGCACATAATTTGTGTTGCTCAACGGACATTCGAAGAGTTGTTGTGATCGCGATGTTATACATCGCTACTCGATTGGACGATGAATGTTCGCAAGACAAATGGCGGAGAGAGGGAGAGAGAGAGAGATAAAGAAAGGGATAGTTCAGCCCGAGGACAAACGCGTATAGCAATTAATGTTGATTATTCATGACGGACCTTATTGATTTGGATTTACGATTCATCACGCATCGGTGATTACTGGATGTATTCATAACACTTTCGAACAATAGAAATGTCCATCAATCGCGGTTAATTATTTTAGTAATGCTGGATTGCAAGTATTATCTATGGTTTTTGAGTTACACTGTGACTTCGATTGTAGGAAGATCGATTTTCGAGACAGTCCTCACTCCGCGGCATATCAGTCAATGTGGCGGATGGTGAGGGAAGCGTTAGGCTAATCAGCAATCGCGGGTGCTGCGCAATTTTGATTTATGCATCAGCGACGAAGAACCGGTCCCGTCGCTGTCCCGAAAATCGAGATCGTAGTGTACATCAGTATTATGCTAATTGATAATTGGAGCATAACAGCAGGTTGGTCCGTAGATTCATTTAAACAGAGAGAAAATTTCAAACAAAGAATTTGTTTTCCCAATGAAATTACATTTGATTGCACAAAGTTCGCAGATTTATAATTCTATCATTAAGTTCTCTACAAAAAACAATTATTGCGATATAATTCCAGTAAATCTCATACATCTATCACATTGCAACTCGTGTCATAATACAAGACAAACAGATAACAGATCTTAGGCATTGTTTGGGGGTTAAATTCGTCTCAAGAGATTCGTCTCGTAGTAGGATTATAATCTGGTAGAGTTGTAACTTGGTGTAAATATTATCCGTACACATGTACATTGTCGTAGAATTATCAAATTACATTGTATTTGATATTTTTTGAAATATATATTCATTGAATAACATTTCATTTATGAAAAGTATCGAAAGATGAATTATCTTTTTCAAAGTGGAATATAACAATAATCAATAGGGATAAACAAGGATGCAAGATGCTTCAAATACCCATGAGACAAGCGTCACTGCTCCAATGGTACTGACTAAAAATTAGGAAGGGCCCCGTTATGTAAATCAATTCACATGATACAGAGTTTGATTGTGCCTATGAGTACTTGTGCGAGTGTCTGTGAGTGCTATGTGGAGCGTCTGTGTTATTTTATTCTCTTACACGACAGGGGCGGTGGCGGTGGCGAGATATTATTATATTATAGAACGATATATCTTATGTATAAATGAAAAACAAAATATTTCTCCTATATATATATACTAATGTTGTTGTGACCGCATCTGTTATTCCTATTTATCAGTCCTGGCTCATTGATAATAATTATGACACGGAAGCGCATTATATCACAGTGATAAATGCGATACGAAATATAGAGGTTCTATTGGGAACTCGGATTGCGTGCAGCTGTGTACTGAAACTTCCTTTTATAAATATATTGCGATTCTATTGAAACTAATTATCTGGACGTCCGATACATCGCTTCACTCGGTATTTCGTAATAAATATAACGAGAAGAGTCGTAACCAATATATTGTTTTATTTTTTATTGGCATTAATCTGCTGCACAGTAGAATTCACGAAGATAGTAATAAGAATAAATTGTTATTAACAATTATTATTGAATGAATAAATCTATTATTAAAATTTTTTTTTTTTATATATATTTTTATTTTACTATTTGTAATCAGAAATAAATAACGCGACATATTTTATTGTCATTTTAATGACAATTTTTTTGTTTTGGAATCATTTATGCACACGATAACTTATTAAAATGATGTTAATTAAAATTATTATTAATATCATATAACTAAAAAGCGTGTTAATTTGAAACTTTCACATTGCTTTATCGTGATTCTTGCCAAACCACAGATTCTTCTCTACGGGAAATGGTTCTCAAAATTCTGGCTTCCTCGTGGAGAATGTGGTAAAAAAATTTTCAATACAGTTTCATAAAGTTTAAACTCCTTAATCGATTCTCACCAAATTCAAGACCAGGTATCCTAGCCAATTTCTATGCCAAGTTTTAGTTTGAAGAATGAAAATTTACCAAAGTTGAAGCAGTTTTTTTTTGCGAAAAATTATTACAATTCATGATTCTATAGAATCTGAACGTCTCTATCGATTGCTGCCAAACTCAATACCAAGCAATCTTCTCCTTTGGCCTATTCTTGTAGAAAGTTTTAAATCGATAACTAAAAATTTACGAAATCTACGAGAAAAACGAAAGGTTGAGAGAGAGAGAGAGAGAGAGAGAGAGAGAGAGAGAGAGAGAGAGAGAGAGAGAGAGAGAGAGAGAGGGGTTTCGTAAATCAAAAGAATTTGTGTCGATGTACGAACTCGTTGGTAACACTGGCCACAGTTATAATGCAAAAGTGCCTTCTCTGGACCAGAGTATATAGGTGACGGCGGCATAAGTGCATGGTAGTTACCTACTCCCTACTGCGTAGATAGATGCGTGAGTATAAGAGCGATTGAGCGCGTGCGTGTCGCTATTTGCAGATTCGCCATGCGGTTTGGCGCGGGGTGCGCGCGCAGTGCAACGACTAAACTGGTTTGCACCTGATACCAGTCTTGCGATCGGATGACGCGTACGTCGTTTCAATGCGTCCTTGTTTCGTTCGGTTTTCTCTCCTTTCTTTCTCAATCGTGCGGCATCGTCCTCGATCCCTTCTTCTGCATGTACACTTGTGGCTCCGATGCTTTGCCCTTTCCCTATACACACACACTACACTTCCGAATGATCGCAGGTACAGAGGTAAACTATAGCGACCATTATCGTAGCATGGTCATTCAATAAATTTTCAAACCTCTAGCGGCTCTCGACGACTCGTCGTCGACCAAGCTCTTTCTCCATGGCGAGATCATCGGACTTTGTCCCTGCCTCGATTAAAGGAGCTTGTGTCTCTACTGAGAAAATATCGGCTAACAAAATTTCAAGCCAAGCATTTATTCCTCTCGTATAAGTAGAGGTATACTACGTAAGCTCTTTATGGTGTATTTGTACATACTTGGTTCTCGGTTCTCAACATTTTTATCATTCAATTTATTACAGCTGCAAGAACATACGAAGTAAAGGTTATTACAACGTATGGTATTCAAATTCAATAGCACTGAGTCGATAATAATGTAGTCATGTATCAGTTAATATTTCTTTTTTATTAATTCATGCCTCGTGTATCATATTTTACGTAATAATATTTTCCGTATCGTTGAACCTTTATTACATATTTAGATGAGATATGCTTAATTGAAATAATCAAAGGAAAAAGAAGAATAATAAAAAAAATAAAAAAAACGGATGTTGAAGAAAATAAAATATATTTATCATCGCTCAATTTCACAACAAGTTATTTCATAGATACATCTCATCGAGTATACGTGGTGAAATGTATGAAGGACGCGCAAATCACAGCGAACAGATAAAATATAGCAACGGCACGTCTGTCGTCCATGTCGTGTACCTTCCGATGCGTCTCGTGGTGATGATGTAACGGCGATTGTTGAACCTCAACACGAAATTGGCTGCGTTAGCCTTTAGAATTGATTATAATTAAAGCGGTCAAGCAAATGGTTGCGTCCAGCAATCAAAATGGTTGCCTAGTCACTGCCACAGTGAAATCGTAACAACAACTGATGCGTTTGTTGTGATAACTGCAAAGTTAAATAGATTCCAGTCGATTAATTTGTTAACGCAACCAATTAATCGATTGACAGCTCTAACTAATTTCTTAACACAATCAAATAGGTCGTCTAGATCTTGATTAATCTTGCAAATTGGTTTTACGCAGTTCACTGTCCAAATTTTATTCAATTATGTTGAGCGTGCTACAAGAAAGGAATCTCAAAATATTCGATGCGTCGGTATAAGCAGGTGCGACGGTTTCGTCTCCGAATATGGAGATTTCGCCTCCCTTTAATTTAGCTAGCGTACGTTGTAAAACGACAATCTTTCGAAGACTCAACAACTTCAACAGCCAATTTTTAATGATACTGTTACTTAATTAAACGAATGGCTGGTTCGTCGGTTATAGCGGAGGTAAAAGTTCAATCCCGCAACATCGGAAATTAACAAACCCTTTATGAACTAATTATGCAACAGCTGCAAAAGATCGGCTATCCGACTTCCTTAATTGACCGACATATAGCAACGAGTATACAGGACAAATCCTCGATCGATATTAAAACACACAAAAAGTATATAACGACGGAATTAATAAACGCTCAACTACGCTGCCGATAACGCGTATGATATATTAATCAATAAATTCAACGAATAAATCAGATCGTTTAATGCGAGCGTATGCTAATCCCCTCGCTAATTTTCAAACTGTTAACTGGTTTTAGCATTGAAAGCCTGCAGTAAAGCCGCCCCGCTTGGATATTAATTTGTATGGAGAATTCCTGTGCATTAATCGCGTGCGGTTGGTATCTATACAATACAAATACTATGACCACACGTCTATAACGCGTAGTATAATAATTACACAAGTATCACGAGCCCGGGATATCACAGCTTTACTCGTGACGCAACATCGGAATTTCTATCGTCCATTTCACTGTGTGGTAACGATTAATGCGCGCAAATGCAAACAATAAAAATTTAAGATTGATTTATCGCTTATTTTTTTATATATCATGAGTTAAATAAAAACGTGATAGCGTACGAGTTACGCACGTGTCACACATAATCAGCACATCGCCCCCCACCACCGCATCTATATCCCCGCCAATTCAGTGTGGAAAAAATACCTTAAGCTTTCCACGAGCATGTCAATTTCTCTGCTAGTTTGAAATCGATTATCTTTCGCCAGCTAAATAGCATATACAATGCTCGATATTTTTCTCCCCATCTCATTCTTCCGATGGTTTAAAATATTGCAAGAGTGCGCGCAGTCGTATGATTAGGGAGAAAAAAAGAGTGAAGATAGGTTATTGCTTAAAATTGTTCGACAGCAGATGAAGAGGCTCGTGCTACCAACAAGGTCCATTGAGCTTTTAGGAAGTAAACGAATGAACGAGCGAGCGAGAAACCGAGCTAAACTCGTACACGGTATACAAGCTCGTTGGTTAGTTCGGTAGGCGGTTGGCCAGGCAGGTTATGCTATCCCGATGATGTATTGCCGAGGTTTTACTGTCGAAGAAGCAAAAGAAACAAGAAGAAGAAGAAGAAGAAGAAGAAGAAGAAGAACGCATGCCGATGGTAACGATCGCATCATCATCGACAAATACCAGGTGCTTTACGAACCACTGGCCGAACATCGTATCGTCCAAGAGCACTTGCGGTATCTTATCTCTTCATGCTTCTCGAACGTGACGAATTCTCTTTATATTCTTTCCCGTCTAGTTCGCTAAGTACTGTACTCTAAGTATTGTACTGTTACACCAAAGTCATTATATATTGACCATCTCTGATCCAAACCAGAGTTCCTTCCGTAATCGAGAACGTTTAAATTATTATTATTTTTATTTATAAATATTGAACTGTGAAAAATGTTAATAAAATGAATGATGCTAAAATGCAAAAGGTATATAAAATTTTGAATATTTTATTCTAAATACATTTCTTTCGATCTTATGGAATATTTTTAATACAATGACATGAAAATGTGGATAAAAATTATTTGATGAAAGCAAAGCTTTCTCTATCAACTGAAAAAAAATAATCAACTATTCATTCGAGTGTTATATGTACTTGTTGACTAGTATCGTATACATACAAGAATGTTATTATCGTAATATAAAAATATTTGTGACAATTGACAAAGAAATGCAACTGCGAATGTAGAGTCTGAAACTCTAGATATCAAGAGCGCTTTACGTCTGTTCTTTTTTACTGCTGTGGCTATTGGTAAACCTCGTGACCTTTTCACATATGACTGACAGAATCTCTCGGTATGAATGAGTCTATTCACGTTCACGTGGGCGTACGCTAATGGCATACACACAGTGGCGAGAAGAATCGGATCGATGAGTGAGGACGTTGTTACTCGCGTCTCGGGATATTCTAGTAGCATTCTTAAGTATATCTCACTGTGTCTCTGCGTCTACGCATACCGAAGACATTTAATCACGAGTTTCGAGGACCTGTATCCTATGTATACGTCAACACTTTATGAAAATATTACAACAAAAAAATGCACAAATGTCTATTATGACGTAGTAGGCCTATTTCCAAAGCTGTATAGAGGATGTTAGGTGTGTATATCAGCTGATACCGAGTGCTATACATCTTAACTTGAAATTTCGGCGAAAATAAACAACTAGGGGGGGGGGGGGGCGGAGTTTTGAGGTTTTCGTACTAGGAAGAACAATTTCTGTTATTAATGTATGAAATTCTGCATGGAGTATGAGCACGACCCCGGAAATGGCTCATTGACTCTCGTCGACTGACGCGCGCTTCATTGGTACATCCGGCGCAATGCTTCGTCGGCGAACACACAATACCTTGTACATTCAAAAGTAGAACAAAGGCAGCCTATGAAATATGTACGCGAGTTGGTTTTATTGTTTTACTCGCGGTCCGCACCATGTAAATGTGAATCGATCGAACAGCTCCTTATTGGAATCTGTCACGAAGATGCAAGAGCCAGATTTTTGTGCACTTTCTTATCTACGGTCTCTAAAGTTTCTACTTAACTTTTTAAATACTTGGTACTTAAAAAAAAAAATTGTTTTTACTATATTTTCGTGCCTACTGCTAATCGAGAAATAAAAATGTCATATAATTTTAATAGTAACAATCAAGTTGATTGGTAATTCAGATGTATCTTATCTCTGTACAGAATGAATGTTTATTTAATTTAACTAATGTTGCAGTGAAGTAAGTTTGCGGGGGACGCCTGATTTATTAACTCGTCACGTTCATTCGTCGCCGTACAGTACCGTACGAGGTACCATGCACGAACGCTCGACCTTCGAGTCGAACCTTTCTCGCCAATATGCCTGTGTGTCGCTCGTTTTAGAACTCACGCTGTAATAATACAAAGACGGGTACCGATACTCTTTTGTTTCTGTACACTGTTCAATTATTTATTCCAAATGCTATTTTTCTGCTTCTGTATTTCGCTTTCGTATTTAATTATAATTCGAAGCTTTTACTGCACAGTCGCTTGAAAAATTCTTCGATGAGCAAGACAGTAATGAAATTGAATGTTACTCGATGGTAATATTATATATAACGAAAGTAATAATGATAATTATTGATAACAGAGTAATTAAAAAGTCTCAAAACGTCGAGAAATTATATTTAGAAAAAATATTCATACATACCTGCGATTTTGTTTGTTTGTTTGTTTGGGCGCGCGTCTTAAACTTTGCACACGAGTCAGGTTGCAACTCCCGTCAGTTTGCCGGATTTTTCGCCCAAATCGCTAACGGGTGTCTCATCGTACGGTTGTTTCAATTTTTACGAAAAAAGGATATACGCTCTCTAACTTTCGTTAATTTGTAGCTATCGAGTTAAAACTTTCAAAACAAAAAAAAATGGGCAAGGAGACAGGGTTGTTCGGTATTGAGTTTGGCATGAATCGATCGAGACGTTTAGATTTTATAGAATTATGAATTTTTGTAATTATTCGAAAAAAAAAAAAATAATTTTCCTCTAAATTATGTAAATTTTTATCTATCAAACTGAAACTTGGCATACAAATTGACTAGGGGACGAGGATACTTAGTCTTGAATTAAGTAAGAAACGATCGAAGGGTTTAAACTTTATGAAATTTGCACTTTTACTTAATTTTCATCATTATTGAAAATTTTAATACCGCTTCCTCTATGAGAAAATCAGAATTGAGATAATCATTACCCGTAGAGGAGAATTCATGGGTTGTGAAGATACACGAGGAAGCAATGTGCCGATTTCAAATTTGCATCCCTTGTTATATCTGTAAATATAATCATAAAATAATATTATTAATTATAATAAGCTGCAAATTAGAACGTTCGAAATTGCTTCCTCATGATTTGTCACCTTTCACAAAGCCATTTTTACGAGGAAGCATGTCGATCAATTTTCGATTCCTTATAGAGGAAAATTTGCAGACTCTTTTTTGAATATTGCGTACACACTACTTAATCTTTTCGTAATTTATCAAAGTTAGTAGTTCTACCATTTGCAAAAAAAAAAAAAAAAGATAAATTTAACTTACTTTTTATACTTTCCATCAATTTCATACAAACTTAATACAAAGCAATCTTTATCGTAACTACAGTTGTGTAGAAAAATGTGTAGCCAGTGTATCTAACTTTTTAAATATATTGACATCAGTTGTTATAATTTGAAGAAGAATCGGATATGAGTCTGGCAAAGAGAGAACACTGGCCGAAGAGAAGGCAAAACGGAGGCAAACAGATAGAAGATACAGTGACTAACTGCAAAAGAGCAACCATTGCAATCGTATCCTCGAGACGTAATCGAATATCTTTCACGAGCTCTGAGACAAAAAAGAAAAATTGTGTGGTCGATATAGCTGCTTCGGTTTCACTCGTTTTATGTATCGTGTGTCCGAGAAAAAATTTCGAGGTTCGGACGAATGCTACGATTGAACCAAACACTATTTCGTTCCCAGCAGTCGGCTTTCTATAAGCAAGTGACGAAAAATCTGGAATATTGAATTACTGAAATAATATTGTTACCATTAAACTATTCTGTAACTAAAATCTTCACTAATTGCATTTGTCGATACAACGTTAAGATACTTTCTTTCCACACAATGATCTCTCAAAGATTTTTCTGAAATTTTATTAAAATTAGTTGTACTTTGTAAAAAAACAAACAAAAAAATAATCAAGTTAACACTAAATATTTATTATTTTATTTTGTTTAATTTTGTAGCAAATGCAATTCACCGCACCAAACCCCATATTTCCAGATTTGTATTCAAAACGAATTCACGTTATTATCGATAAACGATTTAAGAAAGCCATGGACTGAAATACTAAAGTCAATATACCCGTTGGCGATAACACTATAAAAATTATCAAAATAAATTATTGATCGGTAGAAAGTACTTGTAAAATTAAATCCGTTCCAGGTGATTAAATTTGTTGGAGGAACCATTTAAAGTTTATTAGCTTTGTTAATAGTAACTAACAGGTTACTGATTCCTTCGGCCATTTTGTTTTTTTCCGTTTATGTAACTAATTTTCTATGACAATGAACTTGAATTATATTTACTAAGAAAACAAATAGCAGTAGCCTAAATTGGATGTCTAACGCACGTAGTTGATTGACTTCACCAATCTACAAGGCTGAAGCATATAATTAGTTAATTGATTCGAAGAAAAAATGGTGCTTGATACATCCAGTCGATGTAGTGGTTGCGTCAGTTGTATTGTCACCCGGAAGACGATCGTCGTGGAAAAAATCTTTGCAGGAAAAAAGGCAGTGGCAAAAGAAAAACAGAGAACAATGTATGGTGATGAAAATTGAATATATTTCTCACTACAAAATTTCACATACTTAAATGATCATCCATATTTAAATCTATAAATAACGTGTGCAATCTATGGAAAACTCACAAAATATAGCATCGGCACGAACAACATCGGCGTCGTGTAATGTTGGGCGATTTGAGACGAAGATGCAATTAATTTGGTTGAACCAATTATTTAATTAGTTATCAGTCGTAAGTAGTAAAAACACTATTTAATACTGACCTTTCTCCGTAAATCTGTTAATTTTTTTTAGGAAAAGAAACGAAAGTCTCGATAACGAGCAAAGTGGAATCTTGAACATTGCTTCTTCATTATGTTCCATCTTTCACAAAGCCAGCCAAAGTAGCTTAAGCTTAAGTAACTTCGCTGCTTATCAATTTTGGCTTCCTCGTAAAGGAAGCTTTGTGAAAGGTGGAAAGTAATTAAAGATCCTGTTTCAATTTGTACTTGATGCCTATGTACTAAATGCCAAATGTATTTATTGAAAAAAAATGCGTATTGAAAAAATTTGTATTTGCTCGTTCGTTCGTTAGAAAAATTGATATCGTCACGATATTCATACCCATCGATCGATACTTACAAAATTTAACATCGAAAATTGCTTCGTCTTGGTCCATTTATGTAGAAAGTCTTAGCCTGTAAATTTATACGAACTATAACGCGAACAGATATTTTAAAAAATATTTGTAATTCTATAGTCAGTGTCATCGGACTATATCTTCAACATTTATGTTTGCCGTGTTATTACATGCACAAAGTTGAGTTCGCTATGTTCGAGACGAGCAGAAAACATTATCAACTCTTCTTACACGCTCGACGTGGTTCACCAAGTTTGGCCGACGTTGAAAAGAGCACTCGGATGGAAGAAAAACAATAGTACGCTAGGGGAGATGAAATAAAAAAGGGACGAAGGGATAGCGTCTGGCTTTTGTGTATAGCCCGACGTATCGATGAATCCACTGCGTGATATGCAGCCTTCGAATCTATAATCCGAATGCTCTCTCTCTCTCTCTCTCTCTCTCTCTCTCTCTCTCTCTCTCTCTCTCTCTCTCTCTCTCTCTCTCTCTCTCTCTCTCTCTTCCTCTCTTCGACCTTCCCATTCTTCATGTAGACGAACAGTTGACGTCCAAGTTTTCCCATTGCTCTTGTTCATTGTCGAATACCACTGTTGAATATCGACAGTCCGGTGATGATGGATTGTATCGGTCACTGCCTCTCGACGCTTTTTAAACTTTCCAACTGAACGACGAATTTTTGCAAAAAAAAAAAAAAAAAACGGTATTCGTGTCACAAAGTTCTGCAGTGGTGATAAAAAATTGAATCTTCAAAGTGGAACTCTTAAAAACATTGTAGATGGAGTTTAAAGAAGCCTGCAAAGTAGTAACTTGAGAATTGCTTTCTCAGCATTTGAACATCGTTTACAAAGCAACCTTTCTATAAGGAAATATGTTGATCGATTTTGGCTTCTTAATATAGAGAAAGCTTTGATGAAAACGGTGTAAAATAATGAAGATGGCATTTTTAAGATTCTACTATGTAAGCTTCTTCTGTATCGTTTGTTTTTTTCGTCTTGAAAGATTATCGGCGAACGAGTGTGCGGCAACAGTTAACAGAGGTCCTTAACGTCATCGTTGCTCGCAGGAGCATCGTCCGTACGATGATCTCGCATAACTCTCGTCATCGTGAATGCAAAATCGTTTATACACTTGCATATGTAAGTACAATCGTACGTGTTCAATACGTGAACTTACACCTCGGATAGTAGCCTATAGACTTTCATTCGTTTGTCCATCTATTTGGTAGATGAAATGCGCGTGCTTACGCGCTGTCAAATTTTGTTTTCATTAATTTTGTTGTACATCTATTGCTACCTCAATCTACGTCCATATCCTCTTGTGTTTTTCGTTTCCTTGCTTACAATCATAAAAAAACTCTGGAGATTGCCATTAATAATTATTTCCTTGTAGGCACACATGATGCGCACTAAAAAGCAATTAAATAATATCGATAAAATAATGAAAAATATTTCTTTAATATTTTTTAATGATAAAAAAAATTGATCTGAAATATAAAAAAAAAATTACAGTATCCAATAGATGAAAATATAAATATTTTATTGTACCGTGAGGATCGTGAATTTAAAACGATTATCTCGGAGTTTGTGAAATCCGTTTACGCGAAGCTGGCGACGATGCTTCTTGAATACCGTTGCGCTCCGAACTAATGGAATTCAATTATTAAATGAATCGAAATATATCTGGTTTATAATTTTGCTTTAATTCACGACACAAGTACGTAATAGTACATAATGCTGCGCGATGTCCAGGAGTTCTTTTCTTGACGGCTCGAGTTCGATGACTCGAGTCTCAACTATTTCTTAGTGTAAAACTGAACAACACCTGAGTTTCCGTCTTGAAGATAAGATGGATGTCTCGCGAAGCTAATTTACGCGGTCAGAAAAAACTATGGTCGATCATCCTCTGATCCATATGTCTGCGAGAGCGTATAAAAAAAAAACCCTTAGGAGCGTTCCAGAGAGTGCGTGCTGAAATATTTGGTGACCAATTTTTCTTTTCTTCGGTCGGATTACTTTGAAACGTTTTGAATTGGCGCGCAATGCATAATTCTCATCACTGGCTGTGACCGGCGGACACAATATGTGTCGCAACTCGTATCCTCGTGTGTCTGTTGCGTCTCTCAATCTCTATTTCTCTGGTATGGTGTTCCGGTGGTACCATTCGGTGGTAACACGAACGTCTGACTTAATTTACTATATATCGAGCACGAGGTGACGAGCGTTAAACATTGTATAAGCGCACTATTACACTGCGCAAGGTCAGGGGTTGAGGGACGAAAGTGACATTAACATTCCTAACCATAAAAAAACCATGAAAACTACTAAAACTATTACATTCCAATAAGGATATTAGGGCCTGTGCTGAATCACAATACGTGTGACTCTTGAAATGATATGGAATCGCATGAACCCATGTGAGAATTCTATAAAAAAATATATTAATAGAGATCTTTTATAAGACGTCGTTTATTATTGTTTGAATTCAAAATATTGTTAACATAATACCGAATAAAAATCGTTAAAGCGTCAAAGAAATTAACGAACCTAAATATACTATTAAGGCCTATGCTGACTCATAATTTCAGACCCTTAAAATTATATGGAATCCCATGGGCCCTCGCATAACCAATGCTATATTATGTTCTAAAGAATTGAGTTAAAGTGTAAACCGTCTTAAGACCCATGCTGAATTATAATTGATTAGTTGTTGAATTATAGAATTCTCGATCAATAAAGAAAACTCTCTTGTATTTTCTTGTTTATTTTATTCGATATTTTTTTTTACAGTTCGATTTCATAATGTTGTAAACATAATACAAAAAAAAAAATTTTGATAATCAGTAAAAATAATTCAGACAAGGATATTTCAACATAGATTATTTTGTCGGGTGCTATTACTGTATTCGAATTTATCAAGTAAAAAATAATTTTTTATCAATAGCTGAACATTAATCATCAAACTAATGTCGACAAGTTAAAAAATATTTTCTCTTATTCGCGTTATTAACTAGTAAAAAAAATATATAAAATGATTGACCTGACAGATACGCCGCGGCAAAGGTCAATAGAAGATGTAGGTTGTTCGAAAAGAAATAAAAGTATCGAATGTAGATTGCATTTAAATGTTTACGAAGTAGAAATGGACGATTCGTTAACGAGACGAATGGAGTTTCATTCGGCGAAACTTTTTCTTACCTCGTATTCATAGTTTTATTTATTGTTTACCCTTGAATTTCTATTCGGGTTAAATCGGTGACTCAACAGTCATAAAGACGCAACTCGCATCATCAAAGACTTTAGTTACATCCCTTCGATGTTCAGTTGTCAATATTGTACGTATCGTAAGTATCAAAATGGTTGCGGATAATCGAAGACTAGAACAGTCGGAAGACCAGAGGTCGTCAGCCTCGACTGTCAGTGAAGTGTGGTACATCTGATGATGGCTACACCGGACCATTCGACGTACCGCACGGACCCACTTTAATAATCAATAATTTCCCCGTTGAAGAGGAGCCAGAGGCCCGGGGTGCTGCACGTGTACGGTTCGTGCTACGATCGTGCTCGAACCCGGCGTGAAATTATTGTCCGTTCGGTACTCGACGACTTTACTCGCCCGTGTTACTCTCCACGAGGCTCAAAACTTTCCCATCCAGCATCTATCGCACCAGTCAAGAGCTCGATGCACGTATAATCGATGTCGTTTCGTTTGGCCAATATTTTTGTTTAACCGCACAAACCGCTGTCATGCCAGGGTTCTTCACCTTTTCACACTTGTCGACTTTCATAACTGTTTTAAGGACTCACTTGTACTGTCTACCTAAACTCTACGGGGAGAATAAGTATAATTTTTGTTTTTTAAGTGCGTATTTTTAATGCTGACTAATATATTGATAATATTGAGTTACGGATACAAGCGGTGTCTACCTCAGTTCCTGGTGGTAATACGAGTAAACTCCAGCACGACCACCAGGGGTGCACTCATCACAGAGAGTCGTCGGGCATGGATTTATTAAATGTTAGGTGTCCGAACCATCGAGATTATAGAAAATTACGTGATATTGTTTTTTATTCGTTTCAACCGGAAATCGAACCCGGGCCTCATCCTCCGAGCCACTGCTCTTCCGCGTGAATGAATAATTATTTTATATAAAAAAAAATTTAACTCAATATACTCTCATTTATTTTAATAAAATACATTTTTTTCGTCGTCTGGCCAAATTCTTTCTTATTGAGTCGTTGACGCAGATTATTGAGATTTACTCAATTGGTATTTACATTTCTTTACAAATATTTATTATTACTACAAGTTTCAATAATTTAAAGTTATTGACAAAGAAAGAGAGAGAGAGAGAAATATCATTTGAGCGGACTCCGTATTATCGCTGCAGTTGGGTCGTCGTGCTACATTCGACGCATGAAATGACCAACCGAACGATTAATCAATCACTAGTCTACTTCGGACATACTTGTATCGAATCTCCCGTAGAATGATGAATTGGATCGCTGCAGAGGAAAGCCTTTTCGACCGAATTCGTGACAATCAATTTGAAACAATATTTAAATCAACGTATTGGGGCATATATCCTGCGACTCAATTATGAATTGATGTACGTCAATCGCTCTGATTAACTAGACAGTCAATTTGATAATCATGTTAATCAAATAATATCTTTGAAGCAATTTCTTGAAAGATTGAAAGAATGATATTGCTTTTTTTTTTAACACTACGACAAGCTTGTTAAAAATTCTACCGCGAAGCGACCCGATGAGGTTCTTTGAAATTAATATTGATAGTTACAATATTATTAATATTCGAGACCTAACGTAACCGAAGATCGTACTGATTTATGAATTTTGAATATTCGAAATTCCTGGATTATCCGGAATTATCTTGATAGTTCTAGATCAAGGGGGGGAGGGTGCAGAGACCTCACACAGAAGCCCCTCACACGCTCACACAGATATCCCAGAGGTGTTCTATTAAAACGACCAGTCGTCCTTATAAAATAAATGATGAATCATAAGAATAAATACTCGAGTAATTCCTCACTCCAATTTCATCACCGAACCTCCACGGATGTGTTATACTCGTACTTTTCACCATATACACCGAGTATGGCTCTTGGCATGGCGCCGATCAACCAGACTGCTTATCGAACGACAATAAACGCTAGCGATCATGTTTTTGCTGTGTTAATTGGCCGAACTGATGCGTTCGATAGTGCGTCATTCATTTAGACAGAGAGCACGCTCAAGTGACACCTGTTAAAGGCTTCTGTTACATTTGCGCGATACAGACGCACGCTCGTTTATCTGGCTGTACAATAAACTGTGAACTATTTTTAATACAACTATGCATAGATACATCGAAGATCGTGATTCGTGCGATTTTCACAGTAAATTATGAAGGCAGAGCAATCACTCAAAGGACAAGGCTCAGATTCGCACGCAGCGAACCCGGCGTTCGATTCCCAGTAGCTAACAATTAAATCATTTTTTATATGTTTTCCTGTTATCCCGGTAGTTCGGACTCTACCTTCAGTTAATTCATGTTCAACACCTTTGAGTGATTATACGGCGGTCGGTTTTTAGTTTTGGAGGTATTTAACGCGTGGTTATTATCGTTCGGATGGAAACTTCTTAGCCGGGCACTGGTTACCGCTTTGAATCATTGGGAGGCGGTGCTGGCCTAAACACCCCTGATGGTCGTGCGATAGAGCTTACTCGCATTATCACCAGGGAATCGGGTAGGCATCGACTGTATCGGCTTTCTTCGGATTATTTGGTCCTCGGCGAATGCAATACAATTTACAAGATAGCTGCATCAGCAAATGTAAGGAATTGGATTTATAAAAGCGGGGAGTTTAAAATAGTTTTAAGAAACCATACATTTAGAAACAATAAAAACTAAATTCTGTACCGTTAAAAAGTATTAAATTATTATTTTTATGTCGATACTAAATTTTATATTAATAAATTCTTGTTGTTACTCACTAAAATGTTGCCAAATTAAATATTGACACCTGCGGCTATAATATACATTTATCTATTGTACAATGTCACTTATTTTACGGAGAAGGGACCGGAGGGATTCACATATTTTGCGACGAGAGGGTCACCCCACTGACAATTATCGCGTACAGTGGAGATCATTCCGTCTCGAGGTATCGATATAGAGTACAAGGTATTCGAGAATCGGGGAATGAAGTCTTCTGAAATATATGATGGCGGCAAAATAGGTGAGATTAATTCGATATTTCAAGTAAATATAACGTGTGATTTTCTAGCTAAATAGAAATAAAAGATCTTGTTAGAGGGTGAATTCGAGTTGATATACAAAAGTTAATAAACAGTTTACTCTCCTTTTATTCGGGATTGGTACGCGAAAATGAAAGCGCGTTATCATTGTCGCCACTCTCTCCAAATTGGTGATTTCCCGATGGCGAATACGATGGACAGAACGTGATAAAAGTTACTGGCTTATGATGTCACGAGTAATGATATTTAGCAACAAATCGAGATGTCAGAGATTTTTCCGTTGAATCTCTTATAACTCGGGACGAACCTATCGGGAAGCTACAACGGTCATTCCTCTTCATTCGTGCGATGTTCAACGACGTAAGCCTTTTAACTCGTGGAAATTTTAAACCATCCAACTGTGTCTTCATCCAGAAGTGTAATTACGACTAAAAAATAATATTTGACTTGTTGAGCTGATTCTCAATATTTCTTTTTGCATTCGAAAAACGAATAAAATGCAACCTCGTTTATCCCGATATCACAATTTTATCGAGCCATGGTAATAATTTGAACGTCATCTAAAAAATATCGTTTTTCAAAAATGTAGAAAATCGATTGTCTCCTTAAAAAAAAATTGCGTAGTCTGTCCTAGATGCATGGGAATGGAACCATTTGAAAGCTTTATTCATTCCAAAGACAACGCGCGAGGAAAGCAATCGCGATCAAAGAGGAAGCAAGAGATCGTTTGATCTGAACTTGACCACAACATTTATTCACGAATCTAAAGTTGTTTATACTATAATAATTAATCTCGTAGCCGCAAATCGTTTTTTATTGGTCAAAAGGAACATCGAATGAGTTCGTTTTTCGAAAGTACCTTCGGTATAAGATTTTATTATGAGAAAACTAATATTTATTAACTGTTGATACATTTTGTAACATAATACTTGACAAGTATTTTAGTTAACTAAAATACTTGTTAACGGGACAACTAAATATTCTTAGTTATAATGAATAAACTCTTTTCTCAGCGTATGATATATTTTTTATTAACTTTATTATTAGTTGAAAGTAAATCGCAGACTCGATATCGCACCACAAAATTGCACATTGATAGCAAGGGCAGTTGATATGTAATTAATTTTCTCTACAGTGCGCTTGTTATGAGCTTTTCATTATGTTTATCCATCATAGGCGGGGTCTTCAGACGACCCTATGCATATGCTGTTTCTTTTGCATTCTTCTACATCGTGTACAAAAGTCGTCTTTAAATTCTCTAGTTCGGTATTGGCGACGTCAATGCACGGCGTAGCACTGTTTTCGATGATCTTAGACGTCTCATCGGTGTTTAGGTATTTCGAACCGATTGACAGCAACAAGTCGGCATAGTTACTTATAAATGATATATAAGCATTCGACTGTTTGAAAAAATAATTTCATTAATTTTGTCTCGTCGATCTTGTGAATCATGCGCCATGGCTTGATTCACTGCCAGTAAGAAATATTGAAGAAAAAAAAGTACTTTAAGTGACGTCCGATATCAGATATAGTAAAAATCATGAAAATGAATATTGGACTCACCGCATCGTCAATTACCGTATCCCTGAGAATCGAAATTCGATCGGTTTCACCCGAAAGTGATTTGGTACGCTGTGAAAAATCTTCTATGATATTTTCCATTCCATTCATATAGTTTTGTTTCCAATCGTTTATGTTTTTATTAATAGTATGTATAGCTATTTGCTGGCAAACGTTCAGTTTAGTTATTAACGACTCGACGTCCGTGTTAAATTGTTCGCCTATAGCTAACAGTCCATCGGATTCATAGCCTTCCATGGTCTGTGAATACATTAATCAAATTCATTTGGCGTCTAATAAATATTCCAATTTTCATTAAATAATTTAGTAAAAATTGTGATACATTGTCATTTAATTTCTCCAGTTCCTTCGAATTTGTTTGCTCCCAGTCTTTAAGAGTTTGTAAAGCATTCTCTATATTGTCATTGGTTCTATCCAAATCATTTCTGTGTTGTATTAATTTCATTAACCCCTTCATTGACGTCGCTGCCATCTTGTGATTCATCTGTTCGCCAGATTTCTTGTTATAAGTCGTTGCCTAAAATTTGTTTAATTCAAATTATTAGAGATAAGAAAAATAATAAATATGTTACGTATCGGTCGTCGATCGTAACTGGAGGATTCAGTCTTGGAGAACGCGTCTGGCGTGAAAAGTATCGGAGATACCCGATTCTACATGTCCTACGGATGAGCTAGGATATGACGATTGAAAAATTCAAGATATATTTTAAGATTAATCGCAATGTCCTTGCTCTTCTGTACGTCCAGATACGCTGACACAAGTATACAGCGGTTGAGTTTTTTGCCCAGAGGATCGAGTGGTATAATCGGTTCACACAGAAACTACGAGCCGTCGATTCGAATTAAATTTTAATACCAATTGTACTGTACTGACACTACTGTACGTCATGACACACGAAAATAGGTGTAAACCGAGTAAGTTTTACGACAACGAAGATGGAGCGGTGAAAAATTAGTCAACACGGGAATGTCGAGCCATTGATTCAAGATTAATTTTTAGGTAACAAATTCAACTCGTGTTATTGCGGAATTTGCGTCTTTTTCATTGTGATAAGCTCGGATTTTCAATTAACAAAATCTAGTTGTTTCCACGTAGCTAGCTAGTCGAGTCTCACCGCGTATTTATTTCATTGTGCATTATTTTTCCATTTATTTTATTTAGTTATTTATTTAGCGGTTCAGAAAATCATAATGGTGAATGGTCATTAGTTTTTAAGTTTTAGCGTTACCGGCAAGAGTTGAATTTTGAAATCATTCAAATAGATTCCCTTTACAGTCCGATTTTGTTTACGTGGTTTTCAATATATTTGTTATTTCATGACGAAATCTCGGGTTTCCGAATTGCCTCTCTACCTGAGTGACGAGGCTGCGCCTGTAGGTAAAACCAAGAGTGCTTTCCTTTCTCTTAACTTTCTTTCAGCTAAAATCCGACCGGGTGACACGTCAATGGCTGGCGCTCTTATCAAGAATATAGCCGGTCGAGCAGTAATTACTTATTAGCGAAGGTTGAATGGATCGCGAGTCAGTTTTTACACTAGAGTATAATACATACACTTACCGAAGCAAAGTAGACGGTGCACAAAATGATACCGAGTTTCAACATTGTTTCTTAGCTGATGGTCGTGTCGACATTGAGTTAAGGATATTGAAACAGCGCTTATATAGAATACCTGTGGCTCGATTGCAATGAAAAAAGGTGTCGTTCGAGCCAAACGTGAACGAATGGTCGGCCACTTGTGTTAATTAACCTTACTTCACAACTTGGAAACTGCCAATGCCTCTTGCTGGATGAGTTTTATTTCGTAATATTTGTTTGAATCTTTTTATCATAGAAACGCGGGTTGATTTTTTTTTTTTTTATTGGTTCGACTAAACCAGATGTTCATTAAGATGTGTGTTATTATAGCTTAAGACGACGCGCTACACCGTCTGAGTCGCCACAAAAGCAAGTGAGATAGTATTGACGATCGTAGTGAAGAGGGAGAACCACGACAGACACGTGCAGCACATCATTTTAAGACGTAATTATTTATTGTATTATTCTTAGAGTAGATAAATTTTAACCAAGTACTTATATATTATCGTTTAAAAACAAAAAAGACAAGATTACTTATCTAAATTTTAGTAGGACACATTTTCCCTCGGTTTTCATGTAAAGTAGTTAATATTTTATTTTTTTTTCTATATATTTTATTATTAATATATAAATATTCTATAGATTTTTCTGTAGGGGTTTTCACAGATTGAAAAAATGTTTATTTCTCTTTTCGTGTTTTTTCTTCTACTTTTTGACTCATTTAAAAAATATATAGAAGATATATGTTGTATAGGTACCCCGAAATAAGTCTGCAATTAAAAGAATTCTTTAGTATGGAATAGCTTGTTACATAAAAACCAATGCAATTTAAAATAATGATCTACTTGTTTTAACTTTTTCCGTGATAAATGCTTCAAGGATTTTTTACACTACCGTATCAATTAAAAAGATGACCTAATTTTACCTTTCGATCGCAATGATTCTTAATCATTTTGACAAACTTTGCCTATACAAATATTGCTTTGACGCACTTTATATAATTTATCTGATTAGCAGATGTTTCATTACGTGATGCTGATATATGTTTATGGAAAAAATCTACTACGAACCATTGAAAAAATCTATTGATGTAGATAATTGGAGTTGCGTAATCGTTTTTCTTTTTTTTTTCCACCACTATTAACAATAGATATTGTTGAGTCGGAATTGTTATTAGTGTCCAACAGTTACTAAACTATTGGGCAAATCCAGCGACTCGACATTTTAGCTGGTATGGAAATTGGTGGGAGAAGCGGGGCGAATGATCCATACCCGAAATATTTTGGGTATAAAGAGATGCATACCTTATCTACAAAAGCTGTCGAGTCTCGCTCAATGTTAGGTTCTTTGATCAGTACGATCTGTATTGCAATGACGCCACCGACGGCATACCGCGTGAGCCTCGTGCTATTGACAAAACGTCTACAATACACGTTTACGCGCAACTAGGAACAGGTTCATTGATATCTAATACAAAAAGATGTAGTAACCAATATTGTTAATACACGAGGATCAACTGTACGTATGTATTGTTGATCGAGTTGCGTACACGTAGAGTATTATGAGATGTAGAATTTTAAGCGAGCAGAGTTGAACAACTCGAAAATTGAACGTACGATTGTCCGATGTAGGGCACTTGACTTGTATAGTTGAGCAATTTCGAGTTTGAGCGAAACTCAACCCTGGCTTTTGTAAGCAAGACTCTCACGCCAAATTTTCATAACTCATATGCATAATATTAAGGAGATGTAATCAGATGGAAATCATGAAAATTAGACTGTTACGCACGGCTACCTAGTGGATATATTGCAATTGGGTGAAAAAAATGACTATATTAGTGGGAAAAAAAATTTAGTGGTCGATGGAAATATTTTCGATTTTATTATTTCTTGTAAAATTGAATTTGCGCAGATAAACGAAATAATGAAAGCGCCAATAAGGCCTCGTAAACTTACTCTGCCATATGAGTATTGTGATTATTTTTTTATGCTCCGGCACTGAAGATATAGAGTAAAAAATATATTTTTAAATATGTCAGAAGCAATTCAGACGTAAATGCAACGAGTTACTTTCTCATTAAGATTGTTACTCTCGTTAGTTACCGATGTCAAGACAAGTACTCCGGATAGTGTTGAAAATAGTAAAGACAAAGAATAATGATTTTTTTTTTTCGCTTCCGATGCGAATTTTAGTATAAAATAATCCAACAGTCGATTAAAAATTTTTTATTACAATACTTTGTACGTAATGAGAAATTGAGAGGTGCCAATGATGCCTTGACATTATTTTATTTAATGTATTTTATCAAAGATCAGATTCTACGTCCGTTAGACGTATTATTGTTTAGATAGTTAAAAAAGTGTTGCGGAAGCTGCTTGATTGAGTGACTATTATGGCTTTTTTCGATTATAATAGGAAGAAAAATTTGACACAGTATTGCAATGTTGCATTAACGGACGTTCGAACGTACAAAAAGCCAAGTAGTGATTTAATGGATATTACATTTCTACCGTACACCCCTTCGGGTTTTTACGGGTGTCCCTCTCTTACTTTTCTTCTGTTTGCCCTCAGCATGTCGTATATCCTTGCCGAGGTAAAGGGAGACAGATATATTCCACCTTCGTGTGCGGCTACAGGCGTCTTAACCCCTCTGTATCGCATTCGCTCAGGGCACGGGGAAACTGAAAAAACCCTGTAACGATACAGCCGGTGTCTATCCAAATCCTACGGTGGCAATGGCAGTAAACTCGGAGCACGAGCTGGATACGCCAGCCAGTGCTCAACTAGGTGAACACCGTTCGCGCGATAAGAACTAACGCCGGAGACATCTCCAAAGCCAAACACCGATTGCCCACTTATTACCGTGAGGTGTTTCGCATACATTTAATTATAGGTGGAGTTCGAGTCACCGGGATCATATGATAACACTTGGAAACAATTGCAATAGTGTCACTCGGTAATCGAACCCGGGTCCGCTGTGTATTTGTGAATTTGTACCTCGTCCACTGAGTCACTCTTGTCACCCTTTCTTCAATTAGAAATCCTATTTTCATTTCATTTTGATATTTTTATAGGGACTGCAAAATTATCTCCGAATTATAATAAATTTTTTTTAATTATTATGTACAACTATTTTGTCAAATTAAATATGGCTCCCTAGCTATAAAATATGTTAATATAATATATAAAATACTTACGAAAATATATATGTTAAATTAGTGAAATTGGCATGTGACATAGTGAAACTTGATGCAATAACAGTGATTAATGACACCGAACGTCACATCGATAGTCGCATGACAATTAACGTTTATATGTAAAGGTGATTTTGTTATTATGTAATCGAGAGGTAATGGAATAAATAAAACTAGCATATGAGATAGTTAAATAAATTTATATGTTCTCAATTATTCATCGTAGAGAAAATTCAACCAAAATACAACGATTTTAGTTGAATCCTGGATTACGCGTTGTAGACTATATACAAAAAAAAAATGCTGCGTTGATTTGCCGTCATTTTTTTGCACAGGTGGGATTTATTTTTACCAACGTAAGATTTATTTTTTATGAACTTTATTATCAGATTTACATGGTGACGGAAAGTGCACTTGACATGCGTAATCAATGATGTCAGTCACACGCGTTTGTTATGTACTGTCTAATTAGTCTAGAATTTTTAAATAAACCGTTTCTTAGCTGGTTGGCGTAGACTAGACGATGAACAATAGGTTCAAATTTATATTGGCCCATTGCCCAGAAGTTTCATTTTCTTGTTTGACAATTCATTTTGCAGAATTTCCAAATCCGGACCAGCGAAATTGGAGATAGTCGTTATTGCGTTTTGGATTTCCTCGTCCAGGTTTATTCGAGATTTTAAGGTTATTCCACAACCTGATTTTTTCTGTTAGGAGAAAAGATATTTTTATCACATTAATCACTTGTCTTGTGCATCCTGTACATCGCTTGATTTACAACTGCCAATAAAATATTCAGTTAAATTCAAATGAAGCGACGTCTGGATTTAGATCTAAG
This sequence comes from Cylloceria caligata, assembly GCA_963942595.1. Taxonomy (NCBI): domain Eukaryota; kingdom Metazoa; phylum Arthropoda; class Insecta; order Hymenoptera; family Ichneumonidae; genus Cylloceria; species Cylloceria caligata. Next base: position 1,604,547 of record OZ012708.1, on the reverse strand, counting down.
GAACGTTACAGCAATGTACGCACGTTCTTGATGCACTGTTTTTCCCTGTACGTCAGATCACCAGCTGTAGGGCAGTTGTTTAATTTCGTATATCGTTGATCGAAATCTTTAATTTGTTTTATCGTCTTTTGACGATTCGTTTCGATTGACTGAAGATATTTTCTCGAAGCGTCGATGCCGCTTTGTATCCATGTTTTCGTGAAATTGTTAATCGTGGACAGTATTTCTCCAGATACTTCTTTATATTTTGAGACAACGATATTGTTTTTGTCGATATCGGAAGAAATCTGGAAAGTTGATTTACGTAATTCCGTCATATAAAACATTTATTCAAATCGACTTACCAATCAAATTCTAATAAATTATTAAATTCCCCGAGCAAAAGTAAATGTCTACGGATTATTGATGGTTCTTCAACGGACCAATAAAGTCAAACCACTGTCGCTATTCTATTTGTTTCACTCATGACAGACTCAGCTCTATCCAAAGTCTATGGTAAGTGAATCATATATTTAGGACCGTGTCAATGGGCTGACTTTATTGATTGATCAATCGTACATTTTTTTTACTCGGGTGGTCATTGATTTAATCATAATGTATTGTGAGATATTACATTTTCGTTGATTTCCGTAATTCTTGTCAATAAGGTGTCGAATTTATTGTTCCATTTAAGTAATGCATCGTTATAAAATTGATCGATCTTGGTCACGTTGGCCTTCGACTCGATGACAAGAGCCTCGCATGATAGCATCTTTTCCTTTTTTATAGCTGCTAATTCGCTCGATGTTGATTCCGCCATCTAAAGATTGTTTAAACAGTTATATTAATTAGTAGTAAATATAAAAAATATCCCACGCGTCAGTAATCTCATCCAAAGATTTGATGATGCTCTCGTAATTTACCCCTTTCTGTATTTTATCGACTTATCACTTATCGACAATGTATAGCATACACTTACCACACCGGAGAGCATCGCGCACAAAACGATTGCGAGTATCGACATTGTGTCTTAGCTGCTGGTCGTAACGACTTTAAGTTAACGATATTGAAACAGCTCTTATATAGAATACCCGTGGCTCGGTTGCAATGAAAAGATGATGTGTCGTTGGAGCCAAAATCAAACGTATGTTCGGCCACATGTGTTAATTAACCTTACTTCATGACTTGGAAACCGCCATTTCATAATATTTGTTTGAATTTTATTAATGATGGAGACGCGGATCGATGGTTTATCGTATCTATGATACCAGATGTTTATCAAGCTGCGAACAATTATAGTTTAAGACGTAAGAATTTATCCTGCCGTGAAGTATTAGCTGTAAATTGAAAGAAAAAAAGAAAAATGAAAAAAAAAAAAAAAAAAAAAAAAAAAAAAAAAAAAACGAAAAATAGAGAAAAACCAATTTTATTCAAGTTTTTTTAATGGCGTTTTTGGTTCGCTGCACCGAGTATATGTCGAACGAGACCAAACGAGAAACAGATAGATAGACAAAGTGGTGTCTGTCTCTCTTATTCAAGTGCGATAGATATGTACACCAGACGTAGTACGGTGTAGCGAATCGAAAACGCCGTGAAATTCACGTTAAAATAAACAAAGACAAAAGAGGGAGAGAAACTCTATAAATTTTGGTACAACACATTTGTCCTTGTATTTTGAAACTTGTTAATCATGCAGCCTTGTCGAACTTGTTATTAAAAAAAAGTTATTGACATCTTAAAATGTTCTGCAGATGATATTGCAGAAGTTACTATAGTTAAAAAATGTTTTTTTTTTTTAATAACCATAATCGATTATTGAATTATTGTTACAAAAACTATTCATTTTTTATAGATTTTCGTTGTTGTTTATTTTTAATACATAGAATTAATTGAGATGGTATACGCTTCCTTTTGATAGGTAGAGATAAGCTTGAAATTGAAAAAAAAATCAAAACAACAATACTATATCGGCTAAAGCTAATTTCAAAAGTAAACATTTAAAAAAAAAATTTCTCCCAAATTAATGCTTCAATAGTATTATTCAATTTACCACATCTATTCGATCTTTAACTTTATTTCGCTTTCGTGTCGCAATGACCGATAATGATTTTAACGAACCTCGCGTCTATACAAATAATGATTTGACACAGATTTTACAGTTTGTCTAACGAGCAGATGTACTTGATTACGTGACTATATCGCTTTATGGAAAAACACTAGTCATAATTATTGAAATGACTATCGAAGGAAACTACTGTTGTACCTATGCTATAACTTTTTTCGTTCCTATTTGTAACAATTGCTAATAATCTTGAGTTACTACAAGTACTCAATAGTAATTTATTGATTAATATTGAGTATGATAAAAATAAAAGATAAATAACTATTTTATTGTGCAACAGTTACTATTGTTGGCCGATCGTTATTGTTGATGTGACAACTATTGGAACCCAAAGATTGTTGTTCAATGTTAGACTTTACTTGGCAAGTACGATCAGTACCGCGATGACATCTGCTATCACGTATCGAGAACCGCGTGATATTGAAACGTCTACAATATATACGTACCCGCAACTACGAACACTTGTTCTAATATTCAATATATAAGATTTAGTATTAGTCACAATTTCTAGTACATGAAAATTAAGGAATTTAATATTAATATCTATATATATTTATTATAACTAAGCATGTATTTTTAAGGAGGAGGATGAGAGTCAACTGAGAGTTTTTAAAAACGTCTTTTATTATTATTTTTTATCGGTAATAAAAATCAGTAAATATATCAATATATTAAGCAGTTGGTATAATATGAAATTAAATATAAATATATACAAAAGATATATCTAGCACAGAACGGAGCAATGATATAATCTCGGGAAGGTATGGATAGAGAGATAAATAAAGATAAATCAATTTGATCGTGAATTTCTTAAAGATTCTTAGCGCCTCTGTATACATTGAGAGCGCTGGCTCGCGTCTCATTCCCCGTTGCACCGTCACAAGATCGCGTTTCTTCGGACGTGGTAATACGGTTTCTTGAGAAGATAAGAAACCCGATCTATCTCCATGATAATCTCGGAATAGTCGACGATCGTGAAATACGGCAAAGGGCGATAGCGTTGTATTCTCTTCTCTGTTCCTCGTCCATTACTTCCTCTCTTTTCTCCTCTCGGTTCTTCGCCTGGTTCGCAGAATTGTTCGGCCCTTGAACTTCCTCGAGAAATCTCTATTGCCGTGCCTCGGGCGTGAGCTTTTACTGTACGTACTATTACAGTGAATCCCATACTCCGGCTGCTGTTGTCTGAGCGGTTAAACTTGGCGCAAACGCGTGCATGTGCGTTCGACCAGCGAAATCGCTTTTCCGTTCGGTTCGTCGCGTTGCTCGCTCTGTGATGCCTCCGGCTACCGAGCAACCACATCGGATACTCCGCTGCTGCTGCTGCTGCTGCATTCTCCGAGCGGAATAGCAGAGTCTGACTTGGTCGAAACAAACTTGCATTTAGCTGGCTGTAATGAAACTGAACATTTAGTATGATAAATACTCTAAACTATGAACTGTAAACCCTAACTTTAAAGGGATGATTGAGGAGTTGGAAAAAAAAAAAAATTTTTTATTATATATTCGAATGAACCAAGTTGACTGGTATCGGGAGAGATTTTCAAATTAACACAGTGTCGTTAATTAAATTGAAATACCCTCAATTCATTTTGCATCGGAAAGATAATATTTTCAATGTTTTCAATTATTTATCCACGAGATATTCACTAAAGTTGGTCGGTACCTTCGTGACGTTTCACCGATAATGGTGTAATTAATAAATTAATTTTTAAAAGGGATAAAATTCCTTGCGACCATCACATGCAAAAAGAATTAAAATATTTTTTACGCATTATTTTCACTCGCGCGCGGTACTTAATTAACGTCTAAGAAGGGCACGATCGAGTACATGACAGTGCAAAGTCGTTTTGCGGGTACGCGGTGACCGGTAATTTATAAATTATTCATTTAAAAGAGGAAGTTACCGCCGCTACCCTTCTGTCCCGTTGTCGTATAATATGCATAAGGGATCACACTCGCACTTGTACCTAACATACTTTTTTGCGTACACCGGATACGTTACGCCTATTGCACATGACCGCCGCGAACGAGTACAACTTTCCCGATGTAGAGGCCGCGATGCATAATTTCTTCACCGAGAGTAACGTTCGAGCATCACCTAGCAGGATGTTGACTGCCACCTTGAACCTTAATTTTTCTTTACATTGACCCTCCTCATTTGCAATTATATTTTGATACTTGTTGCAGATAATATTGCGTCTGTATAAACTCATGAAATCTTAATGCGTAATCAACATCTATCGATATCGGATTGTTACGCATTCTTCAACGTCTACTTTATCTTGTATTTTTCAAATGTAATGTATTTTGTACAGAGCAGGGAGCTTAAATATCTCAAATGATTTATTTAAGTAATAATTATTTATTTATTTATTTATTAATCATGTATTATTTTATCAGAAATGAAAAAAAAAAAATTGCAAAACAAATGTTATGACAATTATAAATTAATACAAGTCTATTGTCAAGTTACATATTATTTATAAATTCGTTCATGCACTTATTTTTATTTATTATAATACTTGGTACGCAGGATTTAAGTATACCGGGAATCCCCTTATTCGGAGTATCAAATGGCTGTTACTTTCACCAATGACATCTGCGAATGTTCTTCATTTCTCTACGTTGATGCTTGCGGCACTTCGGCGCATATTTTTTTGTCATTGACTTCCGCTCTCTTGTTCATTTCGAGTATCAATTTGACACATCTGAACGATGTGGTCCATCGTCGATAATGGATCAGGCCACGAACAGAAGCGTTGAATTGATCGTTCGTACATTATAAAAGCGACTTTATATTCATTCCATCGTTGGTAAGATCCATTGACATTCACACACGTTGTTTCCGTTCGCAATTTCTATTTCATTCTAAAACTCCAATTATCTTCATTCCGGTGTCTTCCGGACCTCCGACAACATTGTGATCTGTCACACGTACAACAAAAAATCGGTACATCCATTAGACACAAGATATGCGATTATATTTTATTTAAATATTTTTTATTCAACTTTTTTTTATCATCTTTTTTTGCTTATCCGATCGGTTCAAGCTCACTCTACGTCTTAGAATCGAAAAACCGTTTGAGCGATACGATCGACCCACGCGCGCTCGGCTGTCCGTCCAACGAGCATGTTCATACCGATCGATTCAAAGCCACCAGATAAAATATGAAAGTGATACATACAGAGCGATGTAAAACTGAGATGTAACGATTCGAAACTTGAGGTACAGGTATCCCGGTAATACATATCACGATTTAATAAATATTCCTATTGCGAGACGCCCTTCTCCAACGTGGCACACGCCATTAGCCAGTTAGCTAGCCAGTTCTGACCTTTTTCTCTGAGCATCTCTCTCTACTGATTTCCTTCGTTTACAGCAGCAACGAGCTGCACGGTCCGGAGAATATTGAGAAACGTGATACGTCGAAAGAGCGGACAGAGCACCGTTAAAGCCAGCAGATTCGTTTCAACGAATAAAATGTTTTTTTTTTTTTATGATTCGCAGAGACAGACAATTAAGAATTGCATGCTCAGCTGCCAATTGGGTCACCTCGAACGTGACGCAGTTCCAAATTGATCATTTATCGGTATTTGTTCGTGTAAAATAATAAATATATTGAGCTACATTTGAGGTTTTTAAATGGTTTAATCAGGTCGAAATCGTGAAAAATTTTTCGTTTGAAAATTATGAATTTGTCGAATGCTTAGTCGTGTAAAGGGCGCTTCGCGACTCGGCGCAGTAGATAAAAGTATATATATTATACATTTGAGTAGACGGAATAAAAATCATTATTTTCGTATAATATTACTCAATTTTATTCCGAGTTACTGTTACAATTGTATTGCGTGTTTGTTTCGAGTTAATTTTATTTAGATTGAATAGTCTGTTCTGAGAAATTCTGAGTTAATTTTGATTCTCCGTCTGTTCCGAGTCAATTCAATAATCAGTTTTTAGTTATCAATTTTACTTGTCTATTCGAAAAATTGTCAAAATATTTGATAAACTTGTCTCTTAAAATATGTTGTTAAGAATGTACATTGAAATTCTTTCTAAGTTTTCCTTGTACTCACTTAAAAGTGAAAATAGTTACGACAAAGGAAATAATAAAATAACTTTTATTTCATCTAAAATATTGTGCATTGGCTTAAGTTTACCAATTGTACATATTGGTATTGCAATGTCGATATTCGCCATCCATTTAGCAATTGAAGTTTAAGTTACTTTTGTACACCACTACGGTCATGTTCCTGGAACAGATTCTTTTGTCTCTAATACAAAGATCTGACTGACGGTAATTTTAGAGTTGTCTTGACGTCGTCGTCTCATACGAGCTGCCAACATTGGCGTGAACAAATCCGGATTCGGTTCGGTGATGGGAGTTTTTGAGAAATATCGAAAAATGATGCTACCGACGAAGCCGAAGATAAATGCGGTAATGACACCCAGGGGAGTGTACCACATGTAGGATATGCGGTAGAGAAAGAAGTATTCCGATTCGTCCACATTTCTGAAATCACAATTACATGAAGAAAACGAAATTTTCTCACAAGTGGGTTATTAAGGATACTGTACTTTAAATCTTGTAAATGTCGATAAGCCAGTGTGTCGAGATGTGTAGAATTGAAGCATTTGTCGACGGAAACGGCAAGTTCTGCAATCGGAGGCTTCGGTTGCCCAAAAGCCACACATCCAGAAAATATGAGGCTGAGAAGAGTTCCGATAACCGCTCCATTCTCATTGGCGACTTCGACGAACATTCCAAGGGTAAATAGGCCGAGGACAGGACCACCGATGGTACCGTTGATCGCGATCGCAGTTTGGATCAAGCTGCCGAGTCGGGAGGCCAGGAAAGCTATCGCCATGCATAGCAATCCATTGACGACACCAAGAATTTTCCCGTACAGCGGGGCTCTTGAATCCGGAAATTCCCGGCCGACTTTGCGATAAAGCGGTTTTACGTAATCAGCAATAGCAACCGCAGCGAGAGAATTCAACATTGCCGAGATGGTGCTAAGCGCCGCGCTGAATATACCAGCGATGAAGAAACCCACGAGTCCTGGTATTTTTGAGAGTCTTATCTTGGCGAAATGCGGCATCACCTGATCGTAAGAAGATATTTCACCTGCAGCTACTGGATCGCAACCTCGGAACCAAGCGTACAGAACCAAACCCGAGAACGAAGTTGAAACGATCATGATGATGACGAGTGGAGTATTTAGAAAGAGAGCTATCTGAGCCGACTTGAGGGATCTACGAATCGTAATACAGAATTTAGAATGTGCAGGTTTCAGGTATTACGTTTATATTCAATTCGTTCGAGTACACGAGCATGACGCGCTATCAGTATCTACTATGGTCACAAAAAATATGAGATTCGATATTTCCGCTAATGGAATAACCGCGTAGTTACATTCGGTCCAGATCAAGTTCCTAGTATTTTTAGCATCAATAAAAGTTTACCGAACATCTGTTTGTGCTTCCTAAAGCCCCCGATGCACACCAAAAAGGCGCGCTGCGACGCTGCTCCGCGCTGCTCTGCGCGTTGCGGCGCTCCGGTGTGCATTAGCCGATTTGAATATACGGGTTTGATTCTGGTCGCGGCTATGCGTTGCTCTGCGCGTCGCAGCGCGCCGCTTTGGTGTGCATCGGGCTTAAAACGTCGTTTTGTCTCTAATCGCACCGACCTTGCCGAAAGTAGTCGCTGAACATGAATCTGGCTGACTCCAAAAGCTGAGAGGAAGAATCCAATTCCACCCATCATCAATGACCACCAGGTGTGCCGTACAGTAATATCTGTATCGAAGCTACGAAAAACAGATACAAAAGAGGCACGTTCCGTATCAATCGGCCACGTTTACAATCTAATTATAACAAACGAGTAAATACTTGAAGAAATTAAAGCGACCGTCCTCTTGAGCAATTTGCCAAACTTCTGAGACTCCTCCCTCGAGATCATAACAACCGATACCGATTATTAATAATATTGTCGCAAACATTAGGCTGCCTTGAAATATATCGGTAGCCAAAACAGCTTTGATTCCTCCGATGCTCGAATAGAAGGTGCAGATGAGACCTATGAGAAGTATGCTTGCCTTGCTTGACAAACCAGTAGTGGCTTCGAGTGCAAGCGCCGGTGCATACAGTACCACACCCGTATACAGAATCATTTGAATGTAATTGGCAATACTCGCTACCAATCGTGCTGTCATACCGAATCTTCTCTCGAGATACTGCAATTTTGTTAGTCTGACAAATCAAACTTGTTCACCTTTGGCTCTGCGATGTGGAGCGGTAATTTTTTTTGTAACCTTACCTCGTAAACACTCAGAGTGTTAAGCTTGAAGAAGACTGGAAGATAGAGAAAGGCAGCTATCGGTGTGGCTAAAATAAATCCAACGTTCCAGATTATGAACTGGGCACCGTAGATGTAGTTCTCGCCGCTCATGCCCAGCATTGCAATTGCTGACAGCAAAGCGACCGTCAGTACGATCGCGAGCAGGGGTATGTTCATCGTATTGTTTGCCGAAAAATATTCCTACGTATTAATTAATGAAGAAGAAAGTTATTTTATTCGTTTCATTCTATCTTCTTACCGCTGAAGTCTTTTGTCGTCCGCCACTAAATCGATAATATATCCCGATTAATGAGGAAATTAGTAGCGCTACACCAATGACGATGTAATCCGGCCATTGAAGCGACGGTGACGTTGATGTATCCTCAGTCATCTTACATTCGAATACACAGTTTTTAACATTTTAAACAATTCAACGTATATTCTCATCTTTGACTCTGTATTTTTTTGTTTACTCGTTTTTTTAAAATTATTTAACTGAAAAATGTAGTCTGCGATCGAGTTTTAAATTCAGGATAACTTACATTCGTATTGTTTTTCAAGCGCAAAAATGTTATTCGATTAGATTAACAAATTGATTGAAAGAATCTGGAAAAACTGAACGCCGTTGTTCGTCAATCACTGATTCACTTGAAACTGAGAGGACTGTGATTCGCGTGTCACGAGGACATCGCTGGGACGTCTCAATACCGTGGAAACAAACAAATTGACCGCTCAACTGTTACATAAAGAGCCCTGGCAGCATTTTACATGGTTACGATAATGTACGCGCGCTTATCGTTATCTCGTTTTATTATGCAGCTCAACATTAAGGCTGTAGGAGGACAATTTTAAACACCTAAGCGCATCGTTTCAATTGCCTTGTACGCATAATCAGGGAAATATAAATTCGTATATTATCGTAACTGGCGTCTAAATAAAAAAATGTTGACAACATTGCGCTGGTTGATCTGCCATAAGGTAATTCCATTCTGATATTGTACGACTTGGCTTGCGACAAGCTAAAGGAAAAGAAAAATCGTGCATCGAGCTTTCTGTTACAACTATAAATATATGTGCAATGGGCTATTGGAAAATTAAGTCCTGTGAAAAAGTTACCAAAAAAATCGTTATCGTATTTTAATAAATAATAAATATTTTATTTATCAACAATAAATAGTAAAAATAATTGTTATCGTTACATTTTCGATTTATTAACACCTAGAATGCACCACGTCAATGTTGCTGCTGCTGCTGTTATTGTTGTTGTGTACGTGTGTGCGTGCGTGCAAGTGAAAAAAATGCATATTTTTCAATTAATTTTTCGCTTCTTCAATGACAATCCTACGATTCGGTTCAAATCCTTGTTATGCTTCTCTAGATATAATTGCGCTAAGTTGTTTGTCACGGGTAGAGATTTATAATTAATAATTTAATTTAATTTAATTGATTACGATGATCAATCGAGTTGTTTTAAAAATTAATACATTCAACATTTTATTAAGAGAAACGGAACAAGGCATATTTCCGAGAATGATAGATATCTCTGGGAATCGGAGAAATAACATTTCCCAGAGTACACTCGAGCGTTCGATGTGTAACAAATAATCATCAATTAGCATTGACCCTCTAGCAGACTCGGTCAATATTTTAAAAAGGGTCGAGTCACGTGCATCGCTCATTTTGCTTTCTGTGTTCGACGAACCCTCGATTTATCGATTGTTCCTTCAGACCTCTTAACATTTTTATTTGTTTTTTTTTTTTTTTGCACACGGCTGAAAGAGTCTGTGAAGATTATAACGAAGGATTCTGTTGTTACTTCCAATTATTATAGTAACAAAGTGACACGTGAATTTTATTTGATTTTATTTAATCGGTTCTTATGAATACAACACAATTTGCAATACGTATAATAAACGTTATCGATTATACTAGTTACAGTATTGAACCGACGTTCCTCATCTGTATAACAATACTACGTGTGGTATACCGAAAGTATACTTATCGAAGAAACTTTTAATTGCCGTTTACAATAATTACGTGATAGATTTTTATTAAATATTCTTTATCATTTATTCATTGTTCCAATTACATTGATATACGTTGCATAACATATAGCAACGTTTCGTGGATTCTCTCGGGATTTTATAAATCACATTTTTTATGTGATTTATAAAATTTACGCGCAATTCCAATACCAACATTGAAACATAGATCGTAATAGGTCGAGTCATATCATAAGCAATCTTAAAACGACGCGATCAGCAATAGAATTAAGTGGTGCGTTATGCCGTCTTGTCGTGCCTTGTGATTCCACAATCAAACACTGCGGTGTCAAACCGATCTCTTACATAACGTAGTTACCGTGTGTACTAGTCGTATGTACGCGACCTGTTTTCGACATCTAAGATTTATGTCACCAAGCTCATAAAGATACGCGTTTACAGTTCAAAGTTAACGAACATGTGTGTCGGTAGATTAGGAACAGCTTGTATAAGACTTACGAGTCTCTGATATACCGCGTGCATTATTGTCACCCGTATACACTATAAGTATCTTTAATATTTACATGGAATTCCATCCGTCGATTTTTATGAAGAAATCCATTTGGTTATCGAGGGCAAATTTTAGATCGTTAACCCATTGGTCTGTGTTAATATATCGAGATCAATGTACTCGTACACTCGGTCTAAATTTTTCTCGAAAACCCAAAGTCTACTTTCCAGTTTGCAATCGTTTTAGTTGATGCAACTTTGCATGGACGTTTCTTGATAGATTTATCGCAAATTTACATAGACGAATATTTATTTTGTTATATACGGGAAAGGCATCGTCACCGTAAAGTCTTTCAAATACAATCAAATTATTTCAAAGATAATCATCAATTTCATAGACATTCATGAGAACAAAGTTACGTTGGATAAATTAAATGGTTAAATTGGTTTCAGGCGTTCAATACGACATGACATTAGATGATTATTTTTATTCGCAACTGTCAAATGGATTTTTTTTATTACCTATCATATATTTAGGGCTTATGTTGATAAACACATTGTATAAATATTGTACAAAAACATTAGAAAATGGCCGTGTTATGTGTTATCCCGCGAGGCTCTTTCGCCGTTAGAACCGCGAACCGTGATATTGACGCGAACGCCAATGTTTCACTGAAATAAAAGAAATTCATAATTTTTTTCTTTTCTCTTTATTGATAAAATATCTACGAAGTGATATAGAATTTTTTTTCGATGATAATCCATTTTGTTTTGAATACATTTTTTACTTCGTTTTACAAGGTAAACAATTTATTTCAATTTGCTATCTTTTGCGCAATTTATTTATTTTTCATTTTATTCTTAATTTGTAAATATTGTATCAATAAACAAGAAAATATTACTACAATGCATTATACACATTAGGCAGTTGATTAGGAAGTGGTAGCGATTTTTCTCGTAATCAAAGTCATCCGAATCAGTTTGGATACATTTTAAATATAATTTTCTTTCGACGAATTCTTGTTGTCTACTCGAATACTCCATTCTGTCGCAATTCTCCTTCGTTAACCTAGTTTGTGATAATACACAATATGTACACCGATCGCTGGACTAGCCTGAAGCTGTTCAGGTGTATAAAGCGAGGACCAGATGAAACTAGATACTCCGATATCGCCGGTAAACCTGATTGGATATCGCTCATACGTGGTTCGTTTCATGTGGCTCGTACTGTATATGTAAATGTTATTAAGAGGGCTTCATGATAACGATACTCGAGACAATTGTGTAAATCTTCCCCGCCAACTATAATGATAAAACGTCAAAATTTTTTATCGCATTTTATACGGGTAAGTCAACGGGTTAGCAACGTTTAAATCTATTAATCAAACACGTTGGTGGCCCAGTTTTTCGAAATATAACTCGATAGATAACGAAATATTCCGTCGTATTATTGAAGACATAGACACGTACAACTGCGCTGATAGTCACGAGGTCTTCGCATGTTGTTACGAATATAACGCGCTTAGGAAAATTATGATTCCTCCCATCGGCTGAATAAACAATTCATCACCATGAATAAACAGACGACTTCGCATTGATCTCCGAATAAGTCAATGGCCTTGTTTTGGAAACTTCTAATGAAACACATGTACTAATGTAATGTAAGACAAAATCAGAACTCGTTACCAGCTCTATAGCATTCGTTAAAATATATTGTAGCAATGAGAGTTTCAATTGCTTTCATATTTTTCTTTTAATAATAAATATTTTATTAAACTTGAGTTTCTAAATATTCCGTTCTCCAGCGTATGGTTGGCAAACAAATAAATAAATAAATAAATAAATAAAAACTCTTTGCAATGTCCTAGCTCTGTCATTCCTAGTGGAAAACGTGCTCACAATATCGTCTTGATTTCTATTTAATAAATAAATGAATAAATAACATGAGGGTTTTCGAAATTAACAATTATTATAGAGTGGTAAATCTACGCGACAATGTTCCTCACCAAATATTAGGATGGAATATTTTGGCAAATCGCAACCCGGTTATAGTCAGCGCCACCTGGATCCATGTGTTATCGATTTTAGAAAGATCTCAAACAATCGAATTAATAATTTTTAGTCAACTCTGATTGCCTCACTCTATCATTAAGAATTAATGAGGCAACCAGACCTGACGATTTTTTATTTCTAAAGAAATCGTGAAAAATATATATTAACAATTATTATTATTTTATAAAGATTCATAGCATTAAAAAAAAAATATTATCAGTATAACTATTTATAAAGTTTTTGTAACAATCTAACTTCATGTTATTCGCTACTGCGTAAGTCGATAATGTTGACGTTTTTCACTTATCTACGATTTACAGAAAATTTTGAGATTTTTGAGGATGCTGATTACGAATCTGAATTACAAATTCAGAAATGTTATATAGCGCATCAAATATAACAGATCAAATTACAAAACGTAACTTCATTTCGATGAAAGCGGTAGAGGGCTTCAAGGTTGATAATTACGTGAACTTAAAATTCATAAATTGTCTCACAATATGGTGAATCGAATGACTAAAAGTTATTGGATTTTAAATATAATTGGCACTTGAAAGCCTTTAATGTCACTGATAATATCAAACTACGTATAAATGTTATATTTACGTTACAATAAGTAAGGATTTTTGTTCTTTTGATTAATCATGAGAGCTATCCAAAAACACTTAAGAGGGGAATTTCGAGAAATTTCTATAATCGTTTAATCCGCTATATTGGATTTGCAATGATTAATATGATATTTCTGATCTTAGAATCATTTGATTCTGCCCGGAATTTGAAAATTTCGATTTTTCTGTTGAGTCTTGTAATGAGCGATCTCAAAAATCCTCGAGTACCGAGTTGAGTTAAAATAATTATTTACATTCTAGTTCGAATTTATTTATTTTTACATTGAATTCGTAATTAGCAACCCTAAAAATATTAATAAAAAATTGTTTCACCGATATCAAACTATTTTTTTTTCCTTGTCGTTTGGAGAATTATTAAATGTAGCTTTCCGCTCAAAGGGTCAACGATAACTCATTAACCATAAAATCACATAAAAGTAAGAGATTTAACGTTGAAAATATTGTAAAACAAAAGGTAAAAAAATATCCAAGAGCTCGAAACACGACGCTTGTCTCGAAATCATAGAAAGAGATGCTTTTGCTTTATCGTTGTGTGTTCAATTGATCGATCGAGTAATTCTTGAGATATAAAGGTTTTAATTATATCGAGATCTCGACGCGTAACACATACCGAAATATATTTAAGCGTAGTTCAATATGCGCACATATTGAACAATCAAATAACCACGAATGAAACGCATGTCTTTTGATGTGTGCTCTTTGTTCGCGGCTTCGACAATGTCGCAATCAGTGGAAAACACTTGAATTCCACGTGTTCTTCTATATATACACGACCTACTTTACCATAATTATGTCGTTCTATTGGTTTTATTTCGGGTTTAAGGATAACTCATTTTTTTTTTCACAGCGATATCCATCTAGAATTTATCTTCAAATTTATAAGGATTTACGGTTATACAACAACAAAATAGTTTATGATTCGATTAAACACGATATTTCAATTTGTTATTTTAACATTGTATTCGTTTCATCGAAGGAACAGATAATTTTTATAGATTATACGGAGCGTCCCGTTATTACAAAATTCCTGTTAGCTTATTTAATCTTTCATATTCGCTGTGTGATGTTGTTAGACCAGTGACATCTGCTTCAGGAAACCACAAGAAAAATGCTTCCATTACGATCCATATAAGAATGATGTCACAAATAATTCGTAATATGTATCAACCTATGAGAATATGGAGTTATTAAAATAGATTCTATCGAGAAGAATAGTTGATTGGTTAACCAAAACTACTCGAATGTTTATCTATCGTTGTTTAAAGTATATAAATGGAAATATGTATATATCTCATTGATTTATATTAACCCTTTGAGTGCCGGGAGCCGATATATCGGTTCCTGCTACACTGGCGAGAAGTGCCAGAGCCGATATATCGGTCCGCGCCTCGTAGCGCTTTACTATTCGCATTGCGGGAAAACTCTATCTCAAAATAAATTTGTAATACGTTATAAATGATCTAATTTCATTATGAGAGAATTAAAAAAAAATAGTTTTTCGTTTTAACTCTTTGTGGACGACGACCTTTTCCTATCGCTTGGCGGTACCGAAAGTCATATAAACATAAACACCGATGGTCGCCACTCAGGCGATATTCGATCTGCGGCGTAAATCGCTTGTAAATTGTATATTGGAAATACAAAGTATATGCTTCATAATAATTGACCCATATAAAATTATGGTGAAAAGATGGCTGTTTGTATGTGCAAATACGTTTTGTACGAGAGAACTCAACTTTTACTTCATTTATAAACATATATACCTTTGTTTTTTCTATAATTCTCAAATGAGTACAAAAAAACTAGTGTCATTGTTTAGTTCTGTATTTCATCTATAATACGCAGCTTTTTGAATCATGTAAATATCGTTTCTCGTTTGGTTTTTATAAGCATTTTCCCGAACCCTTGTAAAACTGTGAAATTCGGCCGGTTTTTCTCGCATAGGCACCTCTATTTCGCCCGGCACTAAAAGGGTTAATGTCACTTTCAAAACCGATTTTCATCGATTAGTACCCACGCGATGTTATCAATTGTGACATGATCCTATTAGCATGCCTTTGGTTTACCTATTAATGGTCATCGTGCGTTGAGACAATCCAGTGACAATATATTATATGACAAAAGCTTGTACCGGAGACTCTTTGATCTTCCGATGACAGCAAGGTATATATATTTTTTAAATAAAAGGAACTTCCAACCACTCTCTTAATATAAAACATTTAATTGTAAGATTAAAATTTATAATAATGTTCCTGCATTATTTATCTTTTTTTATTTTTGATATATCATTAATTAAAAATATTTTCTTCATCATCGATTACTTATTCGAGAGATCAATAAATATTATGACGTCACTTTCGTTTATTTACTATCATTACAATATTAATGTTTCAAAAAGATGATGTCCTTAATCTAGTTCTTAAGAGTCATTTTGCTTCTTTATGGAGGAAGCTGTTTTCGTGAAAAATACATTTTCTCGAAATTTTAATGTCAGAGTAAAAAGATCCAAAACGTACGAGTAATTATATTTAGAAAAAAATGTCTGTACGCGCACGCGTGTGTGTACGACTGTGATGAGGTTGCAATGTTGCTATCGATATATCTCAAGTACGGATTACTGGATTTTTTACAAGAATCGGCCAGGGGACATGGTTGTCCGGTATTGAGCTTGATATGAATCGATCAAGATGTTCAGATATACATAAAAAATATGTTTTTGCTCTAACTTTCGTGAATGTTAATCTATGAAATAAAAATTTGGTATACAAATTGGCTAGAGGATGGGGATACTTGATATTTATATCGGTGAGAATCGATTAAGGGGCTTGAACTTAATGAATTTTGCAATTTTATTAAAAACTTTAATACCACTTCTTCTATGAGGAAGCTACAATTTAGATAACCGTTACCCTTAAGAGGAGAGATTGGATAGAATCACGCGAAAGCAATGTGCAAATTTCAAATTTTAACGCCATGTTTCTCGTACTATCTCTCGTATATCTTTAGTATTTTAATGATTAACAATAAAAATAAGTGAAAATTATAATTAACGGTATTATAAACTATTGTTGGAACATCGAGATCAATTGGAATTACGCATAATATCGTTAATCCGTCACTAATAAGAGCATCTATCGTAAGTTTTGGAATAAACGATCGGTGAAAAATCTCGTATTTCCACCAGCAATGCGCTCATTGACATTTACAATGTTTCACCTGATGTTAAAGTAGCTCGTACGAATGTTTGGATAACCAGTGTACGACGCAGTTTCCTATACAGAAAAGTAATTATAACTGTATACACAGACCTAATTTTTACCAAGGTTCCACTAGTCGTTCATGTGAATACCAACATTAATAAATCACGAATAGGTTTTGTTCGATATATGTATGCGTCGTGACAATGTTTTCGAAGCTGTATAGTAACTGCAGCTGTACGTGTATCCACACATAGTACGTGGATCTAGATAACTGACCATGAGGATTCGACATTCCGCTACCACCAGATGGCCGTTCGACAAACTGTTTATCGTAAATGAAATCATCCACGAAGAAGTACATTACGGCTCGTTTCGTTCAACGATGTTTAAGTCTGTTACAATTTTTGTTTTAAACCTAGTTTTAACATAGTTACAAGTCCAATCAACATCGGTAAAATGTAGACTCAAGTCTGGAGATTTGAGGTTTATAGCAATGGGATTAGAATAATATATTAACTGTCAAAACTATTTCATGATGTACGTATCCCGAAAAATCTCGTATATATAATTAATAACTTTATTGTTTTGAAAGAAAAAAATAGATAACGGATACCGTTAAAGTAACTCTGACAGGAGGAAAAAGAAGATTTTGCCAAGCAATAAAGATAAAATTTATCGCCAAGCTAGAGTGTTCTAGTCTCACTGTCTCTTGCGATGATCAGCTAAATGTTTTATATTAAAGATTTTTCGTGTTATTCACAAATAAATTGGTATGGACGATGATAGTGGAATTTCTCGAGAATCGATTGACTCGTATAAATGTTATGCGATTTTCAAATATTTGGAATTTTACGTAAAATTACTGTCAACTTCCCAAGTCCGAAGAGACCGAAAGTACTATTAAGATCAAATGTAACGACTAAAGCTGTGCAGGATTACCAAGGTGGGAAACTAATGTACCTTTGTCTCAAACTATACGGCGACTGGTACCCAAGAGTCTGACCCCTTCGTTGCTTTTCCCTTTTCCCTTTTTCCTCTTCACGCGTTATTACCACCAGCAGTAGCAATACCACTGCTACCGAATTGAAGAGGGACAACTCTTTTTGTGAAAAAAAAAAAAAAAAAAAAAAGATAATAATAAATAAAATAACTCGTACACGTGGCGGAAGCAAGTAAACGAGCAACCATTGGTGCTACTGTCGCTATATATATAGATATAAAGAGCAGTAGAATGTAGCAAAGCGTTGTAGTACGTACAGGGAGGGTCCCCAAATGTTCGGAAGTTTCCCACGCAGCTCTGGAGATCTCTGTGTCGCCCCCACCGACGACAGGGACCCGACGTGTGTTATTACCATAACCATTTGAAGGATATTGCGTGCCACGGGGTTGCCGACCCGTCCCCGTCCCGGCTGTCAAGAATGGGACGACACCGACGAACCTACCATCAACCCCTATACTCAGTTAAGTACTACACGCGTACTCGTACTCTCGGAAAGTGTGCGTGAATGCGAGTGTAACAGTGTTGGTTGGATATGGTAGAGAGAGGCGAAGGACACGCGACTCGCGTGCGCGTCACACTCGACAGCCCTGACTTATCCGTTTTCCCCCTTTTCTACGTTCTGCTACTATTGCTTATACAATATATTCTTTTCTCACAGAAGGAGATGGGTAGCAATCAGTGAAATTAAGAATATCAAAATAGTGACTTACATCTGTATTGTCGTTTGGAAGAAACCATTTCTGGTTCCTTTGAATTTAAATACCGTATTTAATATAATAAATAAAACTTTTGTTTATTTTTAACTTCATAAAGGCAGATAAATCTAGATGTAATTTTCTGTAATACAATTTTAAGAATTTTTTGTTTTAGACGAATTTATGAAGTGGAAGGAGTAAGTTGTTAACGGTTATTATTTTACGCTCGTTAGTGCACGCGATTTTGTCCGCGTGGGCTCTATAACTATCCTAAATTTTATTTAAATACGTTCAGTTGTTTCGGCATGATTCAGTAATAAACAACTAAAACATATCCTCTATATATATAGAGAGGGAGAGAGTGACAGATTGTTATCAGAAGTAAATTCAATTCAATTCAATTTCCATAAGTTTTTTAACAACGATGCAAAGCACAATCTTCCACATTGATTACTGATTATTTTCTAGTTTTGCACACAGCATCCTCCACGAGAAAGACAAAGTTAGTCAGCATACGCTCTCATAAAGATGACTTTGTGAAAAATCGAAAATAACGAAGAAGCAATGCTAACGACACAAAATACAGCTAAAAAAAAATTTTTTTTCCTTTTAGTTGTATTCATTTTATGTAGATGCGATCGCTTCGATAGAAATATAGATTGACGTTAATCATTACAGGGCCCAGGGGGCATATATTGGGCCCGTCGATCACTCACATGCCGGAATGACGCTGGAACCCTCGCCATAGAAATTCTCGGGTGCTTTGCTCTCCTCTTCTATCATCCTTTCGCGTTTAAGTTTATGTATAAGTATGCTCTATATAGATAGTTGAGTATTACGTATACACTCTGCCGATCCGGATAACCTTCATACGCCCAGGATCGTCCTGTACCTCGTAAACAGAACCTTAATTATAATCGACACGAACGTGTTTTGGATCGATGCCTCGAATCGACGCAGGTGCGATCGAGCTTGGGGTTTCGCGCCTCTCACACACAATCATGCGAGCGACTATCTTCTCGCTCGGTCATCAAGTCCCCGAATAAATGACTTTCGTTCTGCTTTCTTTTGCGGCGAGCCGCGTATGGCCTAATTGTAAATTACCGAACAACACGGGTGTTCACATTATTTACGTAGGTTATATTTCAACCGTGATGCGAAGGTTCAGTTTCTTTGTTTTTTTTGTTTTTTTTTTTTTTTTTTCGTTACCGATAAAAAACAACAAACAAATATCAAATAATTTATATTGAAAATATTATTGAAAAAGTTGTTTTAAAAATTGTTTTATATTTATTCAATTTCATCAATTCGTCGCGTTAATTGCAATTGGTACAATAACACGAACGAATATAATAATTTAATTATTAATTTAAAAATGATATCTCAAGCATTTTGTTAAATATAAAAATATAAAAAGAGAACTTTTTTCTTTCTTCTTTTGATACAACAATATGTCGAAGGGAAACAAAATGATTATTTTTCAATGTACACGTGCCTATTTTTATTTATTCAATATTCTCAATTGGTCCTGGCAATAATGTTTTATAATAAATAACAGAAATACCACGTCATTGTACCTATACGATAATCTTCGATATATAAGTAACACGTACATCGTCCAATGAACGTATGTGTACGGTTGTTGCACGTCCGCTAATTTTCTTTCGTATTTCTTTTCTCCAGGGTTATTCGTTAATAAACTGTATGCGGGCCAGTCCAGCTTATCAACGCTCGATCGAACATTGCGCTTTTTGGGGGATGAGATACACGAGACGTATAAGTATAAAAACATCGATGAGGCGGTTCCGAAATTCTCCCTGAGGGCTTCCGTCCTCGATGAGTTAATGCGTTACCGTAAAAATGTAATTCGGTTAAGTTCGAACATCTGGTCATTAAAATTTGTCCCGTCACTTGGTAGCGACACGTCGGCTATGCGTAGCTTACACGGTAATGAAGTTCCTTGTTAAATTCAACGTGTCTTGAACAATGCGTATAGAATTAATTATGTAATTTTGTGAATATTACCTATTTCCTCCATAGTTTAATCGACGCTTATTTTGTGACGTTATAAGAATCCCTTAGCTCTCTTTCTATTTTTTTTTAAAATACAATATTACTTGCAACAAAGGTTTAATTGTATCAGTAAAAATTTTGTTGAGAAAAAAAAATTAGAGAATGGTCGATAGAATACAAATATATTGATGATTCCATAAGATTTAATTGATACAAGAAAATTCATGATGCAGACTTAATTGATTCGACTAAATTCATGTTGTAAATTTAATTGATTCAACAAAATCGTTTTTCAAAATATCATTAATACAACAAAATTGATACAAATATATCATTAATTTAATAAAATTTTAGTTAATTTGACGGAATAAATTAAATGTACTTTTACTTTACGCAACACTCTTTATATTCGTTTTTGAAAGAATATAATATACAATGAGTATAAAAATATCAGAATCAATGAAATATTACATTTCTTTTTAAGCAAACCACTTTTTTTTTCCAACAGTTCCTTTAAAATATTTCATTCATTCTCTTAAATTATTCGTTGGTTCGTTAAAATCAAGGTGTGCAAATAAAAAATTTGTACATTGCTTCCTCGTGATTCTCGCCGTGAAAATTAAGTGAAATTTTCAATAAACTTGAAAATTAAGTAAAATTGCAAATTTCAATAAGTTTAAATCTCTTAATCGATTCTCACTCAATTCAAGACCAAGTATTCTCGTCGCCTAGTCAATTTATATACCAAGTTTCAGTTTGATCGATGAACATCGTAGATCTTTTTTTTTCGAGAAATTCAAACAACCATAAAGTGAGACAATCGTTAGCGATTTTGCCGAAAATTTTAGCAAATTAACAATGGTTGCGACCCAACACGAGTGTAAACTTTCAGGATGATCGAATAATCCGTTCTCAATATATATTTATTGCAATTTCGCAGGCTCATCACAAACACAGGCGCGCGCACTTAGACATTTTCTCTAAAAATGATTTCTTATTAAGATTTTAATTACTTTGAAATCAAAATCTCAATAAAATTGTTTTTAATAAAAACAGCTTCATCTATGAGGAAGCATAAATAAAATAAATCAAATAAGTATAATTTTGTTTCAATAAAACATTTATATCGATCTAATAATTCATTGATGAACAATGGTAAAAAAATAAATAAATACGGAGTAACAATTAATTATATGCTGGACAGGACTCGAGGATCATTAACGTTACGATCGTAGACATGATGAACGTGTTGATATTAAGCGTTATTAATAACCGTGGAATTTTTATATTTCCTGCATTGTCAGTTATCATTGATCGAGTCATCGATTCTTCGTATTTATCAAGCGCCCGAACAATTAATCATCTGATGACAAAAAAATAAACACGCTTACCAATACTGCCTTTGTGATTAATGGTCTCCGTGAATAAACAAAAATGTGGATTTACCGTAAACCTATAGAGGGGACGCACCTTCCTACAACCAGAGATCAGTAACGATTTCCTGGTTATAATTTCGCGGGGATTTACGTATTACAGATTCCCCATAGTTCTGAACTCATCCACAGACAAGTCCATGTTCAAATACAAGAGCTTGTACATACATAGACAAGTCCATGGACAAGCTCGGAACTCATGATATTCTATAACTTGGCGATTATCTTGTAAATCTCATTTTTAAGCTTAAGACAAATCTGTAAATAGCACAACTGGTGTACACAACATTTATCCAATTATTAATTAATTGTCCGAAGAATGTATGACAATATATCAACATAATACTATCGGTGTAGTAGATTAGCGTGCTAATCCAGTGCAAACGGTGATTGGGAGGCTCGAATTCGATTCCCACCGGGTGTTAAATAGGTTTCGTGAGCACTGGATGTAAGTCGCGACACGTTGTTCACGTAAACATTCGATCTGGTTCAGAAATGGGCCTAACGTGGTTACACTCGGCGGATGTTTTCGATGGTTTCTCTATTGACGTTGTGTTATTCAGTCTTGTAATAAAAAAAAAAATGGATTCAATAATAACATTTGCAAAATCTAACTGCAATCCTACAATTTTTGTTATAACAATTAGAAAATAGTTGGAATATATGAAAAAAATTTCTTGAAATAACAAAAGCAGTTGATTAGAAATTGAAACCGCAATAGTACTATCGATTATAGATAATGACTGCTCGCAGAGCCTTCTTTATCCGATATTGATTTTCTATATATCTTACAAGAAATAATAGAAGAAGAAAAAGAAGAAGAAGAAGAAGAAGAAGAGAAAATTGTATTTTACTGACGGATCACGCCTCGGCGTTCATTTGTTCCAGATGGTTCTGCCATTTCGACGACGACAATTACGTGAACGTGCCGCGTCTGTTGAAGCTCCTCGACAATTATAATCCTCGAGAGGATTGGTATCTGGGCAGGCCTTCGATATCCGCGCCAATAGAGATCGTAAAGCAGGGGCCTGAGCCATCGAAACAACCGGTGAGTCGAAGAACCAGGTTTTTTATTTTCCATTCTAATTTCTTCAAATTCTTTTTCGTTTACTGAATTTTCTTATTTATTTTTATCAAATCCTTCTACGTTTACTGCTTTTTTCTTATGTATTATTTTTCTTTTCTTTTAATTGCTTCAATTTATAATTCATTTTATTGTTTTTGTTTGAATTCTTTGTCTTTGACTCGCACGTCACGTGTTTATAATACTTTTTGACTCCTAATTTACTCAACAGGACAAAAGCCGAAAGTTAAGCGTGTAAAGTTGATCTGCAGACACAATCTCAATTTTTTGTTATTGAAATTTGCACAAATGGCAAAACATCTCGTGACAGATTTTGACACAACGCTCCTGTGACCCGAAGGATCGATTTTGCTTCATGATATTTCAACATTCGTTGTGTTTTCGCGGAGATAAATTACTTTCTAAAAGATTTTGTAAATCATTTTTTTCAAAACTATGTACGTGAATGTTCTTAATCTCACATCACATTTGCATACGACTTGGGTCGCGTTACCATTATTTCACGTCAGTAGTCTACATTGTATTGATTGTATGATATCCTTCGTCACAAGGCGTTGAGCGATATTACAGATAAAAAAAATTTGATCAACATAAATATTGTGAATTAATAGATAATTATTTGCATATTACAGTCGATCGATTTGTTTGTCATAGAGAATGGAGATCCTCTCGACTATAATATGCGAATGATTAGTTCACCATTTGTTTGTTAATCCAATTTCTTTCCAAATCTTTCCTCTTAAGTTGAGATATTCATAATTTTCGTCAAATAATTTATCTTGTCGTTACATTTTGATGCCATATCGATATTTATTTCTCACCGGGTTTAGCTTTGCAGCGCTTTAGTAAAATTAATTTAAAATCTGACGAGAGATAAATAGAACGTTAGACTGTTACATGGTTTGCAAGTAACGTTGAGCAGCTACGGCAAAACGACTGGTGAGTCTTCAAGCGTTATTATCTCGTTGTATATCTTCCTTTTGTTCCTCTTAATCCTGAGACTTACTTTTTAATCTTTTCCTTCCTCTGTCTTGCAATAACATAATTATATTTCTGTCTCATTCGTACGAACCGTAAGCTATGCTCTCGGCTGGCCCGACGTATCACATTGCGAGAATTAATTTCGAAGGTCCTGAATAGGATAAAACGTTAGGAGATCGTTAGGAGCTTGTAACGCCGTTGGATTTAACGACGAACATTTTTTTCCCAAGAGTGAGGGCAAGCAGAAATGGTGGAGAAGAGAATACGATTTAGGGGGGTATATGGTAGGCAATGAAAGCGAGGGAGAAACGTCTCGTGTACGAGTCTACCGGGTGGTCTTATCGAATTTATGCATCTGTGTGAAACGACCTTGTGCGCAGTGTGCTTCAAGGTACATCGAGCTTGTTGAACACACAGAGGAGTTTGTTGATCGAAAAGAGGTGGAATTCTATACAGTGTCGATGAATTAAGGGGGGTAAAATCGTAGAAGAACATTAGTTTTGATGCATTGGAGAGTTGGGTAGGGTTTAAATGATTGGCATAGTTTAAAAAATTAGAAATAAATAATTTTTTTCTTCATTATATCTTGGAATATAACCCGCTGTGATCGAGGTTGAATGATACCGATATGACCACGATACTCTCTGTGGCCAGATCGAAGCGCCCCTATTCGTTCTATCGACATAATCAAATTGAGAGAAGAAGAACAAGAGGATGAGAGAAATTTCGCCAAATACGTGGCAGCGATCGAATAAGAGGGAACGATATGAATATGCAGTCGAACAGATGAGAGCGATTTAATCACGTACAGAGAAAACGGCTTTGTTGCTCGAATAAACAGCATTGTTAACTATGCTCCAAGCAATTTTAATTTGGCTAGGTCTACAAAATAGTTGGTCGCCAACCAATTAATTGGCTACGTAAACAAATAAGTTGTTTGGATTTGGCAAATAATTTAGTCACTGATTAATTTATTCGGCCAACAAATCTATCGCTGGTGGTCCAAAGGGGTGTGGGGATGGTGAGAGAGAGAGAGAGAGAGAGAGAGAGAGAGAGAGAGAGAGAGAGAGAGAGAGAGAGAGAGAGAGAGAGAGAGAGAGAGAGAGAGAGAGAGAGAGAGAGAGAGAGAGAGAGAGAGAGAGAGAGAGAGAGAGAGAGAGAGAGTGAGATGGCTTCTTTTAGACCAGGGGTCTCCAAACTACGGCCCGCGGGCCACATTCGGCCCGCGGACAGATTTTGGACTATTTCACTTTTTACCACCGGCAACAATGATAATATGGTTTTGGCCCTCGGAACTTACTGGAGTAATCAGTATGGCCCTAAGGCTGGAAAGTTTGGAGACCCCTGTTTTAGACCATGAAGAAAACACCGATCTTATCTTGCACTCCGAGTGTCTGTCATGCGCTGTCGCCGCGTGGCTGTTAATCCTTTTTCTTCATCGTTAGCTCGGCCTGTCTTTACCCCTTCCCTTTCTTTCGAATCGGTTGAAAAAAAAACAGCAACAACGAACATAGCAATGGCAAGAGAAAATAGAAATAAAAATTAAAGAAATGGAAAAAGGACCAGAACTACATGATCGCATATGTGAATGGAAATAAGAAAAAGATATTCGGGAGTCTCGGATTCTGCTTTAATGATCTTCGTGCTGTATTTATTTTCTCTGCTCATCCTGTATTATCAGTCACCGAAATACGTTATCTTTAATTGATTTTACGCCGCGTTCGTACCTATACAACCATCCAGATTCATTTGTTAAAAATATCAATAGAACGTTAATCAAAAAATTTGTAAATAGATAATAGTTTCATATCTTAAAATACTGTTAAAGCAATACATTTTTTTTTACACTTAAAATAATATCTAATGTTGACTTTTTCCATATAAAAAAAAATGTTATTTTCGTAAAAATTGCAGTTTAATGAAAACATTCAAAGAATTCTCTGCCACAAAATAACTCTACCAAAATTAAAGACTCGCAGGAGTATCTCTAACATAATTTAAACTTTCCGAGCTTATATTTTTGACACAGAATAATTCTCCGGCTTTTCAATACTGATAGGAAGTATGTCCGCATAAAACAGGAATTTAGAGAGAGAGAGAGAGAGAGAGAGAGAGAGAGAGAGAGAGAGAGAGAGAGAGAGAGAGAGAGAGAGAGAGAGAGAGAGAGAGAGAGAACTCTATTGTAGCACTGTGGTAAGCGAGAGAGAATAGGAACCTGTTTTACCTGGGAATCAGTTTTGGACCGCCGGTAGATTCAGTTGTTCCGTGGTAGAAATGTAAACTGATAGACTTGTAACTCATAGTGTTTTAATTATGGCAGAAATATTCCCGGGTCAGCCTTGATACGATAAAAAATATGATTGTGTGTTAATTTTTTCGCTTTCACATTTTTTTTTCTTCATATTTATAATAAAATTTAAAAAATGTTATCGATTGGATTTAGTTGAGAGCAGAATGCTGTTTGAAATAACGATAATACATTCAAGTTAAAATGAACCGGAAAGGAGTATTGACTGCTGCTGGACTGAAAAATACTGAAAGGGCCTGAATAGTATGCAGTCTGAATAAATGTTGTATTTGAAGAGAAAAAAAAGGGGGTCGAGACAGTAAATCGTCTTGAGTAGCGCAAGCGAGCAAGAGAGTCGTATCTTCGTGGAGCTTTCCAGCCACAGCTTCTGTTTTTCTTCGATGAACGCCGATCTTCATTCAGTTCGAGCGGCGTCAAACTCGATCTGGTCGAACCAGTATCGATGAGCGATCAAACTCGGCCGCGCACGCGAAAGTCGATCGACTTCTTTCTCCAATCTACAGTTTAGTTCACGTACAATACGTACGTACCATCGATTCTTCTTTGCTAATCTTCTCCCTGTTGTGTTTCCGTCATTTTTTTAGCTGATTCTCCGTCCATTTTGTTGTTCAATTCTCGTTGCTCGTGCAAAAGTATCTGTGCATCGGGTAGCACTATGAATTTCTCGTTCGATCGCCTTAAACTTTTGTCATCGATTCGGAATATCTGGTTCAACGAGAGTTCATTTGCCAAAGCTTAAAACCAGCTATCGATCTGTGAGATCGTTATTCTCAACGTGCTAATTGAATCATCTCGAACACACTATCAACATTGTTTAAGGTTTAATTCACAGTATTATTGATATGTAAAATTGTAACGAAAATTCGAAAAAAAATTCACTTATTTAACGAAAAACCGATTGAAACATTAATTTTTAATCTTGTCACAGATATTTTGATTCGACATTTTTTATATTATGTTAACATAAAATATTTCAAGCATCACAGAATCATTTTCGTCCTAATTTACCTTCACTCGCGACGTGTAACTTAATTATACATTGATCAGTTCGGTCTCGAACTCGAATTATAAATAGAATCACCGGTGTTGTTTGATGTTATGCATGGTACGCACCTGCATCGATGTTTCATGGTGATGTCACGCACCAGTTTCATTAGAGTTGCAGACATTTCTGATAGCAATGCTTCGTGCTTTCACGTTGGTCGATATCGGACGTATTTTATACATCGGGGATCTAAGAACAAAACTGCTCGTGGCTATCGTTCACGTCGTGCGACCCCCTGTGGGCGTGGTGCCTCGTCCCGCACCGGTACGTCACGATTATATTATAAACAATACTAATATTATACCGTACAGGGAGTGCATCGTTCTGTATGCAGAAATACAAGCAGTACCGAGTTTATCGTCCTATAGCATCTATGTGAAACGTGTGTACGTACTTCGTATATTCGTACGTGCTGCACTGAACTTGAGCAACTAGAACGAGTTATATCGTTGTTACGTCATAACGATCAAAAGCACGATATGTACATTTTTTATTTGAATAATGATGGTGAAAAAGGGAAAAAATTCTTCGTTTCCTTTTTTTTTTTTTTTAATCGTAAAATATTTTTCGTCAATCTGATTCAATAATAAAATGAAATAATTATTTTTAGGAAAAAATAAATAAATAAGAATAGTACTTGTTTGTAAAAAAGTTTACGTCAATAGTTGTTTGAAATTAAAAAAAAAAAAGTTAGAAGATACTGAAACGACAAGTGGTGTTTTTATACAAATTATTTATTTTAAAAAACTGAAACAAAGTTATTTTAGAGGGAAATATACAAATTTTCTCTTAGAGTCGGAAAATACTTGGTTTACAACATTATCACAATTTACTTTTTCTTGAATAATCTTCACAAAGTTTCCGGCGGTAATACGGAAATATAATATCACTCATGATAGCAGAGAGTCGAGGGGAATGGAGCTTTTTAAAAAATGATTTCCGTAATGAAAATTAATGCCACCGTGTACTATCTGTAGCGTATGCTGCAAGACGTGCACCGGTGTGCTCACCACACTCGCGGATAAGTCGAGTTTCAACCTCGGTGAGATGAAATTAAGGTTGGGCCGATTTCAAAATCGCATTAGTTTAGCCGGACATGGTAGTGAACCCGCGGATGCTGGGATCTGGTTGCTCGGTAGAAAAAGCTCTCTCTCTCTCTCTCCTTCTCTCTCTCTCTCTCTCTCTCTCTCTCTCTCTCTCTCTCTCTCTCTCTCTCTCTCTCTCTCACACACACACACACACACTCTCACAGTGCTTCTGCTAACGTTGCTGGTAGTGCTGCTTGGGGTGTCGGGCGTGGGATCGCTGCTGCTACGTTGATGAAAATTACGTCCTAAGAGTCAGCGTATCGTTTTTCTCTGTGCATTCTAATTCTGTTTATTTTACTTTATATATATTTTACCATCTTTGCCCTTGATATTTTTTAACCGATCAGTTATCCAATTATAAAAGTATAATATTTTGTCTGTGATACAATTTTTTTTCCTTCGAATTTCGTTAAATTTCCGCTTGGTTTCTGATCGTTACGGAATTTATCTCCAGGATCTTAAATATACTATTTCATACTTGTTCTGTCTAGCGAGTTTGCTGAATATAGTGGGTCTATGGGGCGTCGTGCCGGGCGTAATTGCATCGGCGAGGATAGCATATTGCACCACGCCTCGGGTGAAAGGCCTGCGGTGGTAAAAAGAGTGCCCCCGCTATGTCTGTACGAACACTGCGAAACCCGGACTCCCGCTGTCCCGTCCAGCGGCGCGTTCCTGAACACGGTCATTTAGCTCTCCTTCTCCTGTAGACCGATCGCACCAGGGATAACCTGCCGATGAACCGTAAACCAGGAACTCGTTGCTGGTATTAATGTTCAAGCTGCAATAATCCGAGCACGAGTGTAATCGAAAAGTTCATTTTATCGCGCGCACTACGATTGAGTACGTGGTCATCGACATTAAAAGTATCAAATCCCAGTCGATTTTTTCTATGTTCGTGCACGATATATCGGACTAATCAGGCTAATAATAACCCACAGAAGTCTTCATTTTCTGATTCATAATTCTTCGAGTCTGCAAACTTTTACCAATGACAATAGTCCGTATTGACAGCCTAATTTTGGTGAATTGCCTGTTAACTAACTCGTCTGTATATAATATTTAATGATTACGAGAAACCCTTCTCGGTTTGCAAATATTTCATGGTCACCATTATGATAAAATAATTTGACATGAAAATTATATTCGTTGACTCCCGATAATCAAATTCTTAATGACGACGTTTAACCATGTCGTTGGTTGGTTGAAATTTTGCTTGGCTGACTGAATTATTATTATCGCAACGAGGAAAGCTTTTAGTGGCTACATCCTTATTATTCTCATCCAAGCACCTCGGAGTCTTAACTCAAATGTCCGATAGAATGTAAAATATGTCGACAGAGCTGAAACACTGTATTTTCAACTTCCTAGCGCCTGTGCAATTGATAGATAAACGGTTAACTCTGTACCGAAGAATTATCGAAGTGTTAACAATAATGAGATAGAGCGGTGACATTTGGCTTTAACTTATCAAACTACTAGTAAATGTACTCTCATTTCCATTAGGACAAGAAGATATTGCGTACGCGTAATAGAGAACTGGTATTACGTACAAATCTACGTGAAATGTATTGAATGTCAAGATGGCGTGCCCGGCCATTTTTATCTGTCAACCGAATGGACGTAAGAAATATATTTTTTTTATTCGTTCATCCAGACCGATCTCTACAAATTTGCAAGAGAAAACGTTGAATTTAGCATAAAAGAAACGACAACAAAATTTGAACATGTATCTCGATTTTGGAAAACGGTTTTTCTACGTATCTTGTTCAAAGTTTCGTTCTGAATAGTTGTTGGGTATTCAAAATGTACAAAAAAAGATTGTGCATTGTCCACAATTATCGTTAATTACAGAAAAAATTAAATTACAGTTGCATTTGTAACTTATTTTTATCGTATATAAAAGTGATCTGGACAACAATTGATATTCGCATTTAACCCTTTGCGATCGGCAGAATATCGCTTTTGGGAGTACCAGCAGGTTAAAAATGTCCCCGCTACGGGGACACCGACCGCAAAGAGTTTAAAATCAACAAAAGCGCTGTAGATACGTTAACACTCTCGTCGCTGGAAGGATATTTGTCCTTTTTTCAGAAAATTATTTTAAACACCTTGACGATATGGTAGTTCTCAAGATAATCAAGTGGGTACTCAAAATGTTCGGCAGAGGATTACGCATGTTTTGCTACTGTCATAGAGATTACATACAATCGTTAAATCGTTGTCGCACAATAATTTAAATTTTGTGCCTTTTCATATTTTCTTATTTTGATAATATATCAAAAACGTGGTATGCACGGATTAAATATCTCATTGAAATACAGTAGCGAGCCTGGTACTTGATATAAAAAACGAAGCAGCATCTCTGATATACAAAAAAAAAATGAACATTTGTGTAAATAATTTTTTAAATGTTTGTCTATCGAATGCACTAGAAAAAGGATCTTATTTGAGTTGAAACTGAGAGAAATGATGAACGAAAGATCAATGCAACAACAGCAGTTACATGTCGCAGGACTTACCTCTCCACGATGTCTCAGCTTGTTATTGACAGTCAGCAAAAAAACATGCGTTTAGCTTCGCGAACGGCAACGACTAACCGTTCGATACTGTACTAACGCGAAAAACGGCGATGAACTCTCTCTCTCTCTCTCTCTCTCTCTCTCTCTCTCTCTCTCTCTCTCTCTCTCTCTCTTCTTTCTCTCTCTACTACTAATGTTAATGTATATCGCGACGACAATTCTACCTATAGGTACTCGTTTTATTCTATGTGAACCACCGTCGCGTTGGTTATACATTCTCGGCCTGGTATCGGCGCTTCTACGCGGCATATCTACAGCTATGGGCTTGGGAAACTAGAACGTGTAAGTTTATTGCCGGTGTTTTCCCGAGTTGTAAAAAAAAAAAAAACTATTAGAATTCTAGCGATGTGTAACTCCTTGTACAAGGAGAGTCATCGAATTACAGATAGCAATCAATGAAATAATGGAATGATCAATCAATTAGATGACTACGAATTAAAGTAAGTTTTTTTCGTTTTTGTTGTTGTTGCATATTTGACTTTGGAAAACTTATTTGAATTCAATTTGTACTCAATCATATCTATTGGATGACAGCAAATTTGTGAGATGAAGTTTTAAAAATTTTAATTATTCAACCTTCGACGATTTTCAGAATTTATTTTTAAACCAATCGATTAGCCAACGAAGAAATTTATGAGATAATTTTTATATTGTTTTTGAAAACTTTAAATTTGATATATTATTTGGAAATAAATTTAATTTAATTTATTTTTTTATTTCGAGGGTGGTTACTGATATTCTTACGTAAAAGTGCGCGGAAAGGTCGAATGACGCGGGCTTTTACTCAACGAGCAGCGTGCAACAGAGATATCCCTGTCGCAAAATCCTGAGCGTATATTCTTCTATGCAATCCGAACTCTTTTATTATTGCAATTTCCCGATAACAATGCATACAAAGTATTTTGGTCTTTGTAAAATTTTTTTTTCAAGTTGTAAATCATTATTTTGATCGATTTTCATTGAATTATTAACATTTTTTGTATGGTTTTCGAGAGTTGCATTAGATATCGTATGATTTTTGGTACGTTGCCCAAAAAAAAAAAAATGCTTACTATTTCGAACCGAGTAGCCACACTCTTCAAATTTGAAAACCTCAAAAAATGTACATTTTTTTTTCGCGTTGTTAAAAGTTTATGTAAATGTTACACTTACGACGCTAATAAAAATATCCCAATAATTTTGTTAATAATAACTGTTATAGACAATCGAGAAACCTTATTGTTTTATCGGGACGAGCATTCCATCATTGCGTAGTTTTCGATGGCATCGATCTTTATTATCGATCGTTCGCGATATCGGAAGCGCGCGCTCCAGGCGGTGTACAGAAATCAGAGACTGAGAAAGAGAGCAGAGACTCGATTGGCAAGTGGGACATTCGTG
The DNA here is from genome assembly GCA_963942595.1 of Cylloceria caligata. NCBI lineage: Eukaryota > Metazoa > Arthropoda > Insecta > Hymenoptera > Ichneumonidae > Cylloceria > Cylloceria caligata. The sequence continues at coordinate 1,572,129 of OZ012708.1, read as the reverse complement.
CGCCGCTCACCACTCTGGGCGAATAGCCCTCCGGAGATTCTGAGCGTGACTACTACTCGAAGTAACGAGACGAAGAGAGACGGAAAGGTTTGGAAAAAAAAATATATGAAAGCGAAAATAAAACTGAAAAGAGTGCCAAACGAGAAGAAAGATAGAGAGCCGTAGGTGGTCACTCGAGCGAACAGGACACAGAGCACATATAATACAGTGAAGGATAGTACGAAACGCTGCGGGATGGCAGTAAAACGGCGGCTCACAGTGGCGACATTAATCATTCTCGAAGAGTGAAAGAGAGAGATAGATAGATATATATATATCTAGAGAGAGAGAGAGAGAGAGAGAGAGAGAGAGAGAGAGAGAGAGAGAGAGAGAGAGAAAAGATAATACGATGAGGTAAAATAGAGCGATGGAGGAGAGAGAGAGAGAGAGAGGCGCCTGAGCGCGCGAGTCTCGTGAAATATGAGACGTTTTATTAAAACGATATATCGAATTGGAGAACGCTCGGTTCAACTCTGCGGAGGGACCGAGAACATGGCCCACGACCGATAATTATCAGGCTCCCAGCGTTTAATTGAGAGACCTCTCTTGCTCGAGGGCACAATTTGCATTCGCAAAGCAAATGCGATATGAGATTTCGCACTGCCATGTAGATCTACGGTAGAACCGAGAGATTCAAAAGAATTTTGTAATGGGTATACAGGCCTATTGGTCAAGTGGTGTGAGAAGTGAATTACGAGTGTGAAAATATTTTTAGGGTTGATCCATAGAGGATATTTATTAAATAGAAATTGAGATGGAAATTATTTGCACATGGATCTAGGTTTAGGGCGATTGTTATAGGATGGGACGACGTATCGTTGTTGGATAGAGTAATGTTGATAGTTAAAATAAACTAAGATGCACTTTGCGTGTAGCTTGCTCTTCATTGCAGACATCTTTAGGCAAATAATTGAAAAACCTTTCGTTTTATCTCGTGACAATAAAAATCCGATATAAAGAAATGGTGAAATAATTTATCTCGTTACAGTCACTATCGATCGATACGTGTAGCAATTGTTCTACACGTGTATTGACACGAATATATTGACATTCGATATCTTCTGACTGTAACGACTGATCAGTCGATTGTGTAAACAACTAATTGGTTCTTCAACGAATTATTTTGTTTGAATGAACAATTGAATGTTGGCCCGACAAACCAGTTGATTGAGTCAACACCGATCGATCGTTCAAATTAACCAATTCATTGAGAAAACAACTGATCGGGGTTAGCGTAACTGATCGGCGGGAACAACGAAAGAATCGATTTGCAGAAGCAATTGGTTGGCTCATATAATAAATTAGCCGATAGAGTGAGTTAATCGACGCAATCAGTTATAGTTGGCAGAATCAATTAATTAAAGCAAACTACTTGTTAGTTTACACGTACAATTGCTTAACTGGCACAAATAATTGCCCAATAAAAAATAAACAATTATTACGTTAGCCCAAAGAAGTAATTATATTTGTATTTTTATTCGTTCGATGAGTTCTGTCGAGAAATCATTTTTCTCTGCGGGGGGATGTTATCCCAAATCGAAATACTATTTCATGTCGTGTAACGCTGTCGAAACATCTTCTTATTGCTTCCAATTTGTGCAGCAAGCGAAAACAAACTTATTTACGGGGACTTGTGGAGACTCGAGGTTTCAAACAGCGTGAGCTTATACTACTACTACGGATCCAATACAGTAGTAACAGACTCGCAGGATGTCCAGTTAGATCCTGAGTCCCTGCTGAGCAGCCATGCGAATCCTTTCGTCCCCACATTCACGTGTATTGTATTGTATATATATATATATATATATATATATATATATATATATATATATAGTTATACTATATCTAATATAGTAGCATATATTGGACTATGTGCAATATGTATTCTCCGGTTTCTCAGGCAAAGTACACTACTGTGGCCGTTCCAGGGATCTCGCAATATTCGTCTTGGAGTCTATAACGCAGTTTCCAGTGGCTTCTCGCCGAAGCAGCAGCAGCAGAAGCAGCAGACATTTCCCACCACGGGTCTCACGGGATTTCGTCATCGTCTTCTTCCTCATCTTCGTCATCTCATTTCAGTCTACGCGCTTGTCCGGAATGTCCCCACATGGCACGTCTCAGTGCACCCCGTTGGGGTGTGCGACATACCTTAATTCCTAAACGGATCTCCGTCCACGACAGAAAATCGCACTTGGTGAACTAACGTCGGTGGCAGAAACAGCGTCGTCTCGAGCGCAGAATAAGAACACTCTGGAGCTGGGACCCTCGGTCACTACTTACGCACGAGGATGTGCGCCACATGTCGTGCATTCCACGGACTATCGCGTGCTCTCTTATTTCCTTCTTTACACCCCTTTTTCTTGTACCATCTTTATCTATGGTATCTTACGATCTACATATACGTTACCCTGATATGTATGACATCGCGCATCGATGATGACACGCAGGGCCTCCGTTATTCGTAAGGATTCGAATCCTGACCCGGGTATTCTCCTTTTTATTTTCCTGACACTGTTTTTTTTTTTGTATTTTTATGAATTTGTGACATACGATATTGTAACTGTAACACGTTCTAACTCTATCACGTGAGAATTCAACGGAAATCTGAGTAAAAATACATTTGTTATGTGGTTTTTCGTAATTAAATTTTGGTAGATTTGCTTCTGTGGTAGAAAAGTTAATAATAAAGTTGTAAATCGATCGAATTTTCAACTAGGTTTATCCCTAAGAGAATGAAATATTGAGAAAGTTATGTCCTCATTAATATTTTTTCAATCGAGAAGATTCACTTCAATGTCTTATCAACTTTTTCGTTCTGGCTACGACCTCTCTCCGTGAATGTTACTCATGATGCTCATAATATTACTTTACTTACTTTGTTTATTAACTTTTTTCTCTTCTTTCTCTATGTAATTTAACGATACTCGAGACCAGAGATTTTCTACGGGCGTTATCCAACGAGCAGAGGCAAGCCACTCCTCGTTCTCATCGTCATCGTCACTTCGTATTCTTTGCGGCTGCTGTCGCTTGTGAGACCAGAAGAGATCGCTCGTTGTGCTGGTGCGGCCTCTGCCTCTGACGTTTCTTCGTTGCTACGGTTTCGCACTCGAGAGTAGAATCGATCGTCCAGAGTAATAACCATGCATCATGCGGAGAGTTATATAGCGAGCCGTTCGTTCGACTTTGCTACCTTCTTGTCTCCCCTTTTCCTCTTCTCGTATACAGCTAGTTGACTGTGTGCGATGTCGAACGGGCGTGCAGATTCGACGAGCACTGGTTGATTCGTGGCCCAAGTAATTGCGAGGATCCAGCGGAACGGAGCAATTATTTTTGCCCGCTGTAGAAAGAGAAAGCAAGAAAAAGAAAATAAATAAATAAAAGATGCAGTCTGAGCGAGAACCATAGCTTCAGTGACCAAGGACGGATGGATGACGCGGTTTGGAATTGAGGACACTGCGGAATCTTCGTATTGCGGATTATCCGAAGATTAGAGAGTGGGAATTAATATTGAATCGATGGGTATTGATTTTAGAATCGGACGGCTTTTAATCAGATATTCCTGACTTTGAAATGATCCTCGAAGGTTAAAGAGAGATCAGGAGTCGGCCAAAAGTATAATTTCAAACTTTGTGACAACGAGCTAAAAGTAAAACTCGTAGAAATTTTGATAAATGTTACTACGCGGGACAGTTCAGATCTTGACAAAACAATTAGAAGCTGTATCTGCACTCGTTGAGTCTTATCAGGGCTTGATGAAAATTACTTTCCACTAAAGAATAAGACGAAAATTATTAGTGTTTGATCCAGTACGAAGAAATCAAGTAAAAAATAATAAAACCTGGTAATGAACATATTATGAATAATGTAAAAAACGATCTAAACAACACGAAATAAATGAAATGAAAGTCACCACGCAAGAAAAATCTCTTTGAATCAGAAGGAAAATATTTTTTTTTTCGTTAACTTTTCATTTTATTGAATATTTTTTTAAAAAATGTGTTTGAATTATATCTAAACTAGGGTCTCTTAGATTCGGGCGTTACGCATCCTCGTAATCTTATCATTGATTCTTATTTGTCTTTATCATTGACACATCCCCCTGACCCTATTCTCCTGGGAGATTCCAAGGCTGCTTGTTAAAAACAAGGCGTGTAAATTTGAAATTTGCACATTGCTTCCTCGTGATTCTCGCCAATCGACGGAATCTCCTCTACGGTTAACGGTTATCTCAATTCTGAATACCTCATAGAGGAAGTGGTATTAAAATTTTCCATAAAATTGAAAATTAAGTAAAATTGTAAATTTTATTAAGTTTAAACCCCTCAATGGATTCTCAACTAATTCAAGATCAGGTATCCTTGTTCTCTATCTAATTTGTTAATCAAGTTCCAGTTTGATAGATGAAATTTTACGAAAGCTAGTGGAAAAATATATTTTTTGTCGAAAAATTATAAACATTCATGACTATAAAATCCAAATACTTTGATACGATGTACGAAAATGTTCGTACGATCCGTCAAGCCATCCTTGTTTTATAAATGTTTAATGTTAGAAACTCTTGACGAACACACAAACGTAATCACTGTAACGTCGGACATTTTTTCTAAACGACTTTTCTAGACCTTCCATATCGATCGATCGTATCTTGATATTAAAATCTAAACTTAAATTAAAAAATGTTAACAAAGCTTCAACTATGAAAAAGGTATAAATAAAACCATTTACACAAATTACAGTAAATGTAAAATTGACAGATAGAGAATAATGCGAGTGATAACGAAGATGAGGACGAAACCGAGAATAAAGATCCCAGACCAAGAGGTAAATTGCGGTTGAGGGCATAAAATAAATGCGAGAAGTATGAAATGAAGATAAAATAAGAGAATAAAGGCGTTGCGCCTAAGCTCTCTCATATCCATGAGATACCTTCCATAAGTATCTATATAAGTACTTATGAAAGGCTGTGGTCCGCGTTAGCAGCCGTTCTGGATCTTATTAACAGAGGTGTGCTTCGTACTGCTACCTTGCATCCGATGTTCCTCGCCCTCTTCCGTCTTCCTCTGCTCGAACGAGCGCGCGTCAGAAGAGCCAGTACGACGCCTGGGTTTCGAGTGAGAGAACGTCAGCGAGATCGCTCTTTCTACTTTACTGTGTGAGTTGAGTTGAGTTACGACAATGAGACCGCGAGAGCTCGCACAAGTGTGGTGGTTTGTCTGTCTCTCATTCTTCATCAGATGTTCCAGTTTCTTCCGCCCTCTCTCTCTCGCTCTCTCGTTATCTATCTATCTATCTTACTCACTCTCTTTCCATTTCTCTTTCTTGCAGTCTTGGCCGTATCTCTCTCATTTATCCGCGACGAATTTAATTACAACTACGCCGTCCAATTTATTCGTTCGTCAATCGGTTATAGATCGTCTATACAAGCCCGTGAGATTTCACGGTAGTTGAACTATATTTTACGTTTACTCGCAAACGAGCGCGCGCGCTATAGCAATTCTTGAGTCGCGGTACAAGCGACTGCGTGTTTTACGCCACTCGGCGATCTATAAGTCTCTTGATTAAATCGTATCTAGCTCGAGCAAGATTGATTAGAAGCGCTTTGCAGTTTAGATCTATTAAGACATTTTTCTTCCTAATTACTGTGACAGTTTGAAAGATGTCCCTTTATTCGATTAGATTGTATTATTCGATGAGTGGTTGTCGCATGGTAACGATAGGTCGTGGAAACCGAGTGTTCTGTACAAGTCTAAAGATTCAAGACGAGATTCTTAATAATCTCTAACATTGTTTTAACCCTCCGAGTATAAAGCAAAACGGTTAGTCAACAGAAGGAAATAAATGGTTATATATGAGTCGCATAACAACTAGCTTGTGCCAATCCATTTATTTAATGACAGAAATAATAAGTTTGTTAGCCAAACAGCTGATTAGTAGGCCGAACAACCGATTAATCGAGTAGTTCATCGGTTCGTTGGCCTGCATCGAGAGAATGACTTGACAAAAACGACTAAACATTTAATCGATCTAACTAATTGACATTTTTTTTAACAAAATATCTAGTCGATCATAAAAGTTTTTCTTTTAATTAAATGGATTCTCACTAAGCAGATAGTATGCTAACTTTTGCCGAGTCTTTCACTCAGGAAAAACAAATTAGTTGGCCAACCAATCAATGGATTATCCCAGTTAATTGGTCGGCGTAAGCAAGTATTTACCTAGGACATGTCGAAGTATTCATTTTATTCCGACAATTAATCATTTTTCTCTGTTATAACTGAAATTACGCTTGAAATACTCTCTTCTTCATCTCGGATGTGCGCAGCGTTATGTCCCTTTTGCTCGCTTTCCTTCTTAGAACGAGACGGTTAGAGATTGTAGATTCACTGCGAGAAGAGAAGGCGCGAGAACTAATTGCGTTAAGATAATTAAATCGGCGCTGGAAGTACGAGCTGGGGTGCCCGCTATCGCGTTTGGTCCGTTGCCGCATGACGGTGAGCCACGTAATTTTCTTAGACATTGCGCTGTACGAGCTGCGCCATCTCGCGCCACCGTACGGTCGGCTCATCACCGTTCCTCTCGCATTGCAAAATTCATGGGCCATCGTAAATAAATGTTACGAGAATCGTTCGGTACCGGAGACTACGGAGTTTCGAGTTTCATTAAATTTTTGAATTGTTTCCCTCCTTTCTTAAAAACCCCGTCGTTAAAAAAATATCGAATTAACCGTATAGCATCGAGGCTTTGATATAATCCAAAGGTCCTTTGGAATTTGCCCGGATTCACTATATATTCTCTCACTCGTTCTTTATCCTTTTACTTATCTCTTCCTTATTTATTTCTCTTCCTTAATGACGCTTGGCCTGAGAGCCATTTTGTTCCTGCACACATAGACACGGAGCGTACATTACGCAAAGAGCTGCGTTCTTATTTTATTCGTATTTACAATGAGTTTACAAAACTTTTAACTTATTTAAAAAATTTCCTTGTACCCATCGAAGCGGATGTTTCAAGCCAAATTGACACGGTCGCTTTTTTTTTTAAATTTATTTTTCTAACAATTGTAGAATGTTACACGCGATCTAAACGTTTTGGCTTTTGACAATAAATAGTCTACTTTAAATTGACTAATAAAAATTCGCTTTGTGCTTAATCATAGAGAAAGCTATGTTTTCGTAAAAAGAAAAGCAACATTATAGCTTATATATGAAATAGTCAAAAAGATTTAAGAAATGAGATTTTTAGCTGGCGTCCGGTGTATGTGTGATGGATTTTTGTATATTTATAAACCACTATACTTCGTAAACATTTAGAGACAACGAGTTGAATTTTGAAACACCGGTAAAGTACGAATTTCGTTCGTTTTGATTTTTCATTAAACTTGATGAACGATTTTAGATTTTATGAGACTTTTAATTTTCTAAAAAAAAATGTCTATAGGTGCTCTTACTTTTGCAAATATCGAGCTAGCATCCTAAAACTTTATACAAATAGAAATATATCTATGAAAGACCTTTGTGATTGAGTTTGGCCAGAATCGACAGAACCGGTCAGATATTGATTTTCTTTTTTAATTACCATAAACTTTCCAACTCGAGTAAGCTTGGAATTATCGAACAATCGAGCCATCGAATTAACATTGAACAATATTTGGTATTAAGTTAAACAAAAATCGATAGAAAGATAAATAAAAATATTTTTAGTTTATTTAACAACAAATAACAAACATTGAAAAAAAAACCTTTCGAGCATCGATTACGCCTGAAGATTACGTCTGATGCACTGGACACCATTCATTGTATATGTATACGTTTAAAAAAATTGTATATAGATTAGATCGTCAAGTGACGAGTCACTTAACGCTTATCTGCATTTATCAGTGATTTACTGTCCCAATCTCGTATAATACAGCTCCAAGTCCTCGGTGTCTCTATCTCAGAGGTTAATGATACTCTCGTAATGAAAGGGAAAGACCAGTATCTCAATAATGGTCGTAGCGCGGTGTCGTAAGTATTTTTCTATAGGCACCCAGTTCCTTTCGACGCGTCGCAATCAATTTCTTTCTTACCCCGGCAAAGAAGACACAAACGCTTGTTGCTTGCTGATCACGTACGAGACAATGATGGGATCGCGTGTATACCGCTGTTCACGATCCTACACTGCACTAACCTGTATCACTATATCGACAAAAGCGATACTTATATATCGAATCGTTTTTATCTCAAAATTATCCCGAGTATTAAAGTATTCCCTTGTTAAGCGGAGAATTCGATTTCTCTCTTTGTCGTGACGGACTAATCACCGTAGATCGATTAACGACACTCGTTTCTTCTGGTTAAGACGAGAGAAACTCCCTTTGTCGTTACGACGCTCCGCAATGGTAACACTCTTGGCTACCGTATATTTATATTTATATGCATACTTTGTAAAGATATTTTTATTATACCTAATCACAGGTTACACTATACGCTGTTAAAAATACAGAGCGCAAATCTCTGTTAGGGTAGACTTTTGGTTAGTATTGGTACATTCGAGTGTTAATATTCACGGTTTTAACGGTGTAAAATTGACACGGACGGTTTTGATTAATTTATTCTCTTATCGATCAGACCTATTATTAGAATTTTTAAATATATTCCACGATTGGCTATGTCACCTTGACACGCGCTTGTTCGTTCAAGCGGATACTGATCGGTGCTAATGACATGACGTATGTGGTTAGGGATCCAACGAGACGTGATCGGTTAATTGCGAGAATATCGTGGATCGTGGATTTCACGTCTCGTTATTGTTTGTACACGTGCCGAGCGTATCATAAATAGATTAAATACTGAATAAGAACGTAATTCAGATGTACGTAGATATTCCTAAACATGAAGAATTATGGAATTCAAGTTTTGTTGGATGAAAATATCCCACGACTGACGTCCATTTGTTTGTAAAAAAAACATTTCACGCTAACGATGTTCGTATTTTACAAAAATGTACAATATTTTAAATAAACTAAAATAAATTTCACGGAGATAAATGGTTATTTGCGTTAGCTGACTTTGTTAACAACATGTTGGTTAAAATTTTATTAGTTTTTTGGCTCCTCAATTAGTTCTAGCAACTCACTGTGTGGCTGCGTGGAAGAATTTATCATTAAACTTTATCGATAGTTTTTTTTTTAACCAATACCGAATTGATGACAGTTTGCTTAAATATTTAATTAATTTGAGTGCTACGATAAAACGAAAGACAATTATTGAAAGAAAGAGAAATGTACTTGTGTTTCTTTCAATTTTTCTTATGAGTTTCAAGCGCGGTACTTACGGGTCCGATAGGAATGTATTTACGGATTTATTCGCTTCAGTGAACTTACAGGACTAATGCATTCATTCTTTATCGATCAACAGCACCGCTCTCGGTCGACCTTATCTCAAACTTATCCAAGACTCCGATTCTACGAACGTATAGTGTACTAGAGAACACAAGATGCGATAAGTGAGAAACCGAATTGAGAGTGAAGAAAGCACTCTTCCGAGATCGTGTCTCATGCGAGTAGTGAACGAATCGACGAGTTCAATAAGAAGTTTTACAGATAAATCGCGAATAAAACTTTCATGAGTGACAACATATTGATATTAAACGATATAACATTTTCTAATCAATTGGTTATTTGGGTCAACCAACTGATTACTTGAAATAACTAACAAAGAAGTTCGGGTTGTCAATTTCTTATTTTTAGTTTTTGCATCAACGAACCGATTTGTTGTGCTAAACAATTTGATATTTTCAGTGTTTAGAGCAACTAACAGATCAGTCGGGCCAAACAATATTATATTTTAAATAGATGGAGCAATTAATTAACCAATTGGCTAAATTGGTTAAACATACCCAAGATAAGTTCGTAATTATGACAATCAACTGGTTATGGTATAAACAAGGTAATGTACGTATTGCACCAACATCTCATTGTACACTCAGAGAAATTGTGGTAATTCTAACTATAAATTGTTAGTCTGCGTGACCATTTTTATTGTGAAACCAATTAAAGGAAGTTACGGTAACTATGAATAAAATATCGCATGGACTAACAATTAATAAATGTCAGTACAATGTTTTTTTTCTCAAAGAATTATTCACATCGGTGAACTCATCGACTATTTTAAATAAATGTATCGATACTTTATATAATCTTCCCTTATCTCAAATTCCCTACTCTCCCCGCATCGCCAAGATCACATCTCCGTACAGAGAGATACAGATACGATAAGTGAATAGAAAAAATAAAGAAAGACAACTGAGACAAGAAAGCACTCTTGCGAGACGATGTTCGGGGCAGTGAGGGGCAGAGAGCGAGACAGAAACAGACGTTCTTTCAGTAACTGAAAGGACGTCGTCGTCGTCGTCCTCGTCCTCGCGGACGGCGTATAGACTGGAGTACAATACAGAGTACGGCGCCGAGATCGTAGACCAGGCAACGAGTTTCACGAGTACGAAAAGTGCATGAAGAGGCGGAGTTAGGGATAAGAAGAAGGCGAGGTGTACACCTTACGGCGACGAAAAGGAAGAGGAAGATGCCTCGTGACCCGTGACGGCCTCGCGCGCGTAGACCTATCTAGCGGAGTAGCAAAAGAAAAGAAGAACAAGATGAAAAGGAAGCGAGACGAGCTCCCGGCTGGATCTCTCGATGGATATCCATTCGTCCGCCTCGTCGGGATCTTTCTGCGTTCAGGGCGTTCTCTGCACAGTCGGTATTATACACACTCGTGAGTAGGCTATACTCGTCCCTTGTGTTTCTTATCATCCGCATTCACCACGTACGCTCCCTCCATTACTTCGATATTATTATACCCCCGCTTGCCTCCTTTCGTTCAACTGTTTCGTTCGCTTCTCTCTTCTTCTTCTTCTTCTTCTTCTTCTTTTTTCCTGCTCTCGCCTCGCTTCTATCCTCCTTATTCAATCGGTGGACTTTGCCGTTCCTTTCCACGTGTATCTCCCCGGCACCATCTTTGTTTTGCTCCGGCATCCGGTCCACCGCAAGCTATCATCTTGACCGTTCGCAATCTTAGAAGCTCCAATCATTCACCTACTCTACGTCATGGACTCCACACTCTAGTTTGTCGGATTCATCGCCGCTAGGTATCGCAACAAAAAATACATACCGCTCTAATCTATTTTTTACTTTTTATTCGAAGTTTCCATTTTCTGTTTTTCTTCGATCTTGTTCAACACTTACCGTTTCTCAAGTTTTTCAAAAACTTATTTTCATTGATTGCTGCTTCGATGTAGGATGAAGTCGTGAAGCAATTTAGTCACAGATAATTGATGATCGTTTACGCTGGGAGATTTTTTTTCTCTCGATTATTCTGTGTTTAGTTCTATAGTATTCTCGAATTGGCGATAAACTTCTGCGCGAAGTAGACTCTTGGATGAAATTTTATGTATAAGCGTAATCGGATTATAAAGAGGAGATTTTTTGTTGTTGTTGCTGCTGTGAAGATGTCTTCAGCTAATGTTGAGTCAACAATCGAGCATCGTTAGCTCAGCTGAGGATAAACATTTTTCTGTGTACCTTATCTGGGCAACCCTGGTGTATTATCCATTTTTTTTTCTTTTCTCATAACTTTAGTTTAATCTCATATTTTTTAACTCACAAATTGTGAAATTGAATCGAATCGCCAAAGTGTCAAGAGTACGATGGTGCATGTGCGAAATTGATATATCAACTTTAGATGATATAACAAAAATTTATGAACTAGCACCGCACAACTGCTTCCTTATCAGAGACGACGCTTTGAAATGGAGCCTCGTGTAGGAGAATACTATCCAGGTTGCCTCCAGAGGATTAATTATTCAACAAAGTATGATGGCTTGATTCTAGATTGCGATTTACGTCCTACGGAGCTCTAAAAACAGGTAAAAATATTTTTGTCATTAACAGTAACGGCGTCCGATAATTTAAACACAATGAAACTATCTCTATAGTTTCCTGTTGAGAATTACAAATCGGATATGATAATTGAAGTACGTTCAAGTGATACTAAAACGTGGTCAACCGACTCAGTTGACAGAGAATACCTCGTATATAGTAACAATTATCATTAAATCTCACATTTGCTGGTTAATTGACTACGAGATGACTATATTAGTTTCTAACAGATAAATGGTCATTTTAACTGGAGTCTTTCCTCCGTGTAGATACAAGCGATTAATTTTTCCATTTATTCGTTTACCTTGTAATTTATGAAAATTATATTAAATAATACGAAAAAAATAATAAATCAATAAAAATTTTATCAAGACAAAGTGTCCTCTCGTCAAGAAGCAAAAATAAATTTAAAAAAAACCTTATTTTATCTTTATCTTAACCTGTCGCCTTAACGCGTACGGACATCGGATGTTATAAGTGATAAAATGCGAATTACAAAGTGCTAATTGCAAACAAATTAATTAGAATAATCCACCATATAATAATAATCCATTGACAAATATTAGAATATTCACATTCCACTTGTAATTTGAGTGATCGTAATTCGACTTAAGAATTCCTAAAGGTTCTTTTCTCGAGTCCGTAGTAACTTCTCCATGTCCAACTATTTATTTATCCTCTCAAGTCCGTCGGAGTCGTCTGGAAGGTTTCGTAGCGACGTCAAGGACAGGATCTCCCCTTGCAAGTAAACTCTATCTGCACCCGCTTAAGGGCTCGCTCGAACGCACGCACGTATATTTGCATTAGTTCGTTGCGTTGAACACGTGGCCCTGCCGCCTCGGTCGGTGGGCCTCTCACGAGTCTGCGAGGAGCGAGACAACTGGCAAAGTGGCAACGAGGGTCGCGGGATCCTCTTCGCTACTCGCGTAGTGGATGGACGGCCGACAACGACAACGACAACGACAACTATACAAGTACAACGACAGCGACAAGTGCATCGCGTTCATTTCGTTCGCAGGAATTTATATCGTCGTTCGGTGGTCCCGGTTCCAGCGTCGTTTGCCTTCTTCGTGTCTCGACGATCGTCCTTACGTCTGTTCGTCTCTACGTACACGTAGAGCGTATGCCGTAAGTCGGTTTGTATAAACAGCCAACTGTACAGAACTCCAATTTATCGTGGCTGACCACAAGAGAGTGCTACAGCTCTCAGACCCTCGACTCGTCTCCGGCATCTCACTGCCGTGTTCCATATGTCGTGTTCTATACCTCTGTACAGTTGCACGTACTCTTGTCAGAGCTGAAGTGAACGACGGATCTCGAGGATGCACTCGTGTATCCACCCGCATAATTGGATCGTTTGTTCTCAAATTAATGCGTCCACCGGATCGGGCAGCCTCGAACAGATTTAATGGGACGAGGGGGGGGGGGGGGGGGGGTCTTGGTGATGGTAGGTTATGTCATCGGTAGATTCTTTGCAAGGTGAGCGTACCGGTTATCGACCTCGTGGGCACAATTATCAACTGGTTAATAACGGAAGATATAGTCACTAATTGGTAACTCGTGTTCAGAGATAATTAAGTAAAATTTTTACGATCCAATAAAGTAAATAAACAAAAGATTTCATTTTAAAAAGCAGCAAACTATGCTAATTGATTAATCAATGAGCTGTCATGTATGTTTATTAGAATTATGAATCTATGCGACAATCCCGATCAATTGTTGAGATGGCATTTTTTGACGAATCGCAACTTGGGGTGTCAGTCAGCGCCGCCTGGATTCCTGCCTTATCGATCTTTTCGTAGAATGTTCTCTAACAATCGAATCATTAATTCACCCCGACTCGTAACCGCGAGTTACGATTCGCCACAAAGAAATGTCATCTTAACAATTGGTCGCGATTGTCGCATAGATTCATAATTCACGCAGGAAACTATGGTTAGAAATGTATTATAATTATTTCTTATTCTGTCGTTATTTTAATAAAAATGCTAAAGCGCAAAATGGTGAAAAAAAATCAATTATAACGGGTGGTTAATAGAATAAATAAATATAATCGATATGTATAGGACCGCATCTGCAGTTCCGCAGGTAGTATACAGGTGATTGGTGAACACGTTGAACCAGTTAACTGAGTCAACCTGCGCTGCAGTTAACGGCTCTTTGCACTATCGGGGCTCCCAGCATCCTGCAGATATAGTATAACTGTAACAATGACAGTGGCTCGAATTATAGCGGAAGTCACGATGCTCCTTAAAAACATATGGATTTCAGTTCGGAAAGTCAGTAACGATATTTTCTATTTTATTGACGGACACATTGAAATTTCTAATGCAATGTTTAATAATAAATTATGTCCTCGGAAAAAATAATTCTTCGATACAACTAAAATAAATAAATGTTTCTAAACGATTTATTATTTTATCTATAAAAAAAAAAAAAAAACACTGCTAGAGATTTCAAAAAATTGATCGACGATAATAAATTAATAAACAAATTGGATTAACAAAATATAGTGAAAGAATAAAAAATTTCCGACGATTTATTTATATAATTCCATTCTTACGGTTGGCATTTTTTTCTTTGTAAAATAAATGTTATTTCAACTATTTTTTAAATTAATGTCTTGACACGCGCGACGACCAAAGAGATCGTGGAATAGGTTTTGTAGCTGTTCGGCGTGAGATAGTGGCAAAAATTTATGTTAAAAAGGTGAGAAGAATTAATAAAATGTAAATAGAAAAATTATTTTATCGAATCTTGACGTATTCGTAATTACTTACAATTAGAAGAATCTGTGTAGTCAAAAAAATGATAAGAATTCCTGTAGAGGAAATATATGCATAGAACAATAAAGAGATATACGAGACAAGGTTGAAGCATCAGGTTTGTTGGTGGGCATACGTTCAACCTAACCTAAAAGGTAACGCGTGTAAGCGGCGTTCCCGTTAATGGTGAAGCGTCCGCACGGTATCTGTAACAAGAGGACAGTACCGGTGTCAAGTATCAGTTACTCCGATCTGTTCATTAGTCCTAATATACCAACCAGCCACCCACTCTCCATCAGATATTAGCTATCGCGAGTCATTCTGGTCTCCAGTCGCAACTAGTAAATTCCCTCCTCTTCTCGTCGTTCCTTAGATCATATCGTTGTTTCTCCGCGCGGAGGTGTACAATTTCTTCAAACTCGTCACCGTTATCAAATCGCACAAATTAACCCTTCCGGGGAGAGAATTGCATCTATAAGCGTATAGCGTAATGACGCCATATGACGTTAATACAATCCAAATAATTAACGAACGTCCTTTTAATTAAATTCAATAGAATTCAAAAAGTCCATGAGTCACATTACGCAACAATGTTTTGAAACATTTTACATTTTAATCTTTATGATCCAAAGGTTAAAACTTGTAATTCATAGTGATAATTTATAATAATCATAGTATAAACAAAAATTTCCAACAGCAACAAAAACAAATAAATTAATTTTGAAACTTTTTTTTAAATAAAAAATTACTTTTAATTTAAGTAATAATAATAATAACGATATAATCTAGGTTGGAGGAACAGTCAGGCAGAATAGTTTTAGAATATCGTCTTCTCTGTCCTGTAGGTGAATCGGAGTCTTACAGAGTTGGTTGGGTAGAAGCTAGTAAAGCTTTTACGTTTAATAGTTTTAATATTAAGGTTGTTGTTATTGTTGTT
This sequence comes from Cylloceria caligata, assembly GCA_963942595.1. Taxonomy (NCBI): domain Eukaryota; kingdom Metazoa; phylum Arthropoda; class Insecta; order Hymenoptera; family Ichneumonidae; genus Cylloceria; species Cylloceria caligata. The sequence goes on along the minus strand of OZ012708.1, from coordinate 1,556,474 downwards.
GTTATAAGAGATGGGTTAGCGTAATATGACTCCAGAACGTGATGAGCTATTCCTTCCCTTCGGTGTAGAATGAATCGAAAATAAAGGGGACACATAGTCGTCGATAAGTTCGAGTTTACTTTTCGTCCAAGGGCGTGCGCAATTGGAAATACGTAATTGGATATCAGAGGTTTATCGGGCACCAACGCTTTGGCCCACTGGGTCAGGAATGTAATTAGTCAGAGAGTCAGGTACAATCTCGCGTCTCGATCGGGATAGATGTTCTTCGTTACCGGCCAGTGAGCCACGTTCAATGATCCAATAAGCTAGCTCGACGATGGAGTGAGCTAGCGGCGTTATACCATAGAGCTACGAGACTCTGAGTTGATGCTGCAGAGATGTACCGAGATTGCTGGACGCGCCGAGATCGAAGTGATTACCACTCGTAAATACGCGTGCGATAATTAAAATTACTGACTGATTGCATCCTCGTCTCACGACTATCGTCTCGAAACGCGCGATCGTTGGATCTCCTGTCGTTCAGCGCGGTACCAATAGCACGTAGGCACACATAGAAATACTTTGGCGTTGTTCATTTATTTCTCGTATCGATAATCCCAAGGCAGGTGCGGCTAGCCTTCAAAGAGATTCAATCTCTTATTTTTCTTTCGTCATTGCAGTCTTACGAACGCTCATTGTTTGGTTTTTTTTTTCACGGTTGGTTACTCGAAGACGAATTTTCTTTACTCGCTATATGGATATTCGTTTTATACTGTAATCACGATGATGAGGGAATTTAACGGCATCCAAATACTTAACCGGGTCAAATAACCATATATCATTTTATCTTTACCATAGATAATTGATTATATATATCATAACAGATCATGTATGGTCATATTAGAGCAAACTTGATTATATCTCAGCAGACCTGATAATTTTAGAGTAGAATCAACCATACACCTAACCATGCGAGCAGATATATCGTCAGGCATCGTATCGTATCTGGTTAGACATGATCCTACATGAGTCGTTATGTTCACATATATGATATCGTATATGTTTAGATTCCATTCCATACGAACGCATATGATCAGAAACCATATCAGAGTTCATGTATATGATATGGGAGATCGTGTGGTTAGACATAATCCCATATGAGTCGATACGTTCAGATATATCATCTATGATACGATTCCACATGAGTAACGCGTTGTGTATGGTATATACGATTAGATGTCAACACATGGGGCATTCTCCATCGTTTCAACGGACTCGGATCATCAACTAATTATTTTTAGTTGTATCTAATCGGATGATCGATTCAATATTCAATTACTAAGTTGACCCAACTCCGCTGCTTAACTCACCAAAGTACGTTAATTAATTGGATAAATCAATTGTTTGCCGATTATTCTTGTACAATAATTGATCAGTGCTTCGTATTTTAATTCTGCTTTACGTTTTCTATTATCATCTTGATATAAATCAATTTTTCCTTACTTTGAACAAATAAACCAATGCTCAAATATCTATAATCGGAATTGAAAAGAATTAACATAATTTATGGTATACACAGAAATACTCATAGCATACATATCGCAATGCCATCAACGCAAAATACTCGAAAATAATTAAGGATGTAGGAAGCACCGTCCGAATTGATTGCCAAGGAAGAATTGTTGCACGCACACAAATTCTATTCCATAACGTTTATATCTATCTCGTTTGTGCGAGCTCCGGTATGTGGGCTTTCTATATGTATCAACTATATACATATGGATGCGAACACGGCAGGCGTTCGGTATTGTTCTGGTTTGTCGTACATGCGATGGAACTCGGCGTATCCTTGAACAATAAGAGTAAGTAGCGTGTGATCCCAGCTACCTCCTAGCCCCCCTTTCTCTGCTCAACTTCACTGGTTCTTCTTCGTATCCGGCGTTCGTTGGCCGGAATAAGGACCGGTACCGGTATCGCAGAAGCACAGAACAAGTCAAAGCTAGCGCACGTGGCTCCTTCGTGACTACCCGATGCCAACACGATGTTACGTTATTCAAATAGCTCCGCGCTCTCCTCTCGCGATCATGTTCCGCACTCTTTCCCGCCTTCGTTCCATCCTCTCCATTCTCCCTCGTCGGTTGTTCCTTCGTACTCGCTCGATCGCACGGTCTCCACCCTTTCTTCCTTTTGCACGCTACGCTCCGCTATCTTTCTTTGCCCTCACTCTCGAATCTCCTTTCTCCCGTTGGGTACTCCCTGCTGTGTTTTCTCGCTCTGTCTCGAGCGCAGCCCGAGCTCTCATAAAAGCCCACCGATAATATCGCTCTCCTCTCCCATCTTTATCTCGTCGCGTATATCTAATATGCATTCCGTTGGCGGGTGCTCTCGCATCGTCTTCTCGTTTCGTCGCATCTTTTTTGTTGCTGTACAGTCTGTACGTCCGTCTTTCTCTCTTGGTTTACTCCGCTTTAGCCATCTCTATGCTTCTTCTTATTCCCGATTTTTGTCCTCTTCTTGTTACTCGCTTCTGTCTTTCTTCGTACAGTCTTTACAAGGCGATCGAGTTACTCGGCTAGGCGAAAGACGCTGCGTTGTTACTTCTTTTACTATCCCCGCTCCATTCGCACATCTTCTCTCGGCAATATAATAACTGCAATGCACACAAAAATCATTCGGTGCTTTATGTCCTTCGTTGTAACTTGAAATGTATCGCGATCTACAATCGGATCTATATAAATATATCGGATACCACCGATGCGGCAGCATGTGTTGTGTAAATGAATCTTTGATTATTATTTTTTATTATAGAAACGTGCACCATTGACGTACTTTTAATTGGGTTACGTATAAATTTTTCGTACGTCGATTATCGGTTTGTTCAGTGCACAGCTACAGAGTGCATGTAGTCATTTTGATATTGATATTGATATAGATTTAAAGATTCATAGATTCAATGGTTACAGATAAGAAAATCCTGCCTTAAAGCGGAAGATAAGCCTCTGGAAGACTTTCCACCTAGATAAAATATTTGTCGCATTTATAAAATGCTCTCCGGTGATGCACTCTACGGAATCATAGCACCGTAAATTATATTTTTATCTTATTATATATTTTTTTTTATATACTTACGTATATTGTCACTGATTTTATTATATATTACTCTGTTTACATAAAACTCTCGGTTCAAATACCCGTTTTTTCTGTACGCGAAGAAAATTTTCAAGGCTTTGGTGTAATACTTACTCGCGAGCTGCTTTATAAGTTACATGAAAATTATTATTTTTTTTTATTTACATATATTGTTTTTGCAATTAATTTCAGTGCAATTATTGCAACAACAATAAAAAAAGCTATAAAGTGCCATCATTGAAACCGTATTTTCTATTCAATTTATCTTTATCTACAATGATATCATTTAATTGTCTATTAAATTAATTATTATCCACTTGTTTCGATATTCTTACCGCAATTCTCAGAAATGCTTTTACAGGTAATCCGAAGAACCAGATTAGCCTTAAATAAATAATTGATTCCCCCCTCCCCCCATCACGGGGTGATGAAAGCTCCATGCTCCTACCTCCTATGCTCTGCATAATAAACATATCTCATCTGACGTAGCCTCCTTATTTGATGCCGTGATTCTGTGGTAAGTGCAGCATCCAGAGTTATATACAAATATGATCTACTTCACGTTGGATGGCTCATATAAATGTAACCCACTCGAGAATTTCCTATCTAAACTTGATCTATTTTACATGAACTGTCCTAAATAAATGTAGTTAACTCGACATAGCTTATCCTATATAAATCTACCGACACTTGGCATAATATTTCTTATATATGTGACCCACTTGACATTAAGTACACAGATAAATATGATTCACATGACATAGAATAACCTATAAATCTCGATTATTGTACACAGTGGTATCACTGCCGAGGTATTTTTTAAATATAGAAATAACAATAAAATTTTATCGCAGTTAGTACGAAAAAAAAAAAAACATAAGAAGCGCCATAATTTAATAACAGTTATAATGTTATGGGGAATTTTGTGAATGTATACACTCCTAATCATTGATTCCTGGATATCTTTGTTATTTAAATGACGGATAGGTTTGTCGTTAACCAGGCATCAATGACGGGCAATTTACAGTCGGAAATTCTTCTTATCTCTCATTTATCATTTATCCTCATAGTTTTAATTAGATCCAAAGATATTATTCGGTATGATACATATTCCTATCAGATATGTTAGGTAATCGTAAGTCTCTTCTCAGATCTACGTCTTATTATACGTTACACGACAACGTTATTGCGCTACTCAATATTTCGCCATCGCATAAATATATTTCTGGTGATACTTTCCATAAAACATAAATACATTCGATCAGTGCTTATCTCGTTCTATAATAAACGCATTAGCACTCGTACAGCAGTAGCGATTTGCGGTACGCATGCGATCGTGCCAGGCGCACGATTCCTCGGGTTCTCTCTTAGCTTTAAATTGATCCTGAATTGTTTATCCGGGTACAAACGTGCTCGGGCCGCGGAATCATAATAAGTACGCGCGTTATTCTGGCGTGCGCGTAACGGTAACGTGCTCGACGCTTAGTTTCCGCAAGCTTATGGTCCCGGAGGACCATGGTACTGCCCGGTAGGCTGGTTGCTTCGGCACGCGGTACCATAATACACGGATACACACCTATGTGTTATCCATGTGGCACCGTGTATCGCACCCATGTATTTTGTTTTACACGCGGTGACCCAACCGATGCTCAAGAATTTGCAACAGATCGTGTTTTCGCATAGCACACACTTGTATACGTACCAATAAGTACATAAGTAATCAGGAAATAAATTGGTTAATTCGAAATATTTTATCGTACGTGACATTTTAATTAGAAAAACAATTATTTTATTGAAATATAATTGAAGGGTCGAATAATCTAAAAATTCAAGTATACAAACATTTGTTTATTTCTTTTACTTTCAATGTGATAAGCCTTTTACAAAATGACACATAAAGAGAGAACAAAATTGATCTTAAGAAGTACGACGAATACACAGCCGAATGGCCATTCGCAATGGAGGTACCGCTGGTACAAGCCCTAAGGGTGTTAAAAAAAAAATTTTTATTAAAAGAATTATGGTAAAGAAATAAATTATTTTTCTTTGCGTAGTAAATATATTAATATTGATTTCTATAGCAAAGCTACACATGTAAGAGCCAAATTGTTGTTTCTAATTATGTAAAAGAATCAAAGTTTAAGTGTAACGAGAGATATGATTGATGCAATTGACTTTACCAGGTCTTCTTGTTACGGCGGTGCAAGTCCATTTTAAATTCCTTGCCTACTTTGCTTTACTGTTTGACTCGTGACCATCGATTTTCAACTGACAAGCGTACCAACGGAAATGGTAGGTTAAGAGAGATGTTTATAATAAACGCAATGTGAAAATTATTGTCTACGAGCAACACGTGAACGAAGAAAAGTTGCAACATTAATTTTTTAATTATTCGGAACCTCATAATATTCAACGTGGATTAACAATCTCGGATACCAGATAAGCACTGCGGAGATTAGCCCATTGACATTATTGATGGAAAAAAAAAATGATAATTTTACCATTTACTGTATTTACAACGTGTTTATAAAAAATTATAGTAATTTTACTTCGCTTATCATCGTTCTCCGCATACTTTATCTTCTATTTTAATACGACGTTTATTTACGAGGTTTTCCATTACCTTGCCATGTGGCAGTTGTATCTTTTCGTGACATATTATTGTGTGTGTGTATTAAGTTTCTCCAGGCGATGCATGGGATCAAAAAGTGATAGTTTTATCGAACAGGTCAAACTACAGCTACGAGCGCGTAGTTAGTACAGGTAACTGCTTATATCGTTAGAACTAGGTACCACACCCAGTTAAATTAGAGAACGTAACAAGCGCATGGATGGTCAGCAGCTCTCATGTGGTTAGAGCTAGGGCACCGTGCTTGCCGGGCTCCGAGTTCGCCGGCCAGAGAAACGATCCTATCGTTTGCCTGTTTAGCTCCTAGGAAGCTGGCGTAATGGTCGAAGCTCCGGCAGTAGCAGCAGGACCATGACCACCACCATCAGCGTCAGCCTCGAGCGCATGGATCGGTCCTGGCGATCGTGCGGTGATTCAGGACAACACTGAACATAATTTACCGATGGTGGAAGGTAACGCGGTAGAAGCGTTTCGAGCTAGCGTTTCCTCGTTGTTTCAATCGGTTGTGTGCGCTACCTCGTCGTTCGTGTCTCGTTTCCAAGCCGGTCCGATCAACTATGGAACATCCCCGAACGTCCCTCAATGGCGATTCGGAAACGCTGGAATCCAACGGACGTGCAGCCCTTTGCACACATCAAAAGCTATCTACCAAACGGTTCAAGCCCGTGTTACTGGCTGGGTGTACACCTTTTTTGTTGTTCCACAGTTGATGAATGGGACGGAGATTGATTGATCATGCGGACAGACATTCATCGATTCGGTGGTGCTGGTTTATAATGAATTGAACAAATAAATGAACGGATCGTAACTGGACAAGAGAACAATGGGTCTTTGGTAAATGTTGATGTAGCATCGGTGGTAATAGGGAAGAGCATTGGAATTGGATGTTAAGGTGTAATAATGTTAACTGCGCCAGAAATGATCAAGTTGATAATGTGGAAATAATTGTGTGACGTGACAGCTGTCACCTGAATATCGATAAGCAACGTAAGCAACATGCTAGACGGAAAAAGAGGATATGCACGTAAAACGAAAGCTGTTATCAATATTTATAAAAGTTTTATAACATAAATTCTAGATATAATCTATACAGAGAAAAAAAAAAGAATAAAATAGGCTTCGAACGTAATAAAAAAATGTTAAATGTCAATTTTGCGGTTCAATCGACACCGATGATTAGTTATGTCAGATTGTTTGTTGCAAACATAACGAAGAAACGATTTTTTTCGATATTCTAAATGGATGACGAGGTTACAAATGTTTCGAATCGATTACAAAATATTTCAGAGCGATTACGAATCGATTCGAAAAGAATTTTTGATAGGACAAAAGTAGGCTTAATAGCATAATTTCCACAGTCAATCGTGCAATTTTCTCTACGTGTCATCTGTTTTTTTTTTCCTTTTAGAAGATTCATACCGACCGTCGATTCAAATAAAAATTTGTTGCCATATATAGCAGAGTGTTATCTATAATTCGGTTAAAAACAAACAATATATGGTCCACAAGTTGCTGAAGCTACCGTTACTTCCATTAGGGGTTCACTTTGGCCAATTCGATAGAATTACAAGCATGCATTCGCCGCTGTCTAGTTAACACCAAAAAGAAAATAATCTCTCTGGCTCTGCATACTCACATGCTAGAACAGTAATGCAATGGGTTGGTTGCGGTCAATCAGACAGAAAAGATTTACTATAATTAAGCCGTTCATAATTTATCCCGGATGCTTTACGGTTGAACGGTTGAATATAGTACCGTGCACTGACCCGGAAACGCCCATATGCAGTATGTAGAAGTCGTTGCCGGTCACCGCTCTCTGACACTCCACTGCGTTCGCTGGTCTCTCTTTATTCAAGTTTGATAAATGTGCTTCAGTCACTCGAAGACATGCACTGCCATTTGCCAGCATTGCAAACGTGTTGCTTCGTGTGTTACTTACCGCTACCGATGCTCGGTGTGCCAGCTTCGTTTCCATCTTGCACAACTCACTACCGATGCATTCGGTATAGTTGGTAAAAAAAAAAAAAAAAAAAAAAAAAAAAAACGATCATGCTATTCCAAAGAGTTTACTGTCCTAACCTTGATAATTAATACAAATTTTTTTACTTAAGGAAGAAACTGGGACCTGTTTTACATATCTAACCGGGATGCATGAAGTATTCAAGTTTAAATTTGACGAAATCGAGTCTTAATGCTTGTTTCAAAAGTATTCTTTATTTACATTTATCGGTCTGTTGTTCACGATAACAGATGGAGCTTTTCTGAACTGTTTATTCGAGATGAGATAGCAACAGTGTATGATGTAAGTGGAATACAACGTTCAGTTAACCATGAAACGATCATTGATCTACAATCCCAGATTTATGGTGCTTCGTATGTTGCTTTTGTCGTTATCTACATATGAAGATGCACGAAAGCTAGACATTTAGATTTATAACAGCGTGATTAATATTAGTATCAAATACTTCTACACGTTGTTATTTTGAACTGTCACGTATTAGACTTAACCTTGTAAGTGATTGGAGCGTTTACCTAATTTTGAAGTTAACTGATTTATATCCCAATCTTATATATTTCACATTTTTCTGAAGAATGTGTCGCAAGGTTAACATTTGATAGTGTCGCCCTTCAATGAAAATTCTTATCAATGTCGTATTAGGGCATTTGCGATCACATTCTTCGAAACATTGTTATTAATCTAACGAAATTAAAAAATGTATATAATCAACCTTGGAACGATTGCTTCGAATCTTTTATGGAATTACTATAAGAGTAGTAAAACTCTTCTAACAAAAAGGCAACCAGGAAGAAAGATCCTTTAGCTTAAAGAACCAAAATCGTTGTAATAACATTCGAAAGTTTAACGACTTGCGAATAATTCAAGACAGACGATGGATGTTTATTAACACAAACGCGTTATAGGTAGATACGGAGTCGTCGAGAGACAAATTTCAAATGCATCTATCGGTGTTTTCGGGTGGTGGAGAGGATAGATGCTTCCTATGCGATTCGTTTTTATCTCAATGGAACTATTCACCTTTTAAAATCAACGAATGCCAGAAGGAGAAGAAGAAAAAAAAATGGCAAGTAGAATATCGCACGTTGTTTCCTCATTCTTTCGTCATTCCGTCGTCCACGTAGATTCCTCAACGCGGACGACGTTATCGCATTAGAGACTGTTGACGCCGCTGTCAATGCTGGCATCTCGTTTGTTGCGGATCGATTCACTCACTCGAAGACGATTAATCGTTATTCCTCTTCTCTTTTTTTTTCGTTCCCTTAGTGCCCACGTTATATCGATTCGTTCTCCGATTACGTTGCAAATTGTAATTTGTCATTTATACCGCGTTTACTGTTCAATCAAGTAACCAAACGTTTTTAATTTATTTTTTTTTGTTGCAGCAGAAGATCAAATTTTGGTTCGCTACAGGCGGCGCTGGATTTTGCATCAGTCGGGCTCTTGCGCTGAAAATGGTTCCGGTTGCTGGGTGAGTTTGCGGCATTTTTTTTTATCAACCTTATCTTATCGACCAACATAATTGTTATTTTGTTAAATCTCAATTATCCGATCTTGAAATCAATACCCCACCTTTCGTTGATTCACTATATTTACTATAATCGTTTTCTTTTATTACGTCAGCCATATTATACCGATGGACGGTAAAAAATCTTTAATGTAAAAAAAAATTATATATTAGTCAGTGGAAAATGATTTCATAAAACGTAAAAATTAATCTTTATTTTCTAAAAATTCCACATTAAATGAACGTCGTGAATTTATCATTATAGAAATTCCATTGTTTAAAAAGCAATTCAATTATTTCCATACATCTGTTACGAATTACAGATTTTGTAAAGATATCGGTGAAAATTTTGATCTCTCGCTTGCAATATATTTTCATTGAACAAAAAATATGCGCTGAGATTGTCATAAAATAAATATTGACAATCGTGAGAAGTCGTCGATAAAATATTGAGATTTTTACAACTTTTAAATATTTTCTCGTGAATTGTTTTCGTTTTTAATTTCCGATTGGTCCACCGACAAATGAGAAACGGAAATGTGATTTGTATACAAAGAGAATTATTCGTAAGGAACGTGGGAATTCGCTGACTGTAATATACGAATAATTATTTATTGTTTCTCTATATTTCGTTAATACAATTTGCTTGTTATATTCATTTTATTTAGGTTTTTGTAAAACTATATTTTTTTATTTTCTTCTTCTTCTTTTGATTTTCTTAAGAAACGGGAAAATGACTGCAATAGTTTTTACGGTAATTCTGTACATCATCGAGAGGCAGTGCATCTACTTATTTCGCATGGTGTCTTCTACGGTGTACCATTACATTTTTTCTTTACTTCTTTCATTATTTATTTTTATTTTATTTCTGTTGCAACACCATGGGACTTGATCGGTTCCGCACAACACTAGTGGTTTCGAACCGAGCTGCTTGAATGCTTCCAGCGTGAACGTCGGTGGTCAGGTTGTACCAGGAGTCAGAGACCGTGAAAATGCTGTTTAAAGATCGGGTACGCCCTTGCCCCCTCTGCGCTCTTCTCTCCTGTTACACTTTTCGCTGTCTCTCAACGTTCATCATCCTCGTTTGAATCGCCTTCCCGTTAATATTCTTTTCCTAACTGTTTTCTCCTGCACACAGCTCCATATTATTCTCTCCTTCGCAACTACCCGGAGTCGGTGCTGACAACGAACATTCACGATTAAAAACGACTCGTCACGCTGAGAAATGAACCTCCGCTAGCTGCTGTCTGGGTAGCACCACGAGCTACCGAAACCAAAGGAGAAAAATTTAGAATCCAATAATAAAATCTCTTTTCCATCGTCATTGTCGTCGACTTGTTGAAATACCTAGAAGATCAATTATTTCTCCTGCTAAAGATAATTAAATTCCAGAAGTCACAGCGTATAAAGATCTAAAATCCTCAAGACATCGAGTTCGTATTTTTCTTGCTGCGTCTAATTTAATAAAATTAAATAATTCATCAATCATAAATCATAAGGATTATGCAAGAGCTTAATATATCTTGGGACAACCGCGTTGAATTTTTAACGACTACTTTTTCCTCAATCTTATTTTCTCATCCAGTCCTCGTCCTCGACGAAGCGAAACCTCCTCTTCTATTAACTTCGTCTCCCAGCAGTCGTTGCTCATCTCCAGTAGTCACGGGAGAAGTACCAGTAATGCAGTTTCCTTGGACGTTCTCGAGGCGGGCTTGCTCTCTTTATCCGGTTTTTTGGTCGCAAAGTTGCGTGCTTGAGCCCTCTCGTTCGCTCGCTGTCCGATTACCTGGTCGACTCCCTTATACGGTACGAGGATGAGCAAGGAGAAGCTACGAGAAACGACTCGCGACCAAGCACGAGCTCGGCCCACCAGCTGACAAAAAGCTCGGCACCTGGGAGGGCTCTTGCCTGGCTTGACGCAGTTATACTCCTGACATAGTTAAAACTCCATCTCGTTTCGTATTTTATCCGGCGAGTTCGGCGCGTAACTCGCAATGCTTCGTCGCTATTATCCACCCGGACCGTTCGAATCGAGTTCTGCTGTCCAGCGCACTCGAAAGTAGCGACAAACAGTAGCGACACAAGAGAAGAGAGAAGATTACTGATAGTCACCAAGGAGGAGAGACGAGTAAAGAGAGAAAATAACTAACGCAACCTGATGGCCCAAGCGACAAGTGCATCGAACCGCTTTCCCATTCAGGGACAAGCGACGGACAGACGGTGAGTGTCACTTGGAGTCTCGTTCGGTGACTCGAACCAAAGCGAGTCAACGCACCGCTGCCAAGGAGGCCCTCGCGTGTAGCATTATCCAATTTACTAAGCTCTCGGTCCTCTCTGCCTCCCCTTAGCCACGTACTTGTTTGTTATTATCATCGTGATTATTATTTTTATCAATGTTAACTATTATTATCAAATGTAATATCACAATTGATAGTCAACGCACGGAGAAGAATGTCAGTGAAATTATATTGCAGCTTGTCACTGTAAATAATGAGACTTTAACGACTGTGATTTTAATCTGATTCGTGAATTTAGCCGGACTCTTCGGCTGAGAGAAAACAAATAGGAGATGCGTTGACTCGCCATACCTGTATGTACGTTGTGCTGTTTTTTTCTTGCTAGAAGATGCAAGATGGTAAAACCGACGTGACATAACGCCCTGCCAACCGTAAGGCAATCTCCCTCTGCCACGATTGGTTTTTTAAATAAAAGAGCAGAACTGTGAACTGCGTCTCACAATTCTATAGTTCAACGTTTTCGTCTTTTAGCCATAAAATAATCTTATTTCAAATTTTTTAAAATAAAAATGGATTAAACACTTACTCCGCTATCAAATTGTAAACTTGTGTTACCAACTTAAAAAATTTGATTTTACGACTTGACGATCTTACGATTTTTATCCTTTATAAGTGACAACACCCGAAACCGTCTTGGAATGTGACTATGAAGAGCAGAGTGGAGGTTACGCGCTCTTAGGGTAGAGCCGAGGAGTGCGGATATTCTTGTGACTTATAAATGATTAACGTTAACTCTCACTAAAAAATGTTTTCTCTTTCCTGTCGCCGTTTATATAATAATGAATTCTCGGATTAGTAAGCTGTACATTCAAGATCACATTTATTTGAGTCAAACGTATAGGTTACCTTCGCAATTAACCAAGTTCAAAGAGTATGAGAAGCAGAGTTTGAAAAAAAAAAAAAAAAGCATAAACTATCGAAAGCGAAGAGTGCCAAGAGAAAATCGATATACATACGACGTTGATGAACGAAACCTCCCCAACTCCGACGACCCAAGCCCGATTCTTCTATCTTTATTATCTCGATAGCCTCCCAAGACCATACAACGTCGATTCAAACTCGATTGAGATTCCGCATAGTTTGCCTCCTCCATTTTGTTCCCCCTTGTCCTTCTGTAAGGACTTGTGATCGTCCCGGAACTCCTCCTTGGGATTTCCCAGTGGAAAACTTGGCGTAACCACACCGTGTTCGATCGCATTTTTTTTTTCTTTTTTTCAATTGGCTCTTCTGCAGCCTCTGCAGTCAGCGACGAACGGTCCTCGCAACCGCACACGCGCTCAAGCGCGCCCGTACGTTTCTAGTACGGCGAGGAAATCTTCGTATCCACTCTCACGGAAGAATCGTCGGGTCACGTATTAGATCGGAGAACGTGGAAGTGAGGGACTCGTACAGTCGTTCGATTTCTTTTTGCTGACTTCCTCGCTCTTTCTCATTCCACGAATTGCAGAGCGGAATGGAAAATGTGGTTTATTTTCATGTTTCAGAATAGTACATTACGCAACTCTTTCAGAATGTTGGTCATTCTGTACAGTGCTTTTTGACATGAGTGCGAGAAATAGCTCAATTTTCGACAATTAATCAACGTTTTCCCACGTCACATCATTACACCATCGCGTCTGCTAGGTTAGCAGTTGACGTAAACAAAACAGTTGTGTTCATTCCTGTCACATGGAAATTCTTGACAGAAAAACAGAAAAATAACAGTGAAGGAATGAAATAATCATAATATTAGAATGAAGGAATATAAAAACAGGGGAGGAATGTAAACAGCTGATTGCAAAACAAAAATGACTCGTTTTCTACCATGGAAACGGGTCAAAATTGAGCTATTTTCAAAGCACGTGTGTTAAAAAGATATTTTCACCAAACTGTCTCATGTTATTTTGCAAGTAATTTGACTGGATGAACTCTTTTTTTTGGGCTGGTAAAATAATACTTTTTCGCGAAAGTAGTACAAAGCGAGATGAAACATTTTGAAAACGACATGCACGTCGACTATTCCAAGTCGCGCAGCATTGACGTTGCGCGTCGCGTTCTCACGTTAAGCCCGTCATGACGATTTCGATACGAGATCCGATGAAGTATCTTGAAGAGAAAAAGGATCGGGCCTCACAGGTGCTGCAGACATTATGGTCGCGTCACGCTACGCAAGCCCTTGAATTGCACGACGGAAACGACGACGCACCTTCAGAGGCATGGCTTCCGAATCAAGGTCTTCCTACCCTGAAGAATACATGACAGCGAGGTTGCGTCGTGACGTCTTAGCCTTTAATCTGGTACAACGTTTCGGTCGATGACAATACCGATCGTTCCTTTTTTAAAAGGCTTAACATAAGAAACACGTTGTACGTCGTAACCATTTATCGTATTTTCTACGATTGATAGTTCTCGAATTAAAAATTATACGAAGATAAATATAAATATTTATTTTCGAGTAAAATATGCAATTGAAGTATCTGAAATCATTTTTTTTTGACGTTCTTCACAATCAGAGTTACTTTCTAATAATATATTTCATTTTATTTTACTTGTTTAATAATAATAATGTCGGCATTTTATTACAGAGTACGAATATGAAGTCGTCCACTTTATGTGGAATGCCTCATATATTTATCGAGTTAAGTATCGTTTAGTGAAAAGAAAACTTTTATTATAGCCAGTTAAATACATCTCGATAATATATATTTTGCTTCCTTATAAAAAAAGCTTTGTTTTCGTGAAAAAATTAATGAATATTCTCATATCAGGATATTCAACATGGTCCAAAATATGAAGAAAAGTTGTTTAGAACAAATGATCTGTTTTTGTATAACATTTTTCGAGAATTTTTTCGAGAAAAATATCGAGTAAACTCTTGTCAATTTCAACTTTGGATCCTGAAATTACTCTTTTTATTTTTACCGCGGTTGATCCGTCGATGACAAAATCACAATTGATCAATATACTTCCTCATCAACTTTGCAAAAGTTGTAAAATAATGAAGAAACATATTTGCAGTAAGGTTCTACTTTGCAACCTTGTTTATTTATTTATAGTCAGCTGAATACATTTTTCTTTACGTTTAATATATAAATATTGGTCGCAGATGATTAAATGCATAAACTAAATCTAACGAATAATCAACTGTAGATTTTCAACAAGATATATCCCATGTACATCGAGTAATTCTTAGAATTTGTTCTACAGTGAATTTATTTCTAAGGCATCCAATACTGTAACCACTCATCCGAATGCGACCATATTAATTTTGACCCATCTATCTTCTTATCGAGGCACATAACATCGTACATAGCAAGGCGTAATAAACTTCTCTGCTGTATAGGTGTAAAGACGCGGGTCGTAATACATAAGAAGAAATCCTCGTCGCATTCGCAAGTACGTCGGGGGTACTCTGAGGGGTTACGCAAACCATTCTTACGTTTTAGTCCATCGACGTACCATGAACACGTGTAGTTTGAAGTGCAGCAGTCGGGATTTATGAATGTCCACACATTTGGCGTATTTGAGCTGTTGAACCGATAGCACAGTTCATTGAGACCTTAACAAAAAAATAAACGTTTATCTACAAGCAATTATAGAATTTGTCCATTTTGCAAGTGTTTAACTTGCTTACAGCAAGTTGCTGTGGCGATGTTGTTGTGTACGATTAAGTTTGTAGAGTAGAGTCTGTGCAGAGTTTTATTCGGCCCTTAACCGTTAATAGATAATTTAACATAGCTTCAACTTTGGCTTAAATGTTATAAAGATATAAGGCTTTACAAATTCAAATATGCTTGATATTGATGCGACTAGGAATATGATTTGAATATGAATTTGTCAGATTATGAAAAATATAACTAAAATAAAGTTAGTACTTTAAATCCATTATCGATTAATGAGTTATGAATAACGAGAAAACGACATGGGATTTTCTTTGCTCATTTAGCGATAGTCGCAGGCCATAAAGGTCAGTAGGAAAATTATTTTTTGCCCTCTATTTTACATTAACGATGAAACTATTGCTTTCTCAGTTACATACTGTTTTTTCAATAAGCCACCAGTAAAGTACAAAGTACATATTAAAAGTGTGAATATTAAGTGAGGAACAATGAAATACAACAAATGTTGGTTGCATTTGGCTAAGGTAGATTTGTGGTGTTGACACGAAGTGGATAGTCGGAGTGTTAGCAATGTTAAAACAGCTCAGCTTCGGTATCAAAACGCATATTTTTGAGTTTGCGATTACCTCCTTTATAAATCGTTTTATGTGTACGATTCTTCACATTTGAGACCCTTGTTTTGTTGATATTCACGCCTTTGGCATCGGACCACATTGTGCCAGTTCCGTAACAAAAAACGACAATGAGCAGAATAGAAACAGTCGACATCATGATGATGTAGTTACGTTTGCAGGTGAACACTAAGTAAAAATCGAGTTAGGGAAGCACCATATATAGATGTCAGAGAATTGTTATTTCAATACAAAACGAAGCTCGCAGTTTTAACACTGCTTCAAGTTTAATAATCATCGCAGCGCTCAGCTGGATAAATTACGATTGCTTGCTTCAAATGAATACAACGTCGTAGGCCCAATAGTTAAAGTAATCTTTGTATTTCCATTTAATTTCCATTTAAGAACGTGATATGTAACACATTTTCATTATTTTTATCTCGCTCCACCGTAACCACTAATAACGCTATTATTCTCGCACTCCTTGCGACTCAGTCAATGTAGATTATTCAGGTAATTATATCGATAAACTGTGGTGAGAATAGTTAGAAATAGATAAGAAGGCAAGCGGAGTGCGGGGCAGGAATCGATCGTAAGCGAGCACACGTGCACAGCTTGTGACAATTTCACATGAAAACAAACGAGACATACTCTTCTTTGTCAATTTATCCGTTTTTTTCCTCTGATTTCGAAAACGACATACGCTTATAGTAAAATGAGAGACTGTATTGGGCAATATTCGTATTGGGCAAGGGGCTACGGGCACAGCATCAAAGTTGTCATTAAAAAATTATAAAGAATTAATATGACTTAAGAATTTGCCCAATTTATGCAAATATTCGATGAAAATATAATTTGTAGACGACAGTGAACTTATAATTACGTTTTTTTAAAAACATATTTATTACATTAAGATTTGTACAAACGTCAGTTTTGTTTTCGTTTATAATTAATATTTTACCATCGGATATCAACTCGTAGAGATAACGATTGCTTAATAACAATGCTTAATTGCGAATTTTCTGCGTATTGAAACTTTGCAAGATGACCGTCGTATACTCGTTCATCAATATTTAACTTTACAAACCTCACAACGACGCGGGAGAAGTATCGTCTATCGTGCTTCGTTAAAAGAGTTATTAACCTAACGAAGCTCCAGTGTTTTATTTTATTAATACATTTTATTTTGGTTTTTTTTTTCATTGTTCATTTCCGAGTCATATGTTTCTTTAATATTCACGCTTTGGGCATCAAACCACAATGAACCAGTATCAAACTAAAGTACGTTAAATAATAACAAAATGATGAATTCACTATCTTAAAGATGTATTCATGATCAGAGATTGATACTAGGCTAAATCTCCATGGTGGAAGCAAATATAACAGGTTGGCTGAAAAGTTCGTAGGCTAATATAGAAAAAATCTTTTTTTTGATAAAATTTGATTTTATTATTTAATATAGTTGCCTTCGAGGGCGATACAACGATTATAGCGGTCATACAATTTTTCGATACCATTTTTATAGTACGATTTGTCTTTAGCCTCAAAATAAGCTTCACTTTCGGCGATTACCTCTTCATCGGCGCTAAATTTCTTTCCAGTGAGCATTCTCTTGAGGTCTGAGAACAGGAAAAAGTCGCTGGGGGCCAGATCTGGAGAATACGGTGGATGCGGAAGCAATTCGAAGCCCAATTTATGCAATTTTGCCATCGTTTTCATTGATTTGTGACACGGTGCATTGTCTTGATGAAACAGCACTTTCTTCTTCTTCAAATGGGGCCGTTTTTCCGCGATTTCGTCCTTTGAACGCTCCAATAACGTTACGTAATAGTCGCTGTTGATGGTTTTTCCCTTTTTAAGATAGTCGATGAATATTATACCATGCGCATCCCAAAATACTGATGCCATAACCTTGCCAGCCGATTGTTGCTTCTTTCCACGCTTTGGAGTCGGTTCATCACATGCAGTCCACTCGGCTGACTGTCGATTGGACTCCGGTGTGAAATGATGGATCCATGTTTCATCCATTGTCACATATCGACGCAAAAATTCGGGTTTATTACGATAGAACAGCTCCAAACAATGCTCAGAATAATCAATTCGTTGTTGTTTTTGGTTGATTGTGAGCTCGCGCGGCACCTACTTTGACCAGAGCTTTCGCATACCCAAATATTCTTTCACGATATGTCCAATACGTTCCTTTGATATCTTTAGGGTCTCAGCTATCTCGAATAACTTCACTTTACGGTTATCCAAAATTATTTTGTGAACTTTTTTGATGTTTTCATCGGTAACAGCCTCTTTGGGGCGTCCACTGCGTGCATCGTCCTCGGTGCTCATTTCGCCTCGTTCAAATTTAGCAAACCACTTCTCAACGGTTGATTTTCCTGGTGCAGAGTCCAAATAATGTTTATCAAGCCAAGCCTTGGCTTCAACAGTATTTTTCTTCGCCAAAAAGCAATGCTTTATTAACGCACGAAATTCCTTTTTATCCATTTTTTCAAACTAACAAAAGTTGCTTCACTCAAAATGCTATATCTCACGAACTAATAGTGCGACAGCTGTTAAATTTATACACGTGCTTTTTGAAGGTTCGGGCTAATTAAAAATCATATGGATTTAATACTAGTGGCGCCATCTATGTGCCAGCCTACGAACTTTTCAGCCCACCTGATAGGCAGCTCAAAAAGTCGTAATTTCTGCGTCGTATAACCAGCCGACTTATAAAATTTCCATTGTTTGATCAAAGTCAACATAGGTGCTTGGTACCACATTGAAGACCAATGTACCGAATTCCAATCGAGCTACCATCCTATTACGTCGTGACCGGTACTGTTTTCCAAAGTCATTATTTTTACTTGATTTCACTCAGCTGCTTCATTACCGACTATTTCATCCGTGCCTTAACTTGTATTTTTCATATGTACATCGATATTGTAATATAATCCTGAATAGAATATCTTGGAGACTGAACAGATAATTTATCTACTTTGTATAAATATGCTTTCACGATTGAATTTTGACTCAGTATAAATGTAACTGCGTCTTCAAGATGATCATCGGTGCAGCTTTGTTCTTTATCCTTCTTTGTTTAGGGATTGATAAACCATTGCGTTCCAATGCCCAAAGTGTCAAGTTCAATGTAACGAATAATCCAGAGGATATTCATTTGAGTCTCGCATCAGTTAACGGTACAGGTAAAAGGAGAACAGATTCACAAATATACGATATCGGAGTTGGAGTTTTTAAACATTGTTCTTATCGTAAAACGATTATCCGTATGCGAATTAAATTATATTGCGCACAACCTATATACTACCTACCCTGTGTACTAATACAAGAATTGACTGTTTAAAATCTGAGATATCACGAGTACAAATTGTATGTTTCGTCTTTTATTTACTTGCGCACGTCCAGGTGGCTCATTAAATAAATCTTTGATTTTATTTGCACGAAGAGAAGGATCTAATAAAAATTACTATATATATTATAAGAAAATTGCTCTCGCCATTTGGTAGTATTTGCAGTGGCGCCATCTGTTAACTAATGACAGATTGATCAATAATTTATTTAATGTATTTATGAATAATTACCACGGAAACGGTGGACATTTATCGAAAAATCTCACATTTCTTGGAAGGTGGCGCCTCTACGAATACAACCAGTTAAGTTTGGTCAACGAACGAATCAACCGACCGAGTCTATTTCGCTTCCTCTTGAGGGTTCGTAAAAAGAAACTGTAAATAATGCCATAAAGACATTAGCGAACGTTGAATTCAATCTCGACGATGCTTCAATTTTAATCAAAAGATCAACCATTTGTAAATCGTATTAATACGAGATCCGCCCTCGTACTCGTGTCGCGGATATAAATATTTAACATCACGTTTATACGATGTGCTACGTACGTGCAAGAGAGACAGCAGAATTATCCCATCACGAATTTATCCGTCACGATCTTTCAGATAAATTACGAGAACGGTCAACTGTAGAATTGTCAGACGCAGTTCACCGTTATTTTTATTTTAATCGTAAAATGAATATTGCCAGAGAAATTTGCAGATTTTATTATCGAGCTAGAGGTAGCACATCGTCACTTGTGAATTCAACGAATTCTATAATAACTCGTAGTCGATCGATTTCTTGCTTTTTTTCTTAAGGTCTCAGTCATTGGTGCTCGTATAAGGGGCGTGATTTTATGCACTTGCTAAAACGCGAATGCTGCACCGAGGAATACAAGTGTGACTGGTACATCGATGCAGGCCAAATTAAGAATGGTTTAAAAAATGTCGACATTTTTCCTAAACGTACTTGCATTTGCGACGAGAAATTCTACGAGTGTGTTACGGACAGTGCATTGTACCATCAGAGAAGTATGATACGTTCTATGATGTCTACCGTACAGTGCTCGATAATGATCAGAAGGAATGTGATAACATACATATGGGTGGATTCAAGTACGTGGCTAGCAAACTGGCGAGCTTAGGAATAAATGGACTGCATAAAAAAACTCGACGAATTACCGGACGAAGATTTCCCGTTGATTTTACTTAGGTTTAGTCCATGCTTTTAACCAGCCGTAGTTTGGTTTGATTTTTTAAATATAAAATAGTACTCAACTGATAATAAATAAAAATATATAATAAAAATATGTATTCGAAGGATTATAATAAACGTTAATGATTTTTAATGAATGATGCTTAAACTATTGTTACCACTTATTATCGGTTTCGCCTTTATCAACAATATTATTTGTTTTTATATTGTTGGGTTCGTTAATAAGCAAGTTAATAAGTAATAATAACGAAAAACGAAGACGTAAAATTTGTCTCAACATTGTTTTCGTCCAACATCTCCGATGTGTGCTTCGCGAGAGCTCAACAAATTCGACAGATGATTTTGAAAGAAAAAAGATTGTAAAGCGAATCCCCTTAAGTTATTGCAATGAAATGAAAAACAATGAGAAATGAAGTTTACCGAATATGAAGTCGTTAAGAAAATTATAAAAATCAAAGTGCTCTAAAGCTCTTTCATTAATTCAGTATATTGGAAAAAAAAATGCCTAAGTCTACTTTTCCACGTTGATTCCTCATTATTTTCCACCTTTGACAAAGTATGTCGATTGATTTTCACTTCCTTATGGAGTAACTTTTGTCAGAGATGGAAAATAATATAAAATAATTGTTCGGTTCGTGGGGAGGAGCTAGTGAGGGGAAAAACATAAATTTTGACAAGTCTGGGCTATAATCTAGGATAAGTCTATAAGTTAACGGAGGTTCCACTGTATTAGAATGTAACTCTGATTATCGAGAACATCAACAAATTATTTGAGATATTTGAATAAAAATTTCGAATTGCATAATTTTTATTTTTCAAACTGATCGTCGTAGAAATAGAAACTTGACGTTATATATCGAATGTGAAATATTTGAAAAGAGAGAAATTGGAATGGATAACAACCTAGACATCTACCGTATTTTAAAGGCGAAGACTTTACGATACTACCGCGTCTTCATGTATTCTTCAAGGCAGGGAACAAACCTTGATTCGAAATCAGTGCCTTGAAGTTTAATCTCACCGAATGTGCGTCGTTTCCTTCGTGCAATATTCGAGGGGTCCGCGTAGCGTGACGCGAACATACTGTCTACAACACCGGTGGGACCAGACGCTTCTGTTCTTTCAGTTTCTCATCCGGATCGCGTGGTGAAATCGTCGAGGCGAACTCAACGTGAGAACGAGACGCGCGACTCCGAGGGTACACACGCGTACTTGCTTGGCTGGGCGCGATAATTGCGAGGGCGTAGGAAATGCTGCGCAACCCAGAACATAACCCATCGGGCAGGGACCTCGTCTGCTACTCCGTTTTACATCAACGTCAACGTCCATTCTAGAATTCTTGATCTTGGATTATTTTCACGATTTTAGTGGCTTGATTAAATTACTTGTTGAGGATTCATGCGAGTGACGAGTCTCGCAATCGAGAAATTTAATTTCTCTCACCTCTTACGCGTGTACAGTAGAAATACGCGAAAGATAAGACTCTGTTGAAGATAGATCGAGGGAATCGAAGATAAAACTGTCCCCAGAATCTACAACGTTAGCACGGATCTGCTCGTAAGATTATTATTGTTTCATTAAAGTTTACACACGTGCTCGGGCTCGCAGTCAAGTTCATAAATTATTCTACAACTCAATTTATTAGAGGTCTACAAGTAAATTTAATTCGTGATTTTGCAGACTCTCAAACGAAGAAACTTGCAGCACGATTTGTCGACGCAACGTAATTTTCTGCTTTGACATTTGACTGCTTCCGACATCATGATCTCACTATGCTGGTAGCACGTTTCTTATCGGGAACCTATCGATGCGTAAAACTGTATTGTGTCAACGTATCGTGCCATTCCACTGCTATGCCATCACCGTTGTCTTGCCTGTTCAGCTTGGTTATAGCGTTGATATTTGAAAATATACGGAACATTAAAGTAAAAATGGTAATAAAATAACCATAGAGTTGATAGCGCTATGGGTAATGACAGAGTAAGCACGTAGTTAAGTAGCGTCCTGAGATTTGAAGAATATTAACAAAGTATTTAAGTGAAAAATTCGGTTAAAAGTACTAACATTGGTTGGGCTGTAAGAGGCCTTGGTATAGATCAAGGAAACTAGCTGGATACAAAGAACGAGTTAGATGACAACGAAAACGGTATTTCAAAAATATAATCCAACTTTTAAGTAAAAAATCATAGTAAAAACAATGAGCGCTGAAGAATAACACAAATATTAGATCAATAGCTGATGAAACAGCTCATCGTTTTTGTATTCGGAGGAATAAGGTCCGGAATCGGATGATCTCGGATCGTATTAGTCGTCAGTCAACAAACAAAACGATATACACAATGAGGTAGTTCGGAGTGCGCTATAACGATTCAACGGGAGGATGGTCGATCATACTCCAAGCTATTAATTAACCGTGAACCAAGAAGAAGCGCCTCTTGCTCATCGCAATACATCCGAGATAAACGACTGATAGCCGCCTACGTACACGTACAATACACAATCACGTGCTCTGTAGGTACAACAACATATTATACATATTTAATCATCAGCGCCTCTTGCTCGCTCCTGTTGAACCATAAGATATGTCACATGACGCTTCCCTTTCTTTTCCTTATTTCGACGCCGTTCATCTTTGTCCTTTCTTTTTAGCTTCTTGTCTTTCCCCTTCTTCATCCATCTCTCATTACCTAAAGGCATTAAGGGTAACGTGGAATAAGATTCATCGTGTAACGAAAGTCGCTCTTGGTACAAAAGATCCACAAGGGATATTGCAATAACCCTTATTACCAACTTCCCACCAATAATAAGGAGAAATTATTGATTTATTAAATTTTCATGGATTCTAGCAATGATTTTTAAATTGTTAATTCATCATGTCGTTAATACAATTGAAATACTTATTCCGACAATGGCAAAAACAAGTTCTTGATGAAAATGAATATGTTCCTATAAATAAAGCGTTTATGCATAAACTGGTAACATTAAATTTAATATACAAGTATGTTGTTAAATTAATTAACGGTATACTAAACATGTTATAAACGCCGTGATCGATATATGGAAGTACTTTATGAGTGCTTTTTAATTGTATATTATTATACGCGTAGTATATAACAGAAACCGTAGACGAAAGTTTATTTACGTTAGGTAGTTTTTTTTTATAAGAAAAATAAACTAATGACCGGTTCGATGTATATTTTTTCATACAGATACGACACACATCATGGTATAATAAATTAGTTCCTATTCCACCAAGTAAAATGACAACATCGATACAAATTCGAAATTATTATCGGATTTACCATAATTGGAGTGTCCGGTATTGCCCCGTTTTTTTATTCTAGCGAGAATTTCATCCGCTCCCGAATTTGGACATCGAGCATATTGAACGAGACGATCTGTGTAAAAGTAAAAAAAAAAAAAAATAACAACTATTTGGCAACGGAGTCGGTCCGTTTATTCGCAATTAATAGTCGTGATACTGAAAAATACTCACATTTCCAGTGACGTTCATTTGGATCCGACAGATAGCACTTAATTAAAGCCTTAGCCGACGAACACTAAAATCGATTTAGCAACACATCTATAGTTTTATCGTGTGCTATATAAAACAAAATGTCGGAATATGTTAATTTTATCGAACAGACAGAAACAATATAACGCCGTTTATACCTTGACAATAATAATCCCGTAAGTCGCTATAATTAATCCCGGAGTCATCGTCTCGATTCTTGATTTAATCGACGCTGTCTCGACCTTCGGATCTTGTATAATCGGGATCGTGAACGGAGGTCAGTACCAAATAAAAAATAAATAAAAAATTCGATACTTGAGCGAAAAAAAGAAAAGAAAAAAAAAACGCACATTCAAGACGCACTATTCACGCGGTAGCGAGCGTCCTTTCGATTATTGCTAGAGCCTAATTGGATTCCTTTTCCGCATCGATTACACGGCGTGTATCTAACAGGCCCGCGGGTTGTAAAACCAATTTAGGCATTCCGACATTCGAGGAGGCGAGAGTCGAGCGAGGGAGCCGCGGTAGTGCGGTGATCTATGGATCTCTCATCGCGCGGTGGAGCCTGAAGAGCGAGTCGATGAGAAAACAAGTGCTAGAGAGTCGCTCCCTGTATATGTATAGATATAATATATATACATATATCTCGGCGTCTTTGAGGTTTTACGGCCGCTCTTCGTAACTCGTTAATACCATTTTACAGTATACTTATTACCATTACTTTGTTTAATGCATAGATATATACAAAAGACGTTGTCTATACGCGAGAATAATTATATCTATGAAATCTTAAAGCAGAGCACATGCATAAAAAATAAGGAAAGTACGGAACACAGTACGAGCAGTCGCGCTATACGGTGCACCGTAAACAAGCAGCTCACTCGCAATTCGAATAGCAACGCAGTTGAGGCGAGTTATCCATGGCTCTTTCGTTCGCCAAGTCGCGAGACAGCGCACGCGGTGCCGGCTCGCGCTCCGGACGCCCGTAACGTCTTAATTCCATTGAGCGCCGCTCGCGCTTTCCATTCACCGCCGCTGCTCCCGATGCCAGTCTCGTTTTATTGCCACCATATTCGTACGTACAACCGTTTCGTGCCGGGTAAGCATGCGATCGACAATCGATTCCTTACTATCCTTCGTTGTCGGATATATCTACCTTGGATCCCCCTGAGATCGTCGATCGATAAGACTCTGGATGTTGGCCCCTTTAGTTGCACCATTGCCTCACCTTCTTTCCTATAACTGACGCTTCGAGATAAGACCGGTAGCACGTGCTAGACTAATGCACTACTTTTTGAAATTACGATAAAACTATATTTGCCGGTTTTATGAAAATTTACAAAATATATGAGCTCAACACTTTTTTTTTGTTATTCCCGTCGATACAGATTTTATGTTGCAAGAAAAAGATTTCAAGTCATAACTTTGTGCTTAAAGTACGTTTCCTTTTCATGGCATCCGCTGGAATGTTTTTATTAGTTATATCTTCACGTTTCCACAAAATTTCCAGGTACATGTACTCAATTTTCGTTAATAAAGTGACTCAAAGGACCAATTTTTAAATAAATGAAATATTTTTTTTCTTTTTTACGTGAAATTATATTTAGCGGGAAATCACCACCTGAAGTGATGGCGAAAATCGCTTCGGTCCTATTGAAAATTCTATTTTTATTTTGTATTTTATTTATTATTTTAACTAAACGATTAAGATGTTTTATCTTTTTACCATAAAAGATTAGGGTCGTCTAATAACCTGAGCATAGATTCAATGATATTGAATAAAAACCCGAAAATCTTTGGACTCGTATACGAAAGAAATGATGTTCACTCCCTAAGAATCATCATCCTTTAAGATTGAACCGATATGCTCGAAGAATTCGTCAGCTTTTTGGAATTGTAACTTTTTTCACTAGATTAACCGATTCCTAATGACTCATGACGGGATTTCTCATCATGATGAATGTCTCCCGGACGATCACAAGATTTTTCAGTCACTCGTCTTGTTAATGAAGAATATTCTTGGAATTTTCGTGAGGGTGCGTACAGCTTGACTTTTCCCGTTCACATGGCGATGATGGTGCCGTGGATGCCATTCGCGGAGAGGTTGTCCGCCATTACTTACAACACGAAACTCTCGATGGACTGGCCAAAAGGTTGACATTGTCGGTAAAAGAAAGACGATCGAGAGAGAAAGAAGAAAGAGAGTTCAATACCAGAAACAGAGTAGGATACAAGGGAGTAAAGAGAGAATCAGCGAAGGATGAAAAGAAGAGTCTACGACTGTGGAGATAGCAGTCTCTCACCCACTTAACCCCGAAATTTCGATTTCGTCGCCAGGTATTTTAACGAGACCGATATTCGCGGTGTTTCGCCTTCGGAGCCTCTTGGCTTCCTTCGTCTCCACCTCACTCTTCTCCCTGTGTTAGAAAAGCCGAAAGGGGAATTGGGCGGCGGATGAGCAACGCGTCTGCTCCAATCTCATGGACCCAACTAAAGGCAGAGGAAGGAAAGAAAGAAACTTCGGAGCTGCCGTACGCTCGGGCAAATTGGAGAGAGAAGAAAAGACGGAGCTTTAAGCAAAGGCGGGATGCGGAAGGTCGAGAAAAAAGGGAAGACTGAGAAAAGGAGAGAATGAAGAAGCAATGAAGAACGAAAGAAAGTTTGTCTCTGAAGGTGCAGTTTCGTAGCTGCGGTTGTTGATGCTGAAGCTGCAAACAGCAAGAGAAGGTACGACAACGGCAGGGTGGAAGGCCATACCGAAAGAGGCAGAACCGTTGAAAGAGCGCCAAAGGTGAGCTAACTTTGGTATAGAGAATCGACGAGAGAGCCACGCGATTTCGGGACTAATCTGCCCAATTAAAAAGGCTATTGGAACCTCGCCGACGCCAAGAGACGGCCATTCGGCCGGCAGACCAACGACTACGAGGACCCGGTCAACAACGACAGGGGACAAGGACGTAGGACCCAGGAGAAAGAAGAAGAAGGGGTGTGTGCGCGCGGGGGAGAACGAGAATCCGATTGTGGTATTCGCTAATGAGTGCGTCCCACGGCAGAGAAACCGTGGACGTGGCCAAGACAACCATGCGAACCTGGAGGAAGGAGGCTACGCGGCGGTCCAATCGAATCAGAAAATGTTAATTAAGCGCACTAGACTATTTATTTCTTATCCGGAGCTCTAATTGGCACCGTGAAAATTTCTTGACCTTACAACGGTGGACCCGTAAGAGAGAAACAACGAGAAGATGACGTCGGGTATGGCAGTTTTATTTTCGTACTCTTTATCCCCGAAATGTTTCAGTCCCGCGCGTTTCTTCCTGTCAACATTTCGATTTCGGGAATCGTCCTTGAAGAGACCCGTGATGTTCTTATTGGAAGCTATAATTTTTAGTAAATCACAAATCATTCTTTTACTTTTACTTGTCGCAGATAGATTCTATTCTGAGATAAATTTGTACATTTTTAGGATTCACCAGCAGTCTTTCCTTAATTAATCTTCATTACTGAATCGAAATAATTTTATCCGCTTGATTCGTAATCCTCAATCACTTCGAATGAACACGTGCGTGAATTTATTCCAAATGACACGATGACGCAATGAGGTTCTATGTCATATTGCTTTTGGGACAGACCCTAACGCTCTTTCCATGTTCTACCCATATATTTATCGGAACTTTAAGTATTTTTACCTGCTTATACCTAATACGTGTATGCAATCGTGGCTGTGATTACCGAAATGATCATTATTTCAAATTGCATGGAATCAATTTCCATAATAAAACAAGATAGTCACGTATGTTAAATCGGATCTGTTGGACTTGCCAATGTCCTTGATAGTTCGGACTCTATGTCACTTGTCACTCGAACGACCGGAGACGGATTTCATCCATGACGGTTCTTCTCTCTCTTTCAAGAGAGATTGAGAGAAAGAGAGATAGAGGAAAGCAGAGAGTCGTTAGGTTTACGAGGAAGTCGGGGATCAACTTCGAGTCTTCTACAGCCACTCGACGTTCCCTCTGTTCTAACATAAGTCCATGGGGACGGGATTAATCGTCTTGTTAATGGATACTCGTTAATTAAACGAACCTCCCGAGAGACTTCGTCCAGAGTGAACGAACCTTTCAGCCGTATTATAACGAATCTGGCGTATGGCGCATAGATATTTACCATTCAACCGTATATAGTTGATAGTCTCTTGATCGAGTGTTGAAGGTTGCTAGTTCGTTGGAGACTACTGATTCGTTGATGAACACTGGAAGTTCGTTGGGTCTAAATATCTTGTTGGATCGGTAAACAAGTGCGGATCACGGAAAGTTGTTTGTTTTTTTCGTAGGCTTTGCAGTGAGTTCTTTATAATCTCGGAATTTCTCACCGTTTATGGTTTGTTGACGTTCTATCGTTGATCAAAATATCTTGGAAAGCTTACAAATTATATACTTAAAAAGTAAATATGTCGCTTCTGTATTTTTGTTCTTTTACATTTTGAAACGTTGTTGGAGTTGGTCGTGATTAGGTAATTATAAGTGATTACTTTTTTCGTTCCTTGAAAATGTTGACAGTTGGTCATAGTTTTTGACCCGAATCTCCGAATGTCTGCCGTTTTCTGGATTGTTGACGTTCCACGGTTCATTGTTCAGTTCGTCTTCTTTCCTCAATGGTTGACATTCTTATGTTTCCTGAAGTTTCTCCAAATGGTGTTTGAAATGTGCTAACTCAGTTTGAACATTAAAAAGTCTCAATTGGTCTTTGATTGCAACATTCTTCGTGTTTCAAAGTTTTTGAAATATCTAAGTCTCCGAAGAGTTCTTCATCGATCTGATTCCAATCGATTTGATTTCCAATCAAAACGGAGAGTGCTATGCGGTAAAGTGAGCATTCGTCATGTGTCAACGAAAAATCCTTTTCCCTCGTCACTGCGCGAACCAACGATCCCAAATCCTTGTCACAGGTCGACTCTAATATTCATCGATGATATCAATCGAGTCTCCGATTCTGGTAACGAACGCAAGGGCAAAAACGAATGAGAATTACCATATAGATTGTGCGAGTTCTATACAAGTGAGGATGGAGCGATGTCCAGTAGAATTATGCATAGAACTTGGACGTTTTTTTCTTCACTTCAGGGATTATACAACGTAATCTTGGTAGATGGCCCATTCTCACCTACAAATTTAAGGTGTTTCACCGTCCCCGTTTCGTCTAATCGTTTTACCCGACGGTAATTATTCTCGCATGAATATATTCATGAACCTTTCATGGTCAGTAGCAGTAGCTGTATCTCTCCCTCTTTATTCCTTCGACGAACGAATAGGATACCCCATGAATATATCGCTTGCGTAGTTGTTTCATATACAAGAGTCAAATTAATGCGTGGAAAATTGTACATTTTTTGGCCGATTATTAAAACTTTTACGTCGTTAATCGTTGAGTCTTTTTTCCACGAAAACTATTATGAAATAAATTTTGCATCACGCCCACCAGTCGTAAAGCTAGTGATATAGAAAAAAATATTTCTTATTATAACTTTGTGTCCAATAAAAAGAGGATTAAAGTTCATCAGGGCAAAAGCATCGGAGTCGCATTCGGTTCAACGATTCAAAGCAGTTCGCAATGTAGTTTTAGAGTCAACGGCGGCACGCCTTTAAGATATTTGTCCGGCTTGTCCAGAGGGACGTTCGGATGAGTCAAGCGCCGATATATAGGAGGTAGTACAAGGAGCTCGGAGGAGGCAGTCGTACTGATGCTCTCAAAGTTGTGACTACCTGTTGGCCCTCTAATTGGCTCGATTTATGTCCACGAACCGTTCGATACCGCGTTCGAGCGGGCGCCCCTTCCTCACCTTCCTCTCTTGTCCACCTTACTCCATCTTTTTAGTTTTGTTGGATTGACCGTCTTTCTCTCCTTCGTTGATTCTTACCCATTGCTTTGTCTCTCTCATGATCTACTTCGACCACGTTTGAGAAAGGAGCAGAGAACTGTAGGAAATGCTCGCTGCGTTGGACGCGAGTGAGCGACGACGCGGAGAAAGCACGACCGATTTTTCTCACGACACAAATGGCCTTATAGCTTATAGAAAAAAATTATGACGAGTGGTGCTGATGCTCACTTCCCTAACTTTGTCATGCTCGTTATACAGATTCTTAACGAACTACAAACCGACATGTCAATACCGTATTGATATATATTCGATCATTTTTGTAAGAAGTAAAGAAGCAACTAAAGTTTCTTTAATTTTTCGAATATTTATACTGTTATCTTTTTGATGTTTTTTATTGTTATTTTGCAACCTTATACAGACAATAACCATTGGCGGCTTTTTTTTTTTTTTAATAAAAGAGTTTTATAAAACCTAAATGAGAATAATATTGCTGCATTAAAGTAGAAACGGTACAACGATTTCGTTGGTAATAACTGATGGTATCGTAATTGTTGAAAAAAAAAAAAAAAATAGAATATTTATGCAGTATCACAATGAATTGCTTTTATTTAATAAAAAAAAAGCTTCAACTCTACGAACGTGTTCAAGACTCCGATCTTTTCGTTATAGTTTCCATCACTGGACACTGTTGTACTTAAGATACTTCACCGATGAACACCTAGTAAATTCACCCAACTTGTTATTTAAGTTTTATCGCAGGAATCCATTTTTCTGTATCGATTGGAGTCTTGACATTACTCTTTAAAAAATAAATGGGATCAAAGTTAACGATTTTTAAAATGATTTTAAGGTAAGGATATGTTGCCTCACGAATAAACAAAATTTGCGTAAATTCTAACTACTTAAGGGCATAAGAATAATAAATAGTTGACAAGAGAATACGCTAATACGAGTGAGATACTAAACTTAGAATACTATTTATCGCCCAGTTTATGAGTTAATTACAATTAATGTTTAATCTTTGTTTTTTTCTGTCTCTCTCGCTGTCACTGGATTTTCTATAACTGATGACATAAATCTATTTTTTTAAATACCAACGTAAATCCATTCTGATTTCGGTAGTCTTACCGTGAAGATTTAACGAAATTTATGAATTCTTGCACCTTTATCACGTTCCGTTATTATTAAATATGTTGGGTTATAAGAAGTTTTTATGATTTTTGGCGAGTTTAATATTTTTAATAAAGAAGTACGGCAATAATTTTTCAAATGCTACACTATTTTTGTCTTTATGGTATCGTTGCTACATGAAGTAGTAAATTAAAAGTGCAACTTGAATGATTTTTTATCTTCTTATCTAATAATTGTTAATTATTTGCCAACTGTGAATAAACTCAAAAGCTACTAGTGCGATTATTTTTTGACTTGATCCAGTTAACGTTGAACTACCTTAAATAATAACCTTTTTATTTAACAACATTGTGATTCCGTAACACATACCGGAGCCGGTTTCGTACGATAGTCGATCGACCGCCGTGATATGATAAAAATATTCAACGTCCGCAATGTTACAGAGCCTGGATAGTCCGACGATCGTATCGATATTTATTCAATGTTTTTCCATCGGCAAGGGCTATCATGTTTCTTCATTTTTTTCCAGGATACAGATAGTCATAAAGATGTTCACCCAAGAAATATGGATGACCGCACCTGCTCTTACCGATCCCCGCGCCTCGCTGTTAAATTGACGGACTCATACTCTGTGTGCGATCGTTCGTTAACTCAATGAGAAGTTATTTCAATGGAATCTCGTTTGTGCTTTTATGTCACAGAAATAATGAATGGTGAATGTTCAATCCAAACGTTTGTGTTTTACTTTTATGAACAATGCACCAATATAATATATATTTATCTTAAAAAACGTCATTACGAATATTACAACTGAATATAAAAAATAATTTTTTTATTCACCGATTTAAAACAAAAATAAAAGAAATTTGATATTTTGAGAAATTCGACAATTATAAAACAACTCTATGGGGAATCGCAAGTCGAATGCTGGTGCTTGAAAATGCAGGACTACATCGTATTTCTCCATTCCGCTGATCATCTCAATTCGGCAACATTCCGGTGCATCGCCGAACGGTCGAGCACTCATGAATGTCTGCATACGTACATTATAGATGCTTCTGTTGGTTCTCGTTGCTGTTAAGGTGGAACGCGTGGAACACCTGCCGTTGACCGGTATGCTCGTGTGCTGAGAGGGAACTTTGCTGTGCGCACTGCTCGAAGCAGTGAGCTCGCATACGGCTTTTGGTATAAATTGGTAACCGCTTTAGCGTCGTTAAAGCAGCCGCGTTCGCATTTATTACCGAGAGAATACCGAACGTGCCAGACGCAGCACCAGCAAACACCGGTAATTCGAATGAGCTCTCTAACTTGAGAGGAAATCCCGGTACCGGCACACGACGGCAGAAGCTATTACTTATTTCCATTGCTTATTCGAGGGACTCGAGGAGCCCAACTCGTTCGTCCAGCTTGTATCAATTAATTTTCAATACACATCGCATCGGATCTCGCTTTCGCTCGTTCTCGGATTTGCACCATG
Organism: Cylloceria caligata; assembly: GCA_963942595.1. Lineage (NCBI taxonomy): Eukaryota > Metazoa > Arthropoda > Insecta > Hymenoptera > Ichneumonidae > Cylloceria > Cylloceria caligata. Next base: position 1,524,152 of record OZ012708.1, on the reverse strand, counting down.
AGCACTTTTAGCACAGGGAGAAATCTTATCGTACCGTCTAGGGCACGGTCTTTGGTGCGAAAGTCGGCATCTTCGATGAAACGTAAGTGCACGCTGAAGCGAATTCTCGTATCGGATCGAAGATCCACCTTGCATTCCACACTTAATTAGGGACCGGGCACTTTATAGAAATAACGATATATGTTTTATATACATGCTTAATACGACTACGATATCGCACTTGAATGCATATTTATTTTCCTTTTTATGTAAAATTTATTTATCTCTGAAAAAGTATGAGCTACCCTTTGACAAGTCCGAGATTTAATGACAATTTTTAGACCATATATATAGAAATAGTTGTTGTAAGTATGATAAAAATTATGGAAAATCTCACATTTGTTGACCAGTGGCGCCACCACGAGTAGATACTACCAACTGATTATTAAAAGTTTTCCTCAGGTCATGTGATCATTTTTCTACCAGATCCTTCCCTCCTCCGTGTGCACATTTATTTGTATATGTTGTTATGAATACGTATAATTAAGAGGACCGTGTTCCTTTAAAATCATAAACATGAAATTAATTTGCAATTGCAAAAAAAAAAAATGCGTTTCGATGGTTCTATTATACAATCTTTAAAAGTAGGTAGAACATTTTAATGATTCAAAAATATGACAAAACAATAACGAGAACTTTTTGTTTCCGGCTAAGAATTACGGTTAAACGTAAATATTATCTTAAACTGGGGTATCGTCGATATAACAAAAAAAACCTTAGCTCTTGTAAAAATATTATTTATTTCTTCTGAAAATTACGAATCACGTGAAAAATTGTTTTGTTAGCAATACCTTAATGTTTTTTTACTAAAAATCGGAATAATTGTTGATTATTTGATTCTCTGATTCAGTTGCACACGAAAAAATCGTTAGTGCCGCGTGTGTTCAATGGATGTTGAATCTGTGACTCAAAGTGATAATTTTATTTTGTTTGAATTCTTCGTCGAGTTCATTATTGATTGTCAAATCAAAGCCGGTTCTTTATCCTTTATCTCGTATTTCTCTGGGTATATTCTGGATCTCACGATACTAACTTTCGCTATAAACACAGGAGATAAATACCGATCGCGTAACGATTACTACGGTTGAATCAATGTGCATATAAACTTGGTGAAACGTATCCACTTGTGGCTATTCACTCTCATCCTCACTGTCCGTGACTCTCACTCTCGTTCGTTTACTTACGTTCCCTATCTCCTTGGAGGGTTTCCATTTACATTGCACCTGTCGACTCAACAAAACCACTTCTGGCGACAACTTTAAACCACAATCTCAGAATGTTTTCCATATCTCGTGAGATACATACATAAAAAACGCTCAAATTACACGAGTTTTATCGAAGATTTTGTTACATACAATTTTTTCTTTGTTCTAAACTTTTAGGCATTAATTTCTTACCACAATAACGATAAACTTATCTGACGAAGGACGTTTCAAGATTTACGTCACGTTTCTCCTTGAAATACAAGACGAACTAGTAAAATTGTGAAACTTGACGTTTTTTTTTTCTAGACTGCACAAATTATTATAAAGTTTGCTTCCCCATAGAGGAAAAAATGTAAGATTTTCATGTTAAGATACTAGGATAAGCTTGAAGACGATGTCGAAACTTCACCAATCGTACATCTTTCGTCGCTGACTAATGTCTCTTCTTCTGGTTCACCAAAATCATCTTGAGACTCTTGAATTACTCATATTAATCTCGTGTTTCCTTGGAGATGACGGTCGGTGTTCAGTTTCTCAGTCGTCTCCTCAGCGATTTCGTCTATTATAAATATTGGTTACTTTTTTCTTTAAAAAATACGGAGATGAAGAAGACACGCAATATGTACGCTGTACGCATAATTTTACTTATTTGATGGTCTTCTACCGTTCGCTACAGCAGCAACATTTTGAATATATGTTTTTTTGCTTTATCAACGACGTTACGCAATTTTGTCGGCTGTATCATTATGTTGATACGAATGTATGCAAGTGAGGGACCTAAGGAAGAGTCCGCGGGAACATCAAATAATGCGCGAGCACCGAGAGCGTTCAACGCTGAACATCCCGGGTGGACCGTAATGCGCAGCTTATGAGATGAATTAAATTAAGGATTCATGCATTCACCAAAGAAGGAGAGGAAGGGGTAGACAGATCTTCCTCTTGTAACGACTTATACGCGTCGTACTGTATCCCGAGTTTGTTAACCCTCATCTTTTTTCTTCCATTTTGTTCTAACCTAATAGGTTACCTTAGGATCTCGTACTTTTGATATGCTACGGACACTGCCATCATCGCCCCGAGCTCATTTAGTTCGCGTTGTCATTATATTTCTCGTAGACGCTCGCAGCTCTTAAGTTGATTACTGCGATCATCGTTCATTCCTATTATCTTTATAAATCGGATTGCACCGTGCGGTATAATTGTATGAACCAAGAGATACGTCGTCGTAGATTCGCTCATTTTTATAACGAATAAAAGTGATTTTTAAATTAATTTTTTATGTATTAATGTTTATGATATTGGTCAGAGCTTAAAAGAGGATTGAAGGACCTGAAATTTATACCAATAAAATTGTATTGCAATTGCATTAACGACACCTTGAAACTGTGTTGTGTTAAGAGGGAAACCATATTACTTCACCTTAATTCAGTGTGATTGCCATGTACAGAAATCACTTTAAAAAAAAAAATATTATCTTAGATTAACAATCAGCAATTTATTAATGAAAATAATTATCCGTTTATTTGGAATTAAATATGTCAATGACAAAAACTAAGGTTTTACTAATTTTTCAATAATTATTGCTAATCTCTGCTCATTTTTTCAATTAAGTATAAAACGTTTGGACATAAAAATTCATCGATTAGAAGAATAATTGAGACATATTAATTTTTTTTATCATCTCGTAAAATATTTCCAAGGATATTCATTCGTTGATTAATATTTTTTTCATGAATTAAAATTAAAGAAATTGTTTTTTTACTTTTGTTACAGCGGTGGAAAGTTCATAACGGTTGGAGACCGAATAAGGTTACCCGACGATGTGACAATGGGTTACATTATTGAGCACCTACTCAAAAAGCAGCTCACTCTCGTCGAACAGTTTCATTCTCACCTGGAGCCAATGAAATTCCTTAACAAGGACACGTTTCATGAGCAGGTAAGAATGCCTTGATTTACCAGATACGTACAGAATTTTATAAATCTAGAGCTGATTAACATGTTTTAATTCTGTTTTTTTTTGTCTTTTGTAAAACTGTCGAAAATTTATAAAAATATATTTTTTTATTTACAATGCTTCCTAAAGTTTATTAATTTCCGTAAAGAACATTTAGACATTTTTTTTCTAAACAACTTATCTGTACGTTTTACACCATTTGGTGCCGTGGCCTTTAACCGATGATCCGTTCACCGATGCCGATCTGCAAAAATGTATCGACGCCGGTTCGCCAAATATTTCTCCTATTTCCGGCGTGGCGTTAAACTATTGAAAAAAATATTTTGATGAACAAAACAAGTATTCTTTATGAGGGAGCTAAGTGACAAAATTGACGAAAAATTAACTTTTGCTTAGCGCGACTTACTATTACGTTTTGAAAAATGACTTTTTTCAAATTAACATAATTCATTGAAGAACAGATAAATATGTTTATCGCTTATGAGCAACGATTTTCATTTAAAATTATTATGACTTTAAGTATGTAGGGTACTTGCGTGCTCTTAAGGCTCATATTTCGATGAATGAGATACCGGCAAACCGGTACGGTACCATTACATACGTACGCTCGTCTTGGCTCGACAGCCTCATTTAATTCGACACGGAGCAAGCATTACAGGTGAGCTATAGACGCGCATAGATCATCGTGAGATTAATGCTCGCGAAGAGAAGGACGAGAAACCGAACGGTCGTTGGAACACGTTCCAAGAAAGGCAGCAGCAGTGTTCTTCACTCGCCGACGCTGTTACGGCCATTATCTTCGGTAACCGACGCGTGATATCAGTTCAAGCTGTATATATGCATACCCGCGATCAGCCCTCGAGATATCTCGATAGAATCGGGTCGCGTTCCGGTCAGCGTCGCACACCGAATATCGATTATGAGAAATAGAATCGACGATGGTCAACGCTCCCTCAAAGTTGATTTTTTTTTCCTACTCTGTATAGAACAGAAAAGAATATATCATAGTGTAGAAGAAGGGAATATACAATGATGATTCGTCTCTAAATAGCACTTATCTCACTATCTACTGTAAATAATAATATATCTATCGATTCGTGTATATATTTTCAATGATTCTTTTAAAAATCCATTTTGACTAATAATGGATTGTTCTTGGCGCTGATAATTGTTATACTATTATGAAAAATCACACAAGAAGAGAATATACTTTGTTAAAAAATATTGTAAATCTTAGCATTTATCTCACTATCGACTGTATATTATAATATATATATTTATCGATCTGTTATTCGTGTAGATTTACAATAATTCTTTTAAAAATCCATTTTGACTAATAATGGATTGTTCTTGACGCTGGTAATTGTTATACCATTGTGAAAAATCACACAAGAAGAGAATATACTTTGTTAAAAAATATTGTAAATCTTAGCATTTATCTCACTATCGACTGTATATTATAATATATATATTTATCGATCTGTTATTCGTATAGATTTACAATAATTCTTTTAAAAGTCCATTTATCCTTATAATGATTTGTTCGTGGTGCTGGTAATTGTTATACGATTATGAAAATCACAGAGAAACAGAATATACATTGTTAAAAAAATATTATTAACTTACCTGTAACGAGTAATATAAAAAAAAATTTATTCTACAAATGAAATAAATTATTTTTTTATCTATTTAAACATTTATTTTCAAGCTCAATAGTTGATTTTTTTCAATGGATTTACGAATATGATATTGAAAGCCGAACGACATATTTGTCGACTTAAAAAAAAATCAATTCGCGGTAAATCAGAAAAAATGAATTGCAATTTTTTCAAGGTCTTGTTCTCTTCTCATTTTATTTCGCTGTGAGCTCAAATTTCTGCAGAGCATGCAACCATCTGCATAGTGAATTCGGCTCTCTATCGAAAGCGTTCTCTTTTCTTATCTTTCTTTTTATTTTTTGTTGTTTTTTTTATAAACGCATCGTACGTGAACCTCACGCCAACGAGCAATGAGGTTTTTATGGCTCGACGCGTAACGCGAAACGCTTAGACGACAAATATTTTTGTTCTCTTGTCGACCAACATACTATCGTATCACTGATAAGAAACCTCTGTATATCAGATACGATTCAGGAAACTTCAATTCATACAAAATATATTAATTATCGCTATTTTCTTTATCCATCCTTAATGTATTTTATATTTAAACTAAGCAACATGGTTGCTAATGTAATCTTTGCTTCTCCCTCTTTTGTACTTGATAACCAAAAATTACTTTTATTTCGAATATTCAACGATTGTTGTTGCTTCGTCAAAAAGAAAACAAAAAAATATTGAACCAAGACCCATTGTCTAAGCAAGAAAATTTCGACTTTTTGCTTCCAGGTATCGTTGAGTTACTCCAAGGGCCCGAGGGATGATTGGAACGTCGTAAAGATCGACGGCTTCGACGCCAAAGAAGATCCGAGGAGGTAATTTAGCAAAATCATTATATTTCTTACTGCTGCCTTCTCATAGAACCTCCTAGCGATTATCTAGACTATGCAAGTAACAGCTAGACCAGTTTATTACTACAGAGACGATGTGGAGCAAGGTTTCAAGTTTTTTTTGTCTTTGACCTTTATTCCGAAGATTTATTTTCTGCTACATTTGAAACGAAATTTCCTTTTTCTTTTTACTTTTTAAAGAATAATTCGAATGCTTATAGTCCCGGAGTAAGCAATACTTTTGTGTACGTATCACAGTGCACAAAACTATTTGTTTTTGTTTACAGAGCTCCAAGTGAGCGTTCATTAAATAATTTAAAAGATAGAACTTTCGCAAATTCCTTCCTCAATTATTATCCATTTTTCATCCAGCTGCTTCTATGTACAAGTATATCCATCAAGTATATTTTTTTTTGTACAGTTTACTTGTTAAAGAATTGACAAATCTGGTTGCTTAATTAATTTTTAATTAATTCCTTCAAGTAATTTGATCCGATATTTATAATGATTCACAAATGTAGAATTTAAATCGGACCTTTCATCACGTGTCTCGCACCCTGAGTTGTGTTTCCCAAAATGTTCATCCTACTGACCGAACATTGATGTTATATCTTGTAATTCGGAAAAAGTGGAATACATTAGAAACAATCCGAAAAAAAATTCGGGACGTCCGGGCCGGGTTTCGAACCCGGGATCTTACGATTGTCATTAATTAATTCCTTCAAATAATTTCACCCGATATTTATAATGATTCACAAATGTAGAATTTAAATCGGACCTTTCATCACGTGTCTCGCACCCTGAGTTGTGTTTCTAAAAATGTTCATCCTACTGACCGAACATTGATGCTATATCTTGTAATTCGGAAAAAGTGGAATACATGAGGGACAATCCGACAAAAATTCAGGATGTCCGGGTCGGGTTTCGAACCCGGGATCTTACGATTGTCAATCGACAGCTCTCACCACTGAACTATGCCAAATCGCTTATCACTCTTAATCCGAATTGTCCTCATGTGTTTAATATTCTACCACGTTACAATCTATATATATATATGTGAAACTTATACATTCGCTTGCCTTACTATGGTATATTGATCAATATTGGCTTTCTCGTAAAGAAAAATGAAAAAAAAAAGCAATGCACAAGGTTCTACTTTGCATCTTTGTTAAAAAAAAAAATAAAGATCTTGTGACACACGTGCACGCACGCATACAGAATCGAAAAATCAAAGTCAATGTATAAAAATTAGTAGAAAATAAATATATTTTAGAGCTACAAGTATACAAATAATTTATCAAATAGTCAAAGATAAAATTCAATGTCGAAAAAAGTATTGAAAAAAAAAAAAGAAATCTTTCGTACACCGACGACTGTAAAATATGAAAAATGTTAAACATGATACATATCGCGAGTAGCGTGTACTTACGATACTTGAAAATCGAGCAAGTCAGTACCGTTTCTTTAGTCCCCTTTTTGTTACTGCTCTTCCGACTGCTGGCATTCCACCGCGGTGAAGGCTTCAATTATACTTGTGCAATTGCAAACTCCGCGTGGTAGGATAGTCGCCGCATAGCAGCAATGAGAGGAATATATGAGTTTGGATCTGTGCATGTACGTGGTAGAGTACAAGACGGAGAGGTCGTGTAATAATAATTAAGATATGGACCCACGCAGCTCGAATAACTTTTAATTGACTTTGATAATAATTGCCGGGGTAGATCCCATGGGATCTTTCGATTTTTTCTGTATCTTTTGCCACTCCGACCTTATCCTCGTAACTAATTTTCCTTAACTTCATTGAACTACAACTCGAAATCACAGTCACATCCTTTCATAAAGTTCGATAAAAACCAATAAACTGAGGTTTAAATTCGACTGTTGAAGATCAATTGTACTATTTTTTCTTTGTATTATCATTGAGAACATTTTTGTGATTGTAAATTTTTTTGTCGTTGTTGAGTTTTCATTGGAATTGAGTTTCGAACGAGGATTTTTTGCTTCTCCAATTTTTTTTTATATCTCAGGATCAATTTTGTAACATAAATTCAGTATCGCTGGAGGAAAGTTAGTATTTAATTTGATAGAAATCGATTGATGGATTAAAATTTCATGAAAATTTGAATTTTTTAATAATAATCTGTGATCGTTGTAACTTGATGAAATTTTGAGATATCGGGATAAAAATTTCTACGTAAATAGAACATTATTGAAGAATATTTTGTGTTAAATTTAACCAAAAAAAAAAAAAAAAAAAACAAACGATCAATAGCTTTCGATTAAATTAATTTTTACAATTTTCGAAAAGTCTATGATTTCTCTATTTCGTGATATTCGTTGAGATTTGTATAAAAAAAAAAAGGATTTTAGAGAATATCTTACTCTTGGAAATGTGGAATTGTTGAGCGCGGTATATAGATAACAAACGTGAAAAGTAGAATCTTGAAAATTGCTTTTTAACTCGTTCACACAGTTGATAAAGCTTTCTGTATGAAAAAGACAAAATCGAGGAACATTTTTTTCATAATGATTTGTAAATAATTAACAAAATTTAACTTTGTACACAATTAAATAATTCGTATAATTCATATAAAAATATCCGAGAATTATTAAGCGAATTTAATTAATCGATAAAATGTTTTAAAAATGTATTTAACATGTTGCAGATTCAAGTCCATACACTGTCAGCTGTTTCCGCACGTGGCAAACTGTCCGCACAGATGATTAATGCGAACGTCACTAAAATAACTGAAACATTGAAATCTCAAAGAGAATTTCATAAAAATCGTAAAAGTGATTTTGTAATGAAACGATTACGAGTAACCGAAGAAGTTTGAATGATAAAGTGATTCCGTCAACTGCGAAAAAGAAGAAGAAAAAAAAACAAGAATCCCCGACGTGAGTAGGTGGCCTTAATCGTGTCCTGCGTTATTCTATAAAAAAAAAAATAAAACTCAAAAATACTGAAGACAGTATCCAATTCGTAGAACTTAAGCTTTCTAATTTTATATCGAGAAACTTAAATTATTTTGTTTTTTTTTTATGTTATCGAATATCCAGGAAAAAACGTGATGGAGCGCTTTGATACTTGATATTTTTTTTCTAAACTTCTTCGATTATCACGAGACTTTTGAAAACACATTCTTTCATTTTTTTTTACGATGTTTTGTTGTAGATAGTTGTACATAGTCCACGCGATTTTCCGAGTCGCGAATCCTCTCGTTGCATCAATCGTGATATAGATGTAAATAATATTTGAAAAGTAATGGAAAGAGATTTCCGAAATCGCAAACGGGCTGTCATATTTATATGCGTGATAAGGTGGGATTGTATTTTGGTTTTTTTTTCTTCAATACAATAAAATACGTTTTATTGAAAAAAGGGGGAAAAGCACCACTGATTGAAAAAAAAAAAGACAATGATAATTCATACCGAGAGAGGAGGAAGTAAATAATTTCATTAAACCTTTGTACTTTCTCCGGTGTATACAACGAAATAATTTACGTGTACGGAGATAAGATAATGAAATGTGGGTATCTGATATAAATATTTGTAGATAAATATATAAATAACGATCATGTCAAGTGTACATAGTAGATCATTAGCGTGTATCCTGAAAAAGTTATTTTTTCTCGATCATAAAAGTATAGTCAATAAGTAAATGATGTCCTTAAGCTAGTCTCCTCAAGCGGAAAAGTAGACAGCTGTACAATGTGATATGTAATGCGTACGAGTGCGTAAATGCTTTATAAAATTTTTCTTTTCTTTGTTTCCTTAAACGAATTGATTATTTTTATTTTTCAAACGAATGAGCAAAATTTGTGGATGATTATAATTTTAAGAGTGCAATAGAACGTTTCAACTGCGACGTCGCAATCGATATTGCAATTCTTCGAGAGAAGGCGACGCGACGTAAGCTCTGCAGGCTTTAAAACTGATTCGCGTGACGAGTCCGAAAAATTTAAATAATATTATTATTAATATTAATAACGATATATCAACGGTATAGATCGAAGCGTGTGACGCAATCGTATCTAAGAGAGATTTTATATTATTATTATTATTATTATTATTATTATTATTATTATTATTATTATTATTATTATTATTATTATTATTATTATTATTATTATTATTTGGCAGCTCTATCAAGGACATTAATGTTCTGAAAGCTGATAGAGTTGTACGTCACTGTTAAATATATAATATACATAAAAATTACATGTTAATAGAAATGTTTTACTTTATTTATAAATTACCTGAACATTTATCGAATTTCCTACAAGAGCGATCAATGAGTTATCGTCTATGTAGCAGTGATCCGTCAGTGTGTCAAATTTAATTCCATAAGAAGCGTGGTATCCACCGATTCCAGTAAAATAAATGTTTTATTTTATTTTATGAATAAAAAAAATTATTAAAAAAAATCTTCGCAGTGTTTGGTCGTAACAATGTTCTGATCATATGAAAAAATCTTGGGATTAAAATATTATAAATTGTGAATGAAGCCACATTTTTCAAGATTATTTAAAAAAAAAAAATGTAACAATCTTTTATATTCAGATCTGGGATTTTTTTTTTATATCGTAAGAAGATCTTCATACACGATACAAGATTTTTGTACTTGAATAGGTTGAATTGCAATTGGAACGCAGATGCAAGATGTAAAATAAATTGATATTTTCTTTATTTTTTCGTGTGGAAAATATTTGTGTACACGAGTAGCAGTTTTACGAAATTATATAACATTTACGATGCTGATTCGCCTTTATTTTTGTCTACCGAAGAAAATGCGTAGGATAAAAAATTTGTTTATTTTTCTTTTGTTTGTACAATAATTATGACAAAAATTTATGTTGATTATTCTGTCGAATATGTAGATACGTAAAATAATAAATAATATTGTAGATTGTCGTTTTAAACGACAAGATATAATTTTTTCGGTGAAACGAACAATTACTAAAAAATTCGCCATCTTTACTTCTCGATGAGAAGCTGATAATAAAAACGAAAGGTAACCGAGAGTAGAATTGATGAGCATAAACCTCCACCTGCTAGCGCGAGGCTGAAACTCTCACCTCTCAACGATCGCGTGGGGTAACGCAGATCTCTACATTTAAGCCGGAGCACGTCAGAAGGATCTTCTGATCGACCGACGCCCAGTAATTAACTACGAGATAGAAAAGTAAAAGAATTTTTTTGTCAATTACATCGAGAAGTACGAGAACAATAAATAATATGTCGGTGGTAAATACCGTAAAATCCAGTCCCCAGTGAGAGAAGTAAACGAGTAATACGCCAAATGTTTATGCTGACTGTCCGAGTAATCAGTAGCGAATCGAGGAGAAGGTTCTTGTTCGACTTAATTCTGAAATCGCAGCGAGACCTGGGGATAACGTCATCGGACGACAATGTTGATACAGAATTTCTCTTTATCGACGCGATGATTAATCAAATAATTGAATTTTTCTTTCTACGCGTTATCGATGTAGATGCGGATTTTTAATTATAATTCACTGTTAAATGAAACGCGCTACGTTCGGATTTTTCCAAGACAATAAACTACGAAAAATAAATCGAATATCGTTGGAAAAACAGTTTTTTTTTCTCCTTCAATTTAGTCGTAAATAACAAGAATAAAATACGATGAATATCGCGTTTAATAAGCGCGATAGATGTTAAAAATTTCAGTGAATCGTCATTACGAAGAAAATTAACTAAAAATTGAAATAGCAACCGCGAAAGAATACAAAACAGCGAGGCTACTTAATATTTTTATTCAGATAAAAAAAAAGAAGTTCAACGAATATTCATTTTTTAGCGAATCAAACTTTTCAATTTTTTCCTCTACAAGAGAAAATTTCTCTATAACCTCTAGAAGCTTTTTCTATGAGGAAACAAAATCATGAATCGATATAAAAAATTCTAAATTGACGTGTTGAGCTGTAAAAAAAACATTATAAAGCTTGGCTTCACGGAAAAAAAATGTTTATTCGTTAAACTCCATTTAGCAAAATTATCAATAAAAAAAATAGTTCACCGTCCTAAAATGATATTTTAAATAGCGTTTTATAATTAAAAGGCTTAAGTAACGGCGGCCCAAATAATGTGAAATATTACATACACGAGTAGCACATAACAATTTGATATTCCATGTTTGATAAGTTGCAAGTACTCGAGGTTGCTGGATATAAAACGATGTAAATATAACGTCGGTTGGAAAAGTATGATACGTGTGATGTACACCGATGCAGCGAGGCTCGGAAGCAAGAGCACGAGTGCTGTACTCGGATATCCGTCGAGAGATCGTCGCCGTAGTCGCGTAGTTCGCAACGTTGAATGCGCGAACGTGAAAAATAATAAGATGTGAATATTTCGTAGTTCGTGTCGTATGAAAAATTCCTGGTTTCTCTCGGGGCCGTAGAAGCGGCGACAGCGAGAATGGGAGGCACTCGTACGTCGGGGCCCATACCATAAATTGCATTCGGATATATTGCGGCGCACTTTGCTTCTTCGCGCATCAAATGCAAGCTCTGAATGGCGCGAGAGAACGAGCAGGAGGGGCACGACGTTGCCCCGTTTTGTATCTGAATTCACGACGGGAAACATGATATTGCATTTTATTTCTAAGTGGAAAGTACCCACGGTCGATCGCGCGGCTATTCATGTGTCACTTTTATTCTTCGATTGGAAAACGCACGCGTCACGTGTAAACTCTTTTCCGGAAATGTATTGACAGCAAGAAGCTTTACCCTTTGAACGAGAGTTATATTCATCAGTAATTTACAAAAAAGAAACTGCGAGTAAACTTCGTCTACTCGCATTCTCTTGTCTATCGCCGGAGAGTTGTTTTCCGGTATAGTTATAATCTAGTTAACTTGTATAATACGGTAGAGTTATAACATGGCAGAGATATTTACGGAGACCTGCATTCCGGTAGAGTCGTAACGCTGTAGAGTTATAATATGGTAGAGTTGCTTTTGGAGGCTTGCGTATTCTGGTAGAGTTGTAACGCGCGGTAGAGTTATATTCTACTGTTCGATCTGGTAGAATTGTTATCTGAGAACGTTGTGAGCTGTTAGAGTTGTGATATTATATAAAATCACGTGTTTTTATCACCCGGTAGAGTTTGACCAGAGATTCGTATTCTTGTAAAGTTGTGATTCGGTAGAGTTACAGTTGTCAGAGATGTTAATGTGCCGACGTAATAATAACAGATTATATTCGCGACTGACGTTTATCATCCGTTAAATAAAGACCGCAACACTTTTCGATAACATTTTAGTCCAATTTACTCAGCTATAAATGAAAATGCTACAGACTTTAAAAGTTGAATCGTTAATAGTTTAATTTTATCTCGTTGTCAGCTAAACAGTGAACTAAAGTAGTAAACAAAGGGGTGCAAACGTATTTAGGAACTTGTAATTTGGTCCAGAGTCTTGTGAGGAATGTGAAAAGTGTGATGGGTTGGAAGGTACACGGATGGTTTACTACGATCTGAGACTGCTTCCTGTCGAATGGTCGTTGTAGTGGTTTAAAGGACCAAAGGAAAAGCGAAAGAGGTGACGCAGAGCCCAGGAAACAGAGAGAAACGAGGAATGAAGGAAGGACAGAGAGAGAGAGAGAGAGAGAGAGAGAGAGAGAGAGAGAGAAAAACAAGGACGAAACCAGGTCGTGCTACTGACAGTCCGACCTACATACAATTCCATCTTCTCTCTCTCAGCCCTTCCAGGTCGACTCTATCTCCGGAGTTGGAGTGGGTGGTGTTACGTCACTAACGGGCTGCGACGTAAACTCGAAATATTTCGTTCGACTCGACATTATCAACGAGATAAAGAAACATTCACAGCTGACAATGAGTTTATTTTTAACGTAAATTTTCGTTAAAGAAAGATATCACGACACAGCCAAGTTTATCTCTTCCTTCTCCACTGAAAAAAGTGGGGCATAATTGCTTTTTTGGAAAGCTGTTTAATCATAATCTTTATTTCCACATTACGGAGTATTGTGCCCTAGAAAACAAATGCCTATTGTTGAGTTCATTGATAATAATGTAGGAGAGCCCTGTACACTATGAACATTTGATTAGGATCATCCGAGGCACTGTGGAATTTTGTGGAACAAGCCGAGACTATTCTACAGACAAAAACTTTTGCCAGGAATCTGGCAGATTCGCTTATTAAATTTCTCATTTATGTTATCACGCTGGTTCGCCGTCACTCTGTTATATTTGTTATTTTGTCGTTAACTTTAACCCTCAAACGTTATTGGATTTTCTCTACAATATTTAATTTGATAAATACTTGAGGTATTCTCGTTACCGTTGAGAGATCAATATCCTACTGCGCACATCTTTATTACCTTCATAAAAAAATCAAATGGCAAAATATACCTCAGGTAATTATTTGTTTGTGCGTTAAGAGAAGCAACTAATCAGCTGTACCGACTAATCAGTTAGTTTGTTTATTTTAATAGTCGATTGGCCCCAATTCAACACTTTGTTAACCCAACTAATCAATTTGTTTGCCGGTCAATTTTTTGATCCAAAAAAAAATATTAGACGGTCCTTTCAAATCATTTACTCGATTAGTCCGATTCATCGCTCGGTTAGATCAAATCATTCGTCGATGGTGACTCAACAAGCTCATAAATCATATAATAATTTCTAGTCGAGAGATGAAATTTTGTTTGAGCCAGGTCGAGCTTCACAAACTTCTCTAAATGATCTCAAAAAGCTTTATCTTTGTTGTACATTTTTCTCTGCCGTGGTATACAATTGTATCTCACCGTCGATACAATTATCTTCATAAATCGGCACAGAATTATCGTATGTTTAGCCTCACGTACCAGTAACTCCAAACGAATGAAACGAGGCTTGCTAATCGTATACGCGGAAAGCCGGATTTGCCACTGCCGGTAGTTAACGAGAGAAGTGCGATGCTGATGCATCCAGTTCGACGAGAAACGCACTCAAATGAATACATCATTATGATCGTGTTCGATGAATATGCATCCGTACAAACGATCCGTCGACGTCGCTCGGTGCGATTGAATAATCCGATCTGGCACATAATAGGTTACCTTGCAGTCCCTTTTACTCTCGCTCACACCATCAATCTGTACTGTACCCCGCGCTTTTCGCAACGACGAAACACTGTCAACTGTCATATGTTCATTATATTCTGTATAAAAACTGATAATTACTTATGGATAGGACAGTGTTAGACCGTAGACTCTGAATCGTTGATTGTACTCTTCCTACTTTCTTTATTGGTACGGATTCGAACTTTGCGAAAATTTTACTTTGTTCTTTTGTTTCAATAAATAATTGAGCTGAAAGGAAAATTTAATAATATCTATTCTAATCGGCTATTTTTATTCTTAT
Organism: Cylloceria caligata; assembly: GCA_963942595.1. Classification (NCBI taxonomy): domain Eukaryota; kingdom Metazoa; phylum Arthropoda; class Insecta; order Hymenoptera; family Ichneumonidae; genus Cylloceria; species Cylloceria caligata. The sequence continues at coordinate 1,509,081 of OZ012708.1, read as the reverse complement.
GAAATTCGCACGGAGACCTCATGAAACGGCGGATGATACCAATCTGGAATCTATGACGTTTTTTTTTTTACATGAGGGAACCGTATCCAACACCATTTATCACAATTAATCCAAATTGTTTGCATATACAGAATTTATAATTGTTCTTATTTCCAGTGACCATCGGCAACATCTCAATTTTATTTAAATTTACAGGAGTAAGAAGCATGCGATCGTGTGAAAACGAATCCTACTTCCGCCACAGCGTCCGATATACGATGTCACTCGTGTACGCATGCGCCCGTGAGGAGTGCTTGACACTGTTGCCGCTTTGCGTCTGTTTGAATCGGTCCGGAACAATTTTTAAAAATCTTTGAATACTTTTGATTTAATTAGACGTAAACTATGATGGAGAACTTAAGATGTCTTCCGCGAGTGGGTCCGCTCCGTGGAAAATCGTTCATCCTCCGAACCTACCTTTCCTCGGTTCTACCTTTTGACGGCATTCATCAAAACACTAAAAGTTTTAAGGTGCTGTCATCAGATTTTGAAAAAAAAAAAAAAAAAAACCAGATGACCATCCTTAAGGAAAAACTATACAGACGTTTCGATGTTTTTTTCAATATCTGTCGAGATATTTACAGAAAAATTGTAACTTTAGTTTCAAAGAACTTCGTAGACATCTTGATGCCAGAAAGACAATTTCAATGCCATCCATTAATTATTAACTCAAATGTCTCGATGAGAAATATAATATTTTTTAATTTCACGTATAATGATAATAAAGCGATATATCGAAATGAGTATCATTATACTCGCTTGGAGAACTATCGTATGTCATGCGAAAAGATAAGTTGTTACTTTTGAACTCCTGTGGTAGTTCAATAGAGAAAAGCAGCTGTTGTTATTGTCATTGTCATTGTTGTCCCTTTCACGGGTACACTGTGAAAGTTTTAAGGCACTGTCATGACATTTTTGAAGAAAAAAAGCAGTAGGAAGAACTCTTCAAGCATAATCTATACAAACATTTCGATGTTTTATTTAATATCTATCGAGATATTTACAGAAAAATTGTAAATTGACTTTCAAGCAATCTCACAGCCATCTTGATACTGAAAAAAAATGTCAATGCCATTCATTAATTATTAACTCAGATATCACGATGAGAAATGTAATTTTTTTTTTAAATTCCAGGTCTAACGTTAATAAAGCGATATATCGAAATGAGTATCATTGTACTCGCTTGGAAAACTATCGTATATCTTGCCAACGATGTGACCAGATAACTTGTTACTTCTGGGCTCTCAGGGTAGTTTAATAGAGAAAAGGAATTGTTAGAGAGCATTCACCGAATCTTGTGCTGGAGGGAATTAATTAATTTATCAGACTGCCACGATGTCCCGGTAATTCGATGTGATATTCATTATAGATATCCTCAGGCGACGTTTTAAGTAGTACAGCTCGACTTAGATGCGTCCAAGTCATTATAGAGGAATGGTAAGACGTCCTGGTTAAAACATAAATTTCGACAAAAGCACAGAAGAAAGGGAAGAAGAGAAAGAAAACGTAGAGGGAGAGTAATACCATGATGTTCCCATTAAATAATTAATTAATTTAATAAAAGGGAGAAAAAATATATATATTTTGCACCATCGACAAAGAAAATCCATCTGCCTCGTTCAATTCTGAAGGCTTTTCCGACCAACTGGTGCTTGCTTTCGGTTAGAAAAATACTGTAAGACGAGGGTTGGAAAGGAGGGTGATGTATTCCGAAGAAAGGTCGAATGAATAATTTGTCATTATGAAACTGTTCCACGCTATAAGAATGTAATTCATTTAGAAATAATAAACAACGTATTATAATTATTATTTCATTATACCGTAGTGCGACATGAATAGCAATTAATTTTTTTTATCAAATTCAGTATACATTTCCCGAGATTTTTATAACGTTTCTTCTCACTGTTTATTTGGATTGACGATCGTCAAAAAAACATTTATCCCAGAGGTTTTCTTTTAATGATTTTTTAAAAAAATTAATACAAAGATTAATGAAATTAATTGCAAGTTGACATTTATTGTTTTTCATATATCAATTGTATATTAAAAATTAATTTTTTTACTTTATTCTTTCTTCTTATTTGCATTGTTTTTCTTCTACGTTCTTATCCCTTTTATTTTTTAAATTTCTCTCGTTCTATTCTCCTTCCAATAAATTTTCCTCAAGTACGCGCATAGTCAAACCTCAGTGACGCTACTTTTAATTATTTTACGAGCACTAGTGGCTTATTATTTGTATTGGGCGTGGTAGTTTTACGATGTGAAGAGTCCCGAGTATACGCGCAAGTTAGAATCTTTATAAATAAATAGTATATACGACGTTTGCTCGTTCGCCAGAGAGAAAACTAATTTCCGGTGTTATCACCGGGTCGCTCAAAACCTACGCGACTATCTCTACCCCATAGAACCCTTCGATATTTTCTACACTCGTGTATTTTTCTCCCTATTTCATCGCTGTACCGACGCATTTTTATTTTTACTTTTTTTTATATTTAAATAGGATTTTTCAAGTTGCCACTGAACGTATATATTATTCTATCCATTATACTATTCTGAATCAATGGTACCACCTTATCAACATTTTGTTTTCGAGAGACGAAGAAGAAGAAGAAGAAATTTCTGACAGTCTTCTTGCACGAATTTTCTCACTGTAAAATCTTTCAAATATACTTTGATAAGTGTTATCTTCGTTGATGATAAAATGTTAACATTTTATCCACTTTTGCTGCATCGATAATTACAAGAAAGGGATAAAAATGATTCAGTTTAAAATGTTCTTCGTTGTATGATTTGATGTTAAAATTGCAGAGTTACACGAATTCTCTGCACGTAATTATACTTATGTGTGGCATATGCAACTAAGCGTTGATTTTTTTATTTTAGATCGCACATCACAGGACAGAATAGTCGTTTTTGTTTAATACGAATGGATATGTAACATACGTCGAAAAATATCGAGTAAACGTAAAGAACGAAATGTAAAAAAATATTCATAGCGAAGTAATAATATACCATTTTTTAAATCATAAATATATATTTAATAATAAATATATTTCAATGTATAATTATGAGTTTGATTTAAGTTCGGTGATCGACGGATAGAAATTTAAAAAAAAATTCAGTTTGGTATAAATATGAAATTTGAGAATTATTATAATAAATATGTAAAATATAAATTGTTTTTTTTTTTTTTCAAAAGAAGTATATTTAATTGATTTTCATTAATTTTGTTGGATTAAAATTAAGATATTTTTCGTTGCATTTATATGAACGTTTTCAAAAATGAAATAAATAATTTTCAATGTGTGTCGAATTGATTAACGATCTGAGAAAAGTATTTTCAGGCATTGAATCAAAAGCTAGCTCGATTGGTTGGTATAGATGAGTGACTGTCATTAATCGACCGTTGATCCATAATTATCTGAATTATCCGGCAATAACAGTCGATGCAGTATTTTTATTATTATTAATATCCATAAAATGTCAATGATAACTCGATAAAGTACCAACTTCAAGGACTCGTTTTTACATGAAAGATAACTCCTTTTCAACAAAAATAAAAAACAAGGCATGTAAATAACAAATTTGTCGCATTGCTTCCTCGTGATTCTAGTCAACCCACAGATTTTCATCTACGGGGAATGGTTATCTCAATTTTGGATTCCTCATAGTGAAAATGGTATTAAAATTTTCAATAAAATTCAACATCTGGTAAAATTGCAAATTTCATAAAGCTGAAACCCCTCAATCGATTCTTACCGAATTCAAGATCAAGTATCCTTGTATCCTATTCAATTTGTATGACAAGTTTTAGTTTGATAAGTAAACATTTTCAAAAGTTAGAGCGAAAATAGATTTTTTTTTGAAAAAAAAAAAAAAACAACCAAAAATCCATGCTTCCATAAAATCTGAACACCTTGCTCGATTCTTGACAAACTTAATACCAAACGATCTTCTCCCTTGACCTGTTCCTGTAGAAAGTTTTAAATCGGTAGTTAAAAATTTATAAAACCTAAAGAGCGTACGGAGTCTCTTTTCGAAAAATTCAAAAAATCCTCAAATGAGACATCCGTTAGCAATTTGGATAAAAATGGCAGCAAACGGACGGGGGTCGCAACACGAATCGCGTGCAAAGTTTCCAAATGATCGAGTAACCCGCTTACGAGATATATTAATTGCAATGTTGCAAACTTATAATACACGCATGTGTACTCGCAAACGCACACGCGCACGCGCATATTTTTTTCACGATAACGTAGCTTTCTCTGTGATGAAGCAAAATATATTCTTTCGTGACCGTAATTACTCCGTTCACACCTAAGTTAACAAAAATGTTACATTTTTTATTTCACAGTTTTTTAACGATTGCGTAGCTTACGCGGCGCATTATGTCGGAGTACGATAGCACAAACTGCCTCGACATTATGAATCTGTCCTTGTTAGTGCTACCATCATCGCTGAAAAGCAATTCTTGTGCTCATACAAAGTGGCATTTTCTCGCCAGAATGAACTCTTTAAGCCCACAAAAAAAAACGAGGTTATTTTCCGCCTGCACGCGTTAATTAATCTCGCTGTACGATACATTCGTAACTCAGTCTGTCGACGAGTTTTGCATTTAAATTTCGTCTACTATATTTCCGCTATAATATATTTTTCTTGTTTCATTTAATAATAAATAAAGTATCGTAAAATGTAATTTGTATGTATCTGCCTAAGTGTAAAGATTACTTTTACAAAGGTATGTGCATTGTCGGATAAATGAAACAATGACAAACAATTTTGTAAAATAAAAAAGAAATTTTGTAAAATGTAAAATATTCCTTAAAAGATTAAAAGGTTATTGACATTTGATATTGTTAGGATCTCATAGAACCGAGTAGAGAATTCGATAAGCCCGGTGACCCCATTAGTGCCTTCATAAAAGAGTCTCATCCGTTCCCATGATATCTCAGATTATTTTTTATTCTACAAGATATTGAAATATACGAGTTAGTGAAACCACCGGAACAAACCTCGAAAATACGCTGTTTAATGTAATTATCACCAACACGAGAAATTGTACTCGCACATTGGCGCCTGGGATTTCACTGAGACAATGAATAGTGATGTTGTTTGGCAAAGCTCGTTGTACCACGTTGCTCACGTTACTTTGTCTCTCTAACTTTATCAGCCAACTAGTTTAAACCCTGAGTGAGTCAGTGAGAAAAAGTGAGAGAGAGAGAGAGAGAGAGAGAGAGAGAGAGAGAGAGAGAGAGAGAGAGAGAGAGAGAGAGAGAGATACACTTCTAGCTACAATAATGCGTATTAAGCCTTTGTTTGTCGATTAATTAATTAAACATTTTGTATGCGGTCATATGTTTCTTCAGAATGATAAATCTAAGCGACAATGTAATTGACCAAGTTTTATGATGGAAAATTTCTGTCAGTTCGCAACCCGGTTTTGAGTCAGCGCCACCTAGATCCCTGCATTATCGATCTCAGAAAGATCTCTAACAATCGAATCCTTAATTATTTTTTGTCAACTCTGCTTGCCTCACTCATTCATTAAGAATTAATGAGGCAACCAGACCTGACGATTTTTAACTTCTAAAGAAATCGTGAAAAAATATTGCCACAGCCCGGGTTCAAACCGGGAATTCCAGAATTCTAGCCTGGTACGTTACCAATTACGCCACCACGGCTCTAGCAATATCAATTCACGATCTCAGGTCTGGTTGCCTCATTAATTCTTAATGAATGAGTGAGGCAAGCAGAATTGACAAAAAATAATTAAGGATTCGATTGCTAGAGATCTTTCTGAGATTGATAACGCAGGGACTAGGTGGCGCTGACTCAAAACCGGGCTGCGAACTGCCAGAAATTTTCCATCATAAAACTTGGTTAATTACATTGTCGCTTAGATTTATCATACTGAATGCGTATTAAGGTCTATTTACACTATATAGGTATATGTATAAGCTAATGCAAATATTCTCGGGGTCTATCGTCGAGTCGATGAACACAATTATCATATAAGAATCGTCATTTACGTAAACTGATAATCACGGTCATGCAAAACGTGATTATTCCTAAATTTCATTAAAATTCGATCCGATACGATTTGATTCGACTGTACGTTATTAATTTTTCCAATTACTTTATTCTTTTCGTGTAGAAATGATAATTTTTTAAAAAGATTTTCGATCGTTGGTCTCATTTTAAAACAGGTCAAACAGGAATGAGACCACACTGAAAGCTCATCGGTAAACCCTGTATCCGAAAATATCTACATTTAACTTTTTATCATCGCATCTCTCCCATTTTTTTACATTAATTTTTCCAGGAATTCTCCCTTGCGTTATCGCACGAACCAACAAAATTTTAGCGAATTCTCTTTGTCAATTACCGCTTCTACCGTTTATAAATAAAAATAGAAGATCCATTGTTGATTTAGGATGACATCAGGGCTGGCGGTAGCACTCGAAGGATGATAAACCATGATATGGCCACGCATTACGAGTCGTCCTACATCTCTCCAGTTTCGCAGCATTCCATCGACCCATGGCAGTTGACTTATAGCTATAAAAAAAATAATGATATAAGTTACAGAGACGTAAGTTAGGTATAGTCCACGAAGGGTTTGTCGGATGTTGCTAAAATCTGGTAATAATATTGGCTCTTGGTAGCGTGACGAGAATTACGACGGTGATACGTGGCTTCGTTGTGGGATTAGGTGGTTAAACTAAAGGGCTACTCTGGTTATGTTCCCTAGCGAGAGAATAGGCAACCAATACAAACAATCCCTTTTCGGATAGTGTAATATCGTCGACGTGACGGTACAAGCAGTCTACTCTCGGTATCCTTCTCATCCCCGTGATATCTCTAGCCACCACGTCCTCTGGTTATCAAATTTCCACACTGATCACGCATTAAAACATTGTTTATGAAGCATCCCTTTGCAAATTACTATTTTACGAAGGAGAACAAATTACGTTAAAATATCAAGTTTGCTAAAATAAAACCATAAATTCGGTTATCAAAATAAAGATTATCGATTCCGTTGGACCAGTGAGAAAAAAGTGTAACAATTTCAACAAAAAGCATTGCTGTTAACAAATGTGTTATTACTTTACATTGTACTTATTTTTATTTATTTTTTTGTTCATTACATTTAGTTAGCTTAGTTAGCTCTTTTTAACCTGTAACGTTATTTAACGTATTACGTTATTTCTACTCATCACCCTTAACCCATATGTGGTACTCATGCTTGGATCTTGACGTAACAATGATCAAACCACGACATATACTTTCAGCAAACATAGACTCTCTGATATATTCTGTAATTCAGACACAGACGATCGTTCGACGGCTCGAAAGTGCGGTCGGCGTAATAATGGCGGACTAATTAAAAGATGACCTACGTTATGAGGAATACGGGAACTCGTGAATCTCTTGGCATTGGAGAACCAAATAGCAGTGAGGCCAGAGGCTTAAACGAATTCTGCTACGGTGTATAACCGTGTAAATACAATTATCCTCGTTGAATACAATGCAATTTCGTTGCTGTTAAAGCCTCGACGAAATTCACCCTACTACTCGCACCTGCTTTTATATCCAGTAACTGTACCCACTATCTGCCTGCTGTTCTCATCTAGACAGTAGTAACACATAAATACAAACAGAAATTCCATTATCACTGGGTTTATTATCACATTCCATTATTCTTCCTGCAGTCAACAAATACCTTGCGTTACATTTTTCATTGTTCGTTGCTAAGCTTTGAGAACATCTGAATCATCTTGATATCCTCAAACTGAATATTCTTTTTGTGGAAACGTATTATATCTATAAAAAATATATCACGCGGTGATTTATATATACGAAGAATATATAAATACACATTTTTTCGTGCCATCTATTGACCGATTTAACGTATTTATCGATTGTGACATTGAGATAGGTGGACGGCTGTTAGATTCGATATTTTCAATTAATCAATTAATTATTATTTAATTGATTGCCATTTTATAACAATCAATGTCAAATGACGATTGATAGCTTTTTAATCAAATGTTGTTGTGGCCATAAATATTTATTTGATATATGAGCTATTGAAAAAAGTGCCAATGACGCGTTGGCAGCTTTTAATTTTTTCATCATACTTGTTACTGGCATGAAGCTACAAGTGCTTCTGTGATCTTCCAGCAAAGTTCGAAAATTGGGAATATAAATCTAAAAATAGTTTTGAATATGGCAGCGTTTTTTGCCGCCAAGTAACCCAAGTGTCCTGCTCTCTGACGGTGACGCGCCGTACTAAATCTAAGTGAATCAATGACCATTAAACTAAACCTCGGATACGACGCGTTGAATCTTGATAGAAAAAGACAACGGGACGTCTATACGTGATATCAAATCTATGGAATAATACTTGGTTGTAGTACCACGGGTCACCACACTCGGCCACTTTCGCGTACGAACCTAACCTTGAAAGTTGATTGCAAACGTTCGCAGTACTTTTGCGCCTGTGCCAACCATAACTTGTTAGATATAAAATAAATCAATCATTCTCATATCTCAGAATTCTCAAAAGATTACACAAAAACGATATTTCCGCGCTTATTAACTTCCAGTCGTTGTACAATCTTGGAATCCGTGTAAAATCGCATTAAACTCAAAAGCAAAATGCCGGAGAGAAAAAGTTCAGGATTCCTATTCTCTCAAGAAGAAATCTCATCGCTGAAGTAGGCGAGAAAGGGAACGACGCGGGGTGAAGAGGATGATACAGATCTGAAATACTGAAAGCCGAGAGAGTTCGAAAGAGTCAACGAAAAGAAGAGAAAAATAAAGAAACACAGGGTGATCCTTGAAGAAGAAACGCAACCCCATAAAAGAGTCCTCTCACCGTCTGGCAGTAGCCCGAAGTAAACTCACGCCGGCATTTAAGAACCGCAAGACCCACGAGGGAAATAAAAGGGTGTTCAGACTTGAGCGAGCGCGTGCACCGTGCAGTCAACCAAGTCACCCCCCATCCCCCACCCCCGCCCTTACTGCCGTCAGCCCGGTATTATATATATATATGTCCTGTACTGCCCCACGGACGGAAGCGAAAAGTTCCTTTCGTTCCACGTGCAATTGCACATGACACGCTGCACTTCGTCGTCAGTCGAGTTTATGTATCGCTATGTTACCGCGGATACTTAGGTTCTTCCGACTACGTGACGACCGATTCTTTTTTTACGTGAAAAGTGGACGAGGATAAAAAAAATGGATGATCGTGAAGCCGACAGACTTTGTCATGTCGTTTCTCATGTTTTATTTCTAAATGGGCAAGAGTACTGTAACTGATTTACAATGCATCATGGGGTTCATGAACCTTGGTATTCGATTACTGTATAGAAGACAAGATTATTGAGACCTGTCGTGAGTAAATTAATCTTAGCAAAATCCCGTAACAAAAAGATTGTTCGATTACTTTACTCACGACAGGTCTCAATAATAGTTTGCGTGTTCTTTAGTAGTACAAGTCATAGCTATGTTCGACCGCTAACAGCTCCAACCGTTTCTTCATAATTTGCGAGTGGTTGGCACACCACTTTGATCGAAAATGTCTTTTGTTTCAAACCGACTTATCCAGCTGTCAATCTACTAGAAATTCCCATTTCATCTGACTCACCAAAGTCACATTTACATTAAATATATAAAACACGCAAATAAGCACTTGTGATTTGCGTTACATTTATTTTTCCTCAATTCGTCAATTTTAAAGTAGCACGAGTCAGTATAATGGTCAGACGAAAGGTAGAGATAAAGCAGAACTGTCGTATATATTTATATCTTGGTTAAAACAAAACGTACCTATGACACATTCGTAACGCTATCATTAATTTATTTGGAAAACAGGAAACTCTCAAGGGTTCTGATTTGTCACCTTGTTTGTTTGTTATTGTTTAGTAATTTATAATCGAAAAATTTGATATTAAACGTTAGAATTAGCGAACTCACATACCCTGAGACATAAATTATCGTTTAATTTCGATTTATTATTTTTTTTTCTTCAGTAATTTTTTTTATTTACTTATTGTTTTTTAATTTTACATTTAATTTCGTAAAATTTTGATTTATTTAATATCAAAGGATAAGAGGATACATTTTCTTTCCCACAATTTCAACTTGGGTTGAACCTTTATCGCTGCTTTAATTACAATAAACTTCTTTTGCCAAACAATTTAAACCTCGGTTGAACCTTTATCACTGCTTTAATTACAACAAACTTCTTTCGCCAAACAATTTAAATCTGGGTTGAAATTGTGACGATCGTTTATTTAAAACAAAAATCTTTCTTCGTTTGATCTATAACAAGTAATAAATAAAAACCGTAATATCACCTGAGTCATGTAAAACGAAAGAAGTTTATTGTTATCAAAGCATTAATTAAAGTCAATATGTAAAGAAACTAGTTGTACAAGTAATGAAATGTATAGTAGGATGTATTAAGATTGACGAAGGGCAATGTAAAAGTTGCAGAACGTCGTACACCGAAAATAAATAAATAAATAAACAAAATACAAAGCACAATATCAATAGATTCTCCATTTAATCATCCTGAGGATAATAATTTCCTCCGCATATTTGATAATATCTTCCGCCGTTGAAGTTTCGCATTTCGAAGTAGTGCAAATCAATCATTGTTAACCTGACGCACTCGACGAAGTTAACTTCAAACTCTAACCGACTGAAGATAAAGTTTCCCACTCTACGTACTTCGAGAACAAGGACGAACAAGGATACTCGACGTACTTGTAATGACTCTGGAAAAGCGTTAACGGAATCGTTGGAATAAGATGCGAGTCTCATTGTCAGTGTCGCGTGACGTGAGATACGTTGATCCTAAGTTGTATCGATGATACGAGTCACTGAAGGGAAATCAATGGTTGTAACGTAGAATCTCTGGAGTACCGGATCACAGGGTTTCACGTACCAAGTGGGTTCACGCGTATCGAAGTATAGGGTTCGATGGACGAGCTCTTGTGATGGTTCTGCCTGCGATATACCCGTTGCGCATTACGACCCTGATCTATTTCCATCCCTGATGCCATCTAATCTCTCCGAACATCCCAGCTGCAAATCATCCCACGCCAGTAGCATCCGCACCGTTGGTGCCAAGCATTTAACGTCCCATTCGCGCATTACCAACGATAGATAGTTATGGAATATATCGTAGACACTTGGAACGTAAAAAAAAATGTTACTTTTAACATTAAAATATCAAAAAATTATTTCAAAACCGTATAATTTATGCAATTTTTATACCAATTATCAAAGCATTAAAATTTACTCAATAATTATGAGTTGTGCTTGGATTGTTACAAAATTTTATGAAGAAATTTACAATTTACCATTTATCGGACATTAGTAAAGAAAAAAAAAAAAAAAGATAACGTTTATCGATTTAATATTTAAAGTGAAGATTAACCTCGAGTTACTTGTAAAATGCAATTTAATACAAAATAAAATATTAATTGCTACGTTCTCAAATGTTCTTCTCTAACATTCTTCGTTCAAATTATCTTTATCGCTAATTATATTTCCAAGATATCACGTTCTGTCATTTTTATCTCTAGAATGAATTATTCGTGGAAATTCTTACGTTTGCATAATCGAGATTTCTTTTATCCACAAACGCTGAATAAAATCTATATCGGTATTGAAATATTCTTGTATTCTAAATATTTTAATACTATTTCTATGTAGCCCATGGTATAAGTTATGTGAAATTAACGATACGACTTTGTACTCGAGGCATCCCGGTGATTATAAAGATGTTTAAGCATTGTTTACTGCATAAATATTAATGATTGCAATGATAGAATGCTCTGAATAATATAAACGTATTTCAAGACGTATTATTAGTAGAATTAATGTCAATGAAAGGGACAGAGGAGACGCAATGATAGATTGCGAGGACGCGTACCCCTTGAGAATAACGAATCTCTAGTTTATATAATACGAGGGTTTCTTACTGCTCGGGTACTACGCACCCTCGGATCTATACAGCCCAAACACACCTTGTCCAGAACTTTATACCATCGACCACCCTATCTCTATCATTGACTCCACCCTTTGACCCTGACCCCTATTACGATTATTGACCCATGGATGGGGTCAATAAAATGGACACCGCATACCCTTCAATTCCATCATCAATTTGACACCATTCGCCTTTCGATTCCATAGCCAACTTGACACCGTTTGTCTTGGAAGTAAAAATTCAAAATATGATACTCGATATGGATTTTTCTATATTATTTTGACACTTGACTCGGAATGCCCATGGATAAAATCGGGTAATTTCGGGAGAGATTGGAGCTTGATTCTTGTATGTACATCGTGGCGACGGTGACCGCGAGATATTTTTATAATACAGAGAGATTATTATTGTGTTTTTTGTTAAAATATTGTTGATTGAGAATGTAGGAGGGATAAAATATCTTTACTCTTAGTATGATACCAATATATTTATCACAATATAATATCATTTGCAGTAAATTCTGAAATCACGGGATATTAAATTCTATATCTATTGGAAATAAAATGTGATGGATATTTTATCCAATAGATTGGAATATTTATTACAATATTAAGTATCTGTTTATACTGAACATATCTATATCATATTATAATCAATACATATAGGATTTAATATTCATTGAATATATCCAGTGATATCTATCGGATATTATATCCATTAGATATATTTTATATAAACAGATGTTACTTACTATTGCAATAAACATTGCAATCCCTGGTACAAAGTATCCAATATCCTACGTTCTAGTATATTTTTACTATCTAATTAGCATTATTTTTTCCTCAATGAATCTATTTGTGCAAGCTTTTAACTCTTATGCAATTGTGGACCAAGATAAAAACTTAGTTGATACGACTGTATAGTTTAATATTGCGCCAATCGATTAACTTGTTGACCAAATCAATTAATTTGTCATCTTAATCAAATTAATTATATCCACTAGATATATTTTATATAAACAGATGTTACTATTGCAATAAACATTGTAATCCCTGGTCCAAGTATCCATTATCCTACGTTCGAGTATATTTTTACTATCTAATTAGCATTATTTTTTCTCAATGTATCTCTTTGTGCAAGCTTTTAACTCTTATGCAATTGTGGATGGAGATAAAAACTTAGTTGATACGACTGCAGAGTTTAATAATGCTCCAATCAATTAATTTGTTGACCAAATCGATTAATTTGTCATCTTAATCAAATTAATTACTTGGTGCGTATTTAAACATCCAGTTGTATCGAGTTGTCAATTATTCCTTTCCGTGTCACTTGACAGTCTCGAGCAAATTCTATTGGATTATTTTTTTTTAATCTTTACAAACACGACTATTGACCGATTTCGATTTTACACGTTAACGTGTAAAATTAATTATCGTTTATATAAAATTTATATTTCTTCGCCGCAAAATATACATAAGATATCAGGGGTACAAATTGAAAATGCGGGTTTGATAACAGATGGCGTTACTAACGCTATACGCATCAGGCAGTACTGTGACTATGTTCATGTCAAAGCTACGTCTTATAGCTTTAATTTTCAGTATGTGTCAATTTGTCGCAGTGTCAAATTCATAGTTTTTTTGAGCTCTCAATATGTCGAGTTTCGTGCCAACAAAACAGCATTTGCGGGAAGTTTTAATTTACTTCTTTAATTTGAAGAAAAGTGCTGCTGAAGCACATCGATTGGTCCCCGAGGCTTATCCGAGTCATGTTCCATCGGTTTCAACGTGCGAGAGATGGTTTGTGCGGTTTAGAAGTGGTGATTTTGACGTTGAGGACAAAGAGCGGCCGGGCCAAGTGAAAAAGTTTGAGAATGCTGAATTGGAGGCAATACTCAATGAAGACTCGTGTCAAACTCAACAAGAGCTCGCAGATTCATTGGGAGTGACACAACAAGCCATTTCCCATCGTATAAAAGCCCTCGGAATGATCCAAAAGCAAGGACATTGGGTGCCGTATGAGCTGAAGCCGAGAGACGTCGAGCGCCGTTTTTTTGCATGCGAACTGCTGCTCGAACGGCAAAAACGGAAGGGTTTTTTGCATCGCATTGTCACTGGTGATGAAAAGTGGATCCATTACGATAACCCGAAGCGCAAAAAATCATATGGTTACCCCGGCCATGCATCATCATCGACGGCCAAACCAAATATTCACGGCGCCAAGCTCATGCTCTGTATTTGGTGGGACCAGCTGGGTGTGGTGTATTATGAGCTATTGAAATCGAACGAAACCATCACAGGAGCACTATACCGAACTCAATTGATGCGTTTGAGCCGCGCACTCAAAGAAAAACGGCCACAATACGAGCAAAGACACGACAAAGTAATTTTGCAACATGACAACGCTCGGCCACATGTTGCAGCGCCGGTCAAAACATACCTACAAACGCTGAAATGGGAAGTCTTACCCCACCCGCCGTATAGCCCAGATATTGCTCCTTCCGATTACCACCTTTTCCGATCGATGACACATGGCCTAGCTGACCAGCGCTTCCATTCTTACGAAGAAGCCCAAAAATGGGTCGATGACTGGATAGCAGCCAAGCCGGCCGAATTTTTTCGCGACGGTATCCGTAAATTGCCAGAAAGATGGGAAAAAGTTGTGGCTAGCGATGGACAATACTTTGAATAATTCATTTGTTACCATTTTTTCAGAATAAACGTTCAAAAATAGAAAAAAATCCCGCATTTTCAATTTGTACTCCTGATACTATCAGTTGTCAACGTGATAAGAAATGTCATTGCTTACGTCTTATTTGGGAACGAAAAATGGTTAAATTTGATTTTTTTTTCTCCTGTTAAGTAAGAAACGATAAATATTTACAAATACTGAAAGAAAAAAAGTGAATAATTCGATTACAATGTATGAAAATTAATTAATTATGTAATTTTTCACTTAATACAATAAATGCAAATGCTCGACAAATATTTCTTCAACGACGCCATTTGTTTGTTTGTTTTTTTTTTATTACGTTAGATCGTTTGATAATGTATCTTCCTTAGAAAAAATACCTTGAACATTACGACATTTGGGTCATATTGATTGTGTTTGACATCTACGATGTTGTCTACGTAATTTGAAAAAAAAAAAAAAATTGATCGTGATTGTGAAAAAATGTATCGATATAAAATACAATAAACGATGATTGATTAAAATTGTCAGATAGTCAAATAGACACGAGCCTTTCGGCGAAGAATGAGAGTAAAAAATATGAACCGTGAATACGAGCGTGCGTGACGTTATACAGCGAAGAACATAAATCGAAACAATGTTCAGCATTCGAGCAGTACATATGCGGCGCACGTTGCGTGTTGATTGACACAACACTCTTCAATCAATACCACATCGAGGTATTGTAAAAAGTAAAGAAAAAAAAAAAAGAACTGACAGACTAAAGTGACTGGCCTTACGCAGCTATTGAAAAGAAATAAAGAAGACATTACCGCGTCCGCATTTCGTGACAGTCTCCAGGAACTTGATCCGCGTGTGTTGGTTAGTAGAAGCTATCATCGGTGCTGGCATAGGCAGCCGGTGCGGATTGTCAGACGCGAGGTTGCCTCCTAGCGTAGGGCTTGAGGCTTCCACCCGACGATCCACCCTCAAAACGTTTCTTTTTCACGCTTTAATATTTTTCCGGCAGGCTCTTCCGTCGCTGATGCTTCTGTCGCGGCATCTCGTACCACTCTCAAGGCCTCCGAGATAATAAAACGAGGGAAGAAAAGAATTTTTTTGGTACAGGGTACCCATGGCATGCGGAGGAGCGAGAGAGAGAGAGAGAGAGAGAGAGAGAAAAGAAAGAGATAGGAAGAAGACTAAAGTAGGGAGGGGAGGGGGATAGGTTGACGAGAGAGGGTGGCACACGAGGTAGGGGGATGTTGACAGGTCGGTGTAGGCGGTGTGGATGCTGTGGCGTGCGGACTGGGGCGCAGTGATCGATATGGAGGGGAGCAGAGCCGAATGGCGCGGGAGTTCTCGCTCGCTGTGCTGTTGGTGGTGCTTCTGCCGCCGCTGCTTCTGCTGCTGCTGCTGCCGCTGCTGCTGCTGCTACTGCTACTGCTACTGCTACTGCTCGAGAATGGCGAACCATGGGGCAAGGGGGTGCTCGCTGTTCGTGGCAGAATGTGAGCACCGAGGAAAGGGAAAGATCGTCGTTGCCTCTCGCTCGCGAACCAGCGTGTACGCGCAAGAACACCACCGGCGGAGCAAGCGACGGTGGCTATGCCGGTATAGCTCTCTTCCCGCGTATCTAACAGCCCCGTTCGTTCGTTCCACCGCTTCTGCGCCACCGCGCGACCACCACTCGCTACCACGCCAGAACGCCGAGTTCAGTAAGTCCCGCGTCGCGCTCGCGTACGTATGTAACTACCCCATCATCGTCGTCGTCGTCGTCGTCGTCGCCGTCGTCGTCGTCGTCGTCGTCGTCGCCGTCGCCGTCGCCGCCGCCGCCGTCGCCGCGAGACCCTCTACGCTGCGCTACTACACTCACCGGCCCTGACGACGAACTAGGTCAACTCGGTCCGCCGGGCAATCCGCGCGCGCCAACTATCGAGATCCGTACGACCGTCGCTATCTTCGCCAGTGAGAACTTGCGGCTATTCTTCTTCCCATTCCATCTTTACCCTTTTTTTCGTCATCCACTATCGAAGGATCCAATTAATCATTTTTTTTGTACTTCGAACGAGTCGTTGTCGTCAGTTTTTTATTCACATTTCTGTGACAAGACATTCGGTTGAAACGAAATTTTTGGTACGTTAAGATGTAATGTCTTTACATAGTACTTTAAGGATACTCGATGACACCTACGAGATTTAATTCGTTTTGTCGCAAGACGTAGGCAACAAGATTATCGTCACCTTGGATTATTGTGCAGTTTCATCGTACAATGCCCAAAAATTATTTTTCGGTTTAAAAATTTTTTTTTTATTAACGTTTTGACTTATTCGCCGTTTAAGTTGAAATTTTTATTTTATGATTATTCTGTGTAATTTGCTGCCAAGAGTGTTGAAAATATTTAATTAAAAGACTACACTTTGGGATCGTATGACTCTATGTTAAAAAATGCTGTAAATAACTAAATATCGTGAATGAATTGAAAATTGCAATCGAATGTGCTCTGTTTAACTATAAAGAAAAAAAGATATTTTTTTTTGCAATTTTATTGACGTTAATTTCATTAATTTTTTACATCGTTAGGAGCGACGAGTGTCGGGTATTAAAAGTTCAGATCTCAATTTATAATTCTACAGCTGTATTTATAAAAAGATAAATTTACAAACAACCGACCTTAAAGCATAAATATTCTCAAAATGATAATGAAATATACTTAAAACTTTTTAAAAGGTTATCCTATTATTTTTGTTTAACAAACGAACATTCAATTGAGTACAAAACGCAGAACTCAGCAGCTTCATAGAAATTTTACACTCCTCGAAGCTTTAAATCTTTCAATTAAAGCTCAGTTGAACAGGTTTAATTTTTCGAACGTAATTAGTTACTGCACAAGAACACCAGCTTTAAGTTCGCTCGCAACGTCTACGAATAAAGAAAACATAGTAATTGACTACTTTTTTTATTATTTAAAATGAATATTAAATATGTGATAGGCTGTTTCAAAATTTGTTAAACGTTGCGAAACCGTTCGCACCTCAGCCGTCGATGTTTATTTTATTTATGGTTACCGTAGGGTTAAGGTTTGCGTTTGATCCACATTTGCACATTGATTAATAACGCATTTCTCTTTTAAGTTGCTTTTTTCTTTCATTTATTTTGTAGCACGTTCTCTCGTTTGCCCTTTGCCTCATCCCTAGTGGCGGAAAACGATTCGAGGTCGCGAGAGGTGCCCGCATCGCCGGAAATCCTTCGAACGAGGTCGAGGTCGTACGGTCCCGGTGGTGCGCACCGTACACTCTCGACACGACTGTTGTATCCACCACCGAGAAGTGTCTTCCGCTTGGTTGGAATTAGTCGCCAGAAATGTTGAGCTAGCGTGTACGAGAACGTATGTACCTCATGAGATTTTCTAGTGCACCACTCTGTATGGCGTACACGCGTCACTGCGTGCATTGAGATTTACTCGTCGACGCTCGTGACAAGTTGGAAAATTGTAGATGGGAGGTGAAAAGCTAATCCGGCTACGCTCGTACTTACATGTAATGTTAGAAAACAACCAACAGTTAACAAAAGGAAAAAAAAAGATAGAAAAATTCGGCTAAACAAAAATTACTATTTCAAAAGGTAATTCTATGCTCAACTTGATTAACAAAAAAGTAAATTTTGTGGAAATTACTGTATTTTTTTAAAGGATCACATGTGGAAATGATATTTGCAACGATATTGTCGAAAGAAAACATTAAATTGGACATTTTTTTTAATTTTTAATGACCTTTCGTCATTGTAACACACGTGCTTGTTGAACATTTTTAACTTGTAATTATGCAAGTTCAACAATCATTTTAAGACACAAATTAGTTTAATATATTGACGAGGGTTGAGTTAATTGTTGAAATATTAAAAATATATATTTTCTCTGTTGTAAATCGTTAAAACAAATTTTTCATTCATTTTTAACTGTGTGTTACATAAAATGTGTACAAACTTTAGAGTACCGTTTGTAAATTAAAGGCTTGACATGATTTCATAATGATACAGTGAATCAATAACGAATCCATCGATGTTTCAATTATTATTGTGATTCATCAGTTATAAGACACAATGAATTTTCATAAATTCGTACTCGGTATCACCTCAATATTCTTAAGTCCAATAAATTTTCTCGGAAATGATAACTTTTCGAACTATTTGATGTAAAAATATCATTTTGGTAGATCCAAGGCAAGATCTGGGAATGGTTAATAAAGTAAAATGACAACGATTGGAAAATCCTGATGTCGTCAGCTGGCATTGATCGAGAGAGAGAGAGACAGACAGACAGACAGACAGAGACAGAGAGACGGAGAGACAGAGAGATATATAAACGAGGGTAAATTAAGGTAGAATAGTTCCAATCTTGACAAAATACTGGTTAACTATGCTCTTGTTTCCATCATTTTTTAATTCTTCAGAAAGTACCTACAGCGTACCTAGCAAACATTGCTTGCTCCCTTCGACCATCAGACTATAAAGGTTTATGATACACGACATATATTCTCACGTCTAACGTGTTCGTTATATCTGATTTATAAGTTCTCGGACAGATTATACTGCTACCAGTGCCTGCTTTCATGTGCCTAAAATTGTAATTGAATAATGTTAATAGCTTTTGAATTAAAACGTTCGATTCTCCAGTGACTCGTTTCTTTTGTAAAATTCTAATAGAGGATGAAATATTCTAGAAGGCTTACCCTCCTCGTCAGCAAGTGAATCGGTAGCACTGTAGATTTTCTTTTTGCTCAAATGTTGACGTCGCGGGTAATCCCATAAAGAAGGATCAAGAATTTTTCGGTAATCTTCTGAGCTGGCCTTGAAGAGATAAGCTCTTTGCGTCTCCGCTCCTGTCTCTTCACCTTTACCTTATACATTGGGATAAATCGTGGGTAATAGAATCCGTGCAAGTGTTTGGATAGAGCGAAAGCGATGCACCGGTAAGTGCAAGGGAAGTTAGCGAAGGAACAGATATACACAAACCGGACGAGGCAACATTGTACAATCTAACATTATTCAACCGTCCTCTTGAGTTTCCAGATTCCTTACAATGTTAAAATATTAAAAAATATTTTAGGTAAAAATATTTTTGGAAGCCCACAAACCAGGCTTTTCGGTGACTTTGACGAAATTATTTATTGACAGTATTTTTTTTAATGAAGCCGCGATCTCATTGAAAGCATCTACATCTTCAATTTATAGCGAAAGTGTATCCCTGTTGAGAAGAAACCAGTAAACCCATAAACACGAAATTTTTGAGTTTAAGTTGAGATTTTTTTGTTTCTTACTGTAACTGTTGTCCAAAGATGAATCTTTTGCGTTTAAACAAGATGTTAAAATATGAATTAATGAAATAAAAAAATTAAGATAATGCGAAATAGGATTTTCTTTCGTGTAAATTACAAGTTGAGAACGAAGAGAATTCATTAAGACAGTTGACTTAAACACTGCACTTTGGTGTTTAACGGGGATCGAGGTTAAGGATTACCTTAAATGTTGGCCGATTTATAATAATTGCAACAAGATTTAAAGATAGTGTAGATTCATTAAAAAATAGAGAATTAAAGAGAAGAGGGATTTACTTAAATGTAATATCTTAAGGTTAATTTATTCTCCCTGAGTAAGAAACCATTTAATATCGTATGCTTCGTTGTCTTTTTGTTAAAGAGAAATATTTATTATAGTAGATGCACTTGCGGAATCTACTGTAAAGGAAGTGTACAAAGAGTGACAACGGTTGAGGATAATAATTAATCAACACGTGCGATCTTACAGTGTTGTTTAAACCTCAAGAAACACTGGTCACTTGATATTTAACTGGAAATTTTGTTTACATTACGATCGTACGATGTATAAAATATTACGTTAAATTTAATTTATTTGAAAATACAGCGAAAAATGAAGTCTAAAGAAACAAGATCCCACCTCATAAGATTTCATTCGGTGAATTAAAAGTATAAAAATGTCAATCGTATCGTTAAGAATCTGATGTTCGCGTAGATACAGCGGGTGCCACAGGGGGATCTGATATTATCATGGAAAAAAGTATATTTCAATAATTCTTCGATTTATATATTGATAGATAGCTTAATGGCAAAAGTACATATCGGGTGTGTATTAACACTGCTTGTACGTATTTTCAGGTTAAGATGATTCACATATATGTGAAACACGCGTTATATATATGATTATTTTAACATAGAAGTTAAAATATCTTTTCTATCCCTTCTGTACCTTTTTCCTGTGGGGTTGACAGATGGTGCTAGGTGTTAGATTCTCCATGGAACTATCCATATGGGTACAAACGACTGATGGTTCATCCATATTTCTTGAAGTAACAATTCCCAGAGGTACCAACGCTAGTTGGCTAGATGATACGTGCACCCTTGATACGTGAGGTTCAACTAGACTCCCTTGGCCCTGACAAAGCCGATGGTAACCTTTGAAGAATTTTCTTGCGCGTGATTGTCAGATTCTCGTGGTACAGACACAAGATGTTTCCGATTGAAAATTGCGTTCAACCTCCGTTGAACGTGATTCACTTGAGATATTTGTATAGAATATCTCAGGATGAAGGAAAGGGCAAATGGCAACTAAATAAAATTTTCATCATTTGTATAAAAAAGTATTGGATTCTTTGTATTTTTTAATAAATTCATCAATCTTATATTTTATAAGAGGCAAAAGAAAGTTCGCTGTAACAACGCTTGTCACCGAAAAATCATTCTTAGATTATAAAATATCTGTCGAAGATGAATATCAAAAGATTTTCAAGCTTTTGACATTTTTTAGGATGTTTAAGACTCGCGAGGAAAAATATTCTTTTGGAATTTCGAAGAAACTGAAATTTATGATTCACCTTGAGTTATTATAGCTCTTAAGGGACTTACAAATCTTGAGTGACTTTTTGAAGATCAAAAGTTGTCTTTTCAACAAAAAAAAAAGATCGTCGTACTATCTTGGCCTTAATTTACCGACCACAAAAGTCTCAGAACTCGTGGCGAGGACAGGGGCTGTTACGACGCCAGCGGAATATTAATTTCGGAATTTCCTTGGGAATAACTTATTATTTTTCACGTGTCTCTCGCGAAAAGACCAGTCGAGTTCTTAAAGCGTGACAAGAGGTCTCTTCGGGAATATAATCCTCGCACCATCGTTCTCATCGAGAATGATTTATTCTCGGTGGAATGGGAAACAAGTTTTTTTTTTCCTATTTTATTTAACAACTTTGTCATCTCAATGTAGAATCGTCGAATCATTACCTACTTGCGCGAAGAAAAGAAAAACAACATAGATCGATTATCTTTATGACTAACAATCTTCCAAGAGGTTGAGAAAAAGGTTTTTACGATTTTTTTTTTTTCCTTTCTTCTCTTCTCAACAGCAATAAAGTAAATGTGACGTGGATAAGTAAAATGAAGCTGCGAAAGACTCCGAGTCAAAGAGATTGTCGTCCCGATGCTCCCAACGTTACGGTTCTACTCGATTGAATAGTAAAGTAATAGAAATATATTTAAAAGAAATTAAATAAACGACGGTTAATCTATCGAGCTATTGAACTATTCTCCTTCCTTCGATTAGTCTCATCGCGGAGTAAACATTTTTCTAGTGATATCACGAGCCAGGTTGAGATATTATGCGGTTCTCTAGCTCGCAGCGTGGAAGCAACTTCACTCGAGTTCACAATAAACCAGCGAGTGCTGCTACTCCAGAGGATTCTTCAACCATTCCAAGTTTTTCAGGTATTTCAATTGCATTCTTGTCTCTCGTAAATCAAGAAGTACCATCATTCTATAACGTACGATCTGTGGAAATACAGTATTTTTTCCATAGAGTCGAACCTCACCAACTAAGTAGTGCGCTCCATTTTTATCGAGGGTTGCTCAACCTTTTTTTCCTTTCTTCATAATAATTTCCTTGGTTTTGATTTGCAACAATATTAACTCTGCTTCCGGAAAATTAATTTTTTCAACACAGAATTTTTTTGTGCTCCCGGCTCATCGACATTGAGCCGTTGGAATAATTTATTTTATTTTTGTCACAGACAAACTCATTCCAATGACTATAAAAATATTTTTAAATAATAAATATTTATGAAAATATGAATTTTCTTTGAAAAAATGATGTTTTATCTAAAAAGCTTAATACACTTCATATAATTCAATAATTCTTAAAATAGTTGTATACGACTATAAAGGATTGTTGCAGTTGGATTGCATTTTCAATTTTCTTATTTTCTTAAATGAAAGTTAAACTTTTTCGACCTCCCTTGATTTAACTAAAGTTAAACCTTCCTTTGAGGTTCTTTAAACCTTAAAGATCAGCCTCGCTTTCATCAACGAGATCGTTTATATTTTATTATATAATCGCATCTTTCCTTAATTTTCTCATATTAATTTATTTATTTTCTGTGTAATCATTGCCGATCTGATATGGATAAGTTATGCCCGAACAAAAATAAATTGATCTATCAATTTGACACGAAGCACGCTCTTATGTAAAATATATGAAAATACGAGAACTAATTAATAACTCACTTAATGTTACGAAGACGAGGTTCGCGAGTCTTTCAACTTTCCACCGATTTACTATTTTTTAAAATCTGGAGCGACCCTTGTCGCTCTCACGTCTTTCTCTCTCTCTCTCTCTCTCTCTCTCTCTCTCTCTCTCTCTCTCTCTCTCTACTTACCCTCTTTCGCACTTAACGATATGACACGCACGTCGCACGCGACATTGCGTTTTCGAGAGCGTCAAGCTACGTCGAAACCCGGATAAACAATTCTTTTTTTTTTGCTAAATACACGATACGCAGTACGCAAAGGATTAAGAAACACGAGAGCCGGCGAATGAATGTGTTCGACAATTTACATGAATATATGGATTAACAATGTCAATAGCACACAGGTCATAAACAAAATATTTTTTTGATCTAAATACATTTGACGAGTCGTGCTGCCAACTATCGCGAATCACGTGAGCTAGCAGTATTCATAAATTAGGTCACCGTTAGGACATTCCACGTGTATGTACGTGACTATTTCTGTATATTCCTTACATGCAGATTGTGCATTATCGAATGATGTAAACCATGCTATCAATTTTTGCTAAATATGAAAAACTAGATGAATATGCTAATTATTAATTAAAAAACAAATAGGGACAATGTTTACATATTTATTCCCGTGTACGTAAAAGATTGTTATCAATTTAATATAATGGATTCCGCAGCTCCTCGGATAAAAAAATTAATAATAATAATAATAATAATAATAATCGTGTGTACGAAACAATTAAACTTATGGTTTCCAAAAAGAAAATCTAATTTTCAATAAAATAACATGAGTGTTTCGATTAACTCCTCATTACGATATCATTCTTTGGAAATTAACGATTTTTGATTTTCAATTATTGAGAAGAAATAGAAAAAAATGATATTTTTTCTATCAACTGGATGAATAAAATTTAATCGTTTTCTCTCTTTTTTTTCATTTCAGTGCATTCCCGACATCGAGGAGGTGAATTGCGAAATCCATATTCTGTATAAAGTGAACTTCAACGAGGATAATAAGATTAGCAGTGAAACATAAAATTGTTGCTTCTTTTGTGATTCCGATTAATTACAACGATAATTTATAGTGCGCGTGTGATCGAGAAATCGCTTCGAGATATTATCGCTGTTATCTGCGACTGCTGTATTCTCCGGGAGAGGAGATTCTCGTAACTCGGAATGAGGGGTAAGTGTTCTTTATATTTTTCTTTATTTCAATTTATTTCGAATACGGGAAACAAATATGTTTATATTTTGTAAATATTGCCACATTCAGAATTGACAAATAATTTAAAAAATAATTTTGTATGTTAACTGAATTATCTGTCTGAAGTATCATTTTACTGAATGAGTTTTAAAAAATGTCAAACTGACTGAAATAAATGTCGTGATTAAATCGATTGAAGATTATTTAACAGACACGAAGATAAACAACAAACTTTGTTGGAATTTATTTAATTGAATTAATTAATTGTTAATCGGCATTTCAAATTCAAGCCACAGCTTAGCGCTTTTTCGCAATCACGATATATTTTTTGTGGATTATGCCGCGACATACGCGTTTGAAGAATACCGATCTCTTATCATCGGATTAATGATATTAATGATAGCATACACGAAAGGAAATAAAATTAGCTAATACGTTTTTAATTCTTGGCTTCAATTACAAGTGAATATACTAATTGTAAGTCGGGATTTGAAACACAAGCCACAGTCTACCGCTTCTTCGTAAAGCAAGAAAGATTTTTAGACCTTGAAGGGAGATGAGTCTTCGGATTATCCGGTATTCAGGCATTCTCCAGAGTGGAGAGTCAGTGTGACATAACGGCTGTTTAGCATAATCTAATTAGCCAACGACGCGCACTTGGGACTTGGATTCAAATCAGTATTTTCGCAGGATTCTCATCCATCCCTCGCTCTTCCTTCGCTGTCTGCCTCCCTCATTTTTCTTTTACTTTTTTTCGTGCTGGAGCCTATTGGGAGGTTTCACGTTCACGCGTTGTCGAAATTCGTTTATCTTCAAGAAGCTCGGTATCGTGAGTTCTCCTATTTATACTTGGAACATTTTTCTCGGTATCTCGCCACACCCGGAAACTCCGTCACTCCTTGTTATATTTCATTCAATTTGCATTTTATATACTTCTCGCAACGAAATTTCCTTTTTTTTTCCATTCTAATTTACATGGTAATGAATATCGATGATAGGATATTGATTCGACTACTGATATCAGATATATATATAGTATATATTTATATATTTAGCGAGTAGGGGTACTCGCTCCGATCCGCAACATCCCTTGCGGCCTTGCGTCTTAATATTTCAGCGAGCTTCATTGGTACCGCATCTTCTTTTCTTCGGAGAATCTTGGATTGGTTGACGACCGGATGTGCGTTTGTCATTACATGTTATCATGCGAACAATTTTATTTATAAACGTGATCACGACAACGCAAAATAATAGAACGAATGAACGTCGGTTCTTTTATTTCTAAATTTAAAAAATGTCACGAAATCTCCAAGTTCGATATATAAATAAATTTGTTTATTCACCGCTCTGATTGACTTTCAAAGTCGTATTCGAATTTTATTATACGCACATTTTGTAATCTAACAAGTAACACAATACCACACAAGACAAAATATTCGGTCTTGGAACTTCCATTTTAAAAGTTAAATAATTTTTTTCGCCAATTTAATCATTTCTTTCTCCATTTAATTCTACATTCTGCAACGTTTAAATATTTTTTTCAGGACACTAAATGGGCTCTTTTTAACATTTTTTTTGTTCTTTAATTAACATTTTTTTGTGAATAAAGAAAAAGTACATTAAACTTCCATCTCGGAAAAATATTTCATTCGATTTGACAAATTAGAGATCAATATTCGGCCGATTTTAGTAAAAATCTCTCGAATACCAAGGCGTGCTCACTCCTTGCGTGCTTTGTACGTCAACCCCCTGTTCGATATTATAAAAATATTTCACCTGATTTCTCCATCTCGTTCAACGCAGAGATTCCGGTCAGTGCAACATAAAAAACCCAAGGTGTAATATTTGATATTCGCATTTGGCCTCAAATGTCCTATACGCTGCAGATCCACTTGATATAAAATTATCTTCAATATTTTTACTCACTTGACACGGAATTAATATTAAAAATAAAGTATAAATGTCAGTAACATAGAATATTCTATATAAATCTGGTTCGCTTGACACGGTGTGACATATATATGTCGATTGATTGATGAGTCTGAATGATTGATTTTAACAATGACAATAGTTCTTGTTAAGGACTGTTCGTACTCAACTCACGCGTCGCTGTGATAGTTGGAATGAAATGCCTAAAAATAAAATATAATCAATGAGCCTTAAAAGTGATTAAGCTCTTGTTACAATTAAACCTAAAAATCCATTTACCTGCCGCAAGCGTTGTATTTATCTCTCGCGTTAAAAATTTCGTAACTAAAATTTGTAACGGATTAACGAAAAAAAGTTCTGATGGGAGGTTGAAGGCTCGCTTTTTGCAAAGATAACTGGCGGTGCGTGAATAGAAATTGTTCAGGGGTTGGCAATGACGGGGGTATCGTATCAGATGCACAGGGGGCATAGGACGGTACTCGCTCGCGGTGATAGGAAGGGTTCGATTGTGGCCAATTCAGAAATTGGCCGTGTGTCACGCTACGGCTGTACAACAGGCGAAAAAAACCGGTCGGCTGATTGCAAATTGGGTGACGTGGTCTCTGCTAAAGCGGCAAACATATATATCCATGTGATCTATATATATATATATCTACAGCTATGCATAACTGCATAGCCCATGGAAATCGTATACCATCGGTAGACCATCGGAGTATCGGTACGCGTCACGTATTGGAGAGTGCGTCCATGGTACGATATTTACCGTACATACAGTGTCGATATGTGGACGGTAAAAAGAAAATAAAAATTGTTCTTATACTCGTGTGACAATTCTGATATAATTCGACAGTCTAGCGATTTTTTTCCCATAGAGTATCCGCGTCTCATGAGAATCGGGTTCACCGTGTATCGATAAAGTCTACTTTTCCACGAGCATCATCGCCTCAACCGAATATTTGCACGGGAGCGACATATTTTCAGGATAATTCGATCAAATATTCTGCCATAGCCATAGCTGCTATAGCTTCGATTGTATTTGAATTATACATCGGTATGAATAACAATGGGAATCTTGCTTTAGAATTCTGACAATAAGTAATCGCTGTACATTTTTAGTGTAAGGAAAGTGTAGTTTAGATGTTTCATTTTAGCGTAGTTAGCTTTTTTCTTCAATGTCTTAATAAATATTTTAGATGTCAAAAGTTCTCATGAGCTTGAAACAATAATAATCTTATTGTCTTATAGGCAAAGTGTATTTAAATGCGAATTTTGTTAATGACAACTACGAGCTTACGTCTACGTGAGAGTATGATCTAATGTGGCCTCTTCAAGATCGTTATGGCTCTGATAATATCTTCGCAGGAGATAATCTGAGCCGGTTGTAGCATTAAATGTTCTAGTCGGGCGTAGATGACCTGGAATAATCCTCAAAAATCTTCAAATTGTGAGAAATGTAATGGAAACAATCTGGCCAAACCATGACCAATTATACATACATCATGATTGATTGTTCGGTGACGTCTGTTTGATTTCCAAATACGTTAAATTCTGCATTAAATTACCTTCCATTCCCCTAATTAGAAGTTAAGTTGCATAAATCACAAATTTTTTTATAACAACATAAATTATTCTGAAAATAATTTAATTTATTGTTTCTTTTCCGAATGAATCAAGAATGTATCGAGGATACGTAAGAAATTATTGCTTTGATAGCAAGAAAACTTTGATGATATTTAAAGCAGAATTTTACCAAAGACATCTTCTCGAGACTTTTACGCGAGAATTATATTAACGAAAATCGGGTATTGAATATCGGAAAAATGAAGCGAGAGAACAAGTTATATTCCTCGCTACCGTTATATATATTCTTATTTATGATATACTAAAGGGTGATTTTTTAAGAGCTTGAGAACTTTTTTTTAAAAAAAAACGCATAAAATTTGCAAAATCTCATCGGTTCTTTATTTGAAACGTTAGATTGGTCCATGACATTTACTTTTTGAAGATAATTTCATTTAAATGTTGACCGCGGCTGCGTCTTAGGTGGTCCATTCGGAAAGTCCAATTTTGGGCAACTTTTTCGAGCATTTCGGCCGGAATAGCCCGAATTTCTTCGGAAATGTTGTCTTCCAAAACTGGAATAGTTGCTGGCTTATTTCTGTAGACTTTAGACTTGACGTAGCCCCACAAAAAATAGTCTAAAGGCGTCAAATCGCATGATCTTGGTGGCCAACTTACCGGGCCATTTCTTGAGATGAATTGTTCTCCGAAGTTTTCGCTCAAAATGGCCATAGAATCGCGAGCTGTGTGGCATGTAGCGCCATCTTGTTGAAACCACATGTCAACTAAGTTCAGTTCTTCCATTTTTGGCAACAAAAAGTTTGTTAGCATCGAACGATAGCGATCGCCATTCACCGTAACGTTGCGTCCAACAGCATCTTTGAAAAAATACAGTCCAATGATTCCACCAGCGTACAAACCACACCAAACAGTGCATTTTTCGGGATGCATGGGCAGTTCTTGAACGGCTTCTGGTTGCTCTTCACTCCAAATGCGGCAATTTTGCTTATTTACGTAGCCATTCAACCAGAAATGAGCCTCATCGCTGAACAAAATTTGTCGATAAAAAAGCGGATTTTCTGCCAACTTTTCTAGGGCCCATTCGCGGTCAACATTTAAATGAAATTATCTTCAAAAAGTAAATGTCATGGACCAATCTAACGTTTCAAATAAAGAACCGATGAGATTTTGCAAATTTTATGCGTTTTTTTTTAAAAAAAAGTTCTCAAGCTCTTAAAAAATCACCCTATATATATGATTAATTGAATTGACTGCTCCCCCACCTATAACCTATATCCCTATCACTTCGCTCATACTCGTTCCAGCGAGGGCGTCGATTTAATCTGTAACATTTCGACGTATCCTCCATTTCTCCGGTCAACGTATGGTTAATGCAATCATGTGTGAATACCTGGGAAGTTGGTGGGAGATCGTGAAATTCAGAGAGCGAGTTTGGATCGCTTGAATAAGCCGATAATGGAAATAGCGCGGTCAAGTCAACGAAGATCGTGCTAATTGAATTACGCTCTCTCTCTCTCTCTCTCTCTCTCTCTCACTCTTTTTCTCTTTCTCTTTCTCTCTCTCTCTCTCTCTCTCTCTTTCTCACACACACACACACACTCTCGTTCTCTCTCTTCAATACCCTGTATGTCACGCCTTCGTGAGTGATGGTAACGTCACTCCCTGTAAGAGTGCTACCGAATAAAGAGAAGAAGAATGCGTTAGCGCAATCCACGAATAATAGTTCAGAAAAAAAAAGAAACCGTGTCCTTTAGATCGTATGAAATTTATTCTCAATATTCTTCCCAATTTAGCAATTGTTATTATTATAGTTGAAGATTACATAGTCAGTAATGTGACGTGGCATACATTATATTCTCAAATATGCTGAGGAAATAAAAATGTATTGTACACGGTCATCGTATACTGTAATCCATTTTTTTCAACAATATTTAAAGGCAAACGCGAATTATCAGCGTCTCCGTCTA
The DNA here is from genome assembly GCA_963942595.1 of Cylloceria caligata. NCBI lineage: Eukaryota > Metazoa > Arthropoda > Insecta > Hymenoptera > Ichneumonidae > Cylloceria > Cylloceria caligata. The sequence goes on along the minus strand of OZ012708.1, from coordinate 1,479,103 downwards.
TCAGTTACACACGACCCAACATATTTCCGTTTCCCTCAATGACATGAACACTCTCGAAAAAAAGAATCAAAGTGCTTGAAGAACGTTTGACATCGTCGTAAATTATAATCAAATGTGCAATTAGAGATAACGACTTTGCCGTCACTGAGCGTCGAATAAAATTCATACACAAAATTACAAAATTGTAGATAAGAAAAACGCGATTTACAATATAAGCAAAAGATTACCGAGCATGGATTTATCTATTATTTTGATGCAAATAATCTTAGCAAATAATTACAACATACATAGGCTTTTCTATGTGCAATTAGGGCATTGTTCCATGATTCACGATTGACGAGACGATTTTTGAGCCCAATATTCGCATATTTTATACCGATTCCCAGATTTATTGCATCAAAAGGCACGTGAGAGGGGTCACGGATATTCACAGATAACGTTCGAGTGTTGAATATAAACTAAAAAGCGAGAAGAACGTAGTAACAGTGGATTGTAAAAATAGTTAGATGCTTGAAAAGAAGAGTATAGAGAATGTGTTTTGGTCTTATCGGCGCTCTGATAAAAAATGAAATAAAGTTTATATGCTTCACATTGATTTGACAGTAAACATGATACTAAAAAATAGTGAAATTGGTCAACAAAGGAAGATAACACGAGCCACGGATAAGCTCCAAGTAACTGCGGCATGAAGTTTATCGTAGGAATACACTGTAGGTATAGCATATACACTCCCAAAGACCCTTTTCACGATGATGTACAGTAGCCGTGACTTCCAATTTAGAGATTGATCGATGCGTTTACCAGAATCAAGCATGTATTCTCGACCCTCCATTCACTGGTTTCAACTCCGTGTCACATTTTTATTTTAGTTATTAATTCATTATTCACATGGTGACCATCAGAATTGTCATTAAAAAATGGGTCATGAACTCATTTTCATTTTATTCAAAGAAGCTTTCTTATTCTCACGTAAATATCCCAGTCGATTCAATCTACAATTATTATTAACCTGTTAACCGGGCGTGACGTACTGACACGTCCTAGCTGCGTAATTAAAAAGAGAATTCCCCGGTTAACAGGATAATAAAAGTTGGTTAATTACATGCTGGAAGTAACTTGGAATAAACATTTTTAGGGTTCCTCTAAGAGGGAGCAATAAATAAATAACGTAATATTAGTTTAACATAATCGTAGTAACATAATACTTTTCGTAAATATTATGTGTTACTCGTATTACGTTATTTATTCATTGCTTCTTCGCAGAGAAATCCTACAAATGTTGATAACATGTTTTCTTACTTATGGTTACTGGTAACTTAAGGCGAGGCGGAACCTCCATACTTACACAGATATCCTGCTTCTCTTTCACTCCGCCGTGTTCACTATACTAGTTCTTTCTCTTTCGCACTCATAGATGTTTCGCCTCACCTTAAGGCAAGGAAAAATATCCATACTTACACAGATATGCTGCTTCTCTTTCACTCCGTTATGAGCGCAATGCTAATCAATTTCTTTCGCACTCATAGGTGAAGTACAGAGTTTTCGCTTCGTCTTAAGGTGATAAGGTACACGCTTCTGTCGTTCTCTCTCACTCCTTCACGATTGCCAATGGTGGTATCTCACTCGCGCTCATGGCAGCTCGGTCAGTGTACCACATTACCTTAAGACTGAAAATTTTAACGAAAGAAAATTGAAAAGTAACACGTTACAATGTGTCTCACATTTTCAATTTTGTAACAACCGTACTGATTTGTAACGACAAATGTCGCAAATATAATACCAGAAAGACGCATTTTCTTTATCTGTGTATAATAAAAATACGTCTTTTTGAGATTGTCGAGGTGATATACAGATGGAAAGAGAAATGTCAGCAGCAGTCCTACGATTAAAGGTCGCTATCGATCGGTCGCCACGGCAGAACGAGGCTCGTGTTTCACAATATTCGCAGTTCCATTTTGAACGCACAGCTATTCGAGTACTTCAGCATTTAACAAATGAATTATTGTTACTTTTGCGTAGTTTATATTGATGATGATTACTTTCATTTTGTGGATTGTCACTCAAGCGCTTTTTCTTTCAACTATTAAAAGGATCGCGCTTATTCGTAAATCAAAATCGTTTTATCGTCGATGGTGAAACCTCAAAATATTCATTTACATTCAATTAGAACGCTAAAGTTGTTTGATAATTACTCCCCATAACTACATCGACGAGAGTAAGTGCATATACCTTTAGCGATTCTTACGTCTAACTTCTTACTCTTTAAGTTACACTCTCTTTACTTTTCGCTTAAGTTTTCAACAGTTCTGCTTCAATTACGTACTCGTTGTTGGATTTATTTAAAAAAAACACACACACACAATTATAAATAACAATTGTTTATTCATTCGCGTAATATTTGATATAAAACGAGAACATAAACTTGATTCTTTAAATAAATATTTTACAGAAAATTTACGATGCACTTGAAACCAAAACTTTTTTTCGGTAAAACTAAATTGATTTAACGAGCAAAGTACAAATAATTTCAATAGAAATTCATTTTCAACTTTAGTTTATTAAACAAAACGCGTGTGTTAAGAAAAAAACATAATACAATCGAACCTGGGTAGGCGAGAGTTCAAGAAACCGGGAAGTTTTTCTCGCTTATAAAAGTTTTTCACTTAACCAGTTGCCTACTAATTGCTAGGTCCCGTCATGGGACCTATCTGTCTGTCATTTTGTAATAAAAAATTGCGTAATTTATTTCTTTCAACGTATGTTTTTTTATCTATCTCTCTACTAAACCACCCATCCGGCCACCCCATCAACTATTTGTGGATAGGGTGATCGAAAACTCATTATTATGTATCAAACAAAAATCGATTTTTTAAGAATAATCAATATATATTTGTAATTACTGAATAAATTTTTTGAATAACGTTAGCAATACAGTCAAACGTTGATAAGCGAGAACCGGATAAGTTACTGTTAACTAATTTTCTCGTTTATCCGGTTCTTGCTTATCAAAAGATTCGACTGTATACAGAAGTTAAAAAAAAACATTTATTCAACAATTACAAAAATATATTTATTATTTTTAAAAAATCCATTTTATTTCAAACAAAATAATGAGTTTTCGACTAACCCATCCACAAATAGTTAGTCGAGTGGGAGGGTGGGTGGTTTAGTAAAGAGATAACATAGATGGAGAGACATACGTTGAAAGAAAGGAATTACGCAATGTTTTATTACAAAATGACAGACAGATTGTAATCGAAAGTTAATATAAAGTTTGTTATAAAAGTTTTCAGGGCTGTATGAATATAAAATGATGTCATCAAAACTTAAAATGAGGAGTCGAATATGCGAATACAAAGAAATACTTGTTAAAAGTAAGAGTATAGACGTGGTTTGACTTTACGCCCTTGGTCCTTTAATAACTTGATAGATTAAATGATGCATAAAATCCAATCCGAACATTTCATTCAACTTCCCATGTCGCAATTCATACAGATACAAACGCTTTCTTTTTCGTATATGTGTGCCCATGGCTCGGGCAAACGTCAGTGCCGTGGATAATCTCTAAGTTTTATCATCCAAAGTTCAACGTCGAGTCACGTACCATTACCTATCTTACAGGGTTGAGCACAAGCACCTTGGAAAACACGAGTGGTATACCTACATCTGTATACTTAACGATCTTGACCTATTTTTTTTATATCGTACAACACAGACATTTTATAGTGAATGTGACAATGTTGGTGTGTCCGGTAGCACACCTTTCAACATCTGAGATTTTTTAATCGACTATTTTAGGACTTGTATGTCTTGACCTTGACCTTTTTTGTTTTACGCAAGATATATTTTATATTTAGCGTCCGAAGACTGTGTCACAAAAGATTTTAGTAGCCTTTGTCTGTGTCCGTCGAACAAACGCTTTGACACATCTCCATAATTAATCGATGGACTAATTTGGTCACTTCTGCGTTTATTCTTGTGGAAAAGCGAAACTAACCTAACGAGCGTTAAGAACCAGATCTTAACTATCTAAAAAACGTAAATAAAGGGAAATACTATATTGAGGTGACCCTGCTCCCTTAATTTACCAATGCGATACACATGAATTCTAATTTGATATACGTAGTTTACATATTTCTTATTATTTTATATTTTTTACTTGTTGTATAAAACATTATTAAGATTCTAGAATTTTATCTGCAGAAACGTGGCCTTGTTATTTATGCAAAATATATGAATATATCTTGGATATATCAGAGATATTTTGATAATATCTTCTATGTGGCTGATATATTTTAGGACAAATTTTTCTTTCCATGGACGCGAAAGATTCCATAGATTTTTGTGGTATTGTTTATGGTATTTAAAAAAGATCAAAGTACCTAATTTCGATTGTTTAAAAAATAATTACGTTTCCAAGTAAACATCCATCAGTGATTATTCCTACACAAACATTTTTAAAAAATAAATATTTTGCAAGATGTTTAATTAATATCTAAAAATATTCTTGCTCAGAGTCTCGAACCACACTGCAAAAATGCCCTTGCGTATATCTTTTCGGAATTCGTATCTAGTTCACGCTACGGTCATATCTCTTATTCAATATTGGTCGTAAAGCCTTTTGATTAATGCATTTTTGGACATCCCTATCGATAAGATGTCGTTTTTTTTTTGCGCGATTGAGAAGGCTCGAGCGTGCAGAAAGGCAAAAGTTCCGACACACGGTTCGGTAGTCATAAATAATCGATAAGTCGTTATTGCTCGAATGTGGGAGTCCACGCCGGTCGACTCCCTTTCGTTCTATAGCCGAGGCGAATGAGCAGCAGCAGCAGCAGCAGCAGCAGCAACGAGGGTGGAAATAAAGTTAAGCCCGTACGTGCCAGCTCTTCGGAACATATTTTATGTTTCGGCCCACCGTAAAATTCGCGAAGGCAGAGAGTGCTCTCGCATCGACTATGCTCACTGCTGAGCCCTTTCCATAACCCACCAACCCCCGCAGCACCTGGCTTATATTTCTCTCGGCTGATTACATTCGCGGACCATTGCTATTCCACCGCACCCTATTTCGCCTTTTCTTTCGCCTTCCACCAAAAAAGGCGTTGGTAACCTCGAATCCCTCCGCTTGACTTAAAACCCTTTCTCGCAGACATAGACTCTTCGACGTTGGACCATTATTTTTTTTCTTTGGAATACGATGTGGAAGAAATACGTTTAGTAGCGTCCTGCACATTTCGTCTGACCTTCTTTTATTCATTAAAATATCAATTTGTTTATCGTGTTGTTAATTTATCGTTAAGTAAAACGTATTTTCTTTTTAATTTTATTTTTTATAAATTTACCACGATCAAACGGTATTAACGGTTGAGTGGCTTGAATTATCGAGTTCAAGCTGTTCTCAAGTTCACAATTACTTTTTTGTTTACTTACCCATGGGACACTCACAATCGCTAACTGACATCGGGCTTTTTTTTTCTCTGTATAATTTTCTACTATTCGGCGTATTTCAAGTATTCTGACGCTAAAATCGGGGAAAAAATATTCATGAAGACTCACGAAGATTCTTCAATGAGGAAGTTTAATTAATATTTCTTATCTGATTTATTTTTTTTAATACGTCTCATTTGTCGATTGATAAGAAAATTATTTAAAAATCAGTACTCGATCGATTTTTGATACGTTCATAGCCTTTGCAACGTAGATTAGAAGAGCAAAAGTAAAGGAAATAGTAAACCGTGCGGTATTAATTAGTCGTACACGGTGCGCTCTATTGTGAGGTCAGTGGCGAGATGTATAGGGGTAGTTCAGTATGTACTTCGCGAGGTTCGTTTTCCCTGGTAAACCAGACAGGCATTATTAGGCACGAGCAAAGCACCGCAGAGAAGTAGTAGAGCAGCAACGTATACGATTCTGTTCAGTTTATTCGTGGCCTGCTTTTCATCCACTCCTTCCTCTTGCTTCGTAAAGTCCATCTTTCTCTTACTCTTTCTCTCTCTCTCTCTCTCTCTCTCTCTCTCTCTCTCTCTCTCTCTCTCTCTCTCTCTCTCTCTCTCTCTCTCTCTCTCTCTCTCTCTCTCTCTCTCTCTCTCTCTCTCTCTCTCTCTCTCTCTCTCTCTCTCTCTTACACACACACACACACACTCTCTCCCCTCTTTGCCAACCTCTGCCATGAGTATCCGGCAACGTTTTTTCGTTCCTCGTCTCACCAGAACGAGAAAAAAAACCTCGAGTACCTCGCGTCTGTCTCAGTCTTCTTCGTATAATACTCATTGCCTTTAATACGAATACTTTTTTTTATTGTGTTTTGCCATCAAGAAGTTTGATTGCTTCCGTACAGAAAATTACCTCCCTGCGGAGAATCAAACTACATAAAGTGTTGAATTGCGTCGTCTGAATGCACCTTCTGTCAAGTGTTAAAAGAGTTGATGTGAAATTGTCGCGAATTGTAACAATTTTTTACTTCAATTTTCGCATACAACGAAAGACATCTTTTAAAAGATGGCTTCAACCATATGGAAAAAATATTCCATTACTCTGCACGGAAGGGCGTGTAATGTTATGAAAGTTTCAGCACAATACATAACGAAATATTAACCTAAATTTTAAATAATATTTTACGGGCACACACACACACACACATTGGACATTTTTTCTAAATACATTTTTAAGAATTCTGATATTAAAAACTCAACATATTTTTTTTCATCGTAATAAGGTTGTCGTAATAACCTGTTAACCTGGCGTGACGTACTGACACGTCCTAGCAGTGTAATTAAAAAGGGAATTCCCCGGTTAACATCTTAAGAAGTAAAAATTATTATAAAGACGTATTTAACCAACATTTGGCAAACGTTGTCAAAAAATTGACAACAGATGACGTTTCAAGATCACAGGGAAACGATCAGGAGTAAAAACTAATTTTAAATGGTGGTGGAGTAGGGATTTATTTATGTTTTTTTGAAAAGAGACGAGCTTCGAAGCGTTTAAATTTCCGTTTAATTTATACAAAGCTTTTCAAAGCTTGCAAAAAAAAGTAAATTCATTTACTTCAATGGAAAGAAATATTAGGTGCATTCGTGCTAGTCATCGTTGCATTTTCTCGATAGTTCCAATAGCTCGGTGGACTTTCCTTATATTTTCGTAGGATTACGAAGAAACAGAGAAGAAAAAAAAACAACGTTAATCCTTAAAAGTATGGGACACCGAGTGGAGAATAACCGTTCTCGAAGCTTTAATTACTTCTCTACTTTAAGTTCGTTGAGCTAGTTGGAAACTAAATATTCGTATCGGGTACGTTAATTTGGTATTCTAATGTGCTGAATCATTAAAATTATGTTATATATCCTCTCATTCCCTTAATCTTTACGCCCACGAGAGTCAACAGAGAAAGTTGCTTTTCTGAAAAGTTTGCGCAAAGCTTTTCAGCTGCATTAACGGTGCACCGGATTTTCACGTTCTGTCGGATCTCGTCCATGACCAAATACAAAAGGAGGATGTACCGCGGCATAAAGGAAGCAGGACTCTCTTTCGATCTCTCTCTAGAAGATAGAATCCTAGAAAGAGAGAAAGAGATAAAAAAGCGAAGAGAGTGGACGGAAGAAAAAAAAACGAAAAATAAATGGAGCAAGAATTTTGAAGGCGCTGGCCTACTTTGTACGAGGTGAAGGGATCCCGTATCTCTCCGTTTACGATGAAAAGTTCAAAGTGGCTGGTTCAAGCGGAAACCCGTATCGACTCCTACGTTCTGTACTTCTACACAGCAAGCTACAGTAAATATACCTTGAAACTACCGAGTCGTGGTAGGTTTCCAACTATTCACATACTGGTTTCATATATACCAGCGAGATATGGAAGATCCAGAACTATTGGAAATTTACGTACAGACAATATACTCTGTCTATATAAATGAAAACTCCATTTTAAGAGAGTACGACTTTTATGCCTACTTTCCTCGAAAACCTTTAATTTATCAATAATTAATTAATTAAAAACTGAAGTATGAAGTATGACAACGTACCAAACATTAATTTGAATATTACGTCTATCACCGGTTAATTTCAAGATAGAGATTCACAAAGTTTTACTTGGATTATGAACACGTGAACGCTAGATTCTCAAATTATCGCGAGTACGAATCCTCACAACCATCGACCCTTATTGATTAATCATTCAATTAAATTGATGAACCAATACAAAATCGACAAATGTTAAACTGAAAGACAATATGAAAAAAAAATCGATTATTCCTGATGCGAACGTCGAGTCCAAAATTTATGTAGATATGACGTTTATGTTTCGTTAATAGGATGAATATTTTTGCGAAACATACATTTGCGAATTGTCTATAAAATAATTTAAAAACTGAAAAAATTCTGCCGGGATGGCGTAATTTGCAACGCGCCAAGCGTTACCAATTACAATTAGAATTCTGGGTTTTCTCGGTTCAAATCCGGATCGTCGCAGAATTTTTTTCACAGTTCCTCTGTTAAAGAATCATTGAAGCTCGATCTACTGACCGAGCATAGACGATATATTGATATAAATGTTAAACTTAGACGGTCGTATGATCGAGTCCAAAATATTAATTATCCTCGTGCAAATAGGAAAATATAACGACGGAGATTCAAGTGCGGCGAAGCTTTCGGTGCGTCGCATCAATTTGAAATAATAAAAATATTTATCAATTCAAATTTCTTCGTTTGATAATTGATTTCGTTAAAATAAATAATTTGAAACGAATTAATCGAATTTCAATCTCCAAACACAAAGTTCATCCGTAGTAATATTTAATTACAAATCTCGAAACATCGAGGACTATTGTTGTTGATTTAATCATACGGTGTTCAGCATGTCCGAGAAGTAGCTGTAAGCGAGTGCGAAAGTGCACATTGTGAAATTTAACATAAAAATGCAATTATTATTTTGAATTTGTATTAGATTAAAATACGAATTGATCATCTCTGCAGCGAAATATCCAATTTTATTGAACTGTGCGCTGTCCGTTAATCCTTAACTACACGTTCAACAATTAAATGTATCGATGCAAAAATAAGTTTCCGTTATATTGTTTTGGTACTCGGATAGTTTCTAGTAAAAAAAAATGTTGAATTATTGACAATTTTTTCAAAATTATTAACAATAGTTTTTTTTTTTTTAATAAAGTGCGCTCAAAGTTACGGACGCTCACGTGGGAACGTCGAGGAAATCGGCCTACGCCAATAGAACGTAGCGATTTTCTCCGCTGGTTTCTGTTCGATCGGAAAACAAAATTGATAGATCGAAAGAGATACTTCAGAACAGTTTGAAATGAATTTTGATAATGATTTACAGGTCGGTCTTTGAGATTCGTCGAACAAACGAAAGACTTTCGACGTCTATATCTTTCTATAGTTTAATCGGTACGTGTGTCGCTATCGTTGATACCTCAAGAAAAAAATTAATAACAATAATTGTCGCTCTACGTCCCCAAGGATATCGTGTCAGTGATGGAGGACGAGTAGGCCTGGTTCACTGCGACTATTCGTTCTTCACTTCGATTAAGGGAGTAAGATGACTTACGTAACTGAGATCTTGGCTCCCAACTGAGCCAACATCGCCGTTAAAGAAGACGACAAGCGGAGAACGTCAACTGCACCTGAGATTTACGGTCATACCGGTTCCCCCTATAATCGACGTGCTCGATGAGATAAAACCGTCCTTCGTGACGAATCTAAAGATCATTCCCGCCTGTCGGCAATACATCGACTCACTGACAGTTCGGAATTAGAAGGCGGTCAATCTGTATTCCCTTTGTCAAATTATGTCACACTATTCTAGACTGACCTGTTTCCTTGTTTTCGGGTTGAAGGATCAATCGAGCGGAATTAAGGAACACCATCCGCCTGTCCTGTAGGTGGGTCTGAGCTGTAATAGGGGATGATCGGGTGAAAGCTCCTAAAGCTTTTTTCAAATGATAGTCATAATAATACATTTTTATATTACCAACGTAGTTAAATAAATGGAATGAAGAAAGTTCTCAAAAACTCTTAAATATATGTTAAAAACAATGTAAAAAATTGATTATTTATTATTATTATCATTATTATTATCTTCTACGGTAGATTCCTATTAGATCCCTCAACGTTTAATTTTGTGGCTTAATGATTCATGTTAGTCCCTAATATTATCGAGACTATTTGTTCAATCGAGATAGTTGTTTGGCTTATGATATTTAAATGATAACTGCGAAAATCATCGATTGCACTGATTTCAAACGCATTTTACGTTTTCCCACAAACATTTGTCGTATCGTTTGCATTTATGTTTTATTGACAGATTAGTCTTTGATTGGCAGTATAACAATGAATATCGCTTCGATGCAAACGTAATTTCTGATAATGTTGAACCATGCCAACATTTATTATCATCTCGTTCTGAATTTTCATCTATTCCACGCTCAAGCACTTTAGCTTGCAGGGACGATTGCGGAGGATCAATCTTCGCATCACCGTTTCGAGTACCTCGGCGCACTTTTTTTTTTATTAGCAAACCAAATTTTCTCGAATTTTCCTCTCTGGTCGCACATGATTCTCCACTCTTCGGTGATTGTAACTGGAAATCTACCCTCGAGTTCTTTTTTTTTTTCTTGATCGTTTCTTCAATTTAGAGCCACAGCTGCCGAGACAATACTTCGTCTGACATACAATTTCCACATTTTCGAATAATTTTCGAGATTCCCTCGCAGAAACGGAAATTGACGGGATTACGATTCAAGAACTGGATGCTTTCAACGACGTGGCTCGATGTTTCTATGAAAATGAAGACTCCGCTCTGACACTTGCGTATTCTTATTATTCAATTTGGCAATAACAAAAGTAAATTGTGAAAAAAAAATAAAGCTAACCTAAGATTTATTTATAAAGAGAATGACTTAACAAACTTGATAGAAAATTAATAATGAAAAATTATTGAAAAGCTTGAAATATCATTTCCATTAATCAGGAATACATGACAATCATTTCAATTATCACCGTGACGAGTCATTGTCGACAAATAAATATATTTATGTTGTGTTATTAAACAAACTTTCATGTTTTTGTCAAAAATATTTCAAATAATTCTTCAATAAATATTGAATAACATATTTAATAATAAGATCGATTCGATAAATTTATAACAATTTATGTAATTATCTATTACATCATTTAAATAAATTATACTACGGGGGCTTCGATCTCCTGCGCGCTTCACCCTCCTACGCCTCCACCCCTTCCCATGAGAGCCCGGGCTTCACCCCATTGACCTACATTACCCGACATGACCCGTATTGCCCAACCTTCTTGATCCCCCCCCCCCTCCCCGGCGATTCTCTTACACGATGGTGGCGGTGGCGAGATATTTTTATAATATAGATATTAAGTAATAATTTATTATTAATAGAACCCTGTGACAAGCCTCGTAAATAAATTCTAGAAATCAGAAACTCATGACGGTCATTTACATTATTATCGTTACAATAAAAAAAAAATAGTAGATTGTGTGGCTAGGGATGAAATAATACGATTTCAGACGAGTGTGAAGTTGGCAGCACGAGCCGAAGGCGAACGTTGACATCGCACGAGTGTGAAATAATTTTTTATCCCATGTCAAACACTTAATTTTTCATATTAACTGTATCGAAAGTGGGAGTTTGAATGTCTGTAGCCAATCGAAACGAGACAATTAACTGTCAGATTGGTTGATGGTTAGAATAACTTAAATATTCATAGGTTTACAATAAATAAATGCGATTCTGATAAGGATGAAATGAAGTTAGAACGTAATGCAGCGGACAGAATGTGTTCACTTTTCGTCCGCCGAATCGTATTGGTCTGAAATTGGTTCGTTTCAATTGGCTAAACAGGCATTGAAACTCGTTATTTCAATGCAGGTAATATGAAAAAAAAAAAAAAAAAAACAAATAATTTATGTTCCTTCATTAAGAAACTGTTAATGTTTTCAAATGAAATATTTCAATTAATTCGACATAAAATGTAACGCGTGATTGATACGTTGCATTGACAAAATTTCAAGAAATGTACATTTCTAACGAGATCTTCGATCAATGATTTTTACAGACGAATCTATGGGTATGAATGATGAAAGTAACAAAAAAATTGCTGATAATAAAAAGGCGCAAGTGATTCGTTGTAACCGTGAGCAAGTTCGCAGCATACACATCCCTAGGTATTGCTGCCATGCTCTTAAAGTTTTTACTCAGAGTCCCTCAACCGAATATTTTCAGGGAATGCAGACAAAGTAGATATGTACTGAGGTTGTGACTGTTCTGTATGAGAAAGGGTTGGCTAAGTAAACTAAAGGATAAGGTTCGGTGGCATCACGAGATGTACAGACAAATTGACTGCAGTAACGTAAGGTACATAAATGGTAGCGAGCTATGTGAGCATCCACGGAAAGGGCAGTCACGACAAATAGAGGGAAAGTACAAACAGTGCTACAAACACTCGATTATAACATTGTTTAGCACTGCGTAACATAATCTTGATAAAAAATGTATAGAGAAATTTGGGTTGCAAATAAAGAAAGGATAAGGAAATATTTTTGTCGGTATCTTGACGACTTTCGTGGGGGTAATTTGACCGATTATGAGCGTCAGAATATAGAAAAGAAGAACTTTGGAAAGAAGCGGCATAGGGAGACATACTATAGAGTTAACGTTATGGGATTGAGAGGAAAGGAATAAGTGAGTGTATCAAACGGGAGAGCGCATTAGTATGGTTAGAGAAACATGCATCAGAAATAAGGGATGGCTGAAGGATGAAGTGAGGGCGGTACTAACGGTTTGATCGGTGGAGGGCAGGTTCGATCCATAAGTCATGAGGGGGCGGTGTAGGGTCGTTCTGTCGTTTCTCGGACTACGATGGTGCGAGGAGAAAGAGAGAGAGAGAGAGAGAGAGAGAGAGAGAGAGAGAGAGAGAGAGAGAATCGGATATAGGAATGCCCAGAAGGGTTTGTCTGACCCTTGGTCCTACCATAGTTACACACGAGGTCGCTTTGCACCCGGCGACTAAAACTCGACCCCCTTCAATTACCACGCGATCACCTACTACTTCCTTCCACCCTTCCAGTGACAAAGATGAAGTATCCCTTTTTCTCTGGGGACAAATGTTCTCGTTGGTAACGTACCTAGACTTGATTTCGACGACCGATTGTTTATTCCCCCGTTGAGGCTACCGTTAAGCTCGTTAACCTGTTAGGTAATGGTAACGTTGATGTTGAAACAGCTTCCTTACATCATTATTTATTATTATTCTCTCTACTTTTCATCTCGTATTAAGGGAACTTACTAAACAGTGTAAAATTGTATTAACGATGGATACTGCCGATTCCTTATTCCAATGCTCTGATTGGATGTTATGGACATGAAACAATTTTAGACTTACAAGTTTTACATGTTGGCTTTAATGATAATGTATTTGAGTCACTTTCTCTTTCTCTCTCTCTCTCCTAATAAATGTACATCCGAACAAGAGATCGAATTGCCGTTTTCACCTGGGCATAGAATACTTGAACTTGCGCTCAACTGAATGCAGTTTCATGGATGATGGTTCCCTGATTTCGTCTGGCAGATCTAACATACAGAAATCTTAATTCAGCTGTTTCTTTAGCCAGTCACAACTGGGTTCTGATCTTTCCGAGTTTGTTATATCCATGTTATTTGTATTTCCTTAACGATGTATCTACTTGGAGTGAAATAAACCCAAAACAATCCCTAACTACTATAGGTAGCCACAAATTTTCATAAATATTTGAATTCTACACTTGATGGATCTAGCTCCCGGAGATAGGAGCAGGATTTAAATATGTTAGCACCATGAAGTGTGTACATACGGAACTTAGAGATCTCATATGTTGCGTACGAATTGAAGAAAAGTACGTTTTCTGTAGATAGGAATTCATTTTATTGCACGAAAGAGGAAAGCCTGGTAACCGGAAATGCAAAGGACGTATTCTTGCGCTCAACAGCTCAACATTCTTGTAAGAACAGTCTTGTCTGTATTAAAGAAAAAAAAGCTCCAAACTTGAGTGCTTTTCAATATTTATTTCAGACTCAGAATTTTTTGTCACCACTCAAAATTGGGATGATTCAATGCCTGTGGAATGCTTCGTATATAAAACGTGAAAGATGTTTCAAGTTGAAACACCAATGCATCGTTACATGGAGAGCTTGATTAAAGGTGCGCTAGCCAAGTGCTTCGTTAAATGTGCGCTAAGCACATTGGATCAAACGGAAATATCATAGACGAAAGACACAAATGATTTAAAAATTGGAATAACATTTATTTAGTAACAAAAAAAAATCCAAATTCATGAAATTTTCCGACATTTTTTATTAACTTTATGATTTACTCGAATGTATCCGGAGTATGTTACACCGGGACTAGATAGCGTTTGATGCAATATTATGTAATCTATCCGGAGGTCGTATCACCGCTTGAAACCGTACTCGCTGTTGCGTTATTAATATAATTAAAATTATATGGTCTCCTGGGCGACAATGCACGCCGACAAAGACCTGCACCAGTGGCAACAGTGGCGCTTCCGCTCTTCGCAACGCTGAGCTTTTACTTTGCCGACGTGACGCGACGTAATGGGCTGGACGCGTGCGAGTACGCGTATACGACTCGGTACTCTTACCATTACCTTGTGTATGCTTCCTACTAATTGGAAATTATGTAACACGGTGCCACGAGCACGTGTGAGTATTGCCACCTCGAGCTGCTTGCTTTCTTGATGACGTACGACCATCAAATTCTTACAATTCTTCACGATCGGTAAAAGTTTTCTTCCGCGTAAACATACACAACGCCCATCATTTTTATTTTTAATCAGCGTCCAGCGACGTCTTGTTGACCGACACGATGTGAAGTTAGGCATACAGTACAAAGGATTTGTAAGAATGTCGATGCGATAATTTAAAACAGGCACTTTAATGACTTATCTCAAAGTTATTTATCATATGCATCAAGGATAAATTTGTTTAAAGTATATAACTGTCGCGTAGGCGACAGTGTGTTATCATAACTCAAAGCTGTGAACAAATGCTATTCATAATAAGAAACTAGGTTACATTCATCCAAGATGAATACATTTAACGAGAGTTCGGGGAACTCATTAATTCTGAATTCTGTAAGACAGCTCGAGCGACAGCTCTTGAGAGGGCATTACACATAGCGACGAGCTCTCGCAATGAGAGTATAAAGCGGGATGAAGTGATTTTACTTTTACTGCTTCAATTGAAAATGCTTTAGCTTTTAGCTTATGAACACTCAATCATTCCTCTCATCTATAGCACGTACGGGATACCGGAGGCACATTATTAAGTAAGTTGGCAAGATTGTTTTCCTCCTCATTGCCGTCGAGCGATTACTCGTTAAAGATCTACTCAAAATAGTCGAATGAATTTGTAAAAAAAACTTTTTTAATTGTGATAATGCCTGCAGACATTGTTTTTTTTTTGTTATATAGATTATTTTTAATATTCTATTTGTATTTTATTTATTATTATTATTATCTTATTTCCAGCAGTAGATTAATGTTCTATAAACAAATAAGATCAAGAGGAATCGAACATTATATAATAATAATATTTTTTTAAAATTATCAAAATATAAATATTCGAGGTTGATTAGTTGTATTTTTATGAATGATTATTTATTATAATAATACAATTGTTGGCAATTAGCATATCTTTCACGATTTCTTTTTACATTCTTGTCGTAGTTAATAAAAAAAATTATTTAAAAAATTGTTTCACCGAACAAAGCTTTCGATCGTCTGGTGTAAGGATAATAGGGAAAGTATATACTACCTCAATGACTACAGCTTTTGCTACAATACCTCCTATCTCGTCCTGAAAGCTCTCCAGACTTTATCGGCTATCAGCTTTCCTTTTTTATTTCTTCATTTTTTTTTCTCTCTTAGCCTAGCTTCACTCTTATCTTGTACGAGAAGCCTCAATCTCATGGCGCTGTCTCTCTGTGGAGATTGCTTACCTCGCGTGGGGAGTATCGATCTAATACAGTGGCTCTTTTGCTGTAAAGGATTAAAAAGATGTCTAGTTTCGCTACGCTCAACTGTCACCTTCAGCTTCCACCAACTACGTTTCAATGAAAAAATTTATATCATATTCATTATTATAGAACTTCCGGGTCCATAACTCTGGATGGTATGCCGTCTTGACATCGAGCAGTTTGACGTCGATTCGTAAATACATTGGCTGGTACTGAAATACTTTTTGAGTGTTTTATAAACAAAATTTATAATCAAACTCGAATGAAAACCCGAAGAACTTGTTCGTCGTTCAATTCAATTTAGTGCTTGCCACAACGTACTTTTTAAATTAGAGAAAAAGAATGTTCCTCGGAGGTGACAAGCGCCCATCACAAGCATCATTACTAGAACTTGTGAGTATTTACGTAGATCGATTGAAACACTTTTAGGGTTTTTTTAAAAGACGTCTTATCCGGTCATTCTTAAATGGACGTAATGACTTCGAGATCCCCTAGCTTTAAACACAACGAAAGTGCAGTACTCATTACTATGATCAGCATTAATCATAAGGAAGGTGAAGCATTCATTATTATGAGCATCATTAAATATAACAGAAGTGCAGTACTCATTACTATGAGCAGTATTAAACATAACGAAGATAAAACGCTCGTTACTATGAGCAGCATTAAATACAACGAAGGTGAAACGCTTGTTACTATGAGCAGCATTAAACATAACGAAGGTGCGGTACTCATTACTATGAGCAGCATTAAACACAACGAAAGTGCAGTACTCATTACTATGATCAGCATTAATCATAACGAAGGTGAAGCATTCATTATTATGAGCATCATTAAATATAACAGAGGTGCAGTACTCATTACTATGAGCAGCATTAAATACAACGAAGGTCCAGTACACATTTCTATGAGCTGCATTCGACATGACGACGGTGGTGTACTCATTTTTATTAGCAGCATTAAACATAACGAAGTTGCAGTACTCATTACTATGAGTAGCATTAAACATAACAAACGCAGAGCCGTAAAATGGCAAAAATATTATTAATTTGTTTGTACTAGTTGCTTTTATCCCAGTGATCCATTTGATTTAATCAGTAACAATAATTTATTCTATTAGACTTGGAGTACATCACGTAATTTACGAAGAAATTTCATTTACCAGCGTAATCGGTACATTTACTGCTGGCTTCAATTACATTTACTTGCACAGCTGTATATTTCGGCGCCAAACGAAACCACTGGAGAGAGCAACGTTCGCGGTTGCCCAGCGCTATTGTATGCATTTCGTAATACGATGCACGCGAACAATTGATTAAGCGATTTACGGATTATTCGTCGGTATTTAGTAATGCGACCATGAATATTTTTTTATCATCAAAATGTAGGTGGTCGCTAACTTTTTTTTTTACTTCTCGCAACAGCATTTCTATTATTCTTGTGAAAAGTCTATGGTGTCCATCACGTATTCGCTATTTCTTTATTATAATTAATATATGCTGCATGTTATAAGCACCCACTCATTGTCTAATGAAAATATGAAATATTAATGTCCCGATTACACGGATCGAGATTCGAATACCGAAAGAAACGAAGACATCGAGTAAAGGTCAAAAGCAACCTATTCCTATTATCCTGTTTAGCGAGATAGATAAGAAAATGTGCTTTGTAACGACCCTGGAGACGTACATCGAACAAACAAAATGAATACGCCATACAATCGATAATTTGTTTATTTATTTTTTTGTCAAAAAAACAAATTTTCTCTGTGCGAAAGTAATATTGTTATATTATTATTATTATTATTATTATAGTGCACCATAAAACATTGCTCATAAGCTATAGCTATTCCTATAGCATTGTAATCAAGTTTAGAATAAAAAAGTATTAATAAACATGACAAAAAGTTGCATCGATCGATGCAACTCGTTGTGTTTGATTATTAACTTAAAAGTTATTTATAAAAAGTATTTTTGACAGACAAAGAAATTTTCATTCGATTATACAAATAAATATAATAAATTATCGTGTTTCAAATTGTCAGGAAACGAAGGAAAAATCGAAATTTTGAAATAAAATTAATAATTCATTTGTTCCAAATACGTGAAAAAAATTAATAAAACTTTTTTTTCACCTCAATTTTCAAAAGTGGAAGTTACGGTAGACTGAAATAATTCGATAACAAAAGCTGCAAGGGCACATTTGATAAGTAATTCATAAAAATTCTTTTAAAAAATCACATTCCAGCAATTAACCGATACAGCAGCTCACGGTTGTTGTTTATTTTTCATGCGGCATTAGCAGACCTCATACATGTACAATATTTGTCATACACGAAAGTAGTATGTTTCGTTGACACAAGGATAAATGTACAGAGTCACCATCGAGCGATATATGAACAACATTAACAAACCGTTTTACTTTTTGAGCAAACATATCGCAGGCTGATGCGATGTATAACGGCGATGAAATCGGTTGACAACTCCCATCCATACACGAGATGCGGATATATCCGCACACAAGTATGAGTGATACAGAGATGGAATATAGAAGTGGTAGTAGTAGTTGTACCAGGGATAGCACGAGAGGCAGGGTAAAGCAAATAGGATGAAAATCGCATTCCGACATATCCTGCCTCACGCACTGTCGCGTACATAGCTACGTATGGTTGATACGCGTTGGAGGATGCGAGAAGTGTCGCAGCTGCGACCTCGTTACGACTCGTACAGTGATAACAACCATTGCGAGCTCTCTATCTATCTCTCTGCATCTTCCATGCAGGCCTGCAATGTGCAACACGTATATGTAAACCTCATCTATCGATCGATACGAGAGAGGATATTCCATACGCTTACACTTGGGGAAAATCGCGATATCAGCTTCGATACATAACGAATATCGTTGACTAGAGAGGGAAGGATAAGGATCGGGATGCTGTTGAAATCGCGTTAGAGTCGACTGGGCGACAACCGGTGCATCGATACTCCCCGCCCTATCTCGTACTCTTATCTCAAAGTTAATTTTTTATTTGAACATCGAACTAAATTTTATGATCATTTGATTTGTTACTAAAGTGGAACGTTTCGAAAGTAATCGATAAACTGTTTACTCGTGCTGCATATAAATTTTCGTAAAGATGACAACGAACGTTCCAGCAGTATTTCGTAAGTAGCACGACTCAACGAAGCGTCGGGCTTGAGTCGTTTCCTCGTTGATACGAGACGGAGAATTCGACTGGAGCGGAGAGGTTGGTATGCCGTAAACTCGTCAACAGTTTCACGCTACCGTTGTTGCTTCTGGTGCTGGTACCGTCGATGACTGACCTGGACAAGGCTTGCAATACTCATTGCTAAACTGCACCGTTGCACGTACGACCTCTTGCGTCTTATCGTCGTTGATTTCCCATCCCAGTTTATTGCTACATACCTTATTCGTATGAACTTTGTTTACGACTTCCTTCGCAATCTCCGTGACGGGTTTTGCACATGAACGACCGAAGCTTCAATTATTCTCCAGGTAGCACCTTGCTTTCGTAAGAATAACTGCTATTTCTTCGCTTTCATAAATATTCCATCGGATGATCTACGTGCCCCACATACAAATTTATGTAGATTAAATATATGTGAAAGATATATTGTCAATATATGTTATTATATATGCCATATGCATCATGTCACATTAGAAAATTATATATTTAAGGTATTAATATATTTTACACGCGGTATGTTCCGTGATCATTTTTCTGAACGTCTGAAATATTTTTTATGATATTGGCTACATTTTAGTTTCACTTGAAAGTACCATCTGTGAATTTTTTATATATTTACTAATTATTTTACAAGTTGCAAGTAATATAAATATAATTTATTTAGCTGCAAGTGATACAAATTTTATTTATATTACTTTGAAATCGTAAGTTAGGCATCGAACGTATAAATGCAAAAATAATAATAATAACAACAAGACGTGTAAATTAAAAATGTTAACATTGCTTCCTCGTCAATGAAACTGAAAATGAAGTGCAAAATTGGAAATATCATTAAGTTTAAACCCTTCAATCGATTCTCACCAAATTCAAGATCAAGTATCCTTGCTTCCTAGTCAATTTGTATGTCAAGTTTCAGTTTTATTGATAAAAATTTACCAAAGTTAAAGCTTGAATGGATTAAAATAAAAAAAATTCAATTATGGATCAATAATATCTGAACGCCAGGATCGATTCATGCCAAACTTAATATCAAGCGTACCTCCTTTTTTCGAAAAATTGTAACAATCATAAAATGACACACCCGTTAGCGATTTTGCCGAAAATTGTAGCAAACTGATAATGATTGCGATCTGACACGTATCCAAAGTTTCAGGATAATTGAGTAATTCGTTCTCGAGATATATCCTTTTAAATTATGCAAGTTCATTACACAAACACACACACACACACACACACACACACACACACACACACACACACATGCACTCGCACTCACGGATATTTTGTCTAAGTATGATCTCTCGAAGTTTTGAAACTTTTCAAGTACTCGGACATCGAAATCTAGAGACATTTTTGTCACGAAAAACAAGCTTCTTCTATGAGAAAGTAAAATAAATTATAATTGCGAATGAATAATTCGTTATTAATAACTGTATCATGAATTATATATCGATATAAATAGATAAAATTATTCATGTAATAAATAACAATTGAAAAATATGATCATCTCAGCCCGATCATTCGGTCATTATACATCAATTACTATCAACGATTCTGCTTACGAGATCGTGTCATATATGTCAAATGGAAATTTTGTCCATGGACCAACGACAACTTGCGCGATACTACATCTCGCGATGATGTATTGTCTCGATATTATTCTGACAAAACAAAATGAACAATGAACGGAGCAAAGCGACCTGACTTGAACTCACCGGAGCGTACCGGAGCGACGCTGCCGGCAACGAGTCCGAGATGCTTGCGTGCGTCTCTCGCTTTATTTATGGCTACCGACGTATTAACTCATATGCTCTGTTTGTTAAAAAAAAGAAGAAAGAAATCTCAGCTTACTCTATATAAATCTACTCATATCCGTAGGTATATTTCCAAGTCTGTCTTCACAATTTAAATCTCATTCAAGATTGAAAAACAATTTAAAAAACTCTCCTCAACGTATATTATCCTTAAAAATAATTCATTCAATTAATTTATACAACGACAGATTACATTTAATTTCAAGCTTTTTTTTATTGAATCAAAGGAATTATAGCTTTTGTATATTACAGGATATTTGTTACACAAATAAATATCTTTTGTAAAATGGTCTTTTCAATCATTGAAATAATAATTTTTAATATAGTACGAAAGGTTTTCTCGTTTTATAATTAATAACGAATTTTGAACACGAAATTTACGTGTAATTATTTATATTTTTTAATTCTAATTAAATTTGTTATTATTCTGTTGTTGATACGTAATTAATGTATATTCGCTGTGCGTTGTGAGTAAAAACTCTTGAATTCTCGACGTGAGCTGCTTCTTACTGACACCTGGTGTCGTCAAACGTGTATACTAATGCAACCACCCTCTTCCATCTTCACTTTTCTCACGTACTTCCGGTACTTCGGACGGTTCTGCTGTCACTGAGCCACGAGGCTTACAATCATGAGTATTATCATTATAATTCATTCTCGTCCTCGGATCATTATTATTATATTTTAATTATTTAACGAGCTTGAGCTCCGTCATAGCGTAATGCTCTTATAATACGTTTCCTTGCCTGATACACATTCACTCGACTATCTCATTTGTATCTACGTTCCTCTTCGCTTCTCCTTGGATCGTGTTGCACATCTTTACAATTATCAATATTCGCCGTTTTAAATGATTTAATTTTCAACATTACTTTTTAATTCGTAAGATAATTTATGTATTCGATCATTTTATATTTTCAAAATGTCATTATTATGTGAGAAAAGCAAATTATGCGAATATACAGGATTAAGACGAAATTGGCGATTAAATGGAGCTCGATATATATATATTGATTCCATGTAATATGTTAATACTATTTATATAAGACATTTCACGTAAAATAGGCTATATTTGTATAACATTGTATAACATTTACCGTTAAGTAGGTTACATTTATGTAGGAAACAGTGTGAGTCAAGTGAACAAGATTCAATTGGAGATTTGAGACCCTCGCCCAGCGCTCCCTCACACGTTGATATGGTCTCACCATGGTAAGTCGACTGTATGGGGAACAAGGGCATTTGGAAGGAGTTAACAAAAGACGACAAGCAGAGGAACGAACGATGATTAGGGTGGGTGGTTGGCACGAGTAGGGAGAAAAACAAATGACGATTAGGAGGGGAATCGGAAGGGAAATCGACGGACGATCCGTCGACGAGAAAAAAAAACCGTTAACGGGGGTAAGAAAGAACAATTGGATGAGGAAGCAAAAGAAGATAGAATCATAGGAACAAACAGCAACCGATGAGGAGAGGGTTGAGGGATGCGCGAAGCATGCGGAGAAGCAAAACTAACATCTTGAAGTAGTTAAATGAGCTTTTACCGTATTTCTTAAAGATTTATAATATTATCTGCCAGATTTCAATACGCTCGGAAGCTATAAGTGTAATTCCTTTGTCTTCAGTTATTTATTGGTGAACTACCTTAAAATAGGTGTGCAAATGATAAAAATATATTTTAAAAAAGTAAACAAAGTAAAATGTAAAAACAAAGTGACGTTCAGCATCAAACGTAAGCATAACTGAACCTCGTTGGAAGAAAATAACAAATTTGGATATCATTCGGTGAATAACGAAATTTATCAACCGATAAGCTTGGCCCTTTTTAACGCACCAAAATAAATTTCTAGAAACTACATACAAATTACGAAATGATAAATATTCCGAAAATCTACACAAAATTTGGAATTTCGATTTTCCGTTAAATCGAGTTTTACAACGAAGGTAACCTCCCGGTTTTTAAATTGACGAACCATATATTTAACTCAAAATTTTTAACACTTTCTTTGTTTCACGAATATTATGAGAAATGATATCTTTCTTTCTGATGCGAATCGTCGATTGTGTCTGTCTGCCAGATTGTATCAGGTTGAATGAAATTCCTTAAAACGATTGAAGCTAGAGACCAAAATTCAACTATGACACTTGAAACGTGAGGCATATTGCGTATCTCGAAAACGGACCAGGCACGGAAGAGGCGCAACGTAACGGGAGCTAAAGTGTTCGTGACTCTTTCCCGAGAGTGCACGAATTGCTAGAGTGGGTACTCGTGGATTTCGAGCGTTGAAATTATTCGCGGAACCGGCGACCCATTACCGGAAAACAGTCGTGGGGAACACTTCAACAGTGGCAGGTACTCGAAATCCGATTGCGAGACTCGAAAGTGTACCCGAGCGAATTCATTCGACTGCCAGATTGTCGCAATCTCTTCTTTATGTTTTTGCACTTTTTTTTTTGTATATCTCTGACCTCCGTCTCTCTTTCTCACTTAACCATAAGAATATGACAGAAAGAAGAAAAAAAGAAAATGACAATAACACTTAAGCGTGTGGGTAGGAGAGATAATGCTCAATAATGGGATTCGACAAAGCTGAATTCCAAAGGTAGACGGAGAGACATGTAAATTGAGGATGAAAAGGGATAGAAAAAGGAAGCGGAAGATGATATGAATGTACATCGCTTCGAGATTTGCAAAGTTTCCTTTTAAATCTCGGCGAAAGCAGCGAATGTATGTCATAGCTTCTTTTAAGTATTCGGGCAACGTGTTGTTATCGCGGTTATCGTAAAAATAAAAAAAAAAAAAAACAAAAAAACGAGGCCAGAGAGAAAGCCTCTTGTCTCGTTTTAGCTCCGGTCTCGATGCTATGTCGTCGGATATCCACGAGCTTTCCTATACGATTTGTCTCGACCTAAGTGCTTACGACTCGCTGAATAATAAACCGATTTTGGTATTGTTTATTGTGCCACGTTCATTCGTATATGAAAAGAGTAGAAAGGAAACTACGTGGTACGATAGGCTGTTATGAGAGTTGAAAACTAACGTGCGGTTACTACGAATTACGCGAAGTAAGCTGTGACATAGATTTTCTCTGACATCTTTTTACTTTTCTATACATAATTAACGTCCCATCTATGAATTACATAATGTAGATTTATTTTATACATGTTTTCTCAACGAATACTTCCTTCAAATTTGTTCTACTTGTAAATTTAAATGACATCGATGGAATTTAAGTAGATTTCTTCAAAATATGTAACAGATCGTTCCACATTATTTCTCACAATTGTCACACATGTCTGTCGACGATCCCTCAACAATTATACTTCAATTTATTATATTATGCTGGAATTTTAATAATTAATAATTTTTTCACCTGATAATGTTACACATTGACAGCTTCTTGATATGTTAATCTACGTATTAAAATTTATTCTTCGTCTGTGACCAACAAGCAGTTTGGAGGGTCTAGACTCATCTATTCTTATTTCACGTATTTTACGTAGTTTTTTTCCAATGAAAACAAAGGATGTGTCAGGGCTTGATAGTGACGGGTGTACGGAGGAAAATGTGGTTTACACGAGGAATGTACTGTAGTGTGGTATGTGAGATGCTAGAAACGTCAATAAAAAGGCGAGTGGTAGTGGAATTGCTGATCAGTGATCATCGAGGGGATATATCTGCTGCTATCGGGGGGTGTGGAGGCGAATGGTTCGAAGATACGACCCTTTCCACCGTGAAAGAGTACGCGAGACCATAGAGTACGAGAACGCCGCGAATCCCGTGGGAATTGCAGAAAGAAAGTAAGTAAAACGTCGAATGTTGAATGAGTGAAGAGTATTCCCGGTGAAATATTGATGCAATATTTTTCAACAATAATTCCCATCGTATTTCGTTCCGTTCTTTTAAAAAATTTAGCGATTTTCCTTGTTTATTGACATTCTTGATAATAGAACTTTATAATCTACATATTAAATGAGTAGAGTACCCAAAGTAAATGAAAATATATGTCAATTGTCATAGATTTTGACAGGGAAAAATATATTTTAAGGTAGTCCATCGGAAAAACCGACCAAAAGTCAAAAGAATCGCACTGATAACTTTAAACTTTAATGAAATGTGGTTAATAAAATGACCAATGATCAGCAGTCATAGCAAAAATTTATTTACGATATTATGAATATCATAAAAATAGAAATTGTTTTAAAAAAAAAAAAAACATCCGCATTTGACGAAATTTCGTCGAGTACCAACCTCTTCGTACAAAATGTTCAGTGATACATTTTTCGAAAATTACGAAATCTTTTAAATATATTACAAGGTGTTCTACCATAATGGGAGTTGATGGAGGTCTTTTTATGAATTTTGATAAATTTTTCACCACAAGACTCTCTCAATTAGCATAGATTTACGTTGAAATTTAAAAAAGTGAGGTTATGTCATCGGACATTAAAGATCCTGCGAGAGCAAGGTAGACAGAAGAAAACAAATGTTAAGCTTTAACTGTATTTAATAAAGTATTTATTCAGTAAATACAGTTAAAGGTACCTTAACTGTACCTTAAGTAATTAAATTTTACGCAAACTTTGTGTATTCGTCAACATAATTTGTTCCTATTCCTTTGATCTCAGCGATCTCTTAAACGATATACTCAAAACCCGTATTGTTGGTCTTAATCGATGTCAAAAAGATATCGTCTCGTAATGAAAAACAACAAGAATAAGTAGAATTAAGTGACTACTGGATTTTTGATGGACTACCTTGAGTAAAAAATGTAACTAAAGATAGTTTTTCGAAATACAATTAGCATATTCCCCATGGAAAATAGATACATCAAGAACGCAAAACGTTTCGTTGGTTTATATGTCAGAAGATTAATATTTTCCGCTTGCAGATATATTACGGAAATATCGTAAAATATATCGGAAATATAAAATATTTTATCGAAATATATCCGATGCATTATTTCCGTGGAGGTTATAAAGTATTTATGTTTCAACGAAAGAGGGTGTTCCGTTGGCGTCGGAGTATTTTTAAAATATCGAAAGATCGTCAAACTTTTTGAAGGAAACAAATGGGAATGCATACGAAATTATTTATTTTATTTTCAATGCCGTTTATGCATCTTCGATAGAATGATAGGGGAAAGCGGGCTATCGTTGTTTACATTAATTTCCATAATATTTGGACACTGTGAGATTTTGATGAGCATTCCAACGACGAAAGTATAAACTATCCACATACGTGGAAAGACGGTAAACGTTATTTTCTATTACACGAAGGTAATAGAATAAGTATTTGTTATTCCGATACCTTTTACAATGGCAGTCAGCTATTTCTCCACAAAAGTACAAACCATCTACTTACGAGTATAGATGGTCACATTAATTTACATCACACAAGGACAGTGCACCATAAACAAGTGTACGGTATTCCAATACATTTTACAAGAGGAGTCAGCTTATTCTATCAACCGAAGTACAAACTATATATTCACGTACGCCTATAGGTACACAAAGATACACTACATAAATGGCCCAGTTGTATATGTGGTACCTGAAGAAAAAAAATACACGGAGTGGGCAATAAACAGACAAAGGATGAGCTTGGAGGAATGAGAGGAGGATGTTATTGCCGATCGATGTTGGGATTGAAGGAGTAACGTCGCAGACAAGGTTGAGTTGAAAATTTAGCACGCTAGAAGCGACAGCAATAGCAGGAGCGAAAAAAGGGTCGCAACGGCAGAAGGAAGGGGGTTAGAGCGGGAGTAGGAATAGTACAAGGAGGCAAGGGTTAGTGACAGAAGCAAAAGAGCAAGGGGTGGTAGGAGCAGAAGGAAGATGGAGGAGGGTGACAGCGGTTGAAGCGACCAAGCAAAGAGGGGATGGAATCGCGGTCGAAAAGGGTGGCTCGACGCAAGATACGCTCGATGTGATCCTGTTGGTGCTCGAGGGCGGGACACCCTAAACTACCTCACCGCAGCTTTATGCTTCTGTTTGGACTGTTTGCTCGGCTTAACCTGTTTCCTTCCACCTTCAACCTTCTTCCAGAAGCGATAGTGGAATCGCCCTGGTTCTCGGTACGGAATACAGAGACCAAGCGAGGGGCAAATAGGAGGAAACAAATGTCCTGTGACGCCCTGTACGGTGAGGGACGAGGAAGGAGGGAGAATAAGAGCATTGCGACGGGGAGAGAGCAACCAGCGGTAACAGAAACAGCAGCAGCACTTGTTTTCCTGTCTTGTGAAAACGGGAAGAACACGACCGTCACTCCCTTTACAAAAGCTTTCATTAATTCACTCGTGGCTTCGTGTACTCGCAAGAGGATGTACAACTCGACTCTTTCCAATGCGGTACGCTCGCTGCGTCTACATTTGTAATACATCACGTATACGTACAGCGGTACTGTGACGTTTACCGAAGTCCTTACCTTTGTAACTTTATTTTACATTCAACGTGACTCTCTGGTATTGTAACGTCTACTCCATTGTGACATTGGTAGATTTCCTCTCAGTATTTAAAGCCAAAAATTATCTGATTCGTTATTCAGTCGAAATTGACTGTTTGTCAAAGGGTATGCGCGATCGAGTATTTGCCGATGCACGCGTGTACCGTGGACAAGGTTTTACCATTATTTGAAACACGGGATACGGCAAACACCGTGCAATCGGAAAAAAATATAAGTTGGCGAAGGGCACCTGAAAATGTAAGTGCAGAATATTGAAATAGGAATGAACATTCGGAAAGCGAATCTAACAATGGGCTCGAAAGACTCCTGAGACTGGCATTGGGACGATATAGAGAAGAATACCCATGAGGAAGATAGAACGAGACACGAAATAAAAATGATGGAATAATTAGTCGGAGTATGTGCTAGATCATGGATGAGAGGATTGAAGAATGTGGCAGAAGAATATGGAATTTTCGAATATTAAAAACTCGTGTTTTCACGGGCACTGGATTGAATGGATTACACGGAATTAAGAGGATCGTACAATATAATTAACTGAAACGTTTCGAGGTTTGGGATGGGGTTGTAAATATTTGAAAAGATCATACACCGGAATAAACAAATTTACATAATATCTGGTTATGACGGAATATATTTCAATTAGATTTCCAAACATTTATTAATTATTCTAAACCAGTTTACAAGATAAAACGAAAGGATTGGAAATAATTCTCAAAAAGATATTTTTGAGAAAGCGCACGAGTCGAAGGCGAATGCTGACTATGATACAAGTTAAAGACGAAAAAGTAACTAGTTTGATATACGCATGCGCAGTATTTTTTCTCCATAACTTACTAAAAAGCGCCATTTTCGCCACACTTTACAGCCACGGAAAGGAGGACATTTTGTACATGGGCTACAGAAATAAATAAATCTACAATACGTATGAAATGGAAACCTTTTAAGATCACGAATTATCGGGCAACTGGAATTTTCATTTCATTTTTAATACATTCTGAGGTCTCATCGATTTATTATACATTTTAGCTATAATTCGAATGATTTTACCCTAAAATCATATAATTGAAGAAACGAGAGACACTAAGTTTGTGCGAGTATTTATTTTCATCAAATAACAAAGTTAAAAATGTCACATTTTCATGGATTCAAATTTTTTGATTAATATCGAAATTTTTGAGCTCATCGCGTGTTATATTCACGCAGTAAATCTTACTTTTCCAACGTCTTAACAAAAATCTGACTTTGAGAATAATTGTGTTTAAAGTATTGAAGTGAAATCTCGGTATCGAGCATCCCCTTAAAAATATCTTTTTTCCTGTATATTTGAACAGCGATGGAGTAGAAGCTGGTTTATCGAAGTGAAGTCCCCACACCAATTCGTTGTCACGCTCGGAGGTTGTTCACTACACCGGAAACTCGAATTCGTGGTCACGTCTCGCTGATAATCCTAAGCCGGATTGCCGCATTTCCTCCGCAGTCCACCCGGGACGAGTTGCCGTGAGGCCAGAATCGTTGGATTCGGTCGTGCACGTTAATTGTGTAGTAAGGTGATCGTCGACAAATCTAAATCCTGAACAGTTTTCAGTGGACTCTCAAAGCTTTCACGAATCTTTTTAGACGGCTTGGAACTTAGCTATTTTAATTAAATTTATACATTCGAGGATCCAACATCTCTTTTCGACTCGCGTCTCATCGGTGCATTTTTATTTTATTATAATTTAACAATAATTCATAATGCGTGAGCCAATTATTTCATTTTCCTTGTTTTTTTATTTCAATTTTGTTTTATACGCTGATAGTAAAAAAATCCCATTCATGGCACATTTTATCGGCGTACTTTCAACGTAATTACGTTGTTTCCTTTCATCATACATTTGACGCTGAGTGCTAGATGCTTTCACGAATGTTTTTCATTGCGTTTATCGAAAGCTACTATAATATTTCAATTAAAATGGATTTTTATTGAAAACGTCTGAGCATATCTGAAATTTTCCAATTGTATGTTAAAACGTCATATTTTTTATGTCGAATGAACAAAAACGTGTTGGTTTCTTTGTATAACGTACACATTAGTGTTTTTTTTTTTTAATTTAATGTACATTTTAACAATTTGCATAAATTTACAAAATTAACAAAACGGTTTAACGATTTGTCTTCTGCATTTTTTTTTTTCTCGTCGTGTACCCCTGTAATCCGACTATTCGCGAAATCACTTTTCTGAAATTTTGATCGAGATGCTTCATCCCTGTTTCCCGGCACGCCCTTAAGCATTCACCCCTTCGTAAAGCGGCTGTACGTACCCACACATCAGGACATGAATACGTTATCGAATATATTCCAGTCGGCTGCTATATTCCATGCAACAACCGACAGACATTATCGTTTTTATATTCTCCTCGTGGACACGTTTAATTTATCGTTCGTACGCGTGCGTGCCTTGTCATCGACAGATGTATCGTCGTTAATTTTCATATATCTGGACGTATAACTCTAATCAATAATATTGGAAAATCCTTTTAGTTCCACGCGAAAAACTGTAACAAACTGATTTTATTGAATTTTCGCAATTACATGAAAACGCAATTATATTCCTCCTCCTTCGAATTTACTAACACCGAGGCAATATGTTGATTAATTTTAATGGAAAGCCATAAGTCATCAATGTGCAAGGTTCTAATTTGCATGCTTGTTAAAAAAAAAGATAAATACTGAACTTTAACGAAAATTCCAAGGCCAAGAAATAAAAAAAATTCTAAATGCTCTGGAGTATCATTGCTTCGATGTATCGTAAAAAAATTGAAAGTAATAAAGAGTTTTTTAAACTTTAAATTTGGATAAAGGTGATAAAAATATATTTAAATATCCGTGAGATATCGAATATTAATAAAACAGTCTCCGAGTATTCAATTTTTATCGAGCACTACCTGTTTCGATAAATTCGCATCTTTTATACAGAACTGACTGAGTTTTG
Organism: Cylloceria caligata; assembly: GCA_963942595.1. NCBI lineage: Eukaryota > Metazoa > Arthropoda > Insecta > Hymenoptera > Ichneumonidae > Cylloceria > Cylloceria caligata. The sequence goes on along the minus strand of OZ012708.1, from coordinate 1,448,592 downwards.
ACTCGGAGTCAAAAGTCCTTCTATCTGGTAATTCAGTTCGTTCTTATATACCCCATGCCTTTCGTTATATACAACATTGTACTCGCTAATGGAAATAATGGAGTTAACATGTAAAGGACCTTTGGGGAATTATCGTAGACAAAGCGGAGCAGGACGTTTCAAAAGGCAACGTGGAATGAAATTCCGATAATTAACTTGTCTCGGACTTGTATGCACCTCCCCTCTTGCCTCACCTTGCCGTGCCATGCACATAGCATATAAAAGGTACTGGTTCATATATTGTAACAACAATAATGTCCTAGATACAAAGAAAAGTTCCCAAATTTGTCCCAAATAAATTATTCTATCGTTACAACAATTGTGTCATTTAGAGAAACAAAGTTCTCGAATAAAGCGATCATGTTTCTTCGTCGTTATCAAATTCTTTGCTCGTTACATGTGCGATCATTGTCATATTTTATATTTTAACAGACCCGAATTAGACAATTTACAATGCTTGCTGGACAAGAAAAAAAACAGAAGATGGATTATCAAAACGTCTTGCTTCGAATACACAACAACTTAAACAGTATAATATGCATGTATACTTGATAGAAAGACTACAAGACTACAAAGGCTTTGTGAAGTTTTATGAAGTTTCTATAAAGTATTTATCATTTCTGTTATTTGTTCGCTTTAATTGTTGTACGACATTTTTTATGCATTTCTTTCCGATCCACAATTCGTTGCCAATTGTACCATCGTTAATTAATAATGTAAGTGGAATATCCGAAGAAGGAACTTTGAAAACTTTCAAGACATAACAAACTGGAAATTTAATTTCGTTTAATTGAATTATGACGTTATTTTTGTTTATTTATTTATTTGTATTGCATACATTGATTACACTGAAATCAAAAAAGTTTTTAACACATTTGGTATTACAAAAAAAAAAAAACTAAAGAAAGTCAGTATCCATATTTTTATAACGATAAATGTTAAATTATCCAGAAATTTATATGAAAGTTTATCAAACTCAACGTTTGTTTAAAGTAGATAAATTTTTTTTACATATTTTCCTTCTTCATAGAAGATATCAGAATGCTCAAAAGTTCCCAAATGTTTAGATATTTTTTTTAAACAAAAAATGTGCGAGCGCGCGTCTGTTTTTGTGTATGTGCGTGTGTGCGTGTGCGTGCGTGCGTGTGTGTGTGTGTTTGTGTAGGTGCGTGGGTTGGTAAGCTTGCAAAATTGCAATAGATATATCTCGAGAACGGGTTACTCGATCATCAAACTTTGCGCACGAATCGAGTCGCGATCCTCGTCATTTTCCTGCAATTTTCGCCCAAATAGCTAACGGGTGTTTTATTTTATGGTTGTAGGAATTTTTCCAAAAAAAAGAATGTACTCGCTCTAACTTTCGTCAATTTTTGGATACCGAGGTAAAACTTTCTACAAAAACACCCCATAGAACAAGATTGTTCGGCATTGAGTTTGGCAAGAATCGATAAAAGTGGTCACATTTTATAGAATGATATATTTTTATGATTTTTCGAAAAAAAAAATATATTTTTGCTTTAACTTTAGTAAGTTTTTATCTATCAAACCGACGTCTTGAATTTGGTAAAAATCGATTATGGGGTTTAAACTTAATGAAAATTGCAATTTTACCAAATTTTCAATTTTATTGAAAATTTTAATACCACTTCCTCTATGAAGAAACCAGAATTAAGATAAGCATTACCCATAGAGGAGATTCACGGGCTGGTGAGAATCACGAGGAAGCAATGTGCAATTTTCAAATTTACACATCTTTTTTTCTTTTGTTCCGATGATTTTTTTATTCTTTGTGTCGAAACGTAGAAAATATTGATTGTGTAAGTGTAAACGGATCATAATTAAAAATGGCCGAGTCCAAATATTTGACCAAAAAACACAAAAATGATGTAATTTGAACAAAAATGATTATCCGTAAGAACTTTAGATGAAAAAAATAAATTCACTGGTTATTAATCGTAATATTAATGACCACAGCCCAAATGGCTAAAACGAAAATGTTAAAACGTCATAATTTGAGATAAAAATGTATAAAGTACGTGTGGAGCACACATAAAAATAATTTTTTGAACCTCACTAGGATTCTTTGTCAATCGTTTCTCAATTTGTAGGTATGCGCTATGACATCCTAATTAATTATTATGAACACGTTAGTTACCCAGATGTTGATTCCGCTTTCGTTTGCATCGAGAAACAATTAGATTATAATTTTCTTGGATTATAATAAATAACCAAATCGACGTTTCCGAAAGGAATAAATTTCAAAAGTTTACTCACAAAGTCGAACAAGAAAATTTATTAGATTCGACAAGTTGTTCGATTCTAGTGTTGTTCCAGAGCGTACAGATTCTCGCCTCCGGGCTTTGTTTAATTATCTTATTTATTTCAAATTATCCGAGTACGGCAGCGGTATCGGCGTCTTGAATAATGTAAGATTAGTACGAGACAGGGTTGCAGGAGGAGCCTTTTCTCCTCCGCACAGTAGTGAAATATCTCCTAGTTTCCCTTCACGGTTTGTGCATGCCCAGCGATAATATATTAATAATAATTACAAACTTGTTCTCTCTCCGAGGGTTCAAGCGAGATGAAACCCGAGTGAATGAGAGGGACTGGTTGCCTCTACAGGGCTTAGGTGATTAAAAGTTTTGCAAACTTATTTCTTGCCTGAGTCCAGCGTACTGAATAATAATTTCCGATACTGGCACGAAGCGGAGCAATCGCGAAGTGCTCCGTTTGTATATATACATATATATACACATATATATATATATATATTGTACCCGTCGGCCTGCAGGTGGATGCACCAATAAGCATCTGAGCCGAGTTTCATCGTGGTCTATTAATTTTTTTTTCTTTATCACACCAAGCAAATCCTCTCTCTTGCCTTCCCTGTCTTTCGCTCGTGCCCCGTTTACTATCTCCTACAATTTTTTTTTTCTACATACACATTTTGAGGGGAAGAAAGTAAGTGAGCGACTTGGCAAGCTCGTAAAACCCATCGTAAATATGACATTGTCCACTGGTTTAACGAGTCCTCGCGCGCTATTCTATCGAAGCGTGAAACCGAAGTTGAATAATGGATCTTCTGCTGTTTCGGTTAACTTGGTCAAATGATTCGACGAAAAAAAATTGAATGCAGCGCGTATGCGAGCCTATTTGTTTTATATATTTTTTTCTATATTATAAAAATGTCTCGCCGCCGTTGTCACCGCCATTGCAACCATGTCGGAAAATCGAGGAGCACCTAAATAATCTAAAGAAAATGAGCATTTTGCATGAACTTTTACATATGAGCGGAGCCCCCACCCTTCCTGATAAGGGTCATACAAAAGATCCCCCTTCTCCGGGTCAGAATTATTCTAGGTATTCCTTGAATCCCCTCAGGCCTAGGGATTAGGGGGTTCAATTATAGGGTCGGGAGAAGGTAACAATGACAGTGAAGGTTCAATGATAGATTGCGCCTATACCATCTACCTTGATATAAAAAAAATTAACCGATATCTGTTTGTTGCTCAATCACGTACAAACAATTAAACCGATTGACTTGAAGATTGCTTAAGATGTCAGATTAGATCATCTTGGATACCGGAATACTAATGATAGTCAATCGAACCAATAGAACGGTAAGGCCAATGAATAATTTAAATGGTTCAACAAACAAGTTGTTTCACGCAACTATTGTTATTTTTCTGGCACCGAATTTATTTACGGCGATTAAAAATTTTTCTCCATGGTGACAATGTTGTATCAGAAACTCGGACAATGTTTATTGTGACTGTTTTTAATAATAATTTATTAAACTTCACAAAAGTTAAGATCGAATAAATTATTCTATTTTTGTTGAATCAATTCCATCTCCTTTCAATATTTCTATCTTTTTTGCTGTGTACGGTTGTTGATTTGCCAGTTATGTCAATGGCTAGGTAACTCGGACTGTCAAGCGCAGGTGTCACCATCTCACCGCCAGATATCGACAGCCTCTCGACATTTATGTCATATTAACCTTTTGTGCTATCCGCTTTCTCCACCCCCTCGAGGTCACACACTATGAACGCATATTTCATGAAAAATTCATTGACAGCGCATCAAAAATTTACAATGAAATGGTTTCCGTTTTCAAATCTTCACCATTTCGTATGTTCATATATATTCAGATTTTATATCTTTGGTTTAGTTTTTTTTTTTTTTACAAAAATCTTATAAATGGTGAAAAATCATTTTTAATAAATTTTTATATCTATTTCATTTTGTTTTTAATGTAACACGTCGATTCAGCACTTGAATTGATAAATTCGTGACGAGCTGTGCCTCGGTTTTCAACAAAAACTGTAATGCAAAGATAAAAACGATGAACTGCGTCTCACAATTCTACAGTTCACATAATTTGTCCTAGAGATCAACAATTTGGTTGGCTGCCAAACGAATTAATTCGTAGGTCCAACCAACTAATTTATCGATGCAACCAACCAATTGGTTAATATTGTTTATAAGAACATCACAATTAACGTTAATGGTTTTTTTTGCATTCAAAAAATATAGAAGAAGATTCTTTTATGGATTAACATTTTTTTTCGATAAAACAAACAGATATTTTTAATACATCTGATGCACCTTTTTTTTTTCTAATACAAAAGTATGGAGATGGTAATTTGGTTCATCGACGAATGTGTATTGGAGTGGTAATGTAAAAAAGTGCGCAAATTTAAACTTAGAATTTTGTTTAATGAGTAAAATTGCGAATTTTATCAATTTTAAATCCCTCGGTCGATTCTCACCAAATTTAAGACCAAGTATCCACGTTTCCTAATCAAGTTGTATGCCAAGTTTCAGTTTGGTAGATGAGCATTTACGAAAGTTAGAGAGCGTAGCTCCTTTTTTCGAAAAATTTAATAAACCATAAAATGAGACACCCGTTAGCGATTTGGGACAAAAATTGCAGAAAAAAACGATGTATCACGTTTCTTTGATACACCGTTGAAGCACTAGGTGCACTATAAAAAATTCTATAACGCTAAAAGCATTTTTTTTTCTAATTTTTCAACGCTTTCTCTACCCTTCACACACTCCCCCTGCCCCCAACTTTTTCATTTATTACGAAAAATCTCATGGAATTCCTAGCAAACGTCTATATTTATCCCCTTATAGAAATCCAATAAAATTCGAAGCATTTAGCATGGAAAATAAAGATTGCAACGTGAAAAATTCCCATTTTCTACCATAAATTGATATTGTGCAAACTGATCGTAAAATTTGTCGAGTATTTATTTTGCCGGATGTGAAAGTAGCCTTTCTATGTTCTACTGTAAAAGTCTCACCGACTACTCAGCCGAGACGATCACAACATAAAAAGCATTTTATCCGTCATTCGTGAATTTCTCGGTTTGTTCCGAAGGATTCACGCTTCGGACCGTATTCACTTAACTCTTTCCCTCTTTCTACTCCTTCACGATGGAATAAGAAGAAACGGTGGCTGATCTTTTGTCGGAGATTCGCAGCACCACGAGGATTTCACATTCTATTCCGGGGATTCGTCGTTCTTTAACTGGGAGAAATCCATAAAACGTTTCGATCTATCTCTTTCGTTTGAAAAACGATAACAGCCACGACGCTATATATAATTTACCGCCTCGTCGATGTGCTATATAGACGTTCATCAGCTTGAAAATCCGACGTTGAGGATCGCTTTGGAACGGCACGAGAAGGGGGGAGGGGTGGCGTTTGAGCAAGCTCGCTCAAGTCCTGAGAGCTTTTCTACCCCTTTTCGCTAGACAAAAAAGAGTACTCGGGAAACACAGTGGCGTAGACGGGAAATAAATTTGCCCTGTATTCCCCCCTCGTCCTTCTCTGTACCTACCCTTGTCTCGCTGTCCGTCTACAACCCCTCCCGCCCCCCACCTTTTAGCCTTCCAGCTAACATAAAATGCTGCGTCAACTTGTTGCACCCATTGAAAATAATTCGCTCCGTATACTACACGGCTATACAATATTAATTGTAAACCGATGCTGCTATGATTTGAAACAATGGACTCATCAATAAATTGTGTTAGGACTTTGTTCGATGAAATATTCATTTTTATTTGAACATTCCAATCTCACTGAAATACACAAAATTACAAGTTAATTATCCGTAAAATCATCAATATTATTTGTAATTTGTATAAATGCTGTGGGTACCATTAAAAATCACTGCATTATCATATTAAATTACTCTAAAAATTAATCAATGCATTTCTAAATCCACTATCCGCCATATTATCGTGTTGTGAATTTTAATACTCGAATGTGAAACTACCCGAAGTAAACTCCGACAAGTTGCGAGTACGCAACTTTTAGATAGACAATCCAACCGATTTATAGTATTTCTCATCGGATGGTTGAAATTGACATTCCTGTATGATTGTACCTCTTTTAACATCAGTTGACGTACGTTCATCCTTGCCTTTTCTGTCTTCTATACAGAGTGATCGACTTGCTTGCTCGTTAATGTACATACGAAACTACCTGAAGTAAACTCCGACAAGTTGCGAGTACGCAACTTTCAGATAGACAATCAGACCGATTTATAGTATTTCTCATCGGATGGTTGAAATGGACATTCCTGTATGATTGTACCTCTTTTAACATTAGTTGACGTACGTTTATCCTTGCCTTCTCTGTCTTTTATAAAGGTTCTTCTCAATTATACTTGGAGCGCACCAGTTGATATTTATTGTAAAATCATAAGTGTTATTTGTAATTTGTATCAATGTTGTGCGCACAATAGTAAACAACATTTTTTCATAAAAAATCACTGCATTATCGTACAATTTCCTGTGGGAATTAATCCAAGCATTTCTCAATTCCCTATACGCGATATCATCGTGTAATTAATTTTAGCTCTCAGGGCGATCGACTTACTTGCGCGTTAATGTACATACGAAACTACCCCAAGTAAACTCCGACAAGTTGCGAGTATGCAACTTTTAGATGGACAATCGAATCGATTTACAACACTTCGGATCGTTGAAATGGACATTCCTGTCAGATTGTACCTCTTTTAGCATTAGTTGAGGAAAGTTCATCTTTGCCTTCCCGATATTTCACGCAGGTTATTATCAATCTTACTTGGAGTGCACTAGTTGTTAATTATTGTAAAATTATCAGTATTATTTGTAATTTGTATCAATGTTCCACGGATAATATTAATGTTTAGGAGAGGCAATGATGAAATTCGTATATATGAAGAAAATTGAGTAACTCATATTTCTTTATAAATGCTTAGAAAGGATTTATCGTGATAATTAGATGGAAGACTATGCACTATAATATGTGAAATTGTATTTTGTAATTTTTCGGGTTGGCTCGTTGAGAAGACCTTCGTTAAATTGTTACGCATTTTCTTCGATGAGAAAATAAATTAACGATTTCTCAATTGAAATGATGTATTTAAAATTGATTGAATTGTACAATGGATGCGGAGATCTTAAGCATTATTATAATTAAAAGGTGTTGTAATATAATTAATTTTATTGTCGATTAACATGCCCCGAGGTTTGTGTCATAGTCCTGATTATTTATTACACATTTTTTGTTAAAAAATCCGTCATCTTCCAATCCCACTTATATTTTAAAACGAATGTTTCATTATAATTTAATGACGGGAAAGAATTATTGAAACGAAAATATATCGTGAAAATAAAAAATCATAATTAATTGCAAAATAAATAATTACAATCCGATATCATCGGTCTGGAACAGTTTTTCAAAATACATATAAGATTGGTGTTTGATTGGAAAATTTGACTCACGGGAATCAGAATAAAAGAACGATTACACTGGTAGGATTTATTCGCTTTAGAAGTAATACAGTAACAACGTAGCAATACCGAAAACAGTGCATGTAGGTTGTATAAATAATTTAGTATTCACGGAGGTCAAAACCGCGTAAATAAATACGCGAACGCACCGAACAAAACTTTACGCTCGAGTAATTCCCCGTGGTTTAACGCTCGCGGAATGAAATACTCGGCACGCAATTAAATGTTGAATCCACCATCTGAAGAAGTTGCACCTCCGGCATTCCCTCGAACCTTCATTCTGTATCCTTTCAAATTACACTCCGTGGTTCTTTTGTACATGAACCTCCGACAGACTACAAGCAACACTTCACCACAGAGTTAGTCTACCGCACACGTGGATGTTCTACGTTTGGTTGTTGTACTTTGTATTCCGGTGCCAACATTCTCCTCATTGCCTCACCCTGTACTACTTTATCCATACATAGCGACTTCCGGTTCGCCCGAGCGACATAATACGATCAGTTTGTCAGATTAATTTGTTTGTTGTTTCCTGATAAACTTTGAAACGTTTCCTGCTAACTCATTTTGTCTTTGTGCTCTCCTTCATTTTTTTTTTCAGATTTCATTTACATAGGGCAGCGGATTTCTATTTCTGACTTTTTGAAACCCATTTACAAGATCGAATCTCGATACCCGCGATAATAGTAAAACATTTTAAGGGGAAATCTGAAATAATTCACTTATTGATTGAGAATTGTATCTAAACTACACAAATCGCATTTAAAATGTCGAAAATAATTATTAACAAGTAAATTTTTTTTTTAGTAAAATAGGGATTACAGAAGATTTACTAGTTTTGGATCGCTTTAGATTTTCGGTTTATTCGCGTGTCCCCAATTTTTCATTAATATGACGTTTTTAGTGACTCAGACATTACTAAGAGTTAAATGTTGTTTACATTGTAACAAAAAAAAGTCTGATAACACATGGTGTACACATTTATCGTGTAATAATAAATTAGTTACAATAAAAGCTTGCCACGATTTTTTGTTGTTGTATTTTTGGTCGTCTAATCGTGTAAAACCGAGTGATAGGAAACTCCAAATATCGATTTTTCTATGATAATAATAAAATATCAAAAAATTCCACATCATAATGAAAATTAATGATATCGTGATACCGAATGTAGGACATTTATTGAAAGATTCAAAATTTGTATCTCTATAGATAATATTCCATTGCAAATCGTTGTGTCAACGTAGAAGAAAAATTCGCGATTTTTATATCGGAGTACTCAACACGTTCCAAATAGTCGCGAAATCGTGTTTAAAAAATATGTCTGCGCACATGCGCGTGTATACGTATGTGTGTGCGTGTCCGCGTGCTGCCAATTAGTTATGTTACATGAATTAAGGGTGAGGTAAGATAGATTATTACTCTGAGAGCTTTTACAAGATTCCTTGTGGTTGGAGACCTTTTTTTAAGCTTTTCCGTATTTTTCCTGCTCTTTTATGACTAAAAATCTGAGAAGGATTTTGATGGCGCCGGTAGAGAGTGAAGCAGAGAAGAGACAAGACTTGGTCAAGGCTTGGTTGCTCTTATAGAGTGAGATGATAGCGAATATAGCTCTTGCAATTACTACCCTAGGAGTGCTCGTGGCTAGATGAAACGCGATGCACGCAGTGATTCACGTTGGTAAAATGCATGTGTCGGTGGATGGTCGACTGGCTCTCGAATCGCTGGTGGCCCGGGTAAGCCTGAAAAACATCTGTTTCTACAGCTACAACCATTGCCAGCCAGAAAAGCCAGTCTGGTTGTCGGAAGCAGGGGCGAGAAATGCGGGAGTGAACAGTACTGCACCAAATGTACTATACGAACGGGACTTACACAGTTCTACCAACAAGCAAGACAAAGAATGGCCAGCAATTGCGTCGTCCTTTGTATAAGCAAGGTTCGTTACAGTTGTCCAGGACGACTTCCTCTATTACTCCTCCAGCCAAAAGCATTGTTATTCCGCTATCTCTCCTTTTTTTTTTCATCTCAATTCGCAGGATTGAAATTTAAGTGTGATGCTCTTTATATCAAGGCGCTGTGGCTTTTGGAAGCATCAAACAAAATGAAAAATATAATGGAGTCTCACGAGTTCACTGGAGCTTGCACTCTACTCACGTTAGAGGCAGATTTTTATTCATATTTATACTTTTCTGATACAATGCGAAGGGAAGATGACAAAATGTGAAGAGAATAAAGTCGTTGGACTTACCAATTATACTTATATCATATACGGGGGGGGGGGGCATAGCCCTTCCCCACTCGCTCTATCTTCCAGTTTATCGATTAGTTTTTCTCCTGATCGTACTTTCTTCGCGATCTTAGTTCGTTTCTTCTTCTACCCGATCGTATTTTGTATCCCCGCGATCATCATTCGTTCAATTCGTTTTAAATAAACCAGTAATTTAAAAAATTAATGGCATTCTCGGTTTGCTACACCGGGTTACACTCGGTGTTTATATTTGTATAATTTAAACAAATGTCTTCGTCAATTTAATACGACAGCAAAGGTAGCCCCAAGAAAATAAGGTTGCTGGAGAGAAAAAACTCATTCCTTATGAGGAGAAGAATATTATTGTAAAAAAAAAGATGCATTTTCCGTTATGAGAAAAATAGAAACATGGTGAAAGAATGTACAATTGTGGGTTAAGGATGCTCGGACTCGTTTTTCAAGGATCAGAAGCCGTACAATGCACCGAAATGAAATATACGGTTCATAGATCAGAGTCGAGCTCGTCGGCGCTATCAATGGACATTGTGTTAGACACGTTGATAAGCACGAAGAAACTGTTTTTAGCTTACTGACTAATTAAATATTTCATGGTTAAGTTCCCGATAAAAGACAACAGTTAACAGTTTTTTACATTTTTATTTTCAAGAGAAATTAACTGAGTTTTGCGAAAAAGTACTAAGCGAACGTGGTTATCAAGGGGAGGCGAAACCTCCGTACTTGGAGGCGATACCTGCTCACACCATCACATCGAATTTTTTGAGATTCTTTTCTTGTAGCACACTGAACAGAATTGAATAAAATTTTAGTTGCGGACTGCTTAAACGTGAATCTCTGTTGTAATGCTAGTAAAATTGTCAAAGTCTACGGTTTTCCTATGGTTAGCGGAGTCCGAAGCCCATGGTAGTAGAACAGAACTGTGGCGCTCTCTCGCGGCATTCATACTGGGCAGGACTTTCGACCATGTCTCGACGAATGTTCCGTCGTGAATGAAAACTGTTTTCTCCGAGAAATATTTCTCAGTTCATCGTATCTACATCGTAATCAGAGTGAACGTACGATGTACGTTTTTGTGCACATTATGTTGTAATGCAATACGTTTTTTTAATTTTTTGCTCGAAATAATTATAAATATTTATTATTCCATTCATACATGTCTGTAGATAAACAATCTGTCATTTTATTTTTTATTTTAATAATTCTATTAACATTACAACAAGGATTCACGTTTGTGCAGTCCACTGTCCAAATTTTTATTCAATTCTGTTCAGTGTGCTACAATAAAAGAATTTTTTAATTCGATGGATGGTGTGAGCAGGTGTAAGTGTTTCGGTACCTCTTATCCAAATTCATAACACTCCTGAATTTTAGCCGGACAAATTACGTACTAATGAAATATTCTATGATTAAGCTCGCAATGACAAACAGCAGTAAACATTTGTTCTTCAATCTATATTTTCAAGAGAAACAAACGGAGTTTTGATGATAAAGAAAGTAAAAAGCAAACGTAGTTATTAAACCAAATCATAAAACTCTTCCTTTTTAGTCGGATATTAAAAATAGCTTTTTAGAATGAGATTTTTCAAAAGTGGAGCAACCTAAAATGATGAATTTAGGATATATTCTCCAAGTCATGACTTTGAACACTGATATCATTGCACGAAGATAAAATTCTATTGTCGAAAAAATGTAATTAACAATAGCTAATTACGATAATTAGCATTTATTCTCATGTTAATTGTACAAGTGATTTCATTTATTTCAAAAGCTACGATTAATCGATTGACAGATTAAATATAAATCTTTCTAGAAAATTGTATAACTCGGTAAACAAAATAAATATAAAATTTTCATAATATTCGTAGAATAAACATTTTTATTTCAAACATCATCGATTAATTTTAATGAACATTACGAAAACTGTGTATATAATCAATATTATTAGTTTACAAAAGCTGTAAAATGATTTTTATAGTTTATTTCATCCTACAACCCATATTTGTAAGTAATAACATTAACTCGACTCGCTAAATTGATTTTAAACCTTGTCCATTGACCATCGATTAATAACAATTAACCTTCAAACACTACATTATTAAACAAATAAAAATGAAACTGTGATACATTAAAGAATTCAAATGCAATGGAATAATTAAATGATCCTATAATCAATCGATGTATACACCAGACAATTGATGATTCGAATTATATTAACGATTAAAAAATTCAATGATACCGAACCGTTTTGCTTATCTCCAGTAAACCACATTATGTGAATTATCCTAGCAGAGGGCGAGGGACAGAGGTATAGAATCCATTCGCCGACGAATCAGAATTCGACATCGGCAGAGTCGCATTGGATGACGTAATGGGATAGAGTGTAGCACAATGGCCGGTATGTAGGTCGGCGTGTCAGTGCTACCAGCCTCCGCACAACCCTTGTCGCCCGTTCACCCGCGTGCTCGTTCGCTCGGATGCAGCCTGGCCGAGGCTACCGGTCTCCGGTGGATCCGGGGCTTCGGCCTTGCTACAAATCCAAGCGCGATATCTACCCCTGTTACTCTCTCACCCTCTCGATTTATATAACCCACCCCTCGTTATATACCTCACGCGAAATCCCCTCTCGAGGCCCACTGTGAATTACCGCAATTTCAAGTTCAGTAATGATCGAATGGACCAGTGAGCAGCCTCGTTTATGCCACAGATCAAAAGAAAAGGAAAAAAAAAACAAAGACAAAATGTCTCGCGTGAGAATAAAAAGAGTTGAAGTATCCGTCGAGCCGAATGGGCTACTATCACGCCCGATAATCGACCGTTAGCTGGCTGTACAAACTCACACATACGTGTGAAAGTGTGAATGTGAATTATGTGTACGTGTAAAATGTATCTATGTAAGGTAGAAACACAACAGGTAAAGCGCAAAAGTTATCGCTTTGATTTTTCAATTGATATCTCTGATTTCCGGCAGCGTGTGAAGCGTCAAGCTAATCGTTGATTCAAACTTTAAACGTATCAGGGAGCACATTGTGACACGTGGTAGCCTCATGATAATTATTACTTCTTGGCATATTGGGCCGTCCGTGCATACATATTCCATCGGATAATTACAAATTTGTTGTATTTTGGCGCAGTGCTATTGCCAACATTACCGGTATTGGTGATCAGTTCTGAGGAGCCACGGAACCATGTATGACTATCAATGCCCGGCCTACTCCGAAATGATTACACTGATTCATTTCAGCGATATTTTTCGGCCAATACGTAACACAAGTGTCATAGCAGTTGCTCCCAGTAATCAGTTGCAGTAAAACGAATTTTGGCCTAGTTCACGCCAGTAATTGGTGGACTCTCGACGATGCATTGACTATATATTCGTCCAATACGATGTGTAATCGTTCCCAGTGTGACACCACCAGATTCTATTGCACGTAAGGCTGACACTGACAAAGTTTTCTCGCCGAAAATAGGACGATGTTCTGTTTGAGTGCCGTGTACGTTATCTTCCGGTATGTTGGGACGAGTGATTAATCAGTTCTGTAACAGTACAATCCAACAACGCTTGGCAGACCAACTATAGTTTTGGTACTGGACCATATCGGTAACTCTGGCGGTAATACCTTGATTCGCACATACGATAGTTAGAAGTGTATATGTACAGCGAGGAATTTCCCTGCGGAATCATGCAATCCTGGCTCTTCGTCCTCAGCTACTATTCAGTGAATATAATCTCGAAATTCAAATTCAGTATCCAATTATACGAATTTGCAAAACTAATTTATTCTAACAGGGATAAATAAGCGAGCAATAATATTTTATTGATAATGCGACGTGATCGTTAAGTAATACAACGCGTGGAGAAAATTGATCGTTAGATAGCGTGTGAAACTGCACGTAACGCGCATGTTGCGAATCAAAAGACTAAATAAATAAAAGAATCCGTCGCAAAACGTAAGGTTGGGTACCGGGTACTGTTTCATTGCGTTGGTACTCACCTAGTTTGTAGAAATAAGTACGATGAATTTTTTTTACAATTATTTACATAATTATCAACAGTCTACTTCTTTTTTTTTTAGCAGTTCTCAACGTTACGGAGTTTCACATGAAAATTCGTGGAAACCGCCTCATGATAATAAAATGAAGCGTTTTCCTATGCCAGGTTCTGTTAGATTCGAATAAAAAAAAAATATTAATTACGCTTCAGATATATTCTGTCTGCTTTTATCGTACTATTCAAGGTAGACATCTCTCAACGATCTCTCTTTCTATTTTTATAGTTATAATCAACAAGTTCTACAAATTTCTAACAAGTTTGCATTCTTTTCGTTTCTCAATTGCATTTATGTTTACCTTTTTTTATTTATCTACACGTCTTAAGTAATTTGTATTCGCTTGACAAAAATGCTGGTTGTCAATTGAAAGTAAATTGTAAAAGCTCGAATGGTAAATGGGCTTTAGGTATTTTATTCTATCTCTCTTGCTTCCTTTCGCTATTTATCGAGTTTCTCATAATGTCGTGCATTTGATTAACGAGACATTTTGGAGTAAAGAAATTTGCGTCAATGCCGCTAGATAAACCAACGGAGGAGGGTGTGCTTCTGCCGGTGACGTATACTTTTCCTGTGAGCATGTGCTGCCAGTTCCTTCCTTAATTTTACTCATTCTTTTTATCCTTCTCTCGTCGCACTTTCGTCATCACGTTATACAAATTCTGGTAAACGTCACTTAAAACTGTTAAATACCCCAAGCAATTTCAAACTTTTATGCAACGGCATTTTAATGTTCTGCCTTCATACGTTTTATCATTTTTTTCATGAATTTAATATTATTCTATAATCATTTTTTTTATAACGTTAAACTGTTACCAAAAATATTACAAATCAAAATATTACACGGCATTAATTAAACTGATTTTGCATTAACTTTTAGCCTTTTTCGTTCAACGTCTTGCCGTTTATGGTATTCATCTCGCTGAGTCGTGGAGGACCTACGCGGTAAAAAGATTGAGGTAGCGAAAAAATATATCTCAATGATTCCTTAAGGTCTTTTAATTCGTCGTTTTTCGACAAGTTTTAAATTACGATTTCTTTCAGCGATCTTTGAGATATTGTAGAGTGTAAAACTCGCCGAAAAAACAACTCACTGGAAAACCTTAAGAAATCATTTAGATGTATTTCAGCAACGTTAATATTTTTTTTCTGTTCGGACTGATGCGTTCTCTGATATCTGGAAAAGGTAGAGTGACTGCAACGCCGCATGCGATGTAGCATCAAAGCATCAACCGTGCCGGGAAAAATCCTTTTTTACTTATTCACTTTCCACCACGTTACCATGTTTTTTTTTTTTTTACAGTGTATCGATTTTCAATCAGTGAAATTCATCGTTTTGTTTTATGTTCATTTTACGAAACTTCGATAGAAGAGGACAAGTTTTTCGTCTAATAGACTAATTCGACACTAATTACATGAAAAACTATGCAAAATTGACTGATTTTTTGCTTCTTCATTTCTACCTCCGATTGTCATTGATCGAAATTAAATTTTGTCGCGCACGTAATTGGCAACATATTCCAATGAAACGACCTATACCTTCGACATACTTACACGAACAGTCAAGTGAAGTTGTTACAATATCCTAATATTTTACTGTTTTCCCACTCTCTCTCCCACTTTCTCCAGGTCTCATCCATCAGAGCTAACGAGCATTTCTGATTTTAATTGAACCACAAGTTTCGTCGGGACGGCTATCAATGCCAGATACCAGGCGCAGGTTACATTCGATGTGCAGGCTCTGCCAAAAGGATAAGAATAATATTTTTTAAATATTTTCACCATTAAACACGCGCAAATGTGGTGCATTTCCACCTGTTAAGCATTTAGCGTGACTCACGAGCAACGCGTCCACCGGTCACAAAATTCTCTGAGTTTGCTGCAAGCTCAAACGTTCTATTATATCTTCAGTCTGATTGTTTGTTGAATTTTCTTCATTTTCTTTGCATCAACATTCTCAATTGTTTTTGTATATAAAAGGCTAAAGCACAAATATCACTATTGATGTTCATTAAACTCTTACTTGGAAAGTCTGCTAACGAAGTAAAACCTTTATCTTTCCTTGACTTTCGTATAAATTGAACAAAGGTTTCAACAGCCAGAGAACGTCTTAAAAACGAGATACCAATCAGACGCTTGACTTCTTGAAGAAGCTGCAAAATTAAAAGAAAGTAAAGGAAATTCTAGACTGTCTTTGATGTTTTTCCAAGTTGTTTCATGATGAGTTAGCTACGGTAATTGACTACAGAAATACCATTGGCTGCTTCCAA
This sequence comes from Cylloceria caligata, assembly GCA_963942595.1. Classification (NCBI taxonomy): domain Eukaryota; kingdom Metazoa; phylum Arthropoda; class Insecta; order Hymenoptera; family Ichneumonidae; genus Cylloceria; species Cylloceria caligata. Next base: position 1,432,181 of record OZ012708.1, on the reverse strand, counting down.
ACTCTATAGTTTTCACGTTTTAAATCGTACATACACCACAGTAAAATGGAATGGAAAGAAAGAATTCTTTTTATCCTTTTATCGTATTAGAAGACTCGGCTCTTTGTGGAAAACGTGGAAAGTGAAAAATTCAATTAGCTATCTTGTGGAAATATGTAGAACCAAGACTGGAAAAAAGTTAATTGTTTATTCGATAAAAATGAGACAGATATCACAAAAAAAAAGTGAGACAGATGCGGATATATTATTGCGAGACTAACGAACGCGATGGACTATTAGAATTTTAAAAAATTTTAACAACTTCGCACGATACGACATAACGTACGTCACCTTTTCTTAATAAATTTCCTGGTGATACGCTTAACTGTGATTGATTAATATTTTTTAAGTTTAATATTAATGTTGCTTGTTTAAATTTGTCTCTTTACAAAATTCTTTTTCTATCGATGATCGATATTATTCAACCGAGAAAGAGTGCGTTGAAAAATTCATTGTGCAATTCTGTGTTACTGATAAAAGTTTTTATTACTCTTTTGTCGGAAGGGATACGATAGAAATTTTTTTCAACGTATCACAGCCACTAGATAATACTCCACACGCGATTGTGTTAACTAGAACAAAAACCTTTTGTACACGCGCGTGACCAACCCTTCGTTTTCAGTATCTGTTGTCACTAACAGTCCCGGTGAACAATATTTTTTATGATATTGTCGGATGGTTAAAAAATCATGACGCGTGATAAATCCAACGAGTTCTGGATATAAAATAACTCGACGATTTAAATAAGTTGACCAAAGGCTATAGTCGCACAAAACTGATTTTTTTTAAAATTTAAACAAGTCGTAGAATTTGTTTTACTTTGGCAGAAGTACGAAGCAAGCTCGAATAAAATGTACTCATTGTAACGATTACATGTCGAACGTACTGTGTAATTCATAAAAGTAAATTAATTAATTAATAATACAATAATGGGTCAGGTTTGTTGCTAGTACAATAATGCCTGGAAAATAATATAGATTAATGAATTTTTGAACAACTAATATTTGTTCCTTAAAGATAATTTTCTTTTTTAAATATTTCATAAGTGAAAAAAGTAAATGAGGATTTGATATTCGATGAAATCAAATGTTTCAACGATAATTGTACAATCTACTTGTAAGCGATAAAACTTCAAACGCAGAATTATTCATTTCGTAAAACAATTAATCTGTGAAGCTTCAAATTCAATAACGGCAGTTGCGATAGACGCGAGAATTTTAATCGAATACAAGGATTCAAGTGAATATTCCGAAGTATTGCACGACCAGAAGCTTTATTGTTATTATTAATATGAGGCAGCTTACCGCACGCAAGTACCGAAAGGGTGCTTGACTCGCATGGTTTCCCTCGTTCCACGCGTGCTTTCGTAAATGCCGATAGAACGTCCGAGGTTTGGGCATATCTACGTATCCACGAATAAGAACACGTAAAACGCGCACCGAACTGATGGGTGGTTCAACGTCGATAAGTGGATATGGGGCTTGTGCGTAAGCGAACAAGAGAAAGGGAGAGATATGAAGCGAACGAAAGCTATATGTAAATGGATACCGTGCTAGTGTACATCCCTTTTGAACGAGAGCAGCCGCTGTCGCCGATGATATTTATCGGCGTTATAAATCCACGGAGAATTGTAAAATAAAAAATGTGTTTTTGGAGCGCCGTCGATACCGAAACTGGAATAAAAAAAATTCGTTATCCGTCAAAAGCGATATTTTTAACTAATGGAAAACCAACAAATGGGATTAATAAAAATTTTGTAGCGTAATACATAATACGACAGTTGAATTTATTTTAGAACATAATAACAAATTTCAGATTTTTTATAACAATGGTTGAAAAATTATATTTAATTGCTTCGAGGATGTTTTTATTTTCAAATAATGGTGCAATTTTCTTTCGATTGATCTACTTAACGGAAAATATATAAATATGTTGCGTTGTGTTGATAAGAAAGGTTACAGCATCTGCTTACTCTACGCAAACTTTCAGGGATGGGAACCAATCGTATTTATCTGTGTGCTTGGAAGAGGAATATGGAGAAAAAAAACTTATGCGGTTGCCCCCATCGATCGAGAACCGATAAATAAATATTGCAAATTGAAAGCACTATGATTACCTGTATCAAACGTCTGTACCAGGACAACGATATACATAAAACCTGTATTTACCGTTGATACGCATCTATGACGTGTTCAAAGTAACGAGACACATTCTATATGAACCCCCATGTGGACTACGCATTTGATAGATGAAAATTTAAAAAAAAAAACGGATGCGTTTTTCGTGAATTCTGCAGTTGAAGTGAAATGATATTTTTATAAAGCAATCCGCGAGAGAATGAAATGAATACACCAAGAGGGAAATACATAGAGTGAGTGAGAGAGAGAAGTAGCGAGCGTGGGAGAGAGGAAGGGGGAAAAGGTTTTGTGACAAATTACACAAACAACTCAATTTTGCTTAAGTTTATCGTTCTGATTGGCATCGAAATACGGTATCGATTGTTGGTCCTGATCGTGTCAACAAATTCAGTGGGATTATTAGATATTTAAAAACTAAACTGATCATTTAAAAATTGAACGAAAGGTAGTATTGTATCTGAAGCAAAATTCACGCGTTTGTTTTTTGGCATTGTTTAATTATACCCACAAATAAGCCTTCGCACACTGCACAGTAGCTTGTTATCATATTATGCTCTATCTCTTTCGTTCTCTATTTCTCCCTCTCTCTCTCTCACAGACTTTTTCTGATCTAAAAAGAAAAGTATTATCTCTTTGTACAGCTTCAGCGGAAGTTTGTTACTACAATCATTTTTTTAAATGGCTCTTCGTGGTAACGGAATACGCTCATATCGCAACTGGGATAAGAGTGAGAAGGCAAGGAGAAGATGATATAAATCTTTCGATATGATATGTCCTTGAATAGTAGGCACCGCTTATGGTATAACTGGGTGTACCATATACGAAACACAAGCCTGGCAGAATCCAAAATACATTTCGTTGCTAAATTGCAGTAATTTATCGGGTCATTACGCACCCTTTAACATGTTGGAAGATCCACTAAAGCCTTTTGATCTCTCAATTAACTTGAAATATCGATCGCACCAAGTTGCTATTACTTCCAAGCAATTTGGTAATCAAATACCAGAATGTGTGCTATCGTCGCTTTTACCATAAATATAAAATGTGAAAATTCCGGCTGTTTTTGAGGTTCTTCAATTTTTTTTTCTCACTTTCTGTTACACAAAATCGTAATTACGCTCACAGCGTGATTAAGAAATTCTGATGATAAAGGGAATTAATAACTCAAATTTACTTAATTATTTTATAACGCTGACTCACTTTTCGACCTATGTATTACTTTCTTTTCTATTTTCTTATAGAAAACGTTAAATCCGTTAAGGGGATTTCTATTTACTGCTTACAGAAAAGAATTTTAACAATCTTTAACTACGGTTAAAGAAAATTAGATTACTGATAACCGATCTGTGATAAAAATGAGTATCCCAGCGGCAATAGTTTCCTAGAAGAGCATAAGTCGTAGATACATGTTTTTTTGTTATACAATTAAGGTATACCAAGGCGAAATAGAACACTCGGAGCAAGATATGTCGACTTTAATCAATTTTTTAAATAAGATATTTTAGTAATTTGGCAAATTAATTTCGTGTTTTATTTAACGATATTTACATTTATTTTCAGTATCGAAAACCGAGTCAACGCCGAAGCAGTCAACGTAGATGCGTTTAGAATCGTCTAAACGAATGCGTCAAACAAATCTTCTTACGAAACGATAAAAAACTTCGAAACAGGTTAGTTCATTTGATGAAAAAATGTATGTTTTGTCATTTCAACGCCGATGCAATATTTTTAGGCATTCGTGCAGCTAGATTTTACGGATAATCTATTTATTTGTCAACTGAGATATTTTTTCTTACAAGGCGAATGTAAAAAATTGCAAATTTTGACCCGAGTCCCCTTTTACTGATCTCAATAGATGCAAAAAAAAAAAAAAACGTATTCCAGTGATGAAAAACAACCAACAAACACCGTAGTTTCGAGTTACTAGGTGTTTAATGGTCCTTAAGGTGTGAAAGTTCCAAAATACTATCAAAATTTTCTAAATTGTACTAAGTGGAGATGGGAGCGGATGATGTTAATCATGAAATAACTTAAATTCATTATGACTTCCCGATACTCGAATTTCAGTTAATGCGGATGACCACCTAAGGCCATAATTAATGAAAATTGGAACTACGAGAGAACCTTGTAGTACGCTCTGCGCTCCAAACCCGAAAGGAGAGAGAGAGAGAGAGAGAGAGAGAGAGAGAGAGAGAGTCGCGGCCAGCCGCAGCAAGTATGGTGTATAGTGTAATTAATTCGATACATCGCTCGCTCTATATCTATCGTCCACATTGGAAATTTGTAAAATACTCGACAATCCTTCACCGCATTTCTCGTCTATCCTACATTGCACAGCGATATCGTTATTTCATCGGAATGTTTTTATTGAAAATACTTAGTTTTATTCTTTTTTACATTATCATCACATACGAAGTGTATAAAAGAAAATATATTGCAATCCTAACGAAATACTCTGTCCATTTGTATGTTTATCTGTCTGGATGTACCGTTCGAAATCATAATAAGTATTCCAAGAGATTGCGGATTTGATAAAAAAAAATTGATATCTAAAATCACATTATATAATAAAAGTGATGAAATTTTATTGCTTCTCGATCAACGCACTAATAATATTGCAAATTTTATTTGAATTAAATTTATATCTAACATCCTTTGACACTCGTCCAGCTGGATATACATAATAAGAAGTTTAATATACAAATATTGTACTCAACTAGGAAATCCAAGGAACTAAGAATTTTCATCTTGTCATTAAGTACCGCACTGCGGAAAAGTAAAAGAAAAAAAAATCGTTAAATTCATTGAAATTATGAGAGTTTTGCAACCACTCGATTCTCTCAGGCTCGTGTCGATATGAGAAAAAGAGCTGCAATGGCGTTTCAACGGTTTTATTCACCCCATTGTAAATTGTGAATTAAACCGACTCTGCACCCTCTGTCTCGTTGCGCACTTTCATTCTTTCCCGCAGCTCTCCACGTCCTTTCTAACTTCCGATCTGCGGTAGACTCACACTTCACTACCGTTTCCGTTTCAAGTGTTCAACGGAGCCCCAGACGTTTCACGCGATGATAGTAAATCTCATTCGATTTGCATAACGAATTCCGTTGATTTTACGATAGCAGCAATGCTTCGCTTTCCCACGCGACTGGGTGAATAGAAGTAATCGAAAGCTATGCGGAAACTGCATAGAAGAGGATTAACTTAGGCGAATATATGCTAAGGAAGGAATATTAAAATGTATCGTCATCGGATAAAATAACGTATCACGACCATAATTTATTGAAACATTTGAACGCTCGATTAAATCGTTAAACCTGGGGCGATCACTCGATAAATTAATTTCTTTAAAGTTACAAGTTAAATGATGCATCGTAAGAAATTAAAAGTTGGAAAATATCATGAGAAAGATAAAGAAAATTACGTAAGATGAAAATATCCGTGACTATCCGTTACGATATAGTTTTTCGATGCCGTCGATAACTCAAATTAAATGAATCTCGAAGTTCTGCTCACGATAATGTTACTTGTCAGATAATTTTGTTGAACTCGATGTACGATTACGAAAGTAAATAGGAAATACCAAGCACGAAATTTCCAAGAAAATGAATTAATTTTATCAATGGAATTCTCGTGATAAAAAAAACAACGAACGCTTTGGGAATTCCTCTTAAATTCATCTTGTGGCAATCATTGGCACTTAGCCTATCGTTGAGATGTAGAAACATAATCCACGCATAGTCGGAACACGGCTCGCGCTTTTATACAGAACAATCGATGATCGATAGATCAGACTCGTGCCCGGTATAACTAAATCGAGTTTAATCGATGCCCCGACAACGAGTGAATATCGGCAGACACTGCGCATGTGCGCGAGTGGATCGAATGGAAATGAAGTGCTCTTATCAGTCAACTTCGGTTGCTTCCCATTCACCAACTATTGCGAATTTAACGCTCGAACTTAGCACACACATTCCTGGAAACATTACCTACTCGCCATAATCATTTGGTCCAAGCGTTCTGGGATAACTTGTATATATTTAGAGGGCGATAAGAGACGAGGTACAGTAAACATTTACGGATATATGAAAAAAGAAGGAACGTAAAGAAACAGTGGATTAAGGCGAAAGATAAAGTAAAATGGTAAGGGAGATGCGAAGGGATGATAACAGCGAAGCTGAAAGAGAAGCTGGACGCTTTTGCAATTCTCGCAGGAGATATATAGCTACGAACAGACGCAAAAAAGAGAAAGAGAAAGATTCGTCGTAGCAACAATGAATAAATAAATGTATATCGTGCAGCTGGCCTGGAATTTACTGATACGAAAAGTTCTAGTAGTGAAAGCTCCGTGGGAGATTCAATGTGAAGGGAAGCCATAATGTGCTCAACGTATACTTTGTCTCCCGGGGACTCTGTCAGCATTCCTATTCCTATTCCAAAGGTGCATGTAAAATTCCAATATCAATTTTGTTCTTTTGTACTTCAGATTCCAGAATTCCTCTACGTTTCGTTGCCAATATATTTTTAAATTGTCTTCGGTGACTGTAGTGACTTTTGAAATATTCATACTTGGAATGATTTACCATTAAACTTGTAAATATTCTTCTTAGTTTAATTTATCTCAAAATTTCTGAATATTTTACTGCATTTAATTTATTATTTGCAGAGATATCAAAGTGTGCAGCAATAAATGAAATAAAATTTTGTTTTAATTCTATGCGCAGTGTATCTTGGTGTACAAACTTGGGTCTACTTGAAAATTTAGTTTGAATTCTTATCAACAAATAACGATTGATCGAATTTTAAATATTTCATCTAAAGGTATTTTGTTTATACGAAAATGTGACACAAAAATGTTTGTTATCTAAACGCTTAACTCGTCAAGTAAATCAAATTGTAAGAAGTATTTAGCAACGATTGTTAAAAAATCGAAATATTCTGCAAATAATTATTATTGTCGCGTTGTAATGTTTTGATTGTGTCGATAAAACGAAGATTTTATAAAGAAAAATGCTACACTGACAGTTATAAGTAAAGTTGATCAAAAGAGGACCTTAATGAATTTAATATAATCAAAAATGAACTTGAGTAAATTCTTTTGAACAATTTTTTTGACAATTCCGAGTAAATTGTAATTAAAAGAATTATTTTAAAGGCTTTCTCGAACGTCGAAAGCCGCTGTCAACATATCATTTTATTTCTCAATGGAATAAGTGAAATTGCTATTTCTTTTTCAATCTAGTTTTGTTGTTTTTTCTTTGTTTTCGTCGCACAACGAGATCAGAAACTCATTAAAATGCCTTTGACTTCCGTTATACGTATCATAACAGGAAGTGTACCAGAAAATGTCGTAAAAGTTATGAAATGGCTTTTCGCTATTCCGTTTGAACGCGTCTAAGGAAATAAATCCGTTCTTATGGTATTCGTATGCTGTATAACGCGTTTATCATTGTTGATTCAATAAAATTCACAAATTCCGCTATACGATTTCAACTATCTATGATCTAGCGTCTGAGATTTATGACTACCAAGCCACTGTAACGAGACCCGAAATGTCGAGGGGAAGATGAAAGCAGAACTTCAATTATCGAGACTTGGTTTATTCTGATGCATTTCGCAGTCGATAATTTATTATGGATGAACTTTTGTGTTTGTTTTTATAACCGAGTGTTGTCATCAGTAAGGATTTTCATTATTATATTAAAAGTTTCATTGAAAATATATCTCAGATAAAACCATTGAACGATTAGTTCAAATCGTTTACTGATAAATATAAATAAATCGTTTAGTGATAAAGATAGAGATACGTTCAGCGCGGATATCATAACGATCGAGTGCGAGGGATAGAACAACAGGGTGGCAATCGTGTAGGAGCAGGGTCAAGGGGGTGGTAATCGAGTGCGTGGCGCAGATCGAGTAAAGTGGCGTAAATCGTGAACGTGGCGGTAATTGTGTAACATTCAAAGAAATAAAAAAGAAAAACCTTTATTACATCGGCATATGAAAGGAAATAATGTCATTTTCACCGAAAAATCTTATAAATGTACCGTGACAGATTAAAGTCACGTCGTTATGTATCAGTAATAAGAGTCGGCGGATCGTGCGATCGAGATTTACTGAATTAATTTTTTCACTGGAGTGTAATAGCGAGAGTATTGAACCTTAAGTACTTCGAGGAGAAAATAAAAGAAATGGGAAGACGAGATCGCTGTTTCCTTAAGATGCACGGAGATTAAGTTGAAGCGAAGTTTTATTGATCTCAATGTTTTTTTATCGTGAGCGAATACACAAGCCCTGTCACCTTAAGTTAGCTAACATCGATGTTGTAACCAGACGCAGCCAAATATATATTGTTGTTCATAAATTAGCAACAAATTATCGAAGAATTTTCTTTTAAAAATTGTTGTTTGACAATTTTTTAATTCGATCTCCTCAATAAACATCGAATAAGTTGAGTGTTATATTACTCTTAGGTAAATGTAGAACGTCTGATATCTGAATACAGCGAAGTTGACTTACGTTTCAGTCCCAAATATGGCGACCGTCGGGACGTTTGGCAAACTTCGTATCGGTATGAAATCAGAGAATGCAGCTTCAAATCCTCTATAGATAGCTATATCTATCTGTGTAGATGCATATATGCATCGCAAGCCTCCTTTCCTCTGTATGTACTTCAGTGAATCAGAAACCGCAAGCGAGTAGTCGTTTTCGTCGTTGCGGGGCGAGTACAGCTTCGAGTACAGTTACGAACACTCAACAAGGGATTCGGTGCTCTCCGCTCTCTGCCGAACTGTGGTGAAGCTAGGGGAGTCGCGACCCAAACCCATACCGACGTGCTATCTCCGCTGTACTAGGAGGATAAACTTTTCTCATAATCCATCCCCACGGCGTTCTTCACCGACAAGCTCGAACCTTCCACGCGAGCTTCACCCGTTTTTGTACTCCCGCTTCGGGTATTTCCCGGATGAAGAAATTGAACCTCGAGTGGTGACGATCGCTCGCGATGAAAAAGTCAGATTGAAGAAGCAAAAGTTCTGCTGCGTTCGCACTTAAGAATGTTAAGAGAAATAATGGAAGTCGCATTTCCCGTCGCATAAACCGGGAGAGTTAAAATAATAACAACAACAAAATCGAAATAAAGAATGGAGAAACTGTCGAGATCATTTCAAAACTCTGTACAGAGATGAATTATTCTTGTCAAGTTTTTATCTAGAGATGAATGATTCACTCAAACGAATAATAAAATCTTCATTCTTGCTTCAAATTTAACAGAAATCATAACGAACATGAGAAAAAATTACTTTCTTTACGTTAGTTCGATAGTTCAACTCATTCCTCACATACAGAAGTTCCACTTTTGCAATAGATCAATTTTATTCAATTGCAAGCTTTTTAAGGTAGATGTTCCGTCCCATGAAACGAATTTATATTAATTATACATAAAATAAAAATATTTCTAGACGCTGGGGCTTTTTGAATCTCCGATAACCTCTCGGTGTCTCAGTCCTTCGTAAGCCGTAGCAATAAAGTATTTGCAGACCAGCCGGGTTTTTTTTCGAAAATAAAAACATTAAAAATAATTCTTCCAAATCGAAATCAATCGCGAAAAAGTAATTCGCAAAACGGTTCATTTGTATGAGCCCGCGTATCTTCTTCAGTAACACAGACTATACCTTCAGGTAAGGTGCAAGGGTCAGCAAGCGCAGGTCAGCGTCTAGCGCGAAGCCTATTTAACCTCCTTAATAAAACATCGATGCGGGGAAAGCATCTTGCCCTCGCTTATAGCCGCTAAAATGTTATTCGACGTCTCGTAAAAAATTTCCTCTTTTTTGTCCCTCGGCAAATCAATTAGCTTACTCAAGACGCTTCGAAAGTCTAAGACACACTCATATTTTTAAAAATTTTTAAACATAGAACTTAAAAAAATCAATCCAAGAACAACCACCGTAAGGAACAGTCGCATTATCGATTCATGATGCGCGCGTTAAAGTAAATTCGTATCAAGCGCAGTACTTGAAATCTTTAAACTTTGTAACAACAACTTTTGTATTAATTTTTAACAACTAGATTCAAAAAGTATATATAACTGTTGTGTTTGTTTTTTGAGTAAACAATATCTTTGTTCAACGTCGGGTGTTAACCATTATTACAAAATATCGAACTCTTATCATTCTCAACAAAGGAAAACAAATAAAGATCGTTGGCGATTAATTTTCCTAACGACGATCCGTACCGGCGATACTTCGTCACCGCTAGCGTGAATACAGACTTTACAACCCTGAACGTTATTGTTTGCATCAATATATATTGATGCTCGTTTTAAGCCAGAATGTGTTGGCTACGGATCGGAGCACGATCCTGTGATTGGGATTTTAATATTGATTTTGACATTTGCGATGTCAATAAGAGATTGTATTTCAAAACGAAAGAAAACAGCGAATGTATACAAAACACTTGCGGACTGTTTAAATTAATTATGTACGCGAAATGATGTTTTTGTACGTGGTCGATCACACCGGTCGACGAATGGAGTAGAACTAACTGAACAATGAGAGAAACAGTGCTGAATCTACAACCCAATAATATCATGAAAAAGGTAGCGAGTGATTACCCAGTTCCTGATCCAGTCTGATCAGCAGTCCTACGCTGATCCAAGCAAAAGGCAAAAACTCAGCAGTGATAAGCATTACTGGATCGTACAAAAACAGATGCACGTACGCCCGGTTCTAGCAAAAATTTGACAGTCAATTTACAATAATTTAATGCACAAAAATTCATAATTAATTCGAACGTAACAGTCTATCAAGTCGTAATAACAGGCATTGAGGATCGTAGAAAAAGAAAAACGAAAGACAAACAAAGTCTCGTTTCTCGAAGATACAGCTACTGTCTACTATCATCGGTAATATTGTTCGCTGTATGAACCAACAAAATACACGTGAAATACTCGTAAGTCTTCATCCTGGAGCAGAAGCGGCATAACAGTCGAAGAAGCTCGTGAGTTTCACAGATGCGAGCAAACTTTCTAAGAATATGGCAGAGTAGAATCTGAGAACGAGAGTCACAACAAGCGCTCCAGTTTACTCAAGTATCGAAGCCAGGACACATGTCCAACGAAGATACGTCGAAGTTTAAATTTCTTCAAGTTCCGAAGACACCGATAAACTCTGTGGAATGAAGTTCGTTAAAGGAATGACAAAGATTCTGTGGTATGGCTTGAGTATCTTTGAGAATATTTCTCAACTATAACGATAAAATAAATATAGTTATCAACTGGAGACATTTAGTGAATGTAGAAATCATTTTAGGTAAAAAAAAAAACGAATTTAGTGTATAGTTATCTATTTGTTTATTTATCTTACAAGATATATTTTTTTTATTATCTTCTCAAATACTTTATCTTAGTAAAATATCTAAAGAATTTATTGAAAATTCATTTTTTAAATACAATAAAATAAAATTAACAGATAAGGAGAATTGGAAAAAGTATTCTTCGATTACTTTCTTCGTTCGTTTAATTGTTATGATTTAAAAAAAATTAATTTACGCAGAAATAAAAAAAATTTTTGATTTTCAATAAATTGTTTATATATTTGACTGCGAAAATGTTACGGAATTTAAAAAGATAATTAATAAAGAACAATCTTACAGAACTAATAAACATAGGCAGTGAGTTTAAAAACAATCGTTGCAACTCTAGTTTCATATTACGAGTTCCGTACGTTCAAACGTACTTGTTTGTGTGCAACACTTAACCGAGACACTTGATAATTGTTATTTACGCGAAATGAAGAAATTTCATGTCAATTACAACGAGACACAATGAACATGAGATAAGAGTGAAGAATGGATTTGAGTTAAGAACAGAAATCACCCACCGAGACGTTAATGGAGACGATGAGAAAAGGGCTCGGGCGAAGGTTCGCTTCGGATTTCATAATAACGCCGATTCGGCGTTGACATTACTATAGAGCAGGTGTAATTTAATTGGTGACACTTGGACCCTGAGCATTGCGGCACCGCGAGAGGAGATTAAAGCACCGGCGATAACACGGGTACGCAAAGCAGGAATTTCGTATCACCGTTGTACAAGATTGCTTGGTGTACGTCTAAGCTTTGTGCCATTCTACCTCTTGTCTCGTGTACAATTAATATCTCTCGTAATTCCAAGGTACCAAAGGCTTTAATTAATCCCCAACACAGGTCTCACAGGAGGGTACATCGTGGTTTGCACTTTAAATACTTCGGGCGTTGCGTTTGAGCGCGTTTTAACTTTCAATTATACGTTATACAGATATCATCTGTCCATTTACTAATATTACGATGAACTTGGAGTATTCATAATATAAATGAAAAACTTAAGAGCAAGGAGAAATGTCAGGTTAGAAAGATATTCAAATTTTCTCACTGAGTCAATCAATAATATATTGAAAAGAGTTCAAAGAATCAATATTAATCGAAGGAAAAATTACTCAGAAGAGTGAGTGAGTCGTTTCTACAGGTTCCAGCTCAACGCAACTCCAACTTTACGCGCATCAACTGCGCACCTGATACGATTTGCAATGAACAGTATACAGTCGATGCGTGTAGAGTCGCCGCTGCGTTGAGTTGGAATCTGTAAAAACGACGCCCTGCCCTCAGAAAATGTAGAATGTAATGAATTATTTATTATACCATCAGAAGCAGTTAGGGTGCTTATTAAGATGCCAGTATTTCAATGTAGCTATAGTAATAAGTATGATTTTACATACTTTAAGCATAATTTGCAAACAAAAATAATATTCGATTCCCTGGAATTGAAATAAGATGAAATGGTACAAGAGATCGATCCGTATTTTTTTCAAACATTGCCTATCGGTACAGAGTCAAACTTTCGAAATTAGCTTCAAATTGTTAACAATCAATGCGAAATCATGGTACGAATAAAATCTGCCATTTAATTTTATTCGCTTATTTTCAAGTAAAATGTGTTGATATTTTTGAAGTGATAATGTAAATTATAAATCAGCCGTTGACCGTCATTGACACCGGTCGTCAGTGTCATATGGATATCGCACAGTGTTCATTTCAACATTGAATTTTTAACAGTGCAAGACGATAATTTCAAACTCTCGTACATTCCACATACGACTTTTATCCCAATGTGAGATCACAGCAAGAATTTATTGATAAAATCCTCCAATATTTACGTTAACACATTGGTTATCTGACTTCTTAGGAATCACACTCTGGCTAATTTGCTGTACCGATGATCTACAGCGTTCGTATCACTGCTCACTGATAACGATCAATGTTAGTCGGACCTTCAAGTATTAAACCTAAACTATAACCCATGCTCGTTTTAATCGTTTCGTGCCATTGAACGTGAACAAGAATATGCGAGATCCGGTAGTGCGGTTGCTTCGCTGGACCGCTGGAAGGCGAATGTCGTTGCCAATGATAGGGATAGCCGACAAACTACCGGGGTGGGGGGGCTGTAGTTACAGCGGAACCAGAGGTAAACCAAGGAAACGAGACAGTTGGACAAAGAGGAAAAGCCACGAATACATGGCAAAACAGTGTCCAGGAGTCTTCGCAACATCCACACGCTTCATCCGGTTGTTCAATAGTCGTATTGATCCAACGGTGGACCAAGCAGGAACAAACTCCAGCTCCGACAACCCTAGTGGACCTTGCATCGATGTTCTCCTCAAGGTTTATCAGAATTCAAGCCCTTTTCCTACCTTTCATCTAGCTTCCCCGAAACCTTTTACTTTCTGCACGTCCGACCAATCCCATCTTTCGACTGTAGCCAGTACGTATACCGATACTACGTTCAAGTCACCCACTTCCATACCGATGTATCCCATTCTAATACTTGAAAACCTCCTTCATCCAACATTCTTCCTACGATACTAATAAATTTCACCGGACTTTAGCCAATTCAATACCCCATCCTGTATACAGGATTTTTAAAAAAACGTCAGGAAGCAGACAAAGAGGACATCACTTCGAAATGTAAAGCGAATCTCTTTTGAATGGTTACTTGTTGGCCCATAGTACACCATTATCCTTGTATGATATATTCGCCAGGCGTGGAATTATCGAGGATACAAAGTTCTGGATGAATAATGTGTCTTCCTTTTCAATTCCGTAGAACACATTGTCGCTGGCATGTGAAGAATTTAATATAATCATTTTTATTTATCATTTTCCTCATTTCATTCACGCCATCAAAAACAAGGCGTGTAAATTAACAAATTTCACATTGTTTCTTCGTGATTCTCACCGACCTACGAATTCACCTCTATGGGAAATGGTTATCTCAATTCTGGCTTCCTCATACAGGAAGTAGTATTAAAATTGTTAATAAATTGAAAATTTGTTAAATTGCCAATTTCATGCAGTTTAAACACTTTAATCGATTCTCGCCAAATTCAAGACTGAGTATCTTTGTACCCGAACCAACTTTTATACCAATTTTCAGTTTGATAGATGAAAATTTACGAAAGCTAGAGAATGGACCTATTTAAAAAAAAAATTATTCAAACAATCATAAAGCGAGACACCCGTCAGCGATTTTGCCGAAAATTGCAGCAAACTAACAGGAGTTGTCACCCGAACCGTGTGCAAAGTTTTAGGATGATCGATAACCCGTTCTCGAGATATATCCATTGACATTTGGCAAGATCATCAAACACAAACGCGCGCATGCGCGCGCGGACATTTTTTCTGAATATAATGTCTCGACGTTCCAGGACTTTTTAAAGACGTGAACATTTTTTTTCACGATAACGCAGCTTGCTCAATGAGGAAGCAAAAAGCTTGTAACAGAATCAACATTGACAACTGCAACGTCACACGTTCACAATCCTCGTAGAACAACTTCTATCGTAGGATATTATAATGGCGGTTAGTAAGCTCGATTGAATAACAATATTACCGACCGTACATTATCGACCGAGCAGCGCCGCTGCATACGAAGCTAGCGTAAGTGGGAAGAACTCTCGATCCGATTCAAAGATCGGGTTCGTTCTTGGAACTTTTGTAACCGTTGTTGAGCAAATTCATCGAACTATTGTAAGCACCCAGTAAATTTGCCTGAATCTATTAAATGCTTTTCCTGAAAATTCTCATATTCGACATTTTATTTTTTACGTGTCAGCCCAGTTATCGCTTCTGAGGATTCTCTCCTCGTATCTATTGTTAATCGTCGACTGTTAGTCGGCTGACGCCTAAACCGAATGATTAATTGCAACATGGAAATTTATCTCGAGCCCTAACGGCCGTAGTTCCTAAGTGCGTCAGGTGATAGAATCGTTTGAAAATGTATAAATTCAGTAAAAATTCTCAGTATGAGAAGGTTCTTGTTTCACAAGCTACAATATCGCTTTTAATATGATAGATCTGATACATTGCGAGGTACCATGAAATAATAAATATTACCACGCGATTATCAGAAAATCATAAAAGATGATGAAATTTTTCAAAACGTAAGAAAAAAAAATTAATTAAAATATACTTACAGATCCATGGAACGTGATGACACAATACTTTTTCGATATACCTGCAGCACAAAGCGTTAAATAATATTAATATTTACTTAAAATAATATTAATTTATGTATAGCATTGTAAATAATTTTATTCATACTTCTATTCGGTTTTACGAAGTAAATATTTTTCATGAAGTTATGAATTTTTATGGAATTTAATTAAAAATTATATTGCCAGCGAAATTCCAAAGTTAAAGTCAAATGATTTACAACACGATTCAACGCAAGGTTGCTAGTCTTTTGATAGCACGTAGACCAAAGTCGGAACGTCACGGTGAATGGTTAAAATATGTTTTGTGCTCGAGGCACGACTCGTGTGTAACATCTGCGTGACAATATACGACGCGGGTTATGATCGCACCAAAAGCAAGCATCCCCCATGCAACTATTTCAAACGTAGGCTTTTATGGGATCGTTCTCGTTTAACTGTGCAGAAAGCTACCGTGTTCCCTGGCTCGACAGCCCTCTGAATCAACGGTGAACTCTTATTCTCCGACACCGAACGTAGTTAGACTTGATTATATCAAAAGTCTGTAGCACATTTTTAGACGTTCCGACTGGAAATAAACAACAAATGTCGAGACTCAATCATAAATCACGATGGCAAAAGAAAATTCCAGACATCTCAATTATAAAATGAAACAAGTGGAACGCTTGCACCATGCTTCCTAATAATTTTCCACCTTATGGAAAGCTACATTTATGAGGAAGAATGCTCATCAATTATCGTTTCCCCATAGAGAAAGCTTCGTCGGAAATGTTAAAAATAATAAGAATGCACCTGAGCTACCACATTCTGCTAGTAATTGCATAAATCAAAGTTTGACAGAACAAAAAAATATTTAAATGTCATAAAATCTGTACCTCGGTATGAATTATTACAAAAATTGTAACAAACAAAGCGGTCGTGCTGCTTTAATTGTTAGTAGAGTTTAAGCGCCGTGGTTCAAGTCGTCTTCGAATTACAAATGTTCGAATGTTGTTTGTGCCATTGAACAAACACTCGCGCGTCGGGCCATGTTCTTTAAATCAATGGTTTCTGGATGTTTTCAACACATTTTAAATAGCTTTCTCTTTGAGGAAGCTAAAGTATATTTTCCACCTCGTATATTACCCGCAGAAGCTTTTTTGAAATTATGGAAATTCGGTTAAACTGGTTATATATCATCGAGCATTATTACGCAAGTTTCAATGCGATTCGTTGGCTGATGTGATCGAGTGTTATCACAAACTAGTTTAACGCTAACCAATAAAGGATATTTTAATTAACGGCCAAACTTTTGGATTTACCAACGGGTAAAAGTTTTCCGCAACTACTTTAGATACTTTGCGATATTTATCGAGTCTGAGAGTAGCGGCGGTTGAAGGAAACAATAAATATACAGAGGACGAAACGAGAACTTTTTCATAATAAAATAGCAGAAACGTCTCTTTGTTCGGTATAATTTTCACAAAAATTCATTCACGGAATTGTGTCACTTGACCTTAAAAGAAATTTATTTTCCTTAAGTGACAATCGCAAAATTGATCTGCTACGCATTAATTTCTATCGCAACATCGTGGAATATTTAATACATGTGAACAATTCTAATTAAGCGTGGTAAGCGGCCTGACGTAGCTCAGCGATGAGAGATATCGATTGACAATCGTAAGATCCAAGGTTCGAATCTCGAACCAGACGCATTTATTTCGGATCGTTCTTCAAGTGAATTCTACTTTTTCTGGGTTACACTGTATAAACAAAGACCATCAATTTACGGTAATATCGCTATTTCGTAATTTTATCATTAGTAATTGAGATATAAATCGCTGTGGCTCGTTATGTTGGACTTTATCCTAAAGTATAAATTAAATTTAGAACATGATTCTATTTTTTTACAAAGTATGAGAAGAGGTTTCTGTAACATTGGATGTTGCTTATTATTCGTAACAAATGAGAATCTCTTGTAGCTGGACGTTGTTAATCTTGTATTTATAGTATCAGGCAGTTGAAGTGAGAACGATATTCAATCCTTTATCGGTTTACATTGACATCGAACACGTCTCTCTCTCTCTCTTTTTGATGAAGCTGAAATAACTCGATGCATGCCAGTCTGTGTACTCACGTTACTATCCACTGGCAATTACCTAGCACATGATCAATTCCTCGACCGACGTTTACTATTACTACCACAATCCTTCTTGATTACCAACGCACACGTCTGCTCCATCTGTATTTTACCGCTTTATACATAACGTTGACAGAATTGTTGTTAAATTCTTGAGGGTGCAACGATTCTCCTATTCGTCACTAAATTTACGAATACTCTCAACGTTGATCCATAATGCTGAATGCAACGTGTCTAACCAAACTGACAGGTTGAAAGTTCACGGCTATCGTTCTTCGGATTATTTTATCCTGCTTTCTTTTTCATTAACCGTCGAACCCATCGTTAATATCGTTGCTACGTTTTAATGAAGATAATGATTAAATTACCACGAGCCTTTAATGATGCAAAGCTTTCCTAATGTTGATTAGAGAGGATTCTCGCAGAATAAATAAAAATATTCTTCATTTAGGGCTTAAAGTTTAAAGATAAATTTGTAAATAAAGTTGCTTGTATCTATACTTTTTTATTAGCGATTCTTTCACATTCACAAATTTGTTTTTAACTCTGGAAATTTCTAGGGATCTTAACGAGCTTAAAAAGCTTGAGCTGCTCGCGTGTTTAGTAAGCTCAATCACCACCGTCCGATATGCTCGAGTTACTCAAGTTTTTGATAAATTCGAGACCGCTTTTGATTCATTAAATTCATTAAATTAATATAAACGCAAGAGCTTTAAATATAAATTCTTTTACTCACAACGGACAGAGTCATTGTACAATGACAATGAAACATTGCAAAATCAAGTAAGTGCAATCTGGACGCTACGACAAGTTGAAAGTGGAAAAAAATATTTGCACCGATGAATTAAAAAAAATATATATTAGAGTTATTTAAATGCTTTTTAAATTATATTTGTTATGAGACTTCAAGATTTCATATGTACAGTTGAAAATCAATATTATTTTTATGATTTTTAAGTGACTGTGCATCGTAAGGGGAAAAGACTCAACAAAAACGTCATCCGATTGTCACCTAATTCGGTCTGCCAGCTAAAAAAAATGTTTTTCATACCATGATTTGACCGCAAAGAATTAAGTTTTCATTTTAATGACAAATACGCAGGAAACTAACATCGATCAAACCAACAACTAATTCAATATATATATATTGCTCTAGTAACTGCAGATACCAGCTACATGCCCTCGAAACGTGTTAGCGTCCTGACTAATATTTATTTATCCATTCGATTGGTCTAAGGGACAGGATAGCAAAGCTTCTCCGATTTCGCATCAGCAGCATCGACCATGAATAGGGATGAGAATGCAAATTGGAATATCGAACAGAGTGGACTGACGAGCACGCGATATTATACCCATCGGTCTGGATAGTCTGCACTTTGATGCGCACGTGTCTGATCGGCGATCCAGAGAGTCTATCGGCTAGAGCGACCACTTACTTTAACGTTGACCGACACCACCAGATGCCACCGTTGCTCCAGTCAAAGTATAACGCGTAACCTACAAGCGATCATTACTACACCGGATTGTTACAATTTCTACTAGAAGATCTGCAATATGCGGACGGCTTCACTGTACAATCTTCTGTATTTAGCGTAGCTACGCTTTACGTTTGCATTCGTTGGAGCAAAACTAAATTATTTATACGTGTATCATCTAAAAATTAGCGTCACCTACGGCCGTGGCGCTCTCTGTATACCGTCATAAAACCGTCGATCTACCGTCCATAGAGAAATTTATCGTGATTCGTTGTACCATGTGATTTGCGCAGTCGCGAAATTACCAAAACCCTCAAACACGTACGCCACCCCGTATGTTATTTTTCTCTGTCAGCCAAACAAACTCCGCACTTGGAATCTTAATAACCCATTTCGTATGCACGAGCAGAGAATACATTTTTCATAGCTCACGGAGCGATACGCTTATACGAGACTTTTAAAATGCCAGCGGTGCCCAATAGCATTGATCGACGATGTATATAAATACGTTTGCGAAGAAAATTATTCGATGACTCGGAGTGTGAGAACGAATAGGTCGTAATTCATCGATCTGACGACGAACAGACATCGCGCATTGGTGAAAATAGCTGGGCGATTAAATGTCTCCAGGGCATACGTTTAATTAAGTTTTTCAATGTGACCAAACTAGCTTTACTCACGATACGATCAACATCGGAAAATTTAATGAAGCTGTTTTTATTTTTAATTTTGCTGTTTCGTAGAAGAAAATGATTGAGAAATAAAATTGAAAGATCGAGAGGAGCGACGCGGGAGGAGACGAGGAAATAAATACAGAAATCGATTAGACGAGGACGAGAAACGAGTTCGCCTCTTTTCTGTTGGCCTCTGACTCTCTGGCCAGTTGCCCAGAATACACTGGGCATCCGTAGTTTACCACAAGTACAAACTTTGCAATCGTCGCAGCAGTATTTCCTCCCTTGGTTTTTCAAGTGAATCCGGGAAGAGAATGGCGGCGGACAGCTGACGTTCATGATTAGTTATCGTGCGATATTCTGACCTACCGCATACACGTGGCTTTAAAATACTCAAAATTCTATTCAGAAGCTTGAAACCAACGCTGTCTATTCGCAGCTGCCAATGACACATACTAATACGTAAATTTTATTTACATGTGATATCATCATTTTCAGAGTAATTTCAGTTCGAAGAGATCTGTCCAATTTCAAGTTGACCTCTCGGTGACTTTTTATCAACCTTGATCAGTATTCATTACTTGTTAATTTCTTTAATAAATTTCTTTTATTTCATTGTCGAATCAACAATTTTATTGTCCAGACAATTTCATTTCTTTATTTCATTGATTTGACAGATTCTCGTGTTTGGATTATGCGCCGTCGTATTTCAGAATCATCGTTTGTTGTATTGTATCGAGTCTTGTATCCCATCTAATCTTGAAGATCGAGTAGACAGAAACCGAGTACGCTACATGTAGTTTCCTGACAATGCCCTCAAGATTAATGACTTATTTTGTGAATGAATCGTTGGTATTGTTCCCGCGAATCAACTCAAATGCTCAAATTCGTTTCAGCAGATTTCGTGACTGACCCAGCCTCCCCACCGTTTATCAAGGCTGCCGCTTAACCAAGTTTTTTTTTCATGTTTTCTCTTCCCACGAATAACATTTGTCTCACAAGATATATTCTATCTCTCGTAGCTCTCATGACCATCTGTCAGCACTTGTGTTTAATTTTGGGAAATTATGATTACGCTGCATACGAGGTACAAAGGTGCCTACTTACACACAATCTATTTATATCACGTAATAGATTTTCCTCCCAAAAGCGGTCGATAAATAATTGATGGCCTTGCTGCAGATTGAGAAACTCTATTTCCCGAGATGTGTGGATTTCGTGGCTAACATTTTTCCCTTAAAGCATCGAAAAACGAAATAAATCTAAATGACACAAGCGACGTAGTATCAGGAAAAAAAAAAGAATACATTTCGTTGATATCATACACGATACAATTATTATTTCAAATTTCTCTTTGTTTATCTCAGTCTGTAATCAATGAAAGCAGACATTTTCTGTAAATTGGTTCCCTTTTTTTGGTTCATCTCTTCGTTGTAAATTTTTTTTCCTCGCTACGTTGTAACATTGCACAGAGAAAAAATATTATTTGTATTTACCAACTATCAGCTGTACCAACAAATAAATTGGTTTACTAACATTTTAGTAGCTCAAACCGACGATCGAAAATTGTAATCAATCTTTTTTCTTCTTGTAAGGAACTTCTATGATTTTTAAAAATATTTTAAAACACATCCAAGCAATTGAAAAAAAAAAAAGTAACGACAACCCCTCATGGCTAATTACGTTGCTTCGGAGCTAATAGTTGTTACCTTAATTTTAATCATAATATTAGATCGCCTAGTACGATTGATAATGATAATATAATACTTTGATAACTGTCAAAGCTGCTTATGTTGTTGCTGCTCTATTCACTGCTTACCGCGCTTTGAATTCGGTTAAATTTCTTGGCAGACATTTCATGGGTCTTGAGGCTAATCGTATTTATTTATAGGGAACGTCCTTCCTCTTTGAATAATCCCAGAAGGAATTATTCTATCTTCTATGGTCACGTATGCAATACACGTTGCATATAAATTTAGTGCACCATGCGAGAGTACAGTAAACTCTGACGTAGCCAAATAATATGGAGATCGTAAGCTTTGGTAGAAGCATTGAATTTGTACAAACCGAGAGGGAGAGAGACCGGTGAACGTTGAATTATTACCAAATATGTTTTTTCAGTGGATTAAGATGAATTTCCTCGGGACCAATGAGATTAATTTCAATAATCGATATTCAGTTATTTATTCAGATGGTGTGGGCTCTCAATCCATGTTATCGCAATGCGATTTTAACAGTCGGCTTTCGACCGAAGTTTGTGACGGTTTGATTAAGTAGAATCGACAAAGCAGTTTTGCAACAAAAAATGTTGAATTTATTTCGTAAACGAACTAATTACAATCGAATAATAAAAATTGATTTTACTTTCAAATAAAATCTTTTTCTTGATAACGAATGGCTCGATCCTATCGACATTCGAAGAAATTTTCTCTGATTGGTTACATCAGTGAATAAGAGGACATTGAAGTATGGACAAATTTGGAAAAATGTATACATTGATTTTTAAAATGTAAAAACGAAAGTTTAAAAAAAAAATACTAAAAATATAAAAATAAAAAAATTATACACTTAATGATCACTGAATACGGTGGCAGCTCTGTAGGGAAACTAAATCTACAGAAATGTTACTGTACCAAGTGCTTTGTTGTGTTTTTTTTTCAGACCTTAAGGTAAAGGTCTTTATCAACTAGGATCTAGTACTCGGCGACCACCTTATGCTTAAACATAGTTGGAATATATATATTCCAAAGTTGGTTGGTAGTTGGTTTCTGATTTGTTACTGAGACCTTTAGCTTAGAACGATGTGGTTCTCTTTTCAAGAACTCAAAAATGTTCATTTAAAACTTGTAATAACGTGTTCTTTTGAATTTTTTACCATAATTTATTGATATTTATGTTTACTTATATTCATAATCAGTGGAAAATGTTCCCATCGAGAGGCCTAGGGACGGAAGAATAAAAAAGAAAAGACGCGAATGGTGTAATCGCATCTCGTCTACTTTCCCATGACATATTAATTTGTGTGAACTTGTTGTCGACTTATTGGGATTAAGTTACAAACGATATAAACAAGAATTTTTGAATTTCGTAGATTAATTATAATCTAGGTTCCCCGTTAAAAAGTTTGAACGTCACACAGGAAAATGCGAGACACAGCTTGATGCAAAAAACGTTCTCACAAGATGGCGTTGTGGGAAATGGGCTTTAGCAGCAGAAAGCGTCGCGAGAGAGGAGGGAGGGAAGACGCCATAACAACTTCCATGCTCACATAATTCAAACTAATCTGTACAACGCATAAACTAAGTATCTTATCTCATCTCGGGCGTGTATCGTCGCCACAGACTCTGTGCCGAATGACTACATCATAAGATTGACAGGTTAGGTTCACTTCTAAGTACTTTTAATACGAAAATTTGTCGATAGTTATGATGCGAATTATTCCTGGTATCGTCCATGTTTACGGTAACGCAATGGAGAATTTTGTTTTCTTTACAAATTTGCAATACAGACAACGTCAGTTTGTCCGTTAACGATGTAAGCAATCGAGCTGCAGAGTAATTGTTGGAAGTATGTACATGTATGTGTGATAACGGCGACCGAGTATGTTCAAGATACTCTCGGTGCATTCTAACCTTGTAACCATTATCGGTTTAATTACTTGAAACATGTAATACAAGGAAAACTTTGAGACCCGAATCGCAGTTTCGCAAAGTACGGCGCTCATTGAATTCACAAAAGCGCAAATACCATTCAAACTTTGGGACTCACCTGTTTGGGTTAAGGAAACTATAATTGAATTTGTAATGCTCAATATCAAGTGTGCTCTTAGAATTTTTGTTCGTGGGCTTGAATAGTTAGATACGAAACGTAACTATCCTTAATGACACAAGAATTAAGTAACACAACATTTTTTTGTAAACAAAAAAACTCATATTAATATTTATTTTCAAGTTGCCACTATACTTGAAAAAGTTACTGAAGGAAAAAAATATTTTTTTCTATAACTGGTTCAACGGTATTGCTGGAAATTGCGTTAAAATTTATATCGAAAGTTTTGGTTCATATCACCATTTAAAAAGTTTAGTTAATATCTGTTGAATATATACAAAAAGTCACATTTTTGTGATATCATCTTGGATATGCTTACCTTTAATTATCTTTCAATATCAATCAAAAATAGCTTTCGGGTTATAACCAAGTTAACTAACGAAGAAATCGTTTCAACTAAAGACTTGCTTAAAGAATATAAAATCTTGTGAAACGGTTGTTTATAACTATTTAAAATGCACTTCCTAATCAATTTTTTCTCCATGTCAAGCGTTTATTTAGTGTATTTCTCGCCTGGCCCACCAGGATCGTATTCTCAATCTGTTTTCCCTTTAGTAGCACTTGATTTCGATTGAAACGAAACGGCACTGGATTTTTTTTTATCGCTGATGTGTATCAGGGCTGCATAGAGCAACCGTGATAAGCTGGAAACGATCTAGCGTTCGAACTAATCATCATGGTACTTGAAACACTGTCATCATAAATTATACGAAGCTCCGGTATTTTCCTCATTCCATCAAAGACTAGGTATTTCCTGCTTTTCCAGCGAGCTGTTTCTTCTTGAGAAATTTCGTTCTAGCAGAAGTGTTTCTCGTGGAAGGCGATTTATCGTATCGCTTTATCGCTAGAAAGAACGAGAGTCTCGTGCCGCTGGCTCTCGGAATCCTTGCAAAGGTTCGAAACGTCGTATTTTCCGAGAGGTACCAGTTGAGAAGAACGAGAAGATAGAGTCGGAGTATGGTCGCCCGAGTCGTTCGTACTTCTACAGGGCAGAAGGGTAGATCTCCAGTGGTGATAGGACCAGTGTGATCAGACGTGTCCACCACCCGTTTCATCCTTCGCTACGAACGTGAAGCGGACGATTTGCTTTTCCCTCACTCCTGATCGTGTCGAGGTCTGAGAAAATCAAGCGGGTGGTTGGTCAGCCGGATCTTTGAAAAATCGTGCGTCACTGAAAGAGGACTGGGAGGTATCTCGGTCTCTCGCTCTTTTCTGCAACCAACAATCTTTACACTGGACAGGCAATATCCGAAAAATCACTGCTTCACGGATTTGATGTAAGAAAAAATCGCTTTGAGCGAAGCAGTGATTACAGAACGACTGTGATCGGATATGATCCAACAGCAGGTTCGTCCGCCATCGATCGCACGACTCGCCGTCTTCCCATCCACTTCGTCGCCATTGCCAGGAAATCGAGGCCACGTTCGGTCAGCCAAATCTTTGGGAGAAAACATGCGATTGGACGATGCTTCGGTATTTTCATTCGTGACTCTTTTCTTGGAGACATCACGAGTCTTTTACGGTAACGAATATCTCAATAGAATCATCAACGCCTACAATGATAGCGGTTGTTATAGGGATTGACACGATATTGATAAATTACGATCACGATGATAGAAAATAGACCGAAGTATGTGAATAAGTAGTGATTGGCTGTATATTCGAACTAATGCTTCCGAGGTTTACTCAATACAAAATCTTGTCGAACCACTATTCAAAGTGTAAGATTGAACCAATTTTAGCTAGAAAGAAAAAGTTTTTTTCACTTTAAGGAATAATTAACATCAGGCAAAATATCATTTTGACCGATTTAATACACAAAATGTGGGAACATTAACATTTCTTGGAAAATTACTTTAACCCCTTGACAAAAAATGACGAGTTAGGGTCGTCATTGATTTCATGACGTTCCGTTTTATTTGTATATCAAGGGGTTAATGGCGCAATCAACAATAGATTGTCAACTACTAAAACTTTCGGTTACTTTATGTTTTTATTTTACACCAATATTGACAATTTTGTACGGTTGATGTCGAGTCATTGATAACTTCAAAGAAGACCATTGTATAAAAAAACTAATAATCGGTATTTCCTGAAAGAGCCTTAAACAATCCATGCACCAGAATTATCGTTTATTTTCCCGCTGTTCGTAATTCCCGTTACTCGTCTAGGTCAATCAATCGACTATTTCATATTGTCGGCTCGTCTGTCTTCGCGCAATCTACTCCACTTTTATTTCTACCTTCATTTCGAACTATTCATCGATGCACCAGGCATGGCGAGCTCTCGACAAAGGTCGTTCGTTTTCGTGATCTACCATTCTGCATCACGTAGATTTACAGAGACTCTGGACTGTGCGAGAGCAAAATGATCCACCCTCCGGATGTAGTACCATGTGGTGTTGCAGCTCTCTTCAATCGCAGTTGACACTGGTACCCTGTGACTAGAATTCTCCGCGTACCAAACAGTCAAACTCGAACTAAAATTAACAGCGATACGAGTTGTCTATTCGACGTCAACGTCATCCACCCAGAGTCTAGAAATAGGCCAACTCTGTGTCAAACTAATTTGATCTTAATCTTATTTAAACGCCATATTTCACTGAATTTATGAATTCCGTACTACTGTGTACAGTGCACTGCGTGACTGAATGTGCGAACGGATTATTTACCAATGGAACGAGTGTACAACTGGTACGTGTGCGAGAACCAATGTGCGCAATCAAGATGCGATGGCCAACGACTGTAGACACTTAAAATGTATGTGTGACGAATCGTACTGTGTGAAACAGACATTTCCGACTCTGCCGTCTTGCCATTTCAACACTATACCAGCAACTTTAACAGTGGAGAATAGAGTCCTGCGAAAAACTTCAATCAAAAGCAGGTAGAGAATAGTGTTGGATTTTTTCACTATTGTCTGTGGGTCAAATACTTTATACGTAAAACACTCGATGGACAAACTGTATGCACGCCCACTGGTTGGATGCGGAGGTACGAGAGACCCGCGATAGTGGCTCTTCACTCAGCTGAAAGCAATTTCCGGGCTTTTCCCGTTGTTTGTCCTTGGCACATATCGTCCTAACTTAGAACCCTATGCCCAAACGAATTTTACCGATTCTGCCATCCGACACAATCCACTACCCAGTATACCACCGCGTTACACGTGTACTACTTGTATATAAACCATCCGTGTATCCCTCTACCTCCGTCCACATCATATAATTTCCCTGATTAAACGGGCAGTAAATTCACGTCCATTGAACCTCATTTAAATGAAGCTACATTTTATTTAACTTGTGTATATTTCACCGGTAAATTATTACAGAATGAACCCATTGCTTTCACGCATTACTAGATTATTTTGTATCTTGACGATGTACAATTTGATTGACAAGATACGCAGCTGTCTTTCTTCAATTATAAGAACTTTACATTCAAAGTCATTTGTATGCGCACGCACGCCGGATACTTTTTATTAACCAATACTTAAAAATATAAGAAAATGCTAAATGATTTATTATATTAAATTTTTGTATAATAAACGTTACGACTTGAAACGATTCTTCGTACTTTGTATTAAATCTACTTTTACTTCACAACGTTAATTTGTCAAAAAGTCAAAATATGTTCTTGTAACATTTACAAGCACGGATGACTCGATTGGTCAGAAAAATAATAGTATTTTATCTCCCAACTCGGCTGCCTTTATCTCAACAAGCCAAAAATAATTACAAAATGTATTTCTAGACGAGCGACAGACCTATAGTGCTCTAGTCTCAGAGCTTCCTACATTATTAATGAAACGCTATGTGCTTGCTTTTCTCTTTTCGCGTTCTCTCATTTCCCTTGTACCCTGTTTCTTCGTTCGCATTGTTCTCGTTTCTCGCTACAACTTCGTTGAGGTTGCTCATCTGATTCGTCCTAATGGCAGAGCAGAAACGGCATCTTTAAATTTTATTATATATACGTATTCCCTTTGCCGTGGTTCGTTTGAATCGACCATTTGTGCCTCCAGCGAAAATTCTATAAAGTTATCTCGGGAAAGCAAACAAAAATATTCCGACAAATGTTCCCTTTTTTTAATATCGTAGAAATACTTTAAATAAATAGCTAATTTATTAATCTTTAAGTACAAAAAACATTTTGTTAGCGTTATGAACAATAGTTAGGCGAAATTAATTTATTTCACGATATCAAACTTTTTTTGTCTTCATTTGTAGCTTCACGAGATAGTTTACTGTCACTTTAACACCTTTACTAGCATCTGTCATCAATAATATATTGTCTTCTGGACAAAATTAGCTTGAAGTTTGTTAAAACTTGGCAAAAATATTTTTTTTATTTGCTTTTTTGTTGTTGTTTCAAATAAACTATTCAACGTTTTGTCTGAATTACTTAAAGGCGATCATTGGGTAATGAAAATTTATTATTCTACGTTATACTTTACTAGAGCGAGGTTGTTGAAATGTAAAAATATCTAATTATTTATAAAAAATTTACGAAACTACATATCGACGAAATGTTATGCAGCTCGTTGTGTTACTTTTTTTTTTAAATATAAATTATCATTGTTCAATGTATTGCTCTGCGATATATAGTTTGCCTAATCGATGTGGCTACAATTACTTGAGAATTCCTGGTTAATACTAATCAACGATAAAAATTTCGTAGCTTGATCATGAGTCCTGTGACGTTTCGTATAAAATTTATAAATATCCACGTTACAGATATATTAACTTTTTGAAAATCGTCTGTGATAACTGGCGAAATAAAAATGGAATCGTTGATAAAGCGATTACAGGATACTAAGCCGTAACATAATTGTACGTTGAGTGTTCGTACGTACATCATTCAACCATTCTCAAAGGGAATTGTATTCAGGATTTCTCTCAAACGAAATATTCCTCGTATTTTGCGAGCAGAGCGTTTGATTGGACGACGCAACTCGTGAAATATTATACGTTTTGTTCCTTTCTTTTTATATTAATGTCTGGGAATTTGAAAGCACAACCATTGAGTAATGGAAATGTAATGCTCTGCTATATACTTCGCCAAAGCAATGTCGCTACAATGACGTAAGAAAAATGATCCTGTTCCGTAGTTTGGTCCTCGACGATATTTTGTTTGCACAACCAGAGTGGTATCGCGTCCTTGTGACACGTGAGAAATGCCACCATTATGTGCAATGCAGTGCATTACTCTCTAGGTATACGACTGGCAAATACGCATATAATTTTTCAACGCACTCGTAACAATGTTAGCTATCTATTCGAGCAGAGTTAACGTTACAGTAAAGACACAACACGGTATATCTCAGGGCTTGTGAATAAGTACTTAAATCCTCGTTCCAGACGTTTCAAACTTTCTTCAGATGCGTACACCTGCCAAGAATTTTAATATATTTTGTTACTTTAGTCAAGATTCTTATAAACAACTTTTGTATAACACAATAGTCAAATTATGACATCAAGTAAAAAAAAAAAAAGTAATGAAAAGTGTTTATTGCATTGCTTTATTAATTTTATTTAACTTTTGTTATTTTTTAAAAAATAGTATGAATTCATTATTAATACTTACGTTCATGGATTTGTTTTAATTTACTAGGAATTATAAATGAAGAAAAAAGAATAGCACGATTACCGAATAGAATTATTACAAAGAGAGACCAGGCGACAAATAAATTTTCAAGTAAATATATATTTATATTCTAGAAAAAATAATTTACGACGATAGTAACATCTGTGACAGTAAAAAATGATGATATTTATCTCTATGTATAAGATATTTATAGTAATTTCTCATAATTTCCTTCTCTGCGTCTATTTACTCAAGTCGATGTAGACACAAGTACAGATAAGGTAACTCACTCTAGAGGAAGTAACCGAGGGTACTTTAGTCTGAACGATCCTTAACTTTAAAAATGCAACGTTTCAAACCTAAAATGTTGAAAATAGGTACAACGGAGTTAAAACTCGAATAAAGTCGCTTGCCGCAGGCGCTTGATTCAAGCTTAAGCCCAGTTTTATTATGTCATAGCCGAAACTGTAAAAAAATTGCTGCAACAGATTCAACGAATCTCGAATGCACTCGCTTAGCTTGCTGCAGACGCTTCATTCAAACGTAATATAACTATTTTATAAAAATGTAAAAGCAGCTTAAGGTACCTGGTGTGGCCTAGTCTTATTATTTCATAGCCGTAGCTGCAGAAAATTTCTTAATGAATATTAATCAACTTATATTGTGTAACCCGAAAAAATGGAATATATGAGGTAGAAGCCAAAAAAAAAAAATGTCGTGCGTCTGGGCCGGGATTCAAATCCAAAAGCTTTTTGATTGTCGGTCGACTGCCCTGACCATTGAGGTACGCCAGGCCGCTTACCATACTTTATTCGCATTGTCCTCACACATTGAATATTCCACCCACTGACGTTACAATAGAAAGTTTTTTATATATAAATTGGTATTTTCAATTTGATATACAAGTACGATATGAAATTAATGTACTAAACACGTTTTTAAAAAAATCTATTTAATATGCAATTAATTTAATGTTGCTTTGTATTTTTATATTGAATTTGATGTATCAGATTTATGCATAAAAACATTTTTTAACAGTGTAGTCAAACGGTTGAATTTTTTATTTTTTGTAAAGCTCATAAATAATATTTTATTTTTTATATATTGACAGGGAAATAGGGATGATAGGAACTAGTATAGGGTTAGGGATAATAGGAACTAATACAGGGTTAGGGATCATAGGAATTAGTACGAGGATAAGGATTATTGATATATTGCGGTAACACCATTCACGATGAGAAATTGTTAGATCAACAAAGTTTTCGTGCGTTTGCAGCAAATAAAAAAAAAATTTTTAAGTCAAACTGAGTACGCCGGAGTAAATTCGACTGGCTATTCGCGCTCCATTTATTGCAGAGTTCGTGGCGTTGGAAATGTCAGGAATATCGGTGGGCTCTCGGCCATGGCGAGAACTAAAAGTCGTAAGTCTTAGCCAGCGAGGCGTGCACCAGTTTGAGCTGAGCTTGGTACTGGGCATTCGTACGACTTTGCAAAACTTTCTTCGAAACTAAGAGGGAGGAAAGTGGCAGTGAAACAGAGTACAAAGAGAGAGAGAGAGAGAGAGAGAGAGAGAGAGAGTGTGTGTGTGTGTGTGTGTGTGTGTGTGTGTGTGTGTGTGTGTGTGTGTGTGTGTGTGTGTGTGTGTGTGTGTGTGTGTGTGTGTGTATCAGAGAAAGAGATAAGAAAAAGAGAATTAAAAAAGAAGCTGAAAAAGGAATTGTACGGATCTGCGCTCGACTAACTTTGGCAGCTGTCCCTTGCGCGCATTGTGAAATAAGAAAGTTCGGGCGAAAAGCTTTTGGATTAAAGACGCTGCTGGAGGGTATAAGTCCTCGAGATATCGCATAACAAAATTAAGTAGTAGGATATACAATTCTATAGGATGATGCTGTTAGTAAAAAAAACATTAAGACGATGCGATACCCGGAAATGTGTATAGCACATCGCCTTAAGAGGAAACAAAATCTCTACGAGTGCGAAAGACATATAACTAGTATGGCACTCACGACGGAGTAAAAGAGAAGCAGCACATGAGTGTAAGTATTAAGGTTTTGCCTCCTCTTAAGGCGAAACCTCTCTCTCTCTCTCTCTCTCTCTCTCTCGCTCTCTCTCTCTCTCTCTCTCTCTCTCTCTCTCTCTCTCTCTCTCTCTCTCTCTCTCTCTCTCTCTCTCTCTCTCTCTCTCTCTCTCTCTCTCTCTCTCTCTCTCTCTCTCTCTCTCTCTCTCTTGGTCGGTAACAGAGCTTTCTTTCAAAATATTTTTATTGTGTCTCATTTATTCAATAATATAATTATTTTTAAGTAGCATTAAATAAACGTGAATATAATTATAAAATTAATTTCACTGATAAAATTAGAGCTCAAAGAAAACGACAGGTTTCCTATAAGTAAAATCAGATGACGTATCCGCGGTTTTCGAATGAAAAACGCAATTCGATTTTCTGGACATCATTTCTTATCAGAATCTATCGGATTTTTAAAGCAGGATTGTGACGTCTAATGTACTATTTATAATAGTTCACTTTGTATATTAGTTGGCTCTGAAATTCGTTTGCAATAGTGGTTGAAATGTATGTCGAATCGCGAAACAGCGATGATTGGATAATGAAATTGTGCGTCGTACATGTATTATTGAATCGTTCTCAAAGGGAATCGCGTTCAAGATTTCTCTCTAACTAATGTCGTTCGTGTTTTACCAGTGGAGCGTTCCAT
This sequence comes from Cylloceria caligata, assembly GCA_963942595.1. NCBI lineage: Eukaryota > Metazoa > Arthropoda > Insecta > Hymenoptera > Ichneumonidae > Cylloceria > Cylloceria caligata. Next base: position 1,400,095 of record OZ012708.1, on the reverse strand, counting down.
TAGGCAACGCGAATTCAGTCGCCCGGCAATTGATCCCCGCAAGAGAAAACGACGACGAGGTTGGAGAACTTGCTGCGCGCACTCGCGTTCTCATGTAATCTTGAAAAGGAATGATCCGGCAGTTCACGCTTGATCGAGACTGTTACCGTTTCGAAAGCTCGGTTTCGACCTCGCCAAGCTAGAGAGAGAGAGAGAGAGAGAGAGAGAGAGAGAGAGAGAGAGATTGTGAGAGATAGAAGTTCGTGATGCGTTTCAGTCAGTGAGGTGAAGTAAAAATCTGAGAGCGAATCCAGTGCAGTTGGCACGCAGACCTCGCCAGCAATTCGACGACAGAGTTACGATATTCTCGATAAAGAGCAAAACCGTGCATGCGAGAAAACTATTCGATAAGGAAATCTTCGCTTTAAACGCGTATGACCATTAAAGCTCTCCTCGCTAAGATACTTTTCAGTACATAAACATTTTTTTAACCCTTACAGTTTACTCGATCAATTTTCTGTTGCTGTTGAATGAAATTTTGATCGTACCTCTTGATTTCTTTATTCAACGGATGATGTACGTTAGTCACGAATTACATGTTTACTACATTTTAAATAATTTTTTAATCCCACCTAATCCTAAAATTATTACAGAAGTTTTTACATAATTTTTTATCGCGTAATCTGTATTTCCCTCACTGTTTTTTTTTTCACAGCGTATCTAAAACCGTTAGTGCAGTTGAATCCACATCGTCGTTGCGTTTATCATGATCGGTCTTATCATATAATCTCGTCAATATAATTTTTTTCTTTAGAGCACTGACTCGGAAGTGAAGTAAATGTCCAGTCAAAGGTAACTTTTTCGTCCCATTTCACATATAACCTTAATATTTTTGACCAACGCGACCATTTATAACTGTAATAAAAACCACTTTTGTATATTCACTGATAAGCTCAAACTTCTCCGAACATATTTCTTTTCAATCTTACAATCGATGCCCATACAAGAACAATAAACAATCGGTTTATCCCATATGGCCAGACGCAATTTATATCCACGTGGAGGCATGCGCTACGATTGAGTAATTGCTCAGTGTAATGGGAGGAGGGCCAGTATTGCAAACGGCGTGCCACGTCTATACAAATAGAAACAGATCGTGGTATAGATGAAGTATCGAAACGAGCGATAAAACAAAATGTTTATCGATACGTCTGGATATCAGAATAGCGAGTGGTGCTGTAACCCCGATCGATGTGTCTACAATATCCCCCTACCGGAGAGAACTATCAACTAGAAAATTCGTCGTTGACCTCGCTCGGAGGTTCACGATGTCTGGAGTTGTTCCGCTGGGTCGGCTCAACTATCGAACTGAGTACACAGAGGGCACTGATGTACGTGTATCATTGGCCTATTGTCTGTAAAGTTGTTTTTCGAACGGGTTCGACGCTCCGAAAAACCGTTATTGCGTTTTCTGGAAACGCAGCGCCATCCCGCGGGCATTCGTTTCACTCTTACTTGAACGATATTTGCGGCCACGAGAGCGCGAACTTATGTAAGAAAGAGTTCGTTTCGGTCTGGATCTAGGCCGGATGTGCAGGTATACGAAAATTGACCAAACCAAGAATTCTGCATCCTCGGAAAACGGGAAAATAAAATTCTGTACGTCTATGTATGTGTAACACGAGTGGAACCCTCTGCCCTTATCGAATCTGAGAGTCTTTCCAAGTATCGGGGTCCTGCGTTTCATCCAAGCGGAAAATCTAATTTGGCTGCTGGTTGATACACGAAGCGAGTAGTTTGCCCTGTGACTCTGTATATTACGTATTTCCTTTTCATATGCGTTTATGGATGTGTATACAATCTATGGTACTCGTGTGCGCTGTATATGCGCATATGCGCTCACGTATATACGTTCTTTGTTCACGAGAGAGATGAAAACATTGGTAGCGATTCTGTTTCCTTGATAAAATAATTTAAAAACCTATTGAATGTGTCCAGTGTGTAATATTCGACAATTCAACCATATTTCCAATTGTTTGATAACATTTTTTTTAAATAACGCAACGTTTTTTGCGAGAAATTGTATTTCTAAAAAAAAAGCATCGAATTTATTTCGTATGACTAAAAACAACATTTCCTGAAAATTTGTTGAAAACTTTTATTTCAAACTTCTTAAACTATTTATTGGTATTAATATTATTGAAAATCAAGGTTGTTAGGATCTACAAGATGGTTGATTTGTTAAAGATTCTGTTCTTGTAGCAAAGTATGCTAATGAAATGAAACTTTTGGCTGGGAAAGTGTACGTAAAGCATCCTTGAATCGAACATAAATAAAACTTTATCAAGTACGATGCAATATTACGATAGACGACTGATTGATATTTAGTTATAACGTTTATATTGTGACTGTTAGTGTCAATCTAATAACAACAATTGCTTTACATAATTTACATCTTACATAAAAGTCTTTCGTATATTTGAAAAAGTTATTAACTTGCCACAGGATGCTTCGCTTACGTTTTGATTGACGTAACTTGAAGATAGATAGCCAGCAGAATGGTTTGAAAAGCAGAAGAGGAATCGTGTGGACTGCGGGTCGATGTCTTACGGGAGAACGCCGGGAGTAATTAAGGGTAGGTGCCGTTGAGCGAGGAGCTTTCAGAATCGATCGTCTCATAAAGGAGAGCAAGAGAACGCGAGCTCGCGGAAACTATAATAAGCCAACCAAGCTGAAAGGCGAGAGCGAGACCTTTAAAGCCCGCAGCTCACGGTTGCTGACAGAACAATTTCATCGTCAGACGAACGAGCACCTGCCAAGACACAGGTTAGTTGCAATCGATATCCAATTGTCGTGATGAAGTCTCCCTCAGCTACCAACTTTATGCCCATTCTTACGTTCCTTATCGCTTTGGCTGCCTCTGTTCAATAATCCCTATCTTCGGGAACCTTGATGACCAGATTTTTCATTCGCAGAGTTGTATCGGTATTCCCCGATCTTTCTCATATTGTCCTTAATTTGTTTCGTCACGGAAGAAGCAATCTTGATGATCGATTTTACTTGTCTCAGACATATTCTATCAAAGATAGATAATTCCGGAAACAAATGTGACGATGTTATTACGATGTACCAATAGATAAAATTAACATAAATCTATCGTTTAATGTTGACTATGGTGCTTTAAGATTTCTTCACGAATTTAATAACACTAATCGTTGGTGCAAGTGCTTTGTGTCTAAGGTACTGAAACAAGTTATCCCTGACGAGACGAAGGAGGTAGGATAAGAAGGAAGGAGAACTGGATTTCCGATGAACAAGAAAAGATCGGATTGAAGTTGAGCGCGGAGGGAGATGGGTACAGACTACCGATTTCCATAGCAAACCACTTTTGTAGTTCGAACTTTAAAATGGATGCTCGAGCCCCGCTAAGTTTTGACGACGTGATCGCGCAGCTCTTGCTTCCACTAAGTAAATATAACCAAGTTGAAGTATATAAGTACGAACTTTTCACGAAAGATTCCTAGAGCCGCCTTAAAGTTTTTGATCAAAAGAAAGGACTTGAGCAGCATTCTCTTAAATGTCTCTATAAACATTTTATTTATTGTCTACAACATCTATCCTTTAAAGTGCGAATATAAAGAGATATGGTATACAGTAATTAGAAGTGAAATTTATTGCAAATTGGGCGGTAAAAGTCGTTTCTACAAGTTCCAACTCTACACAGCAGCAACTCTACACGCGTCATTTAAAAACGTATCAAGTGTACAGTTGACGCGTGTAGAGTCGCTGCTGTGTCAAGCTGAATTCTGTAGAAATGATTAACTGTCGCAAGTTGCATAATGCTCGGTTAATATCATATACTCGTAATATATTGTGTGATTAAGGGTGAAATGCGACAATTTCAGACGAGTGTGAAGTTTACTACCCGAGCCAAAGATGATGGCTGACATCACGCGAGTCTGAATTCGTGTTTCATCCTGTACCACACACAATATTTTTCATATTATCTGTAATAAAAGTGTGAGTTTGAATGGCTGTAGCCAATCGAATACAACTGTCAGATTGGTTGAGGGTTAGAATTACATAAATATTCAGAGGCTTACAATAAACAAATGCGATTCTGAAAGGCAGAAATGAAGTTAGAAACTAATGTAGCGGGTATAAAACGTCTACTTTCTGTCCGCTCAATCGGATTGGTCTTAAATTGACTCATTTCGTTTGGCTAAACAAGCATTGAAACTCGTTGTTTCAATGCAGGTAGTAATATGAAAAATGTATTATTTATTTTTCCCAATGCTCACAAATATTGTAAATCTTAAATAAAACAACTTTTTTAATTTAGCCTGCATGAAACAATTTTTTTTTCATGAATAAAAATAGTAACTAGCCTCAACCAACCTGGGTTCCGGAAGACTAATATTCAACATTTTAATACCACTTTCTCTGTGAGGAAGCTAGAATTGAGATAATCATTTCCCATAGAGGAGAATCTGTAGGTTGACGTGAATCACGAGGAAGCAATGTGAAAATTTCAAATTCAGACGCCTTTTTAAATTGATAAAGCGAAATTTAAACATTTTCATAATTCAACTCTCATTTAACTAAAGTTCTGCGATCGTACTAGCTTAACGCTTAATTATTAACATAATATAACGTATTTATATGCAGCAAGTATTGTTTATTAAGTTATACGTAATCTACATATAGTTTAGGTTTCAAATAATCACACGACCGAGCGTAATTTTAAGGAAATTCGTCGAATAATTAATTTATTACGATTCATTCGAATATTCGCACGTACAAGCTCTTCATTATCGATAAATTAATTACGGAACGTTGAACTCTAGTGCCTGTTGTTCACGTTATCACGATATCAAGAATTCCTATCCAGCTTCCAATGACAATTATTATATACTACATTAGATTATACTAGTCAGCTTGTACAAAATGACAGGTGTAAATTAATATCTCGAGGAGATCAAACGTCAAAAACACGTTCATCAGTTTCGTGAACCCGTATTACTTATGATAATGTATGTAATACTGTGCTCATGAGATAACAGAGAAGATAATTACGCACGGGATAATGACGAACAGAGCGATAATTATAACCGTTAATTGCATCAACTATCGGAAATATTATTGATAAATAGAATGAATCAGTCGCACACAACTACGGTGAAGTGAAAATTCTTAGAATATTATATCATTGTGAAATACAAAGCTTTGCATTCAATTTTCATATGATAAAATATCCAAAATAATTGACACATTATGAAAAAATTGTTGAATCCGTTGCGTGTTCTCTTCGTATTTATAGAAAAAATTTTTGTTATCGAATTTGGCTGAAATTGTAAATGAGATTTAAATTTTATGGGATTTTCTGAACTTATCGAAAAAATTCTATTATCGTGCTAACATTCGCAAAACTTAAGGTGACGAGATAAAACTACACCAACAAACTACTAATTAATGATTATTTGTACCGAATCTCGTTAAAATCGTTATTTCATAAAGTGACTTGCAATGTAAAATGCTGCAAAGTAAAACTTTTACATATTACTTTCGGGATTTTCAAACAAGGATACGAAATAAAAACTTACCGACTGCTTCCACATTATTAATTATCTTTCAATGTGGAAGCAATGATTGTTCAATAACGTTCCGCATAGAAATGATTTCGTGGAAGCAATTTACAAATTACTCTGAAACCTTTCATACGTATTAATTAGGCCAAACTAACTGGTCTATTTCATCTTTAAGAATCGTAACTGGGACTGAATATGTTAACTTAATTCAATGGTAACGATATGAGCAAACTTGAGGTATAATTTCGCTGTCAAAAATCTCCTTGGTTTATTCAATATCGCATTAATTCGATACCAGCGACATCGTGATTACCATCAAAAGTTTCAGATGTCGTTGTTACATTCTTATACAGTTTAGAAATATATTGGTAAAGCCTCAAAGGTTTATAAACATTTACTTACAAACTCTTAAATAAATAGAAAAAATAAACAAGTAACATATACAAACTCTTGATCTAATCCTAGGAGTATTAATGAAAAAAAAAATTATTACACTGTCATTGTATCGAACTGTGAAAAATTAGCAAAAAAAAATCTTCTGTAGCTAATCAACGAATACAATTGACAAATTACCATTGGAGATACGTGCACTAGTAAATTTTTTGTTAAATAATAAAATCGCGATGAAGAAAAATACGTTGTGTGGGCTTAAACTGAATTTGCCAGTAAACTGCAAGTTACGGGTGAGCTGCAAGGTCGATAAGTAATTACGCGGCAGTGCGAAGCAGCTGGAACGTTAAACGCAAGAAGCTCGGAAAGTCAAGGGACTAAATAGCCCATACAGGGGCGGATTATACGCGAGCCAGTGCCTATAATCTCCTGGAAACAGGTGTTTCCTTGAGAAGGACGCGGGCTGATAGTGAAAAGCCACCGGTGCATCCGATATACAGTGATTCATGTTGATACGTCATTAGGTACCGCTAGCGTTGATGCATGCGAACGACTATGGCTTTTTCATGGCCATATGAAACTGACGCGTATGAAATAAGACCCGGAGCTTCGAAGAAGACCAATATACGAACAGATCTGAAACTTCTCTACAATAGCAGAGAATTATCGTAGAATAGATCAATGAACGAGAGTCGTGAGTGGTGCAAGAGTCGACAGCTTGAGCTTTCTCACCACATCTGCAGCCAGATTCCTCCCATGAGGACTTGCCAACTTCCGGTATGAGGTTTTCCACCTTAGCGATTCCCCCGTCATCTCCTCTCACCCCCTTTGTTCGTTTCACCCGCACTTTTCGTCCACTCAACGAGATCTACGGCTCTCTCTGCCTCGCTACCACAATTCCCTCTGCAGACTTCCTCAGGGAAGCTTCTCACACGAATTCCTCCGGACTCCGTTACTCACGAATTCTTTGACGTCTCGTGCGAACCCCGGTGGTCTCTATACATGTATATATCACCTTTGCCGACAGTTTCTCTTCGTTCCGGGTTCTCGGTTTCTCACCGAAAACCACATACGGGACGTACACGAATTTCTATACTCACAAGGATTCCACGAATGTTTCCTACGACTTTGTGACTTTTTGTCAATTCATACCTAGTGTTAGCCGCTCTGACCCTTCGCGAATGCTGACATTTTTCGATCTCTTTTTGTCGAATGTGTGTCGTCCATGTTTGCTATTCAATTATTATTGTTGACTCTTCTTCTTCTTCTACTACCCGCAGTTAGTCTAAATGAAACATTTCGTAGTACAAAAGCTCAATGTCTGCTCCAAGTATATTAATCGGCAATTAGATTTATCGTAAAAGATTATTGAATAATGTGTGATCACCACAGAGATATAAAGAACTTTCGATCAAAACTCCTAACAAAACTCTGTAACAGATGACATCTTTTATCCTATTGAAAAATTCTGGTGAAAATCCTATTCGGATTTTCAGATTTTTCTTTTAGATTCCTAGACTTTCTACCTCGGCGTCCATATTTACCAACTTCATTTCCAATTCAATTTTTTCAATGATATTCCCTATTAACCAAGCTACCATATGAGCATCCAAGTGTGATACTTGGAAAGTCAAGTGGTGATCCATCTCACAAACATTAAAAAAACTCGAGATAAGAATCTCATATGGATTTTTCAATGAGATAATCTGAATGTACAGTTCGTATCATAAATCGTTACTCGTCTCCAACGATTTGATTATTATAAAATTAGTTTCAGACTATAATACAAACTGTAAATAAAGTATTTATCCTTTTTTTCAGTATACAGTATTTCTATATGAGAAGCCTCTGGATTTTTTTTGCATGTCATCTGGCATGTTACAGTAACATTATCATGACTTCCGCAAAACGACCGTCCCGCAGCTAGTTTCCTCTGTCGTAACCTTCTGCACATATGGTACATTCAGTATATATCTGCAAGCTACGATAAGCTTACGAGGATAAGACGCAATCCTATTCGAAGAGTAACGAGGATAAAACGTCGAAGCTGAGAAGAAGTTTCGTAATATCGAACTATCAGAAAAGTCGATAAGGTGGGGACTAGGTAAGCAAGAAACGGTAGAGCCGAGGTATCTCGAATCCTGTTCATCTCGTTCGACTTAAAGGTTGATGACCTCGCACAGGAAATAAGATCTCACCTTATTTCCAAACCCAACTTTGACTCGAGATGTACATCGGAAGATTCAAGAAGTTTCTTTCGTTTATTAGTATGTCCTCGCAGATGTCCTTAATCGAATTTTCGTTGATGTCTACGTTGGTTTACATTTATAGTTCAAGGCTTTTATGATTATTTTAATGGATCACAGTTAAGTCCTTGGTATATCTGAATATTAAGATAAATGTTCTTGTTACCAACGTAAAACCCTAAAAGGCATTTTCAATTGTATACAATTTAAGGGTAGGGGTCCACCGATTGTTATTAAAAAAACCTTTCTTTAATTTCTTTTATCTGTCAAAAAAAATCATATAAAAAATTCCATACGATTTATTGTTCATAACAATGTTTCTGATTATGGAGAAAAAAATCTTCAGGTCGGATTGTAACAAATTGTAGCGAGAGTTTCACTTTTCCAATATTTTATATTTCTTTAAATAGAATTTTTCCCAATTTTTTTTAACTGAAATTGGCGAAAGTCCCTCCTCTCTCTCATATTTATTTGATACTGCAGTTAGGTGTTTTTTTTTTTGTACACCCGTGTGTATACATATTATTTCTTACAGGCACATGCATCGCTGTTATAATTGCAGCGTTATTCGATCTCAAAACAAGTCCATTAAACAAGAGAATCGTTAACGAGAAATTCAACCGGCGGGATCTCGTTAATTCTGAACTAGAGGCACACTAATTGCGATTCCCAATAATTAACAATGAGTCATTATTAGATATTGCCGAATCATGCTGACACGACTTAACGAATGATCTTATTCATTCAATTATCGTAGCTTAAGCTTGCGACGCGCTATCAATGACTTTGCTATAACTACAAAATAGGAGCAGAACCGTAGGACCAAAAAAAAACTACGTTTCCACCATCATAAATCAATTTGTAATTTATGTATGTCTTCCAATGATATTTTCTCCATTTTTCTTTGTTGACCTTACATGAATGTACTAACGTCATCGTGGTAAAGTTTATCACTGGTTTATCATCATAGTAGGCAGTCTATACAGCAATAACAGTAGAGAAAGAAGGGCGTAGTTAAAACGCTGGAAGTTACGTGTCACGACAGCTACGACAATACCGATCTGTACTTTGTGGAATTTCGCGGAGGTCAACATACGATAATGTTTGGTGCTCTCGAGCTTTGGTAAGGGCAAACTTTTCACTGAGTAAAAGTGAATAGACAGTCTCGCCGATGAATGGTCGGTGTTTACCGAGGGTCGAAAGTGGTCACGTAAAAATATCCCTGGGGAAGATCTTGTTTCTTAAAATTCATGCGTACTTGCGGCAGACTTGAACGCTTTTCTCTAAACACGAACGACGAACGAAGTGAATCGATTTTTCTTATCACATAATTGCGAATAAATTATAAATTCAATAGTTTTTTTATCGTTGAATAAAGTAGCGAAGATTAGGTCTTGTTGATTCGGGAGCAGGTTAGAATAAGATAGTTTGAGGTTTGATACACGCTTGGAATGCCTTCCAGGCAGTCATTTTTTTTTTTTTATAAAGCCTCAGCCGTACGAACTTAAGCTTTGTGCATCAACGTAGTATAAGTGCATAAAGGATACCTTTGTGACTTTTAAAATTTAGTAGAAAATTTACAGTTTCATCTGTAAATTATTTTACAAATTTTTTTTTTTTTTTTTACATAAACGTAGAACATCCTTTTTCTTGTGTACTCATTCAAATGTGATTTGATAGAATCCGTCCATAACTCCGGCGTTAAGATAAAACTGTAAATCTATTTTCTACCACCTGATCGGTTATTTAAGCAAAATTTAATTTAACCACCGGTCACATCGAAGTTGAACTTAATTTATTTATGCCTCAAAAATGCAACCTGAAAATAGGTTTAGAGTTTTTTTATTTCTTACGTCGCTACTCGATACTGAGAAATTTCCAAAAATATTCTTCCGAAGATAAACCAAAGACAAAGTTTATTCTACACGTGGGATGAAGGGTCACTCGAGAGGAAAAGAATAAGAACGGCCCTTCGAAAGATTCTGACGCGTTCTTTTATTCATCCGGATGATTTGTGGCATTGAACGGAATACTTTTTTCTTTCGCAACTGCTATAAGAATTCTTCATTCTCGTGTTATTCCTTGAAGATTAATTCATAAGGAATTACCGAAGTAATCGGAGTCGATAAAAATTAGGGATTCCATTGTTTCAGATCTTCCTGTAAAGGATGATCGATAACGTAGGAATCTACGCGGCGCTTGACCTCAGTAGTAATAGTTATTAGCCAAAAGTCCATCTGATAATAAAAATTATTGCGACGACACGGCGCGAATAACTGTTAATAAGCACGAGGACAACATGAGACAAATTTATATACATTCCATATAAGTTTGAGTTAGTGATCCGACGTGATGATAAAGGATTTGAGAAAAAGAAAAAAAGAATGGCGGTAGCAAGAAGGATATCCGTGCTCCCATTCATTTATCCGAATTATTTGCAGCCTTAAATGGGAGGAGAAAACACGTCTTGATCCCAGGACGCGATGAAACACTGGAAGTTCTTCGTGTCCTCGAGCTCTGCTCGTGAGAGTCTCATCCGTCATAGGGGTCAACACTTTTCGTTCCCCTTTTCATTGCTTCAGAGCTTTCAGAGGGTGTCTCGGTAATCTAAAAAAATGTCCGTAGAAATAAAATCCACGTAAAAACGTTATATAATATAAATCCGATGAAACAAAGTCCACGAGAATGAAAACTCGATGAAAAAAAGAAACTCAGAAATATATTCTGTGAAATAAAAAATACATTAAATACAAATGAGATTTATTATTACAATCGTGCGCTCAAACATGTTGACAGTGAGGAAATGCGATTAAGAGGGTGTCTGTCAAAATCCCGAACGGTCAAAATCTCGAATGTATTGTGAACAATTCCTACAATTAAGGAGGGGTTGAGTCAATAAAGAAATAAAATATCTGCACTTAACATTTTTTAATAATAACGCGATTGTATTTCGATGTGGAAGAGAGAGAAAACAAAAAGCAAGAATAAATATAATTATTTATTTATGAACTCGAAACGGGGGGAGGTGGGTAATGGCAAAATAATACTAACAATTAAAGCGGGGGACGCGGGGAGGATATAACGAAATAATAAACTCCAATAAAACTCAAAATAAATCTCAAATAATATTACTAAATAAGTCTCGAAATAACAAAAGAAAATGCGAAATAAGGCTCGATTATCAAAAGAAAATACCGTTTAAAATATCATTTAAAAAGGGTGAGCGAAAAGTATAAAGTTGATAATATCATACTATACTAAAAATAAATATTTGACCAAATGATTCATGAGATGTGTTATATTTTATTTACACACAAGCACGCGTCCAGGTCACGTTTTTTCTTTAAAAATTTATAGAATTCTCGTTTTTACACATATTCTGAAGATCCAAATTTAATCGAAATCTTTATAAAATGTTATAGAGTCTGAATGTCTGTATACTTTTTGACGAAAAACGCAGCAATCCACGAAATATCTTTCCTTGATGGAAAATTTCAGAACGATTTCTCTAATAATTCTAGAGTTACAGTTGACATAAAAATTAAAATTTTCAAACATTTTATTGAAACAAAGTATTCAGAAAAGTCTATAGTCTCCTCAATTCTTTCAAGAGTCCCTCAGCTGACAGGCGAACGTATAGCCGATCATTCTAGACGTTCGGTCACTTTCGACTTACGCCCCCCTTCGACTGGGGCTCCTACCGGCTTCTTCTTTGATCAACATTACCGTTCAGGACACCTGACCAGCTATATTGCTTTCTGCAACTCGTTATCGTCCCACGGACTCTTCTCAACCGCTACAATTCGGACGCTTTAACATTCTACGGCTCGCTTCTTCATTCTTCAAGGAACGTCCGATTGCAAAATTGCACTGTACTTTGTGTTTGTTTTCAATTGAATGTAAATATCTCGATAATCCATCTACTATTTGCTAAGATATCCAAATATAAATAGGAAAAAGCTCCTGAACTGAAATAATTTCGTTGAAATAACATAATTTTTCACTGACTATCTCTTCGATGTATAAAGTCGAAAAGCTATTTATTTGACACAACAAAAAGATCGAACGAATGTTCGTCTCCGGAGAATCTTGTGAAATATAGCTGAGCTATCGGTTTCCCGTTCCGTCTCTCAGTGGAAAAGCCATTAATAGTCGGGTACCAGCAGGAGAGATATTTCCTGGAGAGCATTCTCGAAGCAACCGCTGGATATCTATTCTCGTCCGTTTTACCTGTCGACCGTAACTGGTCGTTGGGCCAAATACGAATTGTTCGAAGCTCGTTAACCACCTTGTAAATACCCTAAGCAAAATTATTGCGTATCCCAGAATGGCTGTTTCTGGTCAAGCTACGGGATTACCCAGTTTCCAAAGGGTGACTAAAACCGCTCCACTGACCATCGCCGTTGCCTCACAACCAGAAGTTTATATTCAACAGTGCGTTGTAGGTACCATTGCTCGCGTTTAACATGACGTGTCGCGAGCAATGTTCGCCAATCCGTAATGCACTGGACTAACAGCGGCATCGAATTTCCCAAATTACTCGCAGGCAATCCCAAGTGCTGGACCATCATGTTCATTTGGAGATTTAGCAGTGCATGTTGTGGGCAAGAGCTAACCTCCATCTCTCTCGCTACAATTATACGCTTTGTCCTATTATTGCATCTCTTATTTACCTATCCTCTCTCCTAATGGACACTGTAATAACTGCCATTAGCGATACCTGCTACCACTACGAATTGGATACTACGTATGTCAAATATGTCAAATAGGGAAGATTACCTTTAAGGATGCTCCGCGTATACATTCCGTTGCCAATAGTTGGATTCGAGTATTTTGCGATAAGAAATCTTTTGGAAAATCAACTGTTGAATATTAGATTTTATAAAAGGGACGCAACGTAGAAATAATATATTAATTCTCCATTTTAGAGCAAAAATCGTCACTCAGGGATTGGAGTTTGTCCGATGATGTGGAATTTAATATTAATTTTTACATTGAAACATCGCAAAAATGAAAAATTGTATTTTAAAAAGAGAGAAAATAACGAATATATCGAGAGAAGGTTTGTTATTACAATCAATGTCTGAATTTATTGTAATTTTAAACAAAATAATGCCGTCCAAAAATGACGCGCATCTTGTGTTTAGGAAATGACGTTAACTCACGGCGTTTTACTTGCAAACTCTTTAAATTAATTATGTAAGAAAATTAAGAGTCTCGTGGTCGATCACTTCAAATAATATAAATTAATTGTTACGAGGTACGACCATCTGGTTTAGTCTCCGGAGTAGGATTTCAATATGATATTTTTGTACATGGTCGATCACACTGGTCGACGCATGGAGTAAAACTTATTTTACACTATGAGAAAAGTAGTGGATTTAGCGTTTTTACAGAATTTTAGTATCTTAAGAGACTATTTCAATATGAGTTATAGCTCAACCGAGTTCAACTGACATCAGTTGACAAAATACTGTTTCTTCGCTTTCTCTAACTAAGGAAAATACAGTCCAGACCTTCATCGTGCATCCTTTGACAGTTCAATGATCTCATGATACGATTATGATACGCGGTTAGAAAGATCTAATGTTAGTTCATTGACCGTAAGACACTGCTATTCGGAGATTTCACGGATAAGTTTGTCAAAGGTTTCGCTGCCTATGGCGAAAGGAACGAGAGAAGTAAAGAGGAATAAAATGAGATGAAGACTGGAGAAGATAAGCTGTACGAAAGGAGAGATGAAAGTTGGACCGGCAAGTGTGCGAAAGATGTTTGCCACATAAAACAGGAGGAGACCGTAGAGTGTAAAGATATGCTCCATTTGGTCCAACTCCTTCAAGCGAATCATTCAAGCATATGAGTTCCACAAAGAGAACGCTAAGAGTTCCTTGCTACATCTCCGAAGCTCTCTGAAGTGTCCCGGTGTATGAGTGAACAAGGGATAACATGCTATGATCGCAATGCAGAACCTGATAAAACATGGATTAACGATTCCCACGTAACCGAGGCTAATTCCAACCGAAGTGCATTCTTCTTTGATTGATCATTCATCATACTTAGTACACTTTGCACTAGAAAATTCCTCCAAGAATTCGAGTATCAACTTATTCCTATCGATTTCCCAGTCGGCAAATGGAAAGTGAATATTTGTTTCCCCAATCGTCAGGTTTATTCAAGCTCCTCTTGATACCGAACTTCATTCCTTGCTTATACTTAGAAAACCTTTCGACCTTTCCCATTATCAAGGTACTCCGAGTATCTTGATTGTATGTATTGCATTGGATACATATTGTATGCATGGATTGTATTCCTGACGATCCTGAACTACTTGCAGAGAAGTATAAACGGAGGTGAAAATTCTGATTTACGAATGAGGGTGAGAAGTCTGAGGAAATCTTCGTATACGTCACGAGGCACGAAAAATGAAAAATTAATTAAACATTGTTAATCCTTTCTGGAAGTTGAGTGAAGGAATATATCTAACTGTTTGTTCTTTTTATATAAATTGTAGAACGCTCAGACTTTTTCTCTTTGAACATTTTCTACTTTAGGCTTTGTATGATTACGATAAACAATCCAATGGAACAAATTTTCATGGCATTTTCATTTATCATGCACAAAGAAAATGAAAAATCAATGTTTAAGAAGTTCGTCGAGTAACCTTAATCACTTCTTTATATTCATCCACATGCCTTGGTATTCTCATTCAGAAATATATGTTCTTGGTGGATAAATTCTCGCTGGTTTATCTGCACATGATTAATGAACCCATATTTTACGAGCTCGTATAAAGAATTTCCTTTGTAATGGAGAAAATTTTTTTCTCTTTGGTAGCCAAGCTAATTGACCAAATCAAAAGACTGTTCATTTTCCTTTTTAACGTAGATTTAATATGTTACAGCTTTTTGTGTGTCAAAGAGTAAGTTTATTTATCATATTTATTATTAATTTATTTGTCACATGTTCAAACAAAATAAAGATTAACATTCGTAAAGCGCATTGAAATAACCTTGACCTGTCGTATAATCATGGACATCCCTTGTCATCCTCAAAAGAATATTAAACAACAAGGATTTTTTCGTTGTGAATGGAACCTCGCTGTATTGCATCACACAATACACCTCATAAAGCCCTTTTTCTCCGAGGTCGTATGAGAATTAACTTTGTATTGGAAAAGTTTTCTCATTAGTGCGAACAGGTTGATCGACCAGATGGAACGTGATGGTTGTTTTGTTTTTTTTTTTTGTAGATAATATATTTGTGTGTCAGAGGGCAAATTTATGAGGAAAAAGGAAAATGAACAATCGAATATTCCGTCGCATAACCTTCAAATCTCGCATCATATTTATCGACATTTATCGGTATCCTGATAAGGAATTTGATTTAAATAAAGCGTTTGTTACTTGGAGAACAGATTTCTGCTCGTATTTCATCACATAAATCATAAATCTATCTTTTTTAAGATCGTATGAAATTTTCTTTGTATTGAAAAAGTTTTCTCGTTGGTAGAAAAACGCAAAATGGCGCCTGTCCTGTGTGCCGCTCTCGCTCTTATACTCGAGGATGGTAAAACATCCCTCGAAATAATATTTCGTCGATCTTTTCTTCGTGCTCTCTCCGTAACTGACAAGAGACACACAGTGGTAAGAGAAGTGGAAGAGCTGAATACTCGCGGTCGGTAAGAAGTTGTTTTTCTCAGTGATACATTTACATAAAAAAAAGTTTAATGTTTCGGAATTTTTCTACGGTTCATTCAAGATCCATGCGACATCAAATAAATTTACGATTTCGTAAAGTTAACAGATTTCTTTGTCATTCCGTTGTCCACGGAAGTTAAATTATAGGAGAAGAAACCAATTTAAGGAAGGCGTATCAGAGTCTTTTCCCTTAAACCGATATTTGTATTGAAGGAAATTAAATGAGTTGTCTATAAGATCCAATTTTCGTTTTGCTGAAGTCAATATTTTATACAAATAAAGGAGAAACATAGAAGAAAACAATTATAAAGATTGTACAAACAATTGCGTAGTCGTAAGATTTTCAGGGACAACAATTTGCCTTACGAATGATGTTTATCATTTGTTTTATTTGCATTTTATTTAATATAACAACATAACCAAAAATAGGTTTGAAAACTATTTAATTCGGTTCATGTAAAGCAAAAAATTACACTATAAATATTATTTTGCAATTATACAATGCAAATTAATGATTTTTTCAATAATTTTCTCTCAACTTTGATCAGTCAAATAGTCATTCTGTTACAAAACGATGAAATTTCGTTTGTCTTAAGTAACAAAAAACCACTTTGCGGTTTGGTGTTTTTAAAATAATTACCAAGTGATTTCTCAACGACCGAATGACAAATTGTTGTAATGAAAATTGTGTAAATTGTAATAATTTTTTAGTATATTGATTTTCACTAATTTAATTTATATCATGGTCTGATTGATTTTCATAAAATCATGTGTACATTACCTTCGGCAAAAAAAACCATTGTCAATAAATATTTTTAGAACTGTCTACTTGAAATGACTAACGAATAACCGTAATCCATAAATTATAGATCCAAATGCCACAAAGTATGTTATTTTCCTACCGAGCATAGATAACATTTTCTCGTTTTATCAGAATACGCGAAATAAGGAAAAATGCCAGCAGATAAAGAAAAAGAAGAAAAAGTAAGAATGGAAGATATAGAGATGTGCATCTAGTGCAGACTCCTTGGACATTATAAATTTGTGACGGCGCCATGTGTGTGCTGGACGACGTAGAAGAGCTCCAGTTCCAACAGCACGAGCAGCAGCAGCAGCAGCAGTAGAATACCGTGAGGCAAGATACTTTTGTTTTCGTCAGAAAGAAGAAAACAGAGTCGTGTTTGCTCTCTCACTTTCTACCCGTTCGTAGCCGCAGTGAGGGAGTCAACGTTTTCGAAGCGGAGCGCGAGGAGGTCATAAATCTCTGCTGGCAAAAGAGGCAGCGTGGCATCTCTGAGAGAAAAAAGTATCACGAAAAAGCATCGTCTTCTCGTGCCTAGACAAAAGAAACTGAGCAACTTAAAAAAATATATATTCTTCTCCCTTTATCCTTCAGCCGTTCGCTATCCATCAGAAGGTATCGCACGGTGACTTAGCGAAAACAGCGATAGAGGACGAAAAAAAAAAGTTCTATAACTTATAAAAGCTTAGACGTAATTAAAGGAGAAAAATAGAGGAACGATGTAGGCTTAAAAATAGTGGAACTGTTGATTACTTAAAGCCATAACTATTGTGATCTAGACACAAGAATCTTGGACACAATGGTGTTTTCTCTGTACAGTGTGTGCGTTCATCGCAAAGTAACGCAAACAACCCTATCGTCAGAATCCAGATCTAAGGAAGAAAACACTCGAATTCCAATCGTCTGTGTGCGTCAGCAAAATGAGTAAGCTATGTTAAATTAAAAAAAAAAAACTGTCTATCTTAAAGCGAAATAAAAAAGGCAAATAAATATTAAGTAAACGGTGAAAGGGTGGATCCAATTCGTTCGAGCTTTAACGTAAAGTAAAGTGACCTGAATACACAAGAGGGAAACTGAAAACTTGGCCCCAGCCTCACAACGCCACATCGATGGCAATGCCATTGTGGCAGAGGTTGCATAATAGGGTCCGTTAAGATCTATAATTTGAATGTTATTTCAATTTGAATATGACCCGCTGGTCGTCATTGTCGTTGTACCGGCAGTGCAGTTAGATTCAAACTGCTTTATCGAACCGAGAAACGCTGTTGCTCTCTCTCTCCTTTTGGATAGAACAAGATTTTCAAGAAGGCGGAGAGCACATAGAATTGAAGATTCCAGGTTCACTCGTGTCACCCTAGAGAAATTGTAATTACTTTAAAGTTTATCAAAACGGATCTTGTAAAGTACCTGTCGAACAGCCTTCCATTACAGTTACGAAGTAACGCGAGCTTCGACGATATCGATAACCCGCAGCCTGAATTGAAAAAACAAAAGCCTTGTTACAATTTATTCATACATCTGCTACGTTAAAACGATGTCTCAGTCAAATAACAGTTCATTCTGCAATTTAAATTGTTAAAAAATAATTTGAATTCAATTTAAAAAAAACAATTTCTTGTGTGAAGAATAAAAAAATAAGGCACAACTCGTTATCAATCCAAAGATGACGCTTCTTTGCATTAGCTTTTATATTTATATTTTTATCCTTTTATGTTGTTCAAAATTGCAAAGCACAATTGGTATATGCGTCTTGTGATCCCCTCGATTCAATAATACTATGATCGAATATCAATAGCGATAAATATAGTCCATGATTTTCTGCCGAATCATTTTTAACCATCACAACGAACCAAAAATATCTAAATCAGCTGATCACTGTGAAACGCATAATGTCCGTCCACCGAGTAGACAGTTTGGTATCAATATACCGATTGCAATGTTCACATTATTATATTGAAATTGTTCTATTGCAGATAAGGGGCAGGCGTTGCTCTCAGAAACGATAGTCTTTGACAATACGCGATTTAAATTAATGATTTACAATCGGAAATCAACAGGATATATCATTCATTTCATTCCATTAGCCTAAAGAGCATTGTCAATGAGAATTGTAATGAAGCAGCCTCCCTTGGTGGCTGATGAGAGAGCATTGGCATTGAGGAATTTAGGGAAGGATGGTTCGAGTAAAAGGTTGAAGAGATGATTTCGGAGGGTTCTCAAATGACAGCCTTACACTTTTGATAAACAAAGGGCAGAGCATTTAAACCTACACGTTGAGCGATGTGATGGGAGGGTAGTGAAAAGAGGAAATGCGTCCTCTTTAATGTTCGCCTCGGCACGTAAAACGGTAATTGAATCTCACTGCCAGTTGAAGGCTTAAAACTTAAGTATCCACTTTCCGCGACCAGGTAAATAAACCGGCTTAGCGCTGTTTCCACCGAGCGCACTTTCGTAAGAACGCGTAATTCACCAGCAAGCAAGCAAGAACCAGAAAGTTTGATCTTGGTAAGTGTGCGGTTTAGCACCCTCTGCGCCGTCTTGAAAACAAACTTTCCAGTAAATTTATTCTTTAAGATAGACGATTATGAATTAAAAATTAAGTGTCATGATATTAATTTATCAATCACTGTAGAATCATTGATTTTACTTGTACTTTAATCTCGGTAACTTTCACGATACGGACTATGCGAACATTTGTTTTTCAAGTTACCAACATCCCTACATCTTCTCAAACACGATTGTCCGTTTTATATCGATGCGATACTAACAGTAATAATAGGTTAAGCTACTTGAAGTATCGTACAACGATTCCAACGACCGAGATTCCAAGTATCCAACCATGTTACAGATATAGCTACAAACGATTATTGACAAAACTATTCTTGTTGGCCATTTATCGATCTTCCAGTTCCATCTTATCACCTTCGTCACCTTTTATCTCTCCGTAGAATATATCAGCAATTAAACAAATATGGTAGCTTACTGTCTGGCATCCGAGTTAGACTAAAATTGGAAACATATAAATAAGCAGCGAGACTGGTTTCATTCTCGTAGACAGATTCTATTTAATTTTAGCTACGATATCTCTTTATATTATAAAAATATCTCGCCGCCATCGTTGCCGTGGCCGTGTAGGAGAATCGAAACTCAATCTTAACCGACTTTACCTAAAGTCTTCTCCCTCCCGACCCATTTTGTGACTGATTACATGCACTCGGACCCTCGGAACCTAAAGAACCTAAAGATCCCTTCGATACGAATTATTCTGATCCTTATAGAACTTAAAGTATCCAAAGACACCCTTAGGCCCTAATTATTTAAGGTCCCTCATAACCTAAAGACCTCTTTCACCCGGATTATTATAAGTTCTCATTAAAGCACCTTAGGGACAAAGGTGGAGAAAGGTGTCAATGAGACAGAGGTCAGAGATAGAGACAGAAAAAGTTCATTTATATATTAAGAAGGTGCTTAGCAACCCATGCCCTACTAAACCCTATAATGAATGTATAAAGTTTTCATCCGAGGTGCTCAAAATCCGTGGGCAGACCTCCGAGTTTAATAGATTTATGTTAATAGTAAACGTCAATTAATTCTGAGAAAACTAATAAAATTCATTATCTAATATTTATAATTCAATCAATCGATACTTATTGACAATGAGACGATCACAGGATTGATTCAGTTGATGAACCCAAGCACAGGAAATTTAATTTACAAAAATCAAAAGTGAAGTTTGGAAAAGTAATTAAAGCAAAGAAATATAAATTTATTGTTATCTTAACTTACGTGAGTGTCTTTTGACATTATCTTATGTCGATTCGATAATATAAGTGACAGTTTACCCTTTGTAAGTCACACCGTCCCGTAACCATCCCGGAATGGAAATATGAAGTGGAGAGTGGAGGTTACGCGTTTTTATCGTAGGAGTAGGGATATTCTTGTGACTTATAAAGGGTTAAATAAACTTGACAATATATATTACTTACGAGCCGTCAACTCGGAAGCCGACTTTCTGGCTTCTGTGGCTCTCATCGTAGAAGTGATTTTCGGCGATTGAGCTTCCTTTGACCGACTTGTTGCGCGCTACATGCAGCGATCGATCGACTCGGTAGTTTGACGTATGTGGCGTCTGCTCTTAGGTTGTTCTTGTCTGTCTCATGTGTCAAGTACAAAGTTATGCTGGCAGTTAACTCTCCGTTGGGTGATACTTTGTCTTATTTTGATAATGAATCCAATCGTGGTTTAAAGAATTACAATGAATCATAAATAATGAAACAACATAATTAACATTTTATGTAACGTACGGAATATTTTGATAGCACGATTATAATATTTTCTCGGTATTAACGCTCGATGAATTGTATAAAGCGTTAACGGCGAGGAAAGAGATCGCATTTTCCATTTTCCTCTTTCGATACATATTTTTCAACTCAGTGGAATATTCAATATATGAAAACGACTTGGCTTAAGTAAACGGCATGGCGTACCTCAGCGGTCGGAGTTTCCACGGAGTTCAACTTTCACTGGAGTAAAAGCTCTGAACAACGCGTCATTGCCTCAGGATGCCTCTGAAAAATCCGTTTTCATCAGATATACCATCCTGCATATGACTCGAGAGGGCGTAACGTTCGCCTCGTTCACATAAATTGAAACATTCGAGTTCGAGCACATCTGTGATAACACTCGTGCGCTTTACAAAAGCAATTTTCGTGCGGTACTTATCAACCAGTAATAATGGGATGGTCTTGTTGTCCACCGAACGCTACGCGATAAGGACGTTCGATTATCATCTAATTGTTGATCACAACAGTGAAATTAACATTTCTAAATACTTAATTTTACTCAGATAAGGTTTTAACGAAGATTTAACCCGCATTTTTCTTCCCCAAAATAGCTTGATCCATATTTCTAATATCAAAAAACTGATAAAACTTATCAGTTTTTATTTCTCTTTAGTCCTAAGTTAGTTTCTTAAGGAGATGCTGGAGTAGATTTTTTGCCTGACTTTGGTCGGTATAAATACGATATTTCGTAGTTTATGTAACATGGAATGTAATATGAATGTAAACGTTTCGACGTTCGGTCGAATTTCCGTTAAAAACGTGCAAGAAATGTATGTATAACGCGTTCACATAGTTAACTGGCTATTTACGGTAACGAGAATAGAGACAGACTACGTGAACGCTGTATACACTCTACGTTGACTTTTTTTTTTTGTGTGATCGACTTTTTGACGATATTGAAATGTTTGAATAACCTCAAAGAATCGACGTCCCGTCCGGTTTGACGTATATGCGTTCCAGAAAGGTTTATATCCTATAAAACTGATGTGAACATTTCGAGCGGCCATATTGGATTTTTGAAGGCTCACTAATATACGATTATTATATTTTTTGACACGTTTTCAGCCGAAATTCGACTGTACGTCGAAGCATTTTTCTGTACAATTTCAAGCATATTCGTAGCATATTGACGCTGTACAGAGTATTGGTAATCAACACAAACGAAAAATGGCCACTTCAATCCAGTCGATCGAAAAGTTTCCAATCTCCAAAAATTACCAATATTGCAGTATTGATAAATATATCTAAGGAAAAGTCTTTTTCGAATGTAAACAATAGATTACGTAAAGCAACATAATATTTTCCAAAAAATTATAGGTTATGAGTATTGGAATGGAGTAGTTAAAAATTATCCACCAGATGTCATGGTGACTTTTGTGATTTCCCAATACTACGAAATAGTTTTACCGACGAAAATCGGTTAAAAAATCTACTACAGCATCCCCCTCAAGTAAATGTGTGACATTTGTTACCCTTTTTATAGTTTCATCTTTAATAAAAAATCAATTTTCACAATAAAACAATTCTGTTTATATATTTTTGTACTTTCAATTAATTCCATTGTTAACGTGTCAATATAGTTTTGTCGATGATAGCGAATAATGGAATATTTCTACACAAAAAAATCTTAGGTACATTCCCATGTAGCTGACAAAATGCTGGCTTTGAACTTCAAGTATAGCCATTTAAGCACATTCCTTTGCTAAGACTGTCACGTATACTTTGAAAAAATTGCCGTTGACTAAGTCACATACTAGAAGAGCTCTTGCAATATGCAACTACGTTGGGCTTTGAACTGCACTCAGTCGGCACTCGATTCCACCTTATGCATTCTGTTATATGTAGAATTACCAACTGTATATGCGGATTACTCGCTATTTGACTCGCGTGGCAATACTTTTATTAAAGTACAAATTATATTTTATAAAATTCTGGATAAGTTAATGAAGTATTCATTTGAGTATTTATCTCGACGTAACTCATGGACATAAGCTTGAAATGTTATCTTAGCGGAAATACCAAATTGAATAATGTAGAGAGACATCGTTGTGAAGCGTATGAACGAAACTATAGAGACAATTCAGTAAAATGTATGTCGTCCGACACCCCAGGATAACCACAAACGTGAGGGGAATTTACTCTAGCGGGGTCCAATGACAAAGCCGCTTGAGAACTCATGAATTTATAACTCGTACATCTACACGAGAGAACGGGTTGAGCTAGCGCGTAAATTTTCGAGCTTAGTACCGTGCGAACAAAAACGCTTCCGGTATGTGGAAAAAATCATAAGAAAATGCTGACACGCGATGTATCGCAAGACCCAACGTTATGAAATCCGAGAATACATACTTCTCGTTAAATTTATCAATCTCATGTAATAGTAATACGATTACAATTATGGAATCTAATTTAAATAATTTATTTCGCATCTCTGGACCTGAGAGCAAAAAATAAATGATGAAAGGTTACGTTGATTACCGACGGTAGGTAAGAAAAACTGTAATTCATTGAACACAGAAATTATTGAAAGCCGTTGATGCCAAGCTATTGAGTTAAAGGAGATTTTTCAATTCACTTTTTCATGAATGTTAAGTTTTTTAAACTGAAGGAAATGGTTATCTCCTGCAAAATTGATCAACGAATCGAGTGTAATAATTTTTCTTTGCGCGAAACCGTTTAGCACCATTGAAAACAACTTATTCCAGTTTTTTTTTGTCATCACTAACGATGTTATCAAATATCACCTTGACACGGATTCTGAGTCAATGAATCACAGAGTCTCAAATATAAAAAAATAATAAATCTGAAACAGAAATATCAAGTTTAAGCACATTAAAGTAATGCGAGAAGTTCAAGTATCTAATGACTGTTATGCACTAAACCAGGGGTCTCCAAACTACGGCCCGCGGGCCACATTCGGCCCGCGGACAGATTTTGGACTATTTCACTTTTTACCACCGGCAACAATGATAATATGGTTTTGGCCCTCGGAACTTACTGGAGTAATCAGTATGGCCCTAAGGCTGGAAAGTTTGGAGACCCCTGCACTAAACAATTATACCGTTTCAACGAATGTTGTACGAAGCGTAAGTAGCAAGACGCATATGTATATGAAATGAAGTTATAATTGAACGGTGAATATTTGGACGCGGCAACAATGGAGTCGTGACAGTGATGACAGCCCTCGAGGGCCTCAGTTGGTGAATGGTGAAGCTGGGTTAGGTTGGTACGTAGGAAGATGGAGAAGGTAGACAAGAGACACGCAACGGGGCAATGAGAAAGAAGAAGAGGGTATCTGCCTATAGTGGTTTGGTCCACAATAAGACGTCAATCCTTGATGGTGCACGAACGCGCATGTGAAGTTGAGAGGAAACACGTAGCCCGGCTAACGTTGGCGAACTTGTCGCGCGGGTAGTGGTGCACGGTATCTCGGGACAAAGAAGCAAAGAGGGTGGATGGTAGAGAAGGTAGCTGTCAACGCGTCGTGCAGCCAGAGTCCCTTCTTGGGAAACGACCAAAAAGACTAAAAGCTGCCACAGGGATCTCCGTCTCAACCACAGCGAGGACCCCATACGCGCCGAGACCTTTCGCATTAAGCGGCTGAATACCCAACGTAATATTCTCGTACGCCCAAAGGATTCTACGTTGGCAACATTGTCCTCTCACCCTCTTCGAGGCTTACTCGAATACACGAATATGTACTTTACACCTTGACAATTCGCAACGAGAATATCTTCGCCTACGAGTAGACTTGAAATATATGAAACGCGTACGATGTAATATGTTATCTGGGTATTATTATTTTCTAAAATACAAAAACATAACTTGATACGACTTTATATATAATTCGGTAAAGTACAATTAATTTTTCACAAGAGTATTTGCGTGTATTCGACTTATAATTAATTCAAGTTACCATCTAATACTCGTTCTTGTGGGAAAATGAAAAAAAAAAAAGCTACCTCAAGCAACTCTGTTTCAAACAATTTTTTTTAGATAACATTCAAAGACGTTTTCTCAATTTCAGATGTTATTTATGATATTCTCCGATAATATTGTTGTTCCGGGTAAAACGTTGAGGAGGCTTTCGACCCAATTTCAAGTCCGACATCGTTTTTGTTTCGTGATGAAATTTATCTTAATTTGATACGAGGCCGTACGTGCGCTGCCTTCGTCTTCTTGACTGGAGGCAAGATTCCGTCGAGGGCCAATTAGTACGTAATCAAGCACTACAAACGTCGAGTATACCTGGGGACCAATCAGAAACTGTTACTGTGACGAGGAACTCAAACAGAAAGTTTCGTTTAGTTGCGTCGATATCTATAGAGCTTCACTAGTACGCAATTTGCGTAATTAGCCTACAACAAGATTAACTTCTTCTAAAATGGGTACACGATTCCATCTGGTACAGCAAGCGACCTAACGTCTTTCCAATCGTATGCAGCTTGCATGAATATACATTTCATCATAAACTCTAACGTTATTAATATCTTTGCAACGTTCTTTATATTTCCACGACGTTCGTTTTAAGCAACAATTAAAAAAGCAAAATTTGAAACTTGATAAAACTTGCTACGAATTCCAACCTTCCTCAAAATATCTTGAACTATGACTAATGTCCCGGATAACGTAGGAATCCAGGTATCGGTGACTCAGATTCGAATCGTGATTAACAAAATTCAATAAAAATACAAATTCGTCGTATGGTCGTGAAAACGAAGCTTAAACACCATTGCCATCGTCTACCAACTGCCATTTGCTTTAAAACATTGCTAATCAAAGTCTAACGGATAGGCAACGTTGGTTTTATCTCGATATTTAAACTCGCAAGCGTTACATCTTGGAAAATGAAATTAAATGTGTTTTCGTCTATCAACTAAATATAAACTTCAATGAACTTTTATTGAGTGAAAGCTGTAACGTGACAGATTTTAAGGGATTCCACTCTTAACTGGTAATACTTAATCTGCGGACAAAAAGAGCGACACGATTCATAGGAATAACTATGTAACGATTGATTATATTTGCAGTAAACTGTTATTGGCATTGTCAGTTGTCTTATCAATCGAAGCCATTCACTGCAATCACTTATAGTGAGCCAGCAATGTTTTGCCTCGTAGTTCATAGTCCAAAAGATATATAATACGATAGAGATAATATATTGTTTATTTAAAACGTTAGAGATAGATTGTTTGTGTCTTGACAATTTCACAATGCATAAATTTTGGTAATCCACATGTTGCAATAGCAAACTAATTTGGTTCATTCACATTTGAGCCAAATAGAATCCACGTACGTTGCTTTTGTCTTCGTAATGGCAGACTTCAGTGTTTGCCTTTTGTTCCTGAATGTTGAAAATTTAATTACAAACTTTATAATTCGTAATATCTATGTTCGTCACGTACCAACGGAAGAAAATATCTTCAGTTTCAATATTTTCAACGTGATATGACAAAACAACGAAAGCATTCGTGATGTTTGTTTGTAGAATTAAATGTTACCAGCCTGCGTCAATATTACGCGGATCTCTAAACTTGTATTCTCGTATTCAACGCGAGCCAAAACGCCGACAAGTTTTAGTTATTTAATTCAAATTCTCATGGATACCTACGTTTTCTTACGTTGAATTTCTTTCGCACATCACAAAGCTAATATTTTTTCTGCGTATCTTCTGTGCTCTTGGAAAACAATGTTGAGAAGAAATCACTTCAACAGTGTTCCTCAAAACTTTGACTCATACGTTCGTGTTATCACAACACAGTCCTGTTATCAGATATATCAGATGCAATGTATCATATGCAACTGTAATCTTAATTTCCGCTGACGCAATGTGGCTATTCATCATCGTCTCTCAACTGTCTTGTGTTTTCTTAGCCAAGATACGAAACACGACAGCGCGCTCGCTAAAGTGTATTTTGTAATAACGTGCTCTGTGTTTACGAGAAGTTGAAAAGATATATGAGAAAGAGAAACTGAACAATTCACGCATGATCTATAATTTCTTATTTTATAAAAGCAGCAGTCAACGATAAATCACGATAGCCCGTGACGAAAAATCGATAACAGATACAACGGATGGAAGTTCGTTTTATTATTTTGGAGTAAATTCTCTTGTGAAGGCGGAAATTCAGAGTGCGTTACGAGATAGACCAACTATTTACTGCTTTTCCAACGTATCTACCGAATATTATTGAAACTTTTGTCGATTGAGAACAATCGAACTACGGCTATCAATTTTTTATACTTAACGAAAACTTTTCTTTATGTTTCAGACATGCGTTGGCTCGCGTTCGTTTCCATCTTTATGGCCGGGAGCGTGATGTGCTGTAAGCAAAGCGAGTTTCAATGTGGAAACGGTCGATGTGTCACTCTGAATAAAGTTTGCAATGCTGTTGACGATTGTGGCGATGGAAGTGACGAGCAGCGTCAGTGTTCACGTAAGTAATTTATCAATTGTATTTCGACGTTGATACTCAGAGAAGAAGTCATCTTCGATAAATCACTGTCAACTTTTGACATCTCTTCAACAAAATCTACAACAATGAGCTATTTGTGAAGGAATTTATGATAAAATATTCATTATTCTCATCAAAAAAGCTTTGATCAAATATAAATTATTATAAATTAGTCATAAATCTAGATTTATTTAAGCATAACTATCGATATTTACTTGATGAGATACAAACTGTTGAATATCTTCATTCGAAGATGATTATGATTCGCTAAATATTTTAATAAATGTTGGATAGTCAACAGGATAGTTAAGATCAGAAAATTCATAAAAAAGATCATCGACATCGTATCATCTTTTAAAGTTAACCTTACCAAGTCTGTTAACAATTTTTAACAGTAAAATAAAACATTATTTCCTAACCAATTACAGTGAAATGGAGTTACCAGAGTTTTTTTAATTTGCTAATTTTAAATATAATTTTTAAAAAATTAATAAATGTAAAAAATTTATTCGTGTACGTGTGGCGTTTATTTTCTAATGAGATAAACCATTGGAAAATTATTAACGAGTACAATATAAATGTGCGAGGAAGCTTGGTAAGCGAAGTAAGTAAACTTATCAACAGTACTTCAACTTATTGATTATATAAACGATCCGATAGGCGATAGAGCAGCCTTCGTGCTGTTTGTCCTTTTCTGGTTTGTTCCTTCCAGTGGTAAACCCTACGCACTGAACCTTTAAGGGTTTATATTATGCTCTATGCATAAGCAGAAACGTGAGGGTGAAGGTGTTCGCACCCTGAGCTGACTTTCATGGTCAAGATTGTTTTAATTTCGCTTTAAAAAATATTTCAATCTTTATGAAATCTACGTCATCAACGTTCACTAATCTCATTGAAATAAATGTAGTTATTCAAATGAAATTACTACAAGTTTTTCGTATTTCTAATCTCAAAGCTGAAAACAAAATTTGTTTCAATAGTTGCAAATAGTTAATTCAAATTTACTTCGCTATTTCGATTTATAAAATGTCGATAAAAATAGCAACAAAAGACATCGAATTCAAATTAGTTTTGAAGCAAAAGTTATTGACATCAGGTTCAAACATCGATAACTCTAGAAACTCCAGTTATTCAACTTTCATGCTTATTAGCATTCTATTGAATGCACGCAAAAATGTACGCTTCGAAGGATTAACCGATTTACAACGTAAATATAGTAACTGATCGTGAATATTCATTCAAATATTCAGCAAACAAATACAATGATCCAATAACTTATTATTCATCACTTTTATGCTCTACAAAAGCGTGTAAAAAGTACATTGGCCAATGCTACACGAGAAATTTCAATACGACCGTGTTTTCCGTCACAAATCCCATACGTCCCACAGGTTCATTAACATCACTTGAAGTCAGTGGCACCAATTGAAGCGATGACAAGCGTACGCTTCGCGACAATGTCCGATTTCGATGAACGTTTTTTTTTTAAATCCCTTTCAACCGGAAACCACAGCTTCTCGTTATCGTACAGTTGTTTTCACATACGCATTCACGTATAAGTAAACGGTATGTACTGTGTACAGCCAACGGTGCACGACGCTCATGTAAATTGTATCCATTTGCTGTAAATAATTCGAGACAAACTTTTGAACCACGAGTAATTCAGGCTCGGGACTCTCCTGCTTGTCTCACAGTTACACACGGCGCGGCGAGTTTGCACAATTTAACCGCAATCGCGCAATCGCTACATCCGCTCGCAATTGTTTTATCGGTATGTAAATGGTAGTGACAAAAAAAAAAGCATTCAGAAGTATCGACAAGCAAAAAAGTGTAACAAGTGTAAAATTATTATTGGCACACGAATCATTAGCGAAAATAAATAAAATCGATAAGATAAATATATGATAAGGATAAATATAAAAAAAGAAAACGCGATGTACAATTAAGATGATGCAGTACTATCAGCATTAAACTTTGCTCTTTTGCAGAGAAACTAAAGTGAACTGACAAAAATGCCATTTCTCTATTTTATTTATAATTTCTCTAATTTATTTCTACTTTTTTTTTATCTTACAAGCCAACATATGTTATGCAAGCGCTACAACTCATAATATGGAAATTTTTTCATATCTGAGTGATAGCGGAAAAAGCGGAAAGCTCTTTCCAGGAGTTAATCCGTATTTAAATATTTATTTTTTATTATTTATGTTAATATCATAAAAGTAGATTTATATAAATTGTTTATAAGATAATATAACCTGTCGATGATCTTATGATTGTATCGATACGTTTTGTACACGTTTAAAACGTTACTGGGTTAACATTTTTCAATTGCAACTATAATTTGTTAACGTTACATTTATTTTTAATTATATAAAATTGTTAATATTTACATTAATGGATTTGTGTATCTCGCAGATAGTTGGTTCGAAAAAAAAAAAAAAAAAAACGACACGTGCAATAATCCGAACTGCTCAACACATATCAACGGAAGATTGTGGAGAGATTGGCGTCGATTCGGGGTAGCGACGATACCGATTACTTAATATTTTTTAGTAAAAAGTAATTATCTTCTAGTAAAAATGATTAAAGATCATCGTAACATCTGTGAAAGGTAAAATTCTGATATCTCCTAGAAAAGTGATAACTGTACACAGTTCTGTAGTTGACGTCGTAGCGAATTCGTAAGAAAATTGAGATTATAAGAGATGAATAAAAATTGAAGATAACTGAAATCGCGTACCGACTGTCCGAAGAGTCGAAAGAATCGTGTAATTTTTATTCTAGGAAGCTTTGATCATCGTAAAAGAATATCCACGATGAATACAAATCGAAAATACGAATCTAAGCAGTTAGGAAAATCTCATTTACATGCGGATCGCGTTTTTGGAGAATACTCTTCGAGCTGTTGAACCAACATTCACCATCCGAGAAGGGTCTCGAGGGAAAGCGAGCTTTTGGATATTTCGCATCGACCGACCGCAACGTGTGAAGCAGGAAGGTCGTTTTTCTAAGGCCCAAATAATTTACCAAATACCCCAGGAGCCCATCAGCAATGTTCCAACGTTTAATCTGCTTTAGCGAGGGTTTCTCACTTACATAATTTCCTCTCGTCTTTTCTGAGTCCTCCCCAGGAGAATAGAGGGTGCTACGTGCACCTACAGAGGGCTACGTACCTGTTACAAAGCTACCTACATACAAGCACTATCATTTAACGTAGCCAGTGGAAGCCATATATATATATGTATATAAGGTTGGTGTAATTAACCTAAGTTACGAGCTGCGTTTAAATAGAGTGCGCGAAGCATTCGTGCGTGCATGGCTCCTTGACTCCCCTATTCTCATTGCGTCACTATGCCCACAGTGTATATGTATGTTTCGACGCTTTGGTTATGAGTGTATTAGACTAGGAACGTAGATTGTGTGCGCACTATGTGCGCACTCGAGTGTACATTGGGTTAACGCGCACAACCGAGAAATGTTCCCGAGACAAGGTTACCTCGATTACATCGCTGTGACACGTCCGAGTGTCTGTTTCGGTGCAAGTTGATGTATCTGATACCTGTGAAATTACATTACCTTCTGTAGGTGCAGGAGTCATACATTAGATATTATCCGGTAATAACTGAACCGTTTGCTATGATTTAGATAAACATCGAAGGAGAGATCGTAGAATTACTCAGTATACTTTGAGTTTGAGAAAACTTAAAATCTGTATAAATTCCAGAGTATTCGATTAATTTTATTCTAAGATTCGATTAAACTACCCAGCATGGTACGACCTTCTTATATTATATAATTCCAGCTTAACTGTTACCACGCTAATTTTTAAGTCAATCGATTGAATGCCTCAGCGTGATATTGAACAACGAACATTCAAAGTTTAAGTTTTATATGTTAGTAAGAGAATGGATAGTTAGTAGGGTTGTAGGGTTAGTACTATTCGTCGGGTCGGGTCGGGTCAGGTTAGGTCGAGTAATTTAATTTCGCGTCGGGTCGAGCACCCGAATTTTTCGATTACCCAGGTCGTATCGGACTACTCGGGCGTCCTCTGATACACGATGAATACCCCTCGGGCACTCGATGAAAATAATCTAACGAGCATACTCGTTGAATTTCCCAACTACAACGATTCAAATCTTATTGTTAATTAAACTCTCTATGAAATTTCGATAAGCGATTATACCAATATTGTGTAATGTCTTTTAGAAATATTACAGTAGCCAGGTTTTCATTAAAAGAATACTTTGATCGAGTTTCCTATGTACCGCAATGTTTGCATAATAATTTTTCCATCGAAACACGTTGGTTTGTCAGTTAAAGTGGATAACAATTTGACGGAGAAGAGAAGACGATTGTCAAGTTGAAAAATAAACCTGAGAAAGGTATATTTCTTGATGATTCAAAAGAACACCAAAAGGACTGGAAGCAGTCTGAGGAAAACGTCGTATCGCTTCCGAGGTTTGTGTCGCGGGTGAATTCAAATCGATAAAGCGTGTCTTAAAGCTTAACACATATGGCGGAACGAGGTAGCACTAGGTAAAAGTATTCTTGGCACGTACAAAAATATAAAGTCAGATCCAACACAGTTGCACAAACGAGAAGAAGAGAAAATTCAAGCCACTTTCCTTCCGGCTGCATCTGCCACCCCCAACAGCAACGACAAAAGCAGTAATCGGGAAGTTACTTACAAATTTCTTTCCATTTCATGAAAACTCCTGGACGGTACATTCGCGAGCGACGATTACGCAAGCAAGTTTTTTGTTACTCTCGCATACATTAACTATTTATCTACTTTCCCAGGAAAACGAAAGCATAAACATTCACGTTGCGGATCGTGGACAAGTACGAAACTCTGTACACTCAGTTTTTTCTTTTATATATATTTTTTTTTTTCTGCCTATTTATATCGTAGTTAGGAACGTTAAGTAAATTCGAAGGTGACATTCCACTGATAAACTTTTGTACTCCACCGTAGCTGAATAAAACACTTGATCCTTGAAATAAATATATTTTAATTACATTTGTTAAAGTAACTAACTCTAAACGGGTAACAACTTTTAACAATTATTGTCATTAATAAGGCTTTGGAAAAATCTGGCCAATTATGGTTTCTTAAGCATTGTGTAGATCCTTTGAATTTCAAGATAGATGTTATTATTTTTTAACGTATAGCTATACATTCTTAAGGGAGGTGAACCGCTTGGTTCACGAGGGGGGGGGGGGGGGATAGACCCAGTGGCGCACTCAGAGCGAGGTCTGCTGTGCGAAATCCCGAGCGTGCCGAGACAAAAGCTGAAAGATCCGTTTCACTCGTGCTAGCTAGCTATTCATAAAATAAGTACACAATCGATCTGATTGTTATCATGCTGTTCTATTCATGTGCGCGTTGTTGAAATATCATTTCTTATAGTTACACCTTTACATTTTCAGTATAGTTATGACGCAGCAAAATACGAAATTTACAAAAACGCCATACGAACGCATGTTAAAATAATCTGACAACATACTTAAATTTTATATCAACGATGTAGGTGAAAAATTCCAAATAATTGGGGCACATTTTTACAGTAGCGAAGAAAATGTTACACGAATTTTAGATTTTTCTTTACCCGATAAACCTCCTTAATCCTTTATAAGTCCCCAAACCGTCTCGGAATGGCACTGCGAGGCGCAGAGTGGGGATAACGCGTTATTATTCTAGAGCCGACGAGTGGAGAATGAAGTTTGCGATGACAGCGATTTGAAAAAATTATTTATATTAATTTTAAAAAACCGGATTTACGCTATATTTTTTTTGTTCGTTTTATTCATGATAGTCAACGATTTCTAAAGGGCTGTGATCGGCAGGTTCAGGGGTCACGTTTAAAAGGTACATGGCCCTCCGGTGCAGCCGAGCCGCTTAGACCGAACAACCGGGACATTTTCCGGGTTATCCTGCTGGCATCGAGCGCAAGCTGGTGACTCCGCCCTCGCGTGGCCCCAGCTGGGAACAGTCCCGGCGTTCCAGTCGGGTCCCGACTTAGCTAGATCGCGGGGAGTGGTTAAGAAGGTCACTTCCCCCACCCTGGGGGCAGATTCAACTTGTCTAATGACTCTTGGATGGCGAAGACAGGGTTTTTCCAAGCCGACCATGAAATTACACCTAGTTATGGTGGTTCAGTTGGCGGTGATGAACTGGATAATAAATTAAGTTCACATAACGTCCCTCGAACAAAAGACGTGCGTCAGCAGCGCTGGTGTAGGAAAATCCGAGGAACAGCCATCGTTTGACGAGCTAAAAAAATCACTTTGGTACATATAGGGTTTTGGTATCATAAATAAAAAGATTCTTTGTCTATCAGCGTTTACTTTACAGATACCTTAAATCGAGTTAAATTCATACGACATGCAAGCATTTTTGTTTAACAACTCCACAATTCATTTTTATAGTCGTTATGTCGATGATTATCTCTCATAAAAATCAATACTGCGACGCCTTACAGGTATTGTTATGATATTCTAAGTTAACCTATATTTTCTAGTTACAATAACAAAATATTTCCCATTGTCGAGATAACATTTGGCGAATGTAATAACATAAACATTCGCGTTGGCTATCGCTTACATCCCAGTCACTTTCATCATGCTCGTGCGTTATCTCTACCGGTTCCAGATATTATGTGGTACATGGATTACGTTTCAGAGTCTTTCGATGAAAAGCACAAGTCGATAAAAAAATCTCATGAGTCGTGTGTTACAATGTTTAGCCTTGTGGGGTGTCGGTAATGTCTCACGTACCCGTTTTCGGGTTAAAGGTAAGACGATGGAAAGTTTCGAGATGTCTATCACTTTGGACAGTTGATCTTACTTTTAATTATCTGATTTTAAGTTATCATCAACTGCGATAACAAACTCGATAGATCTAATAAGAATACAACAACTTTTTAATTGTGAATAAATAAATTATTGGTCTCATTTTCTTTATTGCATAAAACATTAAACGAAGGTAAATTTCGATAAAATTGGTGCAAATAACTATTTTGTTACACAATTTAACACGAGATGTTAATATTAACTTTGAATTATCCTTCATATATATTGTAAAGCGTGAATAAATCATTCATTTAATCATTTTGAAAAAATCTTCCACCGGTGAAGATTCAGTTGTTAGTTTTCTATATAAAAACAATACCTCGGCGCTGTATCACTTTATAAATTATAAATAAGGAGGGTTAAAGGATTCTTAAAATTTCTCCTGAATTCTTGACGCACCACCGGCGAGATATTTTTATCATACAGAGTAATTGCGTCGAGGGGTGGGTGAAGGGGGTGGTTGCCTCGCGAAACGTGCACTGGTGCAACTCTCTACGGACAGCGAAGGTTCAATGATAAATTGCGAGGTCACGTAGAATCCAAGATGTAGTGAACCTCTAGTACATAATAACAAAATAAAAATAATTATAGAAAAGTTTAAAAGCTCATGGCTGAGATATTGAATTTAGTAAACCATTTGGATTAACAAAAAATAATGAAATAATATATAATTACTCGCTTTTAAAAAATATTTATTGGCAACTGGAATGTGAAAATCTGCTGAATAAATAGCGTCACGCGACACGCGTGCTTACGAATGAGATAATACGATTGGTTATGTAACCCTCTGGACTAAATTTATGATAAAAGTTAACCAATCAGCTGATCGATCGATGAAACTCGAAACGAGGAACACCCGCGTTCATAGTTTTGGACGATGGTAGAAGTCGATTTGATATTTATTAATAAGAATTTTTATAACTTCTTTAATCATTTATCTCCTCGAAAATACAACGAATATCGAAAGTTGATTAACCAAAACCGATGCTCAAGATAACGAAAGCGTTGTGTCAAAATATGTCAAGAGATGTTTCAACGTTTTTGCAATTATCAATAACAAAAAATATTGAGGTTACAGATCTGTAGATCGAAACTAAATTCTCGTATTTTTGTTCGTGGGACAGTCAAGAGTTAAAAACTTTTTAAAAAATATTTTAATTATCAACTAAATATTATTTAATTGTAACAAGGATAATAAGATTAAGAAAAAGTGCTCAATATCACGTATCGAATAACAATTATAGAGCCAATGAACTTCGGGTAATGGTCCGAGCCTAAAGATACGTCACTTTAACATTCAAATAAAACGACGCTTTAAGGGACCCACTTTTTCGTCATTCAAGAGAGCGAGTGCTCTCTCTTTTTGTCAGGTAGCCCAGCTAGCTATTCCAAGCTGGGTTGTATATACCCCACATGCATACCGTTGTTTCCATTCGCTCTCACACAACGCTCGACGATCTCATTTGCCGAGACATGCACTTTATTCGTTCCGTGTAAGCATAGCTAGCAATCCGACTGCACGTTGTATCTACTTAACTCCACGCTGCACTATCGTTTCATTCGTTCGAAGAGAAAATGCTATACAGAAACCATCGCAATTGCAACTACCTGCCATGAATATTTCGAGATATTGTCCTTAATAAAACTCATGGCAACTTGCAAGTAACAAATTCAAGATTGCGTATGCAAAAGTGCTTCAGAATCATCATTACATGACAACTACAAATTTTAATTACTAATGTTAAACGACGTTAAAACGTTTTGCTTAATTGTTTTTTTTTTTTTTTTACTTATGTTAAAAATACAATATAAATTATAATTATAAAGTTGCACAAATCGACAATGGTTGTTGAGCGGTCGGTGTGCAGCTCTGACGGTCCCACGAGTTAAGCAGCATTTTGTGCTGCCACTACTCGGATGGATGACCGCTTTGCCGTGCACTGTCCGGCGCATCAATTAGTGAACGGGGAAGGTCAGTTTTTTTAGAAACCTCGGTACATGCACTTCTGAGTAAGTTACTTTCGTGTATATACAAGAGAATCATAAGAACACAGAGTCGTCTGTCATGACATGGGTTTTCTACTGTTTCCCTTTGTCCATGGGGAATGTAGTACAGCGTAGCTAACTCGACTGCGGACGCATCGGAAGTTAGGTTAGCTTAGCAAAGTGTGGGTCGAGAATGCTAGGAGGGAGCTTTCAATCGGGATAGGTCATACGTAAAAACCCTTAAGGCTTAACGTTGAAACACACGAGAGAAGAAAAAAAAATGTAAATACTTATAAAATCGTACTAACAATGCTAAAAATGTATAACATTTAATCTAATTTATTTAAATTTCAGTAATGAAAATTGCATTTGCAATTACTTAGATTATTTGACTAATTAAATTTTATCTATAAATGATAATTATTAATTCCAATAGAAATTCTTTTTAATTTCTTGCCAATTTGATATTTTATTATACATACAATATAAATAATAATTATTAAATCTTCTACGAGATAATGTTTCCGGGTTTAAGGCAAAGAGAAAACTATATTTACGGTCATTGAATAATAATAAAATCACTGGATAAGGAGACTCTGGATCAAGGTGATAAGAAAGTTGATTCTTCATTGACTGAACGATATATGAAACTCGTCTTACAAACGGAGTCTGAAAACTTTTTAAATTTTCACTCTTCCTTTCGTTGATAACAAAATTTAAATGTACTTTGTCAACAAACTTTATTTGCCAATTTTTATTATTTTCCTTTCAAGATTTACTTTAAAAAGAATGGAGGAGCGAAACTAGCGAAAGGGTAACAAAAAAGGGCGAAAGGGAAAGAAAAATATCAACGAAGTCTCAGGATCCAAGCGGAATATGGCGCCCGCGATTCTCGCCCATTATTCGACTGTGCGCCATTCATGTTATCGAACCAACCTGACCTGTCCCTGTGCTGCATGCAATTTTCCTTTCGTCACAATGACTACAACGATGAGCCAGCTGCCTCGCTACACAAAATACCAACGGAACTATAAGGATATTCATGTGACTACGTTCTTTCGAGGTTATAAAAAAAAATGTCGCAATCGCCGAACCGCAAGCTTTTTCAGTATTAATAAAATATTTTCGCAAGATGTTTCCTACATTTACTGGACATACGAACTTGATTAAAACTTTGCATTATCGTTACACAAACTTTAATGAAAGAATGAAAAAATATTAAAATTTACGTATTCGTAAAATTTATCGAATAAATCATGTTATTTGTTGCTTTTAAATATTTTTCTATATTAATTTTGTACACGTGAGAAAAATCACACTTGTGTTACTAAGAAAGAAAATGATTGTTAGATACACAAATGATAACATTTTTCGTGCCTTTTGATAAAAACAAAAACGTTAAAATATCTTTTATACATCGACAAACGGATGCGACAATGTCGATATATCGACACTCGAGGGGTTAGGAGGTTGGTTGGTTGGTTGGTTGGTTGGTTGAAACACCCCTTAAGGTTATGCGAAACACCTTCTGAATCTCTACGAGTACGAGGGAGATAGCGTCTAATCGCGTTTCTCTCTTTTATCGCAAACGATTGAAATTTGGAGAAAAAAAACAAATAAGGTTCAGGAAAACATCATTTGTTTTTGTTTTAAGTATCATTCGTGACTGAAAAAATAGGAAAAATGTATTTAGAATCCGTCGGTGTATCACGTTGCTTCAAACTTGATTGCCGAACCCGACTTTTCGAAACTTTTTACGCAATTTTAAGTATCCTGACATTGAAATGTTGAAAAATATATATATAAGAACAATAAATGATAAATAAATTCAGATGACAGAAGTTATCATCGTTTTTCTGCGATGCGAATTCGGTTGTAGCGCTCGATTTGACGTAACGATTCTTAAGATCATGTCTCCAGAGTACATCCGGCAAATATAAATTGCAAGGAAAGCAACGTAATGAAATATACGATTGTTCTACCAGCGAGCATACCAGCGTGAATAAAAATATTAATTTCAATGTATCCGCGTATCTACAAAAGCGCGAATAATAATTTTCAATATCGGATTCCGGAAACGAACCGTTAAAAAAAAACGAAAGTTTCAACGATGGACACAAGAATTGTAAATAACGTCTCGAGGTGGCAGAGTATGAATTTGCAGGAATTAATGGCGGAAGGCAGAACGATTAATCTATCGACTTTTGGAATTGATATCGGGCGGCCCATCCTCGCACCCCGGGCGATGGGAATGGGTCGTCGAGCTCGGTGAAAATATATAAGTAAGAGCGCACTCCCGCTCACGATCGCTTCAGGCTGCGAGTAGATACAGAGAGCTGGCCCAACGCCAACCGGTCGCACTATTTGGGTCAAACCAGACGAACCAGCCCGCGCGCCCCAGTATTCACCACCCAAACCACCTTCTGGACCTCCAACCTTAGAGCATTCTCTACCATTTGCTTTTTTCTGTACCCTCTGTTCCGTCTTCTTCATAATCTCTTGGAAATCTAGCGTAATCCTGCGAGGAACGTGATAAATTTTCGATCAATGCTTCGGTACTTTGATTAATCCACGATCGCGAGCGTAAGATTGTCGAAAGTTTAGAAGAGGGTCTTCGCGTCATTTTTTTCTTGTCTTTTAATTAATTATTTACCTTCTTTTTTGATTGTTAGAAGTGAAAGAAGGGAGGAAATACCTAATGTTCCTTTCTGCAATTTCAAACTAAAGCATTTTGTGGCAATGTAACTCTTTTTTATTTAGACATAGAGGATACTTCATTTTCGTAATATTGTTTGTTGTTGAGATTTCAATGTCTGAACATCTAAAATGGTTATAAACATCGATAAAAGTGGTTTAGAAAAAATGTCTGTGTGCCTACGTGTATTTGTTATTCGACCAATTCGATAGAATCTGGATATAACTCGCCAGTACGTCATCTGTACCTGAAGGGTTTAATTGGCATGGTCGTCTCATTTGTTTTTTTTCTCAAGTTAAACATAATCTTGATTTAAAAGAAAATTATTGTAGCACTGCTAGAACCTGCTATTAACATTGTAGAATTTAAATATAATTGAAAAATACATTTTTTAAAAACGTAAGCAAAAAAAAACAACAAAAAAACGAATGCATCAAATAACGAGATACGCGCGGACTCATGCAACTTTTACTTCGATTGATTTTTAGTTGAATTTGGGTAGGATCGTGCAAAAGGTAGATTTGAGCATAAAAATCAACCTCAAACGAACCGAGTTCCAACCGTCATGCAGCGGAGGCAA
Organism: Cylloceria caligata; assembly: GCA_963942595.1. Lineage (NCBI taxonomy): Eukaryota > Metazoa > Arthropoda > Insecta > Hymenoptera > Ichneumonidae > Cylloceria > Cylloceria caligata. The sequence goes on along the minus strand of OZ012708.1, from coordinate 1,360,479 downwards.
TATTTCGATCAACGGTTCGTTTCACTAGAAATAACCGAGTTCCAACCATCACATAGCAAAGCCCAGAGTTGGATTTACTAAAACCAACCGAGTTTCCATAGTCACGCAGCAGAACGGTTGGCAAAACGTTTAGTTTTTTGCATAAATCAACCCGTTGGAATTGGGTTGGTAAAAAGTTGGGCGAATCAGCGAGAAAAGTAGAATTATAAATGTGTATTTAGAACTAGAACGTGCATCAAGAAATTTCAATTTATATGAAATAGGAAAATAATCGCAGCCATACTGTACCCATATTCTTCTTTAATCTTACTCAAAAAATCAACTTTATACAAAAGTTGTTGTTGATTTAGTTAAAAAAATTTTCTAAAACAATCCTAATTTTGTAACAGAAGTATCCCTAACCTAAAAAGCTTTCATTATCTATAAGTGGATATCGATATTTCTTATAATGATATGCAGTAACTTTACAATCGACTTAACATTTGATATCAACGTAAAAACGAAAATATAATTATAAATGTCTATTTAAAACTAGAACGTGCATCAAGAAATTTCAATTTATATAAAATAGGAAAATAATCACAGCCATACTGTACCTATATTCTTTTCAATTCCAACTCAACAATTCAACTTTGTAAAACGATTGTTCTTCATTTAGTTATAGAAATATTTCAAAACAATTCTAATTTTGTAATAAAAGTAACTCTAACCTAAAATACTTTCGTATCTATAAGTGGATATCGATATTTCTTATAATGATATGCAGTACTTATAATATCGAGTCAACGTTGGATATTAATGCATTTCCTCGGAACATTTTCAGCAATTTTTTTTTTTTTTACCCGACTGTTCTGTATTACGTTCATATAATACTAGTGAAAAGGTGAACCGAGCTATTTCTATGCAAACCGATAGGGTGAAAACTGCTGCACAACGTTGAAAGGGTGCTCGACGTGTTGAGGACCCTCGTGTCATCGATCCCGATCTAAATTTATGATGAGAAATAAGTCACTCTTTCGACACAAGCTTACACGATTAATGCCACGTACTCTATCCGTATCTTATTTATAATAAATACAAAACTATTCTTCAAATATATCCAAAATTATTCTTATCGCCGACAATAAAATAAAATTAAAAATGTAAACTTTACAAATAATTATTCACCGAGCCAAAGTTGCGATTGATCAGAGTTTTCATTTTAAGAGAGCCGAGACACCTAAAAATCATTTAAATAAAAATGTTTTGCACATACGAAATCTTGGAACTTGATAAACAAATGTCATTATTTTCATAAGTGAATTTGATTGATTTTTGTAGTATTCCAGTTCATCGGTAAATATTATTTATATTTTTATCGGTGCAACCTCAAAACTACGACAAATTGTTGACTAAAAAAAATATTTGCAACGATGATTTGAACGGCAAAAAAAATATTTCACTGATGGAAATATATCATTTTTTATTGGAGCTCTGCAAGTTATATTTCTTATGATGTTGCAACATTTCGTACGTACAATTGCAACACAATTTCCGTTTTTAAATCTTAGAGCGAATCAGTCCCTCAACTCGAACGTTTGGTATTTCATTCTTTTTTTTTTACGATTGCAGTTGTCTAAGCCAATTTTAATTAAATATGGCAAAGACATTCCTTAAAACTAGTCGAAATCGTTATACATCAATGGTTTTGTGATAAAAATATCTGTAGCCATGCTGGATTAGCAGGTTAAAAAAATGTTAATAAACACAAAGAATTGTTTCGGGAATAATATCCCATCAAGTCTATGAACTAGCAGAGTCGATTTCCTGAAGGTAAATCATTCTTCTGTTTCTCGAGCACAAAGACTACAGATATGTACGCCATAGTGTGACCAGACGAGTAGAAGTCATTGAGATGGTTGCTAGTGAAGGATGAAAAAAAAAACTAGCAAAGGGTGTAGCTGCAGCCCCATGAGTGCGTTCCGGACCATTGAAAAGTGTACAAGCTCGCCCTCTTTTTTTTTCTTCACATCTTCTCCCGCTGCTTTTCAAGGTAGGCGACGTCCAACTCCAGCGACAAACACAAGGGCGAGTTGCGACCGCTCGGTCTACACGTTGCGGTGCACGTTGAAAGTTTGAAAGGCGTCGGGTGCCCGAATCCATTCGTCAGGGCCCTCTTTCCGCAAATTGTGAGCTACCACTACCGTACGCGAACGATGCACCAAAGCGGATATAAAAATCTACGCGAAGCACGCGACAAAGCGAAGCTTCAAACAACCCTCAACGTTACTGCTTCTCTCATCCACCCTTTCTGTATCTTATCCATCGCTTCGGCACTCCTCCTGGTCTCTCACACTGTGGACACCCCCAACATCCCTTCATACATTTTCCTATCTTCTGCAGCGAGCCCCTCTTTTTCCTTTCACTCGATTCCTTTTATCCTTTCAAGCTTGATCCTCCTATTTGATATTATTTTTTTTACAAATAACTTACCAACCGCGAAGACCGAATAAATTCGAGTTTGCATTATTCCGCATTATAAGTTGTGAAATCTTATCCATTTGAATTTATTCTTCGAACGAAAGAACCCTCTTCTTCAATTCTATAAAAGCTGTGAGGACATTTTTTTTTCATCAATAATGACTGTTGCGTCTGTGCAATGCAACGGAAAGGTAATCTTGATGAAATGAACAACATAAATTCGTGAATAAACTAATTAACTATTGGAAAAAATGAAAGAAAGTCCGAAGGCAATTGAATATTAACTTTTTTTAAGAAGCCCACACCCAACCCCAAAAGCCTTTTGTTGACAAAAGTCACGTTTCTTTCAAGCTTCAGCAATATGCAAACATATTGCCATAATTATATATCGTGTATGGCTTAATAATTGACAAATAAATCAGTTAAGGGAATATATCGATTCGTATTGTACCAAATTATTGAATCTACTCTCTGTCGTATCTAAAAGTGGAAAGTTATATCCATAAATGTTATCAATACGTATAAAGAAACGACAATGAAAGGAATTTGTTTTGTTCGAATGTCGAAAATAATTTAAAAAAACAACACGTCTCAGTTTCAATACAGAATGAAGATAAATGCAATCGTGAAATACGTTCGTGCAACTATTCTTCCACTTGTTTCTACCTTTCACTCGCAACCTCTTTCTTTTGTCCCTCCCTTTATCATTCAACATGGCTCTGTTATATCTCACCCTGTTTCTGTCATAACTCTTAGGATATATGATAACAAGCCAGGGCGTCCTGCTGTTCTGTTGGAAATGCTCGAGGCTCAACGTTCCCCTCACTCTCCACCCATCGTTTTACTGTCCTGTACGAGACGCTCCCCTTTCCCCGTTCCTCTGCACTGCGGCGAATTCGCGGGATTGTATAAACAGGTTTGGCACTGGTTTAGAATAGGCAAGCGAATCCTATCGGTTGGAACGTTTATCCGCAGTGCATCCTCGGTACTCTGGATAGAAAACTGACAAAAATCATTGAACCGGGAGCTCTGCACGTATGCAGAACTTCTTTTACCGAACAAATTGAGCGTGGAAAAATATGGGAGCAAAGACTATATGAAAATCAATATAAAGAACGATAAGAATACTGTTCGTGAACGGGAAATAAAATAATACGCTACAGTCTACTTCCTCTAACGCAACGCGTTTGGGAATGGACGTTCTTCCTACTCGCGAGAGCCCCCACCACAACCGCCGACGCTCCAATCCTGAACTTCGGTCATGCGCGATTGGTTGCGGATCGACTTGAATAAAAGAAAGTGGGGGTAACTCTATTCGCTCTTGGTCCCATCGTTAACGGAAAGTCGAAGGGAAAGGGGCTACCGGAGAACGTTGAATTAGAAGGAATGGAATGTAAAATGTTCGTCAATAAAAATGATTATTTGTAAGAATAACGAGTCAATAATTGGATAATGTAAATGTTTATTAAATGCTAAATAACTGATACGTGCAGTACGTACCAACGGCTGTCTAGTTTCTTATATAACTGTCTCTTGTCCGGTCAAACAAATTGAAATTATAGGCACTGCCAATGCGATTGACCGTTACTTCATTACACCCAACATAAACATTGTTACAAATACAAAGGGAGAATCAACGATGTAAATGTCGATGGAAACTACTAATTGCTGTTCGAAGGTTTCACACGACCGTGAACTTTGTGCTCTCGTACAAAATTATTTATAAAGTGACGCGAGCGCGTCGAGTACATAAAAAAAAAAAAAAATTTGCTTACAAAAATATATTCTTGGTATATTTAAGGCAAAAATCTAAGATATATCTAGAATATAACTCAATATACTTAATTTCCGTGAAAGTACAATTCTTTGCCGATATATATGTCACGTAAAAAAAATATATTTTCGAATATATTTAACCCTTTGCGGTCGGTGTCCCCGTAGCCCAGACATTTTTAACCTGCTGGTACGCCCAAAAGCGATATTCTGCCGATCGCAAAGGGTTATTATATGAAATGTTGACTGTAGTGATTATCATTCGTTAAATGTCTCCGTCTTTACAGATCGATTAAATGATTAAAGTTTTAAAGAAAATTCGGATAATTCTTGTGAGGCTACGATTCATTTTCTCGTCTATTTATTATAGCAACATCGCAAAGAGACATTCGCACGTCAAACGCGAAAGTGCAACGGAGTGAGGTAGGAAACTTGGGAAAGTCACGGGAGTGCAAAGTCAGTGATAAAAGCCGGCCATCTGTCAGACGTAACCAAGCACTTTAGAGAAGCTGGTATACCAGTAGAGTATTTCTGTAGTTTCCACTAAAACGAGACGACGAACGTTCATCGCGCCAAGTCGCAAAGTCCTGACATTAGTCAGGCACGAGCCAGCAGCGTAGTTGTAACAGCCGCAAGTGTCCGTCGGTAAAAGTTTCTAGGTTTCGTCCAGCAAATCGTACGCTTCGTTTAATCCAATAACGAATCCCATATGGTTCCGTGCATCGAGGCGTAAGTCGGAAAGTTAAGTTCGCTCCTGTAAATTACGTGAAACTATATAACGGAGTTTCTTAATTTCATTCTTTAATCTTTCAGCATTTCATCATTTTGATAATTCACATATTTTAATAATTCATTTTTAACTCTCGTTAAAAACAAATTATTCGTGCATCGAGGCGTAAGTCGAAAATTTAAGTTGGCTCTTGTAAATAACGTAAAATTATATAACGGAGTTCTTTAATTTCATTCTTTAATCATCTTTCAGCATTCCATCATTTTGATAATTCACATATTTTAACGATTCATTTTTAACTCTCGTTGAAAACAAACTATTCTATATCAACAAGTTTAAATCGGAATAATCCGAGATTATCGAGTACCCGAAAGTACCGGACGATAAGTAAAATAAACATAAGACTTCAATGGAGACTATTTATTTAGTTTTTATCAAACCTTTATCTATAGATATCTCGCAATAAATTTAACAGAAAATAGGACACTTTTACGCAGGATGTATATTCCATATAGCGAAATATATATTTTAGATTTTATTGTTCGTACCGACCGAAACCTTTAAGCTATTTCCATAAAATTAGCGTAGAATTGGTAATTTTCTATTCGTTCTCGTCTCTACCAAATTCCAGTTAGACACGGCCAAAGTTAATACGTAACGAAGGCTTTGAATATGTAAATTGGTACGAAGAAGTCTGATGCATTCACAATGTCTCATGCTCATAAGATTCGGTCTTATAGAGAACTGATATATATATTCGCTACAAATTTAGTAGAAATAACTGTTACTAACTAAACAATTGTGATATCTTGTTCGAAATGAAAATTCAAAGTATTCTTTATGACTAACATATTATATATATCGTGGAATCGTTGTAATTGTTGATTTAATAGATTATTTTGAGGTTATAATCGTTTTCAATCGGTTATAACCGTTTCCAATAGGTTTTTATCGATTACAATTGATTTTAATAACCCAAATTTGGTTCAAGCACTTGGATGATCGGCTCAAGCAAGTAATTAACTGGAAGAAGATATATAGAAAAAAAACCGTCTCTGAAGTATAGATAAAAACGATGATTGATGAATATTCATAAGTTGAACAAATGTTTATCTTTAAAAATTGAAACATCGACTTATATGTCAATCTCTGTACCTTATTAAACGTCATGTTGGAGCAGAAAATAATGTTGAAGAATACATGGCGGACGTTAGGAGTTCCGTTGGCCTAGAAGATTAAATAATTACGGGCTTACTTCTTTCTCCATAATTAACTAGAAACTCAATCTTATTCCACAGTCCCTTTTCCATTAAAACTCAGTATCGGAGTATTCGATTCTCATCACCGGAGTTTCCTGCATAATTTATTGTCTGACTGCTGCTCAAGCTGAACCGGATTCCACTCCGTACAAAATTTACCTCTGATATATCCGACTTCTAAATATAATTGACTTATGCAATTAAAATAGTTGTAAAGAGAATCTCGGCGCTTGCGGCAATGGTAAATGTATAATCGATTTTGTGGAACCGCAATTGACATTGTTCGTATACCGCAATCGACTTATGTCGGTTGGTTCCGGGGTCTAAGCGATTCAGCTTAGCTTCTGTTGGTTCCTATTTGGTTGACAGCCTGGATTGTGGATTCGTCGGTAACGGAAAGCACATCCGATCGAAGTATAGCTGACGGGTACGATCAAGAGGTCAGAGATGCAGAGGAGAGAAGCTAGAGGGGAAGAAATGCATCGCAGCGACCGCAGGTGAACCGTTCTAATCGATCCATTAGATTAGCAAACTGAAAGCAACTGGTTTGGAATGGCTAAGCGGTTGAGAATAGCAACTGTCGATGGTTAACGGTATTCACTGCTCTCAACCCACCTAAGAACAGTCGGCTATTCCTGATCAGACGTAAATACGTTCGCCTCACCGATCGTAGCTCTGCTATCTCGCTATCCCGATTTTCCTCTGTATATACATCCGTGATGAGCCCTTGAAGCCGTACAATGGTCCAGTGTAACCAACCCTCCGGCATAATTCCAGGCTATGCATGCGATGAGAAGCCAACCAAGATACTCGCAGTGACGAGTGCATTTTCGATTTGTCTGGAACTAACGCTCTTTGATTCCACTATGAGCTTTTCCGACTTCAATCAAAGATGAGACGACCGCTCTACCAAACTCTTTGTCTACTATACTTCTAACTAAGATTGTTGGTAGCTCCGTAGTGCTACCTCCACGAGTACGTGCTTTTCTCAGAGGTATCCAGTAAGAAATGGCCCAGGTAAGGGTTGTATTGTTCCATCTCCGAACCCCTCTGTACCGTCGATCAATTCCTAACAACCACTTCGAGTATTCGGGCTGGATGGACCTCCGAGCTTCTTCAATCCGCCATACCACTTCGAACTCGATTCCTCTCTGAATTAATAATCCAAACTTCACGATCAAGTATGCCGGTGCTCCAGGATTCCATCCAATTTGGTTTATCGTAAATTTCAAATATCCGACCAATCCGCGTTTCCACAAAATACCGACGACATTGTTAAAAGAATTTTCGCATGTAAGTTTTAAGTTAATTATAAATTTAAGTTATTTTGTGACATTTTTTTGGTTATAACATTTCTTCAAATTCATCATTTGTACATTTTTTCGTTCACTAAATTCCCCTTTCGATCGGTTAATGTTTCAATAGCCTCGGTATCAGAAGTTAAGTCGATTTCAATGAAGGTTTTTCAAAACATCTCATCGAGTCCATGACCTACAACAATGAGCTACTACTCACTTTGAAGTATTTTCATTTTAGCCTTCAGTTGAACGATTACAAATTAGTGAGAAACAAAGTTTTCAAAAGGTACATTGAAGTACTCTCAACAGGCAATTGAATTGTTTCATCTTTTTAAAAAATCTGTAATCGTTGGAATCTCTCGTGATATAAATAACAAAACGTCTCCTACAGTGTTTAAACAATTATTATTTTCTATTTAATTGAATTAACAATATAAATCTCTCACGAAATTCATTGATTTTTTATTTAACTATTGCGCAATTTAATATATTCACAACGATATTCTACTTGAATGAAGATCTTAATTAATTATTATTTAATTAAATATTCAGAGAAATTTAATAATTTATTTCAGATATTTGTAAACTACTTTGAATTATCTATAAAATGCAATTAACATCAAATATCTGTTAACATCTGTTATTTAGGGTTTAATTACAAATGAAAAAAATCTGGCCGTTTTGTACAAAAGAGAATAATAATTTTTTTAAATTGTTTAAAATTGAATTTTGTACATTTGCACATTGCTTTCTCATGATTCTTGCCAATCCATGGATTATCCTTTACGTGAAATGATTATTTCAATTCTGATTTCCTCATGGAAGAAGTGATATTGAAATTTTCAATAAAATTGAAAATTTGGTAAAATTGCAAATTTTATAAACCTTAAACTCCTCAATCGATTCTCACAAAATTAATGACCAAGTATCGTTGTATCCTAACTAATTTGTGTGCCAAGTTTCACTTCGATACATGAAAATTTACGAAAATTAGAACAAAAATAGACTTTTGTTTTGAAAAATTATTTTGTTTAAACGTTCAATTCGTTTGTGATGAATCAATTTTTTATTTACTCTTATTGTTTATTTTTATTTGCCGAAGGCACGTGATTTTACGGTTAAAAGCTCTTTGCCGTTGGAATAGAACTTGCGGACCAATAGTGTGGTGCCAAGCCTTGGAAAAGTCAATGAATTGCTCGGAAGCCACACGAAACGACGTAAATCAAAGTGAGAAATTGTAGCGGTTGTACCACCCTTTGCTTTTGTTGCAGCTTGCAACAAGACGTACTACGGGGACGTGGGAAAAACTTACTATCTGGAACTGCATCGCCCGAAGGAAGACAAGGTGCCTTACTTCTGCAAGCTCACCTTCAATGCACCCGGAGGCGATTTCGGCGATATCGTTCAGGTGAGAACGTACAACTTTATACTTTCTTATACCGTGTTGTCGACACTTATTGCTACCGTAGTCATATATAAGTCACACAAAACAGTGCGTCTCAATGATTTTTCGTTATTACAAATGATGGATATTCCTCATTATATCAATCATTTGCTTTTGGTCGTGTAACTAAAAATTTTTTATTCGATTTCATTTTTATTTCGTTGCCGTTTCATGTTTTTTTCTTCTTAAAAATAATACCAGAACGCATGGTATTCAAATTTTTTAAGCAAAATAGATTTTGTTAATAAGATAACACGTTATGTTTACAAATGTAAACAACAATTTTTTTCAAATGTACAAAAAATGGCTTTTTTTTTTTTAAACATATTTTTAAGATAAAAAAATGTAGAGAAAAATGTAAGCAACCACGCAAATTGCTTCTTGATTATTTTACACCAATGACAAAGCAACAACTTTGAGGATATATTTTTTATTGATTTTGACTTCCGATGACGATTTTGAGTAAATGCGATGTAAGAACGATGTAAAATGAGGAAGTGATTTGCAAACTTCTACTTTACGGACTTGTCTATAAATAATAACTGCAAATAATAATTGATGATAGTAATAATTTGCTATTGATCGTGTAACTTAAAAATGAAAATTCGACTTCGTAAACAATTAACGTAAAAAATATGAGAATTAATTTTTTCGCAACAGAGACGACTACATGAAATTTACCGAGTGTCGGACATAGCGCATGGAGCTTCGTGGATTGATTAATAGAATACAAAAAAGAACACATGGAAACACCTTCCCTCGAGTTTTGTTCGTAAAGTGAGTGAAGCGCGCGGTAAAAGTAAAGAGAAAGAGCGAGAGAAACCTAGGTGGAAATAGCTACGAGGCGACGGCTCGATATTAATTCAACGAGTTAGTCGCTGTCCTGCGAACGCTTTGCGAAGCATAGCACCGGCATGCGCACCTGCTGCTGCTTCCAGCGTGACAGGTGCAATTTCGAGTAATTTTAACCCAAGATAATAAAAGAAAATATAATATGTGAAGAAAAATTGGAAATTGTGATGAATCTGTCTCTTCCAATCGAAAGAAGGTTTTCTCTTTTACTTTCAAACTGAAAATTAGCCTCGGAAATTTTCCTCAAAACTCGTCGACTGATATTACTTTGAAAGTGCAACGAGTGCAACCAGCACGTGCACAACCAGCTTCCTCTTGGAAGCGCAGTTCTCGTCGATTCACGGCAATATTGAACAGCAACAAAGTTTGCTGCCTTGAAGCGCTTGAAATCACGAGTTACGGACGCGAAGTGTGTCATGAAAGTTTACCGCTGCTGCTGCTGCTGCTGCTGCTGCTGCTGCTGCTACTGCTGCTTCGAGCACTTCTTACTGCATTCTTTGTCTACTTTCGCACTTTAAATTCGTTCATGATTTACGTCATTTGGATTTAAAAGCTTTTGACGGGCGTTGAGAAGAGAGAATCTCTCTTCCCGTGCGATGTTAGCTGAGAATTGTTCATTCATTTGTTTGGCCAAAGGGTTAAAACCCGAGCCGTTAGCGTGCATTCGTGATGCGCAGCATCGCGCATGAAGCAAAACGTGCGAGAGTAAAATTTGATATCAAGTTATTTACCGAAGGATATTGAAGGAGAACATGTGAATTCCATGCATGTGGAGAATATAACGATATCGATTGCAACCAGCGACGGGGCTACTTTAATGTTAAAATAATTCATAAAACTATTAAATTTTAATTAAAAATTCGTGCTTTTAATATTCAGGATACATAAAATGATCTAAAACGTTTAAAAAAAAGTTATACCGCAAGAATATCCAACGTTATGCGTGTGCCAAGAGTTTTGCGAAAAAAGATCTACGGTCGCACGAGAACTGTAAAGATTTACGTCATCCGGTTCTCGATTCCCGGTGAAGCTTTCATCGCCATTAAAGAAGACGACAAGCGGGCAAAATATAAAAGTTTCACGCTCAAACTTTGCCAACTTTACCGGATATTCATGGTAAACCTTATTAGTAGTCCTTATCATCGCCATTTTCGGAGATGCGAAACAGCAAATTCGGATACCGAAGGCTGTCATCCTGTAAAAATCGTGTAGACGGACGAGTCACACGATTTTCGATCGACCCGATTGTTTGCCTACCGCGTATGGTGGATCGTCAAGCAGAATAATTTTAAAACACCGCCCACCCGCCTTGTATATCAATCGGCAAAGCCCTACAAGGCTGATCGATTCGGAGCTGATAAAACTTTTACGTTTACCTAAAATAATAACAGGTCAATTGATGAGTTATAATCAATATGTTGACAGAACCGCTGGGATGACTGCTACAAAAATTAATTATTTAAATAAATACAAAAAATGTATCAATATTTTACATACGTTGAACACTTTCATTTGGGTTTAAAATAAAATATTTTCATCAGAATATCCCATTTGATTGCCTAACAGCTAAAGTCATTTAACAATTAAATACACTTTATTGCAATTTACAGTCCAGTATGTTAAGCTTGCACAACTTTTTTAAACGCACAATATTATATATCTCGGATACGGAAACTATGTAAATATATGTTTACGTATACATGATCGACGATAACCTTGTGGGAATTTCCAAAAGAGAAATACGCGTATTAAAATTGGTTGCGATTCCCAGTGGTGGATAACAAAAAAAAATACGTACTCGGTCAAGCGTTCAATGCTATAATTTCTTCATCGAGCATCCAACCGTAACGAGAATCACTCGGTGGACACGACTAAACGAAATCCCGATTAACAGTAGCGAGGCAAGAGGAGAAGGGAGGAAGATACCATACGGGTATGTTCCAAAGCTCAAGCGATACCGGCTTGGTATCGGATTCCACTGGCTCGATTCGGAGTAACGAACGAAATACTTGATTCGTCGAAATCAGTGTGATTTGCCCTTTGGTTTTGAGTAGTAATCAAATAAAATCGATCGAGTGAACTGCTTTGAAGAACCATCCCTCGTTGCACACTTTCCAACAAAGCAAATGCAAATTTTCTATTCATAATATTCAATATTGTATTCATAATTATTTCAAAATCAACGATAATTCATTGTTCTTTCGGGTATTTAATAGAACGAATGATAGAAACTTTAAGAGTGTACATAACTTTTTGAAAGTAGGCCTATTGATATTTAAAAAGAATGGATCAGCAGCTTCTGAAATGTCTACGAACAATCTATAAAATCATTTTATGTTAACCGAAGCATTCATTTATAAATTATGAGTCAAATCATTTGAAGATAGTTCAATTTTACCATTTCGTTAATTATTCCAAATTGTAGACTTGCGATCGGTAAACGACGTCTCATTGCCATAATCATGAAAATTAGTTTCCTTTATATTGTAAAAAAAATATTTGTCCGAATGAAACGAGCGGATTAACTGTTGATTCATTATTTTTTATTTCCAGAGTAGATTCAATGCAGTTAAAACGAACGACGAACGATTGATTTTGATCAGATTACACGTGGATCAGAAATAATTGATCATTGAAACTATAGCTAAGTAATGATCTTTATTTTTATGTAAATTTTAATTAAGACGCACGGAAAGAAAAAAATTGTATCAGGAACAACAATTTTAGTAACTTAAACAATAACCAATTGAGAATATATCGACAGTTAGTGTATGCGAGAATAAGAATACTACGTAAGTATTAAGATTAAGAATAAGAATACTACGTAAGTATTAAGTATTAAGAATAAGAATACTACGTAAGTATTAAGAATACAACGTAATTGTAGTAAAATTATATGATACTATTATAACTATGACTAGCGTCATAAACAAAACAAACACCAAACCATTGTTACGTGTAACGTTCAAAGCCTAGTCATCGCTACTATCCTACACTGGTAATGTTTACCTTAATTCGTTTACTACATAGATTAATACGAGAATGGATGTTTGTCGCGCATGCGGCATAATAAAATGACGATAAAATATATTGGTGGCATTAAAAGTAAACGGAAAACATATTTTTCCGACTCGGGAATTACCTTTTCAGATATATTTTGTCATCGGCAATCGATTAGTAGCGGGTTTTTAAAAAAAATGTCCTGCCTATACCGGGATTTGAACCTATGACCTACTTACCTATAATAGCTAACTACCTAACACACTGACGCTGTACGGAAAGAAAAACAATTTTAACTACAACCAATGGAGATTATATAGACAGTGAGTGTCTGTAATTAAGAATACTAAGTAATTGTAATAAAATGACAATTGTAACTACAACTAGCGTCAGAAATAAAATTAACACCAAACCATTGCTACTTATAACGTTCGAAGCCAAATTACGTTATCGCTACTATCCTAGACTGCTAATTTTTACCAAAATTCTGTTGCGATCGTTAAATCAACTACCAACTGTAAATGCGCAAGGAGAAAAGATTCTTCGTTACGACAGAATAAAATAAAGATAAAACAAATACTGGTGACATTAAAAATAAGCGAAAAACTTATTTTTTCGACTCGGGAATTAGTTTTTTTACATATTTTTTGTCATCGGCAATCGTTCGGTAGCGAGTTACAACGAAAAAAATGCCGATACCGGGATTTGAATCTATGTTCTACCTATCTAGCTAACTACCTAACACACTGACGCTATCGACTACGCCATTCGACTATCATTGAATTGAGAGAGACAGAGATCGCCCCGTGTTTCGTAATGCGTGCGAATACAAACATCAGAAACGTATATTTACTACGCTCGATGGCAAATTTGATTTCGTCCGATAGATACATTTTACTACCGAGTATAGTATTGTAATAGTAATATAGTAATAGATATATTTTGTCCCATATATACGATGCAATCTACTACCCTACAATAGCAATATACGCTACTGGTTACTGTTATAATGACAAGTCAACAAGTTATTCCAACTCCTCGAGATGTGGTAGTTAGGTAAATAGTAAAATTCACTTCGAACTTATTCACAAGTACTGCATTAGTTTGTAAGTTTTAATATAAATATTTTACTACAGCGTCAACGTTATACGAGGGTCGATCAATAAATCGTCGGCTTTGCGTCATCTGTTGGTCGAAGAAAGAAATCAATAGCGACGTTTAATAGTGCCATCCTTCACATGACTGTTGTCAAAATTTCAGCTCGCTGCGATGTTTAGTTTGCGTTTGACAGCGTCGAAAGATAAACAAATTTTGTGTTTTTACAAAAATGGAAAAAATTGAGTATCGTGCAGTGATTCGATTTTTGTTTTTGGAAAAGAAAACGGACTATGAAATCAAAGCGGAACTAGACGAAGTTTATATGGACCTTGCACCTTCGTTATCAACGATTAAATATTGGACAGCTGAATTTAAATGCGGTCGTACGAGCATTGTTGACGATGAACGTAGAGGTTGTCCAAATGAGGTCGTCATACCAGAAACAATTGAAAAAGTCTACGATATGGTGTTAAATGATCGGAGACTAAAAGTGCGTGAGATTGCCGAGGCCACAGGCATATCATATGGCTCAGTGATTTCAATCCTGAGTGATCAGTTGGATATGAAAAAGTTATCCGCAAGATAGGTGCCGCGTTTGCTCACTGTCGATCATAAAAGAAAACGTGTAGCTGATGGCCAAAATTCATAAATTTAAATACGAATTGCTTTCGCATCCACCGTATTCTCCAGATTTGGCCCCCTCCGACTACTTTCTGTTTCCAAACCTGTAAAAATGGCTTGGCGGAAAGAGATTCGGTTCCAGAGATGATCTCATCGCCGAAACAGAGATCTATTTTGAGGAAAATCGTTGGAATAAGTGTATCGAGCTAAAAGGAGATTATGTTGAGAAATAAAAAGATTTTTGTCCAAAAAAACGCGATTTTCTTTACCTAGCCGACTATTTATTGATCGACCCTCGTATATTACAACAGCGAGTGTTATTTTCGAAGTAAGTTGCAGTTATAACGACCACGATTCATGTAAAAATCACTACAAAACGATTACTATTGTCTCGGTGTAATATCGACAACACCATTTCTTTTCGTGCATAGCGAATAAAAAATAATATCTACGTTGCGTGTTTGTTATTTGGTTCTTTCAGTTGACCTTCGATAGTTTTACCCTCGGAAAATTCGTGTCGTTTATCGCGGAAGGATGTCCCGATGGATCCTTGCAGATTTCTGAGGCTGAGCGTCCTGACGTCGGTGGCCTGTGGTGCGGCACATCCTGGGGTCCGGCAATCTATTACAGCGAAACACCGAGCGTCACCATTTCCTTGAGGCTCCTCAGACTGAGTCAAGATCAAACTGGTTTTAACTTTGACTTCAGAATGGCGTACAAAATGATACGAAGATCCGACGCTGTGGTTCGATATGGAAATCCCTTCGTTGGTAAGATAATTGTAGAAATGGAAAATGCAGGGTTTCGTATAAATTACACAACAAGATTTATCGTTTCAAGTATAAATTAAATTAATTAATTCCACGTTGTTTCAGGGATGACCCAAGTAACAAAGGTACCAACGACGACACAAGAAATATCCCCGGAATACACTAATACATCGATTGCAATGCCGGTACAAATGATCGAGGAGAATGAGGATGTACAGCCAACGAAACCGACGTCGGATCTTCAGTATCTCGGAGATCTAATTTCAGGAACTTACTGCTCGCGTATATTCAGCGACTGCGACAGGAAGAAATGTCGTTTACAGTCGCCGAATTTTCCGGGTCTCTATCCACGTAATCTCACGTGCTATTATGCGGTAAGTAGAAAGGGAGAGAGCTTTGTAAGCCCCGCAACATCCCCCTGCAGATGTAATACCGCACTGTACCAGAAGCTTCTTGGGAGAGAGCTGCTTAATGCAGCTTTGAAATGCATACTGGTTATAAATACCAGTGTGTCGCCAACTTGGCAAAGAAACAACTTTAAGGAGACAATTACCGTTCACTTTGTACTCAACGAGGAATGACGAAACATTTTTTTATTCACGAGAAAATTCTTATTTGAATAACGCGATGAATATGTAGATTTGACCGTCGTGCCACGGCATTCTTTCAAAGATTTTTCTCAAAGATCTTTCCGTCAAGATAAATATTTAAAGATTTATTATAAAAAATTATCTACAGTGTATTTTTTAAAATATCGTGGTTAGAATACCACGGAATTGTCGATAACGAATTTTCGGAATCTACGTCGGACTCGAAAAAACCGCGTAAATTTAAAGATTCTTCTCAAAGATATTTTTCCTCAAGATAAATCTTTAAAGATGTTTTATTGAAAATTATCTGCAGTGTATTTTTCAAAATATCGTCGCTAGAATACCACGGAATTGTGAATAACGAATTTTTGAAAAATATATGACACCAAAGTACCGTGGAAATTCAAAGATTTTTCTTAAAGTTCTTTTCCTCAAGATAAATCTTTAAAGATATTTTAATGAAAATGATCTGCAGTTTAGCTTTCGATAGATCGTTTCTAAGGTACCACGGAATTGTGGATAACGAATATTCCGAAAATATTTCTGACTTTAAAGTATCCCGAAGATCGTTAAGGCGCTGTCAGAGCTAACGCAGTTGGTTCGAGCCCTCTGGGAACTCACTGGAAGCGACGCGAACCAGTCATATTTCTGTTCTAAGCAGAAACTACCTCGACTCTCAAGGAAGTCATAAAAACGAGGCTGCTTCCCCCGCCCTATACGAGTGGTTAACAAATTTTCGTCTCTGCCTCTTCCGAGCCATTATTTCCCTTTAGCGATATGGCCGCAGGCAAACTCACCGTATACTCCGCCCCGGTTTTCAAGATCGTAAATTCACGAAATATCGTACCGTAGAATTTCGGCACCAACACCCTAAGCTTTACAGGATTTTCCAAGAGATCGAATCGGTTTTTGTTGCAAATTGCACGATTTGCATTGTAATGGTTATCACACTTCTCGCAGCGCTGTAACAAAAATTCTTATGGATAAGTAGAAATCGGTTAATCGAAATTATTCTCGTTGAATTACTTTTTATGAAACTTTATTATTGTCCGTCCGCAGTATTTCAAATTTATTTTTAATTCCGGAATGTTACTCTTCATCAGGCAATATTCGGATAATAATGAATTCGAAATACTTTTATTATTATTTATTTATTCAAGTATTTATTTAATATTATTTATTATTATGGTGTGGTATGCATTTTCGAAATTTCATAAATAATATCGTTACTATCGTTAATATCGGTGTCATCCTTTTTTTTTTTTTTTTTTTTTAAACGAATAATCAATGTCACTCATTGCCTCTTACGAATTTTGAATTATCCGTAAAAGTAATTTTAATAATGAAGAAAAATTCTTATCAACAGATAAAAAATGGTCAAATCAATAACAATTTTAGCTAAAAAAAATTGGTCTTTGTTATGTCTAAAAAAATTGTAAAAATAAGGATGCCTCATTGAAATCGCAAAATAATTGGAATATATTGTAGAGATTTACCGTTCAGACTGCCCTAAAGAATTAATAAATGTTCGCAGGTACGGCAGCACGAAGTTCCAATGGGAAAACACGCATTAATTACAGTGAAACAACCTCGTGGTCAACTGATTGCTGTTAGAGCGCGACCGGCTACACAGGCTGAACCACCACCTCGGGAACTTCGTCTCTGGCAGGACTGCGACGTTGTCCAGGTACTAAAAATAATATTTCTCAACGCCACTCGGAGAATAAAAAAAGATGAAAGAATAAAATGAAAGTCTGAATTCTAATTGGAAATAAAATCAAAGTAATACATTTGAGTGTGTAAAATTTGAAAGTAAATGAAATATTTCTGATGTGATCTTTTGCAGGATTACGTGACCGTGTACGATGGTTACACGACTCGTGACCCCGTTATCTTAAAATTCTGTGGCGGTGGTGAACCGGTACCCGAGGCAACGAGCAGCGGACCCGAACTTCTCGTCGAGTTCACCACTTCGCCCTTTGGAACTTTTCTGCATCCTACGCCACCTCATTCTCTGCACGGATTTCAACTAGAGATTCAGGCACGTCGATCTTGTAGTGGCATCGCAGGAACAAAAAAAATATATTTGTATCATGAAATTGTGAGAGAAAAAAATATGAGCGAAGAAAGCTCCGTGTCCTGTCTTTCCACGTGGAAATTATAAAAGAATTTTCCTTGGGAGCTACCGGTTCGCTAGCTAGGCTTTCCTCCTTGAACTTTTTAAATTAAACTCATAAAACTGAAGTCTTTTTACAAGTCTTTAATATTTTATTTTATTATTAAATGTCTTGTTTGTATGAATTGTTTGAAGGTGATTATTACAAAATATGCTGTAAAATTACTATGAAACATTTTTATTTAAATATAAATAAAACGAGGAAAGACTCTCTCTCTCTCTCTCTCTCTCAAGAAAATAATCTGCAACAGAGATGGCATTTTATTTTATAGTTTCAAATAGATCAAAACGAAGCGTCGTTGTATCATTTGACATTCAATTTCACTAGAACAATTTATGTTTAAACTATTTATCGAATTAAATAAAAACAAACATTTAAAGTAGAAAGTTCTAATTATTGTGATGTTGCAATATCTTTATTTTTAATTATCTCACGATGGATTGCTATTTGATCATATGCTGCGAAAGAACTATCTTAAAATTATAACTACGTTGATTATTATACATTTTAATTTAAAGGTATAAGCTTTATATTAATTTTTTTTTTACATAGATTAAAAAAATACATTCGGAGAATATATTAAACAATATCTACGACTTTTATTTAATTTTGCATATTTTGTTGCCAAATACAAGTGAAATTTGTTGAAATTTACATATTTTATTGCCAAATACAAGTGAAATTCGTTAAAATTGACATATTTTGTTGCCAAATACAGGTGAAATTCGTTGACTCGGATTCGCCAACATTTGCAAAGAACAAACGCTGTGAATTCTGGCTGCGTGGTAACAGCGGTGGAGTGTTAGCGTCGCCGAGGCACACACTCCCTAGAAATACGACGTGCCTGTATCATCTAAGAGGAGCAGGACCAACTATGCCAAGCCCTACACCCCCGAGACCATTGCCTAAATTCCCTGAGCAACGTCCAGGCACCGTATGGAGAAAACCAGCTCCAAAACCAGTTCAACCGCAATTCAGAGTATGGCTGTCGGTACTCAAGTTTCATGTTGGCACGAGCCAGTCGTCAAACGATGACGAATGCAGCACAACCCTTCTCGTTTGGGACGGCGACATGATGACCGAATGCAATGACGTTTCTTGGTAAGAAGAACGTTCCTTCGATTTTCAATTTTCATTTATTCATTCGCAGCTTTGTCTTTTGTTATCGGAATGATGTATTTTCAAAAATTTTCCTTTAACGAAGCAACGTAACGTTCTGATAGTATGTTAATTAATCAATTAATTAATAATATATTTCTACGAAAATGTTAACTTATGTAAATTATCTTATGTATAATTAATAGATATATCACAGATATATTTATATTTTATAAACTGGAAAATGTCCCGATCGATATCTTGTTCGATTTGTCATTCGATGTCTCGCACGAACGTTTGTTTTGAAACATTTTGTAAATGCCGCGTACGTAAAATTTGACGTTCGTTTCATATTGTAATTCATTGTTTGTCGACCAATTAGTTGGTTGTACTCGGCAATCAATTTGATTGTAAATCAACTAATTTATTGACGCAATAGATTAATTTGTTGGCAAATAATTTCCAGCGTACTTAATCATGAAATTGATTAGAGCAATCAGTAATTTATTTGCGTGTTACTACACTCAACAGCTATGAAGCTTTTGGATTCAATCCATCGTGTCAAAAATGCTTTATTTTTCATAGAGAAAAGCTTTAATTTACCGATGTACAAGTAATTTTTTGGTCGTTTTGTAGTGAAAAAGAAAGACAGCGTCCTGCCAGCAACACTTCTCTTCTAGCGAGATATTGCAAGGATCGTGTACCTCGTACGTGCGACCACGCAATTCTACAGAACACCAGCCGGCCATGTTCACTCGGTGAAAGTTTTATATCGTCCGGAAGCAGTCTTACCCTAGAGATGAGGATGATCGAGTCTACGGCTCTCAGGTAAGTCTGACAATTGAATTGATGTTTGTGAAAGAACTGTGAAAGACCGATGCAATGCTTGTACCGATGGTGTTACCTCAAAGTTATTACAAAAAAATCAGAGTTTCTTCGATAGAAAATTAAGAATCGAAGAAATAGAATCCAGAGACTTTATTCTAGCCACAAATTTAATAGTTAACCCTTTAATAGGCGCCCTAGAGTGTTCAATGTAATCCAGATACATTATCTTTATCACACCAAGGAGAACATTTTTGTTTGAAGCCTTCGATTACACGTCAATATCTTCCATTTTAATGAGTAATAATATCTAAGGTAAAAAAATGTTAAATATAAAAGAGAATTTCTCTCCGAAGCCAAATTTTCTTGCATTCAATCGAATGACATTTATTTCTAATTGTCCGAAGTTAATTAAAGAAATAATATATAAAAGCTTCAGTTTTTTTCTTAAATATAGGAACATCGCTTCGGCGTAGACTCAGATATTCTATCGTATTCAAAATATCGTAGCTTTTAATAACTAAATAAACAAGAATACGAATAAATATATGTGTAGAAATGAATAAATGTATGACTGGAATATTCATCTTTGCAATGCAGATTATTATTGCAAACCCAAGCGCAGAAGTGCGAATACTCGAGTTCATAAGCCTGAGGCGAGTTTAACAATGGGAATGAAGTATCAAAGAAAGCTGATGACGATACCTGTACGTTTCACCAAGAGATTTCCATTTTATCGAGGTCACAGAAAGCCTCTGGGCTTTGAGAAAACTCTCCGATTTTTTTCCACATATCGCATTTCCTTTTCTTTTTATTTTGTTCTTTTTGTTTACATTTTTTTTTTTTTTTTTTTTTTTTAGTGTCGAACGATCGATCGTTTCGTATCTCTACAACTATTTTCTTTCACATTGCAAAAAGTCATTATTTATGTCGTCGATAAATCGAGTCAGTCGATGGATCGATGGATAATCGTCAAAACTCTATCGTATCGAACGATAGAATGCTCTTTCTTCTCTCTTGCTGCATCATGTGTCACGAGGCCATATAGTTATCCTCCGCAACGTACGGCTCCTGCCGAGCATCGATTTAATCCCGTATTATACCTATGGCTACTTTATGGCTAGAGCTTGCTGTGCAATATCTCGGATAGTTTCGAGTATCAACCACGTAGTGTAAGTACCTACTATAGCGTACCTCTACTTCCTATAGCTAAAGAACCCGTGACAGCCAAAAGCCTCGTGGTTGAGCTTCGATCGAGATTTCTCAAGGGATATAAGTATTACCCATCAGGGTAATACCATACTTTCTCTACGAGATATCGTATGTACCACCGATATAATGTAGAAAATCCTAGGACCGCGGTAGCCTAAAGATTTCGAGAAATGTCTGTTTCTTCACTACCGTTGTTTGTTATTGTTGTTGTTCTTTTTATTCTTTTTCTTTTTCTTTTTTAATTTATTTTACGATACTTCGTGTGTCAATATTGTACAAATTTTGAGAAAGGAAAGATGGGGGATCAAAGTAGTAAAGATTGACAACTGAATGAAGATTTAAAATAACAGTGAGGAGCAGTTGAATATATTTAGAACGAAGTTAAGATTAACTGGCAAAGGATGTTACAAAGGAGTTTTACTTTCTTCCAGAGGAAGTTTTCTGGTTTTTTCTTTTTTTTTTTACTTTCTCATATCATCTACGAAGTATGCGAGGAACGAAAGTATCGCAATGAAAAAGAAATTGGATAGAGCGGCGCTACTTTTTATTCTGTTGAGCATTCGGAACGTTCCGCACATGCGCCTCGTCGAATAGGTGGACATTGAAGTTGGTAGAATAGCTTTATTCGTTCAATATACGATGTTCGAATTGGTGAAGTTTCACTGTAACTTCTAAACGAAATTGTTAACAATAATTTTATGTGTAGCTCGTCTCGATTGCCAGAATTACATTGCTTATGGAATTAAATGTTTGTACAAATTTTTTTTGAAGAAATATCGAAACAACGATAACTCACGATGAATTTTTTGAAACAATAAAAATCGGTTACTCAAGTTGAAACTCTATACCGACAGTTTAACACTTTCAACACATTTTATTCTCGAACTCAGATTCTTGTTAGAATCTCAGAATAGTGAGGATCACTGTGTTAACGTGACACTGAGTGAATATCATAATTTTCTTATGTGTAATTCCAACTAAATTTCATTTTTATGGATTTCGGATGACCCCTCGACACTTCCTTCGACCCCTTAACACTCTCACGAGTTACGCTACTTTTTCCTTTATCTCAAATTCCTAAGTTAAAAATGATCCTTAGGATGGTGATAAATTCAATGAGAAATCCCAAATTACCATAAAACTCGACATAATTTTGTTTTCTCTTAATTTAATATGTTGGTTAAATATTTTTTTCAGTAAGTAAGTCTTAATGCGAATCTAATCGTGTTTTATTTCATTTTTATTTCAGGCCAGTAAACTTTCGAGCTCTTTACGAGTTCGTTGATCTCCATCAAGACGGCGATGCTTATGGGAGTGGACCATGCTCCAGAGTATTTTACAGTCGAAATCGAGATTACTACTCCGATCGAAAGTTCCAAGGGCCACGAGATATATTTCTTTACGGTCGTGGTGGCTCTAAGAATCTCAGGTAATCACAAATTGATTAATCAATTAACCATCACCGTACCATACTTTTACGAAATAAAATTATCAAGTTTGCTATAAAACAGTTGGAAAACTTTTCCTAGAACGTTATTTTTATTGACTGAAAAGACGACAGTCGTTATCAAGGAGTTTTCATCGTCATAGAGCCAGAGAAAACTGCTGGACTATCTTTTTTTTTTAACTACCACTCACCGAATAGGTATATGGCCAATTTCTCTTTAAATGCTATAAAATATCGATCGACCATGCTGCGATTCAAGACTTTATGGGATCATAAAACTGAGTTTATGATAGCTCGGGGACAGACCAAGGTACCGATGCACTCATGGTGTTAGCTCACCCAAACGCGACCAAACTGAATCTGATTCAAGTACCTAATCCGGATCGGTGCGACAAAATTTTCTTGGACATACGTTTCATTAGGATGTTTCCTCGTCCTTACAAGGAAACATCCTCGTTAATCGAACTATCTCTTTAAAACTTCATACACGCTCGCGTATTTAGCAAAGCTGATTTACGCTCACAAGGTTTTTCTTTTACGAAAGAACAATGAATAAAAATTTTACGATAACAACGATACCAGTTTTTGTCATTGAATTACAAATACTTTTATACCGGAGCATCAAACAAAAGTTTACACAATATTTAACGACTGTTCATTAATGAATATTGTATAATTACCGAATTGGTTGCTTAAAAGTTTAATAGTGATGAAAAATATTAACACCCAATTTAATTTTAACAGAAACGGTTTATTTTAAGAAGAAAATAAAATTAACGAAAATTTCATACTTTCTACCATTTTTTGTATTATGATCAAGAGATTTTTCTACATGTTCGAAACACCATTACGAACAATCAATCAGATGGAATATTTATTACCGATAATAGCATTGAATAACTTTTTTAAATTAAAATCGGCCAAACATTACGGTCTTCCTTCTCGGATTTGATTTACCTGTTTCAGTGTCAAACATATAATGTCAATTTCTAATTTTTTCTATTATGTAACAATCCTTCACCAATTTACAGCTGCGTTTATCGATTCGAGGGAGAACAGGACGAGGTGGTGAAGCTTCGTTTCAACAAGCTCCTGAACGGAAATCGTTCCTGTCGGAGCGTTTCCAGCTTGGACTTCAACCGACTACTCTGCGTCGGTTCAAGCAGTTTCTCAGTTAAGGTAATTCAAGCACGAACGAATTCTAGCCGCAAATCGCTTTCTGGACAAACCAGAAGCAAAGTTCGGAATCAATGTGGATAGATAGGTAGCGGGGGATTGGAATCCATCGAATATACGACCGAATCTTCGTTTTCGCTGCTTTGAATCACGAGATCGATGTTCTTCGTTTGCCGATGTTACGTCGGGTGATGGTCAGACGATAGCGATTAATCCTCTGCATGCGGTTTTGGCTCAAACGTTCTCCTGAACTTCACTGGATCGATAAAATCCGGAAAATCTCTTTCTCTTCTAACCGCAATTTAACGAAAATTACACGATTGAAAATAAATCGACAAGTATTCTCTATTTTCAATCAATTCAACGTCCTTTAACTGGACGACATTTAAAATTAAAAAAAATATATATATTAATTTATACCTTTGAGCGTTAAATCATTTGTTTGCGATAGAAGAAAATTTTGTGAAAAAAATGTTCCTAATTTCATTGAGAAAAGTGTGTCGATGTATGAATACATTTGAGCCTTTCGTTGTTGAGACTGTAGCTCTCTCAATTAATTGGATATCGTGATGAAATTTGTATTTACATCGCGTTAAACAAGGTTTTGAATCGAGTGATTTGAATTTTGTGACAATTGGAATTTTTTTATTTATAACCAAAATCTGATAACAATTTAATGTCACATGTTACGTGTTGGATTTTATAATTCTAATTATTTTATATATTAAAACAGTCCGGTTACAATAGATGATGATTGAAACAGTGAAAAATCGGGAACATCAATGTATTGAAACACGTAAGAAAAATGAAGCGCTGTGTATTACACGTTTAACTCGAATAACGATTAGCTGCGAGTTACACACCGTTGACTCGTCGCTGCTTTCGGATCAATCGAAGATCACACTCGAGAACAGGAAGAAATCAGAGAACGTACCAAAGAAGTCGCTGAGCGCTAAGAATAAAATAATTAATTAGGAGGTCCGGCCATTCGAACTGGCCCACGGTGTAAGACCTATAACTTTGCTGTTCCGAGGGTCGATCGTCGTGGTCAATTCCCGGAGATTAATTGATTAAACAATGAGAGAAGCAGTGCCGAATGCACAGCGCAACAATATAGTGAAAATGATAGCGAGTGATCAACGTGGGGCGCAACGCGTATCGAAGATGCGCTGTGTTCCGCTGGTCAACGTAAAATTGCTGACCCAGCAAATGTACATACCCAGCAGTGATAAGCACTACTGGGTCATACAAGAACAATTTCACGTATGCGCGGTTACAGCGAAAATTTTACAATTAATTGATAATTATTTAATGAAAAAAAAAATTGAAAATTAGTCCGAACGTAACACACGATCTGTCTAATTTCTCGAAATGTTGAAAAATATTGGAAAGTAAATTGATGCGTTGCGTCCCACTGGTCAACATGAAATTGCTGACCCAGCAAAAGGTACATACCCAGCAGTGATAAGCACTACTGGGTCGTACAAGAACAATTTCACGTATGCGCGGTTACAGCGAAAATTTTACAATTAATTTATAACTATTTAATGGAAAAAAAAATGGAATATTAGTCCGAACGTAACACACGATCTCTCTAATTTCTCGAAATGTTGAAAAGTATTGGAAAGTAGATTGATTCCTAATAATCTTTAACCGTAGTACACGAAGCTTTCTCCATGAGGAAAGTAAAACTGATCGATACATCCTTGTTGTGTCTGATACCGCGATTCGCGGTTTAAATCTACCGGGTTGTAAAGCCCGTTGTTCTTGTTTAGTTGACACGCTATAATATTTTTCTACAACACCGCATGTCTCACTCAATATTATGCGGCTATTTAAATGAGAGAAACAATTAAGACTGATTTTAACGAAATGAAATATATATTTTAACACTTTGAAGATAGAAAACAATTTCATGGAACAATGGAAATTAAAGTCACGCTGTGTAATGTATGTTCGATCTGGTCGTGAGATAAGCGACGTGATGACTCGTTAACTTCGGTGCAGTTTTATCGTTAACCGATGATATCTCTTCCCGGTGACTCAAAGTTTCTCCGAACGGAAAATCTTGTCCATGTTCATAGTTTGTTAAACCTTTATTTAATTGGTTAAAAAACTGGAAATTTCGAATGAAAGGATATTTCGTGTCACCAATCACGAAGAAGGATTTTCAAAGCACGAGAGATCACTCAAGAATCCTGTCTACACGTAAAATAGAAAGACGCTTTAAATGTATCTTTGTAGGGGGAAAAAAATATGAAAAAAATAAATAAAACTATTCCATAATTTTTTAAATTAAGTAAAACTGTGTAAAGAAGTTAAAAAACCGTGGATCGAATCTGTACACCAGATGTTAAATCCCTTTCAAGTGGTCGAACGCTAAGAAAGATTTCAGCATGAGTTTGCGTTAAGGGTTGCGTCTCTTTTTTATGGCTCCAGATAAAAGAGAGATAAATCCTCTTCTCTGATAACCTTTTGTAGAACGTTTTGTACAAGTGCTATAAAATGTAAAAATAAATAAGTGAAGAGTAACAGATAGTTCTAAAATATATAGATAATTAATTCATTGTGAATATCTACAGTTAATATTTATTAGCCTTTGCGTCTACCATACGCAACAATTATATTTCATATAGAAAACTGTGTGCGCTGTTGTACAAAAATACAAAGAAAACATTGTTTAATCATTGCACTAAATAAGAAAATAATAAAAACCGCAGATACGTGCGCTTTGAACCACGAATTATTCTCGTTGAACTCTTTCATCAAGATTCTCTCGTTAAAATACGTTTTTTAAAAAGTTCTCGAGTTATAAAAAAATACGCCCTACAACCATCGAAAGGGTTAACGACGCCGCCTTCGTGCGAACTATTGCGACCGGGATCCATGTACTCAATATTCGCAACGTCGACAATGCCCGCAACCCTGTGTGTTGCCACATTAATTACTCACTGCACCGCGATAATTTGTCTGGACGAGCGATTCATTCATCGTATAACGGGAACAGTCTGGTAGGCACAGCCAGCAGTAGCGGTTAAGGCAAAATCGTAGTAGTGCCACAACGGTTCGTGCATTAGCTGATAACTCGATTACGTATAGCTAGCTATACCGCGGCATCAATTATTCAAGACTAGCAGTCAAGTTAATTACTTGATAAAAGTTACTGAGCGCCATCGGAACAGTGGGAAATTTGCTTGATCACTGTTTCCGCGTGAGGTGCCGCTGGTCGTTCTAATTACATCGTAAAAGACGATCGTGTATATTGGCTAAACTTACATTAAACGTATTACCGTGGCAACGTACACACCGTCGTTAACAAGAAATTTCGAAAGCGTATTGCGCTCTGGTACATCGAAGAACCGCGAATATCGAGGAGAGTTATACGATCGATATTACAGTAATTATATAGACACAATCATTAAAAATTTAAACCATGAGTCCATTTTCTGACGTATGAGAAATTATTAAAATGTATTCAAGTTATCTTAATTATAGAAAAGTCGATAAATAATTTATTTTAATTGCTAACTTCGAACCTCTGTAGCTCTAAAATCATTTGAGCTAACGAAGCAACCTTTCGCTTGATATGATTTTCACAAAAATTTATTAATCGGTTCGAATATTATGATAATTTGAATTTTCGAAAGTTTCTCTGTGAAAAAAGTTGCAAATTTTTACCTATCGAGTTAAATAGTTTTACATAAATGCAGAAACGTTTTAGGACGCTTGGTATTTTTAATTCAATCGAAATCGATAAAGTCATTTGAATTTTTACGGTTTTTAAAATTTTTCGAATAATTTACGTCGTCGCACTCTGACTCGCGTAAACTTCTATCGGTTAAACTGAAATTTTTGAATTTGATGAAAATCGAATCAAACATTTGGATTTTATAGAAGTTTGAATTTATTTTCAGTTATAAAGTGTTTCTACTTTTAAAACGTTTGATCGAACAAGCTCAAAACTTAAGAACGAAATTCAAGAATAATTTTTATTAAATTTGACAAAGAACTAATCAAGTGTTTGGATTTGATAGAAATTTAATTTTTTTTACATCCAAATTGTTTCTTCTTCTGAAACGTTTGTTGAATCTCAAGCTCAAAACTTAAGAAGAAAATTCAGGAATATTTTGTATTAAATTTGATGAAAATAGATTGACGCCTTCGAATTTTTACAGAACATTGCATTTTTATATTCACCATTTTGCAAAACTAGGAAAATACAAAACCAATTACCGGATACAATGGACTTGAGCAATTGATCGAAAAATTTTAACACAAGTTAAGCATAAAATTCTCTTCGTGAGCTACAATTTTCATCAAAATATATCGAACGAATAAGAATTTAAAACACCGTGAGTTTTTATGTATTCCTTCACCATTAAAATTTCGTTAAGCTACACAATTCTTCGTAAACATAGATGCAAAGTATAACTTTGCACATTGCTTCCTCATTATTTCGCATTTTTCATAGAGCTTCCTCTGCGAAGTTACGCAAGCAAAAATGATTAACATACTTGCGCATAGCTTTATGATAAACGAAGAAAAAAAAAACGAAAGTAATGTGCAAGATTCTACTTTGCATTCCCGTATTACAGTATTTGCAACAACAACAAAAAATATATGAATTATTGTCACTATGATAATTTGTTTTTTTCCAGTAGCCTCCTTTTGTCAACTTCTTAAATAAATTTCCTCAAAAAGTGCAAATACTCGAAACATTTATTTATCTATTCCAAACGGTAACCAACCATGATAAAATTTTCTATTTAAAAAGTAGAAACATAATTTTAAAAAATAATAATTTCGATATAACCCTTGAGCTTCACTAAATTACTGTCAACATCAATACTTAAAAACAAAAACAACAATTAAGATATTAACTTCTCTCGTAACAAGAAGAAGAAAAAATGAATATACGCGTTGAAGAATTTTCTCTTCACTCCGGAATATCGCGTGATCCTGATACATCAACATCGGTGGCTTTAGCGATGAGGATGGATGCGCTCGATTATTACGTAACACCGGCATCTTCATTAAACGTAGCGATAACTCCAACTCCTACTTCGTGCGCCGGGGGTTCCCCGTTCGCTGATGAACGCAACTAAGTACTCTGAGAGTAGTACGAGAGACCAAGGTGAAAAATCGATACTTCGTGCTTACTCAGAACGCGCTTACAGCTAGTTTCATAAGTACGCTTATTGTTAGTTAAGCACGTACATTGACGTGGTAGCACATAGGTCAATCGAGAACGTTGGATACCTGCGATATCCAATAAGTCCCATAAAATATTCATCCGATAAGTCATTCAAACAAATTACATTGACAATTTTAATAACCAATGTTCCTAGATAATTAATAATTTAACGATATAATATAAAGCGCAAATATAAGATAATTTATTATTAGAATCGTTTATATTCCATCATAATGATAATGTTAACAGTTGTTAAGAAATATTTATTAGATCGTTTGATCATTTTTTTTTTCTATTTATATCTTTGATATCGTGAAAATTTATTTTTAAAACAAAATATCAAGTTACAGAAACAAAGTAGTAATCGATTAGCTTTGTGATTTTTGTTGTTTGGCAATTCATTTGAGTTGTATCAAAACGTAATTTATCATTACTAGTTGAGAGACAAATTATTTCGTACGAAGCATTGATCTCCTGATCGATATATCGATGAATTACAATTTATATTTTTACCTTGCTTAACAATGTTTCTTTAATTAAAAAAGAAAATTATATTTCAAATCATTTTGAAAGTGGGTAATCATCATTTTGAATGACCAACGACGTGTTTGGATGCTAAAAATTTTAAATAACGCATAACTGACCACGTGATGCATAAACTTAAAAAAATTAATGAAATAAAATGTTGTCGGATTTTATTTATTTTTTTTTTTTTATAGTTATTTCAATAATTCTTTATGTAAATAGGTATTGGAATTGCCTTGGACAAACGCATCGCCTGTACAGCGCGATTGTCTGTGCTCAAATCGATCGTTGCCGATAAACATGAAGTCCATGTCGAACGTCGTCGAGGTACACTTCACCGTCAACTGGATGAACTCTCTCGATGATTACAACAATTTATTTTTCGAGGGTGTTTGGGATTTCGTGAAAGCTGTTCCTTGCCTTCAGAAAAGAAGAGTGAGAGGTCCGAGCGGAGAGATCAAATATCAATCGCCAATCACTGATGAGGAAGAGGTCCGTATATATTTATGAATAATAAATTATATTGTATCAAGGAAATTTATTCCAAGAATGTAATGATTATTTAACTGAAATACATTTTTTTTTACGTAATTATTCTGAATTAGATGTAAAAAAAATATTTATTTTATTTCAATTAATTTAACGATGTATGTTTCTTTTTTTAACGGTTCATCATCGAAGTTTTTTTAATGTATTATCATCGAATGATACTTTGTACAAATACAGTTATGTTTTAAAAAATAATATTGGCTCTCTTTTCTTTTTTAGAAAAACTGCGACAACCAACCATGGCTGATAGACCCAGGCCCCGGGCAATATCTTTACGTGAAAATTCCAGGCACGATAGTGTCCAATGATACAAAGTGTTCGACGAGCAATCGAATAGTAGTTCACACAGGTATTGCGATGCACATTGCGGTATGTCCAAGACCAGAGACTGACTCGGGTCATAATGTCGTCGAGGTATTCAGCATAGGTTGGGCCCTCGGTAACAATATAAAGATTCATGCACCGGGGGAAGAACCAGCGAGGACAATCGCTATCGAATTTCTTGTTAACGAGCCCGAATCGTACACCGTAACGTGGCTTGAATTAACAAGGAGGTACGATGAATGAAAGATATTTATTAAAATACATCGATAGGTTATATTTTACTCTGATTTAAATGGTAACACCGCTTTTTAAATATACTCTATATTTAAGCTGTAAAAGTTCTATAGAAAAGCTGTAAAAGTTGAAACGTTGAATATTCCTTCAGAATGAATACTCGATTTTTAATTCTTTTTAAAAATTATTGATCATTACAAGGTAAATAAACGTCAACAGCGCGGTGTTTGACGAATAAATAAAACTAAACAAATTTTTGTTTCGACCAATTAGTTGCTGTACGTGAAGAAATTTAAGATTTTTTTAAATCGTTGATAACTGTTCATTGATTAACTTGTTCTCCGTAGATCTACAGAATCTACAGAAGTAAATATTAATTCTTTTTTTTTTTTTTTTTAATTAAAGACCACCTGTTGGGACGTCAGCTGCGGGTCTCCAGATGCAACGCGATTGCGAGCAACGCTGTCCCGAATTGGACGCCTGCATAAACGCATCCCTGTGGTGCGACGGGGTGTCCCACTGTCCTTCCGGTTACGACGAAGCTCTCACTCACTGCTCCATAATTCTACGACTACCACCTCTTCATCTGGGTCTCGCTGTCTTTGTAATCGTTGCGATAATATCTCTAATGTGCTTTGTCCTTTGGCGAATCTTTCGTCAACGAACGAATCGCTCGATCTCTCAGCATCGGCTGAAGAGTATCTCGTCGGAAACTGCAATAATAGACGGCAAGGAAGTAATATGCTGACAAAACGACAGTTCTGTGCGATACGTCGAAGTGGATCGAGTCACCACCGTGTGACGGTCATCGCCGCTGGTCAAGGTTCAAGAATTCTACGTGCGACTCGTTTGTTACGTTGCTGATGATGCTGCCCAAATATCCTTCGCTAAATCACTGCCGCATTATTACTGCCCGTGCAACTTATTTTCGGGTGATCAGCGTGAAACTTGAACCACCTCCATGTAACGCGCAGAACTGTATTTACCTATTCTAACTATAGATTATTCGTTTCGATGAATTATACGATAAGAAACTTTTTCAATAAGAGTATTCGGGTTTTACCGAAAGTCGCAACAGTTCTGCTTGCTCATTTCCGCAAGTACGCGAAGCAATATTTCAAATCCGAATTTGATAATTTTTTTTACTTCAGTCTATGTTACATACCGATTTGTACAATTTTTTTAAAGAGTAGGCTCACATCGTGTAACCCAAAAACCGACAGCCCGCGATCGTAAAAACCAAATTCTTTTACGAAACAAAGTGCTTTTCCGGCTGAACGATGGATGCGAGTGAGCTAGCGCCACTGGCGATCTATGTGAAGCGAGAAAAACCGACAAAAATATATAGCACATCGCGTTAAATGACTTTTTTTCTTTGTGCTAATGACATTTTATAACATTTTTAAGTAAATTATCTTAATTGTTGAAATATTTTTCAATCATAATTCTTCGTCTCGTATGCTCATTCCATTTTTCTTTTTATTCTGACCACTCGCGTCTCTTCCTTTCCGCATATTTCTCGATCGTATTACGTATCTCTGTCGTTGATTCGTCATTTTTCTTTTTTATCGATTTATATCTTTCCTCGTTATATCGTTAATTGTTTCTCCGCGTTACTTCTGAGTTCTTATGATTCCACTCGGCTCTTACGTACACTGAAACATCGTTGTTCGTTTTATTTAATATTTTGATTGCCGATAGTCTTGAGGAAACAGCATTTCGACGATCTCGCGACGATTAAATCGGAAGCGCACGATCAAAGGTAGAAAGGAGAGCAGAACTGTCGAAGAGAGTCAAAATGGCTCGTTCGATTGTGACCAATTCGGCTGGTAGTCCAACAACGAGGTTGCTCGATGTCTCTCGATGCGCTACGAAATCGATAAACATTTTTATCATTGGCGTAGAATGCTTCCTTCGTGTGACACGATTAGTCGTTATTTACTTTTTTCTATTGTTCCAATTGATATCGAACAACCGAACACGAATTTCATTCCAACGTATAGTAACGTAGCACAGAGTATATAAACGGTTTTTCACTTTTACTACTGAAAATTGGGGAGAAAACAAAAGTAATACAATATCGCGTCGCAACTTACGGTGCACAGTTAGAATTTTCACGTAAAATAAAATGCGCAATCACAGAAAGCCACTGCGTGTATAGATTTATTTGAAAAAGAAAAAAAAAAATCTTGCTGAAACTGCTTTAACGAGGACAATAATTTTATAGATCCACATGTCGCAAGCAAACAAATATAATAAAAGAAGCGCATCGAGTAACTCGCAGATATAATAACGAGAGCTCATCGAGTAACACGCGAGAAGGACTTTCAGTAAAAATTCATTGAAATTAGAAGAAAAACTCAAGAAGAATGCCATTCGATTTGCGTAATTGTTAAGATTTTGAGTGAATGAAAAAGGACTCGTCGATTTGCAAACTCGCGAAATTGGTTGTCATTGGAAAGATAAAAGATAAAAAAAATTTTAGTAAGGAAGAAGGTGAGATTGAAGCAACTCGTCTCCTCAGCGTTAAACGAGTTACAAACGTTATTCAACGATACTTGGAGCGAGAGAGATGCGTTTGATTATAATTCGTACTAGATAATGACCAAGTTAACAATGTTAATAATAATGTTAATGAAGGAGCCACGATGACGGATGGGACAGAGAAAATCGCCTGTGTCAAATGGGTGCAAACTTTAACGAAGACGTAGAGTAGTATGTGCCGGGAATCATGTGATATAACGCTGTTTTTCTCGGAGCTGTGCTTCGAATTGTTAAGCCGGGATTGACTTGAGCGCCATACGCATACACGATCGATCCTACACACGTAGAGATATCTCACATTATTACAGGGTGTATCGAATCCTCATAAATATCAAGCAATATCAAGTAATTTTACATAATATATTGTTCAACATTTATTTTAAATACACTGAAAAGTTGTTTTTTGACGAAAAGAAGATAATATTTCGTTCAGCACTCTTGAATATTATTGAAAATAATTTACCGTTACTTCTCACTGTAAGAGTGGTTATGACAACATTAACAACATTTTAATCGTTTGTGAGTCAACTAAACTGCCAATAGACTGTACGTTGCTGAGGTATTACATAAATTTAATTACTAGGTCTGTTTGTTTCCGAGAAACAACGGTGAATTTATTTTCAATTGTACTCGAAGATAATAAAGAAGAAATAATTTTTATTGTCCTAAAGCAATTGTATATTTAATTTTTTTAAAATTACTTTGGTATCGCTCGACTTTACGGATGACTAAACAATTAATTTGTCATTTTACAATATTAACTTATTCATTAAACAAGCAAATTAACTTTTGCATTTCGAAATTATTTAAATAATTCGAAAAAACGTTGATATCAATTTTTTAAATTTATTTCGGAAAGCAGTATTTAATTTTTAAGCTATATTGTTTATTTACAGTAATCACTGCTTACGAAAAATAGTTTTTGAAGTGGAAAGATAAATTATTAAACCTAAATGACATTTTTCTCTTCTAATACAACTCTATTTATTTCACTTTTTATTTCAATTATGACAATTGGTACACCCTGTCAATACAACTATCTCGTTGTAGCCTTTGTCATTGGTCCGTTGACGCTCTCTCATCCCGGCCTGTAAAACCTTGTTCATATTTGTAAATAGTTGAATACATTTTATTTATATCCGTAAAGTTGATTGCTGGCCTTCGGGAGCAACACGAGATAATCCAAATAATATAAATTAAGTATACTCGTCTAGAATCAACGTTGATTTTTGATATGTAGATTTCATCGATCGCAAACTGTAGTCTTACGTATAACTCTGATTGTTCGACGATTAGGAAAAGTTGTACTAGAATCGATTCGCGGATTATCTCTGCTGACGAAAGCCGGTGAAGCACTGCTTACTACTAGTCGTTAAGTAATAAATAAATAAATAATAAATAAATAAATAAATAAATAAATAAATAAAGAAATAAGTAAATAAATAAATAAAGACTTCCAGTGATTTATTGGGAAGCCTATATACTTCAGTTCGAAGACACACAATAATAAATAATAACTTTAAAAAATATTTATTGATAAGAATAGATGAAAAACGATTTAACGTGTTTTACGCGCTCTCAGATAGCCGACCGTTATTCTTGTCGTGGACAGTGCAAACCGTCGAACAAAAAAAAAAGAAAAAGAAAATACAAAGAAGCAATTTATAAATTTGAATCGAAGAGTGACATTTTGGGGAATACATTATTCAAAAAATACTCACGTGTTAGTAAGATTTGATTGAATAATTCACAAATTTAAAGCTTGCGTGATTTTATTTTCTTTTTTATCATTCTTTAAAGCATAGATGACTTTTATTTTCTTTCGTATTCGTAATATACGTAAGACCAAGTGGAATACAGTGAAATAGTATCTCGAGACAACGAGCTAATTTTATAATTTTCTTAATATAAAAAGAAATGTAAAAAATCGATTTCTCCTGACTACTGCGGTGTGTTCAATTGCTACTTTTTATTATTCAATATATACAAATTATCAATATGAATCAATAATTTACGGGTACGAATATTTTGGATTGAAAAAAAAAAAACAAAGAATTTTATGATTAAAAAAATGAAATTTTAATTGATTCTTACAGGTTGCAGATTGCAAGATCTTAGTTGTTGTCATTCAATGCTGATCTTTGATAATAACAAATACAGAGTCTTTGTAATTCCAGAAATTCTTGTTTTTCCGAATTATCAGGTTTTTTTTTTTTTTTAATGAATAGTTAAACCTTCGTTCAAAATGTTAAAATTTAATCGTCAAAGTGATATTTTCTTCATATTTCAATTGAAATATTATTTATTTATTTATGCATGTTGTTGTTGTTGTTGTTGTTATTATTATATTTTTAGTTAAGGCTTAAAATCCTACCGAATGCTATTGAACCCTAACAAATAATGTTTTTATCGTATTTTCCGTGCTTCGTGATATTTTTCTTTCACATTTGTGCGAAGCAGCAAGACGAATCAGCGCGCAGCAACTCGATTCAAAAAATATATCTATAAGTAAAGGTTATTATATTTTTTTTCTACAAAACCAAAATGCTCCAACGATGAATCTCAATGAATCTTTCACGAATTTTCATTTCTTTCACCACATGCGTTTTAAATAATGGCAAACATAAGACGTCGATCAGAATTTAAGCCGATTCCAAGTTATACGAAGGCTCGCGTATTGTTCCATTGATTAACAACGATAGACTCAAATGAACTTACAGGGAACATCGATTACGCACGACATTAAAATTGAACTTCGGCAACAAGAATCAATCGAAAGATAAAGAGCGTGAATGAGTGAGTGAGTGAGTGCGTATGTGAGTCAGTCAGTCAGTCAGTGAGTCGATGAGTGAGTGAGTCACTCAGTGAATCAGTAAGTGAATCAATAAGTGTATAAGTAAGTGAATGAGCGAGAGAGAAAGAGAGAGAGAGAGAGAGAGAGAGAGAGAGAGAGAGAGAGAGAGAGAGAGAGAGAGAGAGAGAGAGAGAGAGAGAGAGAGAGAGAGAGAGAGAGAGAGAGAGAGAGAGAGAAGTTCTGAATGAACATATGCCCACAAAGGCTCAATTGTAAATATAGTATCGTGTGTATGAATTAAAAATACTAATATAAATAAAAATAGAACACTATGTAAGCTACTGATATTATATATATGCATAGACAATTAGCTGCTACTATTATGATGTAAACCATATCTATGATTCGTTAAGGTTTCTCGAAACCAAAAAAAAAAAACGAAATGAAATATTTCCGATGTGTGAGTTGAAAGATTTTTAGTCGATAAGAGAAACGATAGTTTGATTTATATGTCATCTTGCCTGATGAATTATTATGTGCGTCAATTTTGTGTAAATCGAGTGACACACGATTTAACAAACAAAGAAAAAATTAATAACACAATAGATTGACTCGTGAGTCAAGAAAGTGACTCGAGGCGTAAAAAAAAAAAATTCCATAAATTGTATAATTAAAGAAATTGAATTGAATTAAACTTGCGTCAAGTTACATTTAAGAGAGTTTAGAACTTAATGACTGACTCGTTGCTCGGTGAACGTTCGTTTCTCTTTGTGAATTTTGCGTGGTCCCCAAAAAATTCGCAAAAAGACAAAACAAAAAAATTCTGCTCGATATTACCGAGCCCGCCCATTGCACTGATAACTTTTTTTCTTTTTCGAATACTTAAGGTACACAAAGAAAGGAAATTTTAATGCATAAATGGTTCTGTCAGATTTAATATACGAGTATGAATTAATGTTAAATAAATTCAATACTTAAGGGGACGTAGGGAAGGGGAAATATCCACTTATTTCAATGAAAAAAAAACTTTTTATATTTTTTTTAACGGCTAAACAAAATTTTATCAATAATTCCACAGAATCGATCGTTCGTAACGTTGTTCCGATAATGTAGAAAAAAATTATCGGATCAAAATAACAAAAAATATGGAAATTAATATTAAAAAAATGGATCCTTTCGCTATCTTTTATATTTGAATCTGAGGATTTTTTTACATGATCGAAAAACTGTTGGGAGCAATCGATCTCACGAGGTTTTTTTGGAAAGATTTTTGTACCGAAAATTAAAAAAAAAAATAAAACATTTTTGTTACATAATCTTGTGTTATTTTTATCTCTTTTCAAACAAGCAATTCGCTTGTACTCTGTTATCGGATTTATAAGTAATTGTCAATTTCGATTAACAATGGGACTGGCTCTTAAGAAACACGAACCATATCTTCGTTTGTATCATTCCGTATTATCGTTTCATTATCCACACGATTGTATAATTGTTTTATAAAAAAAAATGATTTTTTTCGACGAGCACTTTGTAGCAAAATGTTAAGTACCAGTCGTTGTAATTTAATTGATTAATCATTGTTGATAGAAAAGATTTTTTTATCAAAATGAGATACAAGGATATATGATTGACGGAGGTCAAAAGATACTCTGGACAATAAAATTGCTATAAACAGGACATTACACACGCACGGTATAAACTCGAATTGAAAGACACAAGAAACGCACACAAAATTGGCAATGCGATGTACGTGTGAATAGCGTTCGAAGCTATATACCAACAGTGAGTAAAGTTTCCTGTCAATACGTTTTACGAAATAAAACAAAAAGTTTATTTAACGAATAAAAATTAATGATAATAGGGAGGGCGGGGATGTAAGCTTCTACCAACCTGTAGAATTGAACGGTCAGACGATTCGTGTTGCTCCGTTTGCGCATTTCGAAGATAACGATAATACGATTGTACCTTAGAGGAAACACACACACACACTACAATCACAGCCAGTTGTTGTACTTAAACAAAAAACATTTTTTGTTATTTTAAGCAAGAAAACAAGAAGACACAAAACGATCAGCAGAACATGCTCATACTATACGCTCATAGTTACTAATTACACAATTACTAATTAACTGATTCGAATATCAAGTATGTGACATTTTTAATGAATTATTTTAAAGACCGGTTGTCTTGTTTATCTTAAACCTGCTGCGATGTTATCCATCCCGTAACGTTAGTCCGATAAACATGTGTGTGTCGGAATAAAAAGGAAGAGAAGAAGAAAAGAAGAAACTAGAAAATTCGTCAGATTCAATCGTCCAATTAAGACGAAGCGAAAGGCTCACTCAACTTTGTACCGCGTGATGCTGTGTGTGCTCTCTCTCTCTCTTGTACTTACGTGATCTGTATGGTGCTTCATCATTTTCATTACCATCTTTGACACAGTCAATCTCTATGATTAAATATCTTGCTTAATTTTGCCTTACTCATAGAGTAAGCTTCGGTCAAAGGTTGACAATAATGAGGAAGCAACGACCAAAGTTCTATATTTAATCTTTGTCAGCAAAAACAAAATGTCGAAATTTAATCGTTGATTTATTTCTTTTAAAATGAATTTGTCCATTTTTTTCAGAATGTATATAATATTTCAAAGAATTTTCTTATGATTTGGAAATTGTTTTTCGTTTAATTTTAAGAATTTACTCAAGAGTCGTAACTTTTGGACATGTTTTCGCGGAACGGTTTCATATTACTAATGAGAATTTTTGGGATCCATTTAACAAACAATTTTATTATAACAATACATTTAAAAAAAGGTCAAATACAATAGTTTTAAATAAATTAAAATATTAACTTCATTTATAAGAATCACAAATCACAAAAATTCACAGCTCTTGCCTTTTTCCTGATTCGTTCACGCTGTTTTCTAACGCATTCAAAGCGGCGTGCAACTTCTAACTGTTTTTCTCGCGCCCACAGTTTCGCGTACTTTGCTTGATTTTTCTTCAATCGTATGTGCGCTTTAGACATCACAATGTCCAATCCTGAAAATAAGACAACGAATGTAAGTACATGAATAATATAATTACATATTTTTATTGGCCGTCCCTTTGTTCCGAATTTATTATTTCGCAGACGTATGCGTCACGTTTTTCCCACGTTAATAAAAATGTTAATTGAAAAAATAATTTTTTAAAGTAGGTGAATCCGTTTTATTTTCCACACTACGTGATATTAAAATAATATCTCGAAGCGCTAAGTCCACCTCGTGAGTGCCTTAAGGGGGGAAAAGGGTCTGAAATACAAAAAAAACATATTTTTGTGATTTTTTTTCAAAGTAGTTTTTTGATTGCACCTTTACCAAAAATTCAAAAATGAATATTTTGTTAATTCCTTCGTTCAAATCCAAGATAAACTTATGTACTAAAGAAATCTTTTTGGTTTTTTTAATTTCAGATGAAGCAATCATGAGTTATCCTGACTACCGCATGGAAACTTTTTTTTGAGGTGACTCGGTTCTCACTACTACCACTGGCTTATTTTTCAATATTTTTAAATGAAAATTTAGCATAATATTCTTAAAATAATGCTTAATAATGTAAAAAAAAAATTTAATATTAATGAATAAGGTACTGTGAAAAAAAATCACAAAAATATGCTTTTTTTTTGTATTTTAGACCCTTTTCCCTCCTTAAACAATGTCCCTCAGGGACTTTGTACATCTTGTTTAACTTTTGATAGAATATTGTCTTTTTTAAATTTCTTCTATTATTTTCTTCATTCCTATTAACCAATAATAAATGCAAAACCTAAAGTTTTTATCCGAAATATGTTTATAAACAACTTTGCACATTATTTAGTTATTTATTTGTCCAAAAAATAAGAAATTATCGTCTTTGGTCGAATTATATATCTTTTTGTGGAACCCTGTCAAAGGTTGACCTTTCAATGTTTACAATATTCCAACTTCACGGTTCTAGCACAACAACGCGTTGCTTTCGTTCTACACAACGCAATCTCGTGCCAGTGCGATCGTATACGACTTTACTTACGAAAGGCTTTAGTTTGAATTTATTCGCGAAAGTAATATTTCATTGCATTTAATTTATCACTTTAAAAAACTATACGCACCATTTTCGTCCATGTGATTTGATTCGTCGGTGGAATCCATCCCAGGAATATGAAAGACCATTCTAGAGATGAGTTTCGCCCTGACATCAGCCGTTCTGCCATCCTTTACTTGGCTGTTGTCTTGTATTTTATTCCTAAGATTATAGAAAAAAACTTCTTTAAATATATTCAATTGAATTCTAATTGATTTCCATGAGCATTATTTTGATAAATGGTAAATTTATGTGCTATCGTACTTACAATAAATAATGGTATCGATTGAAACAATCGACCGGCTCGCGTCTGACAATCGATGAAATTTTATGCCAGTTCCCAGGCATTAACATCGCAAATCGTAACAGTTTTTGATCGTCCTTCGTCGTCCATTCACACTTATTGATACTTCGATGAAGCCCGACTTTGACACGATTTTTACATTGTTCGACTGATTTCTCGGGCAACAACGGGAGTATCCGTTCCGACTTATTTTTTCCGTATTTTCGGATACCAACTCGAAGGATAGTGTCCTGGGTTTTATTCCATATGACACCGTTTATCATTAAACGCGGCATTTTTATACACTTTTCACTTTTAATCTCACAGTTTTTAAATTGAGGTGAAATTAATAAAATCCCTTTTGACGAAACAGATATTTAACACGTACTAAGATCGAAGGAAATACCAATAACGTTCGATCACCGAAAACTTTTGGCAACTGTGCGGTAAACTGTCAGGTACTTCTATATATACTCGGATCGGTCAACCCTGTCGGCAGGTATCAGAGGGTGGGGGTCAATCAGGGCCTCAAGGGTTGACCATGATTCTAGAATTTTGACCAATTAAAAATTTCGATGAAATAACAAAAGTTTAATAAATTAAGTTTATTGATAAAAAAAATAGTCAAATAATAAATAATTATTCGCATATTATAGCCAGAAAGTTTGTTTATCATTGCGCTTAGAAATTCTCTCGACTTGTGAAACAATGTTACGTTAACATATTTTCTAAATTAAAAACATGAAAGTAAAAAAAAATGTATAAAATACGCTTTTATTTAAATCACTTAGAATAATAAATAAACAAAAAAATATAAATAATTTATCGAATGATAAAAGCGTTATGTTGTAAATAATAGCAGAATTGTTGGAAGTAAAAAAAGTGATTTTTCTTAGTTGTTAATTTTTTAATGGAATGGTTTCATTGAAAACGTATAATGATAACTAAAAAGTGAAAAATATATTTTTTAAAATAAATTACGCTTTTATTTAAACCGCATAAAGTAACTAATGAACTAAAAAAATAATAATAATTTATAGAATTTAATGAAAACAAGAGATTAAACAATTATCTTTATATAATTTATTTACAATTTGATATCACGAATAATAAAAGTAGCGTAGGGCGCTTAAATAACGAAATTTAATAATTGAACTGCATTGTGAAAAGTACTTAGACTTTTAAATATATTTATAAATTTCGTGCAAACTTCTCCTATTTTTCTGAATATAATCATTTAATATAAGAATTTAATATATTTGTAATAAAAACTCCAGCATAAATCTGTACATTTACCATGATAATCTAAAAAAAAAATTAACCTTTTTTGACGCGAACCCTTAAAATTTCTTGGATACTTTTCATAGTAAACACTCACCCAAATTCGATTCTCTCGAAAAGTTTTTAAATCAACCGAATGTAAACAATCTAATACTTTTGATTGGTCAATATTGATGAAATAACTTTGGAAACGTTCAGAGTACATCAAATCAATTGTTAAATATAAATGCAATAAGTTATTGTTTGTTTATTATTATCAAGGGCGTCCCACGATTCTATTATTCGTGATATTAAACTGTAGATAAATTATGTAAAGATAATTTATTTATTCAATCCCTCGTTTTCGTTAAACTGTATGATATATTATTTGTAGCTTTTTAGTTCATTAATTATTTTATAAATTTCAAACAAAAGCGTATTTTATAAGAAAAATTATGTTTAGTTTATATTAATCTCTATATTTCCGTTGACCTTATCGACTCTTACTTTTCCTTGACGTGACCGAACCTGTATAAGACGAAAGCATTAAATCTTTAAATTTCTTTGATTCGTATCAGTCAACTGCCTGTGCATTAAGTACTTGAGAATAATAGGTAGCAACGTGTACATATTTATTCTGAAAATAACTCCTTTCTTAAAATTTATAGTTGCGTTGAAAATGTTTCAATGGTCAATCCACGTTGGTGGTTGCCGTTGTATGTTATTTTGTCTGACGCTTGTATTATACATCGTTCTAATCGTTTGAGTCAGGCATCACCAGTTTCGTGACAATAATTCTCAAACCTTCAGAGGAAACATTGAGTACCAACTCAATGTTCTTTCCAAAGAAAGAGGGTCGTCTTAGTTTATTTGGAAGAATAATGCACATTCATTTTCTACATTGAAATAAAATATATTTTCATGTTGCTGTCTAAGTAATTAAGGATCTTACGAAGTATATTATGACG
This sequence comes from Cylloceria caligata, assembly GCA_963942595.1. Taxonomy (NCBI): domain Eukaryota; kingdom Metazoa; phylum Arthropoda; class Insecta; order Hymenoptera; family Ichneumonidae; genus Cylloceria; species Cylloceria caligata. The sequence continues at coordinate 1,317,874 of OZ012708.1, read as the reverse complement.
CCTTTCAGCTCGTTATCTGGTCAGCTCGACAATATCGGGATGACGCGCCAGTGCGTCGCCCGTACCTGAAGGACTAAGGGTCGTACCTGCAGCGTTTACAGTTACGATGGTCATATTAACTGCTCAAGAGAAAGAAAAAGTGATAAATACATGGAAAATGTATTTAATCCATTGCCATTGATGAATATACCGAAATGCTAAAAGTCTTTAATGACTGGAGACCTGTACACAATCCATTGAGCTACCGATGATCAAGCTGTGTTTCTAGAACCATCAATACATTTTATTAACGATATTTTAACAAAGGTCATTTAATTATTTGTACACCGTTCGTTCCATTCCATTGCACGCCGCTTTGCGTACGTTCGAAAACAGCGCGAACGTATCACAGAGAAGGCAAGAGCTGTGAATGTTTTTGTTTGTGATTATTCGTACTTGAAATGTAAATAAATATCTTAGGAATTATATTTTTGACGACGTATATCGATTAATGTTTCAATTTCAACGATGCTACTTGAAACTTTTCTATTTTTAAGATAATAAATATTATAATAAAGAGGTATTATTATTATATTTGCATTTTTTATTTTATTGTCGATTTCCATATCTGACATTCTATGTCAGATACGGAAACTGTGGGCGCGAGAAAAACAGTTAGAAGTTGCACGCCGCTTTGAATGCGTTAGAAAACAGCGTGAACGAATCAGGAAAAAGGCAAGAGCTGTGAATGTTTGTGGTTTGTGATTCTTATAAATTAAATTAATATTTCTATTTATTTTTTGTTAAATTATTGTATTTGACCTTTTTTAAATATTGTTATAATAAAACTGTTTGTTAAATGGATCCCAAAAATTCTCATTAGTAATATGAAACCTTTCCGCGAAAACATGTCCAAAAGTTACGACTTTTGAATAAATTCTTAAAATTAAAAGAAAATCCATTTCCAAATCATAAGAAAATTCTTTGAAATATTATATACATTCTGAAAAAAATCGACAAATTCATTTTAAAATAAATAAATCAACGATTCAATTTCAACATTTTGTTTTTGTTGACAAGGATTAAATGTAGAACTTTGCACGTTGCTTCCTCATTATTATCAACCTTTGACCGAAGCTTACTCTATGAGTAAGGCAAAATTAAGCAAGATATTTTCTCATACAGATTAACTGTGTCAAAGATGGTAATGAGAATGATAAAGCAACGGGCAAGACTCTCCTTTCCATTCCTATTTTCTTTACGAAATGCGCAAAGCACGAGGGACTTACAAATTTCTAAAAGTTGTTTCTAAAAGTTCTCTTCTGAAATAATTTTCAAAAAAAATTCATAAAGTTCCATTCATACATATATTTCGAGATTCGTATAGATTTTTAAGCGTACAGACAAAATCAATAGCGCACTATTCAATTCGATCAATCGTGACCCCACTAATCTGTGCTCCATCAGTTACAACAAGTATTAACATCGAGATAATATTATCTACGGAATAGTCCGGTTACTTGGTTCGTCGACGGATGCCGTGAACGTGATGAAATTTGAGAATTTCGAGAATCATTTGGTACATATTTTAACACTGATACCAAAGAGGCCATACGTTCTCACTTTATATAATGAAAGACCGGTACGCCGGTTCCTTAACGGTCCGATTACCAATCTCTCTACAATAACATCGTCAAGCAAAAGAGAGCTTCAATCATCATTATCATACAACAAATAACCTTCGGACGCTACTCGACCTGTACTCCCTGTAATCAACAAATTCTTCAAGCATTCGAGTATCATCTCGGCGATCCTCGGTAAATAATCGTTTACGTGTTCGCAAGATATACATAGTACACGTTTTTATTTATTTATTTTTTTTATAATTCGATCTCAAATCGAGCGACAGTTGCTAGGAAAGGATAGCGAATTAAATATACTTTCAAAGCTGGCAAAATTGATGAAACGAAAGATTCTTATGGCTCTTTGGAATCCGAATAACGTTCGTAGCATTTACTTTTCTTTGTTTTTTCCAATTGCCGCGAGTCTCTTCAATCGTCGCGTATCCATTCCATCGAGACGGAAGTGTTGTACGTGAGTGTATTACGCCGATTTCCGTTCCCCGCTGACCGTAGCTGTCCTTGAGTATCTACTTTTTCTTTTAAAAATTAGTATATACCTTCCTGATGGCAAAACTTATGTATTATTTTCATTATCAAAGTGGATAATCTTTAAATTGATTTTACATTCTCTTTGTTATCATTCTTTGATAGTTTTATTTTTAAACCGAATTTTTTGTTCGTAAGTTTGAGCTATTTTTACTTGAAAAGGAAAAAAAATCAGCGTTGCATCCTTTTTCTAAAACATAAATAAAATAGAGAAGTAGAAACACGATAGAAGAGAAAAAAAACAACTTTCAAAAATTTACATCGTACTAACTGATAGTCGTGAGGAATGTAGGACCTTTCTTATGTAAAACTAGCGTAAAAGATATTAAGTAAGTTTGTTACGTTGTTGTTTACGTTAATTACGTTCTCTAGCGTTGTAATGAAAATAAAGCTTGAATCATCAGTACAGCAAAAAATAAGATTTAAAAGAAAAGGCAGATACCAGATTGTCAGCGATCGGTTTTTAAAGGTTTTCAGATGTATTTTCGGTAGGCAATTCGCTCACACGTTTAGTGTTTCGTCTCACTCGTTTTGTTGTTGTTATTGTTGTTTCTTCGTAGCTAATTTCATATGTCGGTATTGAACGTATACAAGGTGTACTCTCGTTAACGAGTAACACATTTCCAGAGTATATTTTGGATCTAGCATCGAGTCTCGTAGAGACCGCTGCGACCGATGTATCTGACCCACTTGATGACATCGTGATCGGAATAATTGAGCTTCGACTCGAATACCTTCAAGTAACGAACTTTGAAGCCAGACGGCGCAAATGGCACCTCAAAGTTCATGGATATCGGTGGTCTCGTCCATTTCTTTTTTGTGTCCGTCTCGAGCAAATCGATTTCCGCCGAAAGCTGAGTCTCCTTCATCCCTGCCATGCGCTTTATTTTCCATACTATAGCGTTTTCCGATGCCTTGTACTTCGCTTTGCCTTTAAGGCAGATCAACTGGACGCCCGCGGTATTCAGCGGAGTCGGTACACGCACTTCGATCTTTTGGCCCAGTAACGATGGCTTGAAATTTGATTTCAATACTACTTTCACTTCCATCTTGGTCCGTCCGACCTCACGGACGAGAGGTAATACGCGGAACGGCAATGATATATCTTTCGTTGTACGGTATCTGCAAAATAAATTTTCAAATGATTTAGAAAATTGTTCGATCGGTACGTGCCGGCTCGACTGCCTAAAGTAATATCCAATCGTTACTCACCTCATTAGCTCGAATTCACCGTCAGGTGGTATAAAACTAATGGAATGTTCGGTCTCAAATTTCGAAAGTTTAACGCACTGATGGAATTGACAATCATCGATAACGACGACCGGCTTTCCCGAACGGGCACCCGTAGGATCGTCTCCTCCGCCTCCCAGAGTCCCGGTGCCTCCTTTTGTACCTCTGGCGTCCATCACTATTTTATCGTTTATTCCGAATTTACATTCTGGCATGCCGGACAAGTAGGACTTCATCACCACCTGGATTGCAAAAAAAAAAAAAAACAACAACAAATAATCAAGTAATTAACAATATTAACATTCAGAAAGGGATTCACGGATTTCAGTACAAAAAAGTTAACAAACTTTTTTTAATAGATTAAGCGAAATTAAATTTTTAGTCCCATACGATAGGTTGTTCGTATCGATGTTCTGATCATGTGAAGAAATCCTCAGATTGTTATATAAAAAATTGTACGATTAAAACTTTTTAAAATAAAAAATAATATTGTCAAACAGGGAACTCCTACCATTGTGTTATTTCCATCTGGAGATTTTTTCACATTATCAGAATACCGTTACAATCAATCAATCAATCAATCAATCAATCAATCAATCAATCAATCGATGAATCCCTTAGAATTTTTTGTATGATTTTTTTATTGATAAAAAAAACGTTTTTTCACGAAAATCGGTAAAACTCTATTTAATTTTTAATAGATTTTTCTATTAGTCAACTTCAGAGCACTCCAACAACTTTGAATTAAACTTTCTCGTGATGAAAGAAATCTCGGGAGTAACTCCACTCCGGAGTACTTAAAAAATCGATTTTCCGAAGAATTAAAAAATCGCTGATGAGTTTTATACCTTTCCGGCGACGTGTGCGCTTAAAACATGTCCCTGAGCACTCATTAACAAGTTAACGAATTCGAGAACGTCGAGGAAAAGCTCGTTACGGCGGTATTTGATTCCTTCCCTTCTCCAACCAATTTGGCCAGTGACTTGTGATGTTATCTGCGCCTGCTCTTCCTTGGTTGCGGATTTTACTCCTTGCTGAGTGATGAAAGTCTTTAGTACTCCTGTGTCGCAGTTTTGGGGATATCCAAAGTCCAGAATTTCTGTAAAATGCGATATAGCAATATTATCTATAACCGTAAGAATATTTGAAATGTTGAGATGATTGGAAATGCGAGCAATAGATTGGCAGAAGGGGAAAAGAAAGAAAACGGAAGACTAGAAGTTATTACTATGAAACAGTGAAAATTAAGAAAGATTATACATGAAATAATTATATGGAACAGATGTGAGTGAAGCAGCGAGATCATAAGGGAAGGAGAGAGGCTGACTATCGATTTTTATCTTATAAACTTGTTGCATTTAATTTTTTTGAAAAATTGCAGAAGTCGTTTCATTTTTTTAACATTACTTTATACTTAAAAAAAAATGGAACTCCTAGTTGCAAATCTACAAGTTATAGATTGAAAAGTATCAATTATTTATATCCATTGAGTAAAACAATAAATTGCAATATAGTTTGTAAAGGAAAACAAAAACTAAATAATATAATTATTTTTTTAAAAAGAAAAAGAACAAAGTGTATTTCGTTGTTAAGATATTTACTGTTTGATTGCAGCGATTAAAGAATAAATTACCGTCGAGCAGTTCGTAAATGAGAACAAAGTTGTTCTTGATATTCTCCTCCGAAATTTTTCCAAAGTACGACTGCATGACGTCGATGATTTTAAGCAGGAACTCGAAGACCATAGCGGCGTTAACATTTTGCTTGGTTACCGCGGCGAGCCAAATATTTGCTCTCTTGATGTGGAAGAACGACGTCCTAGCTATGTTGGTCACAGGCGAACGTACTTGCTGACGAGCGTGAATGACATTGACACGAAAAGCGTCCACCGCGTTTCTACCGATGTCATCTCTATACACCCGGGAGATCAAAACCTCTCCCTTGTGATTGTAGACAAAGAGACCCCCGATCATGGCGACGGAGGATTTTTGGTGTTTATTTTTCTACTCTGTACCTGATAAATAATATTTTTAATTAAACATTTTATTAACAATTCTGTCATGTGTAGAAATAATTGAATACTTATTATTTAATTATTTATTTAGTCATTTATTGATTTATTAATACGGTAAAACTTTTTATAAGATCAAATTAAAATCACAGTGATTCATGAGTATAATATTAATTAATAACGCCAGGTTAAAAAGAAATATAAAAGAATTAAATGCTCCTTAAGACGTTACGCCGTTTTGCCGGTCGAGATGTTACCGATATTCTTATTTACACCAAAGGAGTCATTTACCGTTTTCCTTTAAATTTCTACAGTAGCTCTTTAAAAGAAATATATCACAGATGCGGGACTCTTCTACCGATCTACACGAAATTAAATCTCTAGGATCCCTAAATGGTACTTCGTCGCTGTAGAAAATTTCAGTTCAATTGAACTTCAAATTGACCTTCAGTTAGAGCAAAAACGTTTATTTTTCGAAAAATAAAATATTCCATAATATCTGAAACTCTTTTCCGATTAAAGCCAAATTCAATACCAAATATCCTCGAAAGTTACTTTATTTATAAAGACCGATTTAGTGCGATTGCTAAAAGTTTCCAGAAATTCTGGAGTGCGCATACTTTTTTTTTAATATTCAAAATTACATAAAATCTCTGAATAATTCTAATACAATATGTCAAAAATCATAACAATCAATTAGAGGTTACTGTTCAACGTATGTGCCAAATTTCCTTGCGTTATTGATCTATTGCATTTTTGAAGCCCTGCATGCACACACACATTTACATCTGAACATTTTTTCTATACAACTTTACTCAGAGTCTCAACTTTAAGTACCGTGAGATACAAATTTTGAAGAGAAAACATTTCATGGAAACAAAGCTTACTTTACAAGGAAACAAAATAAATAAATACATTTTAAAAAAGCGAGAGAGTTAAAAAGAGTAACACTCGCACGAGGCTTTGATGATTCTCTGTTGTAGAAAAGATTTTGTAATATCATCCCTAGCAGGAATACGAATCATCGCTGCAACCAAAAGTATAACCAGTTGTTGTTAAACAACTGTCCTACCAACAATCCTACCAACCGCGTCTGAAACCACCATTAAAAATTCCAGTCATAGTTAGGCGATAAGGAACCATGCAAGGAATCACTCGCAACCCAACGTGGAATCATTCGTCGACCACTGGACTATTCTGCTCCTGCGACCACACGCTGACGCACATGCAACTTTTTTCTTAACCAACAGTACTTCGAGGACCACTTGCAACCCATGTACAAATGAGGGGAATTATTGCAATTGTGGTTGGTCGGTGCATTAGTGACTGTTTAAAGTCAACTACTCGTAGGTTGGTGTCCCTCGCTGTTGATTTTCCATAAGTCGATCGGTCAGTAAACTCGCTAGGAATCTAGGCCATTAATATTAGGTTATTCCTGCCAGTCTCGAAGAGTCGACTGTTATTTTTATTAATAATTACAGACACGTTTTGATTATTGGAATCCTTCTTGAACGCTTTCAAAACAAGTATTAACCAGGCTTTACTCCGATATAACTATTCGAGAGATACGAGTAGTCGTCTTTGCACTGCTCAGATACAATTAATCGAGATGAAGTCTTCCATGTGCTGCTCCGATGCGACTAGCAAAGATAAAGTCTTCTGTGCGCAGCTCCGATACAACTAACCAAGATTAAGCATTCTTTGCTCTGCTACGATAAAACTAGTCAAGATTAAGTCAAGTATAACGCAACCAATTAACTATTTACACTTGTTGATACTACATACGTGTTATGTTTTGTGTATAGATTTACACTAACAACTTATTGCATATAAAGCTCGCATTCCATTCGATAAGTAAATAAATTATGCTCAAAGAATGAAAAATCATAATTATTACCATAGCTATTTAAATATTGGCAACCGTCGAATGTGCAAAGTACAGTAGATCCTGCTAGTTTATTATGTGTCGCGTAAAGTAAAATACAAAAAAAAATCAGACAAAAATCGTAATTCCTTGAAACGTTAAATCATTTTTACCCAAAAAATGTTAGCATACTCGACCAAACTCAAAGGATCAAAGGTGTAAATAAAAAAAATATATTCTTTTAGCACATTTTCAATGGACAGTCGAATGCTTGACATTCTAAACAAACCTGAGCTCCATTGTATCGGTGCAATTGTTCGGGATCCTGTGATTTATACAGCGTGACATATATATTATTTCAAAGAGTTCATCATTAGGTTTATACCACGATCTTGTATGCATAATCGTGGTTTATACATTGCATACGGAAATAGTCGATAACGCCCCATTTAATGAATGACACTTGGAAGTATCTCCGATGTATTGCAAACGGTTCGTACTATCGATCGTAAGAAATGCTTAAATATTCGAATTATTTCAGTCTGCGTGATTCGAAAATTTCTTAATCACGAATTTTTTTCCTATTAATATAATTATTTAACCAATGTACTCACGCATTTCTCTCCTTTGAGCGTAAATTTCGATTAATCCGAAAGTACACTGATAGGCTATCAGTGCCGACTTGGCGAGCTGAGCAATTCAATCGCACCGACTGCCAAGTGACGAAGACACCCACTTTTACTGACGCTGCTTGTCAAATGATCTTCTATATAATAAATCTTGACTTTGCTTTGTACAAAATTCAACTAAAGCATTTTGACATTAAAATATATTTTTTCATTTATAAACTATTTCTCGAAATATCCCAAAAGATTATCAATAAGGTGGATAAGTATTTCATTTGACTAACTAAAATTTTATCTTTCGGATCTTAAGCAGCGTTTTCATGAAATTTGTTCATTTGCACGTTAAACTGTAACCGCGGAAGTGCTATCGTGTACTTAAGTACTAATCCCGTGAAAGATTGCACAACCTCGAGTGAAAATAATAGGGAAAAACAAATCAATCCTATATACAAAAACTTATTTATCGTAATCTTTAAATGGATGAAACCAGCAAGATGGACCGACGACTATAAGATCGGCGATGCTGTTTATCGACAGTTGGCTAAGGGTGCTTCCCCATGCCGCGTAACTTGCGTACATTTCGTTTGCGTAAGATAATCTTAATCAATCGGAGCACCTTATCTATATAATTCAGGTACCCGCTATTCATTTTACGCTGATATGTTTACGCCGAAACCAATTTTTCGCGGAACTATTCCGATGCATGTTTATTAATGCGTCTGTGTATTGACAGTTATATTTATTTTCAACGGTTTGACGCGTAGACACAGCCGGTATGTGTCTCATTGTTAAATAGCACTTGATATTGAATTATAAGCTATTAGTTAATCCTAGCTTATAACTTATTTCTTATTAAATTTATTATAATAAGTTATAAGCTACGAGTAACTCATTTTCGTTCTAGTACTACATATGCTTGGCAATCTGCGATTGGTTGCGCTAAATACGCTTTACGCAATCTTCATAGAAATACGCGCGATAGAGATTCGAGGCTAAATAATAGCGTAATCTGCTAGTGATTTTTCGCCATATAATCAACATCCGCAATTTACGAGTACGCGATGTACGCAAGTTACGCGGCATCGGGAGGCACTCTAACAGTCAAATTTAAACCAATCATCACAACAATCCCTCAAATTTAGGGAGCAACAGTGCGTTATTCCACCGTATCGCTTATTTCCACTGATAAAACTGAGTATACGTTTTAACATGCAAAGATATAGAAAATGCATACTCCCAGTGTTACTTATCTCATTTGGTCACATTCCACGTCAGTGGAAAGCGCCATTAGAAAGTTTCCGATTGATTAATCTGTACCTTAAATAAAAAATTAATCAATCAGCTACCGTCTAAAGCAGGGGTCTCCAAACTACGGCCCGAGGGCCACATTCGGCCCGCGGACAGATTTTGTCCGGCCCGCGGAGAGCTAGCATACTTGAAAACTCCTTTTAGAGAACATATTTTTTATAGCAAATTAAATTTAGTTTACTGAAGTATTCTAATTTTATGTTGAATAATTATTAATATGACATCTACATTGATATGGTCATGGGCTAACTACTCATAACATTGTTGTAGGCTTATGGTTTTGGCCCTCGGAACTTACTGGAGTAATCAGTATGGCCCTAAGGCTGGAAAGTTTGGAGACCCCTGGTCTAAAGGGATAGAAATAATTATTTTGACGACCCTGAGTAGCGTATGCTGTTACTCGATGGGGATAGCCAGGTGGAAAGGAGAAAAGAAATGTGTCGTGAAGACTTGAGTTCGTCTTGATGAAAGCGGTTCTGAGCCTCTGAACACACTGGGATCTTCGAAAATTGACTTAATGGTGTCGTGGAGACTAGAATAAAGTCTCCATGCATGGTGTAAAGGAATATTTACACCATGGTTTGACCGACACGTTGTTACTTTGGACCAAGAGGACGGTCTTGTTGCTTTGAACTTTGGTCAGGATAAGGCCCCCTCTGGCCTCTGCGTATCAAGGGTTTAACCAAATTGGGACAGAAGAAGAAAACCGGCACCAGGCACGGGCTAAACCAGATACAGACCAACCAGCCCAGAGCATAGTCCAGTCAGGCAGGATCGCCGACTTTCTACGCAGGCTGCGCTGGGCTACGCCTGCCTAACCGTTAGAAAAAAAAGAGGACACTGGTTGTCCACCTTTGGAAGGTGCTTTTGGCGGGCACAGCTACCACCTTGGTCGGGCGGCTTTACATTAATCTCCACGGAACAGTTTTTGAAACGATGGACGGAACGTGACGTTAATCATAAAATGAGTATTTAACTTTACATATGTAAATATCTTCGGTCATGAAAATCAACTCGCCATGAGTCCTTCAAGAGTTCTACAAACAGTTTCAACGTTGTTGTCAGAGTTCCTAACCTAAAAAAAAAGTGTCCCAAAGAAATCATCAATTAAAAGAACCAACGCGAGTGAAATCCGTGAGGGTAAAGCAATCATGGCATCGGAAGATACATCTCTGACCTGCAGCGTGACCTTCGAGTGGCTGGACGGGAAAGGTTCCATTCAGCGAAAAGTCACTCACCGAACGGCAACGCTCCGACTCATCAGAAACGCTCTCCGTCTACTTCTGATTGAAGTCCGTGCGGAAAAGGCCAACGTCACGACGAAGCTCTCTCTCAAAGGTATTTCAGTCTTCAATCGATTCATGACCGAAGGTAAAGCAACGATAAAGCTCTCCGAGGAGCAATGTACAATATTTCTGTCAAATGCTCCGGCAGCGCAACTCGTGAGTTTCCTTAAAACGATTTTTGTCAAAATGACTGGTCAGAGTGATGTAAGAAGTAAAAATCCACTCCGTGAGCAATTGCTGTCCAACAAACGGCTTGGCCAGGTCGAAGATATCAGTCCAATGACGAATGCAGAGATAAACAATGCAAAGGAGAAAGCTTTGAAAGCCTCAAGAGCGACGGTCACGACTCCTTCGCCCAGCAGCGTGAGAAAGCGAAAGTTAATCAATCCGAATGCTCCAAAAATTCCAACAGCTAAAAAACTATATTCCAATCCAATGGCAGCTCAGATGACGGATGAGCAGAAAAAAGTGTTGGAAGCGGTGCTCAAGGGGCGCAACATCTTTTTTACAGGCAGCGCAGGCACAGGAAAGTCGTTTCTCCTCAAACGAATCATAGCAGGACTTCCGCCGGATGTGACGGTCGCTACTGCGAGTACCGGTGTAGCTGCCTGTCACATAGGCGGAGTGACGCTTCACCAGTTTGCAGGCATCGGAGTAGGTACGGGAACCCTCGAACGCTGTTACGAAATGGCTTCTAGACCTTCCGTCGCGTCCGTCTGGCGAAAAACTAAACATCTCGTGATCGACGAGATCTCGATGGTCGACGGCGAGTTCTTTGAGAAGATCGAAGCAGTCGCCAGGCACGTAAGAAGAAACGAAAAGCCCTTTGGAGGAATTCAGCTTGTTCTCTGCGGAGATTTCTTCCAGCTACCGCCAGTCTCCAAGACAGAGAAAAAAACAAAATTTTGCTTCCAAAGCGAAGCCTGGGCAAACTGTGTTCATAACAATTACGAATTAGGGATAGTTCACAGGCAGACAGATCCAATTTTTGTGAAACTATTGAACAGTATAAGGATAGGCAGAATAACCGACGAGATTACAAGCACACTCAGGGCTACATCGAAGCAGAAGATTGAGAAAAACGGAATTTTAGCTACCAGGCTGTGCTCTCACATTCGCGAAGCGGACGAGATAAACAGCTCTCAATTAGAAAAACTAGAGGGTGAGACCAAGGTTTTTATAGCTCAGGATTCTGACGTGAATATGACGAAAATATTGGATCAGCAACTCCCTACGACTGGAAAATTAATCCTAAAAGTAGGGGCTCAAGTAATGCTTCTGAAGAACATTAACGTCAGCAACGGTCTTGTAAATGGAGCGCGGGGAGTTGTTGTTAAATTTGTCGAGAGTATACCTGTGGTACAATTCCGTTCGGGAGAGCAGTATCACGCGAAAATGGAGAAATGGACTATCAAGGGGGCGGGTGGTGGTTTTATTCACAGAAAGCAGATTCCTTTGAAGCTCGCTTGGGCCTTTTCCATTCACAAGAGTCAGGGTCTCACTCTCGATTGCGTTGAAATGAGTTTAGGAAGAGTCTTTGATGCTGGACAAGCTTATGTTGCACTTTCTCGTGCCCAGAGCTTGAATTCTCTTAGAGTTTTGGACTTTAATACTCAACAAGTGTGGGCGGATAAGAGCGTACTAGAGTTCTACAAGAAATTCCGACGAAATATTCATGAAATGGAGATGATTCCGCTCGGGAAAAGAGCTAAACTCAAGTAAACGACTGCTAGACAAATCGTGACTCGTCACGCATCATTCTATCGTGATTTTAAGAATACGAGGGAGTTAGAAGTTTCATTTAAAGAATTTACAACTTGATTAATGCATTTAGTGTAAGAAGACAGCGGCTAATGTGTTTTTATTTTATATTGAAAGGTGAGGTCGTCCAAAATTGCATTAGTGCGACTGAGATGGTGTCGAGCGTCTGCCGAAGGTGATGTGACACACCTGTCTTGATATAACTATCGCTCTCCCAGGCCCAATGAGTATCAAAAACTGTAATCCAATCGTCTGTGAGTGGATTGCATTAATGTTTCCGTTAGCGATTGCAGTTTCTCAATGTGTGTCCCATCACCTTAAAGTATACCTTGATACCGACATATCACCTAAAAAAAATTTAACACATTTTTCTCGAATCTACACTCTTGTAGGTATGTTTCAAAAGTGTAGCTCACTGTGCGAATGCCTAACGCAATGAGTCACACATTTCTAAAAAAAAAAAAAAAAATGTAGAAAATCTAATTTGAAGCTCCATCTCTTTCTCACTTGCGGGTTCCAATGGCAGTGATAAGTCGTTAATGAGCCTCCCCTCAAAGCGGATATTCACAATTTCCTGCGATTGCACGTGCAATTATAATTCTACGCGATTTATAACTCAATAAACATTGGAAGATCTAACGAATGAGACGACTAGTATGAGTAAAGAAGCTGCTGATGCGTATATGCGTTCGGATGGAATGTTCGATGCTGAACAAACTTACGTCGCAAATTCCTTTTAGACTTAACACGGTGTGAACCATGTTCTCGGTGTTTCTTTCTTCGCCGTGATCGCCATTAGTTCGATTTCTCTCCTTCCATTCCCCATACATACTACAAACTATCATAACGAAGTTCTAGATTTTAATACTTCTCAAATGTGGACGCACCGTAGAGAGCGTTTTACAGTTATTATTTGTTTCTTTGGGAAATAAACAAACGATCTATGTCAATGTCGAGAATAATTATAATCAATTCTTTTAAAATATACTCTAGCGAAATTGTAGCTACATATCAAAATATTTTTATACGTTCATCGAGCGATATCTACGTATTTTTAATAAATCGTTACTCGCACTATCAGTGAAATGAGAACGCAACTAATATTTTATATTGTGCTTATGTCTTCTTTTATTATGCATTTAGTGATATAATTCAGCGGGTATTCACATGTTTACTCGATTGTTTATAAAATTATTTCCCTACAAGCGATTTTTTAACAATCATCAACAGCTATTTCTATCGGTGGTATGTAGCGCCACGTGTGACCGGCATTCATGAGTTCTGAACAAAGCGTCGGTGGGCTTGGATTCGATTCTCGACTGTTGCATTGAATATCAACTTTGTATTGTCCTGTTGTGAAGAAAACGACGCGACACTCGTGATAAGCGCGACCGTATTCCTGTAACTGTATAACGAATTAATTAACATCAAACGTTTCAAGAGACATCATTTTCTTTTGACAAATTTATTTATATTAGAATTATTAGTCTTTGTTGATTAATTGAAAAATACTTGAAGGTAAAACGTTGAATTCTTGCAACGATCTTTAAGCCGCGATTGATATTTAATTTACACGTTAATATTTTTTTAACAAACATTGATAAACCAACCACTGAAAACGTACGAAAACATTTTCCAAGAATTTACATTCGTTGTTTCATAATTTAATATTTTTTATCGTTGCATCGTAATGCTTTCATCTGCAGATTCCAATTTTTTAAATATTATTTAATTGTTACATGAACTTCAACACATCACTGCCAACTATTAAGTTAAGTTTTCATTTAACAATCTAAGCATTACTTAACTCACAATATTTTTGTTGCAATATCTTTATAACAACGTTTGCTTATACATTTCTTCAACTGGAACACTACTACAATTAAATTGCTAGTACTTCCAACTTATACAAGGGGCTACTGCTACTCAATTTATTCCCTAAGGTGGCCCCTGTTCTCGGTTACTTTTAAATTGCAGCACGAGTTTTAAACAAATTATTATTTGTCTAAACTCACCGTTGGAAGCATAACTTTATTAGCACCAGCAATAGATAATCTCGTGTCCAGTCTGTAGTTATTTACGCCGTTTTGATGATCCTGATAGAAGTTTATCGAGAGTGCAAGGTTCTCAAGGGGATGTTCAAGAGCGTTGCACACTCCAACGCCGATGGTCATACATTCACCTAGATTGCACGTTATTTCGTCTTGAGCTTTCACGGCAACGTCGTTTATGATGATTTCTGCAGAATAAATTTTAACGATATATATATTTATCACATCGAGTCAATTTTAAAGATAAACACGTGAATTTCGTTGGAAGCTTCGAAATGAATTTCGTTGATGAAACAAATAATTACTTGTGCTCCATAAATCGAAGTAAAATAATTGAATAAGAGAATGGAATTTTCGAGCTGAGTCGCAACCGTTTGACTCCGAGTATCATCCCGAGTACGAGTCTCGATCGTGAATGTGCAAAAGTACGATCTTAGCATCGAAAGTTATTCAATATTCGGGGTTGCGAAGCGTCTACAAGTCGCAAACGATTAATCAGTCTTATTTGAACAAACAAGAAAGAATTAATCGCAACTCTAGATTCACGATCCACAATGATGTATTAAAGTTTAGCAATCTTATTTCAATATCAATAGAGCACTTGTTACTTCACCTATCTGAATATTGAGTTTTACTCAAGGCAGGAATTGCTACCTTTCGCGTTTTAACAATAAAGAGGACAACAAAAGCATAGAATGGAAAAAAAAACGTACCCCATTGAAGAGGGCTCATTCGCACGAGATCCAACATGTCCTGCGTCAAAGAAATTCCGGCAAGAGTGGCTTTTCCCGTGAGATCGGTACCGAGTAATTGCCATCTTAAATCAACCAGCGAGACTATATGCTCCGCGCATAATTTTTGCAGCTCCGTGCTATCGCCTCCTTCGTTCAACTTTATGTTTTAAACATTTATGTTAATCGCGTGTCCGTGAGATTTTTAATAAAAAAATTTTTTTTTTTTTCTTTTGCCAACAGAAGTTTTGTCAGACATTACCACTGATAATTTGTTTAATGGACAACGATCAACCGGAACGGGAATTCGGCATGGTTCTCTGCCCTCCATGTATATACATTTGCTCTGGGTATAATGCAATTCCATCTCGTGATTCGTCATATTTGTTATATCCAGGACAAGATAAAATTGTGTTGGTCTGAGGATACAAATTTTATTTATTTTCAGCATGTAATTTATTACGATCCTAACCCTTTGCAGCTTTTCAATGGATCGTTTAATGGTTTTGTTCAATGTTCTTATTTTATATTTAATTGCTCGTTATGTTTCATTTAATTCTCTATCTTTGTTACAGAACCTTTAGAAATCGTAAGGTAACAGGAAGGAAATTTACATTTTTATAATTGCATTTACCGCTCACAATGAAACAGAAAAGCAGTTTTTATTTTCTATTCAGAAAAAATACGATTTCTTTTAGATTTTTAGTTAAATGGAGAAACACCATTCAGAGGTAAACTTTAGGACTCTCTGAAATGGTTTTTAGATTAAAAAAAAAATGTTCTATCAAACATTTTTCATTTATTTGTATTATTTATATATTAAATATTCTACTTTGAGGCAATATAACTTAATATTCGTTCCAAAAAAAGGTTGATTATAAAAAAAGAAAATTGAACTACGAAATCCTAAATTTCTTTATTTCAACATTTCTTACGTTTCTGCGGGAAGAACGTCCCAGCTGGTGATTTGTACGCTTGGCAGCATCTCGATAGTTATAAATACCGAGGATACTCGGCAGTAACCGGCGATCAGACCGGCATCACCGGAGTACTTGATTTTTAATTGCCCCTCCGTAATATTCGAAACGTGCAGGGGCGCTGCTAGTTTAGACGGCCGCGTATTCGGCGCAGAATTGCTGTTACCGAAATGAGAGCTAAGTCCCGATCGGAAGGACGACGTCATTCCGGACTGTCGTTTGGTGTGATGCGAGGGTGAGTTCAGTCTCGATGGTAATGAACTATGACCAGAGTGTGACAATGGATTGTTCAGTTGGCCCTGGTGCATGCTGTTCTTAATATCTGAAATATTGTTCGAATTCGATTAGGGCTCCTCCGCATTGAATACTTAAAATTTCACAAAACCATATACGAATTATGATAACATCGCAACGGTAATGCGAAAAATTATCGATACATTTGTTTTCATTTATTTGTTTAGCCTCATTCAATACTACTATCGCAAAAAATAGAATTCATTCCGATAAATTAATCCCTCAAGTGGCATCGCAATAAATATACGTCACTTCCTTAAAGCTAATTAACGTATCGTAAATGACTCACGATTTCGTGTCAAAGGAGCAATGAAATCCATAGCAGCGTAAAGATAAAGCGTGAGACTCGCGCTTCCACCAGGTTGCAGAGGCACCTGAGTTATTAAATTTTCGTCACTCCACTTGAATATCTTTCCCTCTGTGACGGCATCCAGTGTCGACTGAATAGAAACTTCGATCATTTCAATGGGAACTTGTCCGACGTTTGTCAGTGTTATTGTGCATTCGGCGCTGAAAATCGTAAACAATAATGGAATAAATATAAAAACAACGTTCAAATAGAGTTTAGCAATAGCAAAAGACGCACTGTCGCACCTCTCACCACCGTACAGCGATATACTCGCGCTTGTAACGATATTTTCACCCGAGCTGAAACTCGCAGTTTGCGGAAGACTCGTGGCTACATCGATTTTTGGCAGAGTCGGCACGACTTCAACGCTGTACTGGGGATGATGTATGTTCTCCATGTTTCTCAGTCGACAATTCGATTTTACGCCTAACGTGTGCGTGCTGAATCCTAAAATCTCCAAATCGCCGACTTCTTTCGGTGTCCCGGCTAAAGTGACGACAATCGGTCCGGAGTTCGCCGGGAGAGTAATGCTCTCCGGGAGAGACTCGAAAACTACCCCGTTCGTCAGCAATCTCATATTCGTGACGGAGAGCTCAAAGGGCAAAGGATTTATCAATTGTATCGCCACTTCGCAAATATCACCCTGAACCCACAAATAATCTGCAATATATCGTTAAAACAATTTTTTTTAATATTAATTTGTAAAAACTATAAATATCAATATGTGTTTATTTAATTATAGTGTAATTATGGAATTATTGTATATTATGTAATGATAGTGTACAGTGTGTATTTGATTATTTGTATATTAATTTATTGTTTTTTTTTTAAATCTCGTACATTTCAATCGACGGATTTAAGAATCAACTTACCAACTTTACTTTTTGATGTATTTTTTCTTTCCAACGACCCAAAGTTAATCGGGGTGAATAGAAAGGGCCCGTGATCTTCCTTAATACGCTCGATTTTTTGAGGCTGAAGATGGGGCTTTAAATTTCTTAACGCAAAAGACTTTGTCATTGGTATATTTGTCAAATTAGCAGGTGGTATTACTGTTCCAGAATCTAAAACCTATTGGATATAACCGACAAAAAAGTTGGTGTAAGTTATAACGATTAATTGAAAAATTCATTTTTGTATTTATTTAATGATTTATATAATAAGAAAAATATTGCAAAGTACAACATTCCACGCTGCTTCTTCATTAACTTCCATCTTTTACAAAGCCACCTCCATAAATAATTATACGTTGAACGATATTGGTTTCTTCAAAGAAAAATCTTTGTGAAAGATAATGAGGAACCAATGTGCAAAGTTGTACTTTAATCTAAATTTATCATGTTGATAGAAGACCCAACGTGGAAAACTGTGCACGCACCGAAACCGACACAGCAAAACTCTATACAACATCAAATCTGTACACAAAACCGATCGTACGGTGTAGAGTTGTTGTATAGAGTTTGGTGCGTGTACAGTGTTGCTGTGTAGAGTTTTCCAGTGTCAAGATTGGTGCACGTAGTTTTATCGTGTCGAATTGATTATTCATTGAGTTTGATCGTATATAATTACGTGTGTAGACTTCTGTGTAAAGTTGCATCCAGTAGAAACGATATTCTGACCAAATCAAACGCACACATATATCCGAAAAAAATTGTCTAAATGTAATGTTGAAAAAAAAATTCAACAGCTTTTCCGTTATTTGATTGTAATTTTTTTGGAATGGTAAATAAATAGAAAAATGCTAATTTCTATTGTCAAGTCTTACCCGCGACTTAACAAATATCGCTTTAAAGGTGTTACGTACGAGAGGAACCGGTGCGCCTTCGCACTGTTGTGAAACGTTTTGGAGCTGAAGTGCGATATCCTTTCGTTCGTCACGACTCAAGTGATTGTACATTGTTTGAAGCAAAAAAGTCATGTGCCTCGTCGCGAGTGCGGGATTTCCCATTCGATTGGCAACTATGATGAGCTCGTTTATCACTTGAATCTGTATCGCTGGCCATCCTCGTCGCCTATCTAAAATCGTAACGAAATAAATAATAGCAAAAAATGAGAATTACTTCAATTTATAAATAAATCAAATTTATCCGAGCATTCTCAAATACTTTGGAATATGATTATTCTTTCCAACGCTTACCATTCGACATTTCTGCGGGATCCAAGGACAATTTGAATCCCACTGTGGCTTGTAACAGGAGATTGTAACATTGCTGCCAATCCGGATTAGGATTTTTCTGTGATATGTATCTGGTAGCAGCCAAACGCATACAGAACGAAGATTTTCTGAAGAATCCAAATGCGGAATAAAGTTCGGACAAAATGGTAAACCGATCGATCTGAAATATCATTTACAAACTTATTCAATTGCGAATCTTTATCTCAATATTTAAAAAATCTATTATTTTGCCAAACAAATCACCTTCTCTTGTTCGCTCAACGTTAAGTTAATGAACACAACGTTATTGAGAAAAGATGCAGCTTGCAGTGTGCAATTCTGCTCGATTGATATTCTCGTCGCTTTGAAACTCGCCTCAGTTTCAATAATACCAGCGATTTGATATTTACTATAATGAACAATCGCCTCGCGATACTTTTTCGGAATGTCTTCGGGTGACAAAATGTTAGGCATCTCAGTTTTGACTTCTTCTATAGCTGGAGATACCGCTAAAGCCGTAGTCACCTGGGAGCCTCGTCTAAATAAAATACCAATGAAAATTCTATCTTGCGTAAGACTATGTAATGATAATTGACAAAGATAATTATGCGCCTACAGATAATGACTTTCAAATAAAATAATTAATATTAAATATATTTTGCTACATTTAATATCATGTTAAGTTAATGTGATGTTAGAAATGTGAAGGCAAAGAAGTTTCGATAGCTAATTCAGATAAAATCTATGATTTTAGCTGGATCTGTGATATCCGGCACTACCAACCTCCGATTCTACTACTTCTGGTTGTGTAATTTTATTAGGGCCGATATCATTAACTCTGGATCGGTGTGCAAATTTATTTCGTTGCATTCTTCTGATAATTATTACAAGATTTGTTTATCAATAATATTTAGTAATTTTACCACTTAACAAATCTATTAGTATGATTTAGAGCTTTTTAAAATTATAAAACAAGTCTCTTATCCTGTTAAACAATAAAACCTACCTTTGTTTACCCGGGCTTCCTTCCTGCAGAGAAGAATTTCTCTGCAGAGGAGAATTCCTGCACATATCGGGATACAAAACAAGAGCAGACGCGGCGCACAATCCCTCCCAAGCCGCTCCCAGCCATAGCCAATCGTTAACTCCTTGAAGAATATTTGCCGCTGAATTGTAATGACCCAAAGCATCGGCGCACAATCCTGCCTGAAGACAAAGGTCTCCTAGATGCTTTGTCATACGCCCTAAACATCTTTTCCTATTATTCCGCGACTCCAAGTCCAAACCTATGAAATCTTTCTTTTCAAAAGGTGCTAAAATAAGCGGAACTCTGTCTATCTTTTCCCTGGAACGTTCCATTCTCTTAGACTCCAAAATCCAAAAAACTGAGTGCAAATACTGAATAATCTGTGCCTCAAGATC
Source organism: Cylloceria caligata (assembly GCA_963942595.1). Taxonomy (NCBI): domain Eukaryota; kingdom Metazoa; phylum Arthropoda; class Insecta; order Hymenoptera; family Ichneumonidae; genus Cylloceria; species Cylloceria caligata. Next base: position 1,297,662 of record OZ012708.1, on the reverse strand, counting down.
TGGACACGTATCATCGGCATAAAAAATAGCTGTTGTCTTGAAATTAGACGGCGTGCTATAATCGGCAGGTGGTTGATTGAGTTTCTCCGACTCTACAGGACCAAAGAGAATACTTCGAGAGTCGTAGAGCGTACCGCCGTACTTGACTTTTAGCGTCTCGTGCAGTCGACAGAGCTCGTTAAGCTCGGTCTGATCTTCGTACTTGCCAAAAGTTATTAGACCTAGCAGTCTCCTGTGAGTCTGAAAATCGCCCCAATCGCTGTTCTCAACCGGATGATCGCGAACAAAGCGCGTGAAAATTTCGCGCGTTGCGCCGCTCGAATCGATGATCATGAAGCGGCTCCCGTTCTTAGATATGCGCTCGCATATCCGAACGAGAACTTTCTGCTTTATTTGTGTGCCAATCGGGCGCAGGAGAACCAGGAGTGCCGCGTGATCGTGAGCCGTTTGCTCGTAATCCGGATAAGACATTTTCACATCCAAGCGAACGCTATAGAAAGATTGATTTCACGTTCTACGCGAACAGCATGTGAAATACTAGCCAACTCACGTAATCCATAAGTCAAATCATCTTTTTCTTTTGAAGGTTATCCTTCGCGAAAAAAACCCTTAAAGTTATAAGACGTTTACGAGAATATTAAGAAGCCATTTTATTAATTATTGACATTCTGACGATGTAACAAAGTATCCCGAGTCGCCAGAGTTTTTTATTAACTGGTTTACGAATAATAAACAAACTAAAAACAGTAGCGTGTTATCTGTCAAATCGACCATCGGCTGACAGATGACGGAAGAGGTTAGAATGGCTATTCTCCACGTTTTCGTCTGCTGCGCATCCACAAAGTAGCGCTAACCTACTCAACTATGTTAAATATTTCGAACAAAAAGACAAAATTAGGTTCACGTACATATCGACTAGATGCATCCAAACATCAATTTCTTTTGTCTCAAATCTTAATAGAGAATATGTAATTTTGTGGCATCAATGTGTCATACGGTCTAGTGTTATGGCGCTTTCGGTTCGTTACACTGAATGTATCTATGACACGAGACAAGGAAGATCGACTCAGTCAATCTCTGTTTTTCATGTGATAAATACATCGAGTGAGTAGCCTCTGTGTAACTAATCGAAAACGCCATTATATTCGGACGGAAATTAACTCTTGCTTCCTCACAGAGAAAGCTTTGTTTTCGTCAAGACATTTTCTTCGAAACTTTAGTATCCGAGTACTCGAAAAACGTTGAATAAACCAAAAAATAATACTCAGAAAAAATGTACCGTGTTTGTGCGCGTATCTATGCGTCCGGATGTACCATTGGTAAGAGAAAAAATCAATGGCCTATATAAGCCATTGATTTAGATTTGTATATAGGTTCGATAGTTATAACTATAGAACGATTCGAAAAATCAAACTGAAATTTGACACTCGTATGGATCAGTTTGACTGATTTTTCATCGTAGAAAATTTCGTTAAAATCTGTACGAACATTGAAATTTTATAAAATTACAGTTTTTAATGCAAAAGACGTAAAAACTCTAACTTTATCAAATTGCTGTGCTATCTGGCAGTAGCCAATAAAACCAACAAAAAAAGTTACGTCTAACGTTGGTCGTTGAATTTGAATAAAATCGGCAGAACGATTCAAAATGAATTAATTAATTTTTTTTTTCAAAAATATCTAGATTAAATCTAACTTTTATATTTAAGAGAATACGGCTCGAACTATGGATCTGGTAGTCAAGTCAAGTAAAGTAAAATAGAACGAACGTTCGATTCGTTAATTTTCATAAATTTTAAGTTTAAGTTGCTTAAGTGTATGTAGTGAGTTAAAAAAAAACTGCAAAGTTAGAAGCTTGCACATTGCTTTCTCATTATTGTTCATCTTTCACAAAAGCTTCCTCTCTATGAGGAAGTTAAAATATTTATCAATATCCCTGTTGAAAAGTTCTGATAGAAAATTAAGAAAAAATCGCATTGATTCAAATAGAATTCTATTCGGTTACTATAATCAGACACCTTTTCAACATGGACACTTTCATCAGAGGGAGGCCTACTTTGTGAAACATGGAAAATAATGTTGAAACAATGTGCAAGAGTCAATTTTACCAACTTTTTGAAAAGCAAGTAGATACCATTTGGATTTGTATTATTTACAACATGAATACTTCCATGAGGGAGGCCTACTTTGTGAAAAATGAAAAATAATGTTGAAACGATGTACAAGATTCAATTTTAAAGACTTTTTGAAAAGCAAGTAAATATTTTTTTGAATTTGTATTATTTACAACATGGATACTTCCATCAGGGAGGCCTACTTTGTGAAAAAAAGGAAAATAATGTTGAAACAATGTACAAGATTCAACTTTAAAAACTTTTTGAAAAACAAGTAGATTCTTTTTGGATTTGTATTACTTGGATAATGACAGAGAGGCTATAAACGACTAACGAAGCTTTTAACATTTAACTGTTCGTCGAGTAGTGGAACAACGAGACTCGTGACGATTGGTTCAACCGAGGGGTCACATATTGGATTCCGATCAACAACTGGGACGTTTGCATTGCCTGCGTTTTTATCTTGGAAGGTACAACGAACAAGTGCAAAGTGGCAGTACCTTGGAGAGAATATTTTATCGACTGAAACAACATTTTAAGGAAAGTTCTGTGATATTTAATATTTTATGTACACGCGAGATGAGTATCGAGAACAATACGTTCACGAGATCTTTCAAATTGGAAAGTCGTAACAACGTTCTGACGTTGTATCAACAAAGAATAGGGAACGTGAGTTGTGTCGTGTGGGACGCTGCATTGGTACTCGCTAAATATCTTGATGTCTGTTGTCGGGACAACCGATCCGGAGCTGATTGGTTGCGTGGAAAAAATGTACTTGAATTGGGATCGGGAGTCGGTTGCGTTGGAATGACCGCTGCGTGCTTTGGGTATTTCTCAATTGATATATAATTATCGATAGATCAACTGGTTTATTAGTTGTTTAATTAGTAATTAAGTTATACAACGCTTGCAGGGCTCACGTTATCATGACAGACTTAGACAGTACTTTGCCAATGTTGGAAAGAAATATCGAATTAAACAAGGATCAATGGAAAAACAGCGGAGGTACCGGATGCACTAAAGTTCTAGCGTGGGGCAACGATATTCCGTTAGATTTATCTCCCGATATTATTCTTTTAGCCGATTGTGTCTACTATACGGAGGTACATAAATTGCTTTGAATTATAAGCAATTTCATACACGTAGCACCTTTTTTTTTTTTTTTTTTTTTCAATAAATAATCAGAGACGCGCGAAACGCATTTACGTCTTGTTGGCCGTCTGGCGGTTACTGGGTCTTAAATTGTTTTATTTTTCGACTTTCACCCGGCGTGCTACACGTTATCTGTTTCTTTCGGGCTGCCATGTGTGGGAGAGAGGCGGTAGAATTTGACCATCGCAAATTTCTCCGCTACAATTAATTTTTCCGACAAAAAACTATGGGGTTATACGAATTTCTTTGTCACGTTTCGCGATTCATCTGTCGGATTTTAGCCGAAAACGTCACACTCTGTACTACAGGGTGATGTTCATCATCTTTTATTCGACAGATCAACCGTGGCAGAGAAATTTCGGGATCACAAAATTAGTTCTATCTCTCTTGTACTCTCCTGATACTTCAAATCTCATAAAATCTTAACCACTTTCCTTAATTTCACAAAATTTCGTATCAAACACCACTTCGTTTGTATAGAAACTTTTGTCCCGCCGTATCAACTTATACGAATGTCAGTACGATGACGTACATTTTTCTAAAAGATCTTATAAAGTTAAGACCTCTTTTCCAATTTCGGCCAAATTCACCAGCAAAGAACCTACAACGTATCTGCAATGATAAACAACTATTTAACTTAATAGGAGAAGTTATACAAAAATTACGGACATCATACTTTTTTTTTTAAATTCAACACGCTACAAAATCCGAACGTCTGTATAAATTTGATCGATTCACCACAATTACAACGGAATTATTGTTTAACTTGTTTGTCAAATTTCAGCCCAATCGTTAGAATAATTTGTAAACAATTGAATCTATCAAGCACTATACATACACAAAGTACATACATACGTCCGGACATTTTTTTTGTAAATCACTCTTCTGGACGTTGGAGACAATTTTCAGTATTTTGACATTGTATTTACGAGAACTTTAAAAATGTTTATTTTCTTATAGAGGAAGTTTCGTTTTCGTGAAAATATTCATTTATACTTCATGTCACGATATTCAAAATGATTTAAAAAAGGCGGAGAAAAGTGATTTACGCGAGGAGTAGGAAAATTTATACAAAAACGTGAATTAAGATTTATAGAATGTAAAATTTTATTTTACTTCAAACTTGTAACTCCTGATTAAAAAAAACTTCCGAAAATCAATTTTCATTTGAACTAAAATGATTTTAAAAAATTATATTCTTCAAAGGATAATTTACTTTCAATTTCAGTCGATCCAACCGTTGTTAAAGACATTGGAGCTTCTGTGCGAGCGAAATCCCCAGGCGTACGCAATTTTGTCCCAGGAAGAGAGGGATACACCTCGCCAGATACAAGTTTGGAAGGAGTTTATGATGGAATTGAATGAAAAATTCAAGATAGAGCCAATACCTCTTTCGGAACAGCATCCTACGTTTTCTAGCGAGGATATATATCTGCTGAAGCTAAGTTTACAAAAATGAAAGCACGTACAATTGTTTTTATTTTTATTAATTTTTTTATTCGATCGAGCGATAAATAGGATAAAAAGGAAGTAGGGCACAACTTTCTCTTTAGTTCCCTTCGTCAGTGTCCTGAGCACGTGATGTAATTTCTTCAACAGCAAAGAAATTCAATTCAATTTTCACCATGTCACAAGTATAAATTGATAATGCACTAGCGCTTACATCGTTATCGAGTCTTTGTCACGTATTAACGAAGGGTTTTCTTTTCCATTGGGTGTTTCATCGTGTGTTATAATTTTTTTTTTTTTTACAATCGTTAATGCGTCGCGCTCTGAGAATCACAATGTACTTGTAGCTTCTGAAATTCTTCCTGAAATTGACCGAATCTGGATTGCAAAACTTTTTCTCTTTCGGTCTGTCTGTTAACATCCTCCATCAGACCATTTAGTCTTCTGGGTACAGCAGCTTCCTCCTGGGCTTGCAAGAATTTGAAGGTCGAAAGTTCCAGGTGAGATTGCTCGATTTGCTCCCAAACGTCGTGGAGTTGCTTGGTCAATACTTGAGCGCGGGTCTGTAATAATAATACATTTTTTTTTAAATCATTGGATTTCTCAATCATGATTAACCGAAGGTAAATTAAGAGAAAAGTATAAAATAATATTTAACTTATACTTACTTGATAACCTCCGGTAAGTATTTTCAATTTTTTCTCCATCTTTGCCGCACGTTTCGCTTCGCCGGTCATGTGAACACGATTTTCTTCTAATTTTCGTTCGAAAGCTTCCACCCGGTCTTTCTTCGAGGCGAGGGTTGCCCTTGTATATCGTTTTTGAGGCTCCAAGTACAATATCTGAAATATATCGCGACACATATTTATTGCACGAGTTTCTAGTGTAACGGCCATCAAGTAAAATCATTTAATAAAATCGCAGCTGCGTCAGCAGTCCCACGGCAACGGACCGATCCCCGTACAGTACTTATGAGCGCTAAGGTTAATCCTTATCATAACGTAGAAAAGCGTTGGGATGCGAGGGCCAGTTGCGAAGCCCGAACCCGTTAATTCATATTATTCGTCTGAACCATTAACATACGCTTTGCACTTTCCCATCAAACTATTTGTATATCAATGATCAATAAACGTTGTAAACTTTAACACGAATATCCCATTTACTATATATACAGTCATTTCAATTGAGATTTTTATGATCCATTTAGTAGAGCGTGGATTATCCGAACCATAATTTGGTTTATTGAAATGTTTGGTTATCCGAACGATTATCTTGAAATGCAAAATGTGATTGCGATAAAACGAGTCTCCGTAGGAAAGCGAAATAATGCCCTCGACTTTATACCATACAAAGACAAGAAAATCATCATTAATATTTCATTTAACAAAGTTATTCGTCTTAACTGTTTTTAAATATAAAATGTATTCTTGTTAATTATTTTTCAAGTGCATATTTCATGTCATATTCAACGGTTTAACGTTTTATTTCTTCCACGGAATACTAATGATCCGGTATCCGATACTTTCGACTATCCAAACGATGTTTGATCCCAATTAGTTCGGATAATCGATGCTCTACTGTGTTATGGTGATTCTGAATTAAAATAAGAAGTTTTAGTTTCTTTCAGAACTGCTATCGACGTATTTTTGTCTTGATTAGAAAAATCTAATTTTTTTCAGAACAAAAAAATATATTACTGGACATCGCGCAATTCATTTTTATGTCGAAAATGGTAATTTTTCAAATTTGACGTTTTAAAAAATTATCTTCACAATAATAAATTTTTTTAATTTGCAAAAACATAACATGGAGATAAATAAATGAAAAATAACATTTTTTAAAATTAAAAAATAGTTGCACGACCACTTAATATTTTTTTATACTAAAAAAAATCGTTTCTAATCACGACAATGACCTTCATTGACAGGAGTTTTGAAAGAAAAGAAAAAGTTATTTCAGGGTCATCTTAATCCATATTGCCGTCGCAAATGTTTAAAAATCAAGTATTTATCCACGAGAACGGTCGGTGTAAATTTACAATTAATCGTCAACGATTATTAATTAATTTGTGTTACCTGTGACAAACATTCTTCCCAGACGGTCGTATAAGCGTCCAAGCTGAGATCACCATGAGCCATTCCCTCTCGAACAACCGACATTTCATTGGCGAGACATTGCCGCGCCTCAACATAAATACAACGTTAAAAAAAGTTATCTTACAAGAATGTCACTAACATATTTATATTGCAACTATTGTTTTATTCTCACTGTAGTAAGGTCGTCCGGTTGAAAATTCCCATAAGGATGCTGATCCAGGTACGATTGAGCTTGAGACGCGACGGAAGCCCCGCGTTTGTTATTTGGCTGGACTGAAGGATTTTGCAATGCGTCATATTGCAACATCGAGATCATTTCCCTCTTAATCAATTCCTCCGCCTGATATTCAGAAGTACAATAATATTTTTAAAATATAAAAGTAATATTCTTTAACATTCTTTTATTTTTAAAACATAGATTTAACCCTTAACACATTGAGCGCGGCGCCGATTTTGCTATCCTTTCCGTTCAGGCGGCAGCGAGTACTCGCCGACGAGCGTTTGATTATTCTGATTCCTTAGGAGGATGATATTATGCTTGATTACTTAAGGACCGACAGCTAAATTGAGCTAAAATTCCACTGCTGGTCCCCAGGCACGAGCGTCGCGCTCGTGTCGAGCACATCACTGTTTTTTGTTCACGATTCTACATCGCCCAGTTCAAGTGAACCGTCTTACTCTAACTTTCACAATACCAAAATGTATAGAATTAAAATCTAAAAAGAAAACAAGATTTTTATTATAATTGAACAAAGTTACGCCAATAAATGTAAACAACAATTGTGAACAACAGTGCTAAAACCTGTTTTTTTCTCGAAAATCCATATTTTAATCATTAAAAAAAAAAAAAAAAAAAAAAAAAACCAGAAATAATAGTAATGTTTTGAAGAGTATTAAATATGAACTTTAAGAAGAACAAAAACGTTATAATGATACCAATCGTACAAAAGTATCAATCGACTGAATTTTTCTGTGGGGTTACTTGGACTCAATGACGTAGTTGAGGATTTAAAAAAAAGTAAAAAAGCTTGTATTACGATAGAAAAAGGATTATTTGTGAATAAAAATATTTCTTTTCGTACTCTTTGTAGATCCGTTAGCGGCGAGTCCATTATTGGTCGCAGAATATTCATGTTAACTTCTGTAGGTCGGGGTAAATCTCTTTGAATGACTTGGGACCGTCGCGCAAGCTCCCTTTTCTCTGTAAAAATGTAACTAAATTGAATGTCGCATTGTAGATATCGGATGCATGAACCGTAGTCTCAAATAGTAGAAACTCAATTGGTGTGGAAAAATGTTTTTCAATCGAACTTACTCTGTTCAAGAATTTCTTGTTGCTTTCTAGCGTCGATGTCCGCTTGATCCTCGACGAGATCGGCAGCAGTGTCGTCCGCTCCATCGTCGTTTGTCTCGTTTTCAGGTACGACGATCTCATAGTCGTTGCGAGGAGCCGGCAAAGTGCTCAAACCCGCTCGTAGCTGTTCCTTCACCTGTTTCTGAACCGTGGGAGTTTCCGAACCGTCAAGACCGTCGTCCGGATTGATACTGAGCTTGTCGCGAACCGGTGTCGGTGCCAGAGCTCCGTTCTGAGTTCTCAGCGAAGCTGGAGTATTGAACGAGTTGTTTAACGGTGTGCCGTCGCTGCGCTGAGACCGAAAAGGCGTCGTTAAGACGGTGTTCGGAGTCGCGATCGCGTTCGCGACTGGCACAACGCTACTAAAATCCGGATTGAGAAGAGGAGTGTTTAATCCACCTGCAATATAAAAAAAAGAATGAATCATGTAAGTTTTGATCGCCCATTTTTTTTCTCAACTTTGCTTCGTATTCGAGAGAGTTCTTTGTTTTTGTGAAAAATCTTATCTTCTCGAGATTTTCATGTCAATGTGGTAAGAATGTTGAAAATAATTTAAAAAATCACGTTTAGTAAAAATGTCCGGTGTACATGAGTTTGCACATAGCTTATGTATGTGTCAAATAAGACGTCAAGACGACAAGTGTCGCAGATTTTGAGTGATCGAGAATCTCTACACACAAGTTGAGTTACGACCAAGGTTGTTTGTTCTTGAATTTAATCTTAAATCCACAAAGGAGATTCAAAAGTTAGGAATATTATTGTTTTTGGCAATTTCTCAAAACAATTTGTTTGTTGTCGCTTGTGCAATTTTGAAGATATCGAGGTAAAACTTTGTACATATGAGAAGCTACCACCAAGTGTGTTTATCGTTGAGTTTGTCATGAATCCGTGGGGTGGTTGGAATTTAACGAAATAAATCATTTTTTTATATGACCGTCGTAGCTTTAACTTGAGCAAACGTCTGTCGATCGAGCTAAAATCTGCTCAATTGGGACGCAAATAAGTAGAACGTTGATCAATATAAATATTTTACCCCCCGCTCCCCCCTCCTCTACGAGGAAGTCAAAATCGATCAATATACTTTCTGATAAAGCTTGCTTTGTAAAAGTTGTAAAATAACAAGGAAGAAATTTGCGAGATTCTACTTGGCAGGTTTGATCTGTAAGCATATACAATATGCTTATTGGATTCATCGCATTCAAACGAACGATTTAATCGAGCTTGAACACATTTATCAAAGTTTATGGTATTTAGTGAATTTGAACGGTCGAACCTTTCAATGGCGTATCGACGTGCGTCAGAGCCATAACATTTTGTGCTTCTTGAAGTACTCGGTCGATGACCGCAGGTGTGCGTGGGGTCGCAGTGATATTCGGCGTCAATGAGTAATCAGCTAAAAGACTGTCGGAAAGCGTGATACCACTCTCGGTCGCGACCTCTCTAGCGACCTCGGAAGCACGTCCAAGCTTGACAACCTGTTGCAGCTCCTGATCTGAAATCTGAGGTTCCGGGAGAACAAGTTTACTTCTTTTCTTCAACGGTTCGTCATTGTTGAGCATTCCCATTGGAATGTCATTTTCTTTGCGTTGCTTCATCTTTTGTTTATCTTTGCGTCGCTCTATTTCTTCTTTCTCCGTTCTCAGCTCGCCGTCCAAGTGTTGCTGGCGCATTCGTGAAAAATCTGCTGCCAGTGGGTCTACGTGCTCCGTCGATGTGTCGTAAAATCCAGAGGCCGGACGTTTCTCAAAGGGAATCTCAGTGTTGTAGTTTACTCCGCGTTTGCGTTTGTTCTTTTGATTTACAGTTATTCCCGCGGCTCTTAGCTCGCGACGCTTTTGCAGAGCAGCCAAACGACGCGCCTCCTCCAATTGCTTCTCTCGAGCTTTACGCTTTGCTTTTTTCCCTTGTGTATTTGCGAGCCTCGCTCGAGCTTCCGACAGCATCTCCAATTCTGCAAAGAAAATAATAAATATTTATTTTAAAAAGAAAATTATTTATATAATTCAATTACAGAACGATAGTTGAACTATCACGCAAACAATCATGTACAATTATGTTCATCACAGTCTTAGAAATGTGAATGACACAGCCTCAGACCTATACTCTGTGCTTCAGACACAATTTACCCCATGCAACGAAGATTCAAGTTTCCACTCTGAAACGTAGCGAAGAAGTTTCATAGAAATTTCTCAAGGAAATGTAGCATTTTCTTAACTTGGGATACTATCGGTATTGTATACCGTATTAGCAAATACAATGATATTTTAATAAACGATTTTCTTTAAATTGGCTAATAGAAATGTCGAAATAATTAATTAAATGTTTTCAGCTAAGTAAATAATAAAATAAAGCGTGAAATCTCTTTCAGACTTTTCAGGATCATCGATATGCAAAGAAAAACAATGATACTGAATAATTTAAGTAAAAATTGATTTACTTTTTTAACTATTTAGAAATAGGTTTTTTATATCTTACAATATTAAAATCAACGTCAAATTGAGAATCTTAAAGAAGAAAAGAAAAAAGAAAGGAAGATGATAAAACGAAAAGGATAAAATTACATACCGTCTTCATCCATGTCCTTGGGATCGGGCCTAGCAGGTTTTGTCTCAGGATTGGGATCGATCTCTCCAGGTTTAAGTTTCCTGGGGTCATCAGCCGCATCCTCTCCTTCCTCTTTTTTCTGCGCTTGATCTCTAAAATAACAAAACAATTTATTTCTGTAGGACTCTATTTCTTTCTTATTAAAAATTAAATTAACTCTTTGGTACAGAAAATAAATAAATAACCGAAAATAACTAAAATGTTGCTATAAGCATTTCATTTTCATTGTACATATCTTTCCCAAATATCCAATGTAGGCTACATTTTTTAATGCTCATTAGAATTCTTATTATCTCAAGAGTATTTTTAATATTTTCTGTGTTTGATTAAAGTATGTAAATTCTTCAGTTGCTTTTATCATAAATGCTACGCTGAAAACTTAAATTATCGAGATTTAACAAAAATTATTTATGTACGGTAACATAACCTGATTTTTTGTATACGTAACATTGCATACTAAAGAATCAGGTTCATAAGTTTGAAATGCCTTAGCTATATAACTACCTTAAGTACCAAATGATAATTAATATTATCAATTGAATAATGAATTCACTGCTTACAATAAATATTCGTATCTCTCCAAGCACTGCGCAGCGGTACGGCCGATAATAGGAGCAATCGTTCGCCACTGCGTGGGCATGAGTTTTGCAAGATGCAGAAGTTTTTCGTCTTCCTCTCGGCTCCATTCCGTCTTTTTGATGCTCGGATCGAGCCACTCGAACCAGCGAGCTTTGCATTGCTTCGCAGATTTTCTATGTAGTAAAGATGCTATTCGACTCCACTGATTTTTCCCATATTTCATCACAGCCGCTTTAAGAATTTCATCCTGAAAGCATTTTCATTTGTTTTACGTAGGTTTCAATTGAATCAGTTATTCGTTTGACTCTTTAATTTAAAAATGAAAAAAAATTCGAGACCATTTTAGGTTATGTTTATTTCTACGTACCTCGGTGTTTCGCCAAACGCCGCCTTTTATCATAATACGCGGCATATTGGATTATTTGTTTGGTCGCGGTTGGTGTAATTAACGAATTATCGTAACATTTGGCAGTAATTAGCCAAGTAGTAAGCGTAAGCACTTTGAAGAAACGCTTTCGAAACGATCTGTCGCCAACCAACTAGCTACCGTGCGGCGGTATTCACTCACTAAGCGCTAACTTCACGCTACACGAACAACTTGGTCTTCTTGAAGCAAAATTTTCTGCAATTAAAACAGTCGGAGGATGGCTCCACTGTAGACCGATCGATTGACTCAGCCCACTAGGCGGGGCGAACGAAGACACGGACGGTCAATGGATTCCCCTCCAATTTCCCTCATAATTACCGGTACGTTGCGAATTTGAATTCCATGATCGTAATTAATTTTTTTGACAATATAGGTTGATAGTTAAATAAAAATACATATACAAGAGGAATTGTGATAACGATATTACAATTTATATTATTTCTGAAACAATGGTTTTTTACTGAATGAACGTTAAAACTGAAAATAATAATTAGCAGAGTATATATCTGAGCTAATTATATATCTAAGCGAAATTAAATTAAATCTAAGCCGAATTATAGTAATTCGTACTCATTGAGGTAGCTTCGTTGCGATCGTAATATGTTTTTTCAAGATTTTTTTATCTCAGAGAGATAAAACTATTTCGCGCTCGAAATAGTTTAAAACGCCGAGAAAAATGTTTTAGAAGAAACGTCAAGATGTGTCCGTCTGTGTGTGCGTGCGTGTGTATGTGTATGGGCGTATGTGCGTGCGTGTGTTAAGATCTCGAAAAATCAAACCTCATCTGTATCTCCTATAAGATGCTGAATTTCTTCCATCGGGAATTGGGAAGAGTAAGGGAAGGGAAAAGTGAGATAAGATGGAAAAGCTTGCAATAAATAGGCTGAAGCGCCACAATTATTGAGAACGAATAATAAAATGAAGAAGGAATAAAACGAAGAAGGTCCACGAAGTCGTTGCTTAAGATTCGATACCGATAGTTCGCTTTAAAACTTTCGATACATTTTTCTTGAGCCCAGATTCTTTAAGGAACATCAGAAGAGTTGGGCTCACTGCGTGAATGTGGAATAGAGCGAACCCAACAAACCCAACATTTACCAGTAAATCTTGGTTCGAGAAAACGTGATAGAATTTCGAGCTCTCTCTCTCTCTCTCTCTCTCTCTCTCTCTCTCTCTCTCTCTCTCTCTCTCTCTCTCTCTCTCTCTCTCTCTCTCTCTCTCTTACACTTGCGGTTTCTCGAATCATAGGTCACGTGATTGGAGCCTTCTATAATTATAATTTTACAAAGCTCCCAATAATTTTCCGCTTATCGAGATCCTTATGAAGGCAACATTGATTTTGCCGAGTACACGAACCCCATCATTCGCTGATAAGAGATATTACAATTTCGATAAATGTATTTGAAGAAAATATTTGTTTAAATTCGATTTGATGGAATTATTAAAATATATCAAGACACAGTTGTACAAGGAACATTGAAGAACCAAGATGTCAGAACTGTAACCCGTCGGACTATTTGTGGAAACTGGAAGCCTGCAAGAGAAATATCAAGGTAGTGACAAAAGACGTAGACCGGTGAATTGTCGACATTCAACATGAAGAATAGGGAAGACGATCGAAGTTCTGCCTTAAAGGGAGAATCAAAAGAATAATCAACGGGAACAAGATCACAGAGTTAATGTGGACTGAAGCGGGGACGTCGAGAGTAATAGAAAGATATCTAGGGTTGTGGTTTCGAAGAAAAAAGAATCAGAATATTCAGAGAGACTGAGTAAAGGTCAACAGATTCTCTTTTTGTTCGCTGAATCAAGTTATAAAATAACGGTTCAGAAGGGAATGGCACCGGGTCGCAGAGGAGACGAGCGGGGATGTAATAAAACAAAACATCATTACGTTTTTCGTTTCTTTTATTTTTTTTCCTCGACGAAAAGATTCATGAAATAAGTTTTTTTTGTTTTTAAATGAATCAATTATCAAAATCGTTTTTTTTTTTTAAATGCTTGCGTTTTTGTAAATAATGTATTTATTTGTAGCAACGTCTTTTTCGGTATGGTCGGATTCTTGGTCGCTCCATCGCCTGATACTCATAGAAAAAAAACACGATTTTTTATTGATTCCCACAGCCATATTCATAAGGATGCAATAAAACGATACTGCACGAGAGCTCCTAATCGCACCCCCATAAAAATAAAAATCTTTAATGTATCTTTAATATATTTATTATATCTCTACATATCTCAAGATATATTTCTCGGTATACATATATAGTACTAATTTGAAACAAGAAGTTGTACATCTTGTATATATTTGGTGTATTGAAGCAAAAAGTTGTACATCTCGTATATATTTTGTGTATTAAAGCAAAAAGCTGTACATCTCGTATATATTTCATGTATTGAAGCAAAAAGTTGTACATCTCGTATATATTTCGTGTATTGAAGCAAAAAGCTGTACATCTCGTATATATTTGGTGTATTGAAGAAAAAAGTTGTACATCTCGTATATATTTCGTGTATTGAAGCAAAAAGCTGTACATCTCGTATATATTTCATGTATTGAAGCAAAAAGTTGTATATCTCGTATATATATTTCATGTATTCAAGCAAAAATTGTACATCTCGTATATATTTCGTGTATTGAAGCAAAACTGTACATCTCGTATATATCTCATGTATATATTTGGATATTTTTCTTTTCCGTGTGAAGAATTAACAAAAACTCAACGATTTTAGTTGAATGTTAGTAAATAATAACTTGGAACACTTATTAACTCCATTATCTTTTGGGAAGGTATGATTTATTATTTATTAACATTATTAACTATATAATTAACGGACAGTGTCAATCTAGCATAACAATTTTGCACATTTTTAAAGACGTACTCGATATGGGTCCACAATATTGCCAGTGATTCGTGTCTTATAATTATCTAATGTATATTTTCTCCATTTTCGTTTTAGGGTTTACTTTTTGTCGATATGTGACAGTTGGGGGGGGGGGGGGGGGGGAGGTACTACTAACCACCCAAAACATTTGTTATAGTCTTGCTATTACTCTCCGCCGTCGACAAGCAACTTTGGACAGCTTGGGTTTGGAAATGGATTTGACAGTTGGCTTTCTGTCCGCAGCCGATTATAGCTGCATTTAGGTTGCTTCGATTGTACTTGTTCGTTATATCGAAAATTACTTTTTTAAGTAATGCCCCATATCGGTTCTGTTGAATGAAAACATAATTTTCTTCATTTTATATTGTTGATCACTTGTAAGTTTTGCGCATAGCTCGATTCACAACCACCAAGAAATATATTGAAAAATTGAATTCAAACGAAGAAATGATATTCTATTTTTTAAAATTGATCTCTTAAATATCCATAAATTCGTTTGCAAATTATAGTCGTCTTAATCGTTTTCCGATTGTTTGTCGAGCTAGGCTGAAGGTGTAATTGTCGATTGAGCATATTCAGATGTGTTTACAGTATTTGACAGATTATCGTGACGATTTTTATTTTAATGCCATCGAATTGATTTCGGTAAGAATTCAATTCTAAAAATTTGTTACTTACATATCCCTGCGGATTAACCAAAAGTGAGAACAAAATCAAATGTTATCGATCGAATGAATTTGAAAAAAAATGTTTTTCTCAAAACAACTTTTCCATCGGAATAAAAGTATGAGAGGCATTCTCTGTCTGTTTTTTTTTTATAGAATCGACACTAACGTCTGAACACTCTGTAAATTTTACATAACAATTTTACTAATAACAATTTTCACTTTGATTATCGAAAATGATAATGAAACTGTGAATTGTTTTGCTTGAATTGATAAAATAAAAAACGTTATTCGCTCTGTGTACTAATTTTAAGGCAAAATGTCTAAAGTTTCACTCAATTCCCATAGACAGTTTTTGAAAAAATAATGATCGAAATCGTGTACGATATTACCTCCTCCCACTACTCGACTATTATTTTTATTTGTAAATTATGCTTAAAGTATGTTTAGTCATCGTTAATACCATAGCTAGTTAAATTTTATGAATGCACTGAACGCACTGAACGCACTAGGTGCTGTCAGTGTATAGTAAAAAAATTATCGAAATATACATTGGACTCACCTTAAGGACACAGACGATACCTTCAAGAGAACGTATCGCCGGTAAATTGCTTGTGCCAACACAATTAATTGCCGCCGTTTTGATTATATTGAGTTCTTTTTTTAAAGTATTGCCTTCTAGAACGAATTCATCAGCGTCTTCTCTATAAGATGTTATTTCCTCTGTCGCGCAAGAACATGTGTCGTTCAAGCATCGGTTCACCTCCTTCAATGTTTCTTCGGTCTGTAGCAAACATTTGCTAACATCGGTATTTTCAGATGCATCCTTGATCTGTTCGAACGCGTTATAGATTTGTAAATACATTGTAAATATATTAGTCAAATTTCACAATCTAATCAGAATATGAACGATAACTTAATTGTTAATTAACTTAATTGTTAATTTTATAGGTCACTTAAAATTTTTTATAAGACTGTGGAGAGCACCTTAAAGGCAATGCGTTACCCCGCATATTTTCGTCGCTTATTCGAAGAGTGGGAATATTCTTGTGACTTATGAAGGGTTAATTATATCTCTAAGCATTGTGAGTTATTACCTTATCTACGACCGATCCAAATTTGTTCGAAATATCTTTGAAGTAGTCGTACGTTTGGTTGAAAGATGTAGAAATTGTCTCGGTTGATTCATTTTCAATGGATTGCGTTATATCCACGGCATTCTTAATCGCCGTTTCGATCTCCTCTAACGATTCTTGTTGTTCACTCTGAAAGACTTTATCGTAGTCCATAGTACTCACTACCTAAAATTTTTTGAAATAATTCAAATTATTAAAGATCAACATGAGGAAAAAAGCACGCGTCGATCTTTTATTTTAAGATTTTCTTCTTTAATGATGGCCAACTTCTGTACTCTATTGATTTATCGGTTATTGATTATGTATCACATATGGCGCATTCCATATCAGTACAGCAAGGACAAATGAAAAGTATACTTTAAAAAAATTCTATAAAATCAATTTATAAGATTTCAACTAATTTATCAAATTATAAATTGAAAAAAAAAATGTTTGACTACGTATTCATAAGTTTTTCAATTTGTTAATCGATCAATGATATCTCGAGTACGGTTAATCGTATCTGCAATTTTTAAAAATGAAAATCCGTGGTTTTTTTTCGTGGTCTTCGAGAAGAGAAAGTATTCAGATTTAATTGATGAATGTGAAATCACTCTTTACGACAAAAACATCGAAAATATTTTTCTGAAGAGGAAGGACACTCGATATCGTCGAGAACTTAATTTGCTCAAACAAGTGAATAAAACATTTTTTAATATTTCTCCAAACCGCTTAAAGGTGACAGTTTAACATATTTTTCTTCAAATAATATTCGATTTTATAAAACAGAGCACTCGCGGTAGGCTCTATCGTTTTTGTTAAATTATATTTTGCATACAAATCAACATTTTGAACAATGCCTGATTAACGGCAAACAAAATCGTTACAAACTTATAGCCGTTTTATATAAAAATCTTTTATTTTCCGTTCGATTTCAAGATATCCAATACGTTTTTATTTTAGGCATTTTAACTTATTTATCTTCTACGATTATCTAACAAAATATACGGACAATCGAATATTCAAAAAGTTTTGTTGTTATCGCAATTAAAAATGTGTTTCACACATTATTAAAAATTTATTTTTATTCTCGATTTCAAGGACCACTGTCCAACGTATACTTTGATTCTTATTTTGTTAAAAATATATTGCGTGTCGAGTTACTGATCTTTGGACACACAGCGATTACAGAAAAATAAAAATTAACATTTTAAAAAATAATCATTCACTTATTCAAACGATATTTACCGAGAACCTTATCATAAATATGTACGCAGAAGATGAGATATAGCTCAAAATCAAAGTGAAGATATGGAAAAATCGATCTAATCCTTTAACGATTGAGTACCAAACACCATAGAGCCTTTAAGTTAATTCCATGTCAATAGTCGTAGAATATAAGGGAGGAGAGATACTAATGATAAGACGTGTGATTTGAAAGTAAATCGGCTATGACTTATCGATGATTTTGTTTTCCATAAATCGGGCTCTGTCCAAGATCCTGATTTAAACGCAGAATTTTTTTCTTAAAAAATGTTATTGCTGACAGCGAGTGCCCTGTCTTTTCGAATCGAATATTAATTGTAAAAAAAAAATGAATTAAAAACAGCTGTCACTTTTGAGCGATTTAAAAAACCAAAAAAAATATTTAAATTTGTTATTTCACTTACAGAATTTAAGGAAATTAAAGCCAAGCGATATCGAATATCTTTCCCGTTAAGACAGAAACATTTTCAATGATATTACCGTTGAATGTCGGTCCGGAAATTAATTAAATCTCAATAAAATTAGTTATCGTAGGACATAATAATTCGCAGATTTTCATTTTTGATCCTTTTAGGTTAACTGACAAATATGTTGATAAATATAAATCGATATATCGATACTCAATGGGTTAAAGAGGCGTTGATACGTCTTAGATTAATCGTTCCCGAAATATCACTCTTTGGATAAAAAATTTAAAAAATTATGAATACGCCGTAAACATTGTCGATTTTTTTTTTTTTTAGTTCGAAAGTTGACGAATTTGTTGGATATAAAAAAAGATATTTCTTGAGATATAAGTTTATTTCAGTAGCTGAACTAACGTGGCCTTATCAACTCACCGAAACGAAGAAAGCGACACACAGAAGATACACGAGTTTCGACATTGTTATTTAGTTGCTGGTTGTAACCAGTTTAAGTCGAGAACATGGAAACAGCGCTTATATAGTACACCAATGGCTCAATTCTAATGAAAAGAGGAGTCGGTGGGGCCAAAGGTAAAGAAATGCTAGGGCACACTTGCGTTAATTAACCTTATTACACGCTTCAAAACCATCAACGATTCTTGCGATTGCTAGAAAAATATGATTTCGTAACGTTTCGATGAATTTTTTATATAATGTACACGCGAAGCGTCTTTTTATCGGCTCCGCGATACCAGATGTTCATTAAGGTGCGGAAAATTACAACTCTACTTGATACGATACAAATACCAGTTGGTCTCGCTCGCAATGATATCGACTCGATCGGTGTGGAACATTAAAAGCGTAATAATCAATTCTGCTGCGAAGCAGGAGCAATGATTTTCTTTAAAATAGCAAAAAGGAAGAGAAATTTTATTTAAATATTTATAAGAGATGAACCCTTTAAGAAAGTCTTTTCGTACTCGACACTCGCACAGTCAAATAACAGTCAATCATATAAGATAATTGACAATAAAGATATTGCAACATGTCAATAATTATAACAATATAAAATATTAGTTTACACGCATGAATAAATCATATCGAGCTATAAGCTAATTTGAAAAATATCATGGCAGTCGTACGCTCGATTTCTTCGTTCATGTCGCCATTTTGACGTCAAATGACATCCGCGATTGGATCTAATACTTGTATAAGTACACTCGTCATATGTACGCGCTGTCATATATAAGTTAAATATATTGAACTCTAGATATGACAGCAAACTTGAAGGAATATCTTAGAATATTTATTGGTTATGTGTGCATCCAATCGGTAATCACACGTATTATTCGTTGAATCCGCTACCATTGCGATTTTTCTATAAAAGATTATGACATCGCACGTGTTTTATGTAAAATACCGGTAATCACATCTATCTTTTCGTAAACTTTCGTGCCCTTTATTAATGTATGTTCAACGTATAACAAATTCAGGTACTCATTCCCATGAAAGGACTACACCTTCGATACACGTGAGACACATTTGTTATTGATATTTAAATCTTTTTATCAATGTAATCGAGTGACTTTTATTAGTTGAAAGGGTTCATTGGACAGAGAGTTGAGATTAGGTCGTTACACTATCGTGCAGCGCGATAAGGGACGAACGAAAGAGGACGTCCTTTTACTGCAAAATAAAAACTTGGAGTAATGTCGCTATATAGAACAATATTTATAAACAAAGTACACGATCGATCTGATTATTCTCATACTGCTTTATTCATCTGTGAATAACGTAGATGAAAATGACCAAATAATTGAGAGCACGTGATACAAATGTTACGTTTTGTTTGTGGATTTCATTGAAACTGATGAAGCTCCTCAAAAAAATTATTTACTCTTAAAAATATTCAATAGATATTTTTTTATGCCGTAATTCCTATGTAAATATTACTGTTTTAATTAAGGTAATTGTTTTTTAAATTATTTTTTGCAAAAAAATGTTGCTTCTTTGGTTTTTTTTTCTTTTCTTATTACAAAAATATTTAAGTAATTGAGATTAAAGAAATAACATTTTTTCATGCACAGGAATAAATCTTAAAATGAAATAATTTTTTAATATTGAAAAACTACATCAGCTAATACAAATTTACATAAATTTCGTTTTATTTTTCCGTTTTTCACTAATTAAGGCTTCAATAGCGATTGATTACGCTACCAAGTCAGTTCAATAATTAACTTTATTTCACCTTTCGATCGTACGATTGATAATCAGTTCGACGAACGTTGTCTATGCAAATATTGGTTTGACATACTTTATACAATCTGCCTAATTAGCAGATGTATGATTACGTGACCCAACATCGTAGCCTTAAGAATCAACAGCAATAGTAATTATTGAAAAAATAATTCAGCCTATACAATCATTTTTATCCTTTTTTTTCATATTTGTGGGCAATAGTTACTATTATGTCGCAATTAATATTATTATACAATAATTACCATTTAGAGGTAACGATTGTACCTTAATGTTAGATCGAGTACGATCAATATTTCGATGGTGTCTGCTACTGCGTAACGGGAGCCTCATTCTATTGAGGGACCGTGTACAAAAAGTGTGGGTACACGTATCTATATATGAACAGCTGTATTAATATTCAATGTATCGTACTTAGTGGATAATAATAACTAGTAAATGAAGAACGTCGAATCTACCTAACATAACGATAAGGAAAGTTACCGGTGCTGTATAGCGCCCGTAGCTTATGTAAACTTATGCACACGAGGGCACGAATATGCGATCAACACCGAGTTTCGATATATTTTCAATAATTCGAGGTCATATGAATTTATTAAAGTTAGAACGAGACTAGGGAGGTGAATCCACCGACTCCCCTAAGGAAAACCCGGGTTTCGCCCTTCCTGAGCAACCTAATCGTCCCTTTTTTATCCCTCCACCTCCATCATCCCTCGATTCATCTATAGAGCGGCGGCGGTGGCGAGATATTTTAATAATATAGAGAGATAAAATATAAATTAGTGTTCTCGAACATTGATTAACTTTATTTGCAATACACAGTTGAAAATGTGAGGAAAATTCATTTTTTAAAGTAGGAAGATTTTAGTCACAAACCGATGTATTAGATCTATGACAAAAGCGTCGAATGATATAAATATTTTTGAAAATAATTTTTATTCAATGTACCGATTTATAATTTTACGAAATATCTATTGTTTTTATTATTAAAAAAAAAAAAAAAGAAATGTAAATTATGTTTAATTTAATAATTTTCATCAATTTTCCGACATTAAGAGTTATTTTATGAATCATAGCGATCTACGTTAGATAAATGATTAAATAGTTGCGGTAACGATCAGTGAAGAAGTATTTAAAAGCGTTAAAAACTTTTAATACCGCTCAATCGAAATTAAGAATGTTTTTAAGGTAATACAGAGAAGCAATTATAATTTATGTCGCGATTGGAATAATACAATTTAACTGTTTTATTGTAGTTTCTTCATAGCCACATCATAATGATTCAAAAATTGTTATTTTTCATTTAAGTACAACATTGTTTCTATACGATATATGCATTAACAATAATTGGATACAAATAATTGTTCTTTAGTTATAGGTCGGTAGTTATTCTTATAATAAATCAGAGGAAAAATGAACGTTTTAAATATAATGCCCCAATCATATCGAAGGGATTAGAGCGTTTCGTGGGCAGTCTAGTTCAAAGACTGATAAATGATCGAGCGAGAGAGAGAGAGAGAGAGATTGAGTAATCGGAAGCCCGAACGACGATTTCCTGTCGCCGCTATCATCGAGAAATCTGAAAGTTGAAATAGGTTATTGAAATATGTCTTCCATATAACCTTATGTCGTTTTAAATCAGAAAAAATGTCAATGGGTATAACGTTACTGGAATGCGTGCGTGCGTGCGTGCGTGCGTGTGCGTGTGTCAATAAGAGATGACAAAGTTTCAAACTTTTGTAAAACCCACCAAAAAATCGTAAATGGTACCCGAGACAAGTTTTATATTTCTCATTTAAATAACACGTCGAAGTTCATTGAGGAGTTCAATATATTTGCAATTTATAAATTGAAAATATATTGGTCATTCGTTGATGTTTGGATATTGATTGTAATGATGTTTAACAATCGCAACGGATAAAGGAGAAATGAAAACTTATCGTACTATTGAGCTTATGCCGAAGCTTATATGATACGTTTGGCAGCAGTCATCTAAAACATACCTAAAAAAAAAAACAAAACAAAAAAACAATTGATCCTAGCGACAAGTGTGTAATAATAATTTCTCTTTAAAATTGCCCGAATATGGAGAATAATATTATACGAATACTAGAAGAGAAAGAGAAACATTTTTACAATTGTTTAATCGAACGCACAGATAAAACAACAAATGCAATGTAACGAAGTTACGGAGGCGAAATTTAAATAAATGTAGAATCTCGTTGTCAGACAGCCGATAACTAAAAAAACGAAAAAAAACGATTTTTTGACAAAATGCGATTTAACAAAATTCATAACTTGAAAAATATTAACATTAGCGTTAAATGTGTTAAGAAATATTCTCTTGACAATCATCCAAATATGAAGAGAAAAAAAGTGATATTTGAAAAATAGTTTAAAACTGCAACGCACGTTTAGCGAGAGCTGAATCGATGTACGTACTTAACGATGGTGGCTTACGTTAATATGGCGGACAGTGCGAAGCGTGCGATACTGATCCGTTTGCGCATGTGCTGTCGATCATGAGAATATGTCAAATATAAAATCATAATATCGCTCAAGATTTTACGCGAGGTTGGAGAAAAAGATAATGGATTTAGGCGTAAATTATAGATTACGAACTGGCGCGGTGGTTACGCAATTGTATAGTTTGAAGAGCTGCGAAGACGCAGAGGGATTTGAAAGATCGGTTGTAAGAAAGCACAACGATCATAAAGAACACTGCTTCGAAAATCCCATTGAAATCAATTGAACGAACAAAAACCACATTAAAATCGATTAAAATCGTTTCGTTTTCAATGGAATTCTGGTCATTTAATGAGATTCAATCGGTTTCAATGGAATTTTCTAATCAGAGAAGTAACGTTCCAGCTTATTAAAATCTTAATAACTTTGTAATACGACACAAAGATATTGCAGTGTGTCGAACGAGCGCGTATGGGTTGTATTTAAATATGCGCGTGTATTCGAGTGTCTTATGGGTGGTATCGATGTATCGATATGGCCCGATAGCCCGATTTTGTTATGGTGCACCTTTACCATCAAGAAATGTGTGCGCACGTGCGTGCAAATACGGCGTCGCAATGTCGCTACAGAGTATATTTGATAAGGCACGCCGTACCGGTACGTTCTATTTTTACGTGGCAATTATACATCTGAATTCCAAAAAAGCTGTATCGGTCTGTCGACACACATGTACTATATACGCATAATTGATGCCTGTGGTTAATGACTTACCTAATCCGTCACTTAAATCACAAGGGAATGTGATCCAGGCATCAATGACGATACATGTACCTCTCAGTACTTTTAACCGGTCCCAAAATTTTACGTCGCGTTGTTTGTCGTAAATAATAACAATTTAATTGGATAATATACTAAAGATAAAGAAAAATTGTCGACCCTCATAAGTCTACAGTATGAGTAACAGCCAATCGAAATTTCAGTAATTTATCATTTTTTTCTATTCCTCTTTAATTAATGATTAAATGTTATATTCAAGACTACCAAAAAAAAAATCCGTCGGTAACTTAATTTCGTCTTTCTATAGCATTGATCGAGAACCGTCTATGCAAATATTGGTTTGACACAATTTACACAATGGACCTATAATGAACAGATGTATGAATACGTAATTCTATATACAGCCAACATCTATATGGTATCTCGATACACGATTTTTAATTTAACTATCGTGACATAGATTGTCATAATTTTATCGATTTTTTTGTATAAATTTATCATTTTTATATCGTTACCTACATCGGATCGAATGTAAAATTCTTTTTATTATTTAAAAAATGAAAAATTATGATAAACATATCTATAAAACAAAACGATATATTAAACAATTAATAAAATATAAATGTAATGTGGGTGTCTCAATTCGATGTGTTACACGTAGTCTTTCTTTCTCAGATCGTTATGCGTACGAGATATATAGCAACATTTTTCCATCGCGAATTTATCCGCTACGATTGATTTATCGGATAAAAAATGTTAACGATGATCTGTAGAATTGTAAGACGCAATTCACCGTTCTCTATTATTATTCGAAAGATCAATTGCGACATAGAAATGTCCATTACAGTTTTTGTTACCGACCGAGAAGTAGCACTTCGCCTTAAGATTTGTAAATTCAGTGTGACATGGAAACTTTCCATGCAATAACAATAATTTGACATGTGTTGTCATTTTTTTTCTATCTATCACCTTATAGCCACCATATGTCAACAAACGTTTTGTATAAGCAGGTGGTTCATATCTTTCTAGACGCGTAATATGTAAAGCAAAATGGTGGAGTCGTCTTCAGATAAAACGCTTTCAGTTAAAGTGAGTCGAGAAATATTGAGAAAATTTATGATTTCGTTTGCAATGGAATAGCGACGACTTTAAATAAACACCCGAGTAGAATTTTTTAATTTTTTTTATTTGGCTTTGGAGGATATGTGTATTTAATCGTCACACTGGATGGAAAATATTTCGTACGTCGAGAACCGTTATAATTCGCACAATGAAAAAAAAGAGATATAATTTATACCATTAAACGTTATGAGAATAACTTTTCCTTATAAGGTTCCTTATGTTATTAATGTGTATTACGTTAGGAACGTTAATAACATTAATAACGTTTCTTTATTAGGTTCCTTATGTTATCAACTTATTACGCTAGAAACATTAATAACATTAATAACGTTCCTTATTCTTATAACGTTTCCCTATAAGGTTCCTTATGTTATTAACTTATTACGCTAGGAACATTAATAACATTAGTAACGTTCTTTTTTGTTATAATGTTTCCTTATTAGGTTCCCTATGTTATTAACGTTATATTATTACCTTAGGAACATTAATAATTAACATTAATAACATTCCTTATTTCTTACATAATGTATTTTTCGTTGTGAATATGGGTTTTAATTTTATCGCTGTTGTTTAACCAATGAATTTATTTTACTCGATGAAGTGACGTTATCGGAGACGAGATTTGAGAATTAAATTTGTTTATGTTCCTCGGAGGTGATTTTAGAGCCAAATCAGTAATCCTCAAATGTTGTTACCATCCATGATTCTTCGTTACATATCGTATTAGTTGACTCTTGTCGCCATGCGGCAGAACGCTCTTTCGGGTTTCTCTTCTGTTTTGAGTGAAGAGAAGATTTTCGTTCTGTAGAATTGTTAGGCGGAGGGCAACCTTTTTGGCTTTTATCGAATCAACAGTGACAAAGAAATTTAAATTACAGTTTTTGTTACCGACCGAATAGTTCGACATTGCCTTAAGTAGGGTGTGCCGGTGATCTGTCGATAAAATCAAGTTCTGTATCTCTTGACCCATTCGTTACACACCTAACATAATTTGCTGTTCTCTAGAAACAACTTGCTTTCTTGAAAAAATAGATAAAAAGTTATTTATATTAACGGAGCCGAAAATAGGCGAGGAGGACGGTACGTCACATCGCCCTGAGGTAATGTGGAACTATTTGGTCGGTAACAAAAACTGTCATCTTAATTTCTATGTCACGGTTCATCCGCCGGATAAAAGCCGAGAACGAGAAGGCCAACAGGAACAACTGAACAACGCTACATCGTAGGAGAACGCTCGAGAAATTGAGTCTTCGAGACATTGGTTACCACCCTATATACACATTCGGGATTTTGACAGGGACCCTCGTTATAACTGCTCAGTCGGTATACCGCATATCGTTACTCCCTCCGTCGGTAATACAAACTGTAATGTAAGCTTCTCCCCGCTACGATTGATCTTTCGCATGAAAAGGAAGAACGCTCAACTGTGTCTTTCTTAACATGTATGACGTTCGGAGAGAGACATACGACATGTAGCACATCGTTGTTACATATAATTCGATGCACTTTCCTTTATATTTCGCTAGTATAGATGTCGCGCAGCGTCAGTGCCTAAAGCACTCTTCTCTTCTTATCTCATCTTGGCTGTAGTTAGCTTTGGAGTACCAGCGACAGCTAGAGGCCAGTGGTATCGCTTAATCACCTTGCGCATGCCAAATTCGACACAAGAGTTCGTCGGTTTCCTTGAGAACGCTTGTTACTTGTTTCTTGTGACGCGTGGTGGTGACTCAATTACTTGTCAACGATATTTCAGCGAGAATCATCTTTTCATCTCAAAAATGGTAAATTTACTTTAAAATGATTAGAAAAAAACTCTCAAACGTTTAAAACTTTTGACACTTCAGGCTCAGGAGGTCGAGGAAACTATGAAACGCATTCAGTCGCACAAAGGTGTAGTGGGAACAATTGTCGTAAATTCTGAAGGTTCGTTACCATTTAACGTCATAATTTTCTTCATTAAGTCCTTTCGATATGTCACTGATCATTTTTGCGTTAAGGTATTCCCATTAAGTCAACACTGGATAATACCACCACCGTTCAGTATGCGGGACTTATAAGCCAACTGTCCGACAAAGCTCGATCTGTCGTACGTGATTTAGATCCAACCAACGATCTAACCTTCTTACGAATTCGTAGTAAGAAACACGAAGTCATGGTAGCCCCCGACAAAGAGTTTATACTAATAGTTGTACAAAATCCTGTCGATTGAGGACTAACTTTCATCTTTGTACGCAACGCATTATCTCTAATGAGAAGCTCTACACGATTCACAAGAGAAATGTCTTTTTTTTGTCTTTAGCTTCTACAAAGATAAATAAATTATAAATCACAAATTGCTTGGGAGACTCCAAAGAGCAACAAACTCATATGTTACTGTGTACAATTTTTAACTACTGCGGTTCACTGGGATTTAAAAAACAAACAAAAACATCAACTGCCCATTGATAGTCAATGATGTTATATCGCCGTAAAGAACTTTATGAAATTTAATTTTTGTTCTTTTTTTTTTTAATAGGAACTATTGATGCCATCTCAGTTGTGTAATAAATTTAATATTTAAGATATAAATATTTTTGTTTATAGCCGCACAAAAGCGTTTTTAAAAATAAAAATTGTTTTTAATATTAGATTCTAAAAAAAAAAAAACCTTACGTTTATCATACTCAACTGTGCAATATTACATTGAAATTCTGTATTAAATTCAATAGAACAGTTTATATGCATCAAATGTTCCTATATCGGTTTATTAATATTCGTCAAATGTCTAGAAGCGATAAGAATGAATTGCGGAAGGTAATGCCTTAAGGAGGGAAAGAGTAGCTTTTAATTAGATTTATTTAACGCATAAGAATCATATGCTGTAGAAAATTATTCTTTATCACAAATAAATATTGAATAAATTATTTAAAAAAGAAACAAAAAAGACGTAACAGACGCTACTGTGATGTATAAAATCTAATTATAGAATATATACATTTTTTTATCTTTTTGTAAGCGAGGTACAGACAATTTGTGACGGGCGAATTGTCAGTTCGCTTTTGTTGCTAATCCCGCGACATATATTCGTATAAAAAGAACGTTTATGGCATTTTCGTGTTTATCTCAACGTCGGTAGATCTCCTTAAGGAATAATGGGGGATTCCCCCACTGATTTCAATACTAAAACGTTTGATTTTATCAGTAAAAAATTATATCACAAAAACCTGTACGACTGATTGTTTGCAACGTTATTCTGATCATGTAAAAAATCCATTTTTCTTAATATTATTTTCTATTATAAACGAAAATGGAATTTCTACATATTTTTCTATCAGAATCTAAGAATTTTTAAATATTATCATTACACCATTACAAACAATCAGTACTATGGATTTTGTGATATGATTCTTCTGCAATGATAAAGAAAAAAGACTTTTTTTAACTAGAATAGATGCGTCTCATACCCTTTCAATCTTGTACTCAGTTTGTGTGACACAATAACGGACGAAAATTTAAATGGAAACAGGCAACAATTAATTAATGTGCCTACTAGTTGGTTTGCGGTATCACCGGCTTTTCCTTTTTCGTCGTATGATGAAATTTGTAATAAACAATCATGGATACTGCACCGATGACAAACGGTACTATACAGAGCGAAATTAAAAGCTCAAAGTACCATCGGGAAGTTATTTCGGCTGTAGCAACGTAAGCCCAAAGAGTACAGGCAATGAGATTTTCTATTAAACACAACAAGTAATAGAGCAAATGCCTGTAAAACGTTGGACCGTCGGTAGGATTTACGTATATGAAAATATAGACTACACCGAATACCGAAGCGAACATTACTGAAGCGATGCGTTCGCCTAAGGTGAGGGGAGTGTGAGGAGCACGTCTACGGTCGCGAACGAATTCCATGGCTCCTGAGGGCTCTGCTAATATCCAAATTGTCATGCCGAGCCAATGAAGAGCGCAGTATATGCTGGTGTACAGGACCCATATGCTTGCAACTGCGCTTACAGAAATAATTCGTGATACTGAAATGAAAATTAGCAATTTTTATTGAAATAAAAGGTTGTTGTTCGATGTACAATTTCAAAACGAACACTGAAAATTAAGGAATTAGTTAATTAAAATAATCGATGCCAATAAAGCATTTGGAATGCAAGTACGTTCTCGACATAAAGAAAATTCTGGTGGAAAAATGAATGAAAATATTGAGACTGTGTTAATCTATCGGCATTTCCAGTTTGCTTCACTCGGCGTATCTATCACACGGGAACAAGAGATAGAGGCTCCGCACTGTTTCTCCTTACTTATCTCTCTGTTTGTCTTGCTCTCGTTGGATAGATACGCAGAGTGTAGCTCGGAATAAATTAATTGTAATATTCATTTGATGAAAACTGTATCAAACTGATAATATCATCAGGATAGAGTAATTCTGCAAATAATTTATCGTACCGGTTATCAAAAAGTGCCAGAGGAATTGGAGAGCAAGACCAACTTTGGTAATATTGGATTTATCCGCTTGAGCTAATCTGATGTTGCGATTGTAACTAGCCATAGCCCATCCCATGCTAATCAAAGATGCGCAGATGCTGGCGACTTGAGACAAAACTGTAATAAAACATGTGAGATTAGAATCACCTTGCTCTGCGCTTTTAACCCAAGAAACAATAAATAAATATAAAATATTCTATTTACACGCGAAATTGAACGTCTGATGATAATTCTTTAGCAGAATGGTAAGCTGCAAGATTTGTTGAGGTACAGCTTCTAAGAAACACTCAAGAACACGAAGAAGCGCTATATCCTGATCTTCTTTCAGCATTTTTGTGTAGTACAGTACCTGGTTGCTCTTATCACCCTTTTTTTTATATTTGTACGACTTTACTGCATATTTCAGGCTATCTATGCACCGAAGCAACGGCGCTAATTGGAATACTATTATACATATGCAACATGATTTCTGCCGTACTAATTTGCTTGCTATGCTTCGATGTCTTTTTTGGGTCTCGCTATCTGGATTCATCTATACACATTAATAATAAAAATAGATATTAAATCACAATTCTAAATAAAGACCGTCGCTAATTTCAATATATTTTTCAATGTTTTTTTTAAGCAGTCATGAATTTCTTTTCTTGTTAATTTAATCATTTATTATAATTCTTTATCTCAAGATATTAATCGTACATGTATCGTCACTGATCAGTATGGATGAGACACATCTCTGACACAGCTGTGCAGATACGTTATAGCAAGATTAAAATTAATTATTATGATAACTATATAAATAATATATAAATAAATAATAGATGATCATTGACTATTCCTTTAATTCTTTCCACTTTAAGTTCTTGAGATACAACAAACGAGTCTAGTTGCTACATACACAAGATAAATATAAAAAATTATTTAATTATCAACACCATTTTTCTTTCTCTTAATATAAACTTTGTAATACACGATTACCCTGGGAAATTGTTTTTTAAATAAAAAATAGATTCAATAGGCTGATGGCAATATTTCTCTACCTCAAGATCTTGATTGTACATCCTGACGCTAATGACAATGTTGATGAAAGATGGTATAAAGAGAAAAGCTATGGTCCAGTAGAAG
Source organism: Cylloceria caligata (assembly GCA_963942595.1). Taxonomy (NCBI): domain Eukaryota; kingdom Metazoa; phylum Arthropoda; class Insecta; order Hymenoptera; family Ichneumonidae; genus Cylloceria; species Cylloceria caligata. Next base: position 1,267,332 of record OZ012708.1, on the reverse strand, counting down.
TACGAATACTCGCCATTGCGCAGATAAGTTATAGCAAGATTGAGATCGATTAATACGTCAACAATGTGAATAATAATCGAAATACAGATGCAACCGATATCAAATCTGTTGACCGAAGCTTTTAGACTCGGTCTATCAACATCATCAGTTCCAGGATTTGAGGTTAGGGAGATATCTATCATCCCGTCGTTCTCCTCCGCGATGTCATTGTCACGCGTCTGAAGCGCGATCGCGGATACCATTGTTTAATATATATTTTCTTAAATTTCAAACACAGCACGTCACACTAATCGAGTAATGAATCACACGCTCTCTCTAACCACCATAAATATTTTGGTCCTGCAACGATTACTGCAAACAAAAATTTAACTATTATTCTAAACTCTGTCCAAGAGAGGGCTTCTATCACGAATCTCGACACAGTGCCACTGATCCATCATCGTCATCTTCGGCGATATCAAACATTCTCGTGCCCCGCGATCATCAGAGGTATATTGTGATACTTATTCTTTCCATACTTCGTGTAACGGTTACACTGTAACTCCTTGACTTTCTCTCTGATACGCTAGTAATGCAACATTCTCTCTTTCACTCTCTTTTTACTCGAATTTTGGAGTAAGTTTTTGAATATGATCCAGAGGTTAACCGGTTTACTTGGCGCGCAAACGAATACAACCTATGATACTAAAATCGCGAATATTCATGGACGTTAAATCCAAAGCAGCTACATTCGTTCGAATTGTAGCCGCTTTTTCTTAATTTCTATACACTCTCGAACCCAGCTATTCGACCGATTCCATATCCATTTATTCGTCGAGACGCATGCGCAGAACGCTCAAAATGCGCAAACTGAATGAAAAATTACGCCCTCTATCTTCGTTGAATAAGTGAACGAGCACAGTCGTCCTGAGTCGGTCGAATAGGCGGAGACCGACTATATGATTTGGAATGGAGCCACGGCGTATGGATAGAGCAAGCAGAGTCTTGTTCGGGAGATACCGACTGAACTAAAAGAATATAAATCATTCGTGAATTGTGTCGCAAAGCGCTGTTCGATAGTTCCTTGGGTATACAACAGAAAAGAAGGCAAGTTAACCATCTCACAGAAGTTAATACGTCATTATCAAAGACCACCCACTTAAGGACGTTCGTGTCATGTTAAATATGCAATAACCTATGAGCCCACTGAGAAAACGTTAATAAATGTTCGCATCTTTGAAAGTCGCGAAAAATCGATAATAACGAGGAATCTAAAGGTTCCAGTTTATTTTTCGCTGCGTGGTATGATACATCTCGAGAATAACAAATTATGGATATCAGTACGATGAATGACCTACAAAAGTTGGAGGAAGGTGCAAAGGCCACTGGTACTAAGCACGTAATAAATATGCTGCAACGACCGGGTCAGCTTGAGAAGGTAGAGCAATACAAGCGCAGAATAGGTAGAAAAAAGGCTTCGGTAGAGACAATGTTGAAGACAGCGATGCAGAGCGAGTTAGATGGCGTTAAAGTTGGTTTTAATCAGCTGCAGAGCTCCCTTAAAATCATTCGTTCGGTCAAAGAAGAGCTTGATCTGATCGGCCAGTCCTTTGGTTCGGCTCTTGATCTTAGCACGAAACTGCAGGCTGTGCAAGATGAGAATATGCGTCACTCGCAGTACGTAACCGCCAAGGAAAATCTCAAGCATATATTCACAGTTCCGGAGAGCGTGGAGAAAACAAAGCAGTGGATAAGCGAAGGAGAGCTACTGCACGCTCATCAGAGTCTGATGGATTTAGAGAACTCGAGAGACGATCTTTTGTACGAACTCCACAAACTTCCGAATCAATCTTTGCCGGATACATTGATGCTCAAAGCTTACTTCGAGGATGTAGAAATCCTCTCGCAGCTTATGGAGAAGCAGATTAGATTGGTATTGAGTAGAACTCTGAATACAGTGAGAAAAGAACCTACGGTCATTGTTACCGCGCTGAGGATAATCGAGAGGGAAGAAAAGGCTGATCACTTTGCGACCCAGAGGCACAAGCAAAGTGGTTTCATGCCTCCTGGAAGGCCCAAACGATGGAACGATATGAGTTTTAAAGTATTAGAAAAATGTGTTGCTAATAGGATAGAAGGAACTCACGTGGACGAGAGAGCGGATAATAAAATGTGGCTGGTGCGATACTTGGAGCTCACAAGACAATTGATATTGGAGGATCTAAGAGTAGTTAAAACACTTTGTCAGCCTTGCTTTCCCCCAAAATACGAGATCGTACGGAAATTCGTGAATATGTATCACAGTAGTTTGTCACTGCATCTCAAAGACATAATAGCTAACGGTTTAGAGGGTAACGAGTACGTCTCGTTGCTGGCTTGGATAATGAACACGTACACAGGACCGGAGCTCATGCAGCATCCGGAATTGAATATAGACACAAGCGACATTGGCCCGTTGCTCAGCAATGAGATTCTCAATGAATTGCAGGAACAATATTTGCGGAATATGAGTCAGAACTACGAGGATTGGATGAAGAAAACACTGGAGACTGAGAAGGTTGATTGGTGGAGTGGTGTTTTGCCCGAAGGAACCAGCCACGACACCTATTATCATACAGCAGCGCCGGTCATAATCTTTCAAATGATTGATCAGAATCTTCAAGTTACCAAGACAATCAGCACTGATCTAACGGCAAAAGCTCTTCTACTGTGTATCGAACAGGTCACCAAGTACGGCTACATGTATCGTCAAGCTATAAACGAATTCAAGGAAAAACATTTCGAGGATCGTAGCCAAGTTCCCTATTTTACTCATCATATGATAACAGCTGTTAACAATTGCCTACAGTTTGTGGAACTTGCTCAACAGATGAAACAGTTGTTCTGGGCGCCTACAGTCAGTGGAGATGCTGCTGTTAAATTCGAGGGCCTTCTCGCGACTTACGAACAACTACGCAACGAAACAGCAGCTATATTGTTGGAAGAATCGTTTTTGGATCTAGAACGTCAGTTCCAAGATCTTTTGACACCAAAATGGTTGGCTTCTCCCATACCGGTCTCCACGATATGCGTTACTCTCGAGGATTACTTTCAGGACTACAATCATCTGCGTGCCAAGAATTTCGAGTACATAATAACCGAAGCTCAAAATTTAATAGCCAAACGTTATATCGCCGCGATGCTTCAACGTAAAATTTCTCTGAAAACATACGAAGACTGTCTCACCTGCACATCAAAGGTCATGACGGAAGCCGACCAACTTAAGAACTTCTTTGTCAGGATAGCTCCTAAAGTTGGAAACTTCGATTGTCCCTTTGAAATAATAAAGCGTCTTGCGGAAGTACTGCGTTGCGAGGACTCGGAAATTTTGTCCCTGGATCTTCATTCCCTCGTCGAAAAATATCCGGACATGACCGAGGATCATCTGGTTAGGCTACTGAGTCTAAGAGGCGATATTTCACGGAGCGAAGCTAAGGAAAAAGTTTCTTACATACTCGAGGCTCAGCGAAATCGGAAAATTACGCAACCCATTTCAAATAGTATTTTCAGGCACATAGTCATACAGGAGAGTTTCCTCAATTGGAAACCTTGAAATTTAGTCAAACCGTACCTAGATTCGTCATACTTTAATGATAAGACTCAGGGAGAAGCGATTATGACGTGGAATCATATATTATGTCAAAAATCGTAGACGGAATATGGAAATTCCTGGCTCTCACCAGAACTCTGTCAAGAGTATAACTACAATGTAGTGTAAATACGTGTAAACGATTGCCTCATGTACAGTAAGATATTCAAAAGCCGAAATGTATTGATAACATGTATATAATGTTTTCTTAATGTAAATTTAACAAATAATAAAATAATAGTAATAAATTTAAATAAAATGAATCATTATTTTGTAAATCTTTGTATTGCTGGCAGTATTTTAAAGAATGTTTACGAAGAGTACGTGACTCATTTATCAGATGATTTTAACTTCTTTTTGGCCCAAGAAAATTTGTGAGACATTCGATGTTATAACTCGTATACAAAAATAAACAAGTCGTGTAAATTTGAAATTTTCACATTGCTTTCTCGTGATTTTCGCGAACCCACGGATTCTCATCTACGCGGAATGGTTATCTTAATTCTGGCTTTCTCGCAAATGATATTATATTAAAATTTTCAATAAAATAGAAAAATTTGGTAAAATTGCAAATTTATTAAAGTTTAAACCCCTCAATCGATTCTCATCAAATTTAAGACCAAGTATCCTTGTACATTATCCAAGTTGTATCCAAAGTTAGATAAAAAATAGATTTTGAGGTAAATTTAATCTCTAAATGTTAAAAAACAAACAATTGCAACAAGTAGAATATTCCAAATTGCAGTTTTCTTTTATCGATCATTGATCCCTTCCTCACAGAAGTGGTCTTGTGAAAAATGAAAACTAATAAACCAATGTACAAGGTTCTACTTTGCAGTTTTTCTTTAATTATATTCCTTGGAAATATCGAACTTTTTTAAATGTTCGCGCTAATATGACGAAACAACTGTCATCAGCGACGTCTCGTAAACGTCGCGTGTAGCTTTGTAAAAGCGCGATTGCGTATAATCGGGATAAAAGCCGATGCTTTGTTTACTACATAATTTGAGTTGATTTAGATTACATATGTTCGTAGGCTGATTCAATTGAATAAAATCCAACGTTTTTTTCAAGATTGATAAGACAGCTAATAAAAAAATTATTAAATGATTCCTACTCGTCGTTTAACGCTGTCATTAGCTAAGATTCTCAAGAATCAGTTTCGAACAAGTCTAACCTTCGGTACAACAGCCGCGGATGTTGAAAAAGTGGAAATTGTTGAAAAGAGCGAAGGTAAAAAATATATTTAAATATTTGATATTTGTAAAAAAATATTTTAAAAATATTTTTTTTAATTTTCTTATATTTTTTTCTTATGTATCATTTTTATCAGAGAAAAGCATCGTGGTAAGCAAAGATGGTCCAATTACGATGATCGGTATTAACCGACCAGGCAAAAAGAATTGCTTGGATAATTCAATGGCTCAACAACTTTCGGAGGCTTTTGATGCTTTTGAAAAAGATAAAAGCGCGATCGTCGGCGTCCTACATGGGATCGGAGGAAGTTTCTCATCGGGTTTTGATCTCGATGAGATTGCAAAGTTGGATCCTGAATCTGAGAAGGGATTTCCACATTTTGGACCACTGGTACGATTCTTCGATAAATATTTCATTATTTATGAATTTAAAAATTTCTTACTATCAAGGTTTTGCCAATTTTATGAATTACACTTATAAATCATTTTCTTTAAGGGAAATGAATAAATAACAAAAATACATTTTTACTTCATGTATTAGATTTCTAATCTTTATGTAAGTTTTCTTATTTGTAAATTAATTTCAAATTTGTCTTGAAAATACAGTAAAACATCATTTTTATTGAAATACGATAAAGAATTTGTTTTCGTACAAACAGAGAGCGTGGTAAAGATAAAATCTGATAAAGGAAAAGGTATTTAACATATATATAAAACCCTACAAACCTTTTTCTAATTTGCTTGTTCCCTATGCAATGATTATTCAAGCGGATTATATATCTACAAAGTATCCACCGCTTAATGCATATAAGGAAATAAGTTATACGGATAAATTATGTTTTATATTCGAATTAATGAAAATCTGTCATTTTTCGAAAACTGTAGAAGGATTTAAAAAATAATAGTAAAATTAATTCTGAATGATAAGAACGTTTTTCTGTTTGTAAATTTATATTGAAATTTATTAAAATGAAGCGAACAAAGCAATTATTATTTAAATGTCATGAAAATTTTTTTTTTTTTAGTGTAACCGAGATAGCCTGATAAAGAAACCACTGGTAGCATCCATAAGTGGATATGCGGTAGATATAGGATTCGAGCTGGCACTGATGTGTGACTTGAGAGTCGTCGAAGAGACTGCTTCTATGGGATTTCTGAATAGGCGACTGGGGATACCGATAATGTGCGGTGGGACTGTACGTTTGCCGGCAATGATTGGCTATTCTCGAGCCATGGATATGATAATCTCTGGAAGAACGATTTCCGCGGACGAAGCTTTTAACTGGGGTATAGCGAATCGCGTGGTTCCTTGCGGTGCTGGTAAATTTGTATTTAATCTTTTATTAAAGTCAACTTTATATTTTCAACACGATGCGGTACACGTTGTCTACGTCTCTCGGATAGCCATAATTAACAGAATTGTCCGATTGCTAAATTCGATGATTGGAGTAATTCCAGAAATAATTCTTGCCTGAACTTGAGATAATTTATGAAATAATAAATGGCATATCAACGTTATTTGAGATTTTTACTTGAAATGACTAATAACGGAAGTTTAAACCATAAGACTTTTTTTTTTACAGCTCTGGGACAAAGTGTCGTAGTGGCGCAAACTCTGCGGAAATTTCCCCAAAGATCGTTGTTGGCAAACCGCGAGTCAGCTCATTACGCAGCGTTTTTATTCAAACAGATCGACGAAGCTTTGCAATTTGAAAAGGACAATTCCTCTCATATCCTCCTGGAGGACGGAATCAAAGGAGCTCAAAGGTTCGTTGAGGGATTTGGGAGACACGGAAAGAATACCGATATCCTAGTCAAGGACTATATGAACTTCAAAAAATTGAGCGACGATATGCTCTGACACGATTATCATTGTTAGATATTAATACACACTTACAATTTTTTAAAAATTACTCAGGGATAATTGAGGAGGATGTAATCGTTGCATCAAAGTTAAATAATAAACGATAAACTAACGAGTTAAAATCAAATCATACAGAAGATTTCGTCAACGCATAAATCATTTTAATCATTTTGCCTTCAAATGAGGATACACAAGTATGAGAATAATAATATTTAATAATAAATAAAGTACGTGACATTGCTGATTTTATCCTGCCCCGATCATCTGTCATTGGATGCCATTTGCTTCTCATCAAAGTCATCAGTGTGTCTCATACATTAAAAATCAAGATGTTTAGTATTTTCAATATGGATAAAGTTTTATAAGATTTTTCTCTTACCGCAAAGTATAACGATTCTGATCGAATGCAACTTTTAGCTGGGAATGGATACGTGAACAATTCTTAACGTACTGCTCAGAAATTTCCTAAGGCCCAATTTTTTTTTTTTTTTAACGCGAAATGGTAATCCGTATGATAACAGAGAATTGCTATCGTCGCTACGTAATCGCTGAATGGGCGAAAAATGGAACTTTAGAGTCAGGAATTTTTCGATACTCTTTATGGGTGTAAAATATTTTCTGTAAAATATTAATATCACGAAATTTGATTTCTCAGAGAAAAAGTCGTCAAAGGATCATGAGCTATGAATAAAGAAAAATTCAAGATTTTATCTTGTGTATATATCAAAATTTGAGGATGTATGTAATAGTCGGTGCAACGTTACATCTTCCTTAGAGAGATAATCGTGAAAATTTTATATTATTCTGAACGCCATTCTGTGTTGCAGGTTCGTTAACGAAATATCGAAAGAAAAGCCATCAAGTTACCGCGTGTAGAATCAATTGTATACAGTTATGTAAGATCCTTACGCTACAATTAAATATTTAATTGATCCGATTATTTCGACATTCCCTGTGATCTCTTTCGTCCGCCCTTGTCTTGAAACTTCGTGGATGAGTTTTTCCTCGTAAGACGTCTAATCTTTCCCAATATATCCGAGAGCGCACGCGATTGCTTTCCGTTAATCATCGGCACGTAATTAATAACGTCACCATTGGAATCTCCTGAAATATTGCATACTTGTAGACACAATGACTGTCGTAAACCGGTCGTTTTCACTCACGCTCTATGATAATCAGGAAATACGTGTTATTAGGCCGAAAAACTTCTAAGCTGGAAACGTCAGGCTTGTGAGATGATATATTCTTCAGCTGGCTGGTAGATTCCTCCCACAAGTCAAACTCGACTTGAATGTAAATTCATTTAATTACTTATCGATATTTATTCTCAGCTCTGCGATAATTTGAACGAAGAAAAAATAGTAATTGCGCTAATCTTTTATCAGTTGTCATTACCAATTAATCAAATGACATCACGAATAATTCATTGGCATCGCTTAAATTATTTTTTTTTCGTGTACAAAACATTTAATTATGGGTTAGTTTGGTTTTAAAAGAATATTGCATACTCCTAGTATATTTTATAATAAAAATATAACATCATTATCGTTCAATAGGACAATGTTAATTGATTTTCTGATCCTGTACTATTTTTTTATTTAATTTACTACACGAATTATATACTTTCGAATAAAATACTTTCAAACTTTTCAACTGCCATAAAGTAAGTTGAATTGACATTGTGTCGTTAATTAACCTAAAATAGAGTAGATTAATCTAGCGGAGAACAAGTTACTTTGTTTAATTAAAATTGCCGATTCAATTTATCTTTTTTAGCTCATTTAATTCTACGTTAATTGTTGTTTTAGAAAAATGCATTTTCCTCACTGGCACGAGTCTGACATTGAAAGCTAATTACCCGTTGATGCGAGATGAGTAACTTCTTGAATATAATTCATTACAAGTCCGATATTGCAGTTGATATTGATTAAAAGTTCTTTATCAGGTATCGAAGCCTCCGAAGCCGTTCTGCTTGTATTATTAACATCACCGACATGCATGATATTCTCTGAAAATTAAATACCTAATTGCAGTCAATTTGTACACGATTATTAAATTGAATTTTTTATTTTTTAAGTAAGCAAACTATCGAAGGCCTTAAAAAAAATCTTCACCGTTACCCGTGTATTTCATTTTAATTAATGTCGTCATTTCGTCTATCTCTCTGGTAGGTTTTGCAATATCGTGGGGAAAGCTCGACCTGGTAAAAAGGTTAATAAACAAAAAAGGGGTGAAATACGCGTTCGTTGCTTTCAGGTGACAAACCGAGTATACTTATACGTTAATTCTTTGATAATCGCGGCAGCGTACACGGGAAGACTGTACGTTGATCCGTTTCTCGGTTGAGTGACGTAACAATCATACAATTCGCGTCGCGTGATAGTCACATGCGCTCTCGCCGGCGTACAATATAAATAGTATGCATAACTCTCACCGTGGGTACTTACATCCATCGAGTGAATTGTGCCAAAACGAGCAGAGGCAGAGATTCGTGCAATGTGCACGCTCTACTTGGACACACACGCACGCACGCACGCACGCACGCACGCACGCACACACGTACCGTCATACTGTTATCGTTGGTCGTTCTATTGACACAAAGTAAAGGGATTGACAATCTTGCAACTTTCTTGAGATAATTAAAATTTTTTTTTTTTACCTTATTAATGAAGTTTTCTATAAAAGTTAATAACATTATATTTTTTTTGTTATACTTGGTGTTACTCGCCAGAAAAGTTTTTTTTACAAATTATCATTGAAAGAAAAGCATTTAAAAACATTTTAAGTAAATGGATAATATCAACTCGTGATTCAAAATTACTCGATTCAAGTGATCCAAGACATCTTTGACTGGCTATGATATCCATAAGTCTTGGGGATTTCTTTTTTTTTCTATTACAATACAATACCAGAACATATAGAATATAAATATGTAAAGAAAAAAAGGTTTTGACAAATGTAGACAATTTTTTTATAAATAAGTGATAAACAGCTTAAAAAAAATTATCTTTGTGATACAAAAAAAATGTAGAAAGAAACTTAAGTAGCGCTTTGAAAAGAAGAACACGCGAACCTTAGTAAGAAAGACTGCAAAGTAGAACAATTGCTTCCTTGTTAAACAATCTAGTCGAGAACACCCAGAGTGTGTTTACAGACATTTTTTTTTCTTTAAATTCAAAATGCTATAAATTTTGAACTTCTTGATCGATTCACGACAACTTCAATATCAAACTTTGTTCAATGACAGTTCACTCGTGAATAATATTTGTCAGGAATGTGTAAATAATTGGTAAAGCGACAGTTTTGATAACGAAAATCACGCGTGCGTACAAAAAATTTCTTAATAAACCACTTATCTTGATTTTTTTTAGACCATTTCGAATATCTTGACGTAAAAATCTTTCTCTACGAGAAAGGAAGATGCATCAATTGCAAAATTTGCATGCGAAAATCATGTTTTTAAATCATATCTTTATAATTAGAAAAACGCAGAGACAAAATTAACTTTTAGAAAGAGGAAAACATGAATTTTAAGCAGAAAGAAAGGAGTTTTATATTTCTACCTCTTCAAATAGCCACTTCTATGGGAAAGTATGTTTAACGATTTGACTTCCTCATGGAGGAAGCTTCGTGAAAGGTAGAAAATAATAAGGAAGCAATGTTCAAGACTCTACATTGCATGATTGTTCGAATACTGTAGATGTAAACTATCTTATCCGATAAAAATTAGTTAAATTTAGGGAATGAGCCATTTTTAAAAAGTAATATGCACGTTTTTACTCGACAAACTTTTATCATAATTATAAAGAAATCAGAGAGCTTTGTAGCATTGATTGAAACTTCAAAAAGTGGAAAAATAATTTTTGTTATAAATAAATTTTTAAAAATGATACATTTATGATTAATTAAAAACAGACACAAATATAAGTAGCGTTTTTAAAAGACAAAAACATGAATATTAAGAATAAACAAACGTAACTATAGCAACTGCGTTAAAATAGCAACTGACTGAACATTTCGCGCGGTTTACTTGAACCCAAGAATAGGTTGAAAGTTAAATAAACGAGAATGAATGTTTCTCTTATTGTTACCGCAATTATTTGATAACTGTTTATTGAAACCGTAACATATAAAAAGAAAACTCGGTTGCCGAGTACGATAATATTTTTTAAAAATCTAAAAACCTAGAGGAAACCTCAATCAAGATATTACGATAACTCTGTGATTAGCGTATCGATGAATGATTAAATAAATTCGTGTCATATACTTATGCGTTGTATGATCGATAAGAAGATAGTTTAAAGATGAAAATATATAGCGAGAATGTACGATCGAGGCAACAGATCCTCGTTCGCCCTCCGCTTAGAACGAACGGAGGTTCGATCACCGCATTCAAATGTTCCCGTTCTCCGTAATTTCATATTAGCGTTTTAAGACGATGCGAAACATATTCTAAGAGATTCTCTCTCGCTCTACCTTGAGCGCAATTAGTTCTATCTCTCCCGCACTCATACATGTTTCACATCGTCTCAAAGAAACTGCAAATTTAATTGGCGAAAGTAACACGAGAGCTAGCAGAACGCGCGAGCCACCGGTTAAAGTGTAGTGACGAAACGAGTGCAGGTGGCGGTACATTGTTGCGCAACTGGTATCTGTCTCTTGCACTCTTCCTCTCTCTCTTTCTCTTTCTCGCTATCTCTGACTCTCGTTACCTCCGTTCTCCATCGGAGATATACCATTGCTATATCGCATCTCAGACACCCGGGTGAATGTCGCGCCCGCGCTCGTTGCAAATCGATTCAGCAGCCCGCGTGCGATATCCTTGCCACGTTTTTCTCTTGGCCGTTCCCTCCTCTCGCGTATTTATTGTGTTCCACTTGTTTTCTTTGGATCGTCTAACAAATTAATATATTTTATATTCTTCCATTGTTGGTAACGTGAAATGTTAAATATTAAAAAAAAATCATTTTACATTCACATTCGCTGACTAACGACGATAGCTATTTTGTTGGAAAGAAAGAAAGAATAAAAAAAGGAGATTCGTGCGTCAATTATTTCGACCAAGAGCAGATATACCGGAACATTAAATTACAACTCGTACATACCGCGCAGCGTTTCGATAGAAAACAGTACGATTTTCATGACTTTTTAAATAAAAATAATAAAATATATTAATTAAAATTGTTTAATTGGTTCTAACAATAATAATATAACTTTTTTCATTAAACTCAGCCGGAATACCTGATAAAAATAGGATAACCTATCGATCTGTTATCTGTAACAGTTTGTTAATATTTTATTAACCGATTGCTAATAATCTTTTAATAATATTAATAAACTATTAACAGTTGGCATAATCAATTATTAATATTCATTGGTTATAGATTTTAACTGTTAATTTTATTTCATTTTATCAATTATTAATTCTGTTTTCAGATTGTCGTTCTATCGTATAATAATCATATTTGTTACTAATATTAATATTTTGTAATACCAATTATGAACTTGTTTCTACTATCCAACATAGTTTTCGTTTTATCATAAAAAGCAAACTGTAATCTCCTCAACCTTACGTACTAACAAAACCTGTTTATGATCGCTTGAACTTCGAAATATTCTAAGTATACATGGCATTTGAGGTGTACAATGTTTATACCGATGCAACCACTGTGTTACTATAATATAACATGAACCGATGAAGCTGGTATATGGTACATACCGTTTGAGACGCAGAGTCACGCAGGGGCCTTTCACGAATCAACGGATAGCGAGACGAAACGATTCCTCGTTATGACGTTCGTCGATGAGCATTGTTACGAAGGCTAGATGGTTCCTTGAGTTAGATAAGTCAAATTTTTATATCAAGATTATAAGAAGCTGCATCAACATTCCATAGCATCGAAAATATTTATAAACGACGTTATAATTAATTTAGAGTCTCATTGCCGCACGTATTATTTATTTCTAAAGAAATTGAACTTGTTTGTCCAGCGAGAGGGTTGGTTGGATTGGGGATATCACACTGTCTTAAATACGGAGTAAATATTAATGAATTATTACCCTAATATTTAATTTAGCAATAATATTTAGAGCTACCGTCAATTCGCATCGTAGCGGTTCGTCGGTTAAATGCTGTGACGTCCTGCTACTCACATTTTATCTGCAGCACAACGTACCGTTAGTATAAAACTAAATAAGCACATAGGGTTTGACTCTATCTCTTAGAATATGAGTAGAGTTTGTATGGCACGATAAGGTAACATAACACTCTACCACATTAACAGAAGAACAGAGAATTGATTTAGGCACGCGGTACGGTATGGCAGAGTTACTACACTTTGTAGTCATTTTACAAGAATAGAGTTGGTATGGGTACGATATGATAAAGTCTATAGCATTACAAGAGTTTAGTTGGTACGATATCAAGATATACAGTTGCCATATGCTAGAGTGCAGCTCTACAATACGACGACTCTCAGATCTTTTTTCGTCATCATCATCCACCTTATGTGAAAAGATCTGTAGAAGTAATTAGATTTCATTAACTCATTTATTTTCAGACCAGTCTTGGCTCACGCATCAAGATACGTCTATAGACGAGTGTCCAGACTCGTTTATAATTTCGGTCTGATCATTAATCAAGTTATTTTTGAGAGAGAGAGAGAGAGAAACAATTCGCAACGACCTCGGAAAAATATAGAACATCAAATTAAAACTTTGTATTTTCCATGTACGTGATAAAAAAAAAGTTTATAATTAAATGAAGGCGAGGCACCCGGCTCAACACATTTTGCTGAAATATTAATTGGAAGATAACATTTTTGCCGCCAGTTGACAAAAATTTCTTCGAGTTTTATTGCAAAGTAATTCATAAGAGATTTTTAAAAAAAATTCACATACGAAAAGTAACTGAAAATACTTAACTCTTGACACATTGAGATCGCTCTTACAAGTTATTCAATAAAGAACTTAATAACTTGAACCGCTCAATTGAAAAGTAATTGTTAACATTTGTTTTTTAAAAACTGTGAGTAAAAGTGAGATTATTTTGGTGTAACGTCGATGGCGTAATTAGTTCGAAACCGGATTAGGACGTAATTTATTTATAATTTGTTTAAATTTTTGAAAAATCTTTCAATCCGGTTGTTTAATTGATTTTCAATGAATTGCTGAAATAATGAGAGTCGACAAAATTATAAATTCGTATTCCGAGTGTGTTTTGGATCGATAAAAAATGTCTTTTCCGGTATCTTGATGTTACCGTTGGTGTTTTTTTTCTGCGCAAGTTTTTAAATCTACTTAATTCACTCTCAAGCAACCTTTTGACAATAATGTAAATATATCGCGTAAATATTATTTTTAGCGAAAAATAATTCAAAAGGTTTTTCTTCTTTTTTTAAATTTCTTGTTGTAGCGCCCGCGCTTGCGCGTGCGGCAATAGAAAGGGTCGACTGTGCCGCAGCACCAGCAATAGCGGCAATACATAGCAAACTATTCAGGCCGCAGCAAGGCCGCCCGTGCGTCCGTACGCGCGCGCGCGTCAACGAGCCCGCGTAAAGTAAAAGTGAAGTAAATAAAATGTAGGTTGTTACATGGCTTGAGGCGAACAACCACCGCCACAGTCAACTCCCCCGGCTTCTTGTTCTAACTTAACTTACTGTATTTATATATAGTTACAACTGTGGAGATCACTCGGAAAGCCGAGCATGATGACGGGGAGAACGAATTCTTATAATCTCTCGATCGGTTTATCCGCGCATACGTGCGATACTCGGAGTGACCTAGAGGCTATTCACCTGATTTTGTTACAAGCAGTTGAAAGGACTTTGGATTAAATTACTTCATTGAAAGATTAATTTTTCAGATTCATATACTTTTTTTTGGGAACATTGCTATACATTTTTTTACACAGATATTTAATAACATAGCTTGGGATTAATTATTGTATTATCGATCAATCGAAAGGGGCTTAAATATTTATAGAAAGTCTGGGACTATTAACAATGTCAGAGTGCTCAAAATCGTTTAAAACAAACACAGAAAAGGATTTTTTTTATGTTCAGTCACGCCCGCGCACGTTATAACTAAATAAGTAGAACCTTGCCCGTTGCTTCCTTATTGTTTTTCACATTTTCTTTTTACCTAGAAATCTATAACGATCTTTCAATCATATTAAAAAATCTCCTGATACGATCATAACATTTTAAATGAGAAGTTTCATATCTAAAAAATAGAATATAACGTTAATATAATTGAAACTCCTTCTACAAATTTTTACATTCAACAACATCAATCGAACAATTAATCGTGTGGGAATTTCTCATGGGATTTTGTTTTTGGAACAAAAACACTTTTTTAAACTAAAATCGGTAGATCACTCTGCTTTACATTATAAGGAAGAAACATATAAATTATTTTTATCTGTTGACAACGATACGAAAAAGAACATAACGGTAATACATATGAAACTCCGAAAAATTTTTGTATCTGGGGATTATTTTAGAAGATCGAATGATCGTTACGAACAATCAATCGTACGGAGATTCTCGATAGAATTTTCTTTTCGGAACAAAAATACTTTTTTGAAGTATAATCGGTAAAGTCTTCCTCTCTTAAAACATAGCAAATAAATAAATAAATAGCAAAAATGATTTTCATCCGTTGACAATCGGTTGAACTATGAATCGTTCAATTGGAACGCTTTCGTCACTGCATTAAAATAGCTTCGAGAATTCCGCTGGATTGGTGCAATGCTCGAGCGTAACTATAACTAATTTATTATCAGCAGCTGATCGTCAAGTAAAAGAAGGAAATAAATGAGCGCGAACAGCGTTTGAGAAAGAATAGTTAAAGAAGGCGGATACAGGATAATACGTCGATGTATACAATCGTATATATATTTACTATACGCGAAATGAGATCGCGTGGGAAGGAACTCGGTATGCTCCTTTTATTTCTCGCGTTTATTTAGCAAACGATCTCGCGATGCGTTCCGTGTATCGTGTACGGTTCTGCGACCGGTTGGTGTAGTACGATGAAACGTTCCCTGAATCTGCTTTGTCGCACGAGACGCTAGCGGTGTATCCGCACGACGACGTTGCGAACCTTGATAAACCAGTCTTCCCGCGGCTGGAGGTTCGCGGTACTCGAGTAACCTGGGCTATGGCCAATACCAAGGGAAGCCAAATGGAAAATACCGGCCGCGAGGAATCCCGGATCTTACACAGCCAGCACAGGGAGGACGAGGTTTTATTTCGATACGTCCACGTGCAAACGAGCGAACAAACGAACGAGCTCTCGACCCTTCGCTCGTTGAGCTAGCCCAACGTTGCACATCTTATCCATCGGCTTCTATAAGTAAAGTGGCTGACACGAAACTTACGTTCGGAACACATACGAGCCGATGTGTTAACTAACACGAAACGTTGACCAATCTTGTATTACTCGTTGGTGATCCATTAACGGGAAACATAGTTTTATGTACGAGGACCGTTAAAAAGATTCAGAGAGAGGGTAGAGAGAAAGGCACGATAAAAATTAATACGTTTTCCAGCATACTCTCAACTTCTGTAGAAATATGCTTGAAATATTTGGAAATTTTCATCTATAGCCATTACAGAATATTTTTGTGTCTTACGAGACTCAAATTGTGGGTTTTATTTCATCATAAACTTTGGAGAACATGTAAAAACAAAAATGATTAAAAAATTATAATTGCACTTTGTTGCATGTTAATAAATCAGAATAATAAAACTCAGTTAAATTGTGTACTTGATTTATGAATAATATTCGTTATAAATAGTCATGTTACTGATAGTTGTTTGCAACGAAAGGACTCTTTTTGTTGCTCTTTCGCTAACCCCTTTAATTAAAGTGAAGTGGCACACCGCGCGGTCCTTCAATCAAAAAGAGAATGTTATTTTTTTTTCATGGGTATCAAATATTTCAGATTAAAAGCAAATATAATTCAACTGTATCGATCAGTTGCAGAGTGAGATCCTATTTATTTATTTCCCTTGAAATATTCCTAATGATTTTCTGATCTCGTAGAATGATTTCAATTTCAAATATTTATTTTTTCGATCTAAAAATTCTTTTCACACGATACAACTTCATTATGCCACTCTGCATCCTTTGTGCCTCATTGTATATTCTGCATGCAGTTAATTTAGCAATATAATTGAATAATTGGAGTGACGGTAGCGCTTGGAATGACGATAATACGCTTTACCTTGTCGCTCGAACGAACAAAACGCTGGCCTTTGGGGTGATTTTAATGATTTACTATCGATAACATTGTAGCGTCTTTACCGAATCGATACTGATGCAACGATGCCTGCCTTGCATATACTTAAGTAAGTAGACGATTCAAATGAGAGGAATATATAGGTGACATTAGCGTAGTGGTTAGCGTTTTTTGTATTCCCCGTGATCACCATATATTTTCTCTCTTGGATACTTCGGCAGACCATCGTCATTATTATTCTACGCACTTCTCCAAATTCTCCCTTCGATCATCGCATAGCGTCGGAAGTGTTCGGGTCAACAAAAACACATTCTCATTGTGCGCAATTGTACAGGCGCAAATTGTACAGCTGGAGCCTAGGAAGCTCAACGAGGAACACATATAAAAAAAACCGGATGAGGTACACACGCATCGGTCCGTTACAATTGTGAAATGCGACACCCATCTCATCTTCACAGTCGATGAAGACGTCGAGTTCATTGAGTGGAGATGTGTAATGATGTCTGCCTTAGATATAACGTATAGACGATTCAAATCAGAGGAATATATTGGTGACATTAGCCCATTGGTTAGCGTTCTTATTCAGTACCTGAACAATTCGGGTTCGATTCCCTTCGATACTTCGGCAGACTATCGTCACAAATATTCTACACACTTCTCCAAAGTCTCCGTCCGGTAATCGCATGGTGTCAGAAGTATTCGGGTCTACAAAAACACATTCTTATACGCACAAATTGTACAGCTGGAGCCTAGGAAGCTCAACGAGGAACACATATAAAAAAAATCGAACGAGGTACACACGCATCGATCGGTTACAATTGTGAAACGCGATACCCATCTCATCTTCACAGTCGACGAAGACGTCGAGTTTATTGAGTGGAGATGTATAATGACGTCTGCCTTGGATATAACGTATAGACGATTCAAATGAGAAGAATATACATATACATACGTGACATCAGTGCAGTGGTTAGCATTTTTACTCAGTACCCGAACAATTTGGGTTCGATCCTCGGTGATTACCATTTTCTCTCTTTGATACGTCGGCTGGGCATCGTCACTACTATTCTACACACTTTTCCAAATTCTCCGTTCGGACATCAGGCGTGATACGTATGGAGAATTTCTCCATATCGTATTGTACACGCTCATGAATAAATGATTTTAAGTCAACAGGATCGGTAAATTACCCAAACTGCTGGAGTATTTCAATTTTTTTCTTTCTTTTTATGTTTCTTAAAAATTCTCTCCGTAAATGTTATGTAGCGGGAGGATAATTTCATATTAAATTTCTGAATACATATTTATCGATTTCCCTTTTTCTTTTTCCATTGAAGTTTGTTTACATGTGCTTGGTCGGTTCAACAACCAACATTTTCAGTTCATACTTTCTGTGTATCCGAGAGGAGTGCATTGACGCGAGCTCGCGATCATAAATGTTACGAGCATGGTCATGAATGTATCTTTTCTTTATTATTATCATTAAAGATGGTTGTACGAGGCTTCGAGCGTAAAACATGTGCGAGTACCTGCGCAGGTAAAAGCAAATTGAAAGATAGCAAAACTGAGCACAAAAAGAGGTTCAACGGGATAATCCGTTGAACATAAGTGCAGATATAACCTTGATTTTATGGTGGAATAGGTTATATATTCATTGCAAATTTTCATGGGATAACGACGAAGGTAACTATAAAGAATAAAGCTGCAGGTTTGTATTCAATGACGACGAGTCACCAATTCGATGTTTATTCTTCTTATATTTTTCTTTTACCGTTTATTATTTTATTAAAAACTTTTCTCTTACCTTTCTAGATTTATCGGGTAAACACCATAGAATTTTACATGTTAATAATAATACAGTAAATAATATCGTACCTTCAAAATATCATAAAGCTTAAGTGTATTAAATAAAATATATAATTCGGATAATACGCGGTATGTCTATGCGTGTATGTACTTCTAGAAAGATGGCGCTGCCTTCGCCATAATTAAAATGCAAAATGTTATTTCATTTGGATGAAACTCGTAGCTCGAGGATTTTAAAGATCGCTGATTACAAGTTAAACTTTGAATGCAGAATTTGAAAATGACGGTTCCAATATGGCAACCATAAAGCTTAAATGCTTTAAATAAAAGATATCACAATTCGAATAATACGTAGTATGATCTATACGTGTATGTACTCTCAGAAAGATGGCGCTGCCTTCGCCATAAATAAAATGCAAAATGTTATTTCATTAGGATGAAACTCGTAGCTCGAGGATTTTACAGATCGCTGATTACAAGTTAATCTTTGAATGCAGAATTTAAAAATGAGGGTTCCAATATGGCGAGCATAAAGCTTAAAAGCTTTAAATAAAAAATATCACAATTCGAATAATACGTAGTATGATCTATACGTGTATGTACTCTCAGAAAGATGGCGCTGCCTTCGCAACGATTAAATCGTACAATGTTCATTGATTAAATGATGTTGACAAAAATGTAAAATTGTATTTTACTTTAATGAAACTCACAGCTCGAGGATTTCCAAGAGCATTGATTAGACATTTCAACTTTAAATGCAGAAATTAAAAATAGCGAATCCAAGATGGCGACTAAAATGCAAAAACTTAACGTAATTTGGATAAAACTCGGTAGTTGGAAAGTTTTTATGGTCGCTGATTGAAAATCTTGACTCCGAATATAGAAATTCTTGAAATTACGAGTCATATTTTCATTTTTGTTTCGCAATATTGGATTTATAAATGTTGAGTTTAGATTCGTAATCAACGACTTTAAAAATCTTTTATCGTGTTTAAAATAATTTCGCATCCCATGACGATGAATTATTTCATACAATTGATTATATAGTCTTCCAGTGTAAGACAATGGTAATTCGTAATTACCCAGATGATTGACCGATGTCACGTTGTGAAGATAGGAACACTCAGTCACACATTCGTGTGTAATATCGTCCATTCGATATTAACCAAAATTAATTGTTATGATTTTGGTATGTCTTTCATCTCCGCAAAAACAAAACGAATGTCAAAAAATCACAAACCAAAACCGATGTTCCAGGTCATAGAAGCGTTATGTCGAAATCTGCCAAGAAATGTTTTGCCATCTTGTCAAACGTAAATAGCAAAAAATCGAGGTGAGATCCGTACATCAACGTATACTAAACGCGTAACTCCCGTCTTTTAGCCAGTGGCGAAGTTGTCATTTAAAAATAGTTAACTGTTTGCATAGAACATTGAAATTAATACCAGAGTTGAGTGAGCTCGCGTAAGTACAAACGTCGTCTTGCTCGGTGTCTTTGGTATACATACATAACCACAAATGAGCTCGAGTTACCATTGCGCGATTGGTTAATCCTCTAGCAAGCTTGTACAAGATTCTAGGTTGAAAGTTTATCCAGCTCAACCGGCAAATACGAACATTGCGTTATTTAGAATATCGTATAATTGAATAGTATTCGCGAATGGAATAAGATTTCAAGTGACGCTGATACAAAAGTCCCACGCGCTTTTCATTTCACGAGGCAACGAAAGAAAAGCCAACTGTTCCGTTTTGCATTATTTAATTCTTGGTAGAACTTTAGGCAGAACTGGAATTAGGATTATAAAAAAGACTCCGTCTGGACCGCTTATCGCTTTTGAGGAGCTTGCTCCCTGTTGCTCGAATTAACGAAACTGCAAAGAGCACTTGACACTGATCTGTGTTGAATTTTGAAAGGTATTTTCAAAATTTCTTCGACTCTATTGACTGTATTAAAGGATAACTTGTACAATAGCACGAGTTCTTGATAGAAGAACGTTCGTAGTCGTGTGTTTGATAAAAAAAAAACTATTCAATTAAACGAATATCGGTAAATTTCGTTAATTTTCAAAAAAGTATGTTTTCAAGATGAGTTTTTAAAAAGAAATAAACCGTAACACTGATCCGATTACGACGAGTGTCGGCTGATTTTGTTTATCAAAAGATTACCAGGTTGTCGTGGCTTCGACGTATTGCACCTTCGCGTAACTATTACGGAAATTTGGAAAGGGTTTCGTGTTTCCTTACCGTAAGTTTAATTAAAATTCTAATTATTAAGGCTATCGAAGGGTAATTCGTTGGGGCGGTAATTACTCGAGTGTACGAATCCTCACGACAATTTCATAGTTTATGGACAGACACAAGACTACAAAGAGGAATTTTTCACATAGAAAAATACAAAAGGTACATACTTACAGCAAGATACTTTACGGACGATGAATCAAAAGTATTTTTCAATATAAAGAAATAAGTTTATTTGTTAACAGAGAAAATACTTATCACAGAACACAAAATATTTAAGTTTAATCCTTTATAAGTCACAACGCCCGTAGTGGGACTATGAAGATTAGAGTGTGAGTAACGCGTTGTTATCGTAGAGCCGAGCAGTGGGGATATTCTTGTGATTTGTCAAGGATTAAAGAAATACAAACAACGATTATCATGTGAAAGATAAAGCACTGATGCAACACCCAACTTCTATTATCAATTTTTCTATCAAAAATCAACTCCACTACATTTTCTTCTATAAACATTAGGAAGATATTATAAATCTACCACGCAACAATTTACCGTCTTTCCAATTAGAAATAAGACATGAGATTTTCCGCATTGTTTAGTTATAAAATTACAAAGATGTGTAACATTTAGTGCAGACATTTTTTAAAATTAAATCGTGATACAATTCCATTTTTTCGGTCGATAAATTAATGACATTATTATAAATGTGATGTCTTATCAATATTTTTTAGAAGAATTGCTCTTGTATAAGAAAATTACATAAAATACTTACAACCTCTTCAACTCTACAATATTTACAAGACAATTTTCAAGATACAATAATAACAATAAAGTATAGAATACCCGCTATTTTATTACAAAATATAACAGGAGACAAAATATTTAACCATTTATAAATCACACCGTCCTGGGATGAGACTATGGAGAGCAGAATGGGAAAGCATTGGGTATTCTTGTGATTTATAAATGATTAAAGGAATACAAAGATAGATAATTCTGTGGAAGATAAAGCACAACACCATTTTAACGTCAATCATCTTCCAGTATCAATTTTTCTGCCAGAGAACAACTTTACTACAGTTTTATTCCATAAACATTAGGACGATATTATAAATTTATCACGCGATAATTTACAAACTTTTCTGGTAGAAAAAAATCCCAAGATTTTCCGCATTGCTTACAAAGTGGTAAAGATGATAACAATTTCAAACAAACAATACAAATGGTACAATGATTACAATAAAGTATAGAAGACTGCAAGTGTAAGTGATTGTATCTTCTTAACAATCCTTTTGTGGCCAAATGACTTTTAAAATTATTTACGCGCATAAGTTACATGTTGACGGAACATTTTGACTGGACTTTGCGCAATAGAATTCAGTAATCTGCATTTGTTTACATAATTTACAATCGTATTTGCCAAAGATTTTATTTAATAACGAGTACAGTGATTGGAGGAGAAACTTTTTTCGACGGAGCTAAAACGTTTAGCGGAATTTACGAGGATTCGATTATGAAATATGACTCCTCGTGTATCATAATCCAACGAGTAAACTGACTGAAGCGTATAGATCAAGAACGATTAACGATCCGCGTTGGAGAAATAAAATAAGTGGGATCGACGTCGAGTGTTCGTCGTGTCGTACACATCCTTGGCTTCGATTCCACTTCACTTGACTCGTAACTCCATCAAAACAATTCATTTCACGATCAAATCGTGCTTCAGTCTTGTTCGTTCTTCTAGCAAATTTCTTAAGCTTTTATGAAATCTTTCAGTTGATAATTAAATGAAATATCTCGATCACGATTTCCAGAGTCGCTGTCTACAATATAAGTCAACATTGTTTAGATTAATGAGCGATTGGTATTTAAAAAATAGGGTAAAACCTACCGAGTTTACTCTATCTGTATCGGAAGAATACTTGATAATTAAATATTGCATCACGTACGCAGTCGCCATGACGAATGAATCTTCGTCGATGGTACAATTTCATAACTGAGCTGGAAGATCGAATATATCGGAGGTCGAGAGGCTCGTGTTGTAAACACCATAAGCAGTTATCCCTCTCGACCTACGTGAAATTTCGAAATCGTTTCAATACTCGTTATACACGATTCGCAATAACGATTATAAAGATTATTCGAGAGTCAACATGGATGCGTGAATTTTGGATTTGTGGATGAGAGGCACAAAAAATCGTCGTAAGCCTGAAGCCAATCGCTCGTAATAATAATTTGTGAAACGATCGTTGAATATACATTTCGTATCAATCACTTTCCATTGATCATTCGACGACGAATCTCAATTAAAAATCATTCGTTATCGTTGACCTTTCAAAGTCTAGAAGGTTTCTACGGTTATTCTGAAAATTTTCCAAGGACGAGGTGATACATTTAAGATTTAGCGACGTTTCAATTTCCAAAAATGGACGTTTCTTCGACATTTTAATACGAATGAGGCAGTTAACAAAAAATATTGAAACCCCATCTATCGCGTGTGTCATTTTTGATTGTTTAAGTGCAATAATTTCGATAATTAAATACGAAATGTTAAAAAAATCCTTTTTTGAACCGCTCCAATGTGTATTCGTCGAGTATACGCGATATCTATGGTGTTGACTCTGATACGCTCGTGCGATCCACCTTGTAGCTGTCTCGACAAGGCCCCGATTTCCCATATACCTCAGAAATACATGGTAACATAAGTGCACCACTCACAATTAGTTGCTACAATCGTTGACGCCGGAATCCACGAAAGGTGATAGAAGAGAAAAGAACGAGAAGACGCGTTGTACAAGCTCGTCGTAGCCTTATGGGGAAAGATATTGTAAATCATACGATCAAACAAGTGCACGTTTCTTTCGTACAGTCACATACGCTCCATAGATCTCATCATTGGATCCACAAGATGCATTACACGGAAAAGCAAAAGAAGTATACGTGGCCCGATCGAATGGCGTGGTTCGGCTACCTATACCTTAATTAATACGTACACTCGATGCATCTCGAATGTCGGAAAGGCATCGAAACGTTTGCCAGATACGCCATGTGCCAATAATCGCGTACGTGTTGATGAGATTCTCTATAAATCTCATAACAACTTAAGACGATGTGATACACGTTTCAAAGTATGCGTCCCTTGTGCTCCTTCGAAGCGTCATCCAGTCCCATCTTCGTTCTATCCGTATACGTATATCGCATCGCCTTAAGGGGAGTCGAAACCTCCGTACTTGCACAGATGTGTTGCTTCTCTTTCACTCCGCCGTGATCAACGCCATGCTAACCTATCTCTTTCGTACTTATAGATGAAGTACAGAAATTTCGCTTCGCCTTAACGCGAGATGAATACTGCATCGGATCCCGTGTCGTTTCAAAACTTGATAGATATAGTTTAAAAGAAATTAAACAAGAGGAAGATACAACGAGACATCGAGAAAATAAAAATTAGGGGAAGTACATAGCTCCGGTAAAGAGCGGTTGTTGTTTATGTTGAAAAATCAAAGCGCGATGCTGATACTCTCCGATGCCTCTTGCTCGTAAATAAGAGAGTAAGAGTGATTACGGTGAAGCGGAATCTACCTAGATCGTCGTCCTAGCCAGCGCTCTCCCGCGTCCTACATAAACAATTATAGCTGTTATCTAATACGAACCATAACGAAAGAGATTCAGAAAGAGTGAGAGCTGTGTACAGTGTACGACGTGTACAGTCTATAGTTACCGAACGAGATGCCAGTGCAAGTCGACAAAACGAGCAGCAGCGAGGATCGTTAGGAGTCTTGTAACCGCTGTTACCGCTTGCCAGACATAACGATCGATTTTATATCGGATCGACGATTTTCTACGATACAAAGTTTTCATCCTGTCCCGGACGCAACGTACATAAAGTTTCTCAGAGAAAAGCTGATTTAATACGATTACCGGTTGAAATATATGTATATTGCCAAGTACGCGAAGGAAATTTTATTACAACTCGGTTAGAGAAATCGTTGAAACTTTATCGCTTCCTATTTTATTTTACAGCACTGTGTCTCATCGTCTTTTATATACGATTGTCGTATGCTTACTTTTCTTTTGCTTGGCACATTTCATTGTAATGCGTGACACGATCCAGGTTATTTAAATGTATGATCATTTCACTTTCTGTTTGCTTCTTTACGGAGAGGAAGCGAACAACGCGAAGCGAGAAAATATTTTATTTTTCCCTAATTTTATATCAGAATACGCAAAATGGTCTGAAAAATAACGAGAAAAGTCATTTAGAAATAATATCCCAATGAATATTTTTATACCAACATCGTGAAAAGTTTTAATCGTTGCATCGCCCAAGAATTTCTCGATCGATCGCATTGAAACTTCGTTTACATAATTTTCGTTAAAATGTACAGATTTACATTTTACCGACGTTTTGCATTTTATTAAAAATTATTATAAATCCTTCAACTGTCACAAATGTCTGATTATCGAGCTAAATAACTTCTTATAAATAAATTAAACTTCAAAGACAAGGGTTTATATGTTTACGGGATTTTAAGTTTTTTTTTGTTTTTTATATCGACTCGCTATAACAAACGTTGATCGATTCAACTAAAATTTTTATTAAAAAAGTACATCTTCCTTAATCGTCTTCATTCAAAACATGCGTTAACCATTCTTCTGTCTTCTTCATTAGTTAATAATAAATAAATAAATAAATGTCATCAGCACTTCCCTGACAAATGTAAGACAATTGAGGTCAGCAAAATACTTTTATAAAAATGAAGAAAAAATTATAATTAAAAAGCCTTTGACGACAAAAAAATTCTCAAATTAGAAAATATTTTTAAATATTACAAATTCGATAAGAAATACTCATCGATACGGTAATAAGAAAACTCTTTAATTGAATAACGCATAGAAAATTTGCATAAATGTGCAATCTCGTCGTTTCCCGATTGAACTTTTAGTGTTGACTGATCTTTTAAAAACTACATTTTTTCTTGAGTCTCGAATTTTTCATATATTATTCTTTCTTTTCATTAAATATCGATCTCGACGCAGTTACTTTATCGTTGGGCAATATATGAATACAACCGACGCAATGTGTTCTCTTGTATAGTATAAAAGTAATCTGCAACGAATCTCATCCCGAGATCCCGTGATATCGAATGTTCCACACGGCAGTTCTCGTGCACAGTGTGTGTAACCCGTATACCTGGGTGAAAGTGCACATTAGAAAATAGCGATGCATTCCTTCGATCCAACACAATTTGTATCGTAACTGCGATGCAGAAGCAGCAAGCGGTAGTGCAGCAATAATTTTCCGATGAACCGTTGGGGTCCTCTCGCGGTATTATCCATCAGATTATTCTGATAGGAATTAAACTCTGATTATTCAACGATCTCGCGAGTGCATATTCATAATAATCGATTCCTTTGGTATTTCTTTCAATGAAATCGATCGACAAAATTATCATGAACTTTGCCATGTCACGAGTCGCGTAATTTCTTAACTAATAAACTAAAGTATTATCTTTTTATTTGTGTTAGCCGCGTCGTGTGGATTTACTGAAACTACGAGAAATTTGTGTATAGTTTCCAAAGGCACGTGTTGCTTATTCCTTCGTGGAAATGATGATCGGCTTATCGGCCGTAAGTAACAATCGCGATTAACAAGGACAATAATTGGCTTTCACTGATACTTTGTAGAAAACATATCTCGTTCATAAAAATAACTCACAGTCACCTGTACGGGACATGGCTATCGTATCGAGCTATTATCCGTCAATTTCTTCTTTCTCAACCACCAACTTTTACTTTAATCCTGATTTACTCAGCCTCCTCGATCTGTTCATTGTTCTAATACTGCTTAGCTTCTCAATGAATAATAATAAAACGTCAATCGAGTGTGAAACAATAGACATTCATTATATTTTCCATTCATTCCATTCTTCAGTTTCATCTCGGCATTCGTCATTGAATTTTACTGAAACGTTGTCAAAGGGTTTTACGTTATATTCTCGCTAATTATATCGAGATACAAAAAAAGTTGGGCTCATATAACAATAACAACAACAATAATAATAATATCATTTGCCTCGATAAATTTTATTGCTACAAATAATCCGTTTAAAATATTTATATGTATAAACATTTAAATGTATTTCACTCTCATACCCACATACATTGATAAAGACGTTTTTTTAAACGACTTTTATGAAGGTTCTAAACTATTTTTATTATTCTGACATGAAAATAGCGAATAACATTTTTTTTTCACCAAAACAAAGCTTTTCTTGTGAGAGAGCAAACAAATTATTATTCAATTCAGTGGACAAAAAAGGTTCTTCATTGATTTTTATTAAACTAATTATAAAAATGTACTGAAGAAAAAAATTTTATAATAGATAAACCAAAATTTGTAAGGAATTAATTGTTTCAAAACTCAAAAATAAATATCCACTATCCCTCCTCCCTCTCTCCTTTCCCTATTAAAATTATGCAACTAATTATTAATATATTATCTTTAATTGGTTGTCAGTTACTGTAATGACGCGTTAAATATCGAAAGGTGCTCCCGTATGCTATAAAAAAAGTTATTACAGGAAATTACTATACAAGTTACGATACAAAAAAAAAAATAATAATTGTGTCGTTACAGTCATAAAACACTGCAAATTGTTTTCTCTTTATGTTATACCGTTCACAAGACAACCTCTGTGAAGAAATATCTCGATCGATCTTAAGTTCCTTGTAGAAAAAGCTTTATGAATGATTTAAAATAATGTAGGAAGCCATTATTCTGTTTTGCAGATAAGTTTATACAACCGCATACATCAGTTACGCTTGACAACTTTAGTTTTTTGTAAGAATAAAAACAATCGGACATTCAAAAATAATTTAAAAAATCATTGTACCATCGTTGGTACATTGTTTGCATATAAAAGATTTTACAATAAAGAGGAATTCATGCTTTCCCGTTTAATTTTAACTCGATATCTCTGGACTTTCACGAATTATGAATGTTTCGATTATTTAAGTTTAATCAAGCGCACAGCCAACTGGTTTTCTAAACCAATTTTCTCGTCGTATTAGACCATTTTGAGTATTCTCAAATGTAAACAAGCTGCAAATTTAAACTTGCAAATAGCTTCCTCGAGATTTCGAACGATGCTCAAAGTCCTCTCTATGAGAAACTATCTTTCTTCATTTTGGTTTCTTCGTAGAGAAATTTTTGAACATCTCGCGGAATTTGCAGCTTGTTTCAATATTCGAACAGTTTCATCTCCAAAATGTATACCAATTTTACATTTATAATACACTATGAAAAAAAAAAAAAAAAAAAAAAAAAAAACAAAAAAAATCAGCACGATATCTTAAAATTTACAAAAATGAAAGGGATTTGATGATTTTTCTAAAAAAAAAATCCAAAATTTATCAAATCTGAACCGTTCGGCCGATGTTTCCCAAATTCAATACGAACAATTCTTTTGTGATACTCTATTTATATATTAAAAATGAGCCGGAAATCTTAAAATTTGCGAAAATTAGAGCGTTCACGGACATTTAAAAAAAAAAAATGTTTAAATCCCGTAAACCCGGGCTGTGGCAATATTTTTTCACGATTTCTTTAGAAGTTGAAAATCGTGAGGTCTGGTTGCCTCATTAATTCTTAATGAATGAATGAGGCAAGCAGAGTTGACAAAAAATAATTAAGGATTCGATTGTTAGAGATCTTTCTGAGATCGATAACACGGGGATCTAGGTGGCGCTGACACTAACCGGGTTGCGAACTACCGAAAATTTCCATCATAAAACTTGGTCTACAACATTGTCGCTTAAGATTTATCACTCTGGGTACATCCCGTAAAATTAGTAATTTTTGAGTAATTTCAACAAAAATCGCAGTGAATAAAGAAGTTGTATAGATTAACATATGTCCGAGACGGGAGCGTTGTAGCTCAAACCGTTTTCGAATTGTATACGTTTCAATTTTTGAGTGTCAGAACATACAACCACCGCGCACATCCGGACATTTTTTTCTAAATATGATTTATCGACGTTTTGGAAAATTTTTAATACATTGACATTGAAAATTAGAAACAACATTTTTTCACAGTCGCAAAGCTTCAGCAAAAAATGTTAAAATGTGATAAAAACAAAGTTTCCTCTAACGCAAAATACAAAATTCCAATGTCTCGAACAAAGTAGTGCACCTCGGTTCTTTACCGAAAGTATAAGCAACCCTTTGGTAACTTCTTGCGAGATTTGTTATCACTCCAATGCCAATGCAAAGCGTTAATCATCGGATAATCGAAGAAAAGGGCAAAGTACTCGAGCGTATTTCCCGCTTCGTCGCTGATAGAGAAAGAGAAAAATAAAAAAGCGACATAACAGTATCCGTGAAAATCGTTTTGGCGTTGATAAAAACTCAACCGATTTCTCGTTTTCGTTACTGTCGATCTACGCGAGCGTGAAAAGTAATTTTCGCACGGGACACCAACACTGCCACACCAACACCATTCGTTCTTTAATTCCTAAGTTCTCTCTATGCACATTCCATAGGCAACTGACCGCGGAGAACTCTCGCTGGCGTAACGCCTCCGATGTAAATTTTGTTGCCACGGGAATCTGTCGCAATACACGAGAGTCAGCAGTGTCGGAATTTTTCGATTTCAGATTAGGTACACATGGGGTGAAAATATTATTCAACTTACAACATCTTAAAATATACAAAATCAACTGAAATGTACAAACTAAAATAACATCATCTTGGAATCAATGAGCATCTTGGATTGGAATCTTAATAATTATTTTCATTCTGAATGATTATTTATTGAATATATTAAATCGAAGTCTTAATTATTATTATTAATTAATTAATTAATTAATTATCATTAGACTCTTTTAATCTACCGTGAGCGCCACATTAGTTTTATCTCTTTGGCACTTATGAGTGGAGTACGAAGGTACTCACCTCCCCTTAAGTCCTGATAATTCCGAATCTTTCAGAATCCAAAGAACCTCAAAATCCCATTAAGCATTAAAGAAATTACCATTAGAGTTATGAATGTGCTTGAGCAATAATTTTTTTTTTTCAAGTTACAATTATTTTCGAACAATCGATTTGTACAATTTTTGTTGTTGTTCTTCTTCTTGTTACATTTATTAAATAATTATTAATATTTGTTCTTCCTGTTAAATTTATGGAATAATTATTAATATTTTTAATAAAACTAATCTCGGTTCCATTATCAAACGAATGGAAATTAAATATTCCACGAGAGAGTGTAACCAAATATATATTCTTGAGTTATAATCACGAAGTTTGACGATTCGATAAAAAAAGTTTAGTGAACTTGGCTATCTCGCAGCTGATTAATCGTCCACAGAGTGCTGCATCAAAGTTATATTTAAACTCTCTCGATACATCATCAGACGCGGTAGCGACTCGATGCCAAGTATTTAAATAAAAAAATTTACAAAAACATATATCGTATTACAGACTGACGTGCTCTTGTGTTTCTTTCTTTAATTATAATTCGTTCGGTGCAGCTCTTTAGCGATTGATTGTCCACTGCTACAAAATAGCAATTAGCAGGATTATACCATTAAACATTATCAGCGTACATTGTTAAAAAAGTAATAAAAAAAAAAAAATGATACGAAGCATTGAATCGATAGCTAACAATGTGTTTTCGTCAAGTTGCACGATGGAGCATCATTTTTCTGGTGAAATAATTGAGATATATAAGAGAATACGCGGTTATCGTATTCTATGTTATTAAATAATCGCGATAAATTACATTTTCTTCAATAAAGTTGAATTATTGTTTATCAGTTTGTTTTTTATTTCAAGATCTGTCATATTTAAAAAATTTATTTAATGCCATTCGATTAACAGCCGGCCAATCGTCACGCACACTCTATTGTATCGTTAATGTCGTACGTGTACACGTTTATCAATCTTGAATCCTGTTTTGTGTGATATACGGTGAACGTATGAACGGGTCTCATTCGATCGAAACTTACAGCGAGACATTAACGAGAGATAGGAATCAAATAACAAGTAATTAACACGAGAAGTAAAAAATATGTTTTTTTTTTTTTTTTTTAATAAATGCGATAAAATCATTGACACAGAAGTAAGAGCAAAACATTTTACACAACCGCGAGATTCAATGTTCGGATTTAATGCTGGTTCACTATGGAATCTTTTTCAATGCGTTAACAAAGTTACGCGACGAGGTCAAAGGCCGTTATTAAATGGATACGAGAATTCGACGAGAGCGGTCAGTGCACTTGAAATAAGATAGATTGAAAAAAAAAAAAAGTTATTCTCCCAATCGGCAACCCGAGGAAATAATGTTTTTTTTTAATCGATTACCGTAAAATCGACAAACAGATAAAAGTATCGCACACAATTTTTTTAAATGATATCAAACGAAATGAAAATAATTGACAAATTCATTTATTTATTTTTTTTCTCAATAATTATTATTATATTGAATTGTCTTTTTTTTAAATTGAAAAATTACAAAATGGAAGTTGATGCAATTGAATTTGTGAGAGAGTGCGTGGATTGCTTGTAGCACGATTGAAGAAAAGAGAGAAACAGACAATCTAGTGTGTACGGTTTGTAAACAAGTTCTTGAAACTAGTGCATTGTTTACTCATTATATTTCACCTTTCACAAAGATTCGTCTGTGGGAAATAAATAATCAACGAGTATACTTCTTCGCGGAGATGACTTTATGAAAGGTTAAAAATAATGAGAAAGCAATATACAAATTTCTACTTTGTAGACTTTCTTAAAAGTTATTTTATAAGTACTTGAGTGAAATGTAATATTTTGTAAGCCACGCTTACTTACAAAAAGCTCATCTTTTCGTGCCTGTCAAGTGTCACGAAAATGGCCCTTTTTACTGAAACATGCAGAAGAAATGCTGCGCATGCGTCAGTTACATTAGTTACTTTTTCAATACTCTAGTTACTTTTTTGCATACTTTCACCACACTACAGGTATAAAATGGAAGAGTTTTTGTTCATTTGTTACAAAAAGTAGTATGTGACAAACGTATGAAGAACCAGATACTCGATGAAGAGTGTGAAGTACCCTTAATCGCTTTCGATTCGTGCCGTTGTGGAACTCGCTGTCGGTTCGTGCAGCCAACTTGACAACCTTCATCGAAAGTCCGATTTTTCGCACTTGTATCACAAAGTACTATTTTGTAAGACATGTACATAAAGTCCCCTTAACCGTGCCTGTGAAGTGTGACGAAAGTGGCGTTTTTTAGTAAGGCATGCGGAAAACGTCATTGACGCACGCGCAGTTACTATTTCGTTTATTTTTTGTAAAACCTGATAACTTTTTCCTACCCATTCATCACACTACAGGGATGAAAAGATGGAGTTTTAGTGCATTTGTTACAAAATAGTACTTTGTGATAATGCGAAAACGTGGACACGACGAAAGTTGTGAAGTTGGCCACACGAGCCGTCGGCGATATCGACAACGGGACGAATCGAAAGCAAATGCTGCTTGTGATACGAGCCAACTGACGAAATGGTCGATTTAGTGCATCAAACTGTGATGGAAGATGGTCGATTGACTATTAAGGATATTTTTGAGGCTTGTGGAATATCATCCGAACGGATGCACAAGATTTTACATCAAGATTCGGATATGAGAAAATTATCCGAGGTGCTTGGTGCCGCGCTTGTTGACGATCGACCAAAAGCGCATACGGACGGACATGTCGCGCGAGTGACTCAGTCTGTATTTAAAAAATCCAGCGGCATTTTTGCGGCAAACGATAACCATCGATGAAACCTGGGTACACCACCATACGCCTGAGACGAAACAAGAGTCAATGCAGTGGATTGCGGTGGTGGAATCAACTCCGAAGAAAGCAAATGTGAAGGAAAAGTGATGGCGACATTTTTTTGGGACAGCCGTGAAATAATTCTTATCGATTACCTTGCAAAGCGTGAACCAATCAACGGACAGTACTACGCACTAAAGTAATAAGGAAACATTGTGCAAGGTTAAACTTTGCATGAAGCATCATCAGGTTGATTGAGAAACTTTTTTTTCCAATCCTAATCACAAGACATTTTGTCATAATTAACTAGATTTCACTTTGACATGAAAAAATATATAAAATTTCGAGACAATTGTGTAGAAAAAACAGAAAAATCGTTTGATTTTGTCATTAAATAATTAACAAGTTGAAACATTTACTAAGCTCGTTTACAGTTTAACAATTTTTATAATAATTTTATTAAATATTTATCCTTCAAGCTCAATTGCTTTTATATTTAACGATTATTCAGTTATCTCAATCACGAGAATTATCACAACCGTAAATATTATAATTAATATTATCTTTCTATTTCGTTTTATTTGTACTTTTGCTCCTAAAAAAATGTAAATATTTGTCAACAGCTACAAAAATGCGGATACCTGATGGAGCATTCGATCAAAAGTGTACGATGATAATTCTGTTGGCCGAGAGTATCTCTCGCTGTGTGCGTTGTGAAGAGAAATATCTTCGCACTTGCTCCGTAATCAGCGATAAATTATCGAAGTCGCGAGAACGAAACGTGTCCTCATGAGAAACGTGATCGTCTTGTATCGAGAAAGCGAGGAAGTATTCTTCTGCGTTTACTTTCATAGTGTTAGTAACGTCCACCAGGGATCTGGTAATAAAAAAGAAAAGAGAAAGAACCACGTCAGTGAGATTTAGCAATACTTACCGGTGACTTACACGCGCAACGAGAACGCTGTAAGACACGCGTGAATTTATACGTATTTTCTTTTAATATAAAAGGCATCTGTGAAGAATCTGAAATGGCGTGCGTCGTTGCATTGTACCTACATCGCTCTTTATTTATTTTTACTTCTGGCATTATTAGAATAAACGAAACGATTACTGAACTTTCTAAAGTGAATACAATAGAAAATATATCGAGCACAAAGAACTTGATAAACGGCATCGACAGTTATTTAAAAAATATTTCTATCGAAAAAATGTATTTGATACGGGTGGATTCTTAAGCGATCCGTAAAAATGCATTATGACAATGAAAAAAAAAAAACTGTTCTTCAATCATAATTAATAATATTTTACATACAATTACAGTTTTTTTTATTCTACATATTCCAAGTGTACGTTTTAACAACGTTACAAATTTTTTTTACTAATTTATATACGATCCGTCCTTAAATGCAACTTTATTCGTGAAAGAAAAAAATATTATTTAACTAGATATGTTTAAAATGTTTGCAAGATCGTTTACAGACGTTTCTTAGAAAAATGCCATAAAATCTAAAACATCGTAAAATTTTTTTAGGAAAATTACAATTAATACAGAAATCGTTCTGATTTACTTGTTTGTAAATTTTCAAACGCCATTACTTGAGCCGTTCTCTCGAGTTATAGACGTTTGAGCTTTGCAATGTTAACACACACACACACACACACGCGCGCGCGCGCAACCTACCTTACACTTTTTAATCAAATTATTCTTGTATGTAAAAATAAATATTAAAATATTGTTTAAACGTTCGTAAATTTTGTGTATTTTAAATTTTAACTGTTAAAGTAATAATAATGCTAGATTAATATAAAATAATTAATTGAATTATCAAATTATTTTGAGAATAAATGATAAAAAGCGATGAATAACTTCATCTCGTAATAGGACGAACGGACATGCACGTCAGAGCGCAACAAGCGGATACTGAATCGTAGAAAAGAAAAATTTTAGCGACAAGTGTACGTAGATGAATTGGTGCGATAATAGTCATGAGAAACCAGAGATACGATCATCGAATTTTTCTTCCTTAATTCTCGATCCAACGAGAAAACGCGAACTTGATCGGTACGACGATGATCCTCGAATTCTCGTTCACGATATTGATCGCGGTCGTGCAAATCAAAGAAATTTGTCTCACGGACAACGATAATTACAATAACAAATGAAAATTGCGTTCCTCTTATGACAAACTATACGAGATAGCCGCGTCCAATGTTTATTATTTACATAAAAATGTCTACCTGATAAAAGCATTGAAAAACGAAAATTATAAAAATTAAATAAATCGTTAAAAATTTGTATTTCAAATCACATTTTTATTATATTTTTTTACTTTAATTTAGAATTTTATTGAATTTCGCAAAAAATCAACAACAACGTAATATTGTCGAATATAAAATATAATTAGTAAAAAAAAAAAAAAAAAAACAACAACAAAAGAAAACAAAAGAAAACTCATTTAAACCTGAAATAAAAATAAAATTTCTTTCCTCAAAATGTCCAATTGAGAAAACTCTTTATTTAATAGTTTATAAATTATTATTAATTTACGATAATACAACACAAGGCAGGATCAAACGAGGATCAGGTAAATCGGAACATGTCAATTAATCGAAACGTTTCGCTACGATTTTAATTCACGGTGTTTACATGATATTTTTATTTTCAATTTTTTTTTTTTAATGCATATTCTTATAACATGGTTGGTTGTTGATTTTTTATTTAATTTTTTCTATCTCCATATACACAAGGAATATATATTCATGGGCAAGTGAGAGAAATAAAAAAAAAAATGACCAAGATCAACGCCCATCTTATACATTCAAATATATATTCGTTTAAAATAGACTGCTTTCTCTATAAACATTCGTTCTTTTTCGCTCTTGCACTCTCATATCGCTTTCTCTTTCTTCACACATTTTTCTCTATATTTTCTCCTTAATGTACAAACGGGGGTTATATTTAATAACTTTAATATTACAATTAAAATTAATATTATGAATAAATCATCGGTAAATAATAAATGATATTATCATTTATAATATTGATAAACGCGCGATATTTATAAGACGTGCGTTGTTGTCCGCGTGCGACTCTTACTTAATCGTCTTATATAATAGTACGTAAAGTATTATTAACAACAATATGTTTCTCAGTGTCTGTGTGTGTACATGTGAGTCTAATCCCCGGATTTATTTCCAAGTAGTCTCATGATTGTTTATACAAGTGTTACGAGTGTAAAACATTTCGTTTATTTACGGAAACGCATTACTTATTCATTTATTTCGTTTTAAATATTTATTAATATGTTATCGGAGAGGAGCATGCGACATCATAAAATTGATTCACTTAAAACAATGTACGAAAGTCTTCTTTGCGTTGCAATTACACGCTCCTGCTGCTGCTGCTGCACGTCCGGACGGTTCCTCGAGAGTTTGACGAGGCGTTTTTATTTATTTATTTATTTTATAGTATATCACGACAGCCAGATTTTATTTATTTATTTATTTATTTATTTATTTATTACAAGATTCAACTGATAGAGAAAGACAGATTGAAAACCATGACGAGAGCTACGATATTCACCATCCGACGAATCTCGAAGCGCACACTTTGTTATATTACAAACTAATAACATATCTCGCTAATAATTTTATTAAATTTTTGTAATTTCTCATATTGTTACTGTGTAAGTAATTGTTATTGTATATTATTATCGTTAATGTTATTATCGCAATTTATTTTGAGCTACACGCGTACAACCTGTTTAATCGCCAACTCCGCAATCGAATCCGAAACTTTTGCGTTTTTCTTCTTTCTTAACGTCGCTTCGGATATCGACAGCCAAAAATAATAGCACGAGAGTTAGCTTGTGTAATCGTGTAGTCGAAACGAGGAACCTCACGCTTTTATTTTTAATCATTATTAACATTATTTATTTATATTACACAACTCGAATGAGAAACTTTCGTCATTCTCTATTATTATAGTTTCCCTGACCTGAAACCCTTTCGTCATGAAAACCTTCTTCTCGTCGCTAAAGCTCTTTTAATTAGAAAAAAAATAAATAAAAAAATTTCAAAAAAACAACGCAGTCATTTCTTTGCATTCTTTTGCCAAAAAAAAAAATAAGCAAACAGATGGCGAACTTCCGTTGAGCTGCTCCAAGTCGATTCTCACGCGAGTCAGATAGCGACGAAGAAGAGGAGCAAACGATAAAGAAAGAATTAATGAGAATAAATTAATTGTTATAAAAATATTAATAAAGCACGTGAAGAGAGAAAAGAGTGTCTAGCGTCGCGTGTTCCGAGATCGCGCGAGGCACGCGCCTGCACTCTTTTCGTCGCCAGGTCAGGCTGCGACGTTCCCGGGCGATGTTCAACTTGTGAAACACCTGCGGATGTCGAACGGGTTAACGAACTCAAACGTTTGTCGCGCGACCGGCGTTCCCGAATCTTCGACGTTCGATTGCTACGTCGTTCTCGGTGTAACGCGCTTTAGTTGCGACAAAATTTCCCGAGCGACTAATGAACTCTTGGCCAGCATGCGCGCGTTAACACGTTGATTTCGTTGGTGCCGGTGGTTTGGACTTGAAATTTTCCATAGATACGCGTTAGACGACGACGACGACGACGACGAATCGAGCGCTATTTATCTAAAAATACATTAACAGCGTGATTTCCAATAATGTTCAATTAATATTTCTTTGATCGTTTGCTCGTATAGACGACACATGGATCTAGAAAATTATTTAATTCAACATTTTTCTCGAAAAGCTTTGAGACAACATTATTACTGGAATTATTATTTTTTCATTTTAAGCTACATGAATTCGTCTGAGATTCCACTAATTTCGTAAAATCATATTTTTTCAAATTTTATGACAAAATCTTATTTATTTTATTCGATTAATCTCATATCGTTTGATTATTTACTTGCGTTGGCTCAGATATTGTTCAAGCAACATATTCACTTTTACAAAACGACTCATTCTTCATATTTAATTGTTTCACTTTTATTTTCAATTGTTTATTCGAATAATAATT
This sequence comes from Cylloceria caligata, assembly GCA_963942595.1. NCBI lineage: Eukaryota > Metazoa > Arthropoda > Insecta > Hymenoptera > Ichneumonidae > Cylloceria > Cylloceria caligata. The sequence goes on along the minus strand of OZ012708.1, from coordinate 1,229,534 downwards.
TCTTTAAATAACTCGAAAATCACAATTATCGATTTATAATAATCCTCTCGTGTATTACGGATAAGAAAAGAAAAACAAGTCCGTGCAATAATCATTTGTCATGAATTATCAATTATTTAAATAACTTTGACATCCTTGTATATTAATTATATAGATTTTTTTATAACAAATATCAATTGAGTTATATTTTATAATGACGTTATTGGGTCCCAAAAGTGAATTTCTGTATTCCATTTAACCCCAACTTTCTTACGTTGCTCGAGTTACATTTATCTTTCATTGAATCTCATCTCTGCGTTTAATAATTATTTCTATTCGTTAATAATTTATAAAGACATTACACATGTTATACGATTAGCGTCGCTATTATCCTGTAACAAATGGTACGAAGTAACGATGTTGTGTCCGGATGTGTGTATGCGATTAGTTGCGTATTTATCGTCGTTAATTCTTGACGAGGGTAATTACAATGATTTATATATATGATAGATACAGATATATTAATATATCTATATAGATATTTATATATATTAATTATAATCCCTCGAGTCTCACTGACGCATATATATCGACAAGTATATTCATCAATATTGATATATCGACGGTAAAGAGATTAATATGCGTCGACGAATATAAATGGTTAATATAAATATATTTATATGCGATACGAGATGTTAATATTGTGAGACTGATGTTATCCAATGTTGAAAGACACTTGTACTCTTGACTGATAACGAAAGACAATGATAATACAATTGGAGTAATTGGGCGATAAGTATAGGCAGCGGGCGAAGGTTCCTTAACGAAAGAATAATTTCTCGAGTCTTCCTTGCTTTTTTCGTTTATAATGAAAATAAAATATAATAGAAGGAACTAAAAAAAAAAAAAAACAACACTTATAGGAGCCTTTGGGACTCATTGAATATTGCCAGCGTTTGGATATCGCGTAAATAACTTACGAACTAGATAAACGTCATGCTTTGTATTCCTGAGAGGAGCGTTATTCGAAATTCTTTCTAAAATGTCGAGCTTTCGAGAAACGAACCGTCCGAACAAGCGATTGCCTTTTTCGACCTTATCGAGAGGACGAAAAAAAAAAAAAACGGATCGAATACTTAAATTTATTGATGTCTTCTTCGTACAGTCGAGTCTCTCTCTCTCTCTCACTCATTCTTGCAGTCTCGAAAAATATTCTCACGTCTATGTGCGAAGGAGATGAGAATTTGTCTGAAACCGATCACTTAGAGAGTGCACCTCGCCTGATTTGTCGTTTTTTTTTCTTTTGCTTAGTTCTTTACTTCGTTATTTATTTAATTAAAAATATTATTTACAGTGTAGATACAGTCGCAGTGCCGCGATTCGGATTCGAGGCGGGAGGAGGGTCATTAACTCATGTATACTCGGTGTCATTTCCATAGTAAATTAACTCGTTTTTTTTTCTGCGATAATCACATAATTATAATATTAGTACAGTGATTATTAAATAATTTTTTTTCGTAAAATTATACACTCGGTGTTGTTGTTGTTGTTGTTGTTGTTGTTGTTGTTGTTGTTGTTGTTGTAATATTTATTCTGTTAACAGACTGGGAGGAGGCGTTTAACCTTCTTCTTAATTCGTCGTTTCTTACATTTCTTCAATTTGTTTGTTAAACAATTATGCAGCCTGAAACGCGCAGCTCTCAACGTTACGTCGATTACAGTCGACGAAAATAAAATAATTTTTCATCAACGTTTAATCGCTTGCTCTCAAACACACACACGCACACACGCACGCACGCACGCACGCACGCACGCACGCACGCACGCACGCACGCACACACACACACACAAACGCGCGCGCGCGCTCGCTGTACGACTTATTATTTTTTAATTTTTGTGTCCTCTAGATCTACGACTCGCATTTGCTATTTTCTCTCGACGATTATCATGTAAAGCTTAATGTATTTCGATAAAAAAATCATTTTCTTTTGGTTACGATTATTATACTTTGCTGAATACGAAAGAAAATCAATTAAATTTTTAACGATATTACTTAATATTTATGTAAGGAAAACGCTCACGCGGGCGACTAACCGAATATATCAAATATATAAATCATTTGTTTAAGCCCGTTTAATCTCAAACGTCGAGATACAACGACGATAATAACGTCGTCGACTGATCAGAATACTCCGGGCACGCAAGCACGCAAATATTTCAACGATACAAAAGAAGAAAAACGTTAATAGGACCCGAAAACATATTTACAGGGATGAGAGAAGGTCTTTCTACTTCTTTATTTTCAAATCATAAGACGAAAAACAAGTAAGAAAAGAAAAGAAAATTTTAATAAAATAATAATAATAATAATAATAATAAAGATACAATCAAACACATTTCAGGTAAATAGCAACAAGAAACAAACAAGAACGATTAACGATCGTGAAACAATAAAAAGAGTTGTAAAGAAAACAACGTACGAATGCATTTCTGGCGAACAATTATTATATTATTGCAAAATCAATGGAGAGCCTCGAAATAAATTGATTGTTTGAGCAACAGGAAGCTCTCTCTATCTCTATCTCTCTCTGTCTCTCTCAATAAAAGATCGGAAAATTTCAACAATCGTAGACACGTAATTCACAATATTATGTGAGTTCATATCCAAGAGAAGTACTCGAGATTTGCGTTGGTAAACCCCACAACGAGTTTCTTTTTTCTTTCTTTTTTATTTCTCACTTCAAGTTTCTCGCCAGTCCTCATTCTATTCGCATCGTCTCAGCTGGGGCTACCGATTGCACAGTAAAAAATACAGAGAAACTCGTTTCCGCACATCTCCGCGCGAGTAAGAACCAGCGATAGTCAACGGGATTTTATATGTGTTTGTGTATATATATATATACGTGTGCGTGTAAGATACGGAACGAGGATCATCGAACGAAGCTTGTGTACCTCACCGCGACAAGTTCAACGAGACGGCCTCGGTGAGGTACCTCGAAGAAGCGACTTTCCTTCTTCTGCTTCCCATCTCAGGGAGAAAGAGAGAGAGAGAGAGAGAGAAAGAGAAAGATTGTTGCCTATCGGTATCGAGTACTCAATGACTTAACTCGGTACCGAGCGAAATAGCTTCGTTCAACGTCGAGCGTACTTATTACCAATCAACAAACTAAGTGTCTACGTTCTTAAGTTTCTTCTGCATTGTTTCTGTACAAACAAGTCGCTATCTTGAATTCTACAGTTTCGCAAGGCAAGCTCGGGCAATTTGTAACAAAATATCGAAACTGCTTTATTAATCTTTATTTCCATTATTATTATTTTTTTTAACGATCTGCAATCATCTTCGATAAAGCGTTATGTTCGACTCAATGTATAAATTTATGATAATATTGAATCGAGTTAAATATATCTTAAGGGTGAGTTCGCAATTTTCAGTGAATAGAAAAGTGTTTTATTATTATTTTTTTGTCGATAAAAAAATCGTATAGAATGTTCCATGCGATTGATTGTTCAAAACGATGATTTGTTAATTAACAAAAAAAATCCCTAGATCCGAGTGCAGCATATTGTAACAGTTTAATTTACTTCAACGTTAATTGCTAATTTAAAAAATGCTGCTTTTATATCTTTTTATATTCGAATCTGTGATTTTTTTTTTTTCACATGATCGGAACAACCATAGACACCGTGCAACACGATAAAAAAAAACCATAGATACCGTGCAACAGGATAAGAAAAAAAATAAAACACGTTTCTTTTTAAACTTAAATCGGTCGACTTTTATTTCACTTAATTCCGTTGAAAAAATTTACAAATAGAATTCGAAAATGATAACACAAAAAGGGAGGAAAAAGTCTAATTTTTGTTTAGTAAAAAAAAAAAAAAATCATTTTTTAAATGTTCAAATACAAGAAATAATTTAAAAAATTTGATACATTTTTCAAAATTTTAATTTGTCGATAGAAAAGAATCAATAATAATATATTGCATCAAATATTTTGACTATATTGTTTAACTTTGCCACATAAATTTGTTTAAATTAACGATTAAAGGTGAGAAGAAAAAAAAAAAATGGAATATTTATATTTACACGAGAATTCATTACGTTTTGAATATTTTATATTAATCCGAGGCTATTTCGTCGTCGAATAATCTTCGATTCGTGAAATAATCAAACACGTTTAATTAAAAATAATATAAATGATATTTCGAATCGTCCTTGTTTCGACACATTAAGCCGATATATTCTTCACGAGACTAGGCGAACAAGTATAACGTTATGACGGTTGAACAAAAAAAAAAAAAAAAAGAAGAAAAAAACTTAGCAAAACGTGGCAAAGAGTAGTTAACGTAGACAATGATATTTCGCGATTGTTTCACTCTATTTACCTAAACTGTACACTGCGAGCTACCTGATGCGTATTTTTATCTGCAAGCAGTATGTTGATCCACCCACAAATCCCAGACACACACACGCGCGCGCGTACACACACACACACACACCCAACACACGTAGTAACGTAAGTACAAGAGCGTCGTCTGTTCAGAATTAAGCATAGCCGCAGTAGGGATATATAATACGAGTTGAAAAACCAGTTTCCATAGGTTTTTTTAATTTAAATATCGATTCTTACTTTCGCTCTCGAGCGCGCGCGCGCGCGCTCGCATACTCCCGACGAAAGGAAGAGTGAGAGGAGTGGAATAGGGTAATATGAGCAGATAGTAGAATTGAAGTAGTGTACATTGTCCAATAGGAAAAGAGCGCCGCGTTACCCGCGAGAGATTGTGCTCGCGAGGATTCGCGAATCAGTGAGCGAGAGACAAACGGGGTCACCGTTAGATATCGAACCGGCCAGAGTCGAGATCGCTAGCTCCTTCTCTCTCTCTCTCTCTCTCTCTCTCTCTACTTCCCTCTATGTATTTAATCTATATGCATTATGTATCTCCACACGATTTTTCACACTGCGCTAGTTTTTCAACGCGTATTTCGTTATCTCTACAGCCTCTGTCACGTGTGTCACGTGTGTGTCATTATTTGCGGCAATTGTTACATGTTGATGTACGGATAGCGAGATGATCGGGTCACGCTGTGTATTAAATAATTGCCGGTATGTAATAATGAAAATAATGTAAGCGTTTTCGTGAAAGAAAAACGAAGGGAGAGAGAGAGAGAGAGAGAAAGAGTAGGGGGAGAGGATAATCGACCAATAATTACACACGAACCCTACGTCATACGCGGTACACAGACAAAAGATGACATTTTGGGTACGTTGTGAATTCCCTCTACAGTTAGTGGGTTAATTATTTTTCTGACTTTGATTATATTATTTGTAATCTAATCTCAATCTACCGAGATCAGGCTCGCGTGAGCATTAACTCATTGCCTAAATTTTCCAAGTTGATCTACTAGCTCCCTCTGTTTTTCTTAATTCTCATTCGTACACTCGACTCCTCTCTTTCTCTCAATTTCTCTCCTGCCTATCGTTTATTCTCCCTGTTTCTCCGGATCGGCGCGTTTCAGGCTGCAGCGTAACCTAAATATCCGCAAATCATCAGCGATCGATGGATCTCTTGATTCTTTACAATATAGCCGTCGTTACTTTGCTTCCTTTCTTTTCTTTTCTCTTCTGTTTTGTTTGCACAACCGTATTTCATTTAATCTTATAACGTAAGTACCTAAATAAAATGTGTTCACAGCCACACATTAATATATTTATATATAATATATTGTATTTATATTCAATATTTAATATTTATGTGAAGTAAACGCCTCGCCTCGCATCATATTTCTCTCTCTCTCTCTCTCTCTCTCTTGCTTCAACATTATTATCATTACTGTTATTATATTTATATATCTCACGCACAATTCGTTACTTCCGTTCTTTCTTCTCTCTTCGTTCAACAAATTGTTTTATCTCTCGAGAACGAAACAAGCGTCGATGCTTCGTGTTGCTTCTGCGTATCAGTCGGTTCCACTACTCTCGTTCGGGTTACTCACGCGTCCTTCGTCGATTCTCTCTTAGGTCCGGCTCCGCGCATTCGCCTCGCGAACCAGGACTCGTCCAGGGTCTCGCAGTCTTCTCAACTCCCCCCCCCCCTGCACTTGTCGCACTTTCACTAGATTCGTCTTTCTGTTGTGTGTTGTTTTCGTATTGTCTCTCGTTCGCGCCAAGGAGTATCATCAATCGCTTCAGGGCTCTCAATCGTCCATTTCGTTATTTTTCCCGCCTTCTTTTTTTTTTTTTTAAATATTTTTATTCCTTTTTGCTTCGTTATATCTCGGAATGACTTTGAAAGGATGATCCTTAAGCGTCCCCACACGACGAACGGGGACTCTACAACGAGTTCGAGGACTATTTATCATAAATCATTAAGAAATTACAATTATTATTTGATTCCCAAAGGAATCTTGTAGGTTTTACATTTCTTTCTTTAAAAAAAAAAAACAAAAAATGTTATCAATTTTCTCTCTAACTCGGGGGTGACACTCTCTACGCGCTATTTTCTCTGTACTTCGCACTCCATCACGCTGTAATTTCGTGATTTTCTCACTACGACGATAACACTGAAAGTATATCAGTCAAATATTAGGCACAGCACTGTATTTTGTTTGTTTCGTATTTTTTTTGTTGTTTTTGTTGTTTTTTTGTTTGTTTTTTTTTTTTTTTTTTTTTTTCGTAATTACAGGTCGCGTAGTATTGTCCCTGATGCTCTACCACCCGATTTGTAGGTCGACGCGTCAACTGCTCGCGGCACCGTGAACGTCTTCGTCGTGGCTGCCGTTTTCGTAGTAGCGTTGATGATAATGAAGACGGCGATAGTCGTCGTTAGCGTATTCGAGAATCGCGTAGCTATCGAACTTGCGATTGTCGTTGCCCAAATGTTGTTGATAATGATGATGAAAATAATGATGATGATGACAATGATGATGCGGAAAGTCGTCAGGACGTTCCGCGGTAAATGTTTGACGGCAGCCAGTGATCGAGTTGGTAGTCATCGTGCTGGTAGCGTTGATAGCGACGTTATCAACGCGTTTGCCGTAGATTCCGTTGATATCGCAAGCGTCGCCGATGCTGCCGTTGTCGCTCGTGGTGTTGGTGTTGGTGTTGGTGGTGGTGGTGATGGTCGTGGTGGTCGTGGTGGTCGTGGTGGTTGTTGTGTTGTCGATGGTTTCAGCGTGGTTGTTTGCTGTCGTGGGAAAGTCGATGTCGCATCACGACGAGCAAGCCATCCACGAGGTGCACGTGCAAGTGTAGCACGCGGTGGGTATAACGGGAGCGTAATAGTAGCCATTTGCGTAGCCATTTGCGTAAACGTAGGTGGTTGGTGGTCCCGGTGGTGCGTGTTGACTGTTTAGTCGCTGTTGCTCCTGACAGAGGACCTGGAAGGCGAGGTTTTCGATGAGTGCGAGCGTCTGTCGTCGTTCGTGTCCCATTAGACAGACGGTGGATTCCTCGACGACGCTGTGAAGGAGCATCAGATACTGATACTTGAGAGCCTCCTCCTCTGGTCCTACAAAGTGATTCCACAGGTAATTCTCGAGTTTGGCCTGTTGTTGTCCAACATCGGGAAAGTCTATGAAGAATCTCGAGCACATGTAGCGCTCGAGGGTTTTTATGTAGTCGGGTTGGGAGGCTTTGTACATCTTGACGAGGAGATTGCAGTACTTGAGAAGACCACCGCCCCGTATTTCTTCCGGGTGCCTCGTCGATATGAGTTTCTTATGAAGATGATAGAGAGCCTCTTGGAAATCACCGTAAACCGACTCGCCAACGACAGTTGGATAGAAATTTTCTCCGATCGGGAGTTTGCTGCACTCGTAGAAGAGTAGCAACGAGTCGAGAACAATCTGGAAGGAGTCTACGGAGAATTCAAATTGTCGTCTCATCGTATCGACGAATTTGAGCTCGACGTTTCTGTGACCGCGAGAATTACCAAGGGATATGAGCGACCATCGGTCACCGTCGTTGTTTACTTTCACCATTTTGCTTACGTACGCCTCCTTGAGACTGCAGGTCGTAATGCGCTTGCGAGATACTCCCTCCGGGAGAAGATCGAAGAGGGAGCCAAGAACCGCGGCTTTGACTTTGTCGTAGTTACGACCGCTTGATAATTCGACCGCGAATATTAAATCAAGATCGTTGTAGGGCTGGGACTCTGTCGCTAAAACGTGAGTGGCAGCTCCCCCGTTTAGTCGAATGTCGCGCACCCTCATGCCCGCTCCACCGTTGCTCGGATCGTCCTCCAGCTTGCTGCGCACCACTGTCACTAGATCCTGTAGCCGCACCTCCAACGTTGGAAAGTTCCCTCTACCGTGAATGCTCACGACCTCGTTCATAACGTCGTTCAGACGGCGCACCTGCTCGAAACTCAGTACCGCGAGCCTCTGCTGAGGATCGGAGTATTCTTGATTATTGCTGTCTCTGTGACACTTGCCGCTGTTGTGAACACCTCCGCCACCGCCTGTACTTCCATTGCTGCTTGCGCTGCTACTGATGCTGCTTATGCTGCTGCTACTGCTACATATGCTGCTGCTACTGCTGCTGCTGATGCTGCTGCTACAGCTGCCACTCGATGATGTGGTCTTGTTGCCGTTCACTTGACAGAGAGACTCCATCATAGCGACCCGACGCTGACGTTCCTCGTCGATATCAAGGGAGCCACACTGCAATCAGAGTAAACCAAAGAAAAACATTAGTGTCATCGATATTTCGAATTTTTATCACTCTTTTATATTTCTTCAGATTACAGGGATAACCACTCGATGAAATATCATTGAAAATAATATTTTCACCCTACCGACACAGTTATCAACCCCTCAATTACGTAAATAAAGGTCGCTGCGTTTTAGAACTAACGATATTTCAAATATTCGTCAAGTATCTAAATCAAAAAGAACATTTTTTTCATACATTACTAAGAAATTGTGGAAACATCTTATAGATATCGTTCCTTTAATCTCGAAGAAAGAAATTGATCAACCCTTGTTCGTATCGTTAGAAGAATTTTTTAGATGCCAAGGTTGTTTATTTCCAGTAAAAAGTCTTCAAAACTCAAGAAAAAAATATCGTTTTATTGGAAGATTTATTTGAAAATAATTTGGTAAAACTATTGTTTTAGGAATTTCATTATTTTCTTTTAAGAAAAAAAAAGAAAGAAAGAAAACGATTACTGGTTAAAATATTATTTTCAATCGTTTCTCATCGAGTCAAAAATATCTCTGAGTTGTAGATAAAAGAATAACGAAAGTCGAAAGAAAAATAGCTACGTAGCATGTAATTTGAATTGATGTTTCGTAGCAATTCTATATTTTTGTAATTACATCTGCGTTACCGTTGTACAAGTACGAACGAGTGATAATTCGGATTTTCGCGTTCTTAGATTAATCGATATCGAAAGAAAAATAGCTACGTAGTCTGTAATATAGATTGATGTTTCGTTGGCAATTCTGGAATCTCGTTATTACCGCTGCAAACGAGCGATAATTAAGATTTTCGAGTTGTTGTATTTCTTATTTGTTATCGTCAAAAAAAAAATCGATTACTTTATTTTCTGTTAATTATTGTGATATTAATTTATGAATTAATCTACACCTGACACGTCTAGTGAATAATGAAATCGCCAATCACGATTGCATGCTCCAAAGATTGTTAAATTTAATAATTTTATTCAAGAGATTTATCAAATATAGAAGAAAATTGTTCAAAGTATACCGAGAATTCTGATAAACGATAACCATTTTCGTAAATGTCATTTAAAAAGAATTTGTCTGTAAATTGTGTTATTTTTTTTCAAATAACAAATTGTCTTATCACGAAGCAATGACCTGTCGTTGCAGTATTACGATTCAAAAGCAATTTTTTTTCTTCCAGACAAGCTTTCATCTACATTCTAAGCGATTTCACAATTATACAATTTTTTCTACAATCTTTATCTAACGTCTTATGCAGCAGATCTTTGATCTATGAAAAAAAAAAAAAAAAAGAAAAAGAAACAAGATTCCGGTATGTCGCTCGCTGATATGCATAAATGCGAAAGAGCGTTGTCGTATCGGCGAGTTTTCGCGGTGCAAACATATTATCGCGTTGAGCGAGCCAGGTCGCAATCAGCCCTGACGCAATTCACTTTAAACCAACCCCTTCCTCTCCCCCTCCGGCCCTCGTGTAAATAACTTTCACTCTCGGAACCGCTCGCGGTCCTAGACCCCCGTCGTCGTCGTCATTTAGTCGCCGACTAAGCGCCGTTCCTGCCTGCGGCTTCAACTTGTTGCTGCGACGACAGAATCCTTCGAGACACTGAATCAAACGATCGAGATATTGATTGGACGATTGAAAAAAATCCTTCCACGTTAAATTGCCCATTGCGTTAATAAGGTGACGAGTTTTAATTACTCGACACAACTTTAACGCTAGTTTCAAAGTAATAGTAACTATTGATTAATATAATAATATTTTTCATAATAATATTCCAGTCGACTTAATAAATAACGCACAAAGTTCCATTTCTTAGCGCAAGTTCAAGACTAATTGCATTACGATAGTAATAATAATTTTTCTTTCAATTTCGATATTATATTTCAACGTAGAATTATAATTAAATAAATAACATGATTCTTCTCCCAATTGTTCGAGTTTAAATTTCGCGGATTTCGCTTTTATGTCTTGTGCTACCCGAACGGCATGATCGATTACAGTTTTTGCACATTGGAGAGAATACAGTGTCGCCTCCATACGTCGCAACAAAAATTAAGCTTTTATCAATATAATTCAAGATTATGTGACCACGGGATGATTATTATTTTTCAGGCATTCTGTTTCGAGAATGAAATTGGTTACTTCGGTGACGCGAAAATTATGATTCAATGTACCGGGGTAGTCGATGTGATAACTTTTACCAAAGTATCAACATTTTTGTAATTTTGCAATTTCAAAAATAATATCTATCGGAAGTCGGAATATATTTCAAATTTTAGAATACAGCGGATTCTCGTGACTCACGTGCTCGATGTAGCTTTAAAATTCAAGGAAAAACATTGTAGGATTTCCTTTTTTGACAACGTGTTTGGTTTTTAGTCGAAATCCGTCGAAAAAAATCGATAAAAATCAGCGAGAAATTAACGAGCAAATCACTTTCATTATCTTTAAAATAAAATCATGTACACAGATGAAAATAATTGTAAAATAACGATAAGGAGAGAATATAATTGCAATACCAACCTGAGAAGTAATTGCACCAAAATTGTAGTGTTGCTATTATTATTTTTTTATCATTCAACTAAACATTTATGTAACAATTTCTATGTAATTTGCTAAGATATGCAAGTACGAGGGTATATTTATAACTCTCACATTAATTTTTCTATCCAAAAAACATCTGTCTGCCACAATTTAATTCCAGAAAATCTCTCTACGGTATTAAAACTCTACAAGAAACGAAAATATGTCTGCCGCGTAATAACTCTACCATAATTAAGATTTCCTCGGGAACATCTCTGCCAAAATTAAAAATTTCCTAATTACAAGTCTACCCAGTTTACATCTGATGTTAAGCGTTCCCAGGTTTTATCAGGGAACGTTTTACGTTATTGGAACTTGGGAATGAGCGAGAGTGAACTCTAGCCTTTTTTATCCGGAAGCACTCACCATCAGTCTTGGACCGCGTGGATGAAAAAAGGTCGTAATTCGAATTCTACTAATGATAGTACGTAAGGAAGGTTTCAAAAGTTTTTGCAGAAGCAAAGAACCCTTTAGGTTCTTTTAGTTAGTCTTAGACTTTGATTCTTCAGATTATTTAAGTTGATCTTAGACTTTGAATTTTTAAGTTATTTAGATTTCGAACAAACGATTTTCTTAAATACATAGATAGATAGATAGATAGATGTTTTGTGTGTGTGTGTGTTCACGTGTGTGTGCGTGCGTGCGTGCGTGCGCACGAACGAAATCAATGCGTTCGAATGTGATTCGATGGAAATACCCGTACGCTGGATTAACGAAGCATTCGAGTTGTGTAGTATAGCTGCGAGAATGACCCTAAGTATGTAGCTTTAAAATTTAAAAAATATGTAACATAGGCAATTGTAGATTCAGCGATACACAACTCATTAAAATTGACCGATAACAATCCTTAATGCATGTGATCTGTAACAAATGCAATCGATTCTGAACAATGAGATCTTTAAGAACAAAGACTCATGAAGTCTACTGTTAAGTGCCAAAATAAAATTTGGCATTGCATATTGACACGTGTAGCAATTCCACTGAATGTTATCTTACATGATATTTATGACCCCAGTTGCCAATCATAAAACATTGTAGCGTCGCGTCAAAGAAAATATCGAGCTGTAAGTCAAGTTAACAAATAACATTTCGGTACATAATTTTCACGTAAATGTTCCACGATTTAGAGTGAAAGTAGATGCAATTGTTGTATTTTCTTATAATCGGAAAGATCAAATTTCAATAAAATTGTAAACTATCGATTTATCTTCGAGAATCGATTGAGGGGTTTAAACTTTATGAAAATTGCAATTTTACCAAATGTTCAAATTTTATTGAAATCGTTAATATCACTTCCTCTGTGAGGAAACCAAAATTGAGATAACCATTATCGGTAAAGGAGATTTTGTGGATTTGCGATAATCATGAGGACTCAATGTGCAAAGTTCAAATTTATAATCAGTTGAATAGGAATATAGAATCTGATAATTATAAGAATAAATAAAGGGTGATTTTTTAAGAGCTTGAGAACTTTTTTTTAAAAAAAAACGCATAAAATTTGCAAAATCTCATCGGTTCTTTATTTGAAACGTTAGATTGGTCCATGACATTTACTTTTTGAAGATAATTTCATTTAAATGTTGACCGCGAATGGGCCCTAGAAAAGTTGGCAGAAAATCCGCTTTTTTATCGACAAATTTTGTTCAGCGATGAGGCTCATTTCTGGTTGAATGGCTACGTAAATAGGCAAAATTGCCGCATTTGGAGTGAAGAGCAACCAGAAGCCGTTCAAGAACTGCCCATGCATCCCGAAAAATGCACTGTTTGGTGTGGTTTGTACGCTGGTGGAATCATTGGACCGTATTTTTTCAAAGATGCTGTTGGACGCAACGTTACGGTGAATGGCGATCGCTATCGTTCGATGCTAACAAACTTTTTGTTGCCAAAAATGGAAGAACTGAACTTAGTTGACATGTGGTTTCAACAAGATGGCGCTACATGCCACACAGCTCGCGATTCTATGGCCATTTTGAGCGAAAACTTCGGAGAACAATTCATCTCAAGAAATGGCCCGGTAAGTTGGCCACCAAGATCATGCGATTTGACGCCTTTAGACTATTTTTTGTGGGGCTACGTCAAGTCTAAAGTCTACAGAAATAAGCCAGCAACTATTCCAGTTTTGGAAGACAACATTTCCGAAGAAATTCGGGCTATTCCGGCCGAAATGCTCGAAAAAGTTGCCCAAAATTGGACTTTCCGAATGGACCACCTAAGACGCAGCCGCGGTCAACATTTAAATGAAATTATCTTCAAAAAGTAAATGTCATGGACCAATCTAACGTTTCAAATAAAGAACCGATGAGATTTTGCAAATTTTATGCGTTTTTTTTTTTAAAAAAGTTCTCAAGCTCTTAAAAAATCACCCTTTATAAGAAATATTGTTCTTATCGAAAAGATTCATTAATGACATTGTAATGACTATCGAGATATCTATTTCGATCTTTTAATATGTGTCAAACCGATTACCGACCTAAAAAAACTATTTTCTGACGTGAATCAAAAGCTAGCTCGGTAATCATTGGTTGTTATACAATGACTGGAATTACCCGAGCGGTGACCGTAATTACCTGAATCATCTGGCAATGACGGGCAATGTAGTGTTTTTTAATTTTTATAATCGATGAAAAGACAATTTATTCATGTATTTTATTGATTTCCATGCTGTCAAAGACTGCTTGATAAAATGCCAATCCACTGTCTAGTTTTTACACGAAAGATGATTCATTAACGGATAGAAAAATGTATATTCCTTAGTGACTGTGATAACCCCGTTTTATCACTGCACATAAAAAAAAACTAATTAAAAATCGCACAGAATATGCATCGTAACGAAAAAATTAAATTATCCAATTCTAGTATGTGTCGCGTTAATGAGTTTAACACGAAAGATTACTGAATGTACAGTACACAAAACCAACGAAGCGCACTTATTGTTGCTTACTTCTTGAATTTCATTTTGTTATCTAACATCGATGTCTCTACGAAAAAAACAACTCCAAAGTACTTTAATTTCGAAAAAAAAAACCCTGCAACACAATCATTTGCGTTGCATCAGTAACCGTACGGCTATAACCTAAAATCTAACTTTAACATCTGGAATTTTAATATACGATAAATAAAAAGTTAATACAACGATTATCAAAATGTATTAATCATTTCGTAGAGAAATACTCGTTCCGGGGGCATTTATTTATCGACTTTACGTACAGAAATAGTCAATTTTGAACTTTGAACAACTTGCATCTGCCAAATTTGTCAGTCATAATAGAATAGGTTTAAAAAAAACAACAACAACAACAATCTGCGAAGGAAAATCTTTCATATACTTCCTCATTCTTGTTCATCTTTCACAACGAGGAAGTACGATGATCGACTTGTGAAAGGTGTACAACAATGAGGAAGCAACGTGCAAGTTAATAAAGGGTGATTTTTTTGAGGTTAGGATTTTCATGCATTAGTATTTGACAGATCACGCGGGATTTCAGACAAGGTGTCAAAGAGAAAGATGCTCAGTATGCTTTGACATTTCATAATGAATAGACTTACTAACGAGCAACGCTTGCAAATAATTGAATTTTATTACAAAAATCAGTGTTCGGTTCGAAAAGTGTTTCGCGATTTACGTCCGATTTATGGTCTACATAATCGACCAAGTGAGCAAACAATTAATGCGATTGTGACCAAGTTTCGCACTCAGTTTACTTTATTGGACATTAAACCAACCACACGAATGCGTACAGTGCGTACAGAAGAGAATATTGCGTCTGTTTCTGAGAGTGTTGCTGAAGACCGTGAAATGTCGATTCGTCGCCGTTCGCAGCAATTGGGTTTGTGTTATTCGACGACATGGAAGATTTTACGCAAAGATCTTGGTGTAAAACCGTATAAAATACAGCTCCTGCAACAACTGAAGCCGAACGATCTGCCACAACGTCGAATTTTCAGTGAATGGGCCCTAGAAAAGTTGGCAGAAAATCCGCTTTTTTATCGACAAATTTTGTTCAGCGATGAGGCTCATTTCTGGTTGAATGGCTACGTAAATAAGCAAAATTGCCGCATTTGGAGTGAAGAGCAACCAGAAGCCGTTCAAGAACTGCCCATGCATCCCGAAAAATGCACTGTTTGGTGTGGTTTGTACGCTGGTGGAATCATTGGACCGTATTTTTTCAAAGATGCTGTTGGACGCAACGTTACGGTGAATGGCGATCGCTATCGTTCGATGCTAACAAACTTTTTGTTGCCAAAAATGGAAGAACTGAACTTAGTTGACATGTGGTTTCAACAAGATGGCGCTACATGCCACACAGCTCGCGATTCTATGGCCATTTTGAGCGAAAACTTCGGAGAACAATTCATCTCAAGAAATGGCCCGGTAAGTTGGCCACCAAGATCATGCGATTTGACGCCATTAGACTATTTTTTGTGGGGCTACGTCAAGTCTAAAGTCTACAGAAATAAGCCAGCAACTATTCCAGTTTTGGAAGACAACATTTCCGAAGAAATTCGGGCTATTCCGGCCCAAATGCTCGAAAAAGTTGCCCAAAATTGGACTTTCCGAATGGACCACCTAAGACGCAGCCGCGGTCAACATTTAAATGAAATTATCTTCAAAAAGTAAATGTCATGGACCAATCTAACGTTTCAAATAAAGAACCGATGAGATTTTGCAAATTTTATGCGTTTTTTTTTAAAAAAAAGTTCTCAAGCTCTTAAAAAATCACCCTTTACTTGGCAGATTTCTTTTAAAATTGTATACACTAGCTCATCTCATCTGTTCAAAATTTGTAAAGTTAGTTGGCGAATAAATAATTTTGCAAAAAAAATGACAAATTACATAACTCTTGATATCCATTGTCAATCTCGGACAAACACGATATCAAAGAACCTTGGTTGTAGCTACACTTGTCCACAAAGTTTCAGTTTAATAGTTTAAAATGTGCATATGGAGTAGTCTTGTTTTATTATTATTTTAACAATGAGGAACTTACTTGACACCAATGCATCAGTTGTATTTACGTCGTTCTTAAACTTTCATATAGATATAGCGTCATTCGTAATTCTTAAAGTTTAAGTGATCTTATCGATTTAGATTCAATTTTCTGTGATAAATAGTTGGTCACTGCACCCGCATTTTCATAAAATTTAAACTCCCGATGCTTCGAGTAATTTTGGAGTTAAGAAATGAAATAAGAAATTCATTTTTCTGTAATGAATGAAAATTAACAAATTATCATTACTTTTTAATCACTCGATCGATTTTTCTTAAATCAAATAGATCGCATTCTAGGTCTAAGCTTCAGTTTTCAACTGAGTATAAGTTCGAACGGTTAAAAACTCTTCCGGTTATCGCGTTCAACGATATTTTTCGAAAGTTACAAATTTAATTTCAACCGTTAAGTGTAATCAACGGACGAACGCACACACTGACACAGAACATTTTTCCTAACCAACTTTTCAGACAATTTTAAGTATCAAATTTAAATCTCAAAATTTGTATCTTACATGTTTATTAAAAAACATGAAATTTACAAATAAACCGTACTTATTCAGCATTAAACGAAGAAAACGTTTTATTTTATTATGATAAAAAGTACGAAGATCAACGTAAGATCTCAAGTTAAAGGTTCAACAGCTGTGATGATCAAAAAGTCAAACATAACCGAATCACGAATAAATCTATGAAATTTTGCAGGTTTTTAATAAGGTTCCGTGTTAATTAAAAATATTAAATTTACATTAAACCGTATTATTCAACATTAAACGAAGGCAACGTTTTATTTTATTATGATAAAAAATACGAATGGCAACGTAAGATTTCAAGATTAAAGGTCAACAGCTGATGCGATGAAAAAGTCAAACATAACATAACCATGAGTAAATCTATGGAATTTTTTCGTTAACCATACATTTTTATAATGAATCCACGTTTTTATTTATTGCCTTAGATTGATACTTTTCAGACCCTACGTGTTTTTATGCTAATTTAAAGTAATATTTCACGATTGAGTAGACCGTTTCACTACAAGAATCTGTCAAAGACTCCGTGTACGTTGATAGATTCATTTTTTGCAATTTCAATTGATGTATTTTTCGATAAAGTAAAGATTTTAACGAGAAATTTAGGGATAAGAGTGATATTCGTAATTAAAAAACACTAATATTGGGAGTTATTCGGGGCATACGTAGCTAGATTAATTTTAAACACTTTTTTGACTCTAAAATAACATTAGAATCCCTTTAAACCATCGTAGATTTGTCTTCAAGGATGTTTGTACACGAAACTATTTTCCATTTAATTGCGTTGAGAGTGAATTAGTTTGTAAAAAGAAAAAAGTACGATGAATTGTTATTATTTTTTTTAAATTATCGACGACAGATTTTGATTTTTAACATCGCGTGCTCAAATTAACGGAGTTTACGTGAAAAGTCAAGAAAATCGATCCACGAGAATGAAATAAAGCAATTATCTCTGTCAGTTTTGTTTCGATTAGAATTTAAAAAAAAATAACGCATAGTGATGCTTTAATACAGATTTTGGTCAATTAAAAAAATGTATGACAGTTTAAGCTTTGAGATTCGTCGAAAAAACAACATTTCTTTGGGGTTTAAGACCTCTTTACAGTTCTGTCATACAGCGGAAGTTATTCTCTCGACACACTGACTAATCCGTTCAGCGCGCACTCCCTCTACCGTTACCGTCGCGCAACTTTGGGAGGACGAGAATCTTTGATCGAAGAAATAAATTGCAAAGTAACAAACGTCTCGACCGTACAGCCCTCGATGTACTTTTGTCACTTTAGAATATTAATTATATATTTTCTCAATTGTCCACCAAATGATAAAACTGAAATGTATTTAAATGATGAACTTATAGCGTTATTTAAGTGGACGTCGTGGAATTTTTTGGTATTATAACTCGCGTGTTTAACGGAGATTTATATTTCACTGAATTTTTAATCATAAATTGATGAATTATTTGACACAAAAGTTGTTTCGTACCCTTGGTCCACGAATGGTAGACCCGTGCTCCCGTTAAATCGATGAAACACACTTAATGATTCAAATAGTCCAGATAATGGAATTAAAATGCGTAATAAATCGAAAATCCAATACGCTGAGTATATAGGTGTCTGATGTAAATTCCCGAACGCCGCGTTGTATTTTAGCAGAGCTGCGTAGCGTCTGGCTCTTAATTGTTCGATCCGCGTGCAACGAGTGCCAGCGGTGAACTGATTCGGTCGCGACTGAGTCGCGAGTGAAAGGCGTGTGGAGCGCGCGGCGGTGACTGGCGATCGTTCACTACTGAGCAAGTGGTAGTTCTGTGACGAGACTACAGGCATTGGCAGTCTATACCGTAGAGAGGTCCGAGGACGACTAGAGGAAGGCATAATCGAAAGAGAAAGAGAGAGGGGAGGGAGAGAGAGAGAGAGAGAGAGAGAGAGAGAGAGAGAGAGAGAGACAGAGAGACAGAGAGAGACAGAGAGAGCGTCGCTGTTTCGATGGGGGACGTAGAATACCGATAAGAAAAAAAAAGAGTGGGAGGAGGTTATTACGAAGGTGACGGTCGCGTTTGATGTAACTGGAATGGATAAAAGAAAAAAAGATTTCCATGAATTTGAAAATTCATTTTAAAGATACCTTAAAGTCATAAAAGTTGAAAAATGATTAATTTTTTTTTGTATTTTATGACCAAACACAAGATTCCAACGAAAATATAATATGAAGAAGAAATAATAAGAAAGAAATAGCAAAGTAGAAGTAACGTTCTTGTTCGGGCCGAATCTAGGGCAAAACTATCCACCAGCCGCATCATCCGGGTACCTTGCTCTCGAGCGTATCTCTGGTACTTTGAATGACGTCACGAGTGGCTTAAGGAAGGGTGAGTAGAAGCGCGTGGGTTTCAATGAATGAATGGTGAACGATAGTGAGAGCGAGAGAGGCGGATATAGAAAGAAAGCGAAAAGGATCGTGTTAGCGGTGAACAAGTGAACAAGAAGTTCTGGTATAGGTAGCGTGGGTGACGAGAGGTGGATTAAAGCGCGTGCGGGGGCGATTTTGCGTTGAGACCCCCCCCCCTGTCACTGCGTCGTCGACACCGACGCCACAGCCACCCGGGAGGCTGGCGCGGTCCCGACTTCGGGCTAGACTGACGAAAGCAGACGAGAGCTCTCGTGGTTTAGTCGCTGCTACTGTACTGCTAGCTCGATATTATGTATCGAGTTTGCTGCTGTGTCTCATCCCCACAACCCTTCGCTGTATTTCTCTACGTCGTCATTGTCGCTATCTGCAGAGCACGCGAGTCTCGGCTCAGGCTAGGCTAGAGTAATTCGTCACTCTTCCCCCGACCCCTCTTTTCTTTCTCACAGGGTTTCCCTCTTCGCACTAGAATGGGAAAATAGACTTCGCGGGGAACCCCCTCTCGAGGGTATACTGGAACCAGGGATAAACCGTTCGGTCACCGATGATCGTTAACCCACAGTGAATGGCATATTAAATATATTCGACTAAAGGGAAACACAAGTACAAGTACAAGAATAACGATTTTAATAATAAATAGGTTAAACGTATAATTAAATTGACAATAAATGAAAATGTTTCAGGCCGAAATTCGGATAATGATTGAAATAATTATTTTCGGTGTATTATCGATCTTTAAAAAATAATAACAATTTTCCATACATATATTTTGGATACAGTGGAATATTATTGGTATGAATAACTATGAATAATTATTTAAGAGCGATAACATCATTAATTATTCCTTAAATAATAAAAAAAATTTTTTGAGGTATAATTGATTTGAAATTATTCTTATTATTTGTTTTAATCATTTTTGTTATTCGTTATATTAATATTAGTTGGCATTAAAATTTTGATTTCCATCTCAATAGCTCAATGAACTCGTAAGTAAATTCACAGTTGCCATGGTTCATTAATTACCGTGGTAATAAAAAAAAATGACTGTGTTTTATCGCAGTAATAAACCACGTGCGATGCGTTATTAAAATACAATTCAATTTATAATTCTTCTATTGACATTAATTTGTTTTTTTTGGAGGTTAACGTTAATAAAATTAATATTATTTAATTGATTTGACCAGATCGAGTGTTAGAATATTTCCGTTACTTTTTTTATCGATCTGTTGGATTCTTAGTAGCAAATAGTCTTTCTTAGAATTCTCGTTGATCGGATAAAATTAATTTGCTGTGATTGTTTCACTAGCCTAGCGAAACTCGAATTATCGTTTACTTTGTATGGCTATATCCCGTCTGAATAATTCCGGAAGTTGATCAGACGTGACAGGAAGAAATTAAGTTAAATAAAAAGAGGTGAGACGTGATTAAAAATAATATTCACAGTAGAAAGTCATTGACAGGCAGCCTCTGTAGTAGATATTGCAATATTGAAACTAGACACGCAGCGCTAATCATTTTATATTTATATTTTATCTAATTGGATGCTCAGTCATTGTACCTGAAAACGTTTTATTGTTTATGTCGATACAAAATATCATACGAAAAATTCCAAACGATTGATTGTTCGTAACGTTGTTCTCGCGTTAAACAAAATTCTCACATCGGATTCTAAGAAATTGTAGGAGTTTCGTGTTTTGTTTTTAATAAAAAGTAATATTGAAAGAAAAAAAAACGGATTTAAAAAAAAAATATCAGAAAAAACGCTACGAACAATCAATCGTATGAAACTTTTTATCCAATTTCTTTTATTGGTCGTAAAAAATGTTTTTTTTTTTTCAAACAGAAAAAATAATTTGAGAGACTTGAAAATAAATGTTATTGACAATCGTCCAGAGCCAATGCGTCGCGTCATGGAAATATTTAAAAAATGTCCATTCGTAGCTAGATGTATCAGAGAAAAGCAGATCAAATAATTTGACATTTTCTAATCGAAAAATCGATTTCTCAGCAAACATATAGAGAATACTCTGAAATTTATACAGATTTTGAGTTTAATGCTCAAAGAATAGTCGAATTCTGGTGAAAATCATTAAATAAATGTAAAAGGATAAAACATTTATTAATTTGTTGTAGTCTTCTCCTTGTGATAATTTAATTAATTTAAGGGTCACCCACGTGCCCGAGTATTACGTAGGCTCGCAACGAGAGGTAAGTGGTCGTGGATAGTGCGTAGATAGGAGAGAACTTAGAATCAATGTTGCTATCGAGCTGCTGTTAGGCGCCGCTGAGACTCCCTCTTCCTCTCCCTCGCCATACTTCCTTCCGCTCTCACACACACTCTTTCTCTCACTCACTCACACACTCTCACTCTCTCTCTCTCTCTCTCTCTCTCTCGCCTTGTCAAATAAAACCATTTCTCTTACTCTCTCTTTCTGTGGCTCTTCAAGCTCCCCTTAAACGCACGCGTCTACTTTAACGCATGCTCGATGCTGTGTTAAGTGTAATTGTTGAGTCGTACGTAACCTTACGTCACGCTTGTTCGTTGCATGTACGAATAAAGTGCAATATAGTCATAAAGATAACGTAAATGTGCGCGCGTCTCTCATTCTACGTCGTGCTCAGTACGCGTTGTAGACACCTGCTGCGCTCCTAAGATGACGTTGAGGCCAATCATCCACGCATAAGCTTTAACGGTTGCTTCCATCGTCGTACGCATGATGCTTTATACATTCCGCCGAAGTATTAGAGTCATGGGAATGAAAAATTTGCATTTTACCAAGGTACTCTGGTATCTCGGCATTGCAATTGCGCTACACCCTAACACTATGATACGAAACAAATATTTTTCAAGGTACTGCAAGCTGCGACGCGTATTATGTCTTTTTATTTGTTTTTATAATATAATCGAGGGCAAAATTGTCCTGTGGATTATGCAATTCGATGTGATACGAGTGTATTGACTTCCGATGAAATAAAATATATTGAATGATCATTTTATTATCGGGAGAACGAGTCAAGCAAGGTTCTGATTGTAATTGCCTGTGTTACGTACACCGTTGTGATATTATGTAATTTTCAAAAGGGTTTTAAGCACTGTACGAGTGATTGGTAGTTTTCCGGGTTAGTTACGTTCTATATGAAGAATATACTGTTGATAACGGCTACGTTATGGTGTATAAGAGCAACTAGTATGGTCTGGTCGATGCTGCAGTCTTAGCTAAGTGATTGGTTGCAGATATGGCGAACAAAACATAATTTGAATGTTATTAGTTATATTTGAAGCTGTAGACACTTTAACGAGACAATTTATCACTAATTTATCAATGGATTTATAATTTCGTTGTTTATTTTTGTTAATTTTACTTGCCGAAGCATATATTGTCTCACGGTTATTTATTTTAAATAATTAATTCTGTTTAATTCATTAATATTCGATCGTAGTCACGAACCGTCAGTTCCTATTAAAAATCGATCATTTCTATAAACTACGGAAGTTAAAAATTCAGCCCTTCAACATATATTGTGGATTGCGCGATGTACTAATAAAAAAAAAAAAAAAAAAAAAGGAATAATAATTTACAACTAAAATATGTCTTGCATACGTCGCATTAAGATGTTTTACAAATTTTTCAAATATCATTGAAAAATTGCTTTACAAAAGGATAACAATATTACGTATCCCATCCTCGAGTACGGTTGAAAGTAATTTACCTTTGCTTTTAACAAAAAGAGAGCTTCGGCAAACATGTTTAAGGGATGTTAATCAATAGAGTCAATGCCGTTCAGGATTTATTTCATTGAATCACTCATTGAACTTGCGATTGCCCTCTTTATATGAGAAGCAAGGATAAATAATTTTTTATTTTATCAAAGAATGCAAGACAAAAAAATATTTTTTTTATTTCTAAATTAATCGTTTGTTAGTTAAAAAAAAAAATTGTGAACAATCCTAATGTCGGATTTACCTGAAAAACATTTTTTTCCACCTAAAATTTATATACGTTCGTATTTATAATTTTTTTCTTTTAATTCATCGATAACGCAATTGTACACGCGTAGAGTCATTGATAGCTTCGATAGGAATCAACTAAATCCATTAACTCGCTGAGAGTTTTAATTCAGACGAGAAACGTGGACATTCTAATTAGAATGATATCCACCTCTTTGGTATATTCGTTTCTGTGGTATAAACTATCATGCACGTGCAACGACGACAGCTGTAGAGTAAACATCAACATTTGTAGAATACTCGAGTGCTTTAACTAGCCACTGGATCTCGCATACCTCGACACCTTTTTACCTCATCGTCGAGTACTCGCATTCCAGCAATACCGTTCTCGAATCACACCGACGTAATCCAATCAACAAATTACCACGAGAATCCACCAATTCACGTGAAAAATCACAACACAACGATATCAATAAATTTATCGAAATAAATTAACGTAACGATTCACCTCTGTTATTATTTCACAAAGAAATCACAACATACGTAGCATATGACAAACGCAAAAGTGATTCTCGAGATTTCAAGGTGAAACGTGTAGAGCCTCGGACCACTGTGTCGTGAGGTCAATCGATCTTGTTGAATTAAAAAGTACTTTGAGTTAACCAACCGTTCGCAAGGAAAAATAGAGAAAGAGAGTAAAAAAGATAGATCTGAGAAAACACGAGATAGAAAAAGAAGTGAAGTCAGAAGAGAACATAGATATCGAGTAGCACAGAGAGCTGAAAGGTGTAACCCAAGGCTCTACAGTCCCAGGTACGGGGCGTTTAAATATCGAATCGGAAACGCACAACTTTGAGAGCCGGAGGTGCGCAAGAGTGACATAGACAAGGGAGCAGCAGCTTGATCGTTCGGTATAGGCGACCTATTTACCTATGTGGACTCGCGAGGGCGCATGGAAAAGTGCAAGATTAATGACCGGTTGTACAGACCGGCGTGCGATCTATACCTCACGGTGCGGAGTCACGGTGTATTGAGACTATAGTCGGTGGAACTATATTTTATGTAACTGTGACTATATTCTCGTGAGTATTGGATACGTACAATGAATAATAAGTGAATAGGTGCATAAGTCACGTATGTGTAGGTATAATAGGCGCATAGTGGAAGCATTAAGAATGATATGAGGGTAGTGTCACGGATCGTGATTGCCATTCGACTTCATTTTCAATACAAGGAGTGAACGTTTGTAGAGAACATGTGAGAATGCTTGATAAAAACAACGCGTTGCTGTATCATTTCGAACGTTTGGTGTACATTTTGACGTTTTAATGGGGATCTGTCGTAACAGGGAGATCGACAGAAAAACATTTTGAAAAGGCAACGGCAATACACCGACACATATGAAATATTATGACATTGTTAAAAAAATTTATTGGCACAAAGAAAATGAATAAATTTTACGACTCGGTCTTTTAGTAGCCACCGCTCGTCAGTGGATATTTTTTATTAATTTTATTATTATTATTTTATGACTCATGGTAAGATTAAGGTTGAAACAGTGATTCAAATTTATTATTATTGGATGTTGATCTTTTTTTTATCAAATTTTTTTAGTAAATTCATTCTACGTCCTCTATGGCTGTGCATTGAAAAGAAAAAAAAAATCTTACGGTCATTCCATAGAAGACCTTGATACAAAGAGAATGAGACCTTGCAAAGTCTGTTATTATTTGAGCTCACTAAAGGTCACTACGGAAAGTCGTTTCAATGATAAAATTCTTCAGTTCAGTTTATGCTAATCAACCGCCGGTTTTTTTTTTTTTTTTTTTTCAACAAAAGTTAATCGATTTTACATGTAAAATGTAACATGACCCTTAAAAGCAACTCCCAGATTCTCATACACTGTTTACAGCAGGTAGGAAAACACTGATGTACATGTTGCTCATTTACGAACCAAGAAATTCCATACAGCGTGGTACACGTCCCGATATTTCAAACCATCGGAACCAAGTGTGCGAACCCGTAATTTCATCGATTGTACTGAGCGCGTTCTCAACGTTTGAACTATATTTATACATCCAATCGATCGTACCAACCACGTTCTCAAATTTTAATTCATCACTTTAATTAACCGAAAGTTCTCAACACAATCCGATATTTCCATCGATCGCGACAACTTACGTTTTCATATTTTAACCGATCTAGGATAAGCGCGATCCCATATTTAAAATATCCTGCTCTCTCTCTCTCTTTCTCTCTTTGGTACTACAGGCAGACATCGAGTCAAGTTAAATAATAAAATAACGTATCAATTGTACGTAATCAGTTAAAATAATTAAGCGATCACGAATAAGCACGATTCCATATTTTAATCGAAAGTTCCCAACACAATCTGATCGCGTCAACTTACATTTTCATATTTTAACCGATCTAGAATAAGCGCGATCCCATATTAAAAATATCTTACTCACTCACTGGTACTACAGGCATACATCGAATTAAGTTAAATAATAGAAGCGCGTACCGATGTACTGGTGTACGTAACCAGTTAAAATATGAGATCTTTCAAAATATGAAAACTTAAATTACGTGAACGCTCATTGCACGCATGAATCAACATAAATCGATTCTACTTTGAAAAGTCATCGCATTATCCTCGTAATTCTCCATTTTCAGTACTCGGAGTAAATCTTTGTGATAAACACTTGAACAAAAAAAGCTCAAATCCTGTAGTAAATTTCTTAATTAATCTCTGAGAGGTTTGCGAACTGGCTTCCCATATTCTCCGTATTATCTGTCCATGCGTCAGTTAATCAGTCACTCTATATCTTCCGACAACTGCATCAATCGTCAAGCTCTTCCACAATGTTTTCTCATCGTTCGTATTTCTTTGACGAAAGCAAGCTGCCCGCTGGGAAGACAGTTACGACTTGGACGACGTGAGCAACAAGTCTTTGGGTAATATATAAGGAGCACCGATGATCATACGGGAGATACATAAACTATCAGCGAATTTTTATCACGTGACTGAAAACTAAAAGGGCATATATGCTGCGCATATAAGGATAGAATATACTTCTGGTTTCACAGTCATGATTTAATATCCACATTGTTAGTATTGACATGTAGAAGACTAGAATATACAATAAGCTTGCTAACACTCCTCTTACGAACGATCGATTTAATAAGATATACGTGAAAGAAATAATAATATTTCTAAACAAATGTGTTGCATGACAAAATATAGGATACTCGGAACGTTATTCCGGATAGCAACGTGTACACCAAGTGGATTATTCTTCTATTTTATTCATTGGAAATGTGCAACATGTTGCAGTGAGGAAAACTTGCTCCATAAAGGATGTCGGAAGGTGCAGGATACGCGTCCTCTCCTAGTAACAGGCTGTGGGTCGTTGATCCGAGTAAAGCGGTGCAACTCGATGAAGCAAGGTGAAGCGAATGAACGAGGCATACACACTCTCCTTCATTTTGTATTTCACTTTCTCGCAATTGATACATTTAAAAAAATCCAGATTATAGATTAAAAAAGAAATAAATAAAATAAATCATTCGCACCATAATTATTTATTTATTCCTAACAATTTATTGGTTTTCATCTACTCGTACCGAATATTAATGTCTTGAAAGTTTTTTCCAGTGAATTATTATACTCGGAGAAACCGTGGTAGACCTGGTGACTATCAAGTGAAATCTATTAATCGTTAGTTGACGCAACTATTATTATATTTCCATTTACTTTTACATTGTCGTTGTCTTTCGACAAAAGCGGTCTTTCGATTGCTCGTTGAATTTCTAAACGTGCTAAAAAAATTATGTAGGCTCAAGGATAAGGATTATCTCTACAGTAATGCAACTAATTAAAGATAGTTACAGTATCAATGGTAAAAAGTTAATGTGAATATAAATATAGTCGCGTCAACTAACATTTAATAATTGTCACTTAATAGTTACAAGGCCTACCATGATATCTCTTAGTGTAGAGCTCAACGAGAGCTGTTGAAGTGGCAGAACGCCTCTTTGGAAAGGAGTTTTTCTTTCTCTATTATATGAATACAGTATACGCTCTCGCGAGTTAACGTCTAGTCAGAATGAATCAGATGTTGAATATAATTTTTCCAATATATTTCCGTGAGATAACATATCTTACTAATTAAATAGACATAAAGACATAAATTTTCAATAAAAAATGAATTAATAACGAAAATTTTGCTGTTAAAAATGATTGAGAATAGAAACTATCAAACTTATGAGAGATGGTACTGTACACTGTACTGTACACTATAGATATATAAAATATACGAAAAACAGTGAGACCTCTGTTATCTTATATCCCAAAAGCTTATATCAGACGTCTCCTAGGTCGGACCGCTTGAAAATATTATAATATTATTTTCTTTACAGCTACCCCCACCATCTGTGCGCGCATGCGAACAGAGTTGACAGTCATTCGTGTGGATATAACCTCGCTGCTCATTCTCGGGTGGGGAACAACGGTCGCCACCCATGCTCGAGTGGCAGCGTAGTGGGGGGTTTGAGGAAAAGTAAGTTACAAGTTAAAAGAGGCCGCTCGTCCCGAGATCATAAATTATAAGAGGTTCAACTGTACGTAAGATGGAACGTGTGTACATCGAAGAATGGTCTACCTGTGTGCTAGAATGAATCTACAACTTTTTCCATCTCAAATATCCTCGTTCGACATATACGTTTACATTTTCACGAGAAAACTACAACTGCGAAGTTATAAAATTGTAGTTTTGATGCATGACTGTGCGATGACTCGTCGAATGCAGAGACAGTCAACGGACTCTTTTTCTTCTGGTGAGTCATTGAGCCGATGCTACTGTATAGTAATAGTTATTCCAAATAATGCATGTTATGGTCTGCGACACGTGACTATGGCTTATGTGGCGACGATGACACGCGAATAATGTGCAAACATTTATTGATTACTTCCGTCCATGTAAGGTAGACCGTCCACATGTACTAATATTTCATATCTTCATTAATTAATTATGTACGAAAAACATCACGGTAATACGAGGTCTTGATTGATGATAAAAATTCATCAAGGTTATCGTTATTTATTACATTGTGGGAGATGTTTGAAAATAATATAAAATTCTATTGACATTCCCAAGAGTACATTAATGTTAATACAAAAATAAAATCATTTCAACTTATTCTACAATTGATTATTAACACAAATTGATGAAGAAATATATAATTGATTTTTCGTTTATGCACAAAAATATTCAGAAGATTGTACATTTAATTGTACAAGACTTAAAAAATGATAGATATACTTTAAAAACAATATATTTGCTTTCTATCCATTGAGATTGAGAGGTCAAAATTAGTTACAACGAGTCTTTGTGTTCTCGCGGTTTTCAATCGTACCGCATATACGATTATAATCTGATAGCGTATGATCGAGGTCGTGGAGGTCTTCGTGGCGAGCACATCAGAGATACAGGTAAAGAGAAGCGTACAGTGAGTGAAAGGCGGAGGTGAATACACCTACCGAGTTCTCGTTGTCACAGCCAGCGTGGTCACCGGTCGTTGCCGATGCAGAATAGTGAAATGCGAGTTCAGAGGGAAAATGAAAGTGCAACAAGCCGGCGGCAACACACACGGAGGAGACTAGAGAAATGGAACACGTTGAACTCTGGTGAATGGTTCTTAAAGGTTCGATGCAACATCGGTACGGTAATCGAGATCTGCCGGTTAGTTGGATTTTTTTTTTTTTTTTTTTTTTTCGCTGAATACTCGATAAGGCTGCAAATGAAGTTTGCACGTTGCTTCCTCATTCTTTTTTGCATTTCACAGACTTCTCTATGCGGAAGTATATTGAAATATTTCGGTATATTCACATAGAAACGCTTCATCAACAATGAAAAGCATCGAGGTAACAGATTGAAAATATTTATTTGCTAAGTTTAATTTGTAAATCAATTTTTTTTTTTTTTACATTTAATTTACAAATATAATTTTTCTATTTAATTTACAAATTTAATAATCAAATATCATTTGTTAATTTAATCCGACAATTTCATTTGATTACTGCGTTGCCTAATTATTTTTTTCCAGTTTCACTAAAACGTAGCCCGCTTTTGTACTTCGATTGACGACTTCTATGATAAAGATTTGATGAAAATGCATCAGTGTTTTATCGATTCGTGTGTTCAATTCGTCTGTTTGATCGATGTACAGTTTCGACTTGTGCGAAAATCGAAGGCTTCGTCTTCGTGTATATGATTCTCGCACGGGTCGCATTCATCCAAAAGAGCATATTGTTCGTGCAGCAGTTTCCATCGCTGTTTTGCCGATGTTGCTTGGAGCGAGAAGATACGAACATGTGACCGCGTCCAAGAATAGCGAGAGCTCGAGTCCGCGTCATCGAATCGCGCTTTCGAAATAGCGCGCGTTAAAACTATTTTGTCGCGCGTGCCGAAGTGAAAAGTATACCTTAGATATATACGTCCACGACACCAGTCTGTCCGCGACGACTCACTCGCACTTTATTCTTCCAAATATGGGCACTATCGGTGTTCAATCTCTCACGGATATACGGAAAATCAAGATTTATTTCCTATCATTGAGACTCCCATTTATCAATATTCGACGACGTTCGATATATTTCATTATTCTTTCGATAAATTAAAAACTGAATTTCTTTAATTTTCCACACGTGGAAATTGCTTTAATGTTTGGAAAGAAAATTAGTTAATTAGCATATTTTCGACTAAAAAAATACATTACACACACGTTCACACGATTATCAAAGTATCTTGTACGTATATTTCAATAGAAATATCTCTTTTCGCGAAATTTCGATCCGAGGGACACAAAATTGACTTTATAAGATTTGAGTTTTCTCAAAATAAATTTTATAGGAGTCAAAATGATGTTCGCCATAACCCCCGAATGGTACTCCGTACTGTTTCGCATCCAAATTTATCATATTATTTTTCTGGGAGACTGTGTAAAGCGAGGCCACCTGCATAATTAAACGTGTCCGCTTTACTAATTTTATTTCATTGAGAAACTATTGAAAAAAATGCATTAAAAAAATGTTTGTCTCATCTCAACGGTTTAAGTAGGAATTTTTTATGCAGTGACATTCACAAGAATAATTCATAAACGCTGGTTTGTTAAATTTGATAGCACTAATATTTTTTTCACCAATTTTTCGCAAAAAAATGATTATCATTGCGAGAAAAAATACATTTTTTAAGCACCGCACAATTGACAAAAGCAATGCGTACAACTTAACTTTTGCCGAGAATGACGAAAAATCAGTGACAAAAGTTATTAGAAATATCGAAATAAGCGTGCAAAGTAAAAATTTCCGCATTGTTTTCTTATTATTATTCATCTTTCGCAAAGTCAACGTTACGAGAAAATGTGATGATCGATTTTAGCTTCCTCGTTAGCGGAAGCTTTGTGAAAGATGCTTAATAATAATGAGGAAGCAATGTGTAATGTTCTACTTTGTAGGTTTGTTTGAAAACTGTATACACCAAGTTCATCATCTCGAAATCTGTAAAAGTTATCGAACTTGCACAGTCTCGTGAAAAAAATCTCTGAAATAGTTATCTGTCGGATCAGTGTACAGACCTCGGTACCGGTCGACCTTTCGTACATGTTGAATACCGATTGTTCTTACGTCGCTCAATTGCATTACGTGTAACACAATTCAACGTATAAAGACGAAGCGATGAACCGTGAAGCGATAAAGATTTCCCTAACTAACAAACTAGCTCGTATATTCTCATAGAGCAGAGTATAGCAATACGCACAAGCGTATATCTATGTGTAGCAGTACCGGTTGATTCGCCGCAACAGAAGCAGCAACAACGGAGATCGTTTTGCGTATGTGCACCTCTGCATATATTCATGCATATTGCACATCGTAAGAGATTC
This sequence comes from Cylloceria caligata, assembly GCA_963942595.1. NCBI lineage: Eukaryota > Metazoa > Arthropoda > Insecta > Hymenoptera > Ichneumonidae > Cylloceria > Cylloceria caligata. The sequence goes on along the minus strand of OZ012708.1, from coordinate 1,198,472 downwards.
AACGAGCCGCGTTGGCTGAGACAGGGGCCCGGCTTGGCGTTCCGATTTTATTCGCGTGACGTAACGCGATGAATTTCAAGACGATGAAGAGCATAGCGAGAACATAGCGAACCGTTGTGCAGGTATATTTATGATATATATACATATGCACGTAATACGATGTGTCGGCGTTAGCGGCTGTAAAATGACGCCGGTACCTGACGACGACGACGACGACGACGACGATGTAGACGAGGAGAACCAAGAGGAGATCGGAGAGCAAGGCAGAAGGCAAGGACTTCCGAGTTCAAACTCGAGATAAACTACTCTGCAATCTATATATCTACATATATACTACGCTTTACGTGGACATGCATAGCTTTCCTCTCATACCAGGAACGTAACAAGAGGCAGAGCAGTACAGTATTCACGATAAACTGTAACTGGCTCAGACGTTTTGAGTCCCTCACGACTCGAGGTAAGTATTTTTATTTCATTTTTTTTCGTTCCATTTATATATTTTTATCACTCTTCGGAGTAGTTCGTAGTATCCATAAGAATTACGTCGCTTTTTCATTTTTGTATACGTTAAGGACTCTAAATACAGCAATAAATATTCATCTGGTTTCTTTCTTATTTATTTCTTTTTTTTAATACATGATTCTATATATTTTTCTACAGATTTTTTATTGTATTACACATTATCCGAGTCGCTTTTTTGAACAAGGTATTCGAGGAATCAATTCAATTTCAAAACAAAGAGTTTAAAATAAATATATATATATAAAGTAATTAGTCATTTTTGTCCACTCGCTGTAATATGTGAAAATATCTCTTTTGCAGTTTTAGGATCAGGCAGAATTTTTGTTCCCAATTTCCAATTGAATCGTAATGCTTCTTGGCATAATTTTTCACCGTTTCACTTATTTTCCACTAGGTTGTTAGCGTGACTTTTGGCCATTTTAATCAATTTCCACAGTATTTAATCAATAAGCACTGTAACGCTTTTTTAGCAGAGTGGTCAGGTTATAAATGTTTTTACATAAAAATATTTTCTTCTTCCAATTGATACTGCAGTTGTTTTGTTTTATTTTATGACTGTGATGATAAGAGCAACTTTTTCGATTTTTTTAGGCAAATTTTTAATATTTTTCAACATCATTTAGGATTCCATGGTTTAGTTTAGACTTTGTTCAAGTCTGTAGCCAGGAATAAATGTCCGTTATTGTTTTTTTTTTATATTAAATTTCAAAGAATTCGGTTACTATTCCAACAATTTTTTCCATTTCCTCATCGGAATGTTCGAAATTGTGCAACTTTTGTTTTAAACATTTTTGTTGTTGTTGTGCTTCTCGGAAATAAGATTATTTGAAAAGTTAGTCGTAGAACTTTATTCACAACAGGTATAAAGACCTATTTCGTTATCTACAATTGAATTTATTGGTGCAAGTAAGAGTTTCCATGTAACTTTTTTTTTCTTTAGTATCGTGCACCATGCAGCAATATTTTAATATAATAACGCGTGTTCGTCCATTGTCGTACATTGCTTCTTCACGAAACTCGCCAACCGACAGATTCTCTTGTACCGGGAATGGTTATCTCAATTCTGGCTTTCGGATAGAGGAAGTGGTATTAAAATTTTCAACAAAATAAAAAATTTCGTGCAGTTAAAACTTCTTAATAGATTCTCATCAAATTTGAAACCAAGTATCCTTGTTCCCTAGCCAATGTATAAGCCAAGTTTCAGTCTTATAGATGAAAATTTACCAAAGGTATATAAAAAAAATGGATTTTTCTTCGAAAAATTTACAAAAAATGTATGGTTGAATAAAATCTAAACGCTTTGATTGATTTATATGACAAACTCAATACCGAACAACCTTGTCCCCTGGTCTATACTTGTAAAAAGTTTTAACTCGATAGCTAACTATTTACGAAAGTTGAAGAGAGTACATCCTTTTTTTTTTTTAAAAAAACTCAAACAACGATAGAATGAGATATCCGTTCGAAAGTTGGGCTAAATTTGCAGCAAAGTGACGGGGGTTGTTACCCGACTCTTGTGCAAGTTTTCAGGATGATCGAGTAACTCGTTCTCGAGAGATTTCCATTGCAATTTTGCAAGTTCACCTCACACACTCATACTCACTCACTCACTCTCACTCATACACACGCACACACGAACATTTTTTTCTATGACAGTAATTTCTATGAGGAAGCAAAAACGATAAATTTCTCTATTTCTGCTTGTCCGAATGTACCCAGATGCTTAAAAGTCGTAATCAGTTCATTAGGATTGACGAAAAAAAATAAATAAAAAAGAATTGTGATTGAAAAAGAGCATTCGCGATCAAAGATGTTGGCAATCCATACGTTCGTTATACGTCATCGAGCATCGATCGGTAGTCTTGTTCGAGTATCTCGTTGCTAGCCGGCTGATGAGCGAGCTCAGACCAGAGAGAGAGAGAGAGAGAGAGAGAGGTAGGCATGGAGAGAGAAAAAGAGAGAGAAAGAGAGAAAAAGTGCTGAGAGCGATCCCGCAGTGTCTCGCGTGTACACCAAGAGTTAACGTCCGTTGCTCGACGACGAATACGTCACCTCGTCAGGCCGTCGCCTCGCGATTACACAACGACGACGTCGACGACGATGAACATCGATGATAAGCCCGCAGTACCAGCGACGGTAGTTACGGACATGCTGGGTCCGCCGTTCGTTCGATCGTTCTCGTCCGGCGGCGATCCGGCGCCATCCGATCCGTCTCATTAATACCATTCGCATAATAACCCCCCGCTTTCCAGCCACTCCATCAACTATATCCTCTGATAATAAATAATAACCAACTCTGTCCTGTCTCCTTTTTATACATCTATCTATGCTACTGCATGAAAATATTTACGATATAATCTGTACAGCAATATTTAATACCGGAAGGAACTTTGATTTGCGGCGACATTCACGATACGAGTTTAGAATCGAAGCAGCGATAAGAAATAACAATCCGGAGTATCAAACTTTTGATTACTTTTAAACTTCATTCCATGATTATAATCGTTCACTTGATATATTTTTTTTTCTCTCCATTCGAATCGGTTGTTAATTGTTGTAACATCAAAATGTAGAAAAAATCAATTTTATTTTCAAGCGAAAATAAATGACAAAAATTAATTATTCGCAATATGATAAAATTAAAAACAAAGTATAAAATAGAAAAATTTTAACTATCGATCTCGCTCGAGCAAAAAATCAGTTGAGATTATACATAAAATCCGTGTGCGACGACTAAAGTATACAAAGTACAGAAATTCCGATCAAGTTTCGATACGTGATCCGACGAAACTTTGTTTAAATATTAAAAAAGTGCCCAGAATTTCTCGAATATTCATACCAAGAGCCCTTATGAATAATAGATTTTCTTGTTTATTAAAAGCGAATCAAGCGAGAACGAGGAATAAGAAGTGAGAGACGCTATGCTGTGAATCGCAGAGGTGCAAAGTCTCTTATGTACCTACGATATATTTCTACATTACAGAACACATCGTAGTAAATTTACATAGGCTTACACGATTCTCAGTGTTAACGTATGGACTTGAATGACGGTACATTGTTCCACACTCTATGTGTGCCTTTGACTGTAACACGGGTTTTCCCGCATTAATACGGATTATAGTCGAGCTATCTTTTTTTTTATGACACAACAGGCTATACACTCAAAAGACTACAATTACAATTTGCTTATTACGTAAACGAAATATAGCGAGCATAATTGCAATATCCTGATGTCTGTATACACAACGACTGTTGGCCAGTACAAATTCAAAGGAAGATGAAGAGCAATTTAAAAAAAAAAAAGAGACTCATAATTCCGAGAAATTATAGAGATCGTCGGGATAAAAAAATTCAAATACGCAGTGGTTGAAGAAGATTAGAGGCCAGGAGTGAGAAGCGCGTTGAGAAGGCAAAGTATATTTAGTTAGACGAGATACCGATATTGGTTAGATATATGCTTGGAGCCGAGAAGATGTTTGGAGGGCTAGGATTGATAATAAAGTGGGGGGAAACCCCAACGGCGCATCTGCGTCATTTTACCTGGTCTCTCTCTCTCTCTCTCTCTATGCCTCGCACTCTTGGCCTAGCTTAACATACAGGAAAAGCTTCGACCTTGTGAGGTGAATCCTTGCAGGTTTCTGCATTCCCCCAATAGAGAGTTGTTCACAATAGCGATATTTACAGAATAAAATCAGTCGCTACGACGTAGTAATATATTGATATATCGACGTATAGCGTTGTCTTGTGTACACAAAGTACCGTCCATAATATTCTCTAGAACGTTTCGAATCAATATCTGGAACATATATCCCGTTGACACAAAGAGAGCTTAAGTCACGTTAATTTTTATTGTCATCGATTGGTAGACACGATTAAATCTCAATACAGCGAACCGACTGAATAGTTAGATCACAGAATTGATCAATCGGTCTAACCAACTGATCAGTTGAATCGATCAACGGATTAATTGGATCAGTCAACTTGTTAGTTGAATCTAACCAACTGATCCGATGTATCGCCTAATTGATCAGTCGAATTAATTAACCAATTAATTGGGACTGATTGTTCGTCCTAGTAAAAATGCTACATCCATTTCTCTTCTTATAGACTTGTTTCTTTAACGAATTGACTAACCATACAGACTTTTGTTTTCCTTCATTATTGTGTCGTCAAGATTACCGACGAATATATAGAATACACATTAATTATATTGTTCGTAAAACGAGCAATAAGCGTGCTACGTATACCGTTACTCCCCAGTCGATATGTATTTTTCGAGAGATAAAGCACAAGGGACGGATATTGGAGAATGCATGATAAGGCGATGATGGTACTTGATACATAACAGACTTGGGTCACCGTCTCTGACGTCAGAGTAAACTTGTAGTTTGAGCTGCTGCATATACACTCGTAAGTGCATACAGAAGTTTTAGAGCTTGACCATCTGTTATCACATTGACGGAACGATCAAGGCGAACTTGGTGCCCGTGATAGTATCATAGAATCGTTGGGTGTTGTATCTATCAATTTGGTTTATCGCATCATCTTCTCCCGGGTTACCAGGACCAACGAGAGACCACAGAAAACATTTTCTGACTTCGTAACGTTGATCGAAAGTGCTGAAAATAGATCCTCGGAAATTCTACGCACCCCAAAGGACCCTTCGAACGTCCAGAAACCACTCGATCCTGAGCATTGAATGAGAGCTAATTCTCGAGGGGTTTTCTTTCGATATCTTTTCATTTTATCGATTCATTGCCCACGGATGAATCATACCGAATGGGAGGAAAATTTATAATTGTAGACTCTACACATCCAGCGAGCCAGAGTCAACGACTTGTCCCCAAAATGATTATTGTATAGAAATCTAAAAGTAGCGATGTCTCAAAGTTTACTTTGTAATGCGATTAAATATTCAATATATGAGGACAATTCGGATTAAGCGTGTTAAGCTTGCCTGGAATAGCTCAGTGATCACAGCTGTTGATCGGCAATCAGGAGGTTCGAATTTCGTCCCAAACGTCCAACTGGTATTTCACTTTTTCCGGTTTTATGACTTTTGGTTCATGGTTTCGTTAATATTTTATTCTATCATTCTTATTTTATTCGCTAATATTTTCCATCCAATTGATATTTTTCAACGTACGATTTTATAATAATGCAATTATTACTTAAAGAAATGTTTCAAAAATCTATTTTAAATATTGATAACAAAGAGAATAAGAAATTGAAGAATTTATTAAGTTTTTAAATAGCTAATAAGTAAACGAAAACGGGATTAAATCTATTTTCCACATTGACATTGCCATTCGTGATACCTTCAACAACTTGGACATTGCGTGTTCAATAGCGCGTGTTTAACCCCAAAAAATGTATCGAACAGAGAGATTGATAGGCTCAAGTGCAATGCGAGAGCAATAAAGTCGATGATATGTGTGAATCACATGCAAGTATGCGACGGCGAAGCACTCTCTGCGTTTGGATTTTATAGTATTCCCGGATTCCGGCTGAGTGACGCGCCTTCGCTAAATAAATCGATCGAACAAGTTACCCGTCATCGCAGTACGATAAAATCGTGTGCTCGGCTCGTTGGAAACTCACGCAAAAGTGCATTAGGTCCATTCGGGACGAGCGATCGCGAGATACAAAGCTGGGAGAGTGGTTAGACGAGAGTGCGATTAAAGGGCACGCGGAAAACAACGTTTCGCGTGATTGACGTACATCATCAATGATACTAACGCGTCTAGGCGCCATCGCACAGTAAGTTCAGTTTTGTAATAGACGACACCAGTCTCGTGACGGAGAACGATTCATCGCACGCACGGTGCGAACCGATTAACCGATTTCAGTCACTCAGCTGGATCGGAATATATTTTGATCGCTAATTCGTTCGGTACATACGTTCTTTACCGTATAATCATTGCGGAATAGTACGTATAGTCAGTCGCGTCTTTCGACAATTAAGAACAATTATCGGTTAGTGAAGAAATTCATTTCGACGTCCGTAACTTGCGCTTCGACGCGTTATCTCGCGCTCAATGACCGTGCAAGAGCGAATTCCGTCTCCTCTTTACAGGGAATCGAGAATGTCTTGTTTTCGTTAAATTGACACAGAGTCTTAGAGTTTATTCAGTTGTTGCATAACTGTTATCGGTTCTATCATTCAAACACTGGAGGGCTTAGAATATCATTTGAATCATCATCGATTTCCAGACGATGCTATTATTCGTGCAACAGATGTAAATCGCTAAGACGTTATAATATTTGGCAGTTACTCTAATTTAATTGAAGCAATCGTTGATTCTTTTAATTAGCAATCGTTGATTGCTTTAATTAACAATCGTTGATTACTTTAATTAGATTGGCGTTTTTGTGTCCATACCGCATTTAAGCCTTTCGTTGTACCGGTACGGATTCGTCTCGGATGTACAGAAAAATCTTGTCTACTTGTGTCTGGTTCAGTGAACTTTTTTAATTCATTAATTGCATTTTATGCAATTGACTTTTCAAATAAGAAAAATCGACGAAGAAAGCACATTGAATGCAGGAGAGGCAAAATAAATTCTAATAATCCTCTTTGTTAACCTTCTCCGAGTCATGTAATGAACATGGACTTATTGGATGACTCAAACGATTGGCTGGCTCAACCGCTTTGGGCGATTGATTAGTTATTAATCATTTTTCTCTGTGTGAACTTTTGTCGAAATCCATTAAACCATGCGTCACGAGTTCATTGTCTTTAAACGTAAAAAAAAAAGGTACTCGTATAATCGTCCCAGCACGTGTGTATAATTGCATTTTATGCAATTGACTTTTCAACTAAGAAAAATCGACGAAGAAAGCACATTGAATGCAGGAGAGGCAAAATAAATTCTAATAATCCTCTTTGTTAACCTTCTCTGAGTCATGTAATGAACATGGACTTTGTAGTTGAGGATAGAAACACGCTAAACAAGTTTGTTAGGATAGGATTAAAATCTCTTAATATGTTACGGGCAGAACGAAGCCTCTGTACCTCGATCTTGGAAGATTCTGATCACAACGTCGACGCGAGTCAAAGGATTCACGTCTCGTTCGAACCAAACTAATTGTCATCTTGGACTGAAATCATCGATTAATTACATTGTTCGTCATCTCAATCGCATAGAATGATCATAAACAATATAAGTGATGAGCAAAACATTATTGATACTTGAATATCATTGAATAATAAGTAAATGTATTAATTTAATCCAAGAAAATGAATTAAAACATATTCATAACAATACAATAACTGTGTTTTACGTAGATAAGAAATTAATCTCATGCCCAATTATTCTGTTTTCGTATAAATGTATTAAAAGTAAATTATTCCCGTCTCGATATTATTTTTAGTTGCTTTGTTGGAAGCGTGATAACCAACTGTCAATAACCCTGTCTTTTAGCAATAGCTTTGCCACCCTCCCTGCGATTTGGTCACGCATGTGCGTTAGTATGACCGATCAGGATTCATAAAGCATGCGCGATATCGTGTCACCGCCGTAAGAAATGATTAAGTATGCTACAAGAGATTCCACTGTAGGTGCATCGTAGACGCAATAGCGATGAACAACGAGAATAGCTGATTTTTCTTACAAAAATAAATCGGCAACATCTGGTACAACAAATGAATAAATATATTTATTATATCGAAGCTCGCGAACGTATGAGAAAAAAGTATTTTCTCTTCCCCTTGGATTCTGGAATCTCTTGCATTTAAATTGTATTTTTAGTCTTTAACGGACGATATCGAGTGGAGGTTATGTGCCTTTAAGATTAGCCAACGAAAAACACCGCTCAAAGGTTGCTAATGCTATCATACCCCTTGATATTCAAAACCCCTTGATGTAGCACTTGTTACAGTGCGCCCCCCCCTCCTCGGTCTACTTCATCTTCGTTGAGAGCTCAAGTATCCATCGAAGAAAGTTGAATGAAAAGATTAATGAATGTACCCTTTAAACTTTCATAAGCTGCATTTTACGTTTACATATCAATGCATTAATGGTTACTCGAAAGAGGACGTTTGTGCATAAGTACACAACATCCAAAGTATTATTAAAAAAAAAAAAAAACAAAAAAAACGGGACGTTATCGCTATCACCGAGGGTGAAAAGGTTATATTTTAAGGTATATTTAAAAAAATGTTATTTTCTTTTTTCCAATCTTCATTTAATTCTCGATTACATTACTCGACGGTAAGAATGCGTGATCTCACAGTCGTGAAAAGTGTTAATGTGTAGGAGATTCAATAGCAAGATTAACGAGAGCACCGAACGGTCTTAACTGCTGGGGATATCGAGAACTTGATTCAAGCTAACAAATAAACTTGGCGCTGCACCTGTTGCCCGCTTCTCTATTCCTATATTTAACATCTCCGAGCAGTCTATATATCGTCATTTAGTATATATAACACAACGAATTTAGGGTTAAGCTCCGCGAATTCGTAATTTCGTACCACACCTTCGGGATCAATTCCCAATATTATCATCGAGATATTACCGAACACTCCGCCAGACAGTTAAAAGCACAGAACTTTTAAATATTTATTACTACTTTGTCTGTGCAATATTTACTCGATAGAAACATACACATACACGCTCGCTCAGACACGTACGCGTAGCTTTGCCAAATACATAGACAAGAGTCGACAGCTGTCGTCGATGACTTTAAGTATTTATTGGCTGAACCCAAAATCTTCGCTGATAGTTTTTATCATTAACTCGACTGATACCGCTATACAGTATATCTCGGTAACCGAAGTATTCACTTCGTACTAAAAAGATAAATCTTTATATCACGAATCTAATTACGATACGACATCTGTATGGCGTAATAGTATTGTAAAAATGTTCGTTCAGAGATAAAACGAGACATTTCGCCATGACTGGAAATCCAATCGTTCTATTTTATATTTTCAACTTTTATTTATTTCTTTTTTTAACTCTCTTCCGAGTTTCGTCTTCCACGAGATAACGTCATTATGCATCAGGCTGAGGGAAACTCTCCCTCTGAAGACCCCTCTCCGAAATCCTTGATATTTCGAGGTCGTGGGTGGACTCTTGAGGAGTTAAAGAGTGAGAGAGTGAGAGAGTGAGAGAGAGAGAGTGGGGTCACAACGTAGGAGAAATAGTGTGGCAAAGCCGCTGCAGCTGGAGCAAGTCTAGAGATGTATAGACGGAGGAATAATAAGTAACGAGCGTAGCTAAAACGAGAGAGATAGAGAGAAATGGGAGTAGCAGATATAGCGGGTTACGATGACGTTGAGGTTGGAGCCGAGTCGAGCAGAGCCAAGCTAAGCCATGACGTAGGTGCGCGGAACAGGTGTCCCACGATCCTAAATACACGAAGCTGTGGTTGGCGCATGTGCGAAGCTATGAGCTTCGATCCTGTGCACATAAAATGGACGACCGCGAAAAAGAAGGAACCAAGGTAGACACGAGCTATAAACGTACGATTTAATTTTCTACGCTGCTCGTACAGCAACCACAATTGAAGCGATTACTATCATCACGATCCAAACTCTCAAGAATTTCACGACGTTTTATGCGAGCTAACGTATGCACAAATGAATTTCGTTCGAAGCACGTACGTGCTTTTTGATATATTCCATCGTTTAACACGCTGGATATTACTATAGCGTTCTCACAAGACTCTGGTATCAGCTTCTATAGTTGTTTTTTTTTTTCCACATTACAGATGATAGCGCAGTGTGGATATACGGAGAGAAGGATGTGGTTAAAAAAACTTTAAAACCATATGGTAAAAGCTGACAAGATAACATTATGCTCCAGCGTTACCATTGATAATATGGCAATTTTTTACAAGGGTCATACAATGTTTTATCGGACCATAATTTTTATCTAGAACTTGGATTTAGAAATTTTTTCATATCTTTCACTTTTTAAGAACTTATTTATTATGATATTGATATAATAAAATTTGATTTATTTAGATTGTAAGATAATATACCTCGATGACAAATTTATGTCGGTACCAGCTCGTTTTATATACGTCTCAGAGGTTAGAATTACTAAATTGCAACTATTTTCATTAAAACTTGTCATCTAACGCAACATTTTTATGTTAAATAATATAATTTTTGTTAATATTTACATTTATAAATTTGTTTCGTCTGATAATACGGTGCAATCGGAAAAATAAATAAATAAAACGAACAATAATTTCATTTCACTGATTTAAAAATTTTTTCAACTAATTAACTTTTACTTTCTTTGACAAATATATTGTATAAATATTTTCACGTGTGATACGAATCTATGTCGATGTTAATTAATGCAACAACAGTTGTATTCATTGTTGTAAGTAAATTAAGTGCTTCATATTTGTAAGTAAAATTCCATAGGAACGCTAATGCGACGGACGGAGATGTTGCGCGTCGACATTGGCTTCGTTCGAATACGACGATGTTGAGGACAGCGATGATTAATTACGAGTTTCCGGACAATATCGCGAGAGCAATAGCATTATGACACTGGTACAATTCCGTTTATATGCACTTGTAACTGTTCGTACGCGATCCTCGCTTGCGACAATTGCGAACGCGTCAGTAATAACGAGCAACGATCGGAGAAACTTTGAATCCGCATTGTAAATTAACCGTAATATTGAAACGGCTGAATGTACCGTCGACGTAAAAAGAAAGTCTCGGCGTAGGCATTCTGAATAATAATTAAATACGCGTAATAAAAGAATTAATTTCTATATTGCGTCGGCATTGCCTCGTTTTTATAAAGATCCCAACCGTACACAGAACCAATCCCTGTCAAGAGTGTATAGTTACTTGCACAGGGATTGGTCTGTGTACCAAGTCTGTGTATTAAGAGTGTATAGTTACTTGTATAGGGATTGGCCCGTGTACATTTGAGATCTGTATAAACGAGGCACTGCCACTACGTCTATTCTATTTGTATATATATATTTTTTTTTTAAATAATAAATCCTTGACGTGGAAATCATCGTTCTGAAGAATTTAACGACAGAGAGAATAGAAAAATCGCTTTCCACAAGAGATGTTAACACTGGGAGGGACAGCAACTCAAAATTCGTCAAAAAAGGCTTTTGGTCTGTTACAAATAAATTTAAGAAAAAAAAAGAAGAAAAAAAACGAATTATCCAGAAACCAAAAATTGCATAAAAGAATCTAGAGAAGCTATCAACACCTTCGGCGTAAAAATTGCGTCTAAGCTTATATAATATCGATACCACATGCCGACGTCAATGCTGCTCCTAAATGTTAAGATGACACTTGCTCTGCCCGATTATTATATTTAAAATAAATTATTTAAAAGAACAAAAAATATCCAAATTGAATCCGTCAAATATAGTACGCCAGGCACTTAAAGATCAATGTTTGCATATTTCACTATGTTATCAAAGACATTTTGCATAGATCATGATCCTCATTGATTATTGTTTATTGAAAAATTTCATCGTATAAAAATCTTTGGGGTGATTCGTGAAAGTCACAGAAGGGTTCAATGGTGAATCGATCTACGTCAGTGTCGCTAAACGAGTTACGGTGTTCAACAAGTGATAACTATGCCGTAGATTAAGAAGTGAAATTACAGAAAGGCCACGAAAACGATGTAGTTAATCGCGCGCCTCAACCAATTCTGGAGTATTAGGTAGTGATGACGTACCAAACGGAATTCAAGGCATGCACACCCCGTCGAGTTTAAAGAACTTGCTTTTGCTCACAACGCCGGTAATACTACATTACTGAAACGTCGCTTTTGCCTCTACTGTATCAGTAATGTTAGCAACGCTATCTCGATTTTTCTAGCACTGGTAAAACTGGTCTAAGCATCAGTGGTGACAACCACGAGAGCAGTTAGTCAGCCTGATCTCGTTCCATACGGACGTTTGACTCGACCGTAAATAGTATCGCGGCATTTATCGGCATCGCCTTTCAGGTAACATTGTCTGTAACGTTGTCATCCAATCAATGACTGAAGCAGTTATTCGTGTGTCTCTCTGGTACGGTTGCGTTACGTTATAGTTTATATTAAGAATGCTGTAATTAACGTGCCTTTGGAATAAAAATTATATAGAAGGCGCTCTCTTAAGCTGCTCTACCACACGCGTGATATGGAAAATAAAACAATGTACGAAAAATAATATAAATTGTTATTTAGAAAATATTAATAACGTAATACCAATGACGTTGACTCTATTAATCCCTTGATCGTCACCCACGCATATATCGAGAAATATATGTGTCAATATCTATATTTATCGACGCTCAAAGGGGTTAAGAGAATTTTATAACGAGATCTCTACTTCTTTCTCCAATGAATCTAAATGTTTAATCGCACGTGTAACGTATCTATGTTATTGATCTTTATGTTTATTTATAAGCGATGCGCACGTTGCTATAAGAATTTTTCACGTATTCGTTAGAAGCGGTACAGCTCGATAAAACTGGCAAATCCAGTTTTCTATGCTTCACCAAGTACGTACGAAATAATTCGATTAACGCATTCCTCATTGGGTCTCGTCAATCATATCGCTATTCACAGTAATTGCTAACTGGGATTTCTCCGTTACCTGTCACAGTCTCCAAACTGTCTTTCACACATTAACCAACCGATCTCTGTCGTTACCGTCTCCGCTACTGGTAGCCCCGAGCGTAAATCCAGATAATCGGGAAGAGGGACAGTGAGTAACGGAGCGAACACTTTCACCCTGCGATAAATCTAGCTGTTGGATCCCATTGAAAAATCAAGTGAACCTACGACTTGAAGCTATAAATCTCATCGAAGGTATATAACGCTTTTTCATTATGAATGTACATCGGACATTCCAGGCCAAATCGGCTGGTCGGTGAACCTTAACTCTTAGGATTCGCTTCAATCTTTTTTATATTGTTGTTACGATCCTAAAATAAATGCAGCTTTTTGGTAGATTTTTTCGCCCTCCACTTAACAATGATTAATGCACAATGAGTCTGAGTGCGCGCTGCAACAATGCCCTCTATAACTATTATTATTAATAACTAGGGAGGCTTCACCCCCTAACCCCGCCTGACCGACTTTCTGATCCCCCTCTCGATTCTTCTACATGGCGGCGGCGGTAGCAGTCGCACTGAGATATTTTTATAATATAAGGAGATGATTAAAAGAAAACAAAAAAATTAATAATTATAAAATAAACTGTTCGACGAAATAATAAAATCTTTTAAAAATCGACACAAATCCTGTGTCGTATAGAAAATTATTTAACCGATATCCTAGAGTGAAAGAACGCGTTTATAATTTTTTCGATTTCTTTACTTTGAAATATACTTGAAAGAAAAAAAATGGAACCGTACGCCGACCGATTACGGTTTGTAGTTAAAATTTTTTTTTTATCATCCCAGCTACATTTTTTGTTAATTCTCAAAAATCAGTTTTCAAAATCTTTCTCAAATAATCGTTATAAAATAGAGGGGAGCGAATTAAATCTGTAGAAAAAAATTCGTGCTTTTTAAGGTTGTAAGAATAACATTTGAATATTCAAACGAAATTCCATCCGTTGAAGGTTACCGATCTGACGATTTGATTTGGAATGTCCCATACGTATGTTTATATTTATACGATTAACATTAATTCTACATAATATCTACGTTTGGTGTATATTACTCAACAACCGCGTATCGTGGAGGATACGCAGCTCGTGTTTATTGCGACTATGATTACGAAATACAAGATTTACCAAATCATATGGTAAATTAGCTATAGCTGTATATTCGTACAGCTGTACTTGTTTCTATCCACGTGCCTGAGTACCTCGACACCGAGGGTACATAAATAAGTAATATGAAATTAATTTCTCGCTGGGATAAGAAATTACGCAGTATTCGTACGCAAGTAATACGAGTTGTACTATCCTCTTTGCGTTGATTAACTTCTATGATAGGATAGAAAGGTGAGAGCCCTTGTCTGTCGTCACCATGGAGATCGGAGAGACTGATATACGAAAGACGATCGAGAGAACACGTGTAAGATAATTGTAAAAGAATTATTTTTAAATGCGAGTAGACGCAGTCGAAAGAGTCAATTTGAGAATTATAATCGTGCGCGTCTTATAATCAATGGAAGTTCGTTAACACTGACTCGGCGAATTTGTTTAAAAGCTACTCGAGCTCGTCGTTTAATCTTTATAGTTAACGGATATATTTGTTCTTTTTCGAGCAAAAGTTACATTTTAAAAAAATTTTATTAAATTATTCTATTTAGCATCTTGAATATGAATTTTTACTACAAATGTCGATAAATAAAAAGGAAAAAAAATGTATTTTCTTATTTACTGATTTGAAACAAGCACGATTGTTACATTTCACATTTAATTTCTATACGATGAGAAGAATACAGAAATTATTTCTCTACTCCATTGAGTATTTTCACTGCTCTGTTGCAATTGAGGGATAATCCGGAGGTCTAACAATTTTCTTTCCATATTTTTTCCATGGTATGAGAAATATCACCAGACTGATGGAATATACTTTAATTGTGCACACTGGTGTAATTAAAAGAACAATAATTAATTAACCACTTTGTTTAAAGTTAAATGGTTCGTTCAGTGTGTCGAATGATTGGATAATTTATTTTACGAAGAAAATTCAATGCCCGAGACTCAAATTTCGCGCGATTGTTTAAATAGCGATTCTCAAGTTTGGAGCTTGGTTTATCGCATCGCACACGATGCGATAAACTGTTCCAGTGATGCACAAGCACATTTTGTTCGCTACGTGAAATGTTCGATACAGTGCAATCGTGTATATATCGCGAAGAACAAGTGATCGGATCCCCCACTTACAAGATGATTCCCTTTGCATGTCGTTCTATCTTTTTCTTTCTGGTCTCTGCTGCTCGACTACTTAATTGCTTTAGACAAATCCTCTTCCACGGATTACAATTTACTTGGGGACAAATAGCTACGAGGGAATGAGATCAATTACGACGTACCGTGAATTTTTTATTCGTATAATTAATCGAATCAAATAATAAATAGTAGAATTATCGTAAGTTGTAATTATCATTAACGCTATAAGAATTAAACTTAATTTTTGATTGTATTGGAGTCAGAATATGCAATAACAATTATTTCGTCGAGTACAGACGATCGATAACGGTCGATACTGGGTGCTTGGAACGTATCGATCGTTCTCTCGCTATCGAAAAGCTACGTAAACATAATAACTTTGAGAGATACGTTGTGAGGATAGAGATATACGCCGCAGATGAAGCTGGATCAACAATATGGCTATGTCAACTGTTTTTCGATTCAAACGCATTACAAACACATCTGACGCTTTTGTTGGTGTTTGTTTGTTTGCTCATGCGTTTCTGATTTTCCCTTAGGGTACATGAGCCACGTGTAATCTATGCGATTGTCACGTGAACACCGGGTTTCAACAGTCTACATATCGCCCGTTATTATTCAACGTACAATATGTGCAATTATAGTTCGTACGCTAGAAGTAATTGTGTAAACTTTGTATAGGATTTTTTATAATTATTTTAACTGATAGAAAAAAAAAATTAAAAAACGTTCTACTACTGAAATCGGTAGATCTGCCCCCCTCCCTCTACCCTAAATAGCAACCGTTATAAATTAATTTCACATTTTCTATCAGAAAAGTTAATAAGTAAATAATAAATTTACCGAAAAATAATAAAAAGGTAAAACCAGAAACTTTACTCAAGCGTTTGATAAAGAATTTAAATTGAACAATGAAAGATTCCAATTTGAAACATCAACCTTGAGATATAAAAAATTTAGTTATTTACACGACAGTCGTCGGAGTGAGTGGATTTCAAAGGGATTTAATCTCTCGAGTGTCACTGACGTATATATCGATTAATATGTGCGTTAATATTAATATACAGACACTTAAACGGTCTATTGTTGTATAATAACAAAGAGGAATTGAAGCATAAACGAGGATAGAGGAGAAAAATGAGTTCAAGTGGAAGGGACACCATAGGCACGTTTCAAGACGAATAAAATGTTAATCCCTCTTTTTCTCGACTGAATACATTTTACGACGAAGCATAAAACTCGCATAATTTCGACTCTCGAGTATCGGTTGTATTAGTACGATCGCTCGACCTCGGTTCACTTGAACTGGAACGGCGTTGGCATAGCTCCGGCACTCTTACGTCGGTTCTCGATAAGAGAATACGCGAAGCGACCTTGACAGAGAGCAGAAAGACTCCCACGAGGGAGGCTCGTACGACGACCAGCGGTTATATTCATGCACGGCACTTGGAAAACTCGTTGATTTTTTTCTTTGCCATGATTTTTCACTTGCATAAGACTTTCTACAGTTTCAAGTTTTCAACCGCATTATCAAAAGTTGGAGAATTGTGAGGATTCGTTAAATTTAAGTATTTCAAGTGACTAAAAATGAAATTACAGGCCGAGAGTCAAACTGTCATGGCAAGTCTGATATTTAATATTTAAATTGTCACATAATTTTAGAGATCTTTTAGATCAGAGTGTGTTTCAAGCGACTAGAAATCGAAATACAGATTGAGAGTACAAGTGTCATAGCTGTCCCCATATTTGACATTTGAGTTGTCACACAATAGTAGGAGACTGTTAGACTTGTTCTTAGATGTTAGATGCTTAAAGTGTCTTTAGTGATGAAAAATACAACTGCAGGTCAAGACTAGAAGTGTCATCGCAGTTCACGTACTTGATATTTAAGTCATCACATAATGCTAGGGATATGTTAGACTTGGGTGTTACAAGTCACTAAAAATGAAACTACAGGTCGGAAGTCAAACTGTCATGGCGGTTTCTATCTAATTTAAGCTGTTCCTACCTTTATATACTACTGTCTCTACCTTTAGTACAGTTTTTTTATTCTGTCGTCATAATGTCGATTCTTAATAATAAGTAGCACAAAAATATTTTTAACACGTTAAAAATGATAAAAACTTCGGTGTTAATAATGGCTCCTTACGACGTGAATAATAAATAAATGAATAAGCACCCGCGCGATTATCGACTCGTTTTTTTTTTCTTCTTTTAAACGCGTTGAACTGCGACCGCATCGTACGATAATAGATCTCACACATAGGCTACTTACATTGAACGGCATCATCTCTCGCGTTTGAATATGCGACAGGTCGAGTATAAAGCGATTTGAGTATAAAGGAATATTGTGAAAAATTTCAAAGTCGTGTCATATACTAAAAGGAGAATGTGGAAGGACATTAACACGAGAATAAATAAGGAGCTCTGTGCAATGCTGTGTAGAGTGCGCGATTCAATCTTTTCTATAATTTCTTACTATTGAAATAGTTTTCTGAAAGGAGATCGTGTGTAGAAACTCTAGAAGTACACGTCGCGAACTCCTCGATTTTCATTTCTCTCGAATACCTGTTGAACACCCGTCACCCACATCTGACACACGTGGAGCATTCAATGTTTGCTGGTGTTTTAAATATGATTGAAGAGAATGAAATGACTCAGTTCTTCAGTTTATTGAATTTTCTTTCACAATACGACTTTCTATTCGATTCGATTACATTTTTCATCCATTTTGATGCCTTCAATGTGAATATATAAGCGGCCATTTTGTGCAGTTTTTTCCTCGACCACTAACATTACATTCTCGATCTCTTTATCACAAAAATGAGTTACAACTGTTTGTGTAAGCAAGGAATGTAATAAAAAAGTATAAAAGTAATAAAAGGAATGAATTTGTTTGCTGTTACACATCAATGGTAGATCATTGTAGCCTTTGTTAATGATAACTCAAGTTAGGATCTCTACAATAAATCTCGTCATCGTGGATCAAACGTCGTGGTCCAGGTTCTTTGGTAGGAACATTGTGATCATCACGAACAGACGTGGACCGACGGACAAGCTGCACTTAACAAGGTCGCGTGTGTCCCGGTAGCATCGAGTTCCAATCCCAATCAAAGGAGAAAAGATCATGGTCAGTGAGGTGTACCGAAGGGACGAAAAGAGGAAAGTGAGTCTGATTAACCCTTGGAGACTGTAGTCCGAGCTGCGTATGAGTCTCGAACCTTCGGGCAGTTCTGTCTGTCGTACACCAAACGTTCGAAACGCCCAGCGACGTCAACGATGAAGAAGAAGAATAAGAAGAAGAAGAAGAAGAAGAAGAGTAAAAAAGACAAAAGTAGCAGACAGATCCGAAGGCCTGGTGCTTCTCAGATTACGCCGAGAGGACGGTACAGATGAACGCCGATGACGCCTTATTCTCGATGGTTGTGGAAAGATCCGAAGGGCAAACTTTATAGGTGAAGGGTACAAAACGGTGAGTGGACAGAAGTTGCAAGGAGTACGAGTCGATGGAGATCGAAGGGGAACTGCAAAGTTGTGAAGAAGCCGTCATAAGTTGCGCAAAGGTAGAAAAAAAGAAACGCTAAAGGGAAAGAAGAGAATAATAAGGCAACGAAAGAAAGCAATAAAACGACAAGTCATTCAAGGCCGTTCGAGAGGAAAGCCAGCGAGTCCGGGCGTGTGAAACAAGAGTCAGCAAAAGGTGGTACCTTCGTCCAATCATTTTGCTCTCTCGTTTTTTTTTCTACTCTTTCGCAGTTTCGTGTGTGAGAGAGGACAGAAGAGAGAGTGAGACATGGCAACGATAGGCAAGAGGCCACGCGACTTCGATCTTCGTTGCGGTGCTGACGCGAATTAAGTAGGTAGAGCTATATGCGCTATATAGTTCGGAGCATGCACGTTTCATTCGTTCACGCCGTATTTAGTCAGGTCATTAATTATGCGCTGTTACCGTAGACGGTTGGTCACCTGTCCTACTCCCATACATACTTAACTTATGCCGTGTACTATAGGAGGGCAGAACGCGCTCGGATATACATCCATCGCGATATTCAGTGCGTGTACACCACTCGGTTCGGTGTAAGAGGGCACCATTCGTGTGTTTGGTGTACTGCCTGTACTTCTGGGGAGCGGCGCGTGCGCTTACTGAAATCGCACCAACAAGTTCTTTGTACTCGTATCAATCAGGTTAACCTAATGCTCTAAATGCAATTCGCGATTGAGCGTAGCAGAGAGCGAGCTCGGGAGAGTCGGGCATACATCGATCGATAGCGTGTGATCAAATCGACCTCTGTACAGCCTCGACTGACTATTGATATTATCGGATGGCACTATTGATAATCTTGTTCGAACCACACGATTGTTAATCGAATTAAGATTCGGTGGGGTGTCAAATATCTCCAACCGAACGATAATTAATACAAATCTCGACGAATACTCCCTGGGAAGAGCGATAATTGATGAAAAATCATTTGAAACTCTAACGCTTCATCGTATGTAAAATTTCATAAGGAAAATTTGTTAAATAACAAATAACGTTGGATCAACGAAGAGAGAAATGTCATTATTTAAAAAAATATAAGACTTTATAAACTTATTCCAAATCGGGTACGGACAGCAACTCAAAGTGCATTTAATTTATGTAATTACACGCGGTATGATAAGTATTAAGTGAGTAAATACTGTTGAATGTCATATGTAATGCAGTGTTTAGTGATAATACAGCCCAAGTATAATACGACGAGTTAGACGGTGGTTACAGTCACACATGTCGTTAATCTTCTCGGTCTATGAAGAGGATCGAGCATATCCCGATACTTTTGGATTATTGATACCGCAGATATTTACTCGATATCAATGCCACTTCTACCATTCCAGCTCCAAGTAACATTATGCCACGGAGCTCGTTCATACATAAATAATAAATCAAGATACTTTGAAGTATTTAAGAAAGATTAAGAACATTTGGACTTCGTGCATCGGTGGAGATGTATCTTAAGCATTAGAATATAACATTAACGCAATATACTGCGGATGGTATTCTATTTTTTAATGGTGAACCCTCGATAAGAAAGTAGTGAGTTTGATAATCATGGCTCGTGCGGTTATCACCAACGCGTTTTACATTGGAAATATCGCGCAGCAGATCAGTTTATGTGCGCGTGTGTGCGTCGAGTCTTCCGGATCGTTGTTTTCCTCACGATCATGTACATTCCTTCTCGCGTCATTAATTTTATTCTGCTTGTCACGTTGACACTTCCTTTCCACCTTGACTACAAACAACATGGGTCACTCGGTTAATTATCGATTGAAGATAATGATTATGTCGGACTCACGAATTCCGGAATAGATAGTTTAACTACAACACGATGAAAAAAAAAAAAAAAAAAAAAAACAAATTCTTCACGCCGTGAGCTTTCTGAGAATCAAATGACTGACATAATAAAGCTGTTATGAAAGCAATCGCGGTGTAACACGTATTCACGTACACAGAAACAACAGGAAGCGGTTGAGAACCCCAATGTACTCGCCGATATGATTAATATTATATTTATAAGCGTACGATACACCGAGACGTTTGCGAAACATATCAAGTATCTGAAAATTACGGAAAATTTTCAAATCCATTCACTTATCCATATTTCAACAAATAATAGCAAAACGAAAATTAGTAGAAAAAAATATTATATATTACATTTCATTGCAACAATAGTTCATTGATTTTTGTACAATAATTTATTATTAATTATTTAAATAATGTTCCCCCGTTTAATATTTTTCATACTCGATAGTACACTCCTAAAATCTTATAAATATAATAAAAAATAAAAATATCATTAACAGTTGATACACGTTAGAAAATAAAAAAACTTGATTACATAATATTATGAATTATCGAAGCTTCGTGATCGAGTAATTGAACTTTCAGGTGATAACTGGGGCTTCGTACGATCATGATGAAATAATAATAACTTAGTTTAGGTTTCCGGCACCGATCGTTGTCCTCTACAGAAATGTTTATTTATCGTCTGTACATTTGGACAAATATGTGTTTCCTCTTGTTGTTTACTAAACCAAACTATACGGCTAGTCAGATTATAGGTTAGATAACTTTATTCAGTG
Source organism: Cylloceria caligata (assembly GCA_963942595.1). NCBI lineage: Eukaryota > Metazoa > Arthropoda > Insecta > Hymenoptera > Ichneumonidae > Cylloceria > Cylloceria caligata. The sequence goes on along the minus strand of OZ012708.1, from coordinate 1,176,989 downwards.
ACTTTTCTGTCCTTGGGGTGGTTCGTCATGTTCCAACTATTTCTTTTTTTATTTATTTTGCGAGTAACCGGACTAAATTGACTGTTACATTTAAAATGAGTATTTAAAATAAAATTTGTACGACAACAACAACAACAACAATAATAATAATATTGTTCAGTAATAAACTTTCAAGTTTCGAGTATCGAAAGACTCATTAACGATGTGTTTTCAGAATTTTTAATACCCCTTACGATATTTATACTTTCGTACGTCGAAACTTTGAAATATTTCGATCGAGTGACCACCGAAGAATTAGAAACTAACGCAATCGGTTGATCCTTACCGATCTCACTCGTTTATTTAGGTTGCCTATATACGATATACCAATACGACATGTATTTCTCTCTGTCTCTCGGTCAGCGAGCTCACTATACATACGGCTTACTAAACGATCAAGCGTATACGAAACTAATTAGATAAAGCTACCACGAAGCATTACGCTTCAGGTCCACTGGTACCCGGTATACACTGTCACGAGGCCCACAGTTATCGCCATGATTGGACAACATGTTTGTGTAAGCGTTGAGCGCGGACTTGACCTGGGAATACAAGTGCACCGCACGTACATAACGTATCACCGTATAGCTAATCCAGCAGGTAGTTAGAACGAGGCTGCGTCGTACGGAGCAAAAGATAATTGAAATAAAAGTTAATTGAAACATTATTAATTATTATTTTTATCAATAAAAATATATATATATTTTTTTTAAAAACACACATTTTTCATCATTAAGTATACGAGAATTGAAAAATTGTTTGTTCAACATTAAAGTGATTTATTGAAACTATCAATATGAAGATTTTTCGTATTTAAATAATTATTAAAAATTTTTATTACATAAAAAACAAAATTATTTCAAATTGTCATTTGCGACTTAATAACTTAAATAGTTTTTGAACCAATCGAACACATTATAATCGGTACAGTTTCTATCGGTAATGTACTCAGCAGAAGAATTAAATTATTTTAAATTGTCACTTGTGACTTAATTACTGAAATAGTTTTAGTATCACTCGAATGCATTATAGTCAGTGCAGTTTGTGTCAGTAATGTACTCGGTAGTAGAAGAGAAAACGACATTATGCTGAAATATACAAGAAAGGGGGGACAGAACCACAAGTAGACAATTAAGTGTACAAGTGGTGTTCTTGAAGTTTTCGCGATAATTATGTATACGCGCGTATCAATGAGCGAGCCACGCTCTTAATGTAAAGGGAGGAGAAAAGGTTTTGCAAGTATTTTGCACTCTTGAGCGAAGCTTAACTGTAATCGAAGTCATTGTGGAATTATATAGCCCGATGTACAAGCCTTACATTTTCAGATGAGACGGGCTGTCGTCTATATTAGTCTCCTGATTCGTCGAATCTACGGTCCAAGACTCATTAATTTACCGCATTAACGAGTACATGTCATGATTAACCCTAGAACCCTAACGTAGTTTTCAGCATCCGTAAACCCAAACTGTGGATCGTTCGCGCCGGTCAATTGTTATATTCACCATGTTGCAGTGTACGGAAAAATCTAAAAAAAAAACGCATGGATCTTCTTTGGACTCTTGACTCAACGATATAATTATCGTCATGCCGAAAAAAAAAAAAATTTTTGAATAACAATTTCTTGCAAAAACCGGATACACGTAGGGATTTTATACTAGAACGTCGACAAAATCATAACTTCCGTAGTTTTCGGTCTAAAGAGAAAAATCAAACGATATTTTTCAGTTAAAATTACCTACTTTTTGAAAAAAAAAAAATATATATATAAAATATATCTAGAGTGAAAATAAGATATATTTTTTTTGTAATTTGAAAAATAGCGATTTCAAGAAGAGCGTATATGCTCGATAAACAATTGGATAATTTAGCAAATTTTATACGCCTACAAAATGATATTCTCCACATACAAAGTGGGTTCTCACCTACCTAAACCCAAACGAGGGGCTTTAGGTAGGAACGCAAAGTACACACCTCATTGCAACCACAGCCGACTTAAGTTCCAACTGTAACGCATTCCCACTTTGGCACAGGGAAACTGCGGAAAATCTGTGCAATGTACAGTCGCTTTTTCGCTTTTCCTGCTTAACTCGTGGGATCATCGGGTTTGTATAATGTGGTAGCACAGGTTATTGTGGCTCGCACGGTTGTATTAATGCACAACTTATCATTTGACTTGTAACTTAACTTATGGGGGATCACAGTATCTACGAGTGTCTATGAGTATCCGTAAGCATCGGTGAATATCGATGTTCAATCGACTTGCACTTTAGTATTATGGACATAGACTTAATCGTATCAATTTCGAATATTATCAACTCTCGATAATTGACTTCCTTGAATTTTTTTCAAGTTGCATGATACAATTGCTTCGAATCAGGAAGAACTTTGCTTCGAGTTCCAATGACTGGGACATCGACCTTACACGAGTTTACAAGTTTTTTTGTCTTGTGATACTACGACTCAAAAAAAAAAAAAGCAGTAGCAGTAGCTCGTGGATGTCCTTGGATTTTCCTGAAAATGCGGTCGCACGTCCGAGCGACAGAAAATTGGCGACGTGCTATGCAACGACTGGAGAGGGTTACAAGGGAATCCTATGATTGGAGGGGATCAATGCTTTTTCGTCAAGGCCGTCTATTAGTTGAAACGCGCTAACTACTATGTAAGAATATACGAGAACAATCCTATTTCGCGAGGTAAAAAGAGAGGGAGGAATAAATCATTATGCGAGTATCGTAATTAGTCGCGAAGCCACTTTTCGTGTCATCACGTAATAAAATTTCGTAAATGCAAAGAAATTCCATGAAGATAGAGAGGTTCCGTGGCCTACAATTCAATTTGCTGTTTAGAAATCGAGGATTTTTCCTTCAACATATTGCACTCTTCGATGCACCAATCATTAACATACGTTTAGGCCTCTGTTAAAATACGGCAAAAACCACGATATTTGGATTGAGATATTCTTATTGGAAGCTAAATAATAATCAATGTTTCTCATATTATCTTAACAATATTAGTTTTAATATTTTTTAAATCCAATGAATATCTCAAATTTTATTTTCTTTAAATCTATGAGAGAACGAAAAATCTTTTAAGTACTCAGAATATTCAATTTTAAATCTAGCGGTTTGTTTATCCCGTCAGTCTGGCAACGGAGGCGATAGACTTTTGAATAATAACTTGGGAACTTGAGCTCACGATTTTCCTCGTTGTTATTCCCCGATATCTTGAGTTCGGATTCAAAGCTGCGAGGCACGTAGGCCATGTTGCGTCAAAGAGTATGTTAAAAAGTATGTAAAACAACACTAGGGCCCGCAGACATGTAAGTATTTCGGGTGTGTACGACGTTCACTACCGAGAATGCCGTATTTTATATTTCTCGATTAGAATTTAAACAAGATAATAGTGTCGCACGTGTAAGCACGAGCGGAGCAAGTGAGGGACAGGCAGCACAGTGTAAGATACGAGGATACCGTGTACCCGGAGAAACTTTCAGACGGGACAGTGTGGTTCGTGTAATGATGACGAAGGTCGACATGCTTCTCTTTGTGACTTTATCGCGTTATAAAAAATCTAACATCATAACAGCGTTAATTATCGAGAATTATAGCGAAAACGAGAGATTGTAATTGAGATTTTTCGAGCGTCAACTACGGGGTATAGATTTTTAGCATATCTGGATACAGACAGACAAAAGTTGAAGAGTGGTAAAAGTCGATATCGCGATTATTATTCGAGTTATTCATTTTTTAAACTCTAATTATGACATACACGGCACTCCGACTCGTCCATTTCATGGTCACTTTCGAGCGTGCAATGCCCGATGCGTGTGAGCACGTGCGCGTGTCTTAATTTATGTTTTGCACAACAACGTATCTGGACGAATAATTGCTACTAATAAGATTATTTTATTTTTAATTATACCGAAATTGCAATTATATCACCCTTGGAATTTTTATTATTTGGCTCGATACATGAAGAATGCTTGGTTGGAAAACTTTTGACGCTCCGGAAATTGTAATCTCCCCACGTTTCGACGCACCTTAAGCTAAGCTCTCTTTACGGTACAGTCGACTCTAATTATAGAGGCGTTACATAGAATAGCGTTTCCCCTGAATTCTCTGTCTAAATTATCTCTGTACCGGTTAACCGCGTCTCTTGTTCATCGTAAACTAACCTCAAAATGTCCAACAAAATATAATGATATTGGCCTCGTCACCCAAAAGTTGAATTGTTTTGAGAACTGAAAGTGAAGATTATTTTTAAGTGATTCATACATACAGACAATAAAAGATATTCGAAAGAAATTAATCTAAACAATAATTGTCAATGCAAATTTCAGCATAAATACAAATAAATTGGAGAATATTGAGAAGAAAAAATGTGCAGTTAGTATGGGGGAAAAAAAATACATTATCTAGTGTAGAACATACCGAAGAATTCTGATATTAAAATTATGACTTCAAAATTTTTATCCGCCAACGATTAATTTCAGGATTCATTTGGAACACGGTGACGAAACAATAAAAATATAAAGCTGCATATAAAACGTTATTTCAGTAAGGTTTTCTTCTGTTTTCGACTTTTTTCGGTAGCACCAGATGTTGATCGGTCAAAAAAGAGCCCAAATCATGCAAAACACTCCATAAACTTTCCAAAAAACATCTATTTCTCCACGTTACATGGATATTTTAAACCGATTTTTTAGGGACATTAGCTCTCTCTTTGTTTTTCTTCTAGGTACATCGCTTCAACGATGAATCTGTTTATATCGTACATTACCCAACGTTATATTCAGGCGGTTTAATGACTGAATAAACAATTGTAACATAATTTGTTTATCCAAACAGTCAAAAAATTATAATCGTTGGTAAGTGTGTCTTGTAGCTAAATATTCATTTCTACAACCAGAGAAATCTTGTGTTACCGGTACGTGCGATTTTCGTCCTCTTGCGGTAACGTCGTATCTTATCGCAGTTCGCTGAATATATGGGTGATTATTATTATTATTATTTTGTCATGCGTAATTGCTTCTGCGTTGTATTCTTTTTCAAGCTCGATGTGCGCGATACGCGCTATCTATCGAGTCGACGAGGACCGGGTAATTTGATAATAAATCCGATGGTAGCGTGAAATCGACGATTTCATTCAGACGATCGATAAATTAACGTTGCAGAGAGAAAGTCTGTAATTAAAAATTTACTGCACATTAACAAAGAGATAAGGAAGAGTAGAGACGTCATGCTTTTGCAATTCAAAGCATGTGCGGTAATATATGTGCGGTAGTGAACGTTTCTAACGATATTATTCCACGTAGCTCCTGCTGACTGTTGCTGATGCAGCTCGAAATCGACATGAATTTCCAGTTTCGATAAAGGGTTAACGTTCTATCGAATTGCAATTTCCCGGTGCACGCGTGATCGATAAACTCTAGGTGCGGACGAGACTGCGCAACTCAACTCAAGCGCGAGATAACATTCCAGAAAGGTAGCGCGACACGGGTCACATTAAACGCTTGCTCGTTTAACATTATTGCATCGTTGGAGTTTTAGGTTACAAGAAACCTTTAGAAATTTCGAGACGACTCGTCTATCTCAAAATCTATTAAGGAACTTATCGTCCGCTGTAAAGAATGCAGATTTTGTCATTTTACCTCCTCGTAAAGGTTTTGTGTCGGTAGACATTTTTAATCGAAATTTACATGTTAGGACATTCGAAATGATTTAAAACGTCGAGAAAAGTGTTTTTTTTTCTTAAGAAAATATCTATCTTTATGCACGTGTCCAAGAGTTCATTCGTATTCACCTCGCAGCAGTTTTAATTGTACGATAATTGCCGAACAGCTCGAATCGATCGATAAACATCGAAACGTAACAAACCAATTGAAAATGTATTTTCATTTCTTTGATTACTTTTGTAAAATGAAGAAAGCAAGATAACAAGCTGACAATTGTAACACCGATTGCGCAAATAAAAAATGAAAAATTAATGTTACATCGTCCCTGTCGGGGCTTTCCGTGTGGAAAGAACAGAGAACTTGTAACGATATCAGCTGACCAGGCAGACATTGAGCTTGTTGCGAGTGGGTTGAAGAGAATAGTGATAAAGTAGCAACGCACGACGGTATCGCGTCACTTTAATCATTCTGGACATATTGACGTTACGGTTTTGTCACAAGTACATAATATATTTCTCTCGTAATGTGTGCCCGACGTCAGCGATGAATAGAACGAAAAAATATTGCCCTATTGCTGAGACGACGGTTAGCAACAGCTGGTCGATCACAACGTTGAGAGAATATTCACGAAAGTCCTTCGAATTCCGGAAGCCCATCGTTCACCTAGTGCAGGGATAACGAGCACACGCAAACAATGCGAGAGAATCGGGAGCGAGATCACCGAGTCTTCGACGGAGCCTTTCACTTTCCCATCGATATATACCTAACAGTTGTTGCTATAGAGTTTAAAAAAAAAGAAAGAAAGAAAGAAAGAAAGAAAGAAAGAAACCAATTCTACACTGTCACTAACGCTGCTGTTGTCGAGACTGTTGCTTGACCACCAGAGCGAGAGTGTTCTCCGACGTGAGATTGATTAAACGCTCGTTACCCGAGCGGAACAGAGTTCGGTTCGTTATTGGCAAAGATAAAAGCCGATGTTGCCCGATACGAGCCAATTACGATACGTGAACGGCACAGAAAGAAATAATAAAAAAAGGAAAGACAAGCGTTATGAAATATTGAAGATTTCTTCTTATTCCAACGAGAAATATGTCCGTACGACAAATCATGGCTGCTTGCTTTGCGAGACGCATAGAAATTTCGTTCTGCTTTTGATTGCGAACGATAGAATTATAATTTCCAATTGCTCTCTTGGCAAACATCTGTCAACATTTTTTATTATTACTTTTATTCTTTTGATTGCACGAACATGTTATGATAAAGAGTCTGCGATGTAGTAACTTGCACATTGTATCTTCTACCTTTCACAAAGCCACATCCATGAGCAAGAGCTCATGGAAATATATGTTGATCGATTTTCAAGATCAATCGAGATCAATAACTCGAAAAATTGTCGATTGATTTTGCAACTTCCTCATAGAACAAGTCGTGTAAACGGTAAGAAACAAGATGAGGAAGTAAAATTTATAAAAATTTTAACGGTTCGATCGATTATTCCCAAATTCAATTCCGATCGTACGTACATACTCGTCTATTTGTCATTAACTATTTAATCCGATGGATAACAACAAATTGTGAGCAAACGTTTAAGAAAAATGTATTAAAACGCATGATAACTTAGCGACTGGGAGCATTTCGTTGAAAATTTGAACAAGCGATAACGATTGCTACCGCTATCTGCGTGATAAATTTCAGTTTGATAGTGCAAGGCGTTCTCAAGTTACACATGTTTACATATTTCGATTCTGACACACACGCACACAAAGGCATTTTTGTAAATGTTTTGTACGTTTCGGAACATTCTAAACACGATGATATAAAAATCTCGAAGGAAAAAGAATTTTTGAAATGAAAACAAAGCTCCCTTCTTTGATTGATTTATCAAATACGGAATATAAATAATAAAATAACTTTACGGTAAGGAAACGACCGTAAACAAATATTAAAGAAAAAAAAAAACCGAATCAAGGAATTTAGCTTACTTTTCATATTTTAATTTTATCTTCTGAGAGAACTGATGAATAAAATTGACTGAGAGTAGATCTGTATTTTATTTATTTAAAAAAAAAATTAATTTCCACGGTAAACATTTTGTCATACGTCTAGGAATTTTTTTTATCGGTAAAATGGTCAACCTATTTCGTCAAAGAGTGGAAAACTCTGCCGTACTAGCAAGCAGAATATTTTTACTTAAAATTTAATCGAAAGTCTGTATATGTTCCATAGAAAGATGAGATTAAAAAAAATTCTTCAAACAATTGAAAGCGACTAAAATTCGATTAAAAATCGGATCATCGGCTAATAACAGATTTTTTTGTTTACCACGACAACAGAAAAATATATATCGTGAAAATGTTCGTACAACCAACAGTAATTTTGTTGATCCAATTGCAATTGTCGCTGTACAAACCAAATTGAAATCGAACGAAATAAAATATATTTAATAAAATAATAAAATCGTTGAAATAAAATATTTATTTATTTATTTGTTATTTCATTATATCTTCCGGTACGGATTTTCCCTATTGGATTTTCCGAATTGAAAGGACACAAAGAAACGAGGAGATCCAATGAGAGCGAGAGAACGCGCGCAGCCAGCAAAGAAGCAACAGAGTGCCAGCGTGTTACTTTATGTGCGAAGCGACTGTAGTAGTAAAAAGAGCAAAAGTGGGAGTAGTTACGAGCGCCAAGAGTGACACGCAGCCGGTTGACCCAACGAAATAAGTCACATTCGTCTCTCTTCTCGACAGCTCATTTTCAAAAGGACAGAAGAATAGCACGGGGTGTGGAAAACGGACAGCTATACGAGGTACACGGTTGGCATTGTACTTCAGTGCAATAATAATAGAAAAATAAGATAAGTCGCGTCGTGTAGAGAGAAAAGAGGACGGATGGTAGAAGCGAGAAGAGCGAGGAAATCCGGAAAGCATGAGCGCATGCGCGTCACTCAACTTCTAGAAGTAATGGAACAAGAGAATGCCGGTGGCAATTTGCTATCAAAGTAAATAGCACTATATAACAATAATATATCATAGTGCGAGGTGTATTATAGTGTAACTTGCGACGGGTAATTACGCGACTCGTTTGTATGGATATTAAGATACACTAAACTGCTTATTGGTCGTTAGCTGTTTCCATGAACATAACTACATAGCTTCCCGTTACATAGCTTAGAGCTACGACAACGGAATTAAATTTATCGTAATTCGTAGTAATTCTACGAAAATATAAGATTGATAGAAAAAAAACTTACTCAAAACTTTTGAGTAAGAGTTAAGTATTTTTTTTTAAATCCATATCGTTGCCACGAAATTTTATCTGAGAATCTCCGTTATTCAGATTAAAAAATGTGATTATCCTAATATATCAATTATGATAGGTCGGGCACGCGCTTTTTTCTTTCTTCGCAAGCGACGTAATTGACAAATTCAGACGACGAACTGGAGAGAATCAAAAAAAAAAAATATTGGTCACGAAAGTTTGTCAATTTTTTCGCTGTAAAAAATTTTCTTCCTTTACCGATAAGTAACTTCGATAAATTTTCTCTAACAAGTGGCAACGTATAATTGAAGAAAAAAAAAAAAAAAAAATTGCTAATTTTGAGCACATTTTTTTTGGCGCGAAACGTAACTTTTCAAATGTAGCCAGTAACGAAATATAAAAATTTTAAATATTTTGTTGGATCAAAATAAATATATTTACATCATAATAACTTCGTTACATAAAACAAATTACTCTTCTAAATACGATAACGCATTAAGGATTCATTATCAATGACGTATCTGTTAATTTAAGCCAAAAATGATATTTTACTTTTTAGCCGTTACGTTAACAGCTGTTTCGAAAATAAAATTTCATGAAACACGTTTAGGGGAACATCGACTGTTTAATTTTCGTGTTCAAGTTGTGTCGATAAGTTCAGAATTGTTTCAAGTACTTCTCTCTAATCTTCCTTTATGTACCCAAGAATTTCTAGAGCGTTCGATAGAACGTTCGGCCTCGAATTGTGAGCTACACGGCTTCGTCTGTACGACAACCACCACCTGGAGGGATCGATCGACGAACGCTACCAGCTGTTGTTCGCACGCGCTCTTTTCCACCGGATTTGTACTCTGTTTGGGCTAACACTGTTAACGGTTACTGTACTTAATGCTAGAGCTATTCAGGATCAAGCTCTGCCAAGTCCCACCTGGACAACTTTTCATTTTCGTGAAAACGACGATTCGTTCTAACGGAAAATACATGAAACTCGACAACTGAAAGATCGTTTGAAAAACAAAAACGACGATGTGCCGATCTCTCGGTCGGTAACAAACACTGTAATGCAAAAATGTTCTCTCTTACGATTGATCTTTCGTATAAAATTAGCGAAAATATCAATCGTGACGAAGAATTTACGATGGAAAAATTCTGCATCTGTGTCACGCGTATTTCGATCCGAGAGAGACGACGAGTATGACATCATCTTAATAATAATCATAACAACAATACACTGTCAACATTATGACAGTTACGATCGGAGCAATTGAAAACTAACATAAAAGTCTTAATACGAACAACGATTTGAAAATCAAGCTTTAATTTTTTTAAATATAAAAAGTATAATAAACGATCAAATAATTCATTTTTTATGGAAGAAAATTTTTATAAAATACATATTGATGAAGAAAAAGTATCTTTCAATGAAATATATTCACAAAACGTAGCTAAAAGTATTTTTATCCGTAAAATACTGCTACGTGACTTGGGAAAAAAAAAATATATATATATATACATATATTCACAATTTATGAACAATTATATTGCGCGCGATGATGAGATGATGTGTCAGCTAGTGTTCTAACTTCAACAGTGTGAAACATTGCATTTCCGGTTTCGAATTAATTCTCTTGGCTGGTTTTATAAAATATCGTGTAGAAATAAAAAAAAAAAATTTTTTTGATGACGGATAAAATGATGTAAACGCGTACATAATTGGTAAATATACTCACGTCTCGTTCTTCGTCTTTGTCTAAGATTCCGAAGGACGTAGGAAGCTTCAAAGTCTTATTGCGAAAATATTGCTGAGGGAGGGGGGGGGGGGGGGGGGGGGAGGAGGAGGAAGTCGAGAAGTTGGGAAACGGACTGTGCACTGATCGCGATCCGACGTCTCACTTTTCTTCGTTTGAATTCAAGCAGTTCTCAACCAAACAACAGTTACAATATTATTTTTCAGCAGTTATTTCCAGTCGGCGCTGTACCGTCAATAACTTATCTCACGTCGGTATTTCGAGAAATTTGAACATAAGCTTTACGAGCGATTTAATGCAACGCCGTATATCGTAACCGGAATGCACTATTTACGAAAGTCCAATGGCGGAAAATAGAATCGTCGGTGTCACTCGCAGTTTTACAAACGTTCGTAAATAATTCGTTAGTTTCGTTGAAAAACACGAATATAAACTCGCCGGTATAATAAACGCGTGTAAAACACTTGCGATCCGCGTGCGCCGGCTGAGCACGGGATTTTCAAATCTTTCACGTTCTGGGAAAGAAAAAAAGTCTCGATAAATCGGATTCCACTGTTTTAATAAAGTTTGTATTTGTTGCTGTTGTTATTATTATATGTAGAATTAATTTCGAAAATACGAAAGAGATAGCTTCGCGAACAGCACCGGAGGCCGGCTCGACGATAGTTCGATCACGAGAACCGTATCTTGGTTTATATCGTGAAGGACGTAACGGAAAATATGAATTAAATAATCATTTTCTTTGAATTTACGCGGAATATCAGCCGAGAACGCGGTTTATCCTCGATTCGAGGAATTTTCACGCGTCTCCCCTCCCCTCGATACCGTCGATCGACAACCTCGCGCGTCTCCTCCTTTCGATATCTTCGAACGATGATCTCACGTTTGCTTCTTTATTATATTGTTTTTTTTTTTTTTTTTCTTCAAATGCTGCGTGTTACGAGCTGTTGATGCACAGACGTCTTTTTAAAAAAACGAGATCACACGGCGCGACAAGTCGCCGCGGCGAACCAACTGACACTGATAGAGCCGCCCGGCGAAGTTGCGCACGCAACCCTCTCCCTCGTTTTTCTCTCGAAGCTACTTCTCCTGCCCCACCGCCCCTGCCCCACGCCCCACCACGGTACACCTACTCGCTACAGTATTTTCGCCCACAGGCGCTTTGGCTTCTTCGTCGTTCACCCCACTGCTCCGATGATCGCGCTCTCTCGCACGTTCCGAGAGACTCGAAGGTGTTGGCACACCAAACTATGTACGATCACACAAAGATATGAAACTACGTACACGTTCAACATTATTTAGCCCACGACTTGTCTGTGTTCGATAACGTAGTTTTATGTATGTACAAAAACGCCATAGCAGGAATATACGAACGCGTGCGATAGCGTCGCGACGCCAGACGCTGGACGTTGTTGGAAAAAGCGCATCGAGTTTTCTCCGCCGAAGTACCAAGCGTTCATGGATTATCCCCACTGTCATTCTTCTCTATGACGTTGCAGCTATAGCACAGCTGTCATGTAGCTATGTGTGCGAAAGACTGTGCAACAAGCGATGCAACTTGGTTTACCAGGAAATAAAAAGAGTTCTGTTATCGATAGAGTTTGATAATAATTACGAGAACAAACGAGAGAGATCAAACATTTTTTTAAATGGGGACGTTGTAAATTTTTTTTTCCATTATAAAATATATTAAAAATTATTTTACTTTTTTAAACTTGCCTTTGGAACAGTTTTGTATTAATTTTAAGAGGTTCCTACTGGATAATAATAATTGCAACTGCAGCTGCGATAATTGTTAATTAATCATTTAAATTATTAAATCGTGTAATTTTCGTCAGATAACGAGACATTTTTATTTTATCATTTATTTACAAAAATATAGATTTCATGGTGAAGTCTATTTTTTAAATAATTTTTTTGATACATCGCAAGCGTGTAATGTAAAATTCGGATAAAAAATTTTCTATAATAATTCGGGACAATAGAATTTTTTAGCATTTTAGGTTTCTATGAAATATATTAACTCGTTGAAAAATGCTTAAACCTCGGTACATCTTCTGTTTACCATACACAACACAAATGTTATTTGGTATTGATTAAAGGTAAACTATTGTATCCTGATACTTAGGCTACTAATTTAATTATTAATTTATGAGAAGAAATCAAGCTCCACGCTTGAAATTTAAATTTAGCAAATAAAATGTTGTTTTTTTTTTCACTCCAAGTTTAAATAATATGTGAAAATGGACGAAAAATATTTATTCGAATCACAGAAATTTGTTTTCAATATCGTCCTAAAAGAGCTTCATTCGTTGCCAATTAAATTATACATTGAACTTATTATAATCTTTTATCGATTTTAGTTAAACTTCAAGAAAACTCATTAAGGTCACTTTAATCATTTTATTAATGTTAATAAATATTTAGTTGAATAAAATAAAAATAATTTAAAAGTTCTCATTAATTTAATTCGTATACATTTCTTTTCTAGGTACAGTAGTTGTAGTAAACTATACAAGACTTTCTCTCTCTCTCTCTCTCTCTCTCTCTCTCTCTCTCTCTCTCTCTCTCTCTCTCTCTCTCTCTCTCTCTCTCTCTCTCTCTCTCTCTCTCTCTCTCTCTCTCTCTCTCTCTCTCTCTCTCTCTCTCTCTCTCTCTCTCTCTCTCTCTCCCCTCCCTCTCTCTCTCTCTCTCTCTCTCTCTCTCTCTCTCTCTCTCTCTCTCTCTCTCTCTCTCTCTCTCTCTCTCTCTCTCTCTCTGTGTCCCATCACACCTCTTGGCTTACTACGTCGACGATGCAATTGCGCACTGGCCCCGTCCGACATCATAACTATGTACGCTAATGGAAAGAACTAAGTACGTCACAACGATACCGAGACGTACCGAAAGTTACCGATGCGCGTATCGCAAGAAAATTCTCGCACTGTCTAACTGTCCAACTATACCAGGCTTCGCTCCACTGCCCTGACGCACTCTTTAACCACTTAAACGATAACTCCAACGATTAGCAACAGTTCTCTCGATCTCTTGTTTCTGTTTCGAATATACTTTCGAGTCTCTTCAGCGTTGGTTCAATAATCGAGAACAATGCAACAGTGTTACTTCTAGTAATAATGCATAAACTGGTCGACTTCGACAACTCGACTGGAAGTTGAGCTAAGAATATTACATGTCTTTCTTTTTTTGCAATCGCTTGAAAAATGCTAATGAGCTTTCACTGAAATATACGGTATAGATGTGTAATCGTTATGAATAAGGGACAAGTCATAACGGCTTCCGTTTCTTTTGAAACACAAATTAATTTGTGATATGTTCTTTTTTATCAGTTAATATAGATTTTAATTATTAATAACAATAATAATAATAGCTTAAGACAAAGAGACACGACCATAAGTCCAGCACCGCGAATTTTAAACCCAAGGCCGGCTGTATCGATGCAGGTTTTATACGATTTCCTCATGTACTATGGACACTGTTTTACATTAATTAAGACAACGACATTATTATTATTATTATTATTATTATTATTATTATTATTATTATTATTATTATTATTATTATTATTATTATTGTTATTATTATTGTTGTTGTTGTTGTTGTTGTTGTTGTTGTTGTTGTTGTTGTTGTTGTTGTTGTTGTTGTTGTTGTTGTTGTTGTTGTTGTTGTTGTTGTTGTTGTTGTTGTTGTTGTTGTTGTTGTTGTTGTTGTTAGTAGTAGTGGTAATAGTTTACTATATTTGATACATCCCAGCTGGTCGTAGACCCAAATAGTAAAAAGTTCAAAGTTTGGACCAGAATTATATTGGCGCAAAGCCAACAGCATGTACAGCAGCATGCGTTTGCCATCACAGACATATAAAAAATATTATTACAGCGTTTGGTTATAGTCCACGGCGTTAAGATTTCGAGGATGCACCGTCGGGTTTATCTTCACACAGGGTTTGTCGACATTATTTTAGGTCAAGGGTCCACGATTGGTCTACATGCATTTACTATAAATGGCAAAAAATGCTGATGCACCGTGTGCTCACGGGGCTAAAAGAAATAAAAAAGATGTGAGACAATTAAAAATATTGTTGCTCCAATCAATTTCGTTTGTTATGTATGCTCCAGACGATTTCCTGGTTACATAAACCAATGACACTTGGTGTTAGATCCATGCCAATTCGTGCAACCAAGTTAGCGGAGCAGCCAACCACAAACTTATTGTTTGAATCAATCATTAACATGGTCGTTCTAAACATAATTTACTTGGTTCATCTAATTAATAAATTTATCGATCGAATACACTCGCGTGTCGTCTTTACCAATCAACTTGGTTGATGTAATCAATTTGTTTGTTTGGTACTCGCAAGTTCAATCGACCGATGTAACGAAACGACAACAGGTGGATTGGAGGTTATGTGAGCAATGCAGAGTGACAATAGGTGCGAATTTCATAACGTAACATTTACAATTCCACAATTTACACAATTAATAAATAAATCGTATTTATAATTTAATTGTACAAACGTAACAAAATGTATCTTCAAATCGCGAAATCATTCCTGCGTAACCCTAGACCGTCAAAAGTTTGTACATTGCCAAATCCGATTGGTCTACGCTCATATGAAGCAATAATCGCAGAAACTTTCTTGTTTTATATAATATATTATGTCGTTCCTAATTAAAAACATTATTGAAATGAAATTATATGATATGTAAATTATGTAGAATCGACATGAGCAATGTGCACATGAATAATATAGCAATTAGCTTATCACTTGCCTCTTTTCGTTCGCGAATGACGGCCGTGGTAGCCAATCAATCACGGTAGCTAGGAGCACCAACCAATTAAATTGGTAAATTCCAGTTGTACCGTATTCGCCATAACCTTGGTTATACGGTAGAGCGTTGATCTATTCAAACTAATTGGAACCGGATAACGTTCAAATAATCAAACAGTAGAGTATTCCGTGGAAGAAATAAAACGCTAAGCCGTTCAATATGACAGATAATATTTAAATGATGATTTTCTTCGCTTTCTATGGTAAAAAGTCGAGGGCATTCTTTGATTTTTCTACAAAGACTCGTTTTATCGCCGTCACATTTTCTATTTCGGGAAAATCGTTTAGATAAATCAAATAATGGTTTGAATAATTGACGGTTCGGTTTATTGACTTTGAAATAATCGACGCTCTACTCTACTGACAACTGCCATTAGTCGTGGTTGATTATTGGCGACCAATCTGAATCAATTTCTTGGTTGCCTTAACCAATCGCGTTCGTTGTACTATTACCCGAATCAAGTTTGAATCAACAAGAGAACCAATGTACCGTGGTTATACGATAATAAATAGAATGAGCAACCAATGTGTACTTAACCAATAACAAATTGGTACTTTAAACCAACTTTTTTTTTGTGCAGAATGATTTTTTAAATTTTATATCGGTTTTCCATTGCTTACAGCGGGGGTTTTCCGTGCTGCTTTCACTTTAATTCGAGATTAATAGCGCAAAAGCATCAAATTCATGCTCCGTGTTATTGCTTCGTAACGATTGGCGATTGTTGCGTCAAGTATCATACCATAACGCTTCTTTGTGCCCGCACTCAGTTTCTCGGAATATCGGCATCTGCGCACTCGACTGGGAGAGATCGGGGCTTGTTGGATCAGGGGTAAGATGAATCAAGCTAGTCTTAGAACGTATAGCCATAAGCTTAACATTTACTTTTTAATTAAGAGTTTTTTATGTGTTCGGAGACTTGACATTGCAGTTGCTAAGTTTTAAGTTTTGATTACCGACGAGTTTCAAGAATATATTGACCTAAAATATTTTAAGTAATTTTCTTATGAATCTTCGTTTATCTGAGCATAAAAAAATAATTAAAATTCTTTAAGATAGAATAATTCTTCTCGTATATAATAAAAAATAGATCCTTACATTTTTTAAAGATTAAAATTTTTAAAAAATGATTAACAACACCCTCCTCCCCTTTTTCTTTCCCACTGTATTCGCGGGGGGCCGGGGAAACTGCAGAAAACGTGTTGCCGATATAATCGGTTCCTACCGAAGGCCCCGGTGATAATTCGGATAAACTCCAGCGCGACCACCAGGGGCACTTAAGGCAGCACCTCCTCTCTGTAATTGAATGCGTCGGTCAGTATCCGCCCTCGGAAACCGGACATCGACCGTTCATTTTTATTGAAAAACATGTGAAAAAATGATGATTGGTTTCAGCCGGGAATCAAACCTGGGTCCTTCGAGTCACTGTTCTCCCTTAATAAATGTATCATTTATCAATAATTAAATGTATTAAAAAATAATGGTTATTCAATTTTTTGCAACGGTAAGTATATCGACATTTCCGAGAACTCAATAATTCATTAAATAAAGGGTGATTTTTTAAGAGCTTGAGAACTTTTTTTAAAAAAAAAACGCATAAAATTTGCAAAATCTCATCGGTTCTTTATTTGAAACGTTAGATTGGTCCATGACATTTACTTTTTGAAGATAATTTCATTTAAATGTTGACCGCGGCTGCGTCTTAGGTGGTCCATTCGGAAAGTCCGCTTTTTTATCGACAAATTTTGTTCAGCGATGAGGCTCATTTCTGGTTGAATGGCTACGTAAATAGGCAAAATTGCCGCATTTGGAGTGAAGAGCAACCAGAAGCCGTTCAAGAACTGCCCATGCATCCCGAAAAATGCACTGTTTGGTGTGGTTTGTACGCTGGTGGAATCATTGGACCGTATTTTTTCAAAGATGCTGTTGGACGCAACGTTACGGTGAATGGCGATCGCTATCGTTCGATGCTAACAAACTTTTTGTTGCCAAAAATGGAAGAACTGAACTTAGTTGACATGTGGTTTCAACAAGATGGCGCTACATGCCACACAGCTCGCGATTCTATGGCCATTTTGAGCGAAAACTTCGGAGAACAATTCATCTCAAGAAATGGCCCGGTAAGTTGGCCACCAAGATCATGCGATTTGACGCCTTTAGACTATTTTTTGTGGGGCTACGTCAAGTCTAAAGTCTACAGAAATAAGCCAGCAACTATTCCAGTTTTGGAAGACAACATTTCCGAAGAAATTCGGGCTATTCCGGCCGAAATGCTCGAAAAAGTTGCCCAAAATTGGACTTTCCGAATGGACCACCTAAGACGCAGCCGCGGTCAACATTTAAATGAAATTATCTTCAAAAAGTAAATGTCATGGACCAATCTAACGTTTCAAATAAAGAACCGATGAGATTTTGCAAATTTTATGCGTTTTTTTTTAAAAAAAAGTTCTCAAGCTCTTAAAAAATCACCCTTTACATGAAGATAAAGTCAAAACGTGTCATAATAACCTTGGAAATATGTCGAGTACACGATTAAAAATCTTTGTTTATTAAATTTTCAATGCAATATACATGGATTCCAATTTGATATACCTACTATGTACATTTAGTATAACTTTGTATATTAAAAATGTAAACTTGATAGTTTTATTGCCGCACATGCATTGTGAAAATAGTTGTTTTAAACTATTTTACACCCTTTTCGGTGTAATAAAAATTGATCAAATAAGCCCCGGTCTCTATTATTCCAGCAGATACACAAGTACATAGAGAATCCGGGCACGATTGAGAGCGCGTATTATACAAAGCCAATTAAAAAGTGTCGGGTTAGCGGCAGGAAAGCGACGGGCGAGGCGAGGCGATGCGATGTTCGCGGCGTTCTTTCGAGTTCGCACAAAGCACCGCGCGCAATTCGTACGCTCACGATCCCATCGGCTTATCGCTTCAACCTATGTGCACGCTTGTACTTCTCTCTGTACCATGTAAACTACATATTACATACCGCGGCTGTTGGCCGCGTGTGCGGCTAACGTTTCCGAGAGTGAAGTGAAGGTGCTCGAAGCGCGTTGCTCACTGGCTGACTGGCGATGACGCAAGGTTCGGTATAGCGCGGGTAACAACGTTGATCCGCTGTCGTTGCTGCGCCAACGGCGGGTTTTCTCTGTCTTTTTCACCTTCGGTTTCTTTCTCTTTCGATATCTGCCTAAGTACGAGCTTCGCACGCGGCTCTTCGCAGAGCTGGTAATTCGGGAGTCAGCGAGCAAAGCGAGGTGTGTTGCATGGGATTCTATATTATGTATATCTATATAGGTCGCTGTAACCATTCCGCTTGTATTGCACCGTAGCCGCATAGACAGTGATGATCCGAACGGTGATTTGGTTCGCTCGTAGCCATATACTTATTGTTGTTAGGTATCGACTGCACGTCGGGTACAACGTGTTACAACTCGATAGAAAGAGACAGAAGAATTTAGAGGATTCAGCGTCTACGCAATCAGAAAGAGAGAGAGATTGCGAGTCCGAATCTTAAATCGCGCTGTCTCTTTATAACACGGGACCATGTTGAAAGCATTTGAAGCATCCGGTTCACTCTGTATGCGTATAGTCTATGCTTGGAGCCGGTCGAAAGCTGCGCAAAAGATCCGAAGAAGGGCCGGCGTGCGCTTTGCGCCGCTCCGTTGCGCGCTCACTTAAGCTTTGCGGCACGCCGTCGCGATTGGTCGCAGTGGAGGGGGCTACGGCCATCAAGGACGTTCGTGCCTGGCCTGGCTACTGGCGTGTTGACCTGGACACTGGAGGACCTCGACGCGTGGCGCTTTTCTTGGTTTCGCTCTGTGCGCACTTTGCATGTCCACCGTGGTTAATTTTTTTTTTTTTTTTTCGTACGTTGGTGCATATCAGGAAAATCTATCGATCGGAGTGAATTTTAGTTTTTCTTATAAACCTTAGACACTTGGTATATTTCTCACGATTCAAAGTACTTTTTTGCCAATCAAAATTTCGGACGCTTAATTTCGAAACAAGAAGTCAACATTAAAATAATTTTTTTTTCTTTTTAATAATTCTAAAAATTAAATTATAATTAAAAAATATAATATAATGAAGAACATATGAAAATTAATAAAATAATTGAGTCTCACTGAAACGTCATTTTAGAAATGGCATTTTTTATTTTATTCTTTAGATCTCTCATTTAGAAATTACACGTAACCGTTAATTTTTGCGCGGACAAAACACGGCTCAGATCATATGGAATACGTGACTGAACTAAAAGGAAAATTGACTTTTGGAAAATCTATAAATTTTAATTGGAGACAAAATACGTCAAGTCTTTAGTCAATCCAGGATTTCCAAAGTGCTTACATCCTACGTGTCAAGATGATAATCTTCGATATCACGTGGAATAAACTTCACGTAATCCTCGTTAAATATTACGCAGATATATGGACGCTTAGTGAAATAACTTAATAGATAATTGGTTATCTGGGGAATAATTTCCCTCGTGACCAGTGACTCGTGGGCTACTTTCCTTCAATTCAATCGGAGATTCTAAATTTATCTTAAAAATATTGTAACGAGTTGCTGGTTATCTTTTTTTCAATAATCATCATTGAATTAACCTGGAAAATGATTGTACTACATTTGGATAAATGTACCAGTGACCTTTAAGATATTAATAATGCGTTACTCGATTTATCGTCTGCTTTGATGTCCCGTTTACTGGTTGTACTTCACCCTACTTTCTACTTCGCACTTCTCTCTTCCTAATTGATACGTCTTCTACGTGCCAAGTCGTAGACGACAAATATAAGAGACATGAACGACGATTGTAAATTAGTGAGTTTGTAAAAGATGACGAGCTCCCTTAGTTAAATAACAAATTATGTTTGGATCATCTTTGAAAAATGTAAAATGCGGAGATGAGGACGACTAGTTACTTTCAAATATTTCTCGTCTTTCTGCAATTTGTTGTCATTTATGATTTTACTAATTTTAATACAAACATTTGTATTAACCCTTTATAAATCACGGAATATAACTGCGAATAGCAGAGTTGTGATAACGCGTTCTTATGATAGAGACGAGGAGTGAGGATATTCTTTTGAATTATAAAGAGTTTAATTTTATAATTAAAAAATGTTTAAAAAAACACTAATTCGATGAATAACGAGTAACGAAAAAAGTTACAAAGTTACATGTTTGTTTGCATTATTGAAAAATAACTAATCACGCAATTAGTAAATGAAACGATTAAACAATACGTTGAATCAACAATAATTTGTGAAAAAAATTGAACAAAATTAATTTCAAAGTAACACGTCTGTGTTTGGGCAAAAAGTTTGCCTGGATCGAACTTTCTTATCGACGAAATACTGAAATGTCAAAGGTATCCGTTATCCTTGGTCAATTTAACAAAGTTTGTTAAGAAGAGAATATAAAAAGTAACGTGTAACGAAGAACGAAACTGTAATTATATTTATCGTTTGTAATTTTTTTAACACCTATTAGAAAACGTAATTAAATGAATGATTGAACAACGAATGATATTCAACTTAAATTAACATTAATTAATGGAATATATGAACAAAGAAAAGTGAATATTAAAGTAACGTGCTCATTTTTGGGCAGAAGGTATGTTGGATCTGACTTCTCCTTGGACGAAATAATAAAATATCGAAGGTCCCCGTTATCGTTGATCAAATTTACCGAGTCCATTGATTATTATCCAGAAGCAGCGATGAAAGAAAAAAGAAACGAGGACCTGGTTCGTTATGTGCGGTAACCGGTACCAACGCTCAAACTGCGCATTGCGCTCTGCATCCGGCCTCGAACGACCTTGGATGCCGGATCACATAAACGATCGTTCGACCGTGTTCTCGTTACACGTCAACTTCGTATATCAACATACAAACACAAATATTACATTTCTATATGCAGTAACTCTTTATGTATCCATTAATTATGTTATTTCTATAATAAATAAAATTTTTTAATTATTACACAAGAGGAAATAACACAAACTCTTAGCATCGATTGCTAATCGTTAATGGTTTCCATTTAATTGTTAAAGATTGTCAATTAGATTTATGACGGTATATGGCCTCTTTGCTTTTTTACATTTTCTTATAAATTAATTTCCCCTTAATTATACAATACGCTTGCGACATAAAGTTTTCATCTAGGTTTCCATATAAATATTTCTTATACTATTCTTCCATAGAATAATTTCATGACTTTAATATAACTTACAATATAATTTCCATAGACTTTAATATATTTTCGGATTTGATAGTTTCATACAATTTTCTTTACTCAACAGTTCGTGCTTGCCGATTATGTTCAAAAGCTAATTTTTTCATACGAATCTGACTTTTGAGTAAAGATCGAATCGCTTGTTAGTTTCTCGATAAATTCAACTTTGAATGCTCAATTAAGCAGAGATTGCAGACACGCGACTGTCCTCGATGACGACCATCTAGTTCCTCTAAGTTAATTATTCCATTAAAATTTATTTAGTACACCATACAATCGTTAAAACCTGCAAAAACCTTTCCTCTCGTTTGAATAATCGTTATAGCGCTAAGTGCATAGCGAGCACCGCTTTGCGCCAGCCGGTTTCTTTCACATTCTTCTGCGCGCAACACTTGTACCTCTCTCGCGCTCCCTCTGTCGTCAGTCGCGCGCGCAACTGAGATAGAGCGGAGACGTCGCGTGCATTGATTTAACACCCGCGCAACACACCAGAGCGCGTAACTAAGAGAATGATACTCCGGTTGATCCAAGAACAAAGTCTAATTGCGTAGCTCCCCCGAGTATCGCCGACAAAGAAAGCCTTCGGGCCAGCTATAATTTTTTTTTAAAAGCCCTTCCCGCTTTATTGTGTATTACTCTACGAGAGAGACTAGTTTATCGCTTATCATATACCTGTAATCATATATTGTACTATGTATGAGAGACAAGAGTGCCCCCGAACTCGATTGGCAAGCAGTACACTTTTACTTCGGCTCCTAGTCGCTACCGGTGCTGTTGGAACTGTTACCACGGCTGCTGCCGGCTGGCTGCAAAACTCCTGGGTAATGTATATCAAGGCCATCGAGTTATCGATCAAAGGCGCGAGTTGCGAGAGAGTCTCGAATAATATCAAACTTCATTGCTGTCGCGTTGTGCCTGTCACACTTGTCGCCGAGTCTCTTTCATCGAAGCAATATATTTTTCTTATTATTGCGGTGAGTAAATTGATGTTTTTTTTTGTTTTTTTAAACAGACTTTTTTAATACGAATATGATATTGACGTGTGACAAACCGATTAACTGCGTTCTGAAACGATTTACTTGGGATATCAATAATCTATGTGCGTTACGGATGATA
This sequence comes from Cylloceria caligata, assembly GCA_963942595.1. NCBI lineage: Eukaryota > Metazoa > Arthropoda > Insecta > Hymenoptera > Ichneumonidae > Cylloceria > Cylloceria caligata. The sequence continues at coordinate 1,154,076 of OZ012708.1, read as the reverse complement.
AAGCGTTTCAAGGCGCCTGGAGAACGTTAAAATTGACCGTCGATATCATCATCATTTCATTTAGTTTGTTACAGAATACGCAAACGTTTTCGAGACTACTCAAGTCGCGCTGCTGTCGTTGACTGTGATTAATGGTTTACAGATTTTTTTTCAACATTTTATATTTCATTAGTGGATTTATAAAATTATTTATGATTTATTGTCGTTTTTTTATCGTTCAAACAAATAAATATTCTGATTAATTTTTCTTATTTAATTTAATTTGTAGTAATATCATCATCAGAATATCTATCATTAGGCAGTAGCGACTTATCGAGTTATCAATGTGAGGTTATCGAGCAAATTATTAATTAATTAATTAATATCATTTTATCCAGTTTATGCAAATCAACGAGTGATTTTTTTTTCTAGGACAACATCAAGTTTATTTTTGGTTTCGAGTTTCCATGACTATCAATTTCATTCTCATGGCGACAATAATCCGTTTCTGTCATTTAAATATCCACAGTTGGAATCAAAGTTTACCTGATAGGTTGCACATCTCATAAATATATCTATTTATGAGAGTGTATGAATAGTATTATCCATAGGCTGCTCGCATCGCAGTAACAGGTATATGTACTCTCTTATAGTACTTGTACAGTACAGAGGTTTTACACAATCGATAATCAAGGTATTCGTTGGTATGAGAAATTCTTTACAGGTAATATTTCTCTGTATAATAGTCGAGTGTCAGTAGGCAAAGAGGTTAATATATATTAAGAAAAGTTCTATATTTCGTTTATAACATTTATTACCGAGTCGAATAAAAAGTTTATAATTTTGTGTCATTGCACTGATCTATTGGGATTCGATCGATCGATATGTCAATGACTTTCCAAGAAAATAAAATTTTTTACAGTTAGTTTGATCAGTAAAATGTCATTTTGGTATAAATATTTCAATAGCTAACCATTAACTCTATAAATAATTAATTACACAATTGACAAATTGGTCTATAAAATATAAATAAATAGTTTGATATTTTTATATTTAATATTGATAAATATGAGAGAAAAAACTTTGCTCGTGTAACAAGAAATAAAAGAATTTTTCTCGAGCCTATTAATCTAAATAATTAATTGAATAATCGATCTATGCTTGCACGAATTCCTCGAATTTATCACACACGCGCACACTATGCCGTGATTGATGGCTATCCACATTACGTATAAAGATATATACCGTACATAACATCAATACAATTGACATATGTGTGTCGTACGCGAATATACCGCTTTGTTCATGCTTATTGTATACGTCGACCTCGTGGAAAAAAAGTTGTTCGTTGTCGACGTTGCACGTGAGCGTGATTCGTAAAATTTCACCTTATCAAGAGAGTGACAAGTATAAATATAGTTACTGTCGTATGAAGACTGACTTGAGGTAGTTCTTACGAATGTCATAATCATATGCGAACCTGTCAGCGCATAGAAAAAATGATAATTTACAATATTTGTTGCTTAGCGTACATCAACTGGGTGCTTCAACACCCATAGACAATATTAACAAAAAATATTCGATTCAATTATGACTTTACAATTAATTAATTAGTTATTTTTTGTTATTCAGGTAATTAAATTATCGAAATTCATTCGAATGAATTATTTTTCATCGAAATAGCTATACTGACAAATTTTTTCAATTATATGATTGATTTTTAATTCATAAAAATTTCATTGAATAATTATATTGTAGAGTGAAAGAAAAACTTAGGAAAATTAAATATCAAGTTGATGAAAAAAGTATTTCGTTCGTAATCGTACATTCTGTTGATTTCCTTAAATCTTTCTCCAATTGATAACGACAATAATAATCATTTTTAAAAGATACCAAATAAATAATTTAAGATATTTTCATGCACTCGCTCACTGGATCGATCTGGTAGTACATGAGAATATTTATTATATAACTGTCATCGATGATTCATCTCACTTTGAAAATCTCAATTATTTTACCCGGTTTGTAGTCTCATCATTTCAAGAGATAGATCTCGAAGCAATCGCTTTCCTCCCATAACAAACACACTTGTACCAACCGATAACACGCACGTACTTTTAAAACAATATTTATCGTGGATTAATGTTATTTCGCGCGAGATCTCTTAGCATTGTTTCGCATTGTATGTACCTGATCGTATAATGGCAATTAAACACTGATAGCGACTATAATATCACACCGTGAGTCGCTTACGCCACTACCAAGTTCAATGTTTTACGTCATTTATCTCTCGTTTTGTAAACTTAACGATTCTCTCGGGTACCACATAACTGTTTTTTTTTTTTACTTTCGAAATACACGTTTACACGTCATCAGATTGAAATAATAAATATATTCCATTTTTCCTCATAACAGGACTATAAATCGCAATATAATTATACTATATATTGCTTCATTGCTTTCTAATCGACAAGTTAACATTACTTAGTGAAATATACATTTTTGAAAAATCATTTAATTATTTAATTCCTCTTTTTTGCGTTTATCCGAATCAGATTTGCACCCTTCTATTAATTTTTTTACATTCCCAACTTTAACGTCAGTGAAATATCTGAATATTTTATTTAAAATTAAAACAAAAAAGTATTTTATTAAATAATTTGAAAAAAAAAAAAACAAAACAAAAATTACATTAATAAAGTAATAAAAAATGACTTTTATCCTAACTGATTCATAGTAATTTTTTATTAAATATTCGTATAAAATCTTTTCTTTTTGTTGAGTCAATAAATAAAGCGAGTTCAACAATAAATAATGGGAGGGTTCCTCTCCTCTAATATCAACTATTAGACTGTGATACGTGTGACAGTTGGACGATAAAAAGTTAAACTTTTAGTTACGTATAACAAACATTTCTGGTATTGGGTATTTGTTGAAAAAAAGTTGCAACATTTTTGCGATTCTTATAGCTAGTTGTAGGGAGATCGAAGTTGCGATAGCTGCAAATAAAGCCGACACGCGAATTCTTCGGGTCGTTTATTCTGGTCTCATTGTAAAGCCCGACAAAACACCTGTTGCCGATACGCAATTGCTTACACCGAGTAGTGGCTTTCCTCCCCGGAACGACAAAGACCAGTTAGACCAAACTTTAGTATAGTAATAACGTAACTTGACGAGAACATCGTCGATCCGCCTACGATTACACTTAACAGTCGTATAATATAAAATCGAAAGTCTTGTATCGATGTCAATGAACTCGGTTGATATTTTCGTAGCTTTTATGCCTTCCGAATGATTAACGATTATTTCAGTTTACGCTGTTGCAACCGATTTAATGCTACGATAAGAGAAATAATGAAAGCGTACAAAAATATATCAAGACAAACAAGTTAATTTGCATCAGAGAAATGTTATTTAAGAGAGTGGCCGGGGGGGGGGGAGGTTCCGTGGAATAAAAAAAAGGATATTGGTGAATGGAGAATTCGATAAATAATTAATGACTGCCGAGGAGTTGCTGCATCGTCCAAACATCGCTTACTAGACGAAAGTCTAAAAAATTTCATTTCATCTTAAAAGTATCTGACAATGAAACTTTTATCGCGTTTATCACGAAACTATATTTATCAAACTGATTAAAAGTTTATTCTGATAAGTTGCGATACGATCGAAGTCACGAAAATTGCAACATAATTTTGGAACGAACGCTTGCTACGTTTGTACGTGAGGTTAATCAAACAAAAACTCAGAATTAGATTTTTAAGTTACCAAAAGGATGATAATAATGTTAACATTTTTTTTTAATTCGTATAATTTTTGTAATTTTACAAAACCAGCCTGACATGAGATCTGTATTTTAGACGTATTTGTCGTTTTTTTTTAAAATTTCAGATCAAACTTTTGGTTCAAAAGGTCTGGAACAGTCGATCCTTTTTTTATTTGGAAATGCTAGATTGATTTTTTAAAATAAATTTGTACAAAAAAGCGGTTGATTTAACTTATTAAAATGTAATTTTATTTAAAAGTACAGTTTTCTTCAAAATAATTCACAAAAATCCATCATTTTTCCGGCCACGGCAATGTAACTCACTTAAAAAAAATTAACTTTATTTGATCGAAAGTAACTTGATTAAAATCTGAGCCTAATAAAAACTTTGACTTGTTATCAAGTGTATTTAAATATTCAAGCTAACATTATCTTCTTTTAAATTGAGTTTGACTTTGAGAAAATCTTTTAAGTTCAACTGAAAAATAAAGTATTAAAAATTTTTTTCAAATCCACTTTATTCTTAATTAATTGTTGAAATCTAATGAATATTTAATTTATTTAAATAACAATCATTCCAAAATACTGTATCATTTAATTTTAATAAATTTCTTTTATTTGCGTTTTTGAACAAGTGATGCAACGTCATAGTCACGTTTGTAGGATTGAGAATACGAAAAAAGAAACGCGGAAGATACGGAAGAAGAGATAATACGTCGAGTACTTCGCTTTTGAATGAGCGTTCAAAGTTGTTGTCTGTCCGAACGAAAGTCTCCGCTCTTTACAACGTCAAACCTCAATCGAGGTAAACGGATATTCTACACTCATGCTGGCTGCATGAGTCGTTCTTATCTCGCATACAATACAAGTACATGAATTTAAAACGAGAGGGAAAATCGTGCACCGCGTATCTTCCTTGGAGGCATTTAAGAGGAAGAAAACGAACACCACCTGACGACCCGAAGTTAAGCGTGCAAGCATTATAAAACTCGTTATATGCAATGTGCAACATTACCTGTATCTACGCTCGACATTGCAAGAGATAAGTACAAACCGGAAACAAGTTCGAGGATTCGCGTTACGATATCTGACGCAGCATTGTACTCGAGCGAGTGTATGTATAGTATACCCGATAATCTTTATGAAACATCTATGAAAGAATAACAATAATAAAATTAAATTGCAATAGGAAAGATAATTGGTAATTGAAATGGAACGACTTGGACGTGACAGATCAAACAACGAAAATTCACTTGGTATAAAATAATTTATTGCACTTTAATCTACTGAAAAATAAACAAAATATTTATTACAAATAATAATTTTAGATTATTGTTATCATTATTATTGTATGTCTATAAATATTATTTTTTATTTTTATTCGGAGTATTCTTAAAGGTGCCGAGTCACCTAAGAATCATGAAGATGAATTTTTTGAAAAAAATAAGTTATTTTCTCACAGCCCGATTAATCGGTGAAATTTTTTTTTTTTTTTAATTCTTTAATTGTCGCGAGGTTGCAACAAATTAGTTTTGCTAAAAATCATTCTTATAAAAAATTAATGGCTAAAAGAACATCGACTACAAAGTGAATATATGTTCTGCGCAAGAGGTTTAAATGAATAAATTTACTATTTTAATGATGAATTTTTCAATTAAAAAATATAAAATAATCAATTTTAATGGTTAATTACAATATTTCATTTGTGCAATTGCAGAACAATTTCATTTCGATGATTTTCAGATGACTCGGCCCCTTTAAATGAATAAAATTTACAATGTTAATAACCAATTTTCAATCTAAAAAATATTAAATAATCAATTTTAATGGTTAGTTGCAATATTTCATATTTCGATGATTTTCCCAGAGTATTCTCTCATTAAATTGTCGTATCCCTTTCTGTATTGTTTCTCAGTGATTGTGTCTGCGGTCAGAACATAATTGGATTGATAATGAGTTATTAAATTATCCCATTGTACATTCTGAGTGAATAGAATTATTTTGATATCATTATCTCCAATCATTGTTGGATATTCGTTGTGTAAAAGTACCGCACAAGTTTGTAAGATGCCAAAATAATGATCATCTATTTAGTTTAAATGCTTTTCTGTTATCCGTGTACCGAGTGAATGCCGAAAAAAATAGCTGGATACGTCTTATATGTAAAAACAATTACGTTATATAAAAATACTCTGTGTCAATTCTATATAAAGATTATTCAATAAATTGTTGATTATCATTTTATGTTCTATATGTTCTATATTTTTTGCATTGGACACATTAGCGCGAGTTATTTTTGGATAGAGATATTTTGTTCGAAATATTTTTGCACGTGATATTGTCGCGTGGACCAAAAGTAGGGTAATCTATAAGAGAGCTATTAGGATTTTATTATTTTTTTTCGTGTAGACTCGGAGAGAACTAATTCGTTAAAGTTCGATTGTATTCCGACCACGAGACTCAATCCGAAACAGAGACAGCGTATCTCGACCTTGACATCGTAAGCTCGGGTATCCGCGATAATGTACCAATGATCGAGGTTCCTTGGTGCTTGGATGAAGCCCCGGTAGGTTTGCTGTGAACAGACTTATCGGGGCTTCCTCAATGCACCAAGATAAAATAATAATTGATCTAAGAATAAAATTATACGCCGTTGAGATTATTTTTCATGGAGGAAAATCGTAATCGCAGCTTGATGGAACTTGATCGAATTCCTCTAGGTATTTATTTATTAAATTAATAAATAATGTTACATTTCAAACGAGTTTGAGAGATGGATGCAGAGTCATCAACGGAAATTTACTTATCGTTTCGAACCAAGATTATACGGCCAGGCAACGGAATGTTGCGAAGTTGGTATTACAGTACAGGCATAGTCATTGGCATCATCCGCCAATCGAATAATATTTAGATGCATAATGCTGACACAAAGGGAGACCTTTGCATTCGTACCATTCGGATCCAATATCGATAGAGTTAAATGGTACGCAGGCGCGCATGAATATATAAGTGTGAACGGCGAGAATATTATACGCCCACGCGGCAATAGAGATTGAAGTTCAGGGCGTTGGGCACCAATTTCCCGAACGCTGGAGAGAAGAGAATCGAAGGCGTGGGATTGTGCAGCAACGAGAGAGAGTGAACGCTGATGGTGTTTAACCGTCTTGTTCAACCCCAAAGGTCAAGGCGCAAATACTCGATGGAGTTTGTTAATCGGAGATTTTATAAACGTGCAATCAAAGTGTCAAAGTTTAAGGGTTAAGATTTATTCTATCAATTGAAAAATGTAAATGCGGTTACAGAAAGTTTAACAAGCATTTCTATATTCAAAATTGAATAGGTTGTTTCAATGATTTTCAATGAGTTATATTTATGTTTAAGGATTAAGGTTGTGTTTTATTCGCAAAGAGATAAATAGTTAGTCGTTGTAACTTGATATTTATGAGTTCAGGACCCAATTATTCAAACAATTAATTGGTTGGTACATCTAACTCAAAGGACTAATTGGATGGTCCAGTTAATTTAATGAATTATTCGTTGAAAGCAATTAACTTCAATAACTAATTGATAGAACCGACTGAGTTGACTCTTGGCCGGTCGAAGAATCGGATGGTTTATCGTAATGAGTTTATTGGAAATCACAAACGAGAAATTGTCAAATCGTATTAAAGAAAAAGTAGTAAAAAAAAGTATTTGATTAAATAAACTAACTGAACCAGCTGACTTGTTGGTGAAATTAACTCAAACAATTCGATTGTTCTAACTCACCCAACAGATTTTTTGTCTAACTAACATAAAAGAGTAATCGGTTGGTCTAGTTAATTTAACCAATCATTCGTTAGATACGATCAACTTTATCAATGATTTTTTTAATTAACTTAATCAACTCATCGAAAGAACCACTTAATTCAAATTTTTATCAGTAAATACAATTGCTCTCAAAGATTTTTTATAAAAATTCTAGTAACAATTACACCCAATGAAATATTTAATAATTCGCATACAGTGAGAAAGGAGATTGTTTGATTCAACTAAATCCGATGGACACCGACTGTCGAATAAATGTGTAGTTAAAGCAACGAATTTATTGGTTTTTTTTTTTATTTTCAAAAGTCACTCGGTTTAGCAGACCAACGCATGTTTGAGATGAGCAAAAATACTGTACCGTTGACTAAAAATGTATTTGTATGACCATATGGAAGCATGACCCGTAAGCAAAGGTACTTAATGCGTTTCTTGTAACTACTATCCCGTTGTATTTGCATTAATCGAGTAAATTATGATGGACTGGTTGCTCTTGACATTAGGTGCGTCCTCCCGCGATATCTGGGATCGCAAATATATATTTCATCTTAATAATTCATTCTACGTGTCCGTGTCGTAAACACACGTTCATGCAGAACTGTCAAGCTTCGAGAACTCAAATGACCGTTCGATTAATTACACGAGCGTGTATAACAGTAGTAGAGAAGTTGTAGCGTGAGATTACTAGCCCGATGCACGTGTACCAAATCACGTCATCAGCCCATCTCGGGTCACACTGATTGCTCATGCAAATTTTTAACATATAACGAACACAAGTTTGTAAACAATTCATCGACGACATGAACCGTTAACCTTGTCATCGCATCAATGTGATTTTCATTAATTTCACCACGAATTTGTCGGTGGGAAAGCGAAAAATCGAGAAAAAAAAAGGTACCCAGGGCATTCAGTTTTCTCTCTCAACCTCTTTCTTCAGCCTGTCATGTTGCACACAGTCGATGAGAATATAGATAAAGGTCACGATGCGGTGCTCAATCGTTTGCAGTGCTGGAACGAGTTGTCTGCTATTTCGCTTTCGAGCGCGTCCATCTTTTGTCGCAGGTGACAGTCCCCGGTAAATCCCACGAGATGCTACACTGGATTATTTAATACCCCGTTCTTATCGACCCTCCGCGAGGACAGTGAGACAAGGACACTTCGATATTCATTCGAGGCCATACCGCGGATTCATGATTCTTATCATGATCATTATTTGTTTATTTTTATGACGGGAAACGATGACGAATCCATGAACAATGTCAACCTCTTTTATTTTGCGACATTGCTAAACACGGAGTTTTATATTCTCGCGTATACACGACGAACGCCATGCGTGTCAATGAATAAATCATCGATTCCGGGGTCCGATACTTCGTTAGAAAAACTATTTTTTTGAATATTAAATATTTCTACGAGTGTTGCTCAATGCTGATTGATTGATTTCCTGAAGGATTCAAATTTTTATGGTTGTTTGATGCCCTGAAACTGCACATTGAAAACTGGGATAGGCAACATTCCAATAAAAATTTATTCAAAATATTTATAAGATTTAATAACTGTAAATCATTCATAAGAACAGGCAATGATAACTGTATGTTAATTGTCTTAAATTAATTTTCTTCGTACAAGAAAATTGCAATAATTTTATCGATCTTGAATAATTTTTGTCATTTTCGAAGTGATATAAATTTTCAATACATTTTTAATCGAATATTACTGATTAGAACTGTCAAAAAAATCATGTTTTCAAGTTAATTCGATGCTTGTTTGCATTTAAAAATTTATAATGATAAAAATCATTTTAGCAAATACCTTGGGTTGTTCGATGATGAATCAGTGCTTCACAGATTATAAAAGTTTCGATAAAAAACTGATTTCGTCTTAAGGGATCATTCAACTTTACAATTTTGATAATTTTTCAAAAGAAAATGATGAGTTTGTCACTCTGGTATTACGATAACATATTTTTATTATTTTTGTTACAGGGCTTCGAAGTCAAAGTTTTGTTTCAAAGTATAGCGCGGATAAAAACAAAATAACTGAGTCGTTCGGTTTAAAATTTGAACAACATATTCTGAACACAAAGAGCTATCATCGGTACCGGAATAAGATGTACCGAGTCGGTAATGCGTACAATTGTTGTCGTGTTAAATCGAATACGTGTAGAATTTCACCATAAGAAATGAAAGATTTTTGGAAAAACCTCGTGTACAGTCGGGTTTGTAAATTCGTTTATATCTGTTAAGTTGAAAATTGTACAAAGGACGTATTGCCGGTAGATTGTTACGTGTATCGGGATGCTACGTCGTCTCGAGATGTTTCTATTTAATATTTTCTGTTATCAAGATGACGACATTGTTTTTTTCATCCTAAAATAAAGGATCGTTGAATGAACCTAAAATTGTATTGTCGCGATAGTCATGCTCTCCGTTCCGAATGAAAATAAATAATTTCGTGTCATTCCAAGAATAAAAGTAATAAATGAGCGCATCGATAATAACTTAACGGTGTGACGATGGGCTGTTGTTACGTCGTACGGAAATTGACGAGAGCATACGTCGTTATAAATGTGCTACACCCACACACGTTTTAGCATCGCTTTCTCGACGTTCGGCTGTGCACGCAACTTTTACGGTTCTCTTACGGTACTGTTGATGAGATTTCGAAATGACTTTGTGTTCGATTTGCAAATAACGAGAGGTTCGCAAGTGTTGAAAGTAAGATGCGGAGGCCCCGTTAACAAAACAACGTTTGCTCAAATGATCAAATCAAACGGATAATTCATCGGTTTACACTACATAATTTGACGCTAAACATGTGTATGCATTGCGCTCTACTAATAGCTTAAGGCGATGCGAACCCCCCGCCGTACGGTTCACTCGGTAGCAAAAGCTGTAATACAAATTTCTCCGCAAGAATTGATCGTTCGATTAAAAGCGGAGAAAGGCGAGAACTGCTTCTCACATTTCTGTTAATCGTTCTGACATTCTTTATCTAAAAGATCAATCGAGACGAAAAAATTTGCGATGAAGAAATTCTACTGTTTCTCTCGTATTGATCGTTCTACTGTATCCCCTTAATTCAAATAAAGTCAAGGTTTGTCCGTATTTCTTGGGAAAAATAGCGATAACGGAGACTTCAATTTCAGGGAACAATTGTCGTAAAATCTTGTTAAATTATCCAGCAACTGTCATTTTTCTATTCGAATGTATTGAGAATGCCGTCTGCATACGTTTCATTAATTTTATGACAAATGTTGCTTATACAGTTGAAGTTACGTTAGCGCAACATGCCCGACAAATGCGAACGCACGTTGAGGCAATTTTTGTTAAATTACTCGCAGACGTTTGTCGGTCTATTGTCTCAACTTTAGTTAACGTAATGTTATTACGAATTATCTTGATCGATTTATCCAATCAATTATATCAATCGACCGTAAAAGTGGTGTCCTCGACGATATACCGAGGATTTACAATGAGAAAATAACTTGAATGCCGTAAGAAAAAAAAAAATGGTATTACCGACAATGTACAGATTTCTTTGGTATTTGCTGTACCAACGAAGCTAGATCGTTTCACCAGCAGCAGCTTCACCGAGAACCGTAAAGTTGGCCTCTTTGCTAGATGGGTGACTCTCTTTATGAGCCATAATCATAGCATCGTAAAGCGCGGAGAGGCCGCGTGCTCGCGATTTCTTTGAATTAGAGTTAATTGCACAATTGAAACGACAGACGTACGTAAATGGTAAAACGATGTCAAAACTTGCAATAAGAGGACGTTGAATGTGGTCTGACTCCACATCTATATACAATATATCGCACAACTTAACACTGTTATGTCCACCTCTATTATGTATCAGAGGGATGTAGACACAATTACTCAAACAGATAGCTAAAGTGACTTTGCAATCTCTTCACTAGTTTCGTAGGCTAGAACTCAACGACTTAGCCTTTCTATAATTTTCATCCATAAGTGTATTCGTGTATCGAATCTTTGTCAACTCGTGTAGCCTTCTTAAGTTGTCTAAACGAATGGAAAACTCCAACGTTGGAAAAAAGGGGAAAGAAACAAATCTTATTTTTATTCATTAATTTTTTTACCTCGATAATTCTTGTTTAAAAACATTTTTCATATTTACGAAGAATAAAAATTGATTGAAACATCGAATTTATAGCTTTCATTCATTCAAAATATATGTACGTTACGATGGTATATATGTATCTATCGATGGTGTATATGTATCTTTGATATATAAATTTTCATTGATGATAATGCTTCAATGAAATTGAATTGCACAGGGCGCATCGCGTACGACGCAACGTCTGGACCAATTGATGCAAATGAGAATCTTGTCTGGGTCCAAGCTGGGCGTCGATGCAAGCTGCATCGGATCGCCAGAGCCACAGCAAAAACAAATTCCGTTTACTATATCGATGTGTGGGACATTCCACGCGAAATTGTTTTATTTGGAAATCGTTTTTTTTTTTTTTTTCAATGTTCTTAAAGTACGTTGTAAAATATTTCAGAAAAACACGTTAATTTGTAGATTTTTTGAGATCATTTTTTGAAATTTCAGTACAAAAACGTGTTTTATTATTTTTTAACGTTAAAATAAAACATATAAAAAATGTCCCATAATCGATTGTTCATAACAGTGTTCTGATGATGTGAAAAAATATCCAAATGCGAAAAAAAAATAACTGTGGAAGAAGTTCCATTTGTTTTTTTAACCATAATGTTTTAGAACTGATTCAACAATTATTTATATTAGAATCTGATGTTTTTTTTTTACATTTTCAGAGCACCGTTACGAGTAATCAACCGTGAAATATTTTTAATATCCGTTGAAAAGTAAAAAGAAGTTTTTATTAAATTAAGTGACCCCTTTCCCTCAACCTTGAAATTTATTAATATTTTTAATCTCAGTCAAGTCGTTTTGGCGTAGAATGATCTATATATATATATATATATATATATATATATTATATGTACAAGGTACATTCCATGGAACTCTCAGATACTATGTTCCCGGTTTCGTTCTGACCGAGCGATTTAACTTGGAGAATTACGAAGAAAATCGCAAGAGTGAAATAAAGAGTGCAAGAGAGAATGATAGGAGCTTGGAATAGAACGAAAGATCCAGAAAGTACGCAGAGCGAATAGTAAAGTTAGTGGTAGTGGTGATGGTGATGGTGGTGGGAGAGGAGGGCGGGGGGGGGGGGGGAAGCTTGAGGAAAAGGAGAAAAGAGAAGAGTCGAGAGAAATGGCTCGGCATGGCGGATTCAACACAACTGATGCGGTCCACGGTACAGCCACTGGAAGCATCTGGGTCATTCGGTTGCCCGGCAACCCGGGGGTCGCCTAGCACTTCCCACGTAACATCTTTTACCAACTATATGGCTATAACCATGTACATTGAGCGTTGTGTGTACTTCATGTCTTCTGCAACTAGTTGCCAGTACGCCAACGCGCGTAATCAAACTCTCCAAGTATGTACTCCAGAAATATACTTGTATATGTAATACGTATATGTCACAGGGTAGATACGATACAGTCCCATTAATGTTATGTATAAGGCACACGGTAGATTTGTTACAGTCCCCTTAATGGGAAACTGTAAAACTCTATCGAAGTTGAAAATATAAATAAATGTTTATATAATTGATAACGCATTAGGAATTTCATACGTTAGCAAATGAAACATCGTTCTTATTGCAAAATGTACCTTCAGGGGCAGAAAGTTCACCGATTTCAACGATAAATGCTTTTTAATTTTTTATCTGACAAAAAAAAATCTCAGTTTAATAACGAATTTTAGAAGAAGTGTTAATTTTTTTTTTCAATTAAATTTTTTTATTTAAAAAAAATCGACCTCCTACAATTATTTATCATCAGAATTTTTCACGTTTTTTATTATCGGTAAAAAAAAAATAAAACGTATTTTTTGTTATTTATTGAATATATAGTGAACCTAACCTTAAAACGTAAAAAATTGATAAACAATATCAAATGTTTTTACATTCAATTCCAATTGTGTGCAGTTTTTAAAATGTTTTTGGATAATAAATAATATTTTCGAAACTGCACGCGCGTCGTCCTCGACTAATAACTTGAAATTAACTGTTAAATAAAATTTTATTATCTTACATATTTCGTACACAAAAGCATTTGTTAACACAGAGGAAAAAAAAGAATTCTTTACAATTCAAAGATCATTTTAACTCACAATTTTGTCCAAATCATTGCCAAGTATGAAATATATCGTCGAATGCACGACGTTTGTTAAATGATTGTACTATTAAAATTTACTTTTATTATTTAATAATCGTACCGATGTTCATCACAAGAGTTTTACGAAGATTTCTTTGGATAATTTATGGAAAGATCCTGTAGAATTTTTCAAGGGGTAGCGCTTCGTTTTCAACGGACATGCCGGACCTCTTTGAAAAGTCGGTTCGTTTTCATCACGAAGAGTTACACTCGAGACTTTTATACCCTTCCGGAAACTTTCCTCTCCTTCAATTTCTTTTCTCCATATTCTTTCCTCGTATCTATCTACCGTAAGCTACTGGTAGTTCATCAACGGCGGTAGTTCGTCCTGATGTAGACTCCTTGCCGTTTCCATTGTGGCTCCTACGCCCTCTCAATTTCAGGATATTTTCCCTTCGAGAGAATTCAACATCCGTAATACGTTTTTGAGGTTCACGACTCTCCGCGCCTCCGCGTTTAATCAGGTAACCATGGCGACTCTACAGGGAGCTACTGTTGACCGTCTTCTCGGTGCCAGGAAGCAACCTGGCAATGATGGTTTTCTGCTTATTCGATCACGGTCCAAACTTTCCCTCGAGTATTGCTCGCCCACGATTTTATGTTCTCCTAGGTGTTCCTACATACGCAGAGTATACGAATATACGCAGTCGACGACACGTGGTCTTGTGGTTTCACCCCAGGTTCAACCGGGTCTCGACTGTAATTTCAAGGGATTTGTCGAATGACGAAACGACTAACCACAGGCGTTTCGATCACGGACTCTTGGGTCGTTGGTAATTTGTCTTTCTCTATCTCATTTAATTCTACTACGACTGGGATGATTCATATTTCTATAAGATATTAAGGTGTACGTGTACTTTAAAGTGATTTAATTTGAATAATTAAACGCGAACAAAAAGTTAACCAATCAGTTGGTAAAAACCTCCAAAAAAAATTATCCAATTGCGTAAAAAAAAACTATTCCTCTTGAAACAAATTGCTGTCAAATTGTAAAAAAAAAAAAAAAAAAAACAAAGAAACATTGCCCTTTGTAACAAATTCATTAATTCTTCCAAAAAATTTAATCTATTCCAAGTACTTTCAGTGAAAAAAAAACATCAACTCCACGACTAAGTAATCCTTTTTTTTTATCAAAAAAATTGTTTAAAGAGAATTAGTCTTTTTTTGCAGCAGTTGAATGGTTACGGATGTTTTCAAAGGTCGAGTGCATTCATTGTTTTCCAATCACACGGTGATTCGAGCAGAGCAAGTATTAAGATTCTTGGTATCCCAGAAATAGTTGTAACAGGGAGGATCTGGTAAATCTGGGTTGATGGAGTTGTCTTGACAATCAAGTTACGACAACGAGTTGTCGACTGCCGACACGGTATGCTTCTGCAATAGGTTATCCATCTTAGACGACGAACAACCAATCTCCCAGAGTTCTACGATCAGTTGAATTGAAATCAGGATTTACATAGATTTGTCAAGCGGTTACGGGTACACTGACGAACAATTATATACTCTGCCTCCAATTAGAATCCTAACTATTTCAGAACGTCATACGCATTACAACGATTTACCTTTACCAACACAGTAATTTTTCAACTAGTAATTAACACGCAAAAATAGTTTCCCGCTCATCAAGACACCGGTAGTTCATTTTATCATTGGATGTCAATCGTCACGTATGATCGTTGCGCGCACACTGACAAACGTGTATTACTCGCGGTTGCATAAAGTCGTTAGCCTCGTTGCACTATTTACTTCCGATTCCAATACAATGTATCGTGATTTGCACACATACGCCTTCCACGTTCCAACGACTGAGCGCAAGCAATGACAGTGTGACAGCGTGCTAGTTTCAATGGTTTCAAACGATAACTCTCGCAACCTTCCTTAGTTCGATTAAAATCGCGGGACGATTCTTCTTACGATCATACGCAAAATTTTGTCTTCCACTTCACTGCGACTAACTGTGCATGTGTACGAAACTAAAACGCGAATGAGAGATCAACGAATGCGATAGAGAAGTTGTCGAAGCTTTGGTATTTCATGAAACTATTTAAACCTATTTTAGTAACCGTAACTATCGAGTATTCGAAATCTTTGGAATATAATTTAAACACTTTCCCGCAAAAATTCATTGAAACGTTTCACAAAATAAATTTCGTTTACGTGATAAAATAGTAAGAAGAGAAATTTGTTGAAAAAATATCATGAATTATGTTTCGTGACAGATAGAATCAACTTTGTAGGTTAGAAATGTCCATTTTAGCAGCTAAGATGCTTTACAGAATTGATATAAGCGACGCGCGAGCGATTCGAACTGAGTCATCAACGCCATGAAAGTCGCAATTCATGATTTGAAAAGACTTCTTTATGTCCACCATTTTGTCTACCTCATACACTTGCACGGACATTTTGTAAGATTTATGTGTTTTCATCAAAATATGTAAAAAATAAGCAAGTAGATAGTTAATTTTGAGTTTAAGAATCTATCGTGATTAATTAAATTCATTTTCCTTAAGTTCTTTGGTATAATTGTAGTGATAAATTCAAAATTATATGCGAACCGCATAGCCAAGTCAGCGTATTTTTTAATCATTGTACACACTGTGTGTAGACAATTAAAAAAATTGTTGTTAGAAATAAATCTATGCGTACCATTCGGAACCGTAACGCTTGGAGTATCTGTGACAGCTACATACCTGAAATCAAATACAAAGTTATGTTATACATCGATGTATTCAAGTTATTTTCAAAAAATGATTATCACCAATTATTACAAAAATTAGAAGAAAGGAAGAAATGATGAAGGAAATATTGGTGGAGGATTGAAAGATGTGCAACGCAAAGCCTTGTACATTGCTTTCAAATTATTTTTCACTTTATACAAAGCAATCTCTATGGGGAAATATACATCGATCGATTATGGATTCCTTATGGAGGGGTAATGAAACGTGAAAAATAATTATGAGGCAATTTGAATAACATTTTTATAAAATTTCAAATATTCATAAAATTGAGATCCCTGGACCGATTCTCACTAAATTTAATATCGAAACTTGTTTGATACAAGTACATCCGTGTAGAAACTTTTAGCCCGGTAGCTTGATATTTGTTCGAGCTGGAGCGCTAAATGACAATTTTCGAAATTGTCATTCAAGAGTTAGACAACTTATTAATTGACTATTTGTGATTACGTTATTATTGTTATTATGTACCGGAGTTCTTTCCCTTTTTACAATTCCCAACCGTGCAGCTGCAACTGCCGTCTTCTCCGTATCGCATTCACCGGGGACCAAGTGAACTACGCGAATCATGTTACCGATAAAGCCGGTGCCTGCCTGAGTCCCTGGTGGCAATGCGAGTAAACTCAAGCTCGATCAACAGGGGCGCTCAGGGCAGCACTTTCTCCCAGTGATTCAATGCGCCAGCGATATGAACCGCGCAGGTGAAACTCCGAAGTCAAACAGCGAATCACCGTCATTACAGACATACACGTGACAAATATTTCATTGGTGTCATCCGGAAATCAAACCCGCGTCTGTTGCGTGTGACTTCGAGCCCGTATTTTGAGCTACTCCTCTCCCAACCGTTTGTGGTTATATCGTAATAGAATTTTTAAAAACTGTTTTTAAAGATATTTGAGATTTCAGTGAAGACTCGTCACCTCAATATTTCCACAGGATTCTACCATTGTCGTTGGACAGTGCGAAGAGTCATCACCTCAATATATAATAAGTCAGACGATGCTATTGTTTTCGTTAGGCAGTGCGATCTCGTGAAGTGATTCAACTTCTAAGTAAGGAAAACGACGAGCTCGTAATTAATATAATCTGCTGTTTCAAGAAATCTTTCATCCTCTTACTCGAAACTTCGATAGAATCTAACTCGTGGAGTGTACATATAGATATACAACGATGTAAAATAAATAAAAAAATTAAGATTAAAAGTGAGAACAGGTTTGTAAGTGGGCGCTATCGTGTGACACTGCACCAACTGCCTTTACTGCTGCTGCTGCTGCTGATGGTGACCATATAGCTGCTCGAGCCGAGTTAAGTTGAGCGACTGTATTAATACAGGTATCAGCAGCAGCAGCTTTTTACGGCAACTCGTCTACCGCAGCAGTGAATGTCCTCGAGTGTTACCGTAGTCTATGCCTATACACTCTGTAGAACATATATTTCGCATCCTGCGAAACTCGATCGAGTCTCGAACTCGAGATATAATTTACATTTCGTTGAAACCGTGGATAATTGCCGCCGACTGAATTTTTCTCATGAATGTTGCGCTGGAAAAAACTACGAAACTTATCAAATACGTGGGAAAAAGTTTTATAACTGAAGTTAATTGTCGAATTCAATGACACAAGCTTGAGTACACAATTTTGATTCAGGTCAAAAATACATTAATAAACAATTAAGCAGAAAATATATTCAATAGTTGATTGTACTCGTAATTTTTTTAATTAAAAATAATTGTTGAATCAATAAAATTTATTTTTCGGCCAAAATGCGATTTAAAAATCATTGAAAACTTAACAATCATGTACCACGTATCAAATCAATTGATGAAATTACTATTTATTTTACATTCTCATAATATACACGATAATTTCTGTGTTTGTTTTACAAATAATTCACTCAAATGACCACATATTGCAAACGCGTGCAACGCGGGCCGAAAGTGGAACTTTTCGAGCTATTACTAGTGCGCATGCGCACTTGATCGACAGCTGCGACTTTTCTATCCTAGGGCAAAAAAGTCTACTTTTCTACCTTAGAGCGAAAACTGAGAGACTGCCCGAGCGAAAAACATAAGGTGCTCGGGTGGCACCATCAGACTGAGATCGAGAGACACTCGTGGCCACCGTGTTAATAATAATAATGACTATAACGATAACAATAACAATAATAATAATACACTTTCGCAGGGAATATCCAACGAACTTTTTGAAATTGCACATGGGATATAGCATCTCGATCATTGACCGTACGAATTGAATTTGGCCAAAAACGTTCCATGCCGTAGCCCCCCCCATGCCCCCAATGGGGATTCGCCCCTGAACCTATCTATTATTTTTACATTGATTATAACAATAATAACGTTGTTGAAAACATACCAATGTAGTAATTTCAACCAAGTTGGAAATAAAGTATCGCATGCTCCGCGGGAGGAAGCCCGATTGCGACCTCGTGTGAGTGCTGTCCGAACGCAGCAAACCTGACACTCGGTCGAAATGGGGTACTTTCCTCCCTTGTGACATAATGTACTATTTTACAAATTATTTCGAAATATTTTCAAATGTGCATTGACATCCTACGCGCTGTTCAAATATATTTTGTGTGCGATTAAAAAGAAATTTAACGTATCCTGAAGTGATACAATGTTGTAATTTTGTTGAGTAAATTATATAAAAATATTTGTCAATGTGCGTTGAGAAGAAAATTCAGTCGAGTTTGGTTGGTAGCTTTTTGCAGTACTTTGACCTTTTACGTAGGTGAGCACTTAAGCTGCCAGTGGGGTGTGAGCCCTTTTCCCGTTGATAGAACGAGGGGGTAAAAGCGTCGCGACGCCGACACCGTATCGACTACCGTATCGACGCCATGCTGGTGAGAAATTAAATCGAAAATGTTACAATGGTGCACGAGGCGCGAACTCTCGCCGATAGTTGACAATTTATGGAACTAGATACTTATTATAGCTAATATACTACCGAGACACAACAGCAACAGCAGCATCAGCGACTGTTGCGGAGACTGCGGGCCTTTCTGTAACGGGATTCCCATTACAAACCGGATGTGTGAGGATACGATTGCAGCAAAATGTCGTCTACAGTGCATTACACTTGAATTAACTAGGTGATTAAACGAAAGTGAATGGTACTTCCATTAGAAGATTGTTGTACAAGATTGAATTCCTACAACAGAGTTTACATAACATCTACATTTATATGTAGACGCAAATAATGTTTGCTCTATTGATATTAAAGTACAATGCTAGTAAAGTTTCAGTAGTTAACTTTCTTTTTTCTATTCCAAAGCTTAATAAAAATAAAAATTTTCGACATATTTACACCATTACGGCTAATGGTAACTCACAACTCTACCATCAGGAAAAATCACTACCAGACGAAACAACAGCTTATAATAAAACCGCTTTAGATCTCTGAAAATATCTCTACCATATTATAAATTTAGGGTGTTACAAGTTTACCATATTACAATTCTCCGGGGGAGGGGGGGGAGGGATATACATTCTCCCGGATAAAACAGGATAAACCAACGATATTATCCTCTGTCGGTATTATCGTTAATCATCAATCATGACGACGCACTCGCTCTTATGAAATATTTCATTACAATGACAATCTTATGTCGAGGAAGCCAATAGAATGCTGCATGTCTGTGTATTTATATAATAATAATAATAATAATAATAATAGTAAATGGCAGGTGTCAGAAAAGTGAAGATATCACAAAAAAGCTTAAATTCGCTATCATTTTACCGTAAAGTCCATATGCACAATATGTATTTAATGTAAAGAACATTGATAGCATTTTTATGTATTTTTTTGACAGCTGCAGCTTATTATTATGAGAATACACAAACATTTATCTGGTTTTATCCGCGTGCATATATAGTTCGGTGAATTGTTTTCCGAGAGAGTTGTTATCCGACAGAATTGTAATCTGGTATAAATTTTAGTAATACGATAGAGATACTCTCGGTGGCTTGTATTTTTATAAAATGTATCGCGGTAGAGTTGCAAACGGCTGTTTTATCTGGTAGTTATATTTCCTGGTAGAGTTATGAGCAGTTGTTAAATCGGGTAGAGTTGTATAAGAGTTTGTGCGAATATTTATTTTCTGCTTGAGTTTTAATTGGGTAGAGTTATATCTGTTAGAAATATAAATGTGCCAAATTTTCGATGGTAAACAAGAATCTAAGTTTCATTCTTGGCGTCTAAAAAACCATTGTATCGCATGAAAGACAAAGCCATTAACAAACATAACAAAGTTTCAAGAGAACATTTGGATGTAAAATGAGTTTTTAACATTGCAGGAACATTTGACAATCGGCGTGTAAAAATGAAATGACTTTATCATTGATAACCGAAGCTCTGTTTCAGTAAGAAAAATGGTTACGTTTAACAATTGAATTCCACCGAATGAATGATTGAATCTGCTACAGATATTGTCCTGGTGTTTGTCAACGATTTAGTTAGATCAACGTACAGATTAGTTACGCCAGCCAATTGATTAGTTGAAACAATGAAATACATAGTCAGGTAGACCAACCGATTAAGTTGAGCCTACCGACTGATAATTGAGGTCAAGCAACTGATCACTCGAACAAACCAACTATTAGATCGAACCAACCAACTGATTAGTGAGGCAATACAACCGATTTGTAGAGTCGAACAATCGATTAGACAGATCAATTGACCGATTGACGAATCGATCGATTGATTGATCCACCAACCGATTAGTGAGATTAAACAACTAATACGTTTAATTAATAAAGAAACGAATTAATTTTTTAACAAGACCGATACTCTCTCAGCGGGCTCCAGCGGGTTCAGCGTTTTTACTTTTTTCCAATACGGTCAGCAGAGTTTTGAAAATTCGAACGGGAGGGAAAACCGACGCTTTTACGAACCGCAGCACTATTTTGGAACAACGTGGAGGACGATAAGCAAGCGCGGGACTTGGTCTCGTGGTTACGGCGTCGCGGCGCCGGGCATTCGCGACGCGCCGTTCCGGGCTCGTCGCACTCTGGCATTCGGCCACGACCTTTAAAAAGCAACGAACGAGTCACTACTATAGTATATAGAGTGTCAGGACAGTAGCATGGGTTGCGTTGCCAGTGCGGATTGTCGCATCTCGGTGGGTGCGCTGCTCAAACACGATCCCGAGAGTCTCGCGAATCAACGAACGTTGACTCGATAACACTCCAGGAGCGTTCAACAATTTTCACACTTTTATCGCGCGGTCAGCTCGTGCACCGTGATCCTGAATATTCATCTCTTTACACGCGGACAAAACTCAACCCCGGAAACACCAACGATAGTAGCATCAGTTTCGAATGAAATTAGTCTCGCCTCGACCAAGCGAGACTACGGATGCATAATTTTTTCCATCAACGTCTACCTTCGAATAACCATCAATAGAATTACTTAATTTTTAACCGTGAAGGTCATCAACGCGCTAATTAGACTTGCACATCCTGCAATCCTTGTATTGCAGGAAGTGCAAGTCAAATTAGCACGTTAGTAACCTTCACGGTAAAAAAATAAATAATTCTTTTCATGGTTATTCGAAGGTGGACGTAGTCAACTCATATAAATATATAGCTATAGTTATCGTGAGATAATCATCGACGGAGGAAATTCAACCCTGCAAAAATTTTATCAACCGTCCAATTGAAATTCGTCTGAATCAACGAGCGTATAGCGTCCCACGCATATTTTTTGACTCTCACTGGATCATTGAACGCTGTACAAATATTTGATAAACAATGCCGGCCGCGGTTAGTGTAATTCTGTTAGTAGTTACTCGCTTGTTACGCTAGATTCTGTTTGTAGTTAAAACGCTGTTGGCTGGATGCAACAGCGACTAAACGATCGCTCGTTACTTTCATTTTTCGCATATGAAATAATAAATTAAAGCAAAATTTCAAGTTTTTAAAATTCAATATTTGTGGCACAAAGATGACAGTTCGAATCATTTTTTTTTTTGTTCATTCGAGGCAATCGGATTATCGTTAGAAATTTTACTTTTCGCCGCTTTTTATACCTTAACTCAAAAATTTTATGTAACGGACATAGAATTACGATATCTGTATCAATTAAAAGGATTTAGAACGAGTGCGAGAGCGAATAAACCATCAATGATGAATATCATTTTCTGCATATCGTCACATGATATCCTGTCAACTTAGCAATTTAATTTTTCTTCAATCCGCTCAGGACTCTTTCACAATTGGCAACATTTTAATATCACCCGAAGTCAATTTACGTGGGATTTTTTAGATTTTTTAATCTAACCTTTCACAAAATGATGTAATATTTTTTCAATTTAACGTATCTGAGAATCTATGAGTGAAATATCAGGGGTACAAATTGAAAATGCGGGTTTGATAACAGATGGCGTTACTAACGCTATACGCATCAGGCAGTACTGTGACTATGTTCATGTCAAAGCTACGTCTTATAGCTTTAATTTTCAGTATGTGTCAATTTGTCGCAGTGTCAAATTCATAGTTTTTTTGAGCTCTCAATATGTCGAGTTTCGTGCCAACAAAACAGCATTTGCGGGAAGTTTTAATTTACTTCTTTAATTTGAAGAAAAGTGCTGCTGAAGCACATCGATTGGTCTCCGAGGCTTATCCGAGTCATGTTCCATCAATTTCAACGTGCGAGAGATGGTTTGTGCGGTTTAGAAGTGGTGATTTTGACGTTGAGGACAAAGAGGGGCCGGGCCAAGTGAAAAAGTTTGAGAATGCTGAATTGGAGGCAATACTCAATGAAGACTCGTGTCAAACTCAACAAGAGCTCGCAGATTCATTGGGAGTGACACAACAAGCCATTTCCCATCGTATAAAAGCCCTCGGAATGATCCAAAAGCAAGGACATTGGGTGCCGTATGAGCTGAAGCCGAGAGACGTCGAGCGCCGTTTTTTTGCATGCGAACTGCTGCTCGAACGGCAAAAACGGAAGGGTTTTTTGCATCGCATTGTCACTGGTGATGAAAAGTGGATCCATTACGATAACCCGAAGCGCAAAAAATCATATGGTTACCCCGGCCATGCATCATCATCGACGGCCAAACCAAATATTCACGGCGCCAAGCTCATGCTCTGTATTTGGTGGGACCAGCTGGGTGTGGTGTATTATGAGCTATTGAAATCGAACGAAACCATCACAGGAGCACTATACCGAACTCAATTGATGCGTTTGAGCCGCGCACTCAAAGAAAAACGGCCACAATACGAGCAAAGACACGACAAAGTAATTTTGCAACATGACAACGCTCGGCCACATGTTGCAGCGCCGGTCAAAACATACCTACAAACGCTGAAATGGGAAGTCTTACCCCACCCGCCGTATAGCCCAGATATTGCTCCTTCCGAATACCACCTTTTCCGATCGATGACACATGGCCTAGCTGACCAGCGCTTCCATTCTTACGAAGAAGCCCAAAAATGGGTCGATGACTGGATAGCAGCCAAGCCGGCCGAATTTTTTCGCGACGGTATCCGTAAATTGCCAGAAAGATGGGAAAAAGTTGTGGCTAGCGATGGACAATACTTTGAATAATTCATTTGTTACCATTTTTTCAGAATAAACGTTCAAAAATAGAAAAAAATCCCGCATTTTCAATTTGTACTCCTGATATTTTTAAAAATGTTTGTGAATAAAAATTGTATATCTACTTTTCAATGAAATATTTCAAATGATTTTATCAACAATTTTTTTCACCTAAAAATGTAAAAATGAATTATTCATTTCAAGAAAGGACACTTTCATTCAACTGTAAAAATTTCACAGAATCTTTAGGCTGTACTATCGATTTAATTTTAAAAAATCATGAGAGTTGAATCAGTCGATGTTCCGGTGTAAAAATCAAAGAAAATGAAGCGAAATCGTAAAAAAATGTGACAATTATATTGCTCAAAATATTTTAATCGAATGCGATTAAAACATTTTTGACAAAATTATGGTGAAATAATTTCACACGATTTATCATCCAGTTTAGCAAAAAAATACGACATTTTGACTCCATAGGCGCTGACAGTCCGATAGGAATGCTATCGAACACTATCGAACGAAACGAATAGACACTGAAGGAAAAGTTGGAGATTTTCGATAGAATATTTATGAATGTGTCGTAAAGATTCATAGTTGGAATAATATGTTATTCAATCAAGGCAGTTAATAAGTATTGATTAGAATATCTACCGCTCTTTCATTTAATATTTTATGTTTGACAAATAAATATATTGACAACTGAAATATATATTTATCTTTGATAATTTGATGTTTATAGAAATGAAATAAAATAGGCGTGAAATAAAATTAAAATGAAGAAAATAGACCTCGTACAAAACAAAGAAAAATTACGTGAGGGGGGGTGGGGGGCTGGGGGGAGGATAGTTAGGAGCAAAAAGGAGGAGCAAAAAGCTACATTAACAATAGCGAATAAATGAGGATTCAATTAGAAACCATTAATTTACCATTAAAAAATAGCCATAGCCCATGGGTTATCGACCAACCGGATAGCTGTCCATAAACTATGAAACTTTGTGCGGTGTGTGCATGTTTCGCCATAAAACGAGATTAGATGAAAGTTTACTAGAAAGAAAAATTTACGAATTAGAAGCTTGCACGTTGCTTCCTCATTCTTTCGATGCGTCGTCCGTACAGCTTCCTCCGTTAGGAAATCATCCGATAAATTTTGGGTTTCCCCATAGAAAAACCTTCGTGGATGAGGAAAAAGTAAAATGTGACAATTTATGAGCCGCTGTCCATCGAACAAATTAACTTAATCTTCCCATGGCACATCGTACCGCATTCTCCCACAAATAACTTTAAGAATAGAAAAAATCGAATTACAGAATGACTAGACGCTTTAATAAGAAACAAATCGCTATTGACAGCATGTATATAGTAATACAGTTGAAACGGTATAATAATTAAGCTCATCGAAACGTATCACTGTTGGTTGCGCTTAGGCGTCGAGAAGGGCACGTACGATCTATAGCAATAGCAATGACGCGTAATTGGGTCACATTCCCCAGCACAAAGTCGCGCAGCCGAGACGAGGGGAAAAAATGTGCAGGCGGTAGTATTAGCAACACGCAGTGGGTTGCAGTGAGAAGAAGAAGAAGGAGAAGAAGAAGAAGAAGAAGAAGCGCAAGCAGCACGCCTGCTTATACAAAATAAGATACCGTGTCTCGATGCTTCGTTATCTCTCGATTTCTTACCAGCCTACCGTGCGACTCGCCGCTGCGATTGATTGCTATCGGTTACAGATCTCTGTACAAGTACACGTTAATAATTTCCGCGCATCGCCAATTTGGTCGCTCACGACGAGTACGCATACCCGAGCGTTTCAATTGACTCCTCAGCTATGACGCGAGCTGGGGGAACGCGCTACCGATAATAAGATTCAGCACGGATGCAGAACGCTTGTCCTACTCGTCTCAAAATTTATTAATAGATGCATAGGAGACGGGTGCGAGAGTCAGAAATCGTGAATATCGGAGTGAGTCGTGTACCGTGCGTCGTACTGCCAGATTTGAATGTTGCCCGCGAAATCTCCCCGAAAAACATGCAAATTTTAGGTAATTGGCTGGTGTTGGTCGAGCGAAATTTAATCTAATAATAGCTTATTTCAAGTTATTTTAACGATTTACAGCGAGATAAAATAACATTGCGCATCTACGAATTTATTTATTAAGTTAAATTTTTTATTCAGACTTAGGCAAAATTATTATGAAAAAGCCTGTAAAGTAAATCCTTGCAACTTTTGCGTTCTAGTTGTTTTTAACATTTCATAAAGTCACCTCTAGGCGAAAATATGTCGTTCGATTTATGGTTTCCTCGTAGATGAAGCTTCGTGAAAAGTGGAAAATAATGAGGAAGCAATGTGCAATACTCTACTTAACTGTCTCGTTCAAATAATGTATAAACTGTAACGTGGTGGAATATTCAATACATGTGGATGATTCGAATTGAATGTGATAAACGACATCGCGTAGGTCAGTGGTCAAAACAGTCGATCGGCAATCTCAAGGTCTCGGGTTCAAATCCCGGCCCAAACGCTTCGCATTTTTTTTCAAATTGTTCCTCATTTATTCCACTGTATCCGAACTACAACATTAACTTGTTTGTTTGAAATTCCTTCCTCATTATTTTCCACACTTGACAAAGATTTTAATTTCCTCATAGATGAAGCTTCGTAAAGAGAGTAAAATAACGAGGAAGCAAGATTCTACTTTACTGGCTCGTTCAAATACTGTGCACACTAATTTGTTATCTGCTTGAAATCTGTCAACACGTTATAAAATGAATGGAAATATACAGAAATGTATGTTGCTTTCTCATTATTTTCCACACTTGACAAAGATTTTAATTTCCTCATAGATGAAGCTTCGTAAAGAGAGTAAAATAACGAGGAAGCAAGATTCTACTTTACTGGCTCGTTCAAATACTGTGCACACTAATTTGTTATCTGCATGAAATCTGTCAACACGTTATAAAATGAATGGAAATATACAGAAATGGATGTTGCTTTCTGATTATTTTCCACACTTGACAAAGATTTTATTTTCCTCATAGATGAAGCTTCGTGAAAAGAGTAAAATAACGAGGAAGCATCTACCTTACTGGCTCGTTCAAATATTGTACACACTAACTTGTTATCTGCTTGAAATTTGTCAATACGTTATAAAATGAATGAAAATATAGAGAAGTGCATATTACTTCGTCATTATTCTCCATATTTGACAAAACCACCTTTATGAGGAACTCTGTTGAATAATTTTCGCTTCTTTGTAAATGTAGCCTTTTGAAAAGTGACAAAAATGATGATGTCACTCAAGTCTTTTGGATAAAAAAGTATTTAATTTTGTATAAATTATTAAAGAATTAATAATAACGAGACGCATCGATGTATTTTCGGTGACCCGAAGTTGTTACATTTTTTCACACAAACTCTTTTCATTTCTGAATCCTAAATATTCTACATTTTGCACAATATTACAGTAAAATAAAGCCAGATAAACACAAGTACTGCATTCCGGATAATGTAACTGGAAATGTAAGAAGAAAATCCGGGTTGGCGAGTATCTCGGCATGAGTATACAGGTCAACCGTGATGATGTTTTTTGCCTCGACCTCGTCCTCGACGAGGCGTCCGCAATGTCGTTGTTATGGTCGTCGTCGTCTTTTACCCTCGGCACAAGCAAGAATAACGTCGGGAGCGATTTAGCTGTTTCACACCGCGTCGACGCTTTCGCTAATGTCTCGATTATTATGCAGTCTCCTCTGTATCGATTCAACCTACTAAATATACACAACTGGTGCTACCTCGCAGTCTCGTCGTATCTTCAACGACTTTGACACGCGCAATCTTCTTCCTACAAAACTGTAAGCACCACCTCCTTATCTTGGAAATCGCGTAAACAAGAGGCAAGAGAAACGACGTTTCATCAAGGCGGGCTTGTTTTATCGGTGGATAAGATTGACTGGATCCACAGTCATTGCTTACCAGTTATTGACACACATTAAACGTTAAAGTAATTCACCGATAAATCACCTGGCAACATCATTCTGATTCTATAACTGTCAATAAGAAGGAATTCGTGGGTTCATGCCTGAGTGAACTCAAATAGAGTAACTCGTCGGTATTGTCATATGTCTGTATTATCGATATAAAAATAATTTCGCAGTGCGATATAGGGAAATTTTTAATGCAAGATTCAATTTTCGGAAAGTTGTAGTTCGGGAGAGTTGTGATACAGTAGAAAGGTTTTCAGGTAGAGACGTGAGAGCTGTTATTTCGGGTAGAGTTGCGATACGGTAGAAAAGTTTTCAGATAGAGACGTGAGCGCTGTTATTTCGGGTAGAGTTGTGATACGGTCGAAAGGTTTCCAGGTAGAGACGAAAGAGCTGTTATTTCTGGTAGAGTTGTGATACGGTCGTAAGGTTTTCAGGAAGAGACGCAAGAGCTGTTATTTCGGTTGGCGTTGTATTATGGTAGAGATTGACTTATCTTCCGGTAGAATTGGGATGTGGTAGAGCTGTATTTCATAAAAATTTTAATGTGCCGATATATACGGTGTACACGATTATAGTAAAGCGCCAGATGACATGCGCTATATATAGTGCAGAGTACTGACACGGGGGTCGTGAGTGGTTTTGCGCTTGCGTATTTGCATACGCACCCGCCTTATCTACGACACAGTTTAAGCGCAGTCAACCCGGTCGGCTGGGTTAGCCTTAGCGCGAGACCACGAGACAGTATGCAGAGAGCGATACATACCAAGCAGCGGGATCGGCGTCGAACCATTCGCGCCTGCGTTGCTCTTTCGTTCTTTCGTAACCCGGTTGCCGCCGTCCCTGGTGCTGCTTCGGTAACGAGAGAATCGCGAGAGGCATGAACACGACGAGACATTAGTGCAAAAGGCGTTGTCCGCACCGACTGCCGCGAAAGTAGTTTTTTTTCAGCTTCGAAAGCTGCGACTGATCATTCTGATCCTTTCGGTTGCAATATTGAATCGAATGTCCACTAGATGTGCATTGTAAGCTTCGACTCTCGGAGCAACGTTCCAATATTATTGGCAATTTCTTTTGACTTTTAGTCACTTGTGTATTGATTTGTTCAAATAGCACTGCAGCGTGGGAAAAAGTTTATTTGAATTAAATACATTTTATCTAAATTTATGTTCATTAAAGCTTTTTTTAAATAATTTAATTTGTTTATAATGTAAATAAATCATTTATTTCTCGGTGTGCATACTGTAGTTATAGAGTTGGCACTTGGTAATTAGAAATCGACATTTTTTTACTTTTTAGTCCATCGTTTATTTGATATCACATGTTTTATCAAATTGCCGAACTACATTGTATTGTATGTGCGTTGTCTGCGCTACTAATGTACGTATTTTTCAGGCTTCATACACTTCCCTGCATTCTTAATTCCAATATTAAACTATATATTCGCCCCTGTACTGTCGCAGCCGTCTTATCCCAACTGTATCGCTTTACTCTAGGACAGAGGAGGACTGCGGAAACTCAATCACGACCACCAGGGGTGCTTAGGGCAGCACCTCCTCCCAGTGATTCAATGTCTCGCTCAATCCCAACCATCAATAACAAATTCCCATGAGTATCGGCCATCAATCAGACTTAGGCCAGCTGCGTGCGGTTCAAAGTCTCATCCACTGATCTCTTTTTTAACATATTACACCATACAAATATCATTTTCAAGCATTACGATTGATTTTTCAAAACAATTTAAAGAATAAAATCAATAAACGAAGTACAAAATGATTTTTATATTATTATCTTTAAATTCGTTATTCATTTTTCCATAAAATACTTTACAAAAAATATTTTTAAATGTGGGGGGGGAGAGGCGGTGACGAGAAATGGACCTTTTCACGTCTTTATATCCCAACCTCTATGCATAGACAATAATAGAATAAACAAAGATATTTAAGCTGACAATTCCACACAATTTGCATTTTTTTTTCATAGATTCCAAAGATACCATAAAAAAAAGAGAGGTGACCTATTTTTTTATTACAAATTACCTCATGAATTATCGAGTCGACGTACTTCCACGAACTTAACCAATATGGCGGTGTTATACAGGATCTTTGGTAACGTCGTGACGTTTACCTAACTAATTTTTTATCGTATCTATCACATTCGTTCTCCACTAGAGTATTTTTTAGCTAATAAATTTTTCTTTATCGATGCCGTGAATAACACGGAGCTCGTGTTACTCCGCATAATCGATGGACTAACGCAATCAATATAGAGGTTAGGTATGGTACGAAAACATAAGTTGCTCGAGCACGCTACATTACCAGCAGTAAATTCTTCTCTCTGTGTGTACAATCGGCTCAAGTTAGCAATTGAAAATAGTGTTATACCCATAAAAACAATTAATCAATCTTGTTTATTATTTTTTATTTGACATAGTGTATTTACCAAGGCACGCTGCTTCTATATCCTTAAGACGAGTGTAAGGTCATTGTGCCATTGACTTGAACATCGACGTGAGCATACACTTATGTAATAAGAAAATACACCAACGAGTCGTGCACAGTTGACCATGATTTATAGCCGTTCCTCCTTATCTGTCAATGTCAATGACGCAAGACGGTTAAAAAACCTATTAATTTCCTCGCTTCCTCTTTAATTTTTTTTTTCTACCTGTTTTTTTTTTCTTTCTTATCTTTTCTTTATTTTCTTTTGTTTACACAAGACGAGAAAAGTCAACGCAATATCTTCGTGATAATTTAGATTACAGTGGAGCAGGAGTATTATTGCGAAATAATGTATTACATATTATATTTTTTTTATCTGTTTCAGATAACTTCAAGATTTTCATAGATTTATCGTTAACTTTGACTGACAGAGATTAAGTAATAACGTTTCGTTGTTACCAACTACGGGTTGTTCTATACAACTCTTATATAAACAATACATAATCTTGATGATTATGTATTGTTTAAAAGTCTATTACATGAATTTCAATGGCTTGTTAATCACCGTCTGTGATCGCGATTGCGGTAAAGCAATTATGCGCTAACTGACATTCTTTACTTTGCACAAAATTTAATGAAGAAATCGTCAGATCGATTGATACATCGACAGATGTGTAGAAAATCGAGTTTCAATCCCGAATTATACCGCATACGTTAGCGGAATACTTTTATTCGTTATCTGCCTAAAAGGTTACATTACAAAATGACTACAGGTAAATATGGAAATAAATGCGACGTATCGGTCTTTGATCTTAAGATTCGATGCTTCCTTTAATAATTTCTTTCGGTAGTTTATCGACTTATCACTCATTGATTATATATATGCTCCCCCTGATATTAGTTTGCGGTTTCGCAATCATGAAGTAAATGTTAATTGTTATTTATTGACGACAGAGTCAATATCTCCTTACGATCGCTCCAAAAGTTTCATTTCGTAACATTTCGTTGGTTTTTTTTACGATACCAAATGTTCCCACAGCTGCGTGAGATTAGAGCTCATGGTACTTTCGCTGTATTACGTTAGCGATAGATGTGACGGTGCGCGATATGCAAGATGGTGACAGATACGTGTGCTACTCACGCAAAACTACATTTATACCATCTTGATCAAACGGTTTTAGGACTTTATTCATAAAATCGAAAATACAAATTTATTCATAAAAACCGATATGTTTTCCTTCAAAGTACTCCCCACCTTTGTACAGCTCCCGTTTATATCTTTCGCGCCGAATTGCGACGAGTCAATGAGCGATCATCGATTTATCGGACTCATCGAAATATTGTATCCGCGAACGCGCATGATCAAGTAAAGAAATTAGGAGTATCGGGTAGTAAACGTCTTGCGCTCTCTCTCTTACTCCCTGGGAACGCGACCTAGCTGGATGAAACTTGAAATCGCTCCGGATTTTTTTCTTAACTGCAAGATCCGAATATCCCAAAATTCGAAGTTACATCAAGGAACGGATCTTCCCGGATAGGGGTCACTCAAAACAACATCACCGTCCCGACATCGTCATTTCCGTCGACCAATCGTTTTATTGGAGTGAAACCCGAAATCTCCAGAATCAACCCCAGGGAGGAAAGAGCCACCTGCACTCACGACAAAAGGGAATAGAGCTGAGTAATTTTGACTTATAGTATCGATCGATATTTTCTTTTTGTTACTAACTTAATAATTTCCTTATCAATTTGATTTCGAAGAAAGCGAAAGAATGAGTGAATAATGGTATGAATATGAATATATGACTGGGGACTAACCCAAACATTGAATATATTAATGTAAACGACGCTGATTATAGAACCAAGATAATGAAAATGATAAATAATATATATGTAATAAAATAAAATTGTTTCATCCTCTCGGGTGCTGTAACGCGTTCCTCGAAGCGGTTTTTTAAGTCGGTTGAACAGGAAAAAGTAGCAGGGAGCCAGATCAGGTAAATTCGAAGGCTGCTGGATAGTATTCGTGTTGTTTTTGTCAAAAACTCACGAATAAGGATCGCATTGTGCGACGGTGCGTTATCATGGTGCAAAATCCACGAGTTGTTTTCCCACAAATTCGTTTTTTTTTTGGCGAAATGCTTCACGCAAACGTCTCATAACGCCCAAATAATACTCTTTGTTGACTGTCTGTTTTTCTGGTAAGAATCCATGATGCACAACACCGTTGTAATCCATGAAAACCGTGAGCATCGCCTTTTTTTTACTGAAAATGACGTGGTTTTTTCGGTCTCAGCTCATTCGGCGTACGCCATTCACTCGCTTGATATCTGGATTACGTGTCATACTCATAAATCTACGTCTCGTCTCCAGTGATGATCCGTTTAATAAATGTTAGATTGGATTCGGCCTTGGAAATCATGTCTTTCGCGATTTCAACGCGGTCCTTTTTTTGCATGAAATTGAGGTCTTTCAGAACCAGTTTTGCAGCGACACGTCTGAGTTCACTAACCAAAATGTCTTGAGTGGATCCATAAGCGATGTTCAAGTCCTCTGCCATCTCTCTGATGATCAATTTGCGGTTTACGGCCACTTCTGAAGCATTCGTGCCACCGAAAAACGTTTGATCTCGAAAGAGTATCGTTGCCGTAACACTTCTCCTTTCTTCTGGGGACTGTTAAATCTCGTTGATGCACAATTGATAGCATTTTCAAACTTGTAAAAAATTGAAAACACGCACAAAGGTAGATGTACTCGGTACAGCGTAACTTTTACAAATCTCAAGCTACGACGCTGAATTTGGAAGGAAGTGTCAATGACAGATATGGTAACCTAACAAAAGAAAAAAATTCCAGCCGGATGACTGACAGCGCCACACGATGGCCGGTCCTAAAACTTTTTGATCAAGGTAGTATTATCTCAATATCTAAGCGGTAAAACCATTCTCAAAATTTTCAGTACGTTCGTTTTGTTTCTTTAAAATATTCTTGTTTCTTGTTCTTCTCGCGAATCTCGTTCAGACGATTCAACGAAAAATGTGTCGTTTGTGCGTGTTTGCTATAGGAAATACATAAGTATACTAATCATGTCAACTTCAACCGTTCTGCGAGATACAGATACAGATGTAAGACCGACTCACACCTAGTAAGGGACTGCAGGGAGGCATTTCGGGAACTAGCAGACCTCAACAGGTTGACGCTAATATGATCAATCTCAGGACACGGAGGCATCGCCGACAACGAAAGAGCAGACGAGCTGGCCAGGAGCGGAGCAGGTATTCCACATCTGAGACCGAAGCCGGATGTTAAGCAAAGGCGAACGTACCTATTCGTAACAAAGCTAGGATTGGAGGGAGACGAAAGCGCTCATTCGTAGGTCAATGAATTTTCAGACTTTTCATGAGACTCACAAAGTGTGGTGTAAAAAATTCATCAAATTTTCCGACATTTATGAGACTCAGAGTGGTGTAAAAAATTCATCAAATTTTTGGATTATTCATGAGGCTCGGTGTGGTGTAACGCTTTATATTTATACGCCAGGATGATTTACCGTGACGGAAATAATTGTAAGGATTTCATGTCTATGCATTTTGCTTAAAACAGGGCGTATCCTATCTCTTAAGATGTAAAGAGTAAAGAAGAAAACAAAAAATGCTTATTATAGTGTGCGACATCATATCAGTATGCTGGCGTGCTGATACTTAACGGTTCAGCGAGCTCGCGCGTATGATTATAGTTACGTAATTCGAGGCGGAGAACGACAAGCAGAATTATTCGGTTCAATGATCAATTTGTCGACATGTGCTGGTGAACGTTAATGCTACTACAAGGTGTATATCTGCACATATTACGGCACTGTTTTCCCTTGAATAATCTGTATACGAATTAAATTATAACATTATTTTATTCTCAAGGGCTTTTTATAAATTTCCTCTCGTTGTACTTCTGTAAATAACCAAATTCATCAAACTGTCAGGCTAATAACACGAGCCTGACAATTTCATTTATTATTTATTGATTTAAGTATTCAATGCTCATTCGTTTCCGTACATACGACGTACATTCATTCGTCAAATGTCAACATAACCTCAAATCTGTTTCTAAAATGACTAAAATTTTCATCGAAAGTTGAGTCAAAGTATTTATGGAATTGATTGACATCCACTATACGACTGAGCTTTTGGAAATCAACTATCACCTCTAAAAATAACTGTCTAAAAAAAAAAAACTACAGCTATAACTATTTCACAACTGTACGACCTCAGGTCAGTCTTTCGCTTTATCTTGACGTTTTACAAGTTACCGGAATGTACCCACTCCTCGGCTCTACCATAACAACGTGTTAGCACCTCACTCTTCTCACCATAGTCAAATTCTAGTACGATTTTGTGTCATTTCTTTTATAAAGGGTTGAAGTACATTTGTGTTGTCAGTAAAGTCCAAACATATGGATCAAGAAGAACATATTTGAAAGTACGCAAATATCAGCCAGTAACAAAACTCACATTTCTAACCACCTTGTTATGTAAATTCCATGTTTCCATTCCATTTTCCATTTTTATTCGATGCCGATACGGAATGTTTCTCTTAATAGCATCAGTAAGTTATTTGAAAAACATAAGAACTCATCGTAAAATCCAATATACAAAAGTTGTAGGGTTTCACAGAAGATTCTACTATGTGAGACGTCACACGGAGGTTTCTTAAGTTCTTTAGGTTATTTAGGTTCTTAAAATTCTCCTCGATTTTTCTTCACGACAGCGGATGTGGCTGCGAGATATTTTAATAACGTAGAGAAATTCCTATAATTCATGTGTACGAATACTTACATTTCAGTTACTAGGTTAGGTTAGGTTAGAATTACATCTTTCGGGGTCCTTCTCTTTTGACATATTCGTCCGGGGTCAAGAAAATTGTAAATAAAAATCTGTGGCCGATACTGCAAATGCTCTAAACAAGTCTCTGGTGGTAAAACGAGTAACCTTCAGTCCCGACCATCAGAGGCGCTGAGGGCAGAACCTCCGAGTTCGATGCGCAGTCAGGTGGCCACCATCCGCGCGAAAAAAACAAACGCGGGAAACACTCGCAAGCCGAACACAGTCCACTCATCACTGAGATCTATTGGGTATTGATTAATTAAAGGTTAGGTCTGAACCATTTGGATTACAGAAAAACCCTTGAAAAATGTCTTTCAGTGTCGGCCGGGAATTGAATCCAAGTTCTCCGCGTGCGAATCAGTTCCTCATAAAATGAACCACTGCTCTACGTCGTTATTCAGTTAGCATTAGTCAATTGAATATTTCTCAATATTTAACTATGCTCAGTAAATAAATTCCAAATCTCTTACATTGGCACTAATCAAATCACAGTCATAATACTTTTTAAATTCATTTGAACATGTAAGATCATAAATCCATCTCACTATAGGAACATCAAAATATAGAGTATTTTTATAGAGTATATCGTTCTATTACCTCCGAATCAACAAAGCTAATCTGTTCTCTAAGTATTCTACCCAACAGAATAACTTTATACCCAGAAGGTAATGGAACTATAATAAGAAAAATAAAAGAAATACTTTCAAAGAATAAGGAAAGTAAATACCAACGATCTATTCGAAAGAAAAATACTCAGCTGGTATTTAATAACATAGAAGAGAAATAGCTAATCGCTTTGTATATAATTGACAATGTACGAAGGTAGCACTTTTTTTTTTTCATTTTAATGACTCTCATTTTCCAGTCTGTTCTCTTTAACTGGCGCCTCATAGAACACAAGTTATTCTTGACATTTTTCTTGAAATAGTCAGCGCCGGCAGCTACTTTTTCATTTCATATCGAGCTATTGTCTTATACCGTTATAGGTTTATGTACGAAAAGTTTTTATGGGTTGCTGTACACCGTCGCACTGGCCTCCGACACTATCGTTTCACGTGCGTATGTCGTACAATATATGTATACTATACACGAATGCTACATGCATACAAC
This sequence comes from Cylloceria caligata, assembly GCA_963942595.1. Lineage (NCBI taxonomy): Eukaryota > Metazoa > Arthropoda > Insecta > Hymenoptera > Ichneumonidae > Cylloceria > Cylloceria caligata. The sequence goes on along the minus strand of OZ012708.1, from coordinate 1,117,565 downwards.
CAGATTGCATTATATGTATCGCGAGAATTTAAACAAGGCTACGTTGTTGGAACTACGCTCATGGTGGTGGTGATGGTGGTGGTAGTGGTGCTGTGCCAATCCCACCGGGAGATAATATTCTCTTACGGTTGATTATACGAAATATCAAGGACTCTCGCCTTTCTACATCTGAACTCCTACATTCGCGATCTCTCGAGTACGCACTTTGTCGGATAACGTACGCACGCGAGCAGCTGCTTTACGTCGCGAATTTATATTGCAAAATTTACGGGCCGTGCGAAACCCCATGGACGATTCAGCGGTAACAATGACACAGAGATATTCACGAGTTTGTTTGATAATGAAAATGAGACGCGCGGAAAATAATTGTCTTGAGGGGTTTTTTTTTTATTTACGTATTTGGATATTATCGATTCTCTTATGATTCCTACCAGGGTTTGGAATATCGTTAACTTGATATTTGTGGAACTGTCGAACGAGAACAACGCAATCAGTATAATCGATCGTGTTGACAATGAGTTTTGTTCTTGACGCATATCCAGTTGACGTTTTCTTATTTTGCAATTTTGTTTGTTTGGCTCTGTATTGAAAAAGAGTTTTGTTTCACAAACACGGATGAACTTTTACATTTATTTTTCTCCAAATGCTTGTTCCGAATTTTTCTCATGGAATCTCATGGAAGATACTTTGTTTTCATAAAAACGTTTTATTCCCGAAATTGAAAGAAATTTAACAAATTATCAAAAAAACTTATACTTCTATATTACAAAATGCATTTGTTGATTTTTTGGGAAACATCATTTTTCAAATAATGTTCTAATGATTTTTAAATTGACGTATTCAATATTTATTCTAGTCCGTTGGTTCGATGATCCTGAAACTACTAACGCGTCGTATGGAACTTTATCAACAAAATAAATTCCAAATTTGTAATTTGTCATTTCTCTGAATAAAAAAAAAAAAAAAGCAAATACTGAATCGATAGAAAAATCTTTAAAAAATCATATTCATTCGAAAAAATTAACAAACACATATCATGAAAGAAAAAATGAAGTTTTCTCAAAATTGGTTATAAAATTGATTAAAAAATTAATTTATCAATAATTTTTTGGTATTATTATTATTATTATTATTAAAAATCAATGTTTTGAATAATTTTCAAACGGTTGATTTTTTAAAAATATTTCTCTTCCATAGCCAGTATTCAAATTTTGATAAAATAACATTTTATATTTAGAAACGTACACGCAAAGCATTCTTAAAAATAGAAAGATCGAAAGAACTTTTTAATTTTTTAATTAAATTATTTTTTACAAAAATCCTATCAAGTTAATAAATAATTATTCGATATTTTTTTTTAACAGTTTAAAAAAAAAACAATTCAGATGCACTTATGCATCTGAATCATGATAAGTTATATCACCCGAAATGATGTTTTGACTCGGTTCCCGGTGCGTTCACAGGTGGCAAGATCGTCTCGAAAACGAGAATGAATTGTTTGTGCCGAAGACGAAGAGAGAAATAAAAAGACCTTGATCCAGGAATAGCCCTGGTTCGAGTATATCGTGAGGCTAGCAAGAGAGTCTCTCAGGGAATCTTAAAGTGCGGTTCTTTCGAGGTGATGTATCAATTAACACGAGTATGAATCAGTTATTGCGGTATATTCCTCGCAGCTGAGCTTGCACTTTTGGTTTACAGTTAATTTGTTTTTCTCTTGTTAAACGGTAACAGCTATAATTATTCTTCGTTTACTTTGATCTGCCGGGTAGTCGATTTAAAAAGATGCGTAACCAAAGAACGAAGAGTTCTTATTTATTTCAACGTTGAGAAAATGCGATCGAAAAGTTCAAGGCAAACGTATATGCGTCAGACCAGTCGAATCTACGGAAACAAATTTTTTCGTGTCTTGTTTTTCAAGCAGAAATACTTTTGGGCTAATGCCGAATACTTTAGCCGATAAAATAGCAGACGCGATGTTACTATTTTTTTTCTTATTTTATGTTTGCTCGGTTTTTAATATTTTATTTATGTCACTACCTCACTCTGTGACATAACCGCACTGATAATTTCTTTTTACCTACTCATGGTCGATGTCCTTGTTGAATCCGGTCGAGTTAGTTCAGCGAATATAAATATCCTGGCATAGCATATTGTGATATTGGACTATCCTAATCGTTCTGATGTCACAAGGAGCGACAAGCGTCCCGGAACTCGTTTGACACTAATTGTCAGTATTCTCACGTACAGATAATAATTACTCGATTTACACGATACCCAGAAAGCAGAAAATACTAAATTTCTTGAGAAAAACACAAACTATATTTACTTTTGGATTAATTATTTATTTGTAGAATTATTAATAAGCAATGCTACTGTAAAAACTAAAGAAAATAACATCAGCGACATTCATGCGATGCAAATGACATCAAATGGGCTAACTCACTTTTTCATCTCGACGAAAATTGTTTCATTTTTTGTTATTAATTTTTCCTAACCGACGAAAAATTTTACAATTTTTTCACTTTTTTAAATAAGTTATTTCAGCTGTAGGAAAATATTAAAAATTACATCCGCCCATTTTTTTCAAAATCAAAAACAACGTACAGATAAACGTAATTACATTACTTTTTTTTTACTTGATATGCTTACAATTTATTTTTAAAAAGTTTAGATCGTACTATCGACTAAATATTCGTTCGATAGATTGAATATTTAGTTCAAGACCCACGATCGAAGATTCAGTTTATTTTAATAAGAAACTCTCCAAGTGTGTACGAAGTTTTAAAAAAATCCAAATAAATGTCTTTTGAAAGAGTTGAATGAAGAGGAAACGCGAGTTTCCTATTTTCGTTAATCGTCAATGGATCAAACAATCGCAAAAAGCCAGTGGAATCGAAGCAGTTGTCTTACAATTCCAGCTCGGACGAACCCGCGAGGTTCCTGTGACATCGAAGTACGATTATAAATTCATGCGATACTTTACGTGTGCCGTCTAGTGGTTTGTATAACGGGTATCGTACAACATCGAAAATATTATAAATTCAAAACAGCTATTCACTTCCTATTCTCGGAGTCAGCGGTGAGGACTCGTCGTTGTGTCATCGTCGTGACGGCCACCTCCCTGGCTATACGCACAGAGGGAGCCACACAACATTTCTGTATATGGAGGAGCGATATGCCCCAGAGACCATTTAACAGCTCTGTACGACGTGTCGCGTGCCTACTTACCTACTGACCTCCTGATTGTCTGTCCGCCATCCTAAAATCGTCTGTTCTATAATGCAACGTGGCACATCGTTGGACGAAAATGAAGACGAGAGAAGAAGCAAAGAACTCGGTTACTTTCAACTTCGCTGGCGCACATACCGGAAGGTAATTAATTATTCGCATGCGTGATTTGTCCTTCGATTGAACACGTACCTGTGACTATTCTGGAGCAAGTGTACATTTTATTATAAATTATAATAAAACAAGAGTTTGATGTTTTGGTATTTTTTTAGGTTAAAATTTGCCTATAAATTGTGCTTTGAATACACAAATTTGACAAAAAAATATTGTGAAATGACAAAAGTCACCGTGACATCTGGTGGATAAATTTTAACTACTACATTCCAGTAGTCATAACCTATAATTTTTTGGAAAATATTATATGCTGCATTATTTAAGCCGTTGATTACATTCGAGAAAGACTTTTTCTGACAAATATTTATTAATACTGTGTAATATTGGTCATTTTTGAGGATTAACTTTCGATGGATTGGGTTGAAGTGGCCATTTTTGCTTTGTGTTGATTCCCAATACGAATTCTATCCTCAAATCGCAACCTCCCAACTTACAGATTATTCATCAGGCGCAAATGAAAGGTGAATCTATGTTCTACGTCACGTGATTTGTGATCCGGAAATCCGCGAGTACGAGAGACAGGGAGCTACAAATTTCTAACACACTTTTCTCCGAGTCAGATTTTTTGAAAAATCGTCGGATTTGGGTGACTCACTCCGTGTTACATTCGCGTAGCCAGCCTCACTATTCTGATCTGACGTCCTAACAAATATTTGGCTTGGACAAAACTGTATTGAAAATTTTGAGGTTAACCGTCGGCAGTATCGAGCTTCGCGTTAAACTGATGTGCTACCTCTCGGTCGATAACAAATAGCGCGATATAAAATTCTCCGCGACGATTTATCATTTTGATAAACTCGTTCTCACAATTTTATAGTTCACTGTATCTTTTATCCGAGAGATCAATCGTGACAGAGAAATTTACGATGGGAATTCTGCTATCTCTCGTGCACGTATGACGATCCGAGAGTGACAAATGACATGTAACACATAATCTCAGATCTACTTGTAAACGCAAAGAGCTTCTTATTGTTCATAAAAAAAAATAAAAAAAACGATAATAAATAATAATAATTAATAATTAAATAATTATTCATACTCGAAAAATATACGAAATATAGCAGTGTGTAAATTGAATAGTAGAGCAATGAAAAATAATTATTTTATTTATGCAAAAGTAAGAGAAAATATAATTGCAAAATAATATTTATCTGTTTTTTTATTATTTTTTTTTCGTTAACAATTGAAAATTTATCAATGTAATATTTATTTTCATCTTCGTAAGTGAAACAAATGCCGCATTGAAGATAGAACGTAATCGACTCTTATAAAAATCTTTGAAATAAGTGAAAAAATAAAATTGCGCGTTTTGCCCTCGGATTTTATGCGCTTTGTTGGATATTTTTCAACATACCTCGCGTTCCATATTTACACAGACGTCTAGATGGAATCTGTATTTCATATAATAATGCATTCACGAAGTATCTTGTATCGTACGTTGTTTTTTCTTTTTTCACTGGAATTCAAATTCTGTAAATATTTTCGTGTTTTGAATATTTGCGACCCAGATCCCAGTTTTTAGAAGAATAAATTAACGTCTGCTCGGTGAATTTTTATTATGATGAAAAAAAAGAAAAAAAAACTACAAGGACTTTTCTTTAGTTTGTCTTGTCGTTAACAAGGATAAAACGAGCCTTTCGAGAATACGTGCAAAAGATAGAAATAAAATGGCCACTTTGTCCCTCATCACCCTTTCGGATCACATACTATTTGCTTCCTTCCGGGTAAGAAGCGCCTAGACTCACCGATCGATGGGTCGTTGCCCTCGAGATGTTGCATCAACTCTGCCCCAGCAGCAACGGCGACACACCGAGGCACCGAGAAGATCTTTCGAAACTTTTTATCTCTCTGACTTTAAGAATAGAATTTCCATAGCAGGGTACGTGACACGAGGATTAAGTCAGAAAAAAAACCATAAGCTAATTAGGCAGCCATTCTTTCTTGCAAAATTCAATTCATCGCAGTGTCGATCATACACATTCGTTCCTAAATCGTTCCCCTGTCTCCTACATTATTTTTCCTTCACGTTTTTTGTAACCAAATTAATTTTCTGCAACATTTCGATCGTGCACGTTTCGAGTATATACATTTGCCAGTTGACACACCACGCCCAGTTTAATTCACGACCATGTGGATTGTCCTCAGGGCCGACGATACACATTCTATTAAAGGATGTGTAGCATCCTTTATGTTGTAATATAAAACATTATTTATGCTACAATTTAATTGCAATAATTTTTATTTGTAAAAGAAAATCAATTCTAACATCCGTCTCATACACGTAATTCAATCAAGTGTTGTTTTTACTGGCTTAAATATATTTAAGAAAATGATAGAATACTACAAATAAATATATTTAAATCCGTAATATATTCGGCGAAAAATAATCAAAATGTTAACCAACATCAAATGTGACATTTTGTGTTTCAGATTTTGACGGTTTCGTATCGTTGGGTTGAAATATTTAAGGCCGATGCAATAATTAGGATAAATATTACTTAATTGTTTATCATAAAATTGAAAAGAACATTGACAAAGTTATCACATTAGATATTTTCTTGATATTTTAAAGAGGTTGGAGCGCTTCGAAAAGTCAAATCGCCCGTCAAATAAGTGCTAAGTTTTTAAACCAAATTTTTACAATTTTGCTTGTTAGTTTGTTCATTTTAAGGGATAACTTGCGTGGCAGTATACGTTTTGTAATATAGACAAATATTTTATTAGTTATGTTATTGAGAAAAGAAAACTTGACCGATCCAATCTCATATTCGAAATATTATTTTGTGATCCAAGTGTGAAAAATGCGAACTTTCGACCAAGGTTGCGAAGTTGGCCGCTTAAGGCGATAGCGAGTGCTGCCTTTGGTACGAGTTAAAGGCGAATGGGCCTGCTTCGCATTCTGATCGTCGAGTGTCTGCTTTTTCGTGTCACACACTACTTTTTGTAACAAATGCACAAAAACTTCTCATTTTTATGCCTGTAGCGCGGTAAAAAAAAGCGTGTGAAAACGTTAACTAGAGTGTTAAAAAAAATGTGCGAAAAAGTAACTAGTGTGATTTACGCATGCGCAGTATTATTTTCCCCACGCTTTACTAAAAAGCGCCACGTTCACCATACTTCACAGGCATCGAAAGGGGAACATTTCGTGCATTTCTTACAAAAAGTATTATGTGACACACACCCACGAAAAAGCAAACACTCGACGAATAGTGTGAAGTAAGCCCACTTAGCCTTTAGCTCGTAAATCACAGGCAGCACTCGCCATTGGCTCGTGCGGCCAACTTCACAACCTTCGTCGATAGTCCAAGTTTTTCGAACTTGGATCACAAATTATTATTTTCGTATAGTTTTTAAAACTAATAAACCACACGGAGAAAAATATTTGGTGAGATATCACTCTATTTTGGTTTTACGATACCATTTTTTAATGTTTGTTTTTATTTGGTCGTTTTGTTGATATGAATTTTTTAAGTACACGAATCATCAAATATCCAAAATTCTTAACTTGTTATCTGTTTACCGTGTCACAATTTTTACGTAAGATTCACTCAAAATTTATCATCTTGTTTGGTTGTTAATTTGACGTCCAAATAAAAAATGACAATCCTCTACCGACGTTTTATCGATTTTTCGATATTTCGATGGGCCTCTTCCTTAAACGTGATTATTAAAAATAAAGAAACTCGCTTTGAAAGGATCTCAAAAAATTCTTATAAAATTCTTAAACATACACAAAAAATGTCTGACAGAGATCTGACTTCTGTTCTGCAAAACCAGTCAGCACAGCTTCGTCGAGGCTTAAAAAATTTGATATACGATACAAAATATTTTTAAAACTTTTCAGACTTAAAAATTTTGGCTAACGTTACATTAAAATTATAAGTTAATCAAATTTAAACTAAAAAAAAACTATTTAATCGAAGTATATTTTAGAGTTTGATCGATAACATAAAGAATTGTGATTTAAATCCAAGAGGTCAGTCATATCCGAGGGTCAGTACGAGGTCGAATCGGTATAGAATGCCCCATATATACCGAGTAATGTTTCGTAAACTTGGAAAGACGTTATAACGATGATTGCAGAGATGATCCCAACAGGCTTCGGGAGTGCAGTGCCGAGAGCACGGAACGCCAGAAGGGCGGATGTCATCGGGTAATCCTCTTTCGCTGCTACGCTAACTCCTCTTCGGCATCGCTATGCGGTCGGACTAATATTATAGAGAGAGCTCTCGGGAGCTTTTGAAAAGAGAGCGAGCGAGCGAGCATGTAACTCAATTACGTCGAGGCAAATTAGAAGTGTCGTGAACTCGTGACCGCAAACCATGTACTTGTATGCAAGTGCTTGGATCGCGACAGTTTTACACAGACACATAAGTATACACCAACGTTCTGACACTAATGTACATAGAAAATTCATAGACGTAAGTAACACTAGCATTACTGCGGTGACGACAACTCGCGTCAATGCAAAACTTTATCGACCGGAAGTTTCGTAGGTTTTTTTTCGTTATTGGCATTTACAGTGTCGATGACTTTACAGTCATTTTTGGGACGATGCTTAGAATTTTCAATAATTTGTCAACTTTGACGATCGATCGACTCTAACGTCATTTGCAGTATCAATAACTGCCACATATGGAAAAAAAATATAAACGAAAATATATTTTTGCTATCTTATAAAGAAAGTCTTGATGTCGTAAAAAAAAGTTGTTTTCGAAATTTTTATGTCTTTTCAGAGTACTTCAAATGTTCCAAAACGTTGAGATCTCGTATTTAGATAAACATGGTTGTGCGTGCGCACGCGCGAGCGCGCGCGCATCGTAATCCGATGTTGTGTACAAAAAAAAGTAAAATTATTTATTGTTACAAGTTAAATATTCTCTTTTGCACCGAATATGTAGTTCTGACGATTGATTAACAATTACAAAGTTTCTTCGTCGTTCGGTAAAAGTAAAATCATGCGTCACACACGAGTAGAGAAAATTCTCATTGAACGCGTGTCAATAAACCGTACGTCATACGCGTATACTCACAGTTACACATAACAAAGGTCGAAAGCAATGAAATCTTATTTACCGTCCAACAATCTATCGATATCTGCGTGTGCAGCAGTAAAATTTATTTGGTTAGTTTGTACAAACAGCTGGTAAGTATCGTCGAAACTCTCTCGATATATCTCGGTGTTTGTATCACCGTATACGTGAAATCGTGAAATCGATCAAGAAATTATCGGAGTTTTGCAATATCACCGACAAAACGAATTCCTTTCTTCGCAATACTTTTCTGGACTTTGGTTTGTCACATATTAAGTGCCTACCGCGCTGTATACCGTACAAACATAACTTCGTTGTCGTCGTTCGGAGTGACGTGCAAAGTTGACAGTCTCTAATCTCTTTCTCTTTGCGTTGGAATTGTTAACGAAATAGATTTATGCCCTTTGAGATTAAACGATCTGGTACGATAATGAGATTTTTCAACGACAGTCGATTTATCTTGTTAATTAATTATTTCCTATCGAGCGATATGTCTCTTTCTCCGTGTCTCGGTGTTGTGATCGATCTCTCCACTATATTTTTATTTTACGTACGAGCGGCCATTCGCGCAGTGAGTATATTGTACGATTTTTTATAAACGAGACACGAGGTCGTTGGTGTAATCAATAGATAATGAAAGATATTTCTGTATACGTACATTCGTTACAATTGGCAATGTCACGTTGAATTAATTAACGCACGTGAGAGTTTCGAGTCTCGCTGTTGACCACGTGGACGCTCTGGGTTAACGTGTGTCACACTTACGTCCTTATACTATGCTTCTTCCTCACGCAACTGTATAAACTATATCCGATCGTTCATGTCCAACGGATGGAATACTCTACGAGCCTTCGCCGATTTACCATCCTGAAGAAACGACTCCGATACAAGGTAACACACGTCAAGTCGATCATGCAAATTGTTTTACGTCGACGAAAATTGTTTATCATTTTTTTTCGAGCTTTTTTTATATAATTATCCAGAAAATTCACTATTTCTTTTCTTTCAAATTGAGCGACAGTTACCTTTGATTATTATTTTTTCTTCATAAAAACTATTCAGCGTATAAAAAAAAATGTAATAAGACAAAAATCACATTTTTTAACGTTCATTTCTGTAACATTTTTTTGCATAATCTTTCGGATACTTGTTTGAACTATTTTTCTTCCCAATTTACGTATTCAATTTTCCGGAAATAATAACATTAGTTGATTTTATATATTAACGGATTATAAAAAAATTATTGATTTCACCGATCATTGATGTCGTCAAATAAATCGTTGGTTTTCAACTGAAATGAAGTGACTTTGTAGTACAAACGAGATAGACGCCGAGTAAAGAGAGATTACAGATTACAGGAGATGATTTATATACAAAAGTACACGTCATTTCATGGAAAGCATAGACTTTCGGTGTGCGAGAATTTATCCATGAAATTTCTGAGAAACGTATAGCGTGTAACTTTAGGCGAAAATTTTTAATGGACGCTTAAAGCTGGGAATTGGATTCATTGTTTTTTTCTTAATTAGAAGTTTAGTAAATGAAAAAAGATTGTTTCATCGTGTTCTTGAGTTGTACGTTCAACTAATCAATCGGGATTAACTAAATAACCCAACTATCGATAGCTAAGCTCCATCGACTGATTAGTCGGATTTCATGAAATCCGACGATTCATTTTACTGATTGATATATTTATCATTTATCGATAAATATGTTCATATTATTTCGAGAAATTTGTCAATAATGATTGAGTCAATCGTGATCCACGTGAAAAATCCGATTGCCCAACGCGCCAATATTTCTATAAACTAATAAATACGACGTTTAAATTTGAAACGTTCACATTGCTACCTCGTGAATCTCGCCAACCCACAGATTCTCCTCTACGGGAAATTGTTATTTCAATTGCGGTTTTTTCATAGAGAAAGTGGTACATTTTCGATAAAATAAAAAATGTAGTCAAGCTGCAAATTTCATAAAGTTAAAACCCATTAATCGATTCTCATTAGATTATCGACCAAGTATCCTTGTACCCTAACCAAATTGTATGTCAAGTTTCAGTTTGATAGATGAAAATTTACGAAACATGGATTTTTTTTTTCGATTAATTACAAAAATTCATGATTCTATAAAATATAAATGCCTTTATCGATTCTTGTTAAACTCAAGACCAAACAACCTTGTCTCCCTGGTCTATTCTTGTACAAAATTATTCGATAGCTAAAAATTCACGAAAGCTAAAGAGTGTACCTTCTTTTTTTCGAAAAATTAAAACAACCATTAAATAAGACAGTCGTTAACGATTTGGGCAAAAATTGCAGCAAACTGACGGGCGTTGCGTACCGAGTCGTGTGCAAAGTTTCAAAAAGATTCAGTTACCCGTACTCGAGATGTAACCATTTAATTTTGCAACTTCATCACTCACACTCACTCACACACTCAATCACTCACGCATACACCACGCGCACCTTGACATTTCGTCTAAATATGATTTTTCGGCGTTTTGAACTTTTTAAATACACTGACATCAAATTCGTAAGAAAATGTTTTTTTTTTCACGAAAACAGCTTCCTCTATGAGGAACATTTTTTTTAATTCAGAAAAATTTAAGACGTTAGAGAAAATCGTAATATAACTTAATTTGATAAAAGACATGACATAAACATGTTTAGAAGGATTATGCAAAAATATGTATTAAAATGTACGTTAAACAATCCAAGTTTCGTTATTAAAAAATCTTCTTCATATAATTAATCGTAAAAAAAAAAATTAGTGAGAGTGTAGGCACGCGTACGATGACTTAACTCGTAAAAGATGAATAGCCTCTTGCGAGAGAATAATATTCTGTTGCACGTCATACCCGCAACACAATATTTGAGGCCCGTATCATGGTCCAGTAAGTCCGTTAAATTCTTCATAAGGAGCGGTGGCAATAAAGTTACGTAGAAAAATATTGCATACCGTGTATAAAATACCGTAATCGCACGGTAAAACTTCTCGGCGAATCTTATAGTTGGACATTGTAAGCCAATGAGGATCATTATGTAGTTCTGACGAATGGTTTGACTTTTATTACATCGAAATAAGTGAAAGAGAGAGCGGGATGGCAGAGGAGTAAAAGTCACCTGTATTACTCGTAATGACAATGAGTAGGTATGATGCGCGTAGGTGTTATGTCAGTTGGCTTAATGTGAATTTGTAGTGCAAACAAGATAGACACCGAGTAAAGAGAGTACAGATTACAGGAAATGAGAAAGATTTATAAACAAAAGTACACGTCGTGTCAATGAAAGCGTAGACTCTCGGTGTGCAACAATTTATCCATGAAATTTCTGAGAAACGTGTCGCGTGTAACTTTAAGTGAAAATGTTAAATGGACGCTTAAAACGGGGAATTAGACTCATCGTATTATTCTCAACTAAAAGTTTAGTAAATAAAAAAAGATTGTTTCATCGTGTTCTTGAGTCGTACGTTGAACTTATCAGTCGGGTGTCGGATCAATCAACCGATTAACTGAATAACCCAACTGATAGACAAGCTCCATCGACTTATTAGCCGAGCCGATCAACCGAGTAACCGTATTAACCAATTGATTAGTTGGAAAAGTGAATTAATTCAGAAATCTAACTGATTCGAAAAACCAACCGACAGATTGGACCATCCAGCTTATCAGCTGGACCAAAGAATTAAACACTTGGATCATTCTAACGCGGATAATCGTAACGACTAAAGATATTTTTCAGTGCGAGAAATTGAAATGAACATAACACGTAACTTTTCTTAATACATTCGCGATATATTGCAGCATAATGCAGTTGAGTAAAGAAAAATATAAAACTGTTGCGTCTATTATACGCAGAACTGTTTTACGACGGAAATTTAACTGAAGCAAGAATAGCTGGGTTACGTTGACTGCGACTGTTCATATACATACACATCAGTGCGTAGTAGTTCATACACATAGACACCGATGACGAAGCACCCGCATAGCGTCTTTTACTGCTTTCGAGTATTGGACGCGTCGTATATTCGCGTCTCGAGAGCGAGGAGTTTCGGCCTTCCGGACCTTGAACGAGAACCGGAGAAGAAACGAGAATGGATCACGCACTCACTCTCACTCTCACGTTCTTTTCGATTCTCGACACGCGACGATGCCACGCCGTACGGCGTTTATTCTTGTTTTTGCAAAAGCCTGCGGCAACGCTTTGGTTATGCGAGGACCCGGTCAAGGCCGAAATACACCGATATGCAACAAGTTTTCGTGGGGCTCGTGTGACGGAGAAAGATAGAGACATAGAAAATAAAGAAAAATATTGAGCGAGCCAGACCAATGTAATTCCAATACCTAAAGATAATTTATACTTGTCATGGCCTTCGTACGCTATTCTCAATTACCAAAGAAAATTCAACCCAAACTCGTACAACAACGGACAAACCATTAACTTTATTCGAACGATACAAGTTTTTATGTTTTTTAAACCACGAATTACCGTCTTTTCGCATGTACACCGTACAATTATGAATAATTAACGTTTACCGAGATCGGTTATCTCTGTTAATCACGCGTCAATGATTTTATCTTTAGAAAGTCTATGGAATACGAACGGTGAATCGTGATACTATGGGAGGGAGGGAGGGGGATGTTACCAGAGGTACCTTGGTGTAGACTTTTATTTTCTGACAGATCAGGCAACCATCCCCTTTGGATTTGTGCTGATAAAATAGTCATTTATGATTACTCGTTTATGGAACAGATATTAATCAAATGGTAACATATCAGGTCGTGTCTGATTATACATAGAATGGTATGAGATCATATAGGATTATGTCCAATAATATCAAGTATCGTATCTACTCGTTCGTCACTCATATGGTATCGCAGTTGATTATAAATTGTACGATAATCGAATATATTTAAATTTTTATACAAGTTCATGTCTGACCGGATATGGTTTACCACCTGATCATATATGTCCTCATATATGTTGATATTCGATCACACATGATCACGTGGAAATGTATATAATCATATATATTATTATATCTGAACGTATGTGCTCAGGTAGGATCATTTCTGAACAGATATGATACAGTACCTGATCATACGTAACATCATATATCTTGACATTTAATCATATTTCCTCGTCCCCTGATGATGTGGTAACGTATCCAGTCATATATGACATCATATCTCAACGTAACTGCTCACGTGGGGTCATATGTCTGTCCAGATATGGCACAATACCTGACCATATGTGAACTTGCTCTAATATGGTTTGTTCTGCGTCAATGTGGTCGGATTAACTCTCATATGGTTAGGTCTGCTAAGATATTATCAAGTTTACTTGTGATCATACACAATCTGTTATGACTTTACATGGTCAGTTAAAGCCATTTTGCTTATATCATTATACATAATCGATTATATACGATGACGACTTAATCATATTTGATTATTTTTTTCTCATGAAGATGACACATTTTGTTATCGCTTAAGGTTTGCTTGGATTTTCGTTATAGTAAAAAAAAATGTCAATCTTTTATTTTGCCAAAATTTATGCAAAAATAAGATTTATCGAAACGTGAATTCGTGACATTCGTGTATTAAAAGTGTTTGTCGAAATGATATTTGATTCGGAGATAATTACAAGTAATTTCATTTCTAAATATTGATTTAGAAATGAAAAATGACGGACCGGAACTGATATGAACCTTCAGGACATTTCAATTTAATTATACGACCATGATGTTAATAATTCGACGAACGTTAAAATTAACTTTTCGTCTTGTCGATATGAATTATAAGTAATGTTTGATGTCTGTGGTGTCAATTCGCATAATAAATAGAGAATATCTGTCGTGTTTGTAAAATAAATCGAGTTAAGTAGAGCTTTACCGTCCACAACTCGCAGCAAACACATTATGACAATTGTTTACGAATGCGGAACTTCGAGTAATCATTTTTTTCTATAATTTTCTTTTTAATTGTTTTACTTACTTACAGGTTATTTTTATTGCACTTTTCGAGGTTAATTATCTATTTTCCACAGATAAAAATTAATTTAACTATTTTTACACGTTGAAAACCTTGTACGTTGCTTCCTCATTGGTTTCCACCTTTCACAAAACTCTATGATTAATTATGTTGATCCTTTCTAACTTCCTTCTGCAGAGGAAAATTTATGAAAGTTTAATATAACACAGAAGCAATGTACAAAGTTTTAATTTGCATCCTTATTTACAAAACATTGTAGAAGTTAGAGTTTAACGAAATTTGAGTGGTAAAGGAAAAACAAGATCCAATGTGCTCTTAAAATCATTCCTTCTACGTGCTTTTTTTGATAAAACATGGTTCTCGTTGATTATTTCCATCGTTCTTGTTAATCATACGTTCCAGTGTTGTACGCAAATATTTTTTATTGCACTTTTCGAGGTTAATTATCTATTTTCCACAGATAAAAATTAATTTAACTATTTTTACACGTAGAAAACCTTGTACGTTGCTTCTTCATTGGTTTCCACCTTTCACAAAACTCTATGATTAATTATGTTGATCCATTCTAACTTCCTCGCAGAGAAAAATTTATGAAAGTTTAATATAATACAGAAGCAATGTACAAAGTTTTACTTTGCATCCTTATTTACAAAATATTGTAGAAATTAGAGTTTAACGAAATTTAAGTGGTAAAGGAAAAACAAGATCAATGTGCTTTTAAAATCATTCCTTCTACGTGCTCTTTTTGATAAAACATGGTTCTCGTTGATTATTTCCATCGTTCTTGTTAATCATACGTTCCAGTGTTGTGCGCAAATATTTTTTATTCGAGTTCTCGAAGTTAAAATTATCTAATCTTTACAGATAAAAATTAATCAAAGTATTTTTACACGTTAAAAACCTTGTACATTGTTTCCTTATTGTTTTCCATCTGTAACATTGCTCTATGACTAAGTATGTTGATCTATTCTGGCTTTCTCATAGAGTAAAATTTGTAAAAGTTTAACATAACAAGAAAGCAATGTTCAAAGTTTTACTTTGCATCCTTGTTTACAAAACATTGTAGAAATTAAAGCTTAACGAAATGTGAATGGTAAAGGAATAAAAAAATGTAATGTGCTCTAAGAATCATTGCTTCGATACAAATTAATGAACACTGTAGCCAAAATATATTACAACTTTTCTGAATATTGTTGGTCGACTGATTGAAAAACGCACGATTGCTTCAGATTTTGTTAATTACATATTTTATACCGGAAATAAATAATAAAAATTTTAGAAATACAATTTCCAATGTCTTCGAAATCTTTCAATTTTATTTTTTGATATATTAACGGTCTCTGTAAAAATTTTCGTGATGGTTAAGTGATTTTTGTCCTTGGTATGATTTTACTTATCATTCTTGCCGAATTTCACGAAATATGTCAAAAATGTTAATAAAACGTGTGTTAAGCAGTCTAAATTTAATGTTGTGTTATTTTTTTGTACGATCAACAGTTACCGTATAAAAAAATGAGCGAATGAAATTTTCAATATTTATTATCATCGGAAATATTCGATTTGAAAAATTGAAACAACACGTTAAAGGTTCTATCGATTAAAGAACTTTTTTTTAAAATGATAAATGTTTTATTAAAGAGAACAAATATTTTTTCGTTCATTCTATCAGCAATTGTGCTTTTTTTTTTCTCATTTTCTCATTTTCTCGTGTGATTTCTCCAATTAGCTATTAACTAACAAGTTTGAAACTCAAGTCGTTTACGGGATCGTATTATCTCGTGAGAACATTTGCGCTGAGAGTTAGAAGTGCATCTTTCCAACAATAATAATTTCACATTTGAGTCTCACGTTTATGCGCAATTTTGCGCAACACCAGAATAATGGAATATTTGAATTAGTTGAATAATATAATGCCAGCAAACAATTATTAATATACATCGAGTGTACGCTAAGTACCGTTGAAACCGATGAGAACGAGATGTTGAACCAACGAGAATGGTTTATTTTCCTCGCTCATCATTATCATCTGCTCGTCTCGTTGCTGTAAATATATATAACTGATCGCTTAAGGCTAGCAACCGCTATATAATATAGCGATTTACGACCTTACGGACCTTGACTAACCGCGAAGAGTTTCGAGCTGTGAATCTCATCGGCTCGGTTGTCGTTATTGTAATTATTTTTGTTTATTGCTGTTGATGCTGTTCATCGAGAGCGAACGCGTTGACAAATCGTGCGCCCCTGAGACTCGTCGAGAACGAAAAAAAAAAAAAAAAAAAGACAAAAGGTAAACAGAGGGTCGGCGAACAAGACGACGATGCCGACAAAAATTTAAGGACGAGGTCGTGCTCAACCGTTGTCACAGCAAACATTTAACGGAAAATATAAGCCCGGAGTTTTTGCATGCGTTACCAATCGAGCGTGTTTCGAATTATTTTATTTTTACTGCTATTGACGATCCACGACAGTTGTGAAAAGGTCACACCCGTATGATCCGGGGGAAACAACGAAAGTATATGTATACCCTGGCTGTGGTTTATAGAAAATACTATTTAATCGTGTTTATCCTCAACGAAAGAAAGAAAACAAAAATTATTACTCTTTCACGCTGATGAGGAATTAAAACTTTCCGAAAGGTCTCTCGTATTGCTTTGATAATTCGATAAATTTATGCAATTAAAAATAATATGTGCGGTCTATCAATAAAGTTTTATAAATAACTAATTTGATATTATCTCCCGATTGCCCTATAGTAAAAAAAAAAAAACGAAAGTTCCGCGTTCAGTATCGACCAACGGATTTTACGTCGATTAAAAAAAATTACCGTTTAAAAAAACGTCAAAACCTCTCTCGACAGATTTCGGGAGAAGCCTTCAATGATCTGATTCCGACGTATGGATGAATCTCATTGATATTATATTTAATTTAATCAAAGAAAATTATTTATTGAATAGAAACAAAAATATGACCGAAATATAAAATTACGTTGAAAAAAAGGAAATTTTTTATTCAATAAAGTAAAATAATATTGAAATTAAGTTAATTTCCATTAAATAGAATTTTTCTCTCGATGCGAATGGTACAACAGGGAAATGCATCGCAACGAATGTGAGCTATCGGTTGATATCCCATGGAATACACCGGTTATCCATCCTCAATTCTATATAGCTACGCTATTCTGACTCTGTGGCGACTAATCGATACTCACGCCCCGCCGTGCACTAAGTTATCTCACGTTCCTGGGTCGAGGCTGACGTCACGTCACGACAATCCACTGCTTCACCCCGTTTGCGACACAATTGTGACGTGGGTGGATGCTCCGCTACCAGTGATGCTCGTGTGATTTCGAGCAAACGCAGGTACACGAAGACTCGAAGGATTAACATCGACTGATCCTGTCACTCATTCAGAATAACACGAAAAAATGTACTTTTAGAACGGATTTTACAAATTCTTTGCTACTCGATCGTATCTTACGAAACGCGACAGCGTCTTGTCGTGTCAATAACAATCGTTGCATTATATATTTAGTGGAATACATATTTTACGCAAGATTGGAATGACATTGCAATGGTTAATATTTATTACAATTTGAGTATTTTTACCATCTGGATTATTGCTTCATCATACAGGAAGCGTTATTTTCAAGAAAAGAATAGCAATATCAATGTCAGGTTGCTTAAAATTCTTTAAAGCGTCCGGAATTATATTTAGAAAGAATGTCTGGAAGGACGTACGCACACGCGCGTGTGCGTGGCCTCCATAACTAAATAATGCCGAAAAAATATTCAGCGTCGAAATGCAGATTTTTAATTAATCGTTGTGATGTAACTATTCGTGTATTATCGCAATAAATTATTTCAATTAATCCAGAATGACAGTGACAAAGATAATTTGTCGCTAAGTTATTTTTGTCGAAGGTATTTCGTTGTAGTTATTTTATCCGTGGTACTTTGTCGCAAGATATTTTGTCAAAGGTATTTGTGTGCTGCCGCGCACGTGTGCGTGTATGTGTGTGTGAGTGCGTGCGTGCGTGCGCGCGCGGGTATGAGTCAGGCTTACGAAGTGCCTCTATAAATTAAGAATAGTTTTATCAATCGAGTTGCAATTTAGCACGCAGAGAGTAATAATAAAAAAAATGTCATCTGATTATATTGAATTTGGAGTTATATGTAAAATGTATGTTCGCGTTCCAGCTCGCGAAAATTTAAAGCTACAACTTTCAATTGAAATAAAACTAAAGTCAAACAATTGTTGTTATTAAATTTGTTGGCAATCGTACGAGTGATCGAAATCTCGTGACGATATTAATGTTACGAAAATTGATTCCGCCGCTTTCTTCCTTGTCTTTTCTAATTCCTCAACGCATCGAACTCAAGTTTGTAGAAAATATGGAAGAATCACATCTTTGATTGTTAAAAGAAAAAAAAAATTAGAAACTAGAACGTTCGACATTGCTTTCTCAGTTTTTTATTCATCCAAAGTATACGCATAGCTTTCTCTACGATCTATAAGTAAAATTGAACAATGTACGTTCCGGATAGAGAAGGCTTTGTGAACCAAGGACCAATAGAAAATGAGGACCGTCCTTTCGTCTAGTTAAATGAAAGTCCTGCATCAACGAAAATTATACAAACAGCGATCAAGTTAATGTTTGCTCTCTCCGGAAACAAATACAAAACATTGGCAAAGAGAACGTCTCGTGACAAAGTCGTCCTCGATCATCGATAATTGTACAATTACCGAACGAGTTAACGTTTTCTCTCTCCGGAAACAAATACGAAACATTGGTATAGCGAACGCCCCGTACAAAGTCATTCTCAGTGGCTGTCTGTCATCATCATGCGCTATCTACTTGTCGTAGGCATACGGGATTGGCTATTGCGGGCTTTGCTGCGCGAGTTTACGCGCGCGCGTGCTTCACGCGTGCTTTCGTGACGACTAACCGCCAGAGGCGCGCCGTATGCGGTTAGCCAGTGGATCAGTCGTTACTAAGCAGACTATGCTACATTCTAGCAGTCGCCGAGCCCTCTAGGCAAACGACAGTAGATTCGGCGCGCGTTCTCTCACAAGTCGGACTACGCGTATCTCTGGTACGAGAGCTTTTGCTCAATTTTGTGCGCATGCGTCAACGGTAGTAGATATAAACAGTGTTTGATCAGACCGTACTCGGAACAGCGAGTACTCACGACGGCAATAGACTCGGCGTTAAGCCAATCCAATAAACAAAATTCAATGAATACGAGATAAAAATAAGAAATAGTTGAAATTTCCTTTGATGGATACCACGTACACCGAATTACTTGGCTGTCTCGTTGTATCGTAGACGTTAATCGTAAGATACAACTATGGCTCAGCCAAATTTTAACATAATAAATGAAATATCTTTATTTACAAAAATTGTTTATTCATTGATTATATTTGTCAATTCATTTAAAATAATTTATCTCATTTATATTCAGAAGATCATTATTTATATAATAAATATATCTTTAGGTGAGAGCTACCGGTAAACGAATATATATATATAAATAGTATAAATTATATAAAAATTTCGAGTCAATATATTTCAAAGAAATATATTTTTTCATTATTTATTTAAACGTATAATTAACATATAAATAATTATATTTTATTAATAATATCGTATTAAATTATGAAAATATTTAAGAAAGTTATTTTAATTACGAATTACACGTGTAAATAATTTAAGTTGAGCAATATTATCGAATTTATTAATATTCTTGTATTTGCACTTTAACTCGAAACCAAGAAAGATATTTTTATTATACAAATTAGTTGAAGCTTTAAGAAAAGCTCTCTGTTACAACACAATATCCCTGGCGGTCCTTGATAGGTTTCATTCCCCTTTTTTGTGTCGCAAAGCTTCGTACGCTTTCTCGAAGCTCGCGTAGCTTTCGACGAGCCCGTTTTTCATCGGTGGACGTTTTTTTTTTTTTTTTTTTTTTTTTTTTCAATGCACGTACATATTGTACCGTGCGTCTGTATATGCAACGCGAACAGGCAACACCGGTAACACCAAAGTGGCGACAGGCATGGCCGGGAAAGACTCTCGCGAGTCATCGCGCGACGCTGTATTGCAACTTACGTAACGCAAGTGGAGTACGACACGTATAGAATGGCATTAAACCTTGATAACCTTACCTGCATCAGCTTCACCGTGCCAAGTTGATCTTCCGATTGTTTCACCTCACTAACTTTACGCTCCTTGGTCGATGCATCTTCGTCAACGTCAACGACTCGGTCCGACAAACTTTCAACAGTTTTCACCTCTCGATCGACCGCCTCTGCCGTTTCCTTCTCTGCCTCCGTCTTTTCCGTCATCGTCACCTTTTTCACCTTTTCCACTTTCTGCTTGTTCTTCGACTGCTGCTTCCGATCGCTCGACGGATTTTTCGTCATAATCGCCGAGTTTTAAAGGCACGGCGATATTTATTCCTTTTACTCCAATAATTTGAAACCTCCGAATCAACAACCTCGAATTTTTTTCAAAGATATCGAAAATTCGTTGCAACAAAGCGCAAAAAGAAATCTCGACTAATTTAAACCGTAGAAACGAATGTCGATGAATTTAAATGTAAAAATGAATCTGAATTAAATATTCACACAGTAAAAAGATGCGAAATTATTATTTTTTCTTCAACTTCACCGATCGGTCATCAGTTCGGTAATGAATAAAGCGTTTAAGCACGATCGCAGTGCGGATAATATGGAATTCAATGCGAAGTCAAATCAGTTGGAAAACAGAGATTTTAATGGATGATTGAAATTCGCGATGGTTGATTTATTGACGGAGACACACGATAGAAACCTGACCGACGACGAGGCAGAGCACGTCGGGCGACGAGGACAGTGAGTCGACCGTTACGGCTCGTGATTTCGGGGGAGACTCGCGAAACTGGCAACGGTACTCTCACGGAAGTCTCGGCAAGCGCATTGAGGAGTGTGGCGTTTAGTTTGTAAGAATGTGTGTTTTCACGGACACGATGTACTCTCGGATACTAACACGCGAGCGCTGCCGGTTCTCTTCGTTTACGAGACTCACTCACAGAGAGAGCTCTCGGTGCTGGCAGGTCAACGCCGGTGGTTCGGTGGATCACGTTCACGGCTCAGACTGTCACGTGGTGCGCGCAGACCGAGAAACGTCACTGCGGTGCCGGGGGAGGAGGAAGAGGAGGAGCTAAATAGTACCTTAAGAGGACGCACTGCTACTGCTGCTACTACTGCCGGTTGCGTGTAGTGATAATGTTCGAGATGACGATGACCACGAGGAAGAGGATGCGGAGGAAAAGTCCGATTCCGTGATACAGCATCAGGAGGAAAGCGATGTTCTGCTTTAAGATCACTCGCGTTCTTCCATCCAATGGGATTATTTGGACACACCCTTGATACGATTTTAAGGGCACTTATTTCTCATGACTAATTCAAAATTAATTGTTCTTGGATGGTATCTGAGAAACTTTTGTTACACGGTTCGATTTGTTTTTTCGAAATAGTTGAAAATATTATATTTGTTATGGAATGTTAGTAATTTAAAAAAAGAAAAATGTTATTCTCTATCAAAAGTGAAATTTAAATATTTATTTTCAATACCGTAGCATTCATCGTTAAAGAATTGGACAAATATTAATAAACGGAATAGGAAGAAAAAATAATAATATGTAATACAAGAAACGGATGACGCACTTGAAAAACAGCGAACACGACGCCCGTTCGGATAATGGCGAAGAAAAAAAAAAAAGAAAAAAAAATCTGTACGACTACCGGCCGATTGAAAAAACGTCAATTGGCAATGAAAGCTTTTTCTATGTTTGTTTGAGAAGCGTCAGGGACGAACGATCGAACGAATTGACGGGGGTAAAAAATACAGGAAACCGCGAATGCAGCGATACCCTTTCGATCTCGTAGAGTCTACCTCCGTTGGTTGGTAGAAACGAGAAGATGAGCTTATTCACACTGACAAAGAGGGAATGTAACGGAATGAGGATTCGATGCTGTGTTTGTCGAGGATAAATATAGAACCTTGGTGACTGTTATCGAGGCAAGAGTACACGAAAGAGAAATAAAGATAGACGGATGAGACGGTGAATCGGCACGAATGGCTCTCGCAAGCCTCGGAGCTAGAGAGTTTGGCACAACGACCGAGAAGTCTTGCCCGAGACAAGCTATGTCGCCCGGACATGGTGCATGCGCCCCACCCGAGAGCTAAAGAACGAATCCCTGGCTCTGTTCTAGGTTACTGCTACTACAACTGTTACTGTTACTGCTAATGCAACTGCTACTACTACTACTGCTACTACTACTACTACTACTACTACTACTACTACTACTACTACTACTACTACTACTACTACTACTACTACTACTACTACTATTACTACTACTACTACTACTACTATTACTGTTACTACTACTACTACTATTACTACTACTACTACTACTACTATTACTATTACTACTATTACTGCTTCTACTACTACTACTACTACTACTGCTACTACTACTATTACTACTACTATTATTACTATTACTACGATTACTACACTTCTACTACGCTAGTCATGGCAGTAGCGGCGGAAGCCAGCTCATCGATCTACACAGCACAGGGTGCCGTTACAACTGCAAGAATGCGCTACAGTCTTAGCTCGTCGGCCAAATAACGCGAGGCGCTTGCGACACGAGAGTAGAAGTGTTTAGTTGAAATTTTCTTATTTATTTACTTTACTCACAGAATAAAACTGCGCTTAATCCAAGTAGGCTGTCCATACCATCCGATCAAGTTGATCAAAGAACTATTCGCTGCCCCAATCAACTGATGAATTGAATTAATTGGTTGTCCTATAACCAATTCTCAGTTGGACCAATTCATAATTGAATTATCCATTCACCTGATTGGTTGGATCAATCCTGTTGTCCTACTGAATTAATCAGTTGATTCAATTAACAATTGGTTGTACCAACCAATACATTTAGATTTCCTAATCCAATGAACAATCGAGATTTTTTCCTGTATAGAAATTTTTATCCTTGTTCCATGATATCTATCTCAATCTAACCTTTCTTATCGCGTTACCATCTCACTAATACTCCAAGTGCGTTATTGATTTAAAGAGTGATGCCGAATAAGAAAACACGAAACACACTGAAGCCAGTGCTATTAAAAAATCACTAAAGTCATCACGACATCTGGCGGATATATTTTCACTACTCCATCCCAGTAGCCTTAACCTATAATTTTTTGGAAAATATCGTATGCTGCATTATTTAAGCCATTGTTTATATTCTAGAAAGACTTTCCCTTACAAATATTTATTAATACTGTAATATTGGTTATTTTTGAGCATTGTAAACATTCGACCGACTGGGTTGAGGAGGCCATTTTTCCCTTGTGTTGATTCTCAATACTCGTGTACCCGTGCTGTGTCGTAATGAGAGGTGCGATGCAGGTGTATCTAATGTAGCAATATTTTTACAAGAACAATCAACGCTGCTGCTCTATACATTTACACATAATCATATACCGTGCCGAATAGAGCTCTATCGGTTTGGGTTATTCCAACTCAAGCTATGGCATACGCTATGTCATTTACACATCCATCGTATCTTCATCAGAATTGACTACGCATCGAGTGATTCAAACGATCGACTGTTTTAAAAAATGATTTTTATAAACGTACAAATGTGTTTTTGTAACAAATGCACAAAAAGTCCTTCTTTCCGTGCCTATGAAGTGTGGCAAAAGTGGCCTTTTTTAGTAAAGCATGCGCGAAAAATGCTGCGCATGCGTAAATGAGACTAGTTACTTTTTTGCACGCTTTCATCATATTACAGACATAAAAAGGGGGAGTTTTTGGGCATTCGTTACAAAAAGTAGTATGTGACGCACGTACCCAAAAGCAAACACTTGACGAAGAGTGCGAAGTAGGGTTACTCGCCTTTAACTTGTACCACAAGGCAACATTCGTTTTTGGCTCGTGCCGTTGTGGAACACGCCGTCGCCTCGTGCGGCCAACTTCACAACCTTCGTTGAAAATCCGCTTTTTCGCACTTGCATCGCAAAGTATTATTTTGCTTGAACTACTCACAAATGTTCGTGTGCGGAATTCCTCACATAATGCCAATATCTGTCATGTCATTACGACCAATGACTCGATTCTGTATACTGTAGATGCCAAAGTGCGTTGATCAAACAACATTTCCAATTTAATTTCACCGCGAGTTTAAATCTATTGCGCATAAATAAAAATATTTAAAACATTGTTATAGTTACTTAGAAATAGTTAAAAGATAAATACCGTAGATCAAGGTGACTGTCATATAAATGACTAACGATACTTTTAACCATGCAAACATCTGCGTTTCACTGTTGTCGTGGATTAAAATCATATTTTCGCTAAGTTACCGAGGTATAAAGTTAATCAATTGTACCATATTGTAAAGTTGAGAATATTTTCTATCATCTGGTATTTGTTTAATGGGTTTGTGCGTATTTTCTTTATCTAAAAAGCTACCGTGCGATAAACATAATCTTTAAAGGGCCAATGATCATACCGATTACCCTATCTGCTCATCGGGATTGAAATAATAAATTGAAAATATTTTTAAATCACAATTTCTCACTTTCCTAACCTCTCTTTCTATACTCTCGCTAGACTCTCGGCATCTGTTGTGCAAAATATCTATCTAGCTAACATGAAACACGAGAGCTTGCAACTAAGTATAAATATACTATGAAAATTACTATGATCGCGAGAGAATGTCGGAAGAACTCGATAATAAACTTCTAATTATGGGGTAGAAGCGAGAACGTGAAGGAGGCCAAATTACACGCTATTATTTGAAATATATATACATAAATGATAGTATACAGGTACCCTCTTTCCAAGGATTATATAGAAGGCATTCCGTGTCAATCAGGGCAGTCTGTGCTTTCAAAACTGCTCCATAAACTTTTTTTTTCTTCGTTACATCTGAATTGCTTATACATTTAACATTTTTTTTCTCGAAAAACTGTCAAATCTAAAATAAATATAAAAGAAAACAATGTTAAAGAAGTTTTTAAATGTGTAACGAAGAAAAACAAAGTAGAACGAGCTTAAGATAGCACTGATTGACAGTCTCAAAAGTATAAGATGCAGATAACAATTTTTTTTAATTTATAATTGTTAGATCAAAACAATTTTAATAGCAGATAAAATGAAATAAAGCCGTGAACTACAAAACTCGTATTTGGTATAAGATTATAACAAAAACGTAAGTTTAGATATGCTGACAAGTCAGCAAGCTTAATTAGAACATGGAACTTCGATATTACGCAAGCGTGATGAATGAACATACTTTTTCGCATGCGTCATTCGAACACTTGAATCAACTTGGTCAAAGACGATAGCTCCACGTCCATCAGGCAGGGATAAAATAATATTTATGACTTTCATATATTTTGAAGAATAAAAAAATATAAAATAAAAGGCTAACGGCAAAGACGAGAAAGATTCAAGAAGAAAGTTAATGAGTTGTGATGCCCTCGAGATTCAAGGACATGCCGGTTGCCTCTCGAAACAGTAATAAAACATTAATAACATATTTAGATATTATCTCCTCGTGATATCATTCGCTGCCAAACGGGAACTGTATTATCGATACCACTCGATGCTATTCTTTTAAAATATCGAAATGAAATATTTTTTGTTAAAATAATTATGGCGAGTTATTACGCGTTAGGTGTGCGTGTGTATGTGATTGATGTTCCAACTACAATAATTTTAAACAATTTTATACGACGCGCGTTAAATAACAACGCGATTCGTTAATTTATGTAAATTCGAAATAAAAAAGTTGGTTTACATAATTATTGGAAAATTAATGTACACAACTGTCGATGTAATGTACACAATTAGCTGTGTCTTGTAGTTACAAGAGGTAAGTACAAGACACAGCTACAAGAGGGAATTGTGTACAGTAAATCGCGGTGTGTTGATGTATATCAGATAATATTTTGCAAGCATTAAGACATCTCCGTACAAAGTAAAACGTAATGAATCATCCTATACCGATAAAGAGCTTTTTCTAACATATATTTCGTCCCCCGTACAGGGGGTTCAAATACGTGGATTAAAATAATTTTTATTCTTTATTTCAGTCAGCCCGATTTGGTTGATCCACCGATTTCTACAAGGATTTGCCATTCTCTTGTCTCGTACATCGACATTGACATTTAAAATATGTGGCGAGTAAAATTTACCACCGTGAAATCCTGACAATCTATTCTATAAGTAGCATTTTTATTTTTAACGCTGTCCAATTAAAAAATGCACCAAATAGCGTGTTACATTGTTGATTCAGCAACTGTCACGTCTGACACGGTGTTAAATTAACATTTTTTGGATCATACCTTGCCGAAATTATCGGTAAGGTATTACATAATTTTTTAACTACAAATTTGCAACTGTTAATAAATAATTAATCTCAGATTTGATAGTTTATTTTATAATCGATGAAACAAGACGACTACCTTAAAGGATGGTTATAAATTAATTTAAAAATAACCGGTTTAGCGTTCGAAAGGGCATACCTTCAGATTAGAACGTCGTGCGTTCCATTCTCGAACTTGTGGGCAACTCCAAGCTCTCTTATCACTTGATCTTTTCTCGTTTTCCGTCTCGATACTTATCCCCCTTCCTCACACCTTTTTTAATCAAGTGAATATTCATGAAGAAATCGGCTGGAAGTTTACGAAATTATACATAAATATATTACCTCTCGGTATATATACATCAGGTACATACATACATACACAAAGGTTGCGATTTCCCTTATCTTGCGTTATGTTAATTTATTACGTTACATTGGAGAGCAATAACCCCGCGTCAAGGACTTGCGGCTGTCGCGAGTTTGTTCTCGCGCACGCGGTAGCACAATTGCACAAACGTTTTTTTCCTCGCTGCATATTAAATGAGTGCAGTACCGGCGTTTACAGATTAGATTCATTTAATCGTGCAAATTATCCACCTAGACAGAAATTCCCGTTCAACGTTTTGAGTCGACTGTATATCCGAATGTTTCTTATGCGTAGTAAAAAAAAGTTGGTATTTGTATAATAATATTTATATAATTGAGGCCAAAGGTTATTAATTGAATATTATTTACATTTTCTTTTGGAGTTTAATTTTTAGTCGTAAGTTCGATCTTAACATTAAATTTAAGATGAAAATGAAGATTAAACTTAATATCAAACTTACGAGTAAACGATAGAATTATAAATCAATATTTTAGTACAGGGAGCTCGTTTCCAAACTTGTGTCATCACATATGTGAATTTTCAATAAAGTTACAACGTTTTCTAACCTATGTACTCGTTATATATTTTAAAAAAATTGAATGATTCGCTTGGGCGGTTTAAGACGCAATGTCACGAAGAGACTCAAGTTCAATTTTAAGGTTGATCATTAGTCCCATTTTAAGTTTAATTTAAAAATGGAACTTACGACTCATCCATTTATTTTCTCTATGCTTTCCTAGATTGCTTCATTTAAATTCCATTTTTTAATTGAAATTAAGATAGAACTGAAGATTAAACTTAAGATCAAGTTTACCAGTAAACAGTAGAAGTAAAAATCGACATTTTAGTATTGTGTATAGGGTGCTCGTCTCCAAATACGTAATAATCCAGTGCATCGAAGAATCATTTTTATCGATGGAATAGCTCCAACAATTGCGTAATTTATTACAGAACGTATTAATTATTATTGTACAGTTCTTTATTCCTTGCTGTACGTGAAATCTTCTCTGAAAAACTATATTTATTTTAATCGATCCGGACCGTTACAACATGCACATTCCTATCTCATTATTGTGCACACTTTGCGATGTCACCGCACACGAGGCAATATGTTGATCGATTCTCAGAGAGGAACTCAAAATGAACTTAAAACTTACTGCGTGAGCTTTATGAGAGGTAGAAAATAATAAGGAAGCCATGTGCAGATCATACTTTGCCGCTACTACTGCTGCTACTGCAAACTGCAACTACTACTACTACTACTAGTAGTAGTAATAATAATAATAATATCATATGATATTTCGTTGAGAAAAGTTTCCAATTAAATGAGCATCATCATTTAATTCAATCCACATTATTATAGTCGATTTCAAAAGATATAAATAAAAAATGTTAATCACAGTATTCATTTGATCACACTTTATCAGTTAATCTACGTCCTACACAGACAGAGTTTTGGATAAAGTGCGTTTGGAGGTGTGTCGGGTAGCTCCATGTATCGAGTATCTATGTTAACTTTGTGAAGTTTTGTCAAAATTACATTGTAATTTATATGAATAATTAATGTACGGTAAGACGATTGCACAATTTTGCTTTATTGTTCTACATCTTTCTTCTTAACCAAATAAATTGTCAAAGATTTTTTTGTTGTTGTTTACAATCGTAATTTGTGATTTCCTAAGATTTTATGACAAATAGAATAAATTTCCTTTAAAATGTAATATTGGTGACAATTAATAAAAGAAAAGAAAAAAAAAAAAAAAACAAATGACAAATTATTTTGTGGACAACAGTTTCTAATTAAATGAGCATGATAAATTAATTCAATTCACATTGTTATAATCGATTTCTCAAGATATAAATAAAACTTTTTAATCATAGTATTCATTTGATCACACTTTATCAGTCAATCTACGTCATACATAGACAGAGTGTTGGATTAACGTGCGTTTGGAGGTGTGCGGGGTAGATCAAGCTATCGAGTATCTATGCTAGCTTCGTGCAGGCACACTTTCACGTATCATAATACACACTGTGAAAGAATGTGGTTTCCCTTTCAAATTACAAAATACCGACGAGCGAGCGAGCGGTCTTATTTCGAACCTCTCGCCCGCGAGCCCGCGTACACCGCCGCCATCACCGCCAATAGCTGCCAACTTCCCCGTCGGCGTTACGACGTTTTTTTTTATTCTTTTTTTTTTTACCTTCGAATTCCTGACTTTTTCTCGGTCGCTCATTCTCTCTACTCGCATTACCAGACATTCGCGATGTCTGAACCGCGTGCCCAAACCGTTCTCTTTAACCTGCCTCCGGCAATTTTTGTTTTGCTCAGCTGTTGAAGTTGTAATTGAAGCTGCGTTAGCGTTTCTTTTGTAAACCCAATATAACTTCATGCTTTTCCAGAATTTTCTAGAGTCCATTTTTTCGCGTCTGCTATTACAATATCACGTCATATTATTATTAAAATGTTATTTGCAGGATGCTTTCAATTTTCTTGTATTTATTTTCGAACATTCAAATAAACATTTCGTCCTCAATCCTTATTACTTTCTTATAATACGTACGAAGTATGTAATGGAGAAATTATTGTAATACACAGAGACGATTGACTGTCAAATAATTGCGGAAATTCATGTTTTGAGTGACGTAGTAAAAGTTAACTTTTATAAAAAAATGTCGTATCTACAATGGCAGATTACCGAATCAAGATTTCGTGCAATCTGCATAATTGTAATTGGATTTTTTTAAGAGCACTTATTAAAAAATCAAGGTAAATATTTTTCTAATAAAAGATTTCAAATGCAAAACGATGGCTCGTCGATGAAAAATTTTAATAATAAATTATTCAATAAATAATTAATATGGTTATTAATTTGAAGCAATACATTTGAAAAAAAAAAAAAAAAACAAAATTTGAGTGAGCAATTTTTTAATAAAAATATTTACCGTTACATTTGTAAATAACGACGTCGAATATTTCTCTGAGTAACAATTTTCATGCACACGAAGTATCAAATTCTGTATTTGCAAGTCACTATTTGCAATCTGCCATAGAGAATTTCTTATATATTTAACTTGACTTTTATACCGACAGTATTGGTTGTGGTTTCAATTTGCGGCTCAAGCGGTTACCGAAGTCAAGTTGTCTCGGTACGGACAGCACTTTTGAAACGACGATCGTATAAAGGTGCACCGATTTAGTCGTTAATGATCTTGGATTTTATTAGGTTTCGTAGGTTTGACAGAGGTTACGTACGTCTTATGGGAGGTGAGAGATTTCAATTTTATACATATTGTATAACACGTATGTATTATAACATCGTGTGTAGGTATATGGTGAGTAGATTGGTCTAAAAATCGCTCACCCGATACAAGGTTGGTGGATCACCGAAGATCGAAAACAACATTTGATTTCCCAAAGCAGGATCTCGACGGAGATTCTACATGTATGTTCGACAGATTCCGAAGTCGGTATTAGCATTCGTATGCACAAAGGATTTGAAGTTCACGAGAGGGTTAATGGAGGCTAAAAATGTAGGCTCGGGTTGTTATTAACTATAAAAGAGTGTGTAGGTTGACCTCCGATAATCGGGCCATGGTCGTCGTCATCACTAATTGGGTTGTGAGCTGCCGGACTCCGGCTCTACCTGTTGATTATACCTTTACAGTTCATGCTGTGTAGTCGGTGGTAACACCACAAAAGAGTATGAACTCACCACTGACGTGTGTAAATCTCGAAGATACCTCGAGGCGTATTAGCGAAAGTAAAATCGAGCAAGTAACGTCCGCCTGTCAGTTATCGTGAGGGACACTGGTCAGTTACAGCGTTGAAGTGATCCAGAAGCTATACATATCTTGTATACTCACAGGAACTCTCTAGTCGACATACCTGATCATTGTTGTGCCCCTTACGAAATCTTGTCTAACCGGTAAGTCGATGTGGAGTAAGTATAATGATCTTATATTAGCCCTGCAGTGGTGTCAAGTTGACTTCGGTAGTCTGAGGGATTCAATTAGAATCAGTGTATATAGTTGTATTTTGTTAGACTCGAAGCAAAATTTGATGACATCCCAACTAATATATAATGTCCGTACTACTATATCCTTACTACGATGTCCTTATTACTATGTTCTTACTACTGTGTCCTTACTGGTATGTCCTAAGTGCTATGTTCTTACTACTGTTTCTTTACTACTGATAAACGCACAACAGTGCATTGAGAATAATGTTAAGAAGTTGTATCAATGACAATTTACCGTCTGTTTACCGTTGATTTCCCGTATCACAAGAAACGGATATCAGTGTGCTGAGAATAAAGTTAAGTTACGCCATTATACCGTTGATTTACCGTCGAATTATCGTGTCTCAAGGAACGCATCTCAGATTAAGTTGTAAGTAAAGTCGAGAAGTTAAATCGACGGTAAATCGACGGTAACTTGGTGTCTATTTAACTTTATAACTTCATTCTAAACACACCTATGCGCGTTATTTTAGACACATTAAATCGACAGTAAATTCGTTCCGTCCTGGTAACTTCTTAGATCGACGGTAAATTTTGCAGTTACCGCCGATCTGCCGTTGATATGCTATCGTTGCTACGCCGTTAGGTCTGTAAGGTGACCACAGATACGCAGTTAAATAAATTACAAGGTGACATATTTTCTTACATTATCCTAGATTAAATTCACAGGAATTGTAACGACAAATAGATAAATCCTATTTTAATTGTAATTGCATTTAAAATATCGCGAAAATCCCTGACTGGATTACATAGAAAAATCGTTTCTTGCTTAGCTACAATGAAAACTACACGAACACTTGTAAATTATGTGACTCAATTCTTTTGAAAATAGATGGACGTCTTGTACATCGATGGCAGATTTCTCTCTCGATATCACGAGAGCATGCACCGAGATGAACTCGTATAGACACAAGAGTCGGGAATATCGAATATAGTTGCAAAGTATCGATACGAGTCTATCGTTTTATTCGCCTATTATACGTATTTACTGGAATAGAATTCTCGTTAAGCCGGTTGCAGTGACAAGCGCGCGACCCAAAGGTGACGCGAACAGCCTCGAGCAATCGCACCGAGATCGTTTGACAAAAAATGCATTGCAGGGAATTTATATTCCACCTTTCCCCATTGGGCCGCTTCTGCGAACGAACTGGAAATCATTTTCTTTGGGTCTCCAGGCTTTGCTATAAAAAAATTCATCAATAAATGCTGCAACGCGTAGTCTTTATATTTAATTTCAAGACAGATATATCGCATATGTGCAAAATTTTCTTAATAAACATTTCTTAATAATTAAGTATACTCTTGACTGCGGCAAAGCAGCGCCATTTGTCTGGCAGATAAA
The DNA here is from genome assembly GCA_963942595.1 of Cylloceria caligata. Classification (NCBI taxonomy): domain Eukaryota; kingdom Metazoa; phylum Arthropoda; class Insecta; order Hymenoptera; family Ichneumonidae; genus Cylloceria; species Cylloceria caligata. The sequence goes on along the minus strand of OZ012708.1, from coordinate 1,084,972 downwards.
AGGGTTCGAAGACGTGAGGAAACGGAGTGTCCCATCCGGTAACCCTTTGGATCGGTGCTTCAAGATGCAAAAAACATTCCTCCTGCAAATTCAAAATCAAATAGACGCCGGTCAGTAGCTAGAAACATTTTTTTTTTTTCACAGATTGTCATAACGTTAAAAGTCATAAAGACAGAGATGTCAGAACATTAAAAAGTGACTGAAACGTCGAATAAAGTTGTTGAAAAAAAATGGCCGAAGGCGCTCGTGTGTGCAGAACTTAAATAATTCATTCATCTGTAACTCAAAAATCATTGGAACAATTCAAGTGAAAATTAACATACGAGTGAAGTAAGAATTTCTCTTTGTTTGTTGTAATTGTTGACAAAATGTATATGGACATTCAAGACTTATGCTATTTTTAATGTTTTTTAAAAAAAGTCTCTTCACATTCTCATTTTTCCAAATTTTCAGTAACTTCGCTCATTTGATTTTTATCAATAAAGTAATATTCAAATATGTTGGATTTTTTATTTGTCCCAAATCGGAATATAGGTTTGAATTTTATAGAATTTTGAAAAACTCGGAAAACACATTTTTTTAATTAATCCAAATATTTATTTGGGATGATGCAAAAATATAATATTTTCAGAAGTGACATTTTATTTTTCGTCGTCCAGTTGTAATCAAGTACTTGGCGATAAGACAAAAATTTTAAGAAGTCAACCATATTGAAAATACTAAGAACATTGATTTCGAATAACAACGATAATGTTCAAAATTTGATAATAAATTAGTTAAAAATAAAAATTATTCAATACGCAATCAGAGAACTCAATTGTTTTATCTTATGAAACGAATTTTGTGATTTTTCCGAATAAATGTGATTTTTAAAAATAATTTAGTAACAATATTTAAATTAACGATTTCGAAACTTTTTAAACGCTATTGCTAATTCATAAATTCAAATAATTACAAAATTATTTTCCTCCAGAATTTGAATACGTAAGGCATCCTCAAAATTGAGTATTTTATATTATTAAAAGCCTGTTGAAATTATTTATGAAGCGTTGAAATATTTTCTTTTTTAAACAGTCAACTGTAATGTGAATTAATGCGGCAAAAGTATGTGATCGTGACGTTGTCTGAATTTTCTTCGAAGTGTAGATTAAGATTGTTGATTGATTATCAAAATCTACTGTCTTAATAAAAATGTTAATAAATTGTTTGCAAGTGGATGTTGACAATTGATCAGCAATCTTAATATACACTACGAAGACATTTTTCTGTTTATCATCGAAGATCTTAGAACATCCGAACGAAAATAAAATAATAATTGCTAACGCATTTGAATTTAGAAAATTAATGTTCTGTTTTGTTTCATCACACGTACATGGTAGCATTGATCGTTAAACTATCGTTGTTTAAGAGAAAATTTGTACAAAAACGACAATTTTTGTAAGGACGATGCATCGAAGATAAATTCTTCGTAAGATCTTTGTAATATTTCTGAACGTTTAATGCACAATTTTTCTAGTAATCTATCGTTTAAAGTATCAAGTAGATTTTTTCTTTAATTCAATTATGGTTCCGGCTGCGATTTATATCATTTTTCAAATACATATTTATTATTCCAAGTTTTTATTTCCCTCACCTGAACCGTAGCTGCGATTTCGCTGCCGAATCCACTTGTGAGCGGTGCTTCGTGGGCAATTATAACCCGACCAGTTTTCTTTGCCGACTGAAACACGACAATTAATTTATTGCTTAGGTTAATTTGTACAACTCTCAGTGCGCGCACGCACTCGTACATTCGTATACTTAACCACGGACAAGAGGCTTTAATATATCGAACTGAATAGATAGATATTTATTCTTATTATTATTCTTAGTCCTACATTATCTGAACTAATCGTAATTTATTTGCTAACTTCATCATTGAATAAGGAGCTCTTGTTATATACAAGAAAGTTGTTTGTGCAGTTTCATAATGTATCCTACGATGCATAAATTTTCTATACCGAAAGGTCTGCGGAATTTACTATTTAGAAATTTTATCTTATAATTGACTATAATTTCGGTAACAAAAAAACTTGCAAAGTAAAAGAAAAGTTTCTACCTTTCACAAATATACTTTTATGTGGAATAGCGGTCGAGTAAAATTATTTACTTTTCAATGTTACAACGAACATATTCAAGAAATTATTTCTACTGAAATCTTCTTAAAAACTTCAAATATTATTTTTTAAAATGATTAAAAAACGCGGTTTTTTAAATAAATAATTTTATAAAAGACTCGTTATTAACTAATTTTGGATTCTCATCATAGATTCTTGATAAATTTTTAAGAGTAGCAACTATTCTGCTATTTGCAAGATCCCACACGATAGTAACAAAATAAAATTAATTAGATTTTTTGCAAAGTTTTAATAATAATAATAATAATAATAAAGATTTAAAAATAAAGTGTCGCAGGTGGAAAGTAATATTGCTATTCGATGACTTTATTTACAATAAACCGGTTAATTAATATTAAACGATGGATTTTTTATTTCGTAAATAGTTTCTGTAAAAAAATTTCTGCCCATTTGTACATTGAAAAAAATAAATAAATAATTTTTGGAAATTATACTTGTAGTTACCGCAATTGTTTGTAACTGATTCCACAATAAAATAATAATTCATGTAACTATAAAAATAGTTTAAACAACAAGCTAACGATGTTCTAAAAAATTGGTTAACGATCAATAGTTGTCAGCTATTGACATTTCCGAGAACTATAACGATTTCTTTGAGTGTATCAGTTTTAACTAAGATATTGTTTAACAGATCGCATTGTTGTATACGCAATATTCAAATTATCTATAAAATATAATTTTTGACGTCCTTTCGATTCGATTAATTGAACCAAAACTAACACATGAAATAGAAGTTTCAATATTGAATAAAAATAAATATAAAAATGACAAACGAACGTCGGATATTTTCGGTTTAATGTATATTAAATCGTGATAAAATAATCGACGCTTGGCTCAAGTTTATTGATCTTTTAAGTATTAAATCGGGTAGTAAAATCTCGATGGATCTCTGATAACTCGAGAGAATTCTACAGAATTTATTATATACGAATCTAATCGCGAGTCTCTTCTCAATTGAATATAATATCTGTATTGAGCAATGTTTCACTTAATACAGGCGGACATTGAGATGGACGTATTCCCGAAGCCGCGAGACACGGAGAAAGTAACGACGCAATAGAGAAATGTCGTTCGGTCGCGCACGATGCTGCATCATCGCTGTAGGATTTCGATGCTCGTGTACTTATAAAATCCAGGTACACATGTACCGACTTTAATGTACTGTAACGAAATATATAAAATAGATATACAGCGCCTCCGTACATCTGCGTAAAACATTCGTACACCGAAGCGCCGTACATTATAGTTACGCGAAACGAGTTTCCAATCATGTACGTTAATAACAAGTCGTTGCGTTGTAATATAATCGTCAACGCGGATAAGCTTGGGTTGTCGTGAGTTGACAAAGATACAGAAGCGATCTATATGTTGTGTTTGCAGAGCCTAAATATTATAAGAAGTAGGATCGAGAGTAGCGCATATAAGTAGCGACAAATGAAAAGAGCGGTAGCAGCAATTGTTTTCACTATATTAATGTATGATGTAACTATAAAAAGATATTCATTCATTAAAAATTAATAGTTGTCATTTAATATTTGCCGGAACGACCATGATTTCCTATAAGTGCTGATGGTGTAAATGGAGATAATAAAGTGCGGAGCTGGCAACTATTAATTATTTCAAGTCCCTGCGAATATATTTATATTAACCGTAACGAGATTTAATTGATTTCACCATAAAAATAATGTACGCAGCTATAAAAATAGTCATTTGGAATAACAATAAATAGTTCCTAGAATCTACCATGGAATATCTGCAAATTAATGGTTCACTGAGAGATTAATTATTCATTTTTTGTTCATACAACTATTGTTCGTTTGGTATTCGTTTGATTATAAAAATATTCGCATGTACTAACATTTAATAATTGCAAAAATTGCGACGATTTACCCGAATGTTGATGATAAATTGTGAAACGTTGACCCAGCGATTGATCGGTAGAATCAATTTTAGCGTAGTAAGTGTTTTTTTTTTTTTTTTACAAATTAATTTTTATGTACGCGAAACTATAAAATTTTTGTATTTGTTAGAATAACGTTTAAATAATTGAAAAGAAAAGATATTTTATTTTAATTGCCACGTGCCTTATGAGTATAATTCGCAATAACTCGTGAATAATTGCAAATGAGTACTTGCAGACCGAGCATCCGGGACTCGTGACATTTCGATCATTAATTCAATAAATACTTTGATATTTATATTCACGTCTATCAACGCGTCACTGCCGATTGAATGGTTTAAGTATACGCGTACGATGCAGTATAAATACAGATAAAAATATTGATTACCTTGCAGACGGCATCAACGTCCCAAGGGAGTATGGAGACGAGGTCGAGGACCTCGCAGGATGCCCCAAGCTTCTCCTGGACATACTCAGCGACCTCAAGGAGCACGTGCACCTGACTACCCCAGCCGATAAGAGTCACTTCGTTACCTACGAATAGTTACCAGATAGTTTGTCAAAGAAGTGCCTCGATTTATTATTTATATCTCCATAAAAATATACATATATCGCAAATATTACATCGGAATATAAAATTCTTAATAGCGGTACACACTGGCTCGATCAAGAGCTCTCTGGTATATAAAGTTGCGTAATAATTTGTCGCGGATTGCTCGCCTACCTTGCTACTCAAAGCTTACCTATATACGCGTATCCTATTTCAGGATCTATCGGGCCAGAGACAGTATAACGCCCCTCTAACTCATAATATATCTCGCTGGATCGTGAAAAGGCGAGGTCGTTTTATTAACGAACTATTACCCACTGTTAAATACGTTGCGATTTAGTTCTATAGTAATGATTATGTGCATTGAAAGCCCCTTATAACTTGATCGTTAACGCTTATATTTGTACCATTAGTATTATGTAGAGCAAGCTTTTTTTCGTGTAAAAGTTCCTGCGTAACACAAGCTCTTTGGTTGTTTAGCAACTTTTGATAGCTTCTCGATTTTCTCTCATATACCGATCCCGATTCATCAATGTTCATCTACGACATGAAATATTGTGGATCATGTTATCTGGCTTGAATCGCTGTAACTGGATTTATACTTTTCGAGAACTAAAATATTATAGATGATATATTTTTGTATTTATATAGAATTTAAATACGATTTTATGATTTTAGTTCGAGGATTCAGTATCTTTGTTAGTAAGCTATCTTTACTAAGAAGATTTAGCATCTTCGCAATAAGCAGGTAATGAAAGTCATTTAGTTCCATCACAGAGCATGCAAATATAATTTTATCATCTTAGCTTGAGATTACTTATTGGCTTCTTTGTTAATAAAATATTCTCAATGAGACGTTTAAAAGATTTTCAAAGATTTGTAACTCTATAATAGGACTTTTGGGTTTCAAATTGGGTCTCGCTTATTACAATAAAACTATTCAAAGACTTTATTTTGCAACGATCGAGCTTAGAACAAAATAGCACAATATTAGCAATCAGTTTCATATGAATTTGTTTATTATATAAAGTATTTGTTATTAGTAATTTGGATGATTTTTATCAATAGCAAATATCGTCCTCCACCAATTGGAGATGAATCTTGAAGAATAGGGAACCTGCATCCTGTGATCTCGTGCCATATCGTATCAGAGATAAATAATTCGAGTGTAACTAATATTCCAAGGACGTCCGGAATGCGGAGGACTGCTGTATTCACGGCAGGTCGAGCCACCGGTGTAGATCGTTAAAAAAAAAAATAATCTTGTCGGAGCCGAGGTACCCTGGTACCTGGCCTATTTATTACGTAATAGTAGAACTGTCGCTTATACCGCTTGATAAATTTTTAATGAAAAGAAAGCTGTTTCTCGATGTCGCATTGAATACCACAATCAAATAGTTTCGAACGTTCATATGCGGAAACATTGGAGTTGGTTAACGGCTATTGCGTTATTCTTTGAACTCTATAACTTTTGTACGTGATTTCTCATGACACACGGACGTTTTTGATACCAATGGAATCGATTTTGTCCCACGGTAAACGTATTACCATTTTGTAGTCGAATGTATTCCACAAAGGTGACAATATAATTTGTTTTTTAAATTTTGTATTCATTTTATTTAACGTCGCATCAACATCAATGGTTATTAGCGACTTTACGATACTTTTACAAGGATTCATCCAGTTGGTGTATAATTTTCTGTCCGAATTACAGGCTTTGGAACACGTTTTTTTTCGCAGATGTTCAGCACTTTATCTGCATTGTTATTTTTCTTCAAACACTCTTTTAAGGTTGCCGGTAAATTTGTTGTAGATCGTTTGGTTTGGTACTCAGGTCGATATCAAATGTTCGACAGTGATAGGTTCGTTGCATTTCTCGCACATTTTCCTTGGGGTTTGGTCGAAAAGGTGTACGTGGGTTATGGTTGTGTGCCCGATCCTGAGGCGGGTTATTGCACTTTGTTCTTTTCGGTTCGCGAAGTATGGGGGTTTTTCCTACATGGATTCCCTGACCTCATGTAGTTTCGTGAGCTGACTTTTTATCCAGAGGTCATTTCATTTAATATTTACGGCTGTGCGTATTTTGAGATTGAGTTCGTGAGATGATATCGGGATCTCGTCGATGTGGTTATATAATTTGTGTTTGTTCAAAGGTTAAGCCAAATAAGTGGATGACAATAACTGCTTTTTGTCCAGAGTTTGAAGCCAATAGCTTGTATTTGTGTCTAGAACTTGATGCCGATAACTTAAATTGTTGTAGAGCTTTAAGCTAATAACTCAATGATAATTATTGCTATTTGTCTAAAGCTTAAAGAGAATATATTGTTATTAATCTAGAATTGTAATGATAAGACAGCTATTGTGAAGTTTTCCATTGAATATCACAAAGCGTTTTGGCCACATTTAGCGAAAACATTAAGTAAATTAACAAATTATATAATATTTCTTGAATGCTTAAATTTTTCATGTTATTCGGAGGTTTTAAGAATTACATTCGGTGACAAAGATGACAAAATTAATGCTATCCCGCATCGTTATCGAGGTATCAGGTCAAAAGTTGACGTCGTCGAAGTAATCCGACTCTAATAATTACCGTAACAATTTTTTTATCGAATGTGAATAATGATTTTTTCGTTTTCCAACTGTGATTAAAAAATCTCATTTATTTTTCGCATTTTCCTGATTCAAAATCATTGAAATGAAGGAAAAATACATTTTTCTATGCTGCTGACATGATTGAAGTTGACAAATAGAAGTTGAACACTGTGATTTAATGAATATTATAGCATCCTTTAGAATCTTACCCGCAGGGCAGAATGATTAAGGTACCTTGGAGGCGTCTTAATAATTTCTCAAAGTCTCTCGATGCATCGTTTTATTGATCAGTTTTAAACTTACGACGTCTTAAAAACGGTTAAAATAATACGTCGTCTGAATCATGTAGAAAAACAACTATAATAAATCATTATAACATCTTTTAGCTACCTTAATGTTTCTGCTGTGGGCCTCATTGTAAAAAATCATAGAAATTCACACAAAGTATGTAAGGTAAAACCATCTATTACTGACCGTATAAGCAAAATCTCTCATAATGATTCTGTAAGATGATAAACAAGGATTCAGGAATACTTCAATTAATGATCGGCCATTATCGTTTCCCCATTGGCTATTTGTCGAGAGCTGTGGAGAAGCTGACTGTGCGGTGATTGGTAGACTAACCTTCAATAGGAATTGGTACATGATCTGCAACTCTCATTATGATTCTGCAAGATGATAGTGATAAACAAACATTCAGGAATTCTCCAATTAATGATCGGGCATTGTGGTTTCCCCATTGGCTGTTTGTCGAGAGGTGGGGAGAAGCTGACTGTGCGGTGATTGGTGGAGAAACTTTAACTAGGAATTGGTACATGATCAGCAATAGGGGTATTTACCTTACTCATAAAACCGGTGACGAAAACTACCAATTATCGATATCATGGAACTACCAATTATCGATCTAGAATTTGTGAGATTTTTTTCCATTTGTCCCTTGTCGTTTCCCTATTGGCTGTTTGTCGAAAGGTGGAGAGAAGCTGACTGTGCGGTGATTGGTGGAGAAACTTTAATTAGGAATTGGTACATGATCAGCAATAGGGGTATTTACCTTACTCATAAAACCGGTGACGAAACCTACCAATTATCGATATCATGAAACTACCAATTATCGATCTAGAATTTGTGAGATTTTTTTTCCAGTGAGATCCATCCACGAGTATCATGTAATACTGTGCTTACCCTCACGTAGTACTTCAGCTTGACCAATCGGCGTCTTGTAGTGACCAACTGGAACGTCGTCAATTGCCGATCGATAGAGAGCTTTGGGTTCGAATATTATGCATGGATCTGGTTCCTCGATACAACTCAGCAACAAACCTTTGGCTTGAATCGGTCCCCTCGGTACCACTACCTAAAATTTATAGATAAATATTCTCTGCCATTAAGCATTCTGTGATATTTCTCTTTCGCAATCACATATTTTTCTCTTGTATCGGATGCATGAAAAATGTATTTATAAATCGTCACGTCCGAAGTATGATTTCATCGAGCTATTATGCTGGTGGAACGCTGCCAAAGCAACGTTCGATAAGCACAGTAACAATTTTTAATAACAGAAAAGTGAAAACTTGAAACGCATAGTGAAACGTGCCGATTTAACAAGTGCGCAATGATTTTTAGTGGTGCATAGGTTTTTTTACGCAACGCTTTGTTCAGCAATGAGAGAACAAAAGCGGAAGATATCAAAAGTCATAAGCTGATGACGAGTCCTATCACGATTCTCGAAACGAGTCAACGGGACACGTGACAACTGAGATGGTATCACGTGTTTTCGTTATTTGCAAATATTACAATGTTGCGTCCATAATGTGGCCTATGACAGGTTGGCCGCAGGCGAATTCCCGGCCCCTCCCTCCGGGCGGTATCACGTTCTTACTCTCTGTCTCTCTCGATGTCTCTCCATCGGATCTTCGACCTTTATACTAGCTCAACGAAAAATCAATGGAAACATAAATCCCGAGACGGCGGCTACTCTTCGTCTCGTGCATTAATTATGAAGCATACGAGAATGAATGAAAATAATTTACTCCCACAATTCGTCATTCCATCTGAATGTATACCTCGCGACAACTGCTTTTCAGATAATGCGATGGGATCCATATGGATCTCCTACTGTTATAGATCTCTCCACCATCCACCGGATAAATTGTGAATCGCCTTCAATCGTAAGTAATTTACGTATATATTATCGACTGAAGGTAATTTATCGTCGATTTACTGTTAGTGCCTCGAGAAAAAATCTATGGTGCGTTGTTACACATATTATGGTAACAATATGATTTTTTCTGACAACAAATTATCCATTTGGATTAAACTAATTTTACTGTTTTAGTAAATAGTAAAAATATATTTATAAATATGGATAATAACATTTTTTTTATAATTGAAATTAATTATTTTACAACGTTAGCTAATTTCGAAATCTATGAAGTTTTGACAAAGTATGAAAAAGTCAGTTTATTCATATGGGAGACGTGGATTTCATTTTCATGGGACATCGCGTTAAATTTATTGACTTTGTTAATTGATATCTCGCTCGGATGTTTGATAAAGGACATTGCAATTTCCGAGACACACACCATAGCATCGTGACTATAAATATAAACATTTCACCGCTCAAAATCTAATACCAAGCTTGGCGCTCTTACATGTTTCATTTGTGACCTCACGGAGACTACAAGATGGCGCCACGAAGCGGCACGGCGTGACGGTACATTTCAGTCATGTACGTCCGCAAATAACTGCTTCCGTGCCGTTACTGTGTCTGCACGGTTGCAGCACGTTGTGGAGCCTCGCAACTTGCTGAAACCGTACGGCACGGTATTGGAACGCCACAATGTCGTCCCGGTGCGGACTTACATTGACGCCATTTTGCCAGGAGCCGTCACGGCATCATTTTCTTGCTGAATTATACTCTAATAAGTTATAGATCTCTCTTATGTAATAGAAGAGACCTCTTAAACGTTATGGCTTTCCCCTCACAGTTACCCCCACAAATCGCTCGCACATGCAACATGTTTGCTGCTATTTGTCTAGGTTTAACCTCGCAGGGATTAATGACACGAGAATTAGCTCGTGTGCCGCTCGTGCTCGACCGACAGTGCAGTTAGGTAGTATAAGGTAAAAGAGGTCACCCGAGCACATCAATTATAATAGTTTTAACTGTATTTAAAGTGATGTACTTTGATGATGAGGTCGATAACAAAAACTGTAATACACATTTCTTTACCATGAGTGCTCTTTCGAATGAAAGAAGGGATCGATGAACTGCGTCTTATAACTCTACAGTTCATCGTTCTCATTTTTTATACAAAATATCATTCGTGGCAGAGAAATTTACGATGGAAACATTCTGCTGTCTCTCTAGCATATATGGCGATCTGAGAGAGAACGGTGATATGCGGGGTGCAACATCTTAAGGTGATTTGGTACTACTTGGTCGGTAACATAAACTGTAATTTGAATTTCTGTGCCACGGTTGATCTGTCGGTTAAAAGATCAAAACGTTACCCTCTGCCCAATAATTCTACAGGACGTTCTCGTCTTTCATGTGGTCAGTAACAAAAACTGTAATGCAGATTCCGCCGCTAGAATTGATCTTTAGAGAAAAAAAACAGCGAGCTGCGTCTAAAAATTGTACACTTCACCATACTTGTCTATTATCCGAAACATCGATAGTGGCAGTTTATTTCGCGATGAAAAAATTCTGCATTCCTACACCTCAGCGGTCAAATAACGAAGTTTATAACTCCAATTTTTTTATCCACCTTCTAGATAATATCTGGGACCAGCTCAAACAGCGTTCGAATGAAATAAATAAATAATTTAATGAAAGAATCATTTTTCAATATTTATTTCAATAATGTATACCTTAAGTCCAGGTGTATGTGCAAAGTACGCTTCCGGGCTCTGCGAATGGTAAAGTCCACCGTGACCAACAGCTCCGCACGGTGCACGAACGGTAAGCTTACCACAATCGAAAACACCACCGCTGCGATATCGCATTTTGGCAGCTTCGTTTACCAACTGAGGCCAACAAACAATTTTTATCTACCGTTGATTAATAATCACAGACTATTTATAACACTATTTCTTCTTAGATTAACTATTTCTATTTATATGCTGACCTGATCGAACGCTGGAAATATGTAATCGGCGAATTGAATTTCTGCAATTGCTGTTGCACCAGCGTTTGCCAATCCAATACCAAATCCCACGATACCCTGTTCGCAGAGAGGCGTATTGAAGACTCTGTCGGCACCAAATCGATCTTTAAGACCCAATGAGCAACGAAAGACTCCGCCAAAGGCGACATCCTCGCCAAAAATTACTGCAAAAAATTAATAAATAACCTTCTTCTATAAATCATTTTATTTACCGGTATAACAATTTTTTATAAACATAGTCACAATGACTGTTTTTTTTTACGCTGCAAATGATAAAACAGAATCGTACTTTTGTAAAAATATTACATTCAGATGACAGATAAATATTTTAATAAACAATAAATAAGAAAAATTAATTACATCAGACTCGTTTAGTTGCGTTGTATGATTTTACTGTATCTTTTCTAATTGTATTTTTATCTAAAAATTCAATTCTAGATTGTTTATGCTAATTATACTTTACACTCAGGTAAAAGCCATGTAGATACGCACAAGTTCGAATATTTTTTATTGCAAAACACTCAATAACTGTAAGGCTAAAAGAGACAGTAGAAGGTCATCAGTCTCACTTACGCTCGATGAAATTCCGTGCTTTATAGATTTCTCTTTTAGAAACTAAATAGTGAATAATTCTACATTTTTCAGTATTTATCAGTCACGTACCCCTCTATCGTTTTGTGATTTTTCATTACATCTATCGTGTGTCATTTGCACACCACAATGAAAAAAAAAACATGAGATTGACGTACATTTGGTACACGCGGTAAATGCAAAAAGTTTTTATTTCAATTGTAATTATTTCAATTTTGAAATAATAGATCTCACTGAAATTTTGCAAATGATTAGACAGCAATAATTTTAAAAAACATGAGTTTGACGTACATTTGGCACACACGTGGTACATGCAAAAAGTTTTTGTTTCAATTGCAATTATTTGAATTTTGAAATTATCGATCTCACTAAAATTTTGCAGATGATTAGAGAGTAAGAATAAAAAAAAACATAAGATTGACGTACATTTGGTACACGTGGTACATGCACAAAGTTTTTATTTCAATTGCAATTATTTCTATTTTGATATGATCGATCTCATTGAAATTTTGCAGACGATTAGACACCATCTTGATTAATACGCGAGGAAAGTTTAAAAAAAGAATGATTCAAAAGTAATTTTTTGGTGAATAACCTCAAAACGGTCCCTGACGATTAATCAGTTGCACCGATCAATTAATAGATTGACGAAACGAAATAAATCGTTTGGCGTGTATTTAGCTGTACAGTTGGTAATGGTAACGAATATTTTTGCTTCGTTTAGATGCTTGAAATGTCAAACGCTAAGCGTGGGTGTACGATTAAATTAAAAAAGTAACACGAGGTTGGTGGCTGCGTAAATAATACGACGTTATCGTCTCGTTCAGTACGATAAGATAAGCGAAGTGATGACGTTAGGTGAGTTTCTCGTGGCGAGCCGCTTGTAACGTCTGCGTATTTATTATAAAAATTTTTAATTGTTCTTCAAACGTATATCGTCGAGTAATTATTAATTCACGTTTAATAATCTTACCGGAACTCGGATCATTCTCAAGTGCTATTCCAAGACTATTGTTTATAGCTTGAAACATATTCAGCCGTTCGGTTTCACCTAAAAATAAATAACAATATTATTACTTATTTATTAATTTAATAATAACAGTAGACGAGACTTGTCCTTTGACTGAGACAATAACGTTATCAAGAATGTACGTAGATTTGTTTTACTCGAAGATTCGTTGTCTAACAATATTTCTTATTAATGTTTTATCATCGTAAGTTTTAATTACCAGTTTTTTCTGATGGCTTGTCGGGCACAAAAGTAAAGTGTAATCCTCGTGTAACGATTGCATTTCGATGGTTAGTAACACTTGACGCGATACAATTGTTAACTTGTCGTTTTCGAGTGTAGCGCGAGAACACGCACAACTTACTGAGAATCATGATAGCCCAGCACTGCTCGTGTGATGAGGGAATAACACATGATATGCCGTTTCGAAATATCTATAACAGTTATTTACATACAATACGTTATTCAAGCGTAAACGGGCCCTCGTTGTCGACCTCTTTCATAATCAGTTTCCTCGACTCGCATCCATTCGTTTTACTTGTAAGCACCGATATCTTATCTTCCTATATATAATAAAATTATATTAACAAATAATTCTGGTGAAAATACCAAAAAATTGGGCATTATTTCGGGTTTAAAAAAATAATAAATTCAACGAATAATAATTTTAAACTTATTTCCATTTATTGAGTCTGGCAAAAACATTGTTATCTGTGTTTTTTAATTTTACTTTTAAACGAATAGTCGGTTAAGCGAAAAATGTATATCTCACTGGTTACAGGTGATTCCGTCTCGTAGAATTATTTAAAAGAATACATTTATAAAAAGATCCTTAAGCGGTTGACGAAAATTTAACACGAGAGTCAATAATTGACAAAATAGCGCGAAAAAATATCAAATACCGATATCAACATTTTTTCTTTTGTATCAAAAGTTTATCGATGTTAAAAATACCAAATTTTTTACTCACATTTTTAATTCTGGTATCGGTAAGACTCAATGGTTCGTAAAATAACGTTAAAATTTCGTAGCGAATCGGTAGTCAACTTTTTTTTTTACTTGCAACAGATCTTTCGAAAAAAATGTGATGAAGTTTTATCGTTTTGCGCTATGAGAAGTCAACACTTAGATTGCGCCGTCACGTTGTCATGCCTCACGCGTTTCTGTTACCTTTAGGCAGTAATTATCTTCTGTCATTGCACATTGTCTATGTAAATATTTCACGATCCAACCTCATCCAAATACGAATACTCGCTCCGATCAACGAGACGACTTTTACATATCTTCACCGAATGTAGTAAATAAAAAAAACGTGTTTCATTAAATTAAAAAATATCATACGATCGATTGTTCGTAACAGCGTTCAGATAATGCAAAAATCCCCAGATCAGAATATAAAAAATTGTAGAAGAAGTGAAATTTCTTTGAATATTAATTTTTATTTAACGAAAATAAATTGATAATTAAAATTTTTTATTTCTTTCAATTTATTTTTTTACAATTTTTTATATTCGGTTATGGGAGTTTCTTTTTAAATATGAATACCAAGAGTTACGAACGATCAATCCAAATCCAAGGTGCTTTACACGATTTTTATTAACAATAAAAAAAAAAAAAATGTCTTTTTACTGCAATTGTCAGACCGCAGCCATTTAATTATAATAAATATTTTATTTAGATTCTATTAATACTATTTTTATGTTCTAACAATGCATCAATTGATAACAATGTAAATGATTAGTTTAAAAGTTTAGATGTAAAATAAATAAAAATAACATTTATCGAAGAACATTTATTAATCATTTCATAACTAATTGAGTCGTACCGCTGCTGTTATTTATGCATATTCAATTCTTATGGGGAGACATCGCCCTCTCTACCTCATGGTCTGTTGGTGGGGGGGGTTGGACTCCCCTACTTCGATCGCATACTTCGTTGCCACGGAAACGCGAGTTAGCGTCAGTCCAAACTAAAACTCGTGAAACGTCAAAGTTAGCTTGTAGCACGTAGGTTAAATGTTTTTAACGGGTTTTCACGAGTTTAAAAATGGTTCGAATAGATTGGGATCGAATTCTTTCGACAAAGGCAGAGAACTTGACGGACGACGAGATCGAAGATCTATTTCCCATGGTGATACGATGCGATATAGATGATGTAGAAAATATTCATAATCTTCGGGCTCTCATGAAGCTATCACAAGAAATGCTTCAGCACAAAGATAATCAAGTTTGTAATTTTTTTTTAAATTATGCAGTCTTATGTATTATTTCTCTTAAATAAATGAATTTAAAAAAAAAGAAAACTTTGTATTATTTTATGTAATTGTATTTACAGGTTGAATCGTTGCTGTTAGAGTGCGATGAGTTAAAAGAAAAAGTGTCTTCTGCTATATCCGCATCTGCCAAAAGTCAGAGAAAGAGTAAGTTTCGATTGATCTGTCAAAAAACTCATTGCAGGTTACGACTGTCAATTTAGTGAATGAATAATAATTAAAAAATAAAATTATATTTTATAACGTTTCGTTAAGGTTTACAATTTTATAATAAATATGTGACAGTGTCGAGAAAGTTAAGAATTATTATTGAAAATTGAATCAACGACGTAACATAAAAGACTTTCGATAGTAACAGTAACTTTGTGACGAGTCATTTAAAATAATTGCAATGTAGAAGAAATTTCATTTTGTTTCCTCGTTATTTTCCATCATTCGCAAATTAGTTTTTATGAGAAAGTATTTTTTTTTATCGATTTTTACTTCTTCATGGAATAAACTTTGTGAACAATGTCAAATAATAACGAAGCAATTTGCAAGTTCTACTTTGAAGGTTTTTTTAAAATATTGTGTACACCAGCTGCGCTCAATAATTCCAAATTTGCGAGAGTGAGAACAATGAGACATTAAAAAGGATAACGAAATAATGCGCAAGATTTTACTTGATAATCTTACTTTTAAAAATATTTTTTTATTCATTACAGTGATTTGTGACATTGGCTTGATTGTACATTTTTATGAAATAACGAAACAATTAAAATTTTCGTTAAGTTTTAACGTCTCGATGTCGTTATCACGATAAATTATATTCCAATTATTGTTCAATTATATTACATTATTATTGTTATTATTATTATTATATTATTGTTGTTAGTCGATTTGTGTAGAAAATTTCAAACCGATATGCGCGAGTTGAAAAAGACATTTTTGAAAATAATTAAAAATCCCATTAAATTTAAACGTCTCGAGTGATCAACGTTAAATTAAATCTCAATTTTTGTTCATTGACAGTCCACTTGTGAAACAAAGTGGAGCCTATTATCGAAAAAAATGAAGGTTTTATTATTAAATTACATTCATTTAGTTCTAAATCACTTTTAAAAGTAAAAATTATATTTCTCGTACAATTGCCTCAGTTCGATCTTTGTATTGCTATTTTTTTATAGCTAGCCCAGCTATAGCGTCGGATGATATCGAAAGGGATAACAGTGATTCAAAAGTAAGATCCAACGTCGATATTGCTACAATAAATGTTGATTAAAACTTCAAAATATTTCATTATAATTCCAAATAATATATTTTTTCCTAAAGGAAATGGATTTTTCTATGACTGACGATTATCAAGGAACAATTAAAATGAAGAATGATAAGATTAAGACACTAATGGACGAACTTGAGGTCAGTTATTAATATAATTCGAGAATCAATAATTCTTTGCTGTTGATTAATTATAAAATGATAATTTTTTTAAAGAGTCTGGAAAAGGAGAATGAGACTGTAAAGATTAAGTTAGAAATATTAACGGACGAGATGGAAGATGCGACTGATAATATGAATGAAATGACCGAAGAATTGGAAGAACATCGAAGAAAAAATATTTTGTACAAAGGTATTTAGATCAGAGATAAAAAAATATTTAGAAAATTTCATTGAAATGCTATTCCGTGATCGGTGTTATTGAGAACAGATAAGATCGATGAGCTTCAACGAGAAAATTCTGTATTGCTGAATCAGATTGAGGAACTAGGAGATCAACAAGTTGAGAGAGACAAAGCGATTGACGATTTTGGTGAAGCCATCGATATCAGAATAAAGGAATGGAAGGTACGAACGATCCACTTTGAATATCTTCTTTTGCAAAGATTCTTCTTATCCGGAATTCTCCTAATTATTTTATTTATTAACTATTTTTTTTTTTTTTAGAATATCTTAGACGAAAGAGATGGAGAGATAAGTCGTTTGCGAGGAGATTTGTCTCACGCTTTAACGCAATCGGTGAGGACTGTGAGAGAGCAAAGTAAATCACAAATCGTTTATCTGAATGAAGAAATAGATCAGCGAGAGAAGATAATAACTGAATTACAATCAAAATTACTGGAGGCGACTGCTGAGATAAACGAAAGTGCGACACTCATAGAAAAACTTAAAACAGATGCAAAGAAGTAATTGAATTATATTTAAGCGTATTGATTTATACAAGAAAAATATTATTTATGATATTATATTATGATTTTTTCAGATTTGCAAAAACTGGACGAAGAAAAGAGCATCGAGACTTGTTGAAAAAAGTTCAAGCGGCCAACGAGAGGATATCCGTTCTTCAGGTGTCTCTGAGTCAAGCTGAGGAAGAAGCAACCCTAAAGAGCGAACAGATGTGCGAATTGCTAGGAAATCTAAGAAAGTACGAAGACAAAGATAATGGATTAGCTGAAACAATCAAAGAAGTTAAAGACTCGAAGGAACAGTTGCGTTCGAAGAGTAAACACGTCCAGGATCTGATCAATGTCATCAACAACTTGGAGGCATTAAATTCCACAAGGGAAATGCAAATAATTGCACTTCGGTAAGAATTCATTGTGAGATTAATTTGAAATTATAACGATTACCGTATTTAGGATACTTTCTTCGTTTTTATTAGAGAGCAATTGGGGATGCCGGATGACGAAGAAGTTTCTATAGATGGCGTTGTACTCAAGAAACAAGAGGAAATTCGGATACGAAACGAACTGATAGAAAAGAATGAGGCTCTCATGCAGGACAACTTGGACATGCATTCGGATGTAAATATAAGAAAGATTAATAATAAAAGCAGATTATTACTAAATGAATGGAGATTGATGGATGCAGAATGCAAATTTTTTTTACTAAATATCATTGAACGGGAACGCGAAAGATATTCAGAAATTTCTTCCTTCTTTTTTCTTTAACTATGAGTTTAAAAAATTTACAGATAAGGATATTGCGATATAAATTGAGTAAATTAGGAGAAAATGTTGGCACGACTCGTGATACAATTGATGATACCGAAGTTAGAGGACTTCCGAAGAAACCTTTGAGCTTACAATACCACGATATTACCGAAGAAGAAATAGCATCCGTTAAGTACAAAGCTGAACTTGAGGAAATAAAGGATAACGTTCGAATTGTGACAGAAGAGAACGAAGCTTTAAGGAAAGGAATGCACGAGATATTGGACAGTATACACGATCAAGATGGTGAATTTTTATATACTTCTTTTGTTTCTTCGTTATTTTTCACAAAAGTAAAAAACGCATGCGTGCATCAAAGGTTATAAACGAACAACTACTTGTTTTCACAAAGAAAATATTTGCAACGATTAATGTTGCATCAATAAACAATGATATTATTATTTTTCAATAAATTATTGAAATTTTAACGATATTTTTAGGTAAAAGTACTGTTGAAGTTCATTCTGGGACTTTGGAAAAATTGTTGGAGGCTTTAGACGTCAGACACATAGCAGGATGGTATCATCCTGCTATGAGACTACAAGAACGCCTTAATGTCGTACAAGGAAGCAACGCTGAGTTGCGTTCTCAAATGAAGCATATGCGGTATATGATCTTCTTTTGACGAATTTTATAAACAATTATATTCTCGGAATATTCGAGTACTGATCGAAACATTTTTATTGCAGACAAGAGTTACAAGAAAAAGATGGCTTGCTTCGGAAATACTTTTTAAAAAGTGACGACACGCGGGTAAAACACAGCTCTGAAGAATCCGAAGATGAAGAAACGAAAATTTACATCTCCGAGATACAACGAATTCAAGATTCTTATAGAAATGAACTGGAGAATTGGCAGAAGGAAAGAGATTCGTTGGATAGTACGAATCAAGAGCTCAGAGACACTGTCGAAAAATTAAGCGCGCAATTTGAAGCGATCGAAAGAGATTTGAAAGTCATAGAGACAGGGGAAGACGACGTGAAAGCAGCTTTTGCAACGAAGAGCAGAGAATGCGCCGAATCCGTAGTCCAAGTTATAGTTGCGAACAGAAAATGTAAGACACTTGAAAATCTCTTGAACGAAGAGTCAGCGAAATCCTATCGCATACACAAAGAAGCTATCGATCTTGAGAACGGGCTCAGAAAATCCGTCGCCGATATGGATAAAAGGAATAAAATGTTGGAGAGCGAAATTGGATCGCTTCAAAGTAATTTGTCGAATTCCGTGAGTTCGATCGAGTACAATGAGCTTAAAGAGAAGTACGAGGAGTCGAGTATTCATATGCGAGCTGCATACGAACTCCAGTTAATCACCAGAGTCACTGAAGAAATCTCCTCCACTCCGAAACATTCCGAATTACCTGAAGAAGATAACGCGATGAATCTCGAAACCTTGACCAACGTTTCGGAGAATCAACTTGCAAATTACAAAATGAATTTGCAACAAGTCAATGAAATGAATTCGGAATTGAGACGACAATTGGTGGATTTGCAAAAGGAACTTTCCAGGCAAATAAGACCTCAAAAATTAATTGACGAGAAAAATTGTCAAACCAACGAGGAATTAGAAAAACGAATCACAGCACTTACAATAGAGAACGAAAACTTATCGAGAAGTTTGGAAATCTCGAGGGAAGAGGCACAGATGCATTACACGATAAATTCTTTGAAAACCTTTGAATTGGATAGTCTGAGGCATCAGATTCTTGATCTCCATGCTATCAGCGAAGACAAAGAGACTATTGCGAGACTTGGCTTTGAACTTACCAATTGCAAAGCCAATGATGTTGAATCGAGCAAGAGAAAGGCGCAGCTCGATAATCAACTTTCTCATCTTCGAGAAGATTTGTTTATTTCAAACAAAAAGTTAGATGAAACGAGAATGCAGTTGCAGGATTGTCGCAAAATCTGCTCAACGCGTTGCAGGTATTTATCGATTATAACGTATTATTCGATTACAAGAAATATTATTACGTTTTTTTTTTTTCTTTACAGATCTTACGAGGAAGTTATAGATTTTTTACGTTGCCAATATGCTGGTGCGACCTCCGTTACCGCGTTGCAAAGATTTGAATCGATGCTGAAAAATCTTGTTGATAATCGTACTGAAATCGATAATAAATTTAAAGAAGCTAATCAGCTGAAGGAAAATGCCGAAGTGCAGCAAGAGCTGTTGACAAATCGGTTGGAAATCGTTGAACGTTTGAAGGATATTCTTGAACAACAGATCGGCAATCCCAATGTCGAGAGTATTATGCACAGTTTTTCAGAAAATTCACAGTATACCATGAACGTAAGTATTGGTAATTGTTTTATAATAATAAAAATCATTGTGTGACAAGATTTTATCAAAGTGAATTATTATTATTTCTAAAATATATTCAATACGATTACAATTTTATTCAATGAATAATTTTTATTACAAGGCAACGAAAATATAAATAATTCGTTTATTTTATTATTATTTTCTAGTAATTGAAATAATATATCTTGTACTTTGTTAATATGAATTTTTGAATAATCAATTATACGATCAATAGGATATTCGTCTGAAACGACGAATAACTCAATTGGAGAACGAGTTAAAAATCATAAATAACAAATTGGTTGAGTACGAATCGACAATTCTGGGTATGGAGTACGAGATGCTTAACATTCAGAGAATATGGAAGAAAAATAAGGATGTGACTTTGTCAGCTTCCGAGTCCGGGATCGAGACGAAAGTCGTAACTGTCATCGACAAGAAATCGGTATTCACTCAAGCCAAAGTGGAAAATCAATCGGTGGAAGTTCAGAGCGAACCCTACGATTTTGGTGTAAAAATCGTTGTGTCGGAGTCGCCGGAAGTATTGCCAAGCAAAGAAATTGAAGTTGTATCGTCGAAGGACGAAACTGTCTCGATTCTCAAAGAACAATTGGAGCAAGCGCTCGCATTGGCGTCCGAGCGATCAGATATTTTAATCAAACACGAGTCACAGATCGCAAAATTTCAAGCGAAAGTCAGTGCCCTCGACAGAACGATAATTGAGAAGGATTCTCAGTTGAAGAGTCTTGCCGAATCAAAATCAGAGCGAAAGACGAGCGACGATTCAGATAAAAACTTGGAAAGCGGTGACAAATCTGCATTGAAATCAACGATAAATAGTTTGCAGAAGATGATAAATCAAAAGGAGGAAACGATATCTCGTTATCAAAATATGTTGAAAGATGACAGGGACGAGCACAGCAAAGCTGCTGCTTGCTTTCAGGAAGAGATAAGAGGTCTACGGGAAGAAATATTAAAGTTGCAGGAAGAAGTTGAAAGAAAACATGAAATGTCACAGTCGAGCCTTCCAGTCACTTCGAGAACTCTGGACGAACCGATCAAAGAATCCAAACCGGATATCGAGGCTGAGGAAAAGATTGCCAGACTCTGTGAACGAGTATCGACCTTGGAAGCTGAACTTCACATTGCCAAGGAACTCGGCGAGCGCTGGCACCGTCTTGCGGAGGAAAGATTGCAACACATGGATCATATGAGAGCAAGGTTTTTACCTTGCGTAGCTGATAAAAAAATGTGTTTTTTAATCGTTTTTGTTGTATAATAATATTCTTTGAACCGCAGACTCGAAGAGCAGCACAAGATTGAACTGGAAAGTTATCGGTTGGAGCTAAACAAATGGCAAACCGAAGCAGATTCCCTCAGACAACAGTCGTCCGAGAATCGAATGCAATTGGCGAAAGGAAATATTTCAATGGTGAAGGAATTGCAGGAGAAGGATAATAAGATACAAGAATTAACTGTTGCGTATCAACAGCTGCAGGTTAATTGTAGTTTTACTTTTATGTATTTGAGTAGAAAAAACAAAGTTTAATCATTTAGGTAATTGTTTTATTTTCAATTCTGCTAATGAGAATACTTCGCGATAGGGAAATATCTTGAAAAAAATCAATTAAACAGAGGGACATTGATTGTTAATAATAATAATGTAAAAAAGTTATCAATTAAGTAGTTGAATGAAAATTGTTTAACAAATTATCGGAAACATCTTATTTTTCGTTTTATAAAATTAATTTGTCGATTTACAAGTTTTTTTTAAATCAAACTCTTCGTTTAATTACTTTGGAATTAGTTTTTTATGCGACTGTTCAATTACCGTATAAACTATTTTTTTTTAGACTCTTTGTTCAATCATCTTGGAATTGTTTTTTTATGAAACTGTTCGTTCAATCACCAAAGAATTGTTGTTATGAGACTGTTTGCTCAATTACCGTGGAATTGTTTTTTTTTTATGAGACTATCAGCTTAATCACCGAGGAATTGTTTTTATGGGACTGTTCGCTCAATCAGCCTGCAATTTCTAGTGTATAATTTAGAATATTTCCATGAAAAAATATCCAAAATTTGCGACTGTTAAGCAATTTCTCAAAATTAAAACAAAAATTTACAAAATAACTTAAAAATTTCTTTAAAAAATCATACTTTTTCGGAAAAATCAACGAATTCGATAAATAAAGTTTTCTACAAAATTTCCTAAATAATCTTGTTCTTAAATTTCTTTTAATAACTTTTTTTCATTATTATTGATTATCAATCAATGTTCTTCTTAGAATCCTCAACGGCATGCATTTTAGTCTCAAACAATATATTTTGAGCTCTGGTGTTTAAATGCCGCGACAAATATATTTAGAACGTTCCAAATTCATTAAATATTTCCTTACCAATCTCTCAAAACATGACTAAAACGCGTTAGCTGTGTTGAAGGTACTTGTGGCGTCTCACAGTCGGTCAGTCGGTAAGGTAGACGTTGTCACGTTTCTTGATATTATTGATTTTTTTAAATATTTGTCTTTTATCGCAAAGTACACCGATTCTGATTCAATGAACCTTTCGATTCAAAATGTATACGTAAACCATCCTTAATCGTGACGTCTAATTCGTGTTTTACGATTTCGCAGATTTATAATCAATTAATTTTTCACTTATTCTAATATTTAAAAAAATTGAAACAATTATTGTATTATTGCTTTAAATGTATTTCTACGATCGCAAGTTATCGAATCAAGATCTTTTTTTTTGAATGGTCCTTCCGTTACTGGTATTTTAAAAAATCTTCAAAAGTAATCGGTAATTTATATCATGCAGAGTGAATTCGAGATGATAGAGACGATGACAATGTCTCAACCAGTGGTCGTACACGGAGATTGCGCGACGAAAATGCAAGAAATGGCTCAAGCTTTGGGCCGTGATCAAGCAAATCATTTTCAATCTGAGCTCGATTTACTGCGACGTCAAATGAAATCCCAAAATGATAAAGAAAAAATGTACAAAGATCAGATAACTGATCTGAAGCAACAGTTAAGCCGTAGATACATGGCTGTGAAAAGTGAAGAAAGACGAATATCAAATCGTGAAATGCAACTTGAGAGAAAATTGAAAACTTTGGAAGAAGAGTTGCACAAAGCTCGGGTACAATTGGACAGAGAATATCGAGTTCAAGAAGCAAAGAGGGTTAAGGTAACATCGCATAATAATTCTGCTTTTTTTTTATAGACAAGTTATTCAATTTATTTATCAAACCAACATTTTCTCTTTTTCGTTAGACGGCGGAAGAGTTATCTTTGTGGGAGAAGCAGAAAAAGTGGCAACAAATAGCTGAAAAATTGAAAAAAGAGTTAAAGGACAAGATCGAAGAAAATAAAAAATTGACTGCTAATTATGAAAAATTGCGAGCTGTTGTCTCGTGCATGGAAAGGGAAAAGTGGTACTTGAGAAGTAAGCTCAGGCTTGAAAGTGGAAGTGTCGTCAGTGGATTAGCGGGTACTGCCAACGAGATGCACTTAAAAATCGTTGAGAATTTGCAAATAGAATGTCAAACTCTGAGGGACAGAATCAAAGAACTTACCGATCGATTGGAGTCCGAGAATAGTCGCGAATTGCTTGAAAATTTGGAAAAACAACGAAGAAGAGTTGCGGCATTGGAAACAGTTACCGAGGTTTATTTTAAAAAAATATCTTTAAATCTTCTATTGTATCAATATATTTATTAATTCTTTATTAATGTTATAGGGCAACACATTTGTGATTGATCAGTTAGAAAAATTGGAGACAACGAAAGCCAATCTCGAGAAAGCGAATATCCGTTTAGAAAGCGATAACTTTGAGCTCAAAATGGAAATGGAAAAAATGAATCTCGATACACCTCGTCTTAAGGAAAAAGTAGAACATTTGGAAAAGTACGTTATTTTTTTATATTTCATAGGTATATCAATTTTTTATAACGATTTATTTAATAAATTAATACCAACAGGTACGTAGAATTGTTAAAAATGGAGAAATCGTCGGAATCTTCATCTCATTCGACGAACAAAGATTTATCGGATCCGAAGAAATCCGTTGTTGAATTAGAAAAAACGGTTTTTATTCTCAAACGAGTAGTTGAGAAGTTACAAGCTGAAAACAAGAGACTCAAAATGGGATCAACGAATGGCCAACGTGTGGTCAATATGGTACAAAATTATGATAATTACGAAGCCAGAAACACGGAAAAAAAGTATTTATTTCACTAATCAACTGTATTGTGAAATAGGTTCAAATCGATTAATTTCATTGGACAAACAAATTAGTTTGTTGCATAAACAATATAGTTGGTTAGTGGAAAAAATTAATTGATTATTAATTAATTTGATTGGCTAATTAAGTCGGTTCGATCGATCAATCAATAATTTCTTTCCGTTCAACCTTAAATATTTTTCTGCAGCAAAATAAACGTTTTTTTTACCATAAATAATTTTACAGAGTAGAACGATTAACGTAGAAAGTGGTTCTCCACTGAAAAGACAATACGAACAAGCGCAAAAACGAGTCGTAGCTCTTGAAACTGATCTACAATTGGCAGAACAAAGGATAATCATGTTGGAAAAGGCCCGAAAAGAAGATGACAATACCGGTGACGTTGGTGTTCTCAGACAACAACTTATTCATAAATCAGAGCTTCTCGATAAAGTAAAGCAGCTACTGACTCGAGCAGCTATTAATGAAAAAGCTCTTCGTCAACGAGTGAGTTAAAAAGAAAATTATTTTCAACTGTCTCCTTCGAATTACTTGATTAATAATGTTTTTCATTATTTAGATTCAACAAATAGAAATGAAACAAACGCTGTCTACTATACCGGAGTGTTCATTAACATCTTCACCGAAAAATTGATCGGTGAAGAACCATAACATAATATTTTTCTACAAAAAACGAATGTTGTATAGACTGCTATTGCCGTTATTTGACAATAATTAATTTTTAAGTATAACTGAGGAAAAAATCTATGTGGTTCACGACGTATTCATATTTTTTATTGCATTTATTATATTGTAATATGGTTTAATTATTCTTTCTCGTATATAATTTTATTTGTTTATGAACATTGTTTCAGGCGCTTCATACGTTTTAGTATATTTTTGTTAAATATTAGAAAAACAAAGGATGGTTTTTCCGCTGAGAAACAAAATTAATTTTTTCTTAATATTATTACAACGCACATTTAATTAATAAGAATGTCGGTTCGTAAACAAATGATGAATTGTATTGTTCTTTAAAAGGCTGACGTATTTGAAAATTGGTACAAAATACCATTTCACAAATGTCTTCTGTACCGATATAAACTTATTAATCTTCCAGATATTACAATTTCTTCTGTAAAAAAAAAATGTAATGAAGAAAATAAATTAATTTAGAGACGTTGATAGCTTTGTATCGAATATTATACATTTTTGGGAAAATAATAATTGTATCTAAACGTTACAAAACACGTTTTTACGAACGTTCTCTGTATCGATATTAAACTTTTAATTCTTCAACAAATAAATATATCCATCCCCCAAGCAAAGAAAAGAGAAAATGGAAAGAAAAAAAAAACAGAAACGCAACCAATAGCGAGGTCGTACCTTATGGAGGTTGTAGACGAACTTTGCAATTTTCATGGAAACTGAAAGGTGTACCGAAAGAATTATGGTTACGGTTACGGACATTGTAGATCGTCCTTCATACGAACGACAAAGGAGACACCATAGACTTATACTCATAGACCGAGCGTCCTGCGAGAGGCGCTGAAGACTACATTAAAACGAGAGAGCAATAGTGAGAGTAAGGGTATCTCTGTCTAACAGGCGCGTTGGGTGAGAGACGATAGTCCAACGGTTTAAGGAACGACCAAGAGTGGTTAAGGGAAGTTCGAAACAAAATTTTAGTTAACAACTCGATCTAACGCATCGACCAAAATGGCGTAAAAAACAATTACGAAGAGTATGCAGAGAAACGAAACAAAGCAAGCTGGAGTCTTCGTGTCTGAGAAAGAAGATAAATGAAATTGTTACAAATTGGTATCGACGAAATTTGCAATTGATTATCATTAAAGAGGCTCGGTGATTAGGTTTAATCCGTCTTACAATTTGGAATTAATTTAGAAAGTAACTTTACAAAATTATAATTAATTCTGAGGTTTAGCGAGGACGAAGCTTCTCCTCGTGTCGTTCAGTAAGTAATGACAGGCTGAAAGCCGAACTCGAACGTTCCTAAAGTTGAGCAAGCTGTTCGTAAATTCGACGGTATTTGTCGTTTTTATTAAAAGTATGTCACCGTGAGTACAAAGAATATGTCAGGTTATATCTGTAATTAATAACTTGAATATCACTTGGTCCAAGCATGAGGCGATATAAGTACGTGTTTTTTTTTTTTCAAACGTATCTCATCATCGGAATCTTAGTACAGCCGAATTCTTCTTAAAATTTGTAGAAAACATAAAGTATATCTTTGCAAAGATAATAAATAAAATACTATCATAATTGAAAAGAAAAATTTGTCAAGTACTTACCGCACAGAAAGTCATTTATTCTCGTAGCTTAATCTGATTGGATTGTCAAAGGAGTTTGAATGATGTTACAATCTTGCAATAGCTAAGCTTAACATATAAACTCAATGACGTTGGTCTCACTCTAGAGCAGGGGTCTCCAAACTACGGCCCGAGGGCCACATTCGGCCCGCGGACAGATTTTGGACTACTTCACTTTTTACCACCGGCAACAATGATAATATGGTTTTGGCCTTCGGAACTTACTGGAGTAATCAGTATGGCCCTAAGGCTGGAAAGTTTGGAGACCCCTGCTCTAGAGGATATTCATCCCACAATTAGCCTAATTTGGTTTCCTGCACTCACCGACTAGAAACTACTTACAAGAGGAATGCTCGGTAGGCTAAACATGAGCTAAATATCTTAGATGGTGTCCATGGTGTAATGAAATCCAGACGCACACTTAATCCTTAAAATATTTTATTAACTAATCAGCCTCGTTACATCTATAAAAATAAAATGTTACAATTTTTATTAACCAATCGTGTACCTGACATCAAGTGTAAAAAAAGATAAAAATTAGCATTCGTTTTGAAATCACTCGGAACTTATCTATGAACCATAAAGGTTGAAAGGTCGATGGAGAGTTCATAGTCGAT
The DNA here is from genome assembly GCA_963942595.1 of Cylloceria caligata. Taxonomy (NCBI): domain Eukaryota; kingdom Metazoa; phylum Arthropoda; class Insecta; order Hymenoptera; family Ichneumonidae; genus Cylloceria; species Cylloceria caligata. The sequence continues at coordinate 1,057,262 of OZ012708.1, read as the reverse complement.
TTACCTGGAATTAGTATGGGCGAATAAATTATACGCCGATACGACGATTATCATGTAAAATAACTATTGATCGGTATGCACATGTGAATCTTCGATCATTACAATTGTCATAAGTCATACATAAAACTACGCGTGTTTGGTTCAATAAGGAAAAAGAGTTATTGGTTAAGTTCTACATCGGTGAGTCAATCTTTACGACATAAACTCTCTGGTTTTCTTTTTCTTTTTCTTCTCTACGTCATTATCTTTCTGATTTTCATCATTAATTTTCCCAGATGGAAAGCTGTATTCCAGAGTCCAGAAGTCATTGTATAAACCAGGACGAGATTTGGTATTTATAAAACTTGGATGATCCTGAAAATCGGTAATGTAATCATTCTTTTTCAAACTGCTGGGCAACGTTTTGTAGTCCTTATCATTCTCCTCCTCCGAATATTGTTGATTCTTCTTCTCACTAGGATCATCATCCAACTTACGAGGTTCATCGTCGGTAAATTCACTAGAGTGAAAGTCGGATCCACCGATAAAACGATCCGATTTTTGGCGTTCCTCGTTCAAAATGCGTTTAAAGAAATCCTTGTCGCCGAAATAAAACTCCTCGGGCTTGATAATGACGACACCTTTAGCTTTTTCGTTGGTGTAATTGTCATTATCGAGTTTGGGAAATGTGTCATTTTCAAAGGGATTGCTAAACGCTCCATAATAGAACCCGGGAAGCGATAATTCATCGCTGGAGTTTTTCTCACTGACGGCCTCGTACTGAGAACCATCCGAAGAATAATCCGTCGATTCGTTGTCCAATTTCTTCTTGTCTTCCTTAAAAAATGTATCATAATCAAAGGGCTTGACGTAGTCATTGATGTCGAAGTCAACTGGTTTATAATCGGAAACAGTTTTGGGATAATCTCCCTTCTCATTTTCCGTGTTATATTCCTCAGCCAGAACGCCGAGTTCCTTGTATTCATCTTCACTTTCACCTTGATTGACATTTTTCTTAAGCTGCGCCGGCTCCGTCGGTATCTCCGGATCTTCAAGTTCTTCGGCACTTGTATTGAATTCCTTTTCCTCCGATCGTTGCTTCCTTGCGTCGTTACTGCTCGCTTCGTCTCGTCCCCGAGTAAAGAAATCCGAGTACGGTTGCGTATCAACCGACAGTGGTATCTTTTTCCTACCAACCTGTAAATCCTTGTAATCTTCCTGTGAACTTTCACTTTTTTTTATTACTTTATTTCGCGGTAATGACAACGACGTTCTTTTCGGATTCTTCCTCGGATCCGGTATAACGTCAATAACCAGCGGGGTATCAGGGTCAATGACATCGTCGTCTCTGTCGTGTATCGGTTCACCTTCATCTTCATATTTACCGAGTCTCTCGCTCGTCTTTTCGTCACCGATTTCATCGTTTCTATACATTTCCTTCGCAGCTCGTCGATCATCTTCGTCCAAGCTTTCCTCCCTTTGGTCCGTGTAATCCGGAACCTCGACGTACGGTATATCGTCCGGATTGTAAGCTGGTATGTCCTTTGGATATCCGACGATCTCTGAAGAAAACGACGGGGAAGCATTGCCTCCGTTACCTCCTGGTAAACTCATCTTCTTAGCTTCTTCCTGATGATCACGAAGATTCACGTAAGTTTCTTTGGTCGCGAGAGGTCCTATCGCTGGAGATATGAAGGTCCTTGCGGTTTCTGCGTTTTTCACTTGCATCGAAACTGCACCGTCCTTCTGGCTATCGGGTCTCACGTTGATTCTCAGTGGATGATCCGTTTTACGAGATGAAATATCTAAATGGTCTTCATCGGAGAGATCAATGTTCTGAGCGTATGAATTTTTGCGTTTTATGTATTCAGACCTTGGTAGAGGTACGTTGAGGTCGTCAACTTGACTCGCTACCGTTGAATCGTTGCATTCCTTAAAAATTGGCTTGTAAAGAGGTTTTGCCATTTTCTTTTTTTGCGGAGCGTTTTCCGCCCGAGACTTTCGTCTCTTCGAGGACTCGCGATCACTCCGATTTTCCTGTTGATGCTGTTCCTTCGGAGTTAATTTGGATTGTCGGTAGAACACTGCCAGTTGCGGAGTGTTTTCTTGTTTTTTCATTGCAGGAAGATTCGGATTGAGAGTTCCTTTAATGTTCCTTGAACGTTTTTGACGTTTTAAAGACTTTGACTCGATTTCTCCAATCATCTTGATATCGGTGTCTGCATTCCGTTTGGATCTTCTTCGAATCCGTTCTACGACGTTCGATATTTTGACGACTTTATCATCATCGTTGTTCGGACGTAAATAATTAATCAATTTCCATGAACTTCCAAATCGTTTTGTGGCTTTTCGTTTCCTCGTGTCTTTCACATTATTTTTCTTGTGACGATAAATTAATTTTTTCCAATTCAACAGCTTAACAACCGGAGACTTTTTGCTTATTAAATCCAACTTGATTCTATTTATTTTCGCGTATATCAATGGCGGTAGGAGCGAAACTTGGGATCTCGTACTCTGAAATAATTTTGTTAATTAATTATATCAATGACACTAACTTTTAAATATAATTCTAGTAATTCAAATACCTTTTAATCTTCTACAAGTGCAACCAATGAAGCACGCTTTGATATAACGTTGTAAATACAATACATAACAACGATAATTCAATGCATTGCTGTGCTGTTGGGCGTCTATATATGTGAAAGCGCAGTAATGCAATAATCTTGTTGATGCTACTGTGCTGGCATATCGATGTCGAGGATTCACAACAAGACAGATGAACATTTGATTCATGGCACTCTTGTGAAAGAGACTTTATTTCTAGATGATTATTATTATGTACAAGGCTGAGTATAAACAATATATCGCGTATACTTATTTACGTTTAACTCTTTAAGTGGCCCAGAAAGATGATACCACAATGGCGAGGAGTACATGGTTTGTTACGACTCGTATAAAAATTATAAATGAATAATAAAATCTAGCCAATCTAATATTTTTTTCAAATCAACGCCGTCACTTTCGAGTTATCTAATGAAATATATTATAAAATATAATATCTCGTATCCTCGTAATGCAATAAAAAATGTTTTATCGTTGTTTCTTCTGTGCCACTAGGAATGTGTATTTACAATATACTTAACGATAATACTTTTATTAGGTAAGTATATATAATGTTTAAGGTGTGCTGGAGTGATGACTCGTGTAATGTTGATGATTGATTGTATCGTGGAAGGACCTGCGATCATTCTTGTCAATCCGTCAACCCTTGCGTTCTCTCTACTTGTCAGTGAGGCCGAGATACGACGAGATTTTGTTAACGTTCTCGAGAAAAACGCGAAATGCTCGTTCGACGTGGCCGTTGCTCACCGGTGGCTTATCATGGCTCACCCAACTTCCGGTTACGTCGAGCGAAGGCACGCTCATCCATTTCTATCGTACAATACGACAAAGTTAAGATGAAATATCATTTAAAATAATTACCTTGGTAATATATATTTTTTATGTTAATTGTAATTATTAATAAATTCTCGTACGTTAAGAATATTTATCGCGTGATGTTAATTTTTTACGATCGTTAGTGACAGTGGATGTATAACAATTTTTTAAAATGATTGTTTTTGTAAGTTTATTGCAGCGAACGAGGAAATAAATTGTTTCATCCAATGACCGCGTTCTACAGTAGCTTAATTGTTTCAAACATTGGTTTCTTTTTTATTGGCAAAGAATTATTTTAAATATTTATATGATTTTTATTATAAAAAAATTGTTGTCAATTTGAAATAAATATTGTCGTCTACTCAAAAACACGTTTGACCAGTAGTTTTCAAGATATAAACAATGGATGTTAAAAATATAAGGAATGTCCGATAAATTCATATCCAAGAAACAGCTGGTTGTGTCAATGACGTGACAACTTGTTATTAAATTATGTTACGAAACATTTTAAAAATAATATTATCGAGCTTCGTACACGGAGAATAAGAATTACTAATAAATAAAACTATTTTTATAACATTATACTGCACTGAGGAAAGAGATTCGTTGGTTCAATTACTAAATCCTGCGAACACAAACTGTCGAATAAATCTTTATTTAGATCAACGAAGTTTTTTGTTTATTTAACAGTCATTCAGCTGAACGAATCATGTCATGTTTGAAATGAGTAAAAATATTTATGCGTGTCCGCTGAATTTTTTTTTTTTCTATCACTTACTGTATCATCTGTAATTTCGTTTCTCCGTGTAAGTAGCAAAATTGAAATAAAAAAAAAACCAATGTTATCACCGAATAGAATGCAAGAAAAATCGTTTCCTCGATGTTTCGCATCTGTTGATTAGCAATCAGTTCGTATATTGAAATAAATAACATGAGCTAGTCAGATCGCTGGTCCACAATGTTTTTATGCTTAAAAGCAGAGTATCCGACAGGTATTTACAGCGTTAAAACCCCGCTGTATCTCAAAGTGTATTAAAATATGTTTTATAACGTTTGTGTTTAATCTAACATTAATATTTCTACGTAAGTGTTTACATTAAGCTTACTCATGCACGTGATAAAATCTGTGTACACTAAATACATTAAATTAGTTTGATAATTTATGACGGAGTACTTTGCCCTATTGTACATTCAGCTGACGATACTTGTACTCGGTATTTAATATTCTTACATGAGACGATAACAACGAAATAATCGATCGGAATTGACGCATAATTCATAATTGTAATTAATATACACGACCGCTCATTTATTATCAACTAGTTATGTTTATATATACTTATTAATTAATTATTGATTCGTTACTCTCGATTAAAGCACGGACGGATTGTAAGCGAGACTCGCATGCATGCCACACAAAATAATGATGTTACGCATCGTGATTACACATTTTGAATGATAAAGTGCTGAAATATTTTTTCCATCCCATCTTACATTTGCCGTTATGCCGTTATCCTTTAGTGTTATATGTTTTCATCTACCATCGAATTTTTAATTGACCTATATACTATGCAGTATAATGGTGATGACGACCAAGTGACAGACTTATTTTCCCAAGTGACCGTACTGTTCCGCAATGTTACTCACGTATTGTGCGGCGTGACTCGTTGCTGGATATTCTGCCCATTTACCGAAGTCTATGCCAGGTAAAACTCCGCTTCGACAGGGTACGCGAGGATTGCTATTGACAGAATGACAATCGATTCAAGTTGATTGCAAATAAAAGAGCAAAAATGTAAATATATGAGAGTATCTCGTGAAACATACATTTCGTGATCGGGCAGAACCATTGGATACAGTTGTATCGTGTCAATGAGATCGGTGTTGTCGCAAATGAGCCTCGCGAGACGCGCTTTTCTAATTTCATTCAGTTGTTCTGTGGACAAAGATGGAAATAAGGAAATTAGGAAAATTGAGACGCGAGTCTTAATATAATTTCAAAAGAATATTTTTTTTGGTGATTCGGTGATTTTTAATTAACCGGCCAAATCGATGTTCCAGCTCGTTTAACCGGATGTAGCGGTTCGATCGGTTTAATCATAAATCCCTAAGGTGTAATCAATGACGTTATTAATATTGACAGCGTATTTCCTCCGTGTCGTAGTTCCGCTTTCGAGTTTTATTCGATACTTGAGTAATCTAGCGGTCAATTGAATGCACCGGACTAGTTATTACGTATGAAATTGCAGAGTGATCTTACCGAGAGTAAAGGACGATGGCTGATTCGGGAGTTCGTACCAAAACCTGTCACCGCGACGAGAATAAACGAATTGCGTTGCTATTACGCAGGCGAACGTTGGTCCGAGCATACTTCCGGGTAGCGGCCTTTCGGACACACCACCGGACCACAGATCTACGTCCGAAGGATGTCTGAAAGAAAAATAAACAAAATAGTCATTGTCTCCCATAAAAAATTGAAACATTTTGCTGTGTTAAAATGATAATAATTATCACTCACTGGAATATAGAACTGTAACGTCTGATTGTTTCATTGGGCATTGACCCGAAGAGTTCTTCGAAGGTATTGGCTCCGGGTAATCCGCAGAATTTACTGCAAATAAAAATTAGTCATTTGGATGATAAGAAATCATGTGACACGATTATCGTGAATGCGAAGACATAAAAACTTACCGAAACTCCATGTAGCTCGGTATACCGAACTCTCGTCCACGCTGCATGTTGAGTGATACCAAATCCATACCGTATCGGGCACCGACTTTTTTAAACAAGTGATTAGTGACCTCTTGCGTTATCGAGTCGTCCATAGCTTGAGCGACCTGGTTCATAAGTCCCATAAAGTATTCGTCAAGGACACCTGCTCGGTAGAGATCCCAAGGTCTTCTGATAAGGTCAGACAGCCTTTTGGATGCTAAAAAAATAAAGATAAATATTGCATTGGAAATAGTTTTTAGAATTAATATATTTTTTTTAATTATTCATATCTCACCGATAAATTTATGCGCTTTGCTCCATCTCTCGACTGCAGTGGGAAGAAGCGAATGACCAAATCTAAAAGCGGCGGCTGCGAAGGCGTCGATCACTCCAGGATTTACGGTTGAGTCGTATCCGTCCCAGTAATTCTGATAATTAATTGTTTATTATTTTTAAAACACAATGAAAATTACTAGAAACAAATGTTACTTGATGATATCCTACTTACATGCTTCTCGAGAAGAAGACCGAATTTTTCCATGACATCTTTGCCAAGAAGAATTGGAAGGAATTCGTTGTAAGTAACGTGTTGAATCTCAGCGATAACGATTCGTCTAGCCTCTTGGAATGTTGTCTCGTCGTCCCAGTGAGGGTTCACCTGGGACAGTGCCTTTGCAGCCCTGTTGTGTTCTCGAGCGAGAAGAGTATGCATGCAGGTGAGTACGAGTTGCTCGTTGACACGAATCTCACCTAAACGAATAAAAAAAAAAGAAGAAAAAGACTTCATTAAACATATTTTCTATTGACTTTTAACTCTGGAAGTTCCCAATTCTGGAAGCCGAGACTTTTTAACGATTTTCAAACGCTTTTAATTAGGTCCTACATTCTCGTATTTTCTTTCTAAATTACAAATAATATTTTGCAACCGGCGTCTTTCAGGAGAATCGAGAGACGTCGCTGGGGTTTCAGAGACCCTTCAGGCCCTGATTATTTTAAATCTCCTAATGACTTTCCCCTGGCCCCACCCTGGATTATTCCAAGTTTCCTTTGAAGCCCTTAAACGCAGACACAGAGATAATCTCAGTTCCCCAGGCCCTGTTTATTCTGAGTCCCCTTTCGAGCCCCCCCCTCCATCTAGAGATAAGGGTATTTGTGATAAGGTCGGGAGAAGGTATCGACAATTGGGGACATAGAGAGTGCAATGATAAATTGCGAGGGCGTCCAAATTATCCGTAACCCTAGTTGTATTTCAAATGTCCAATGGTTTAGTTAGATTTTTAACCCTTCGCGGTTACCCGGAGTCAAAATGACCTCAAGCGCAACTGTAAGTTAGAATTACTATAAGTTATTGGCGTCCGAGGGGACTGGCCTCCCCTCTAACGGTGCCTTGGGTTCCCTTTATAAGAAGAGATAAGGGTCGGCCGAATCGCGACAGCAGTTCCTTCGTGACAGTCGATCGTAGAAGACCGTGCGCGAGGTGGGATATCAAAATAAATACCTTTTTTGAAACGCCCATTAAGGAGCTATTTTTTTCCATAAACTATGATATCTCAAGAGTATCACCCTAAAATTTTATGAAAATATATTTAAAATTGCCAGAGTTATGATTTTTTTTTTAAGTAAAAAATTGTTTTTACGCATTGCCTTCTTACTGATTTTTTTTTCGCCATTTTGAAAATTTGATAAAAATTTTTTGCCATGATATTCTCATTCCGAAAGGTTCAAACTAATATCCTGAATTTTTATGAGTCGGAACGATATTGGCAACGCGGCAATCGTTTATGTCATCGCGATTTCCTGTGACCGGCGCGTTATTTCCAGAACGTGTGACCTCGGAGGGTTAAGAATACAATAATAGACTGAAAAAAATGGTATTGACAACTATTGACAGTGACAACTATAAATATTTGGTAAATGCAATTTTTTCTTATAGTTACCGTAACAACAATTAATTAGTTTCACCATAAAGATGCATGGACTATTAATTAAAAGTAATCACTTGACAGTTGTCACAATATTACAATTTATCTGAATGTATAAAAAGTTTTATTTAATTTAAAAAAATTAAATAAAATATAAAAACAAAAATAAAAAATGCAGAAAAAGGTTCTTCTTATATTTCTTTAAACTTATCTCAACTTATTGTAGACTTGTATGTCGTTGAACCGATTAATAATTGTGTAGTAAATGTACTCTGTAATTATTATATTAAATTCACTAAATTTCGTCGATCGTACAATTTCAACAAAAGTATAATAATGAAATCAACATCTCAACTTTCATTCTTGCCGATTCGTTCACCTTGATATTACAATTAGCAGCATTAGTGTTAGTGCAGATCGGATTGGTATCTTTTGCTCGATTGGTTGTCAAGATTCGTTTCAACGTTGACATACATAAACTATGACACAACCTTTGTCGTTCTCCAATGTTCTGGGAGTATCATGTTCCCCGGAGAGATTCAATCCGTACTTGAGATTAATCGTACCGACGGGAAAGCAACGAAGTGACTCCATCTTCGATTCTATATCTTACTCTCGTTCTTTCGTAGATAATTCCTCATGGGAGAGAGATAAGCGATAGTTTTTATAATAAATGATCAGGATACGGGTTCGGAATTCTGTTAGTGGGTCTGGTACAGGTCGTGTTGATAGGTGATTACGACATAAATACGATCGAGTATTAGAGTTTACGTGCGCGTAACTACGTCAACTTGCTCGGAAAACGTGTAGCCTCAAGGCGAAGTGGTTATCGCTTTTACGAGTCGGACCCTGTATGTTTGCAAATAGTGTTAATCGACATTTAGTAGCATAGAGCAAAATAATTGATGCAATAATTGACCCTTTAAGGACAATGCTATGCATACATATAAATATAATGATATTTTGATTTGTTTCAAACTGGAATACGCGAAGCACGGTACATTTGGATTAGAGATATATCTGGAATCCGTATGACAGTAACAACCAACTAACCAAATTGTAGAATAAACCCAAATTGTCGTGATTTAGAAATGGACGAATTCACGTATTCGATAAAGATAACGGAGGCCACGTTCTTCTTTCGATAAAACCGACCGCTGGATTGTTCCAATCAATCGGTTGATTCGTCAGTTGATACAGCTAATCAGTTGATTGATACAGCAATTAGTTAATGAGTCGACAAATCAATTGGTCGAAATAACTCATCAGTTGGGACAATGATCTCATAGGTTGGTTGAAATCAACACGATAAATCGGTCGAGCCAACTAATAAGTTGGTTGAAATAACTCATCAATTGATGGAATCAACTAATCAGTTAATTGATTCGACTAAGCAGTTGGATAAATCAACCGATTATTTGGTTGACGAACCAATGAGTTTCATCGTAAAAAGGATTTATTAGTTTATACAGACAAATAGTTTTTATTTTTTTTTTGCGATACAATTAACCGTTCGTCAAGGTGTAACAATATAATTGACAGCTCCGTGTCTTACGAGTATTTAATAATAAATGGCTTAATAATTATGTCTATGACAAAAAGCTTTTTACCGCAAGAAATTACACGTTAACGGATAGGAACTGTACATTTCCTTAGTAATATTGTCGGGTTTTGCTTATAACTGTATACCATTGACCTTAATAGACGTGATTCAATACACAATGTAACTGCACAACACTTCACGCGTACACGTTTTACCAATACCTCGGCATAAAACCGTCGAGACAAACTAATTTACCTTCCAACTCAACGTTGCAAACAAATGCAATTATGGCACCCAAACCACACGCGTTACATCGGTCCTCATTCATAAACGATGCCATTTATCATCCATATAAGGTATACCTAAGTGACTGCAGATACAGACACGCGGTCACCTGATTAGAAAGTCGATACGTAATATCGTGTGTTTCCTACCGTAACAAGATCATATTAAAAGGCGCTAAAATTCGTGTCTCACACCTCAAAACCTTTAAATTCCTTGTACTCTCATTCTCTCTACCACTCTCTCTCTCTCTCTCTCTCTATCTCTTCTTCTTAAACTAGTATTAGTACAACTATACGTAGCATTTGCCGGAAAATGATGAGAAGAAAAAGCTGTAGAATTAGACTAATTCCCTAACAGGTAATGTTATACATCCTGACAAGTATTATAGACTCTATTGCAGTTATACATAAACCGGTTCAAACGAATTGAACAAACGAGCGCGTGAAATACTACCGGAGGCATTTGAGATAGTAAAATTGTATAGTTATGCACCCAGTCAATTTGTATGCGCTGGAAAGATGTTGTATTTCGTACAAATCCCTGCTACGTATACCTTTATTTGCATTTGTAATCGTCGGAGCGCATTGATATATCTCCACAAACGACCAATTCGTTCAGAAGAGATTGCTGTACGCTTTAGCACTTTAACCCCAATATGATATATCGCTTCTTCACGCGTGAATAATGTTCACACTTTGAGTCTGTACCCATTGAAACGTACATCTCTCAACGGTTTATATGATTTATTCGTGAAAGGAAAATATTCAAATGTTCATTTCTTACCGGCTTCGAAACAGTACATCGAACGATTGGGACGTGTGCAACCCTCGTCAGGTATGTCCAGCTTAAGTGGAAGGAGATCCTTAAGTCCATATTCGGAGAAGACAGGATTCATGCGCAACAGACCACCGTAACCCGTGCGAAGTTTTCTGCGAAATCGTTTTATAATTCATAGTTAGCATATCTGCTTTTATTTCGTATCAATAAGTTATTTTTTATTCTTTTTTTTTTTTTTTTATTCAATACTTTACAAGAATACACGATTGCCACGATAGAAAAAAAAAAGTATACGTAAAAATGTATTTTCACGTATATTAAATATGTTTTATAGAAATAATTCTTTAGATTGCATATATTTTGAGATATATCCGACGGATAGATCCTTGAAAAAAATCCATTTTTTAATATATTGTTGCGTTCATTTCATAATCTATATATAGAAACATTATAAAAGAACATTTAACACGAAGAACTGACATATTCGCGCTATTCCAGGGATACGCACAATCCCTTCTCTTTGCCCTTCGATCAATCGAGAGTAAAAATATTTTTTTTAACTCACGTACTTAGAAAATAGCTCAATTTTGACCGTTTCCATGGTAGAAAACGAGTCATTTTTGTTTTGCAATCAGCTGTTTACATTCCTCCCCTGTTTTTATATTCCTTCATTCTAATATTATGATTATTTCATTCCTTCACTGTTATTCTTCTGTTTTTTCTGTCAAGAATTTCCATGTGACAGGAATGAACACAACTGTTTTGTTTACGTCAACTGCTAACCTAGCAGACGCGATGGTGTAATGATGTGATGTGGGAAAACGTTGATTAATTGTCGAAAATTGAGCTATTTCTCGCACTCATGTCAAAAAGCACTGTACGTAACTCTTTCAAAATGTTGGTCATTCAGTCTCGTGCAAATTATGCACTCGACCGGAATGACCAACATTCTGAAAGAGTTGCGTAATTTACTATTTTTCACGTTATTTCAACAAAATACGAATTTTTTAAAATTTATTTAAAATATTTTTTTTCGTTGTTAACTTTATTTTTATGAAGATGGAAATAAATGTTTACTTCTTGTTGTTAGGTACGAAACGGTGCAAACATTTTTCCTGTCATTTGCAACGTATTGATTTTTTATCGTATAATATACATTCATCATTTTTCTGTCATGCAATGTCAATACCGATTTTCTTATCCCGCGTCTTAATCAATTATCCGTTGAAACTAACAGTTCTGCGAGCAAAACCGTGGATACTGACCATTATATCTCTATATATGAACAAAAATACCTTAATTTGTATATATAAGTGTCGGTGAGAGTTTGTGAATTTATCGTATCCCAGGAGTGATATCTATAATTTTCTAGCGGTGAACTCTCGTGGTATAACTCAAGCGAGAAGCGCGAAATTTTTGTCAAGCCGCTTGAATCATTAAAAGAAATGATCTATCATACTTCAGTGGGAAGGTGATTTATACGATTTAAGGGAGTATATCATAATATATAATTGTACATCCCTATACACGGAAAAGAAGTAATTGCGTCAAACATTTGGACGATACCGGCAATCTCTGATTTGGTTCACGTTACCAAACGCTTTCCTTCTACAGTCGAACCTGGATAAGCGAGAAAACTCCATGGGTGAGACTAATTGTCTGGTCCCATGATGGGATCTGGCAATTAGTAGTCAAATTGGTTACATAAAAAATCTCTATAAGTGGAAAAAAATTGCCGGTCCCTTGAACTCTCGCTTATTCAGGTTCGACTGTATAATCAAATTGCAAAACCAAAGGCAAACGATGCCATTGTTTGAAGCAACAGGTGTTTGTGGATGGACAAGGGCTTGACAAAAATAAAAATGAAATGCATTGAATATATGGTAAATAAACAGAGAAATATTGTGAATAAATGATGTACGTCTATCGAAACATCGCGCAAAGTACGCGCCGATCCTATTTTTATTTATTTCGTATTACGCTGAGCCGATGAAGTGCACCGATCAATCGGTAAATTGAGATTGTCATCTAGGTTGGTTACCGTTACTACTGATATTTTACCAACAACATTGTAGTTTTTTTAACAAACTGGGCAGTCGGCCCTATGCTAACTATTCCAATTGACTTATGATTTCCGATGAGTTAAGTTCGCTAATGCGAGCGCGCGTAGCTAGCGATCGACGATAACCTCCTAGTGGAATATAATTTCGTACTCTTACAACTAAAATCCTAAATATTCTCTAAGAAATTTCAAAACCTACAAATTATAACGAAGTTCACTATTTCACAAGATAGCTTTTAACAATTTTCAAATATCTATAAACGCTGTAAGTTTATAGAAATGATTGACAAATTATATTTATTCGTTAAGTAACTTTGGAAAAGTTATCAATTCTATAAAATGCCTGAGCTACAAATACTGCAAAAGACTAGAACCGGTAGATCCGATACCCTCGATAACAACTATACGCATAAGACATTGTGTCATTGTGTCGTGTGCGATGCTTAACGCACGAAATTACATTTTTTAAAATGATAAATAAATCTAATTTATATGTATGCGTTAAAATAACAGATTTATTGAGATTTAAAAATCGAAATAAATGTGACCGCAAAGTCAATGTTTTCATTGAATCATTTTGAAAATTAAATTATTAACTCGCACGGGATAACGTTGAAGTAGCGTTGAAAATGTTTTATTACCTTCAGGCGTATCGAGCGGATGTCAGCGGATGATTTACGCAAGCTCGTGAAGAATAATTCAATTTAACGTTTCTTATACCTACTGAATAGCACTAGTTTAGGTCAAACGCATGCATACTCCGTTAGTGATAGCAATGCAGCTTTGGATCCTTTCTTAACGCCAAGGAAAAGTGATCCAGCTCTTAAGCTAGTATTGTATAGTTAGGCAACTATCGGAGTACAGTAAAACCTCACTAGTGTAACTCATGACATAGAAAGTAGAAACAGCACAGTGTGTGTGTAAACGTACGCTCAGAGGCATAGAACATTCAAGCTCGAGAGCACGCCGAGTTCTACTCTGATTTATTGTTTGGAAGCTGACGTAACGGATGTAGGTAGTAAGGCTCTTCAAGTTGAAACACATAGGCTTTGCTGAGTTTACGATAGTTCTCTGAGAAATTTATACCTCGTTACAGACATTCCTCTGTCTTTATATATTGATATTGGAGTAAGATAGAATAATGTGGATCATACAGATGTAAATAAATGGAAAAACTGTAATTATCTATCGGCAAAGTTGAAACTTTGAGTTAAAGATTATTCTAAAAAATTGTGGAGTCAAAAAATCGCTGACAAAATGGTAAAAAGTAAATGAAATTTTATCAAACTAGATATTCGTGCTGGAGATATAATAAATTAGTTGGATCAGCCAAACATACGATTGTTCAAATCAATCGATTCAACTGATCAATCAAGAAAGTTATCGATGGAACTTGGAGCAATAAACTAATTAGTATAATAAAATATTCTGCGAACCGGAAATATTTGTCATTATCGAACTAACGTAATTCTATCAAGATTTATTTAGCCAATTCTGGAAGTGCGTATCCGCAGCCAATTCCGAATATCTTTTTAATTAATTTTCAATATTTTGCGTTTAGTTAAGTAGACCTTTCATTTTAGAAAATGCAAAATTTGCAACAACAACACCAACAACAAATAAAAACAACGAGCGTGACCAAATGTTCTCATTTCTTGTTGATAATAGAACTTTTTTTTTTTTCCAAATAACAGGTGCTCCTCGGTTTATTATCCGCATCAATCCTACACCGGACGAGAGATCATCCACTATCGTCGGATCAAATATATTTGCGTAAGCAACGTTAAATAAAATATAGCTACTCGGTGTATAACCAAATACGGTAAATCTTGCAAAATGCAATTGTTACGCGATCCATGTAAGGTCAAAAGTTCTGGTCACTTGATTGATCGTAAACGCCGAGAAATATTTATGGCATTGTCGTCGGGCGCGATAAATCAATTAAAAAGATAAAGACAGCGAGAAAGTGAAAGAGGTAGTTGCGTCCGAGTTTATCGAACATAGTGGCAAGAACATTTGTTATTCAAAATTATATATGAATACAGTTGAAGCATTGAAAGACTGTACAGAGGAAAATATATAGAGAGATCTCACCTGGCGAACGTCTCGGATACACCGTAAACCGTATTTCCGTCGAGCACTCCAGTGAGAAGGTTGAAAGGTACTCGAGATCCCAGACGACATCCAGGCCTGGGTGCTGGAAAAGCTCTCACGAAATCCATGCATCGTACTCCAAAGAGTTTATAGAAGTAATCGTCCTCGGGAATGATGATCTCGTTGCAGTATGGATTCTTCTGATGAGGCGGTCGGTGACAACACTCTTCCGGATCATTTCTGTTCATTGGATCTGATGACCGAACAAAGAATATCTTGTGTCGTTTGCTGTTTCGATTTAATAATTTATCGTAAACTTTTCGTTCGTGTGATTAACGACTGGATGCGATTGAATAGTTTTATGTCTTAACATTAATGGTGTTGGGATTTTTCTAAGGTTCCAACGGCTTGGAAAGTTTTATATGAATATCAGACCGAGATGAATTGTCTGTTGAACAATTGATTGGTTAGCCCAATAATTCCTGGCTAATTAGTTGTTGGTTCAACCAATCAATTTTTTGGCACTAGCAAGTAGTCAGCTGATATATATTGAACTATTAATTATTCTTCGTGTACAGAATGAAAACTTAATGGTTAAATACGGCTCAAGGAGATCCATTTCATTGAGCTAACAACGTAATCGGTTGAGTCAACAAATTAGTTGCTTGTAAACCAATTAATTAGTTACGTTAACATATCGGTTGATCGGACATGCCAATTAATTTCGTTCGGCCGACCAATTAATCGATTTTTAACCGACTAATTTGTTAGCACAACCGATTAATCAATTGGAGCGTATTCAAAAAAATTTAATTAGATAAAATAAAAATAAAAAATCAAGTACAATGTCTCATATCAAGAATGAAACATTAACAATGGATCTTACAGAGCCGAGGGTAATTAAGCTCACCAAGAGGAGTAGCCGTGAGTGTGTAATCATGGTCCATGAATTGTCCCCAAGCGATCACCATAACGGTTCCAGCATGATCGTGATAACCCTCATCCGGGTGCATCGTTCGAGAAACCACTCGAGACAATGGCAAGTCTGCACCAGAAACGGATATCCTTGGTGCGGACAACCCATCGGCAAATGCTGGAGGCAGCAATCTATACAAAATCAAAGATAACAAAGATGCATTGATCGTTAAATCGTTTTCTCATTGATTTATTTATTCGACACACATCCCAATCACTTTGTGATCAACCAAGTGTGACTCTCGGACTCGAGAGAAAGATTCGATTCGCATTGTGCAATATCTCTACGATCTCTTGTGGATACCATCGCCTTTTAACGACTGTAAAACATTCACGTACAGTGAAGTCGGTCGATTTTTTATCACCATCGCAGCTGCATATTCTCAACTTCGTTAACAGTGACTGCATTGAGACAGTCAACTTCACCGTGATGGAACCAATAGAGCAGAGTACACGCCCTTCCCGAAAATTGCCCTCACGTGTTCCCGGCTACCATTGCACTCTTACCGAGATCTGGGTCACCGGCGAAAGTATTAAGACTCTTGTTTCGAAGCATACTGGAAAGAAAGAGGAAAAAAAGATGGAAAGCGGTGATGGGAGTTAAGCGATTTCGAAAAGCGACTACGATGACTCTCGTAGAGTCATGAATATTCATTATTCGGATAAATGCAATCTCTCAATGTACACGTCACACACGTCGTGTCCTTAAATTTTTAGATGAAAAATTAAATACGGAAGACTCAGGCAAAATTTCGTTGTGTTTTAAGTTTGATGTTACTTGAAATCCGTCAATTTACAATCAATTAAATTAATTATTTGCCAAGTTATTCAAATACAAAGGGAAACATTTGAAATAATTTATGGTGAATTGTTTGTTGAGTTACATAGCTCCTTTATATACAAATCGTGTTACTGATTTTTCCAAATTCTGTTTAGAAACATTTATTTGGTAACTATACGTGAAGTGACAAGATTTTTGCAAAATCAATCAACTTCAACTGCAAATATCATCTTTAATTTGTTAATATAGTGTTCCAAGTATCTGGTAGTACAGGGTTTACGAATGTCGGTACCAAACTTTATCAAGTTCCTTAAAAAATCTAACGAATCGGGTACTTTTTGAAAATATTCCATTTGTAGATAAATATCTCAGCAAATAATTGATATTTAGCTCTTAAATTGATACAAATTTTTAATCAAATTGAATTAAAAGTGTTAAACTGAACAGTTTAACGAATGAAAGGATACGATGAATTTCCTGAAAAAATTATCCAAAATATTGAAAAATTATCTAAATTCACCTGATCCCGGTTTTTGATGTTTCAGAGGCAAAACGATCGCGGTAAGAAAATATGTACATCGCTCATTCAACACATTTTTTAATATAAAAACTGGGTTACCATGCGATAGAGTTACATTGACGTAGCATGAATAGAGGATGTAAAAGGTGCAGAAGGTCGAGCTTGGGTAATGTGAGAAAAATATAAGAGAAATTTAATGGATAGTTCCTTCAATCTTCGTGATATGCAAAAGTAAAGTTACAGGGTATCGATACCCGTCGGTTTACCTTGCTAGGTTCATGATAACGTGATATTACTCGATCGCCAAGAAAGGATCTGTCGAGACTGGAATAAATACATAAATACATTCGCACGCTTAGTCTTGGTGCTTAGAAAAAGGCGTTGGACACAATCACTTTGCGAGAGACAGCGATATTTAATCAAGATTGCGATGGGAAAGACTAGTGGCTAGAGACTCGTTTTCCTACCGTAGACTGTTAAGTTTAGATAAAAACAAAACCAAATAGGAATGTATGAGTATATCAATGAGGTATGTATGCATAATGCAGTAGAAAAATGTATTAAAGTGACAGGAAACGCGAACGTTTTGATCTATTATTATATAAAACTGAATAGCTTGCTTGAAAAACGGAAGACTGAAGATATTTTGACTGAAAATGAGTCGAAATTATTGAATTTGGAGGTTTACCGATAGAGACGCTGCGATTGGAACTGTTATGGCCGTTTAAAAGTTAAAATTTCGACGACGGAGAAGAAAAATTAATAAAATTTGATAAAAATTTAATGATAAATTAATGAAATAACAAAAAAATTAATAAAAAGTTGGTAAAATTAATTATACCTAGGAGCTCTTCGAGTCATTGATTTTAAATGCAGTAAAAACATGTATTAAGGTGACACTAAACGTGATTGTTTTCGATCACTGTTATATAGAATCGTTTGCTTAAAAAACGGAGGACGGAAGGTAGTTTCTGTGAAAATGAGTCCAAATTATTGAATTTGAACGTTTACCGATAGAGACGCTACGCTCTGACGATTCGAACTGTCATGGCCGTTAAAAGATAAAAATTTCGATGATGAAGAAGAATAAAAATAAAGAAAATTGTCAATTATTAAGAAATATATATTAATTTCAAATAATTTCACGTATCGGTTAAAAGAGATAATAGCTCCGCAGAAGATATTTTAATGAATGGCCGTTTCATTAGCTACCTAAAAAATTTCGAAATATAAAAATAAATTGACCAATTTAATTATAACAATAACAAAGTCAAAATAGTCCTGCGAACTGTAATAAAATTATCTGATTGCAATGAAAAACGTTGTTTTAAGAATTACGAACTCAGTGTCAACATTTTCAAAGGAACGATAATCAAAAGTTCATAAAAATTGATTATGAGTTTTTGAGTTTGCTACTTTTCATCTGATTGTCAACATTTATTAATTAAAAATCACGGGAGTAATATGGCTAAACGAAATAACCTTCTTAAATAAATCTTAAGTTACGTATTTACAATACGTGTTTTAGTACAATCCAACGATGTTGCACGAGAAATATCTCTACAAATAAAAACGATCACTCACGCGTATCGCTCCTGATCTAAATAATTCGTGTCAAGTATAAATACGTGAAATACAAAACGTCAATACCTCAGGGAAGAACATTTTTTTTTTTAAATCTCGTGACACTCTGAGTCAGACAAATAAAAACTTTAAAAGCTTTCGCACCGCCAAAAGTATTTTAATTTATCTTTCCTCTACGGTTAGTTTAAATTCACATTAATTTTCTTGGTGTCGTATTCATTGCCTGCGGTCTTTCTCGAGCATTTAAACGATTTTCACCTTGAGAAATAACTATCGTAAGCGGTTGATGAGTATCTTGTGCTCTCAACAGCTTAATACTATTATTGAAAAAAATGGTTGACGATAGCATGTACGACAGAATATATCTCCAGCGCTATACTTCAACTCTTTACACGCATTTGGATATAATACAGAGCTAAGAGTCGACATTCTCAGTTTGAGACGTTGATTGATTGCCACGAAATCTTAGAAAGTCAAAGCTCGGTGAAAGAAAAGGCCGCGATACCTAGTTCTAGTTGCGATACGTTGTGAAACATACATTGAAAAAAATTCGATGACGTAGTTCCTCGCTTAATTCTACAATCTCCTCAGTTAAGGGAGTCGAACTGTCTGTAAATAATAATAATTAAATTGTGTTGCATACATAAAATCTTGCAGTTTAATAAAAAAAACTCTTGATAAACATTTTTTTCAATGAAAGATTTTCATAAAGAAAATATATTCTTGTAACTCCAGTTGATCGTTGCAATTATTCTCTTTTATTTTATTTTCAACCTCAGGTAAGTTTTATTCTTCTCGTAAGAAGATTCTGTCGAATTTTAGTATAAAAATTTTCATTTCAACTTCTTACGCACGAGTTACGAAATAAAATTGATAAAATAATTATTGCCGAGATAAAAAATTAGTACAACAGTCAATTTATCTTCCGCGTAAAGAGCTTCAAATGAAAATTGTTATACTTTTACCGAATGGACTCTTCTCGCGAAGAGAATGAGACTTTCTAATACCAATTTGATCCATCGGTGCAATCTGAACCTTGAGAACAGTTGAAAATGAGCAAATAAATATTTACGTTGAGTTGGGCTACAAAAAAACATTACACTCACGAAAATCTTTGATTATTTTGTACTTTTCAAGACTTATTTATCAAGTTGCGATATTTCATACGTGCAATTGCATCACAATTTTATTGCTACGATTTTTAGGTAACTCGACCGCCTTTTAATAAACTCTTTATTCATCCTGGTACATTCCTATCAACGACTTCGTTCTCCTATGATCGACTCATTGTATAATACACAAAGACATAAAAAATTATACAATTTTTACCTTGTGAATGGAGATAACGATGAACCCCATGTAGGATTCTCCAAGTTTGTGCACAGACCGTCGTAACGACGGTATTTGCCAGGACGACATTCCACGTCACTGAGGTAAGCCGGGCAAACTTCGCGAATGAGTGTCTTCGAGGTGTCGATGAGCGGAAGGCTCTTTTGGATTTCTTCATACGTCAAACCGTACCTTAATTATGCAAACAACATTTGATCGATTTAAATATTTCACATTAAGATAAAATATCGAAATTAAAGATGTAAGACAGTTGAAAGATTTAAGATAAAAAATAATGGTACAACGTTGATTTTAAATAAATTATTTTATAATATTGTGGCTGAACGTAAGTGATCGTAACCGTAAACAATTATTGACTTTTTTGTTTAAATAACATTATTATAACAAGTGAATAGCAAATAAGGTATTTGAATAAGAATTTTTTAAAATACTTACGTATTGGCAAGGTTGGTAGAGATGTCAAGAAGCAGTTCACCCACGGAGGCCAAATCCTCGGGTCTCCAAGCCTCGTTGTGTGGCTGTGCGACATCTTGAATGAAGCAAAATGAATTAACGTTAATAATCAATTAATTTGTTAATTTATTTAACGTAACAATACATTTTTTCTACTCACTAATACGTTTTCTCGCTTCGACATAAGCGCGGTTTACCGAGTCATAAGTGATGCACGTGTGCGAGCCAGTTGACGGTGGCCTGTGATAAAGCAAAAAAGAAAAAAAAAGGAAATTAGTGTAAAATGAAAATGGATAAGAGATTGTGTATTATCTCCGTAACGTTCTTTCTCCAACGATTATCGAGCCGAATGGCTTCAAGTTAATGCGTCAGTTGCTTCAGCTTTCGTTCATACTCAACCAATATAATATTAACGTAAAACTGGCTTAAGGGGAGTCAAAAGAGTGACCCTACGCTACCGTGAGAGAAAAAGATAGCGCCATAGGAATCGCGGGAGTGCGAGAGATATGGAGCATATCAGGTGTCACGAGGTACATCGGGGAATGAGTTTTTCGTCTCACCTTAAGCGTATACGTTTAACTTAGTTGCATAAGTAGTCGAAGGGTATAATTAAATGGGGCGTAGCTCGAATGGTCCCGGATTATATGCACACTGGTACTCCGTTGCTATACTTTGTCGCGTTAAGACGATGTAAATTATATTCTCAATGGGTTTCTCTCTCTCTCTCTCTCTCTCTCTTTCACTTCGATGCCGTGACCACGGTGGTAACGACTGCCGAGGAGTAGGAAAATCCTGACAATCCTCAAAGCGCACGTAAAAAAAATCTCCCAATGGGGGAAATTATCCGACCGATATTGCAACACAGCGCGAGTCTCGTTAGTTCTATTTTTCTTTGCGCTCATACATCTTACACATCGTATCGAGTCTTAAACCTCTTAACGAACTTTCACGGGCTCGACGTGCTAGGCCAAGACTGAAGTGTAAAATTATACGAACCTGGTGTAATATGTAACACGCGGATATTCCATCGTATCTTAGTAATTCAAAACGATAGCGATAAGCAATTTTTTTTTCTATCTCTTTCTCTCTGTCTCTCCCTCCCTCCCTCCCTCCCTCCCTCCCTCCCTCTCTCTCTCTCTCTCTCTCTCTCTCTCTCTCTCTCTCTCTCTCTCTCTCTCTCTCTCTCTCTCTCTCTCTCTCTCTCTCTCTCTCTCTCTCCTGTTATAATGTCTCGTCGGTAAAAAAATCTATGTGAAGCATATCCGGTATCCAGTTTACAACGTCGAGAGTGCCGGAATAGACGAGAGTTTATTCTAAGACGAGTTGTTCATGTCTATCTCAGTGTCAAGGTTTTACAAATTTGTAATTCCAATCTTTAATCCATTTCCTACTAACAGGACTCATATGTTTGTTACAAATGTTGTAGACTTGAAAGATATTCACATGCTATTATAATATTTCAGACGTTATTCTGTATTTAATAATTTATCACCAAACGAATCGTTTGCGGCATTAATATTATTCATTCGAGGATGAGTTCTCAACGTCGTAATTTTTTTATCTGCAAAAAAATTCTCTGTCATCGGGAAATACTCCAATTGTTATCGAATTTCACTTTTGGTGGAAGATGTATACGTGAATCATCGTTAAGGGTATCCTTACCTTTGATAATCGAGAGAAATGGAAAAGGTATGAAACGGAGATTCGTCTTAAAAATTCCATTTTTCTTCAATTTCTTAAAATTGCAATTTTTTTAATTTCCAGCTTTTTATTCTAAACACTTGAAATTACATTATACTGGTAGCCTTTTCCATTATTTTCCAAACTTTTGTTTCGTCCATTTTCAGTACATGATCTCCACACCCAGAATTTAAATAATTAAAATTATTTCGATATCCTTACCAAAAATAAGCAGGTCGAACGGAATAGGAACGAGTGGGGTCTCCGATGAATGCGTTAGTCACTGTGAGAAAAAGAGAGAGAAACTCGCGGTTTAGCGCGATAGATCTTAAAAGTGATAGACGCCAAAAGTCTTCGGTTTATTTGATTAACCTCAAAAAGTTAGACCGTGAATCATCATCAGATTTAGGCATAATCTGTCATAAAGTATCCTTCTCGTTCTGTTAATTATCAATTAGCAACGAATAGAAAATGGCAGAGTAAATCGCTATATATTCTATTGTAGTCAGCCGTTTTTAACACGTTTTCACCTAAAACTACGTAAATTTCGATCGACATCGCTAAAAAACTAGTCCGTGAAATATGTTTTTTAATGGAAAAAAAAATGCAGCCTCCTTTTGTCTACTGATTAGCGAAGTTCCAACATAAACAAACACATATTCGTATTTAAACTTTCGTATAATTAATTAAATTTAACACACGAAAATTGGTAATAATATTTATTATTAAATACAACCGCATCTGGTAGTTGAGTTTCTATTGGGATGGATCATTCATAAAAATCCTTAAGCGTATACGTTGGAAGACACGAAAAAATACTTTGAAATGCGATTAAATAAAACTATAAGTTACCACTCTGTTTGCGGCTATGGTTATAACACTGAATTATTAATATTAGACTCAAAGACCGAGCTAGAAACGAATTGTTTGAAGATTAGAGTTAAACTGAGATAAAGAAGTGAACATTTTAGAAAGGAAGTAAAGAAGACATTGATGTATGATGGCCGATCAGAGCCAGATATCATTTCAAGCGATGCTTGACGCAAGCTCCGTTCCAGCCAGATTAACTTTTTGCTCGGGTTATATCGATTCGGAGAAATAATTTGGCGGGTCAAGTGATCAAATATTAGAGAAAGATGTCGGTATGTGACGTTTTATTTTATTCTTTTTCCTTTAACGGTCTCATCGCTTCTAGTCGCTTGAACTCGTCAACGATTAGACGAGTTACATGCCAGTCAGTTGCTTAATAGAGAAAGAACATCGTAAATGATATTGTATCAACATTGAGAATACTCGTTCATCATCCTCTAACCAGCCTTGTACTTTTAACAGATCACCGAGTGGCTAGTAATAGTAAATTCCAAGCCTAGTAAATAGTATTCGAACGAGCGATGAACAAGGCGTCAAGTAGCAAAGATTGACAACGATGCTGCAATAGAAACGACCATGCAAATAGAAATGGCGAGTAAATGCAAGACCATGGTAAATCGATCCTCGGAATCTTTTCTGCGTTTCTGAAATTCCACGGATAACGTGACATGCCAAGTGTTAGAATATGAAGAAATTGTACAGAAATGTCGTATTCTTTTTTATTACTTTTTAAAATTTCATTTCAGCATCGCAACGGAAATAAAATTGATTTTATTGGAATTTTTTTTAGTAAAATAGCATCCAATGCTTCCCTCTAAATGGACCGATAAATACAAAAATTGTTAAGTGTTTTTTTTTAATAAACTCACAGTGACTACATGTCTGTTTCAAGAAGCAAACAATTCTTTGTTCGACGGTCAACCGAAGGGATTTTTCTAATGAAACCACAAGTAATATCGAAGGAGATATTCTCCAATGAATATTGATGTTATTGGCTAGAATAAATCTTAAGAGATTCGACTTTAGTACCAAAAGACATAATTTCATTAAGTTTTTCTAAACAAGCAAGCAATTATATGCTTTAGGGGTAATTGTGGTGACTTTTCTAATGTAAGGGCGAATAATATCGGAGAAGATATTTTAGAATGAATATTGATGTTCTTGACCAGAATCAACTTTAAGAGATTCGACTTTAGTACCAAAAGACATAATTTCATTAAGTTTCTCTAAACACGCAGGCAATTATATGCTTTAGGGGTAATTGGGGTGACTTTTCTAATGTAAGGCCGAATAATATCGGAGGAGATATTTTAGAATGAATATTGATGTTATCGACTAGAATAAATCTCAAGAGATTCGACTTTAGTACCAAAAGGTATAATTTCATTAAGTCTCCCTAAGTAAACGATCAATTGTTTGCTTTAGGGGTAATTGGGGTGATTTTTCTGATCGAACTCCCGGTATTATTGAGACATTCATTATCCAATGAATATCCACAATATTTATCTAAATCGATTCCCTTAATAAATGTTCCTACAACAGAATTCGATTACCTGATAAAATAAAAAAATGAACAAGTTAATTTATTTGACACTGACAATTATTATTTGTGCAATCAATAGCTCGACATAGATCCTTAAGTATCTACATTTCGATGACTTTCTCCTTCAAGTTTATTGGCAAAATCAATACTCAAGATAAATATTCTCGATGACTTCCAAGAATTTTATAATCGTTGCTTGTGAGATCAGCAACAGGATTAAACGCTCTTCCAAATATTCTATAGCGAGGTTACATATTTCATTAACGAGTCCAGCTGCGCATATCCTGACGATTAGCGAGAAGACTGTGTAAATTCCAGGAAAGAAAGCTAAACTCAAGCGAGAATTTAGTGCAGGTGATTAAATTAAGAAGAGAAAAAATATATTTACGAGTTTGTAAAGTGACATTGAGTTAGGTAGCTCGCCTCATGAGTTTAGTTTATCGAGATTGATGGGACTCGATTCATTGAAACGATTATTTAATTCGCTATATACTCGGTTGTATATACCTTGCTGGGTGACAGTGACACGTGAACTTTTTATTCGCGTTTCTCCGCCATCGATTATTGCACGTAATGGTCTACGAGCAATTCTCTTTCAAGTTGCTAATACTCCGCTTCGGTTGGCTAATAAAAAAAAAAAAAATTAAAAAACCAGTTCGCTGATGAAGCAAAATCCCACGATGTGCTTACTATTGGTACACTTCTGTCATCTATGATGACAGTGTTGTACGAAATCTCTATTGTTTCATTGATTTTTAATATAATACAAATGTTATTATCAATCAAAGAGTAAATAATCCTTTTTTTTATTTATATTTTAACTACAATTAAATTGCAATGTCCATCGATTTTGGTTGAAAAAACTTGTTTTCTTTATCATAAAAATAATCGTTTCAAAGATCCCATACGGTTGATTGTTCGTACAACGGTATTTTGATAATGTACAAAAAAAAACCCAGATCCGAATATAAAAAATTGTAGGAGATGCTTACTTTTTTTTTTAAATAGAAAATAATATTTAAAACGCTGATGCTTCGTTTACAGTTATTGAAATTTGAAAATTTATCTACACGACCCGATCACCGTTAGATACTATCAAACGCATTTGATTTCTACATTTTTGTAAACGTTAAAAAAAAAAAACACATTTTCTTTACTTTCTCATCAAATACGATGTATTCGAGTGCCAATGGCAATTTTTTTTATACTTGATACCGTAAAGTCCATCCCTGACCTTAAAAAGATAATAAAATGTTGTTTCAGTGCAAAACTATGTGAATTTCTGACGTAGGCGACTCTACTAATGCGGTTCGTGCCTTGAATGGAGAGACCGGAAAAATATCATCGATTACACACTACGCTTCACTTGGCGATTCGAACATCGATCTCCGAATAGGCAAACGTCTACTTTCGTTTTAAACTTGCGAAATTTGAGCTCGTAGGATGTGACATCTAAAAAAGGGACTAGAAAGTCCTAGTTACACGTACGCTATATATGTTTATTGCGATTACGATCGCTGCGATGATACAATGTCGTCACACTTGTCTAGACTGTTAAGAGTTGAGACGAGAGTGAACACACTCGTGTTGACGTGGATACCAACGTGTGTAAAGTTGAAAGAAAAAGAGCTTTGTTAAGACAATCAAGCGCTTTGTTAAATATGCGCTAGCTGATTAATTTTATAGACAAACTAATCAATTGATTACAAAAACCAAATATTCTGTAACAAAATCAGGTACTCGATCGTCATAACTTATACCTTGATTCGTTTAATAAATAAAATTGGTTGGTGGATATATTTATCAAAGCGCATGACATATTTATCAAAGTTTTTCAAGTACTTTTTTCGAGTGTAATAAAAACATTTGTACTAAACAATCAACGACAAATGCTACCGATAAATATGAAGATGTATGTAATGTGAATATAAAAAATAATGGAAAGTTTACTCGCTGATTATATTTCATATTCCGCAAAGTAACTTTGATGAAGAATTATATTAAATAATTTGGTCTTCCCCGTAGAGAAAATAATGAAGAAGCAATTTCCAAAATTTGACTTTGCATCGTTGTTTTTAAAAAAAATTTTACAAACTCAACCTTAAGGATATTGCAGCGGTTAATAAATAAAAAAATATGTGATAAAATAAATGTTTCACTGACGAAAAAAAAATCACTTACCATACCCCCATAAGTCACGTCCTCGCAATCTCGTTATGTGCATTACGTACAAGCGCGTACGAAGTCTCCGGAGTAAATGGAAAAACGCGAAGAAGAAACCTTGCGACTCGCGAGAACCGAGATCGTTTCGCACCTGCTGCTATCCGTAACTTTTTCGGTTCGTTACATCTTGAAGTACGCGCGACTGGACAAACTCGTAAGATCACTCGAGCCGGATAAAGACAACAACTCGCAAAACCCCCCGCGGCTATTCGGTGATGTGTCTCAGTCTCTTCGCCTCTTCGCATCGCATACTGTGATTTTAAATCAACCGACGTTTATTAAGTATCATTTTATTCACTCGAAAACTCTTAAGCGCATTACCAAGCATTGATCTTGCCGGTGAAGGCGTACACGTAATTTTGTTAACCCATACGTGTGTCTCTCTGTAAACTCATGATCCCCATTAACAGCCAATTTCATACAGCAATTAGCTACATCTCCCTTTACAATAAATTCTCGATTAAAAAAAGTATATTTCGATATATTTTATTATTCATTTCGTATTCGCGAAGATGATTCATTCTCATTTTTTTTTAATTTCAAAATCCCCGTAGGGTAAAGATACGGGAGTCATAACGTTTCGTTGGTTTCACATGAATTATCACATTTTTATTGCCTCCGAGATGTTTGAAAAAATAAATTAATACGAGCTTAAACGTATGTACAAACTTTCTGTATAAAGAGTTGAAAAATAATTAAATATGTGAAAAAAAAAAAATTGACAATCAAATTATTATCAATTTCATGAAGAAATAATTTTTTTTTTATTTTAACCGATCGTCCATAATAATTTAGCTCAAAATTGTGCTCCGTGCTCGTAACTGAGTAAATTAAAAAAAATCCTACAAAGTAGAATGTTGCGATCAACTTTCGCATTATTTTTCACTTTTTACAAATCATTCTTTAACGAAAAAGTCAAAAATAATAAATATCCTAGTCGATATATATTTTTA
Organism: Cylloceria caligata; assembly: GCA_963942595.1. Taxonomy (NCBI): domain Eukaryota; kingdom Metazoa; phylum Arthropoda; class Insecta; order Hymenoptera; family Ichneumonidae; genus Cylloceria; species Cylloceria caligata. The sequence continues at coordinate 1,029,518 of OZ012708.1, read as the reverse complement.
TTGTAAAAGTATAATAATTTAATGTCGCAATTAAAATTTCTCATATTATTTTGTCGTGAATAACTTCAAGTGTTATATTTATCAATATAATTGCGACTAAATATTTTTTTTTATCCTCAAGACATATTTATTTATTTTAATTCAGACAGAATCGAGTTTCTCGAAGATCGTGAAACAGGATACTATTGACCAAGAACCAGAGGTGAGATTGGAATAGGAGATTGGCATATACTTTCGATCATTTTACCCGATGAATCATCGGAGCGTCCAGCATAGCAAAACTTTTGGAGCACGACCGAATCGATCTCTACGGATTATTTAGCTAGAATGGACTTAATCATTATTATTATTATCATATAAGATCTATTAAAATCGTAACTGGATAATAACGGCGCTCTTTTCTTCACCGCAAATATCAAAGATCTCAATATATTACAGTTATATCGCGATATTGCTATATAGTACGACAGACCGGGAAATTCGTGAGACTGAAAGGCGAGACTGGAAATGAAAGTTTTAGTGGCCACGGTCAGAGTTAAGTATATATACGAATAATGTTACTAAAGATACTCCATCCGTACGAGATATATAAAATTATTTTTTTTCGTACTGTTTGCGAAAGATATTAATTAGAAAATTATGAATCGAGATTTGACTGATACCGTCACGGTTGTATCGTACGCGATAAAGATATTCGCATATTTTTAGGTGCCTATTGAGAAATAAGGGAAAGTAGAATTATTAATCCGACCCAGGAAGAGTCAATAAAGTAACGTTTTAAAAATATTTAGATATTATAAATAACATTTTATTATAAAGCAACAACGCTGTTAAAAATCCAGGGTGCTGAAGGCTATCGGTGTAAACTTTTCACCAGTATTCACCTATTTGGTGTTAATTTTAACAATTTTCACAATGTTAAATTGACACAAGCGATTGTTGTTACTATCATTAGGCCCCACCTCAAAATTTATAACATTTATATGTTCGGAATGACCAGATGAAAATGAATAAATTATCAGCAATCAATGAAAAAATTATGCCACGAATATAATCCAAAAATATCATTGAATTTCATTCGCGTATTTTCAAGTAAAACGCGTTTAAAGTTTTGAGGTTATAATGCAAATCGATACCAGCTATTAAACTACGAATTATTGTTGTTATTATTATAATCATAGTTTTTGTGGACTTGTACAACATAAATTTTACAAGATGTGGCGCTATTGAGAGATATTTATAAAATATATTGCACTTTGTAAGAATTGTTTAACTTATATAAGAAAAGGAATGTATTTCCTTCTATATAGAACAATATTATAATAATGTTTCTGCACTTGTATGTACAACATAAATTTTATGATAAGTGGAGCTATTGAGAGATATTTATGAAATATGTTGAACGTTGCAAGAATTGTTGCAATTATATAAGAAAAATAATGTATTTCCACACATATAAAAGAATATTATAATAATATTCATGCACTTGTACAACATAAATTTTATGAGAAGTGGCGCTATTGAGAGATATTTATTAAATATGTTGCACGTTCTAAGAATTGTTGCACTTGTGTAACAAAATTAATGTATTTCCTCCCATATAGATAGAATATTATAATAATTTTTCTGCACTTGTACAACATAAATTTTATGACAAGTGGCGTTATTAAGAGATATTTATCAGATATGTATGTTGTGACCATTAAGAAGTCTATCAACCATGTAATTGCTCAGTGGTGATTATAACAATTATGAGTTAAAATTATAGTTTAATAGTGCGGTCAATTTTAAGCAAATCTGCAAAGTAAAACTTTGCACATTATTTACATCATTCCGTCTTTTACGTCGCTGAGTAAAGTGTGTTGATGAATTTATATTTTTTTATACAGTGAAACTGTGTAAAAGATTTTTTTTTTAAATAATGTGTACAAGCAATGTGCAAAGTTGTACTTTGCAGATTTCTTTAAATATTGCAACAATTAGCTTAACTGATAAAAAAATGTTTTCGTAAAATTTGAAAAATTGAAAATTAATGAAATTTTTAATGGATTTATCGATTTTTGACAAATTTCATATCAATGATCAGTCGATAACAGTCCATTTGTGTATAATTATTTGACATGATACGTAAAAAATTGCAAAACCTGGAGCAGACAATTTTAATACGATTCAAGACAACGTACAATTTATATTTCTGCAGGCGATTGAATGAATATCAAAAAAATATATCGGAGGTTGACCCGTCATGCAGATACTGTCAATTATTGTTAACTACATTCATCAAAACGTTTCTGAGTTATTGAGGTTTTAATGTAACAGGTCTGACACACACACACACACACACACATATCTACACATTTTTGCGAAATTTTGAGTACACAAAAATCAGAAAGTTCTTTTCATTTTCATGCAAACCAAGCTCTACGAGAAGAAGCAAAAATGAATGATAATGCAGATGACACATAAAAACTCAACGAATAAAAATTATTAATTATTGTTAATGGTATACACTTTCATTATTACAATATTGTTTACTATTTAACTAATGTTTATATTTAGTAGAATAATTCAAAAGGTTTTGCAAAATCTCTTAATGTTTATTGATAATAATTGAAAGAGCCATAAGAGTATTTAAACAAGATAAACGATGTAAGTTTACATCTTTGAGACTTTTACCAGTTGAAATATAATAACTGTTTCCTATATATTAAACAGAGAGAGAGAGAGAGAGAGAGAGAGAGAGAGAGGGTGGAGTATTACATGGAAAGTAGTAGATAGCAAAAGTGTTACCTTCGACACACGGACGTCGATATTACCCTTTGTCTGATCTATTATCGTACTAGGTACTCCGAGTAATACACGATCCGGTTTAAGGTTAAATCCGGGACCGGTATGTGTATGTAAAAAGCATGGGGTACGCCTGGATATACGGATAATGGTGTAATGGTAACCTGAAAAGGTGGAACATGAGTATTCGTTGTATTTTATATCTTTGTATTGCGCGTGTGTTGTAAAAAAATAAATCTCGTTAAACCTGAATCGTTTACTGGACACGTAACATTTTTAAGTTATATCTTTGAGTCATAAATAAAACCTGTTTGAATTTTCTCGTAATAATATACATCAGCGCATGTTTAACTGCAAATTGATTACGAAGATCATCGCTAATATATTCACAAAGTAATTAATAAATTGCTCTATTACCGATGATCAATTAGTCTGCATCCTTCAGTTTTAATATATTTCACAAATCAATTGAGCACAATCCTTATAATTTCTTCCTTATCACAAGAGCTCGTTGGTTTAATAAAAATTATGTGATTTTTGTGTAAAAATGTTCCAAGTAATCGAAAAATTATATTTAAAAGAAAAACAAAATGTTTTAAACAAAGGAGAAATGAATTTTGCTTTCCCTGTAGAGAAAACTTGGCAAAGGTTGTAAAATAATGAGAAAGTAATTTCCAAGCTTCTAGTTTGCCAGACAAAAAATTAGAATGCAAAATTCTATTTTCAACAGCCCTTACCTGTCAAACTATTATTCGCTTTTGTTGCCCTGTTTATATATTTACAAGATATTGTTATTGGCCTCTTTTTCTCGTGTAATCCCTAAATAAATTTGTACCAATCTAGTTATTACCTAACCAATATGATCGCATATCGTGATAAAACAACTCTCCTTTGGCACCTTCATTTATTTACACAACGTAAAAATATTGGAAGAAAAAAAAACTGTGCCCAATTAGGTAGATATATCAAGGTAGGCGCGGTTCAGAAATCCAGACAGAAACCGACCATAACAGAAGCGAGGCAAGTCCGAGTTTATTGCCTGGACCTGGACATCAACGCTTGACGACGACAACGCGACGACGCTTTCACTGACCGCGACTGTTACAACGATCATTTATCGAGGGGATCGAAACAAACTCGCATTCACATTATTACAAGAACCACACGTTGACTTGCGCCATTATATCCTAGCCCGAGGGCTATTCGCTCTTTTTTTTTATCGCAACCGCGTGCTGCACTTCTCTCCACCAAGTGGGACTAATTAATTCGGCGTCGCCGTAGGGCTAACGATCGTGCCTCGCGAGAAAATACGTCGATTACTCGCTGGGGTGATCACATAGTTTCGCACGATAGAGAATAGATAATACAGTGACTTAGTATTTCGTACACCCCATAACGCAGAAACGCCATATTCCATCGATCGAACATTACCAAAAATTGTAATGCTGTGACGAAATAATTTTATATGCAATTAGGAATAAGCCCTTTTCTTGATCTATCTTGTCGTCACTGATAACTTTACGGAATGAGTGTCGGTTCGGTTTCTCTGTACGATAACTTGAAACATTTCTTTGGGTTGACGTTGTTCACAAAACGAGTCAGCTAAACATATTCCACATAAATGTTTACGAAAGGATACAAGTGTCGGACACCCACCAACAGTAATTGAGTCGCTTTATTTTCTATTTTTATTGATTACGAAAGAACGCTGTATAATTAAGTCCGACGTTAATTAATAAATCGTTTAGAATTATTCATTTTGCCTCTTGATTTATCGTACAAGAGGGCATCGTTAAATTTACTTGATGAATTAAAAGTTGATGAAACAATTGTTTGAACAGTACGTTTCTTTCTAGTGCATAAAATTAACATAAATCTTGTCATTCATTATTTCCTAAATTATGCAGAATTCTCATGCCATCCGAGTTTTATTTTCGTCTGCTAATTAGCAAATTACATTGCATCGGAGTCACCTAACGAGACTGCATACCTCTGTAAAATATTGGAGCGTCGTTAAAAAATGTACGTAAAACCAAGGCAATAAATAATACGTATGAAAATACGTTGTATAATGTCTCGTTGATAAGTTATGTTTTATACGAGAAATAAACCAGCGGAGAGCACGGTTCACTGAGTTTATTGCTATTCACCCAACGATCGGTGTCTCGATGATATCCAGTGTTTCGTTTCCTCGCTCCCGTCTCCCTGTGCTACGTAAGAATATGTATCAACTGTCTTCTAGATTGCGTAATACGGAGAGAGAACCGATACATCCGGTCACAAAATGTTTAAAAGAGTTCTTTCTCGCGATGAGCCTACGCGCAAGTAGTTACAGTCCGTACAGGACAGACCGTTATCTCGTTAAAGGTAACTTTCGCTATTTGCTTAATTTTTTTTCAGCATTCCCGAGCACAGCTATCGTATCTCAAAGATGTTCTGAGAAAATCTTTGTTCGGTTTCTGTTAATCTTTTACTATACGTATTCTACTGATTAAACAAAAATAAATATCAACTTGAATAATAAATATAAATCAGTTCTGCTGCTGGATATTTTTGCAATTGCCAATGCAGGAACGTGAAATATATTTCTACCTAACTCGCTGAAGTATTGACTTGCAAAATAAGAGATCTCGTGAGGTGAATTATAGAGTAGAAACAGTACAAGTACGCGTTGCTACTGTTGATACGTACAAAAAAAAATGACTTAAGAATTTTTGTTAAAGAATTTTTCTTCCAACGCACGTAGAATTGAAGAAAAAAAAAGAATCAGTCAATTGTTTTCAATGGAAAGATGCATTATCAAACAATCGTGGGGATGATTCGTCTATCAATCGACAAAATTATATTTGAATTTTTATTTATCTCAGACGATTACGCTCATAGCCGACGGAACAAACAGATTTCGTAAGATTCTATTAAATATTTCTTAAACAAATCTATACGTAGACCGAAAAGATATTTTCTCAGCGAAATAAATAATCACTGGTTAGTATTTGTTTTCTTTTAAGTGACTAATTAATTGAAACATTTATTAAATTGTTAATCAATCTTGTTAAGTTAAGATTTTCTGTTCCTAACTTTATGTTTTAATTAGCGAATGAATAGTTGTAAAAAAATGAAAAATATCTTAACTTTTGATATCCATTGTTAATCCAATTCAACCTCAAGCAACGTTGCTTGTAACATTATTTATGTGGAAAGTTACGATTCGATAGTTTACATCAATTTACATATTAGCAACAAATAAATGAAACTCTCATTAAGATTTATTGACTTTTTTTCATAAAAATTTGATTTTACTATGACAGTTAGACGCTCCATCTTTCTACTAAATTTAACTCAACAATTGAAACGATTTTCGAAGTATAAAAGTTCAATCACGTGCCGTAATTTATAAAAAAGAAGTTTCGAAACTCATTGTCAATTCTGACCAAACGCAATACCAATCCAACCTTGGTCGTAACTATTCGCATGTAGTGAAAGTATCAGTCGGATACCTTGAAATTTACACGCTTTAGTGTGTTTACGTAATTTCCCATTATCGAACAAAGTAAAACTCTCTTAAAATATTAACAACAGAACGAATTCCAATTAATTTCATGACGATTAAATGATATCAACTGTTTCTATAACGCGCCAAGTTTCAGCCTGACAGTTGAATCTGTTCTCTGATTAACAAGAAATTCATTTTTTACTTCGAATTCAGAGTCACAAACACACGCAAAGAAACGCGCGTACCAATTACTTCTCCTCGAATACTTTTCACAAAGTTTCATACAATGTTAAGTACCAAAATGACATTGAAATCTCAACAACAAAAAATATTCACGTAAACAAAGCATTCTCCATGAGGTAACAAAGACAAATGAGTGGACTCAGTTATGAAACAAAGGTCTGAGTAGGAAGGTGCCGATGCAGAGAAAAAAAAATGCTTTATCATCACGTTTACTTTGCTATAAAAATTCTTGTGACACTTACGCACTGCCACGTAGCAAGTTGTACGTGTAATCGTAAACGCTGCTCCTTCCAGGACCATCGAGAAGCAACGCGCACTCCTCGGTCGTTGAATAGCTATCGAGATTCTGATATTGAAGAGCTTCGCACACGATACCATTGCCGTTTTTATCGGGGACCAGCAGACACAATAGTAACCAAACCAATTGTATCCGCACAATCACGGATCTGAAAGAGAAAAAAAAAGAAATAATTCAGTATCGTCTAACAAGTTAATTGCAGTTCGATAGGATCACGAATTCAGGACATCAGGATTTATCGTTTGTAGCACCGTCGAGTCAAAGCTCCTGATTCGATCCCTACGGATACTCTGTATAACTAAAGTACTTTTAGTATAAATCGAGAGGTATATTCCAATGTTCGAAAGAGCATTACAACGTACACACGGATTAACTATTTCCCTTTCTCTCGTTAGATATTCGAGCGAATAATGCGATCTGCCAATGGCGAAAACGAGTGTCGATCAATCTCGATCGTATTATTACCGATCTATATATTATAAATCTCTACTATAATTATCAATAGATCGTTATCGATTATGCTTTCAAACTCTTCGAGGTCTTTATGCGAACGTGAAAATTAATGGAGACGGAGTAATTAATCTGACACCTTAAGATCTCGAATTGATGTCGATGATCGTGAGGGTAAATATCTGTCTTGAATCTACTTGAACAGTTGGACTTATCGATTGGTACAACTCGATAAAAAATTATTAATTTATGATAGCAATTAAAAAATTAAGGATTTTCCTACTTCAGATATTTTTGTCGGTTAATTGGTGCAATTTTTATTTCTTTCTAAATACGCGACTTGTAAGATTAAAGTAACATGAATCGATCAAATTAACTTTGCAAGGATTCATTCTCTTCGTAAAAATAATTTGTTCGGTTTGATTATAGAAATTTACATTTTAAACTGTGCAGAAGAAGTTACCGGTAAATTATTATTAAAAAATTACTGCGTAAAGATACATTTATTACAAGAGTGACCGTATGTTCAGCGCAAAAGAGATTTAAATGGAAATTCCTATTCTCGGACCGGACAGAATTTTCTTACAAAGTGAATGAAACTTTGTTAAAAACAAGTATTTTCATCGATGTCATTAGGCAACAATGAAAATTTTTTATTTATGACAATGTTTCATTTATCGTGCACCTGTCAACTCGGCTTTACTGTAAAATTGGAAGATTTCATACGTTCAAATGCAACACAATTTATATTTTATGGTTTTCAGGTGACACGACTCCTTTGAGACTCAATCGATCGTTGATCGTTTTAACAACGAAAAAAAAATTGACACAAGTGCCAAAATGTATTGTAAAAGTGCATTTAATCAATGCATCACTCGTTATTATACTTGGATCAACTTGTTTGCATATATTCCGGGGTTATAGGCGCATTGGGATACAAATGTACAATACAAGAATTATGACAGAGAATAGTTTTACTTTAATCTGTTGTTAGAACGTGGTTTGCCTTGTGCCTTAACGCCATTGCCGATTGGAATATTTGCTTTCTGGAAGTTATCTGCACCATAACTAAAGTTCTTTTAAGATCGCTACAAAGATAGAAAATGGGGGGGGAGAGAGATAGAGAGAGTTTTGTTCTTTGTTTTTTGCTTCGTCATACAGAAAGCTGATTCGTGAAAAAAAATGTTCTCGTGGTGCTGATGGCAGAGTACTTAGAAAATCCCCAAACGTCTCGAAATCATATTTTAAAAAATGTCCGTGCGTGTGTCTGTACGTGTGTGCATGCGTGTGTTGAGTGTGTATGATGAGCTTGCTAAATTGCAATTTATGTAGCTCGAGAACGGTTTACACGATCATCCTAAAACTTTGCACATGGATCGGATTGAAACCTCTGTCAGTTTGTTGCAATTTTCGTCAAAATCACTAACGGGTGTCTCATTTTATAGTAGTCTAGTTTTTCGAAGAAAAAAACATGAGGTACGCTCTCTAACTATTGTAAATTTTTGACTATTGAGTTAAAACTTTTTACAAGAATAGGCCAGGGGACACGGTCGTTCGGTGTTGAGTTTAACATGAATCGATCAAGACGTTCGGATTTTATTGAACCATGAATTTTTGTAATTTTTTGAAAGAAAATCTATTTTTGCTCTTACTTTTGTAAATTAGTTAGAGGACAGAGATACTCGGTCTTGAATTTGGTGAGAATCAATTACGAATTTTATACTTTATAGAATTTGCAATTATACAAAATTTTTTATTTTATTAAAAATGTCAATTTTATTAAAAATTTCAATACTACTTCCGTTATGAGGAAACCAAAATTGAGATAACCATTATCCGTAGAAGAGAATCTGTGAGTCGGCAAAAATCACGAGGAAACAATGTGCAAATTACAAATTTGCGCGTTTTTTGTTTCATTCAAAGCATTTTATTTTATAAAAGTAAGAACTGTCTGGAAGACGCTTTGATCTTTAAAAGACGATGATGGTAAATTGAATAATATGTATATATTTCATTGAAAGTATTGATAACGAAACAATTTGGAATTTTTTTAAACAAATTATTCAGGCAACAGTAGACCCTCGACTAGTTTTCTTCTATAAAATAATCCCAGTTATCAGTTTATATTTAAATTGAATTGCTTTTGCGTTAATAGACAATCACGCATCGGAGCATTGTGAATTTTTCAATTTTATCATTGAATATCATATCACATACTAATACACTTCCAGGTATCGATTTTCATTAATTTTGAATAATTGTTTAAGCTTTTCTTTCATAATTTTTTTGTAGAAATTTTTATTAAAATCGGATTATTATTATTATTATTACTTTCGTTAGTCATATCGTAAACAAATTTTGAAATGTTAACTTTGAATTTGAATTTTATGACATCAAAAATTGTATAAAAAAATATAATTGTTACCTTAAATAATCTTTTCAATGTTAATTAGAAATTAATTCACTCACGATTTCATCTCGGAAATATTTAATCCCAGTATGACTGGTTAGTTTTCTAGGTTTATTTATCTCCCTAGGTTCATTTAACTTCTTATAAATTTACAAAAGTCTGCACTGACAAGCATGAAAAATCAATGAATTATATTGCAGGTTGCTGGTCATAGTTACACAAGAAATCACGGAAGCAAATGCCAAGTGTTATATCCGAATCCGGAAATTACTTGGCGCGCGCTATATTACTCGAGTTCGGATCACTCTTTTTCGAAAGTGCGTGAAATGTACTTTGTCATAGATCCTTCAGGGGCGATAAAAACATATCTGGAACCGTGAAAGATATTGCCAAGTCGAAATAAAATATAAAAACAAGATTTAACCGAGCAGGAAGACAATGAACTTGCAACTAAACGAGGGTCGTTTAAAATTCGCGTCAACGATTGCATTTTCATCGTAAAAGATTTTCATCTCGCAGCACTCTTGCCGTTTAATGCAGCGTGACATTAATTTCTTTTCTTGTTTTTTTTTTTGCAATCATTCAACCATTATGGATACCGTTTTTATTTATGGACGATAACTTCCATATTGGCGATCATTGTTGCTAATCGTTATGTCTCTTTCAGTAGTTTCCAGTGGTATCCCCCTTCACCCCTTAAGGACACGTAATAGAAATAGTCGTTGAACTCGGATAAGAGTGAAAAAGTAGAAGGTTCATTCAACCATTATAGACACTGTTCGTTTTTCTTTATGAACAATAACTTCCTTGCTGGCGGTCATTGTTGCTAATTGTTATGTCTCTTTCGGTGGTTTCCACTGGTGATGCCCCCCTCCCTCTTTACCCCTTAAGGACACGTAAAAGAAATAATCGGTGAACTCGGATAAGAGTGAAAAGGTAGAAAGGCGAAAGAAACATATTATACCATAAGGATCTCTGGTGTAATTCTCGCTTTGCACGTAACACACCGTTCTTTGTCCCACGGTCAAGCAATTTTGTGGTTACCGAGAGAGGCTAATATGAAAGAGCTCGTTGGCGTGGTGATTGTTTCAGCTGGTGAAAGTTCAGGGGACAAGTATATATAATGGACACGCGGATATCGGGAAAAGTATAGCAATCGATAAGCAAATCCTATACATCGATAAAGTTTCATCTTATTGATTTGCATTTCTGTATCGCATGTCGGCGAAGTAATTCGTATAATCTCTGAACCGGTATATTCCAAGGCAGACATGAGAAAAGTATTTAGATATTTTTATTCGTACGTATTAAAAATTGTCGGCAGTCGTTGTTTGTTAACGTAACGAAATAGGACATTTTTGATACTCATTTCACTCTCGATCTCTTTTTCTGATTAAAAATCAAAGAGAGAACGGTTCAGTTGTTTCGACTAATGAAATGGCTAAGTATGCGCTAGATAAACTGCCAATTAAATGATTGTTTACACCAGGGGTCTCCAAACTACGGCCCGCGGGCCACATTCGGCCCGCGGACAGATTTTGGACTATTTCACTTTTTACCATCGGCAACAATGATAATATGGTTTTGGCCCTCGGAACTTACTGGAGTAATCAGTATGGCCCTAAGGCTGGAAAGTTTGGAGACCCCTGGTTTACACGAAGAAAAAAAAATGATGATTTACCAGAACTAACTAATACGCCGTAAAACCAATAACAGTTGGATGAATCAAATTATTTATTGAATCAACCAATCTATTCATTCGCTCATGCAACCTGTTAATTTCTCCAACTATTATTAGATTTCTCGCGCACATGTTCATTCCGGCAAATTACTATTCTTACTCCGTATCCGTTAGCTAATAAGTTGGTTAGTTACATCACTAAAAATAAAATATTGATTGGTTCAACGAATCGTTTGGTTATTTGTTTGACTGCGCTAGTCAAAATATAACATTGTTGGCCCAAGTTATTAATTGATTGATTCAACTAATCGATTAATCAGTTCCTCCGCTCAAAATATAATATTGGTTAGTTAACTAACCCGTTTGCTCTATGGCAAATTTATCAAACATAAGTTTATTAATTTTACGGCTGCCCAGATACAAATATTTCTATCGTTTCTACGTTCTCGCATAAATATTCCCAAAAATCGATATAATAAATATTTAATTACTTTATTCTATTTGGCTATCAAATAAAAAAATGTAAATGTATGCCAGGCTTTTATACATTTGAAATAGAAAAAAAAACAACCGTACCTTCTATACTTTTACTAACATTCATGAAATAAATCAAATAAATAAATTAGATAGGTCGCGCGCGAATTTCTCTTATTTATATGTTACGCAGAAAAAAAGAAAAAAAAACGCATACACGCACGTAACTATTTAATTTATTCTTGCGTGGTTCGAGAACTGTACAGTACTGTATAATACTTTCACTCATTACCAACGGATGTGGTAGATGAACAGTGTGAAATGGACTATAACCCAAATTCTCTATACGTTTACACAAGGAACGTAAATTTTATTTAAGTATTTTTATAGCGTCTTGCTGTTCCGGCTGATCGTGCGTTGTGAAGGAAAAGACAGAGATTAATCGAATGTAATTCGTCTGGCGAAAGGTTTCGGTAGTCCATATTCACCACACGTCCTTCCGTAATGCAGGTTCTGGTGCCGAAACCACCGTAATAATCGATTTAACGACGTTGTTGAGTGCATTATGTAGGACGCCAAATATGAAATCTCATGGAGGTTCAATTCGGCTGACGACCACACAGAGAAATAGAATTGCAATAACTTTTAACACGCTCGTTATATTTCATTTCGGTATCATGCTCCATTTTTATGGAGAAAATATTGAAATAAAAGGACGATGAACAAATCGTTTATGAGTTATTTGTAGCCGTAGCATATGAATGGGTTTTAATTTATCGTTACCTTTTTTTTTTTTTTTTTTTTTTTATAAAGTAAACAAAAAGTTTTCTTCGAGAATATTTTTTCATTGTTATCATCACGAAGGCACATGATTAAAATATCAAATAATATATCTCGTGATAATATTCGGAAAAAGATATTTATTTGTAACGAGATTAAATTTATAAGAAGAATTTTCAAACTGGTTGCAAATCCAATTTATTTATCCAATCGCTATATTCGAAGCGAGTAAAAAAGCACCTGGCGACAATTTTCTATTTTCTCATCACAAAGAAAGTCATAAGAATAAATAGTTAAATAATATTTTTAATTTGTGTCTCACATTATTAAAACTGGTTTGGTGATTAACACTTCTAAAATACTTGAAACCCCAGTTTTGATGGTGTTACCAATTTTTTATTTACTTCAAAACTGCACAATGAATTCCTTGTTGAAAAAAAAAAATCAAAGCCATCACACATTATTTAAAAACGGGTACAACTGTCGTTTACGTCATACAAACAAATTAGTTTTAAGCTAGCACCTCAACTAAACCTACGTTCTTCTTTGGAGAGGTTACGGGTTTTTTTAAAAACAAAAAACTGACAGAGATAATTAAACGAAAATCGATAATGGCTTACATATCGCAAAGACAAATTGGACTTGGACTTAGAAATGTAGCTTAAGAGGAGGCGAAACCTACTCAGTGGGTAACTAAAACTGTAAACAATAGCATTTCACTCTACTGGTGTGTGAGAGAGATAGTTATATAATGTAATACCAGCGCCTCTCGCGGAATTCAGGCGAAACTATATTAGTTCTATCTCGTTCGCACTCATGCATATTTCGTCTAATCTTCGTACAGCTGAGCCATCGGCCATGTCTCGCGGATTTATTTTTCAAGATTATCAACAATAGTTGCCGTGCACGGTTGAGGTACTTTTTCGTTTCTAAATCGCAATCAGAATTGGTGTACTGTGTCTGTTTTTGTGCTGGCTTGGGGGTGACAAACGGCGTTTTTTTATTTAGTGCCTTAAATAATTTTAAAAAGTAATTATTTCATTACAGGTAACTGCGGATAATTAACCCCTCGACATACAAATAAAACAGAACGTCATGCAATAAATGACGTCTCAGGGACGTCATTGTATGTCAAAGGGTTAATCTGTAATTTTTTTTCTATTTTCAAAATTCTACGTTTGTCACCCAAAAGGTTCACATTTTTGTAGTCTATTGACCAAATTTCGTTTCAATCTGTTAAATGTAGAACGAGTAGGTGTGTTTCGGGCATTATATGCGTGGTGTGGAGGTTTCGCCTCGCCTTATAGGTTAGAATTGGATATTACAGTTTAAAGGGAACTTTCGTGAATATAATTTTAACTAAAATTAAATTAAATGATCGTACCCTAATATTACAATTTCACAATCTACCGACAAGTTTTCACTGTGGTATCAGAGGCACAAGGAAAAAGGAAGTTGGTCGATCACGATGACCGACTACACACATATATCGCCGTCCGTATATTACGCAACTTTCGAGTCTGGGCCAACGCACCGAGAGCTACACGAGTTTACGTTATGTTATAGCGCTACGTGTGTATAGCGCTTTTATTCGGGAGATGGAAAGTCTCGCTCCGATGTAGATAGTCATACTAATCAACAAACAAGCTTGCAATTATATCTATTCAATGGGAGGATACAGGCCTGAAGACGTGAATTTTACATTGATTTTACATTGTTGAAAGTACAATTAAGATTAATCGAGAGACACATGCGATACGAGATTGCTCAATTCTTCAAAGTGAATAATTAAAAGAAAATTATAATTAGCACGTGCACAGTGATACCGACAGAATAAACCAGTTTTGAATAAAAAATAATCGAAAGTTTATTGATAAATTTATTAAGAAATTAATTGATTTTTGTTGTTGACGTAATTGATCGATCAACTTATCTCTATTTATGAAGCACGTAATCCAGCAACCAACTTTCATACTTAATTTAAACGCACGTTTCCTTCGCCGTTACCTCGACCATCGTACATTCGCTGTATGATGCGGAACAACGAACGTTCGGATAAGACTCGATAGGCCGATTAAAATGAAGCGCTAGATTATACTTTCTCGTGCTACTTTAACCTTTCACGTGGAATTATAACTGTTTGATATGTTTTGAGAGTATAGATTGGTCTATGGTTTAACCTTGATAAATATCTCGTCGTATAATCATTAATAAATCATCCATCGATGACTGATGAACACCCTTCAGACAATTGATCGGTAAAATGTTTAACGCATTGTTACAAAAAATATTAGTAATTAAATGATAAAGTGGAACAACTTGATAATCATCTTATCTTTTGTACAGAATGATTACAGTTATTTTTACTCCCAATTGCTCGTAGCTGCCAAATGACAGTTTATGTGTTCGATACTTTTCGAATCGGCTAACGATGTCTCACCAGAACTGAATACACAGATTCTGTACATCGTAATCTCTATTTTTGTCCTAAATTGTATATATCAAGTGAAATTTCAGGATTATAAAAGCGTTTTAGAAAAATGCATGATAAGCTAGTTTGTATATATCGAAATACCACAAGATGGCGGTCATTTTTACTATAATCGTTAATCTGTATCTAACTTCAGAGCGTTTACGGTGGAGTGAGAGAAAGATCGCGTTGGATTCAATCATTGTTTCTACTCTCTGATCGAAAAGTACACGGAATATCTCATTTAAACGAGCCACCCTTGAGATATTGTCAAAATAATTTTTTTTATATATTGGTACATCTGTCAGTTGTTTACATGTCACTTTTAAGCGCAATGTGTCGGATAGTTTGTGCCTAATAGCTTTGTAAATAAGTTATTGTTTGGTGTACTCTGCGAATTTCGCTATGTCGAATTTTAGTTGACCAAAGAGTGTGCCTGAAAGGTTGTGTTTATAACAAAATATCATGTGCGGAAGCTTTGAAAATGTTAACGGTAGCCTACGAGGACTCGACAATGTCGAAAATTCAAGTGCACGAGTGGTACTAAGAATTTAAAACGGGTCGTACTGTTGTTTATGATTTGCCTCGTTCCGGTCGTCCATCCACCTCTGTGACTGACGAAAACATCGAAAAAGTTAAGAAAATTGTGCTCGAAGATCGTCTTGTGAGCATCAGGGAGATAGCAGCCGATCTTGGTGTCTCGTTTGAATCGGTAAGAAGCGTTATGCACGATGTTTTGGGCATGAGACGAGTTCAAGCACAGCTTGTGCCGAGAGTGTTGAATTTTTTGTGGAAACAGCATCGCATTGCAGTCGCTAAAAGAAAGCTTTCTTTGGGCCAAAATGTTATCGAAGGCATTATTACCGGTGACGAGACATGGGTCTATGAATATGACATCGTAACGAATCAACAATCAATCAAATTACCAATTCACGGAAAGCGTTTTGAACCGATTGAGACGATAAAGGAGAATTCGCAGAAGGAGCTGACGGTGATTCCAAAATCGGCCTATGAAAAGTGTTTTAAAGATTGGAAAAAGCGTTGGGATACGTGTATCGCTTACGATGGAGATTACTTTGAAGGGAATAAAATAAATATCGATGAATATTGAACCCTTTTCGTTTTATTGACAAATTCTGGGTACTTTTTGATCGTAAGGTATATTTTATTCAACAGCATGTAAATTTTAATAAGTTTGATGTACATCAGAGAAGTCGTTGACAACTAGAAATTAATAAAAACGCAAGGTAATTTTCTAATTGCGTTTGTGAGTAACGCTTTTCCAAATGTTTCAGATCATTAGCATAAGTATAAATTTACAAAAACTTTTACTACACAATGATCTAACGGAAGAAAAAAAAATGCAATTTGTAATCAAATCATTCAATAATAATTTATTTTTGCTTGTGATTACAAAAAGAAATGATTTAAAAAGATTGTAGATTTTCTCAAGAAAGCAATAGTTACGGGTTCATTAACTCGATATTGATATAAAGAAAAAATAAATATTGAAAATTTCATCGATAACATTTGAGATAAAAAAAAATAAATCAAACACTGAACTCACCTGTCGACCATTCTACGGCCGGAAACTCCACGGTAGCCGTGGATCAACCGATCAACGTGTTTCCGCGTACGTATCGAACGTATCGATCAACGATTAAAATGCACAACACACGCGGCGAGCACACAATCGATAAATGTAAAATAAAACGAAAAAGCGTATGATAAAAAAAAAAAATTCGTACAAATGTATTTCTCAGTTACGCGTAGGATAATCGAACTAGTGGAGGATATAAATAATAGTCGGACGGACTATGATAGTCCCGCGGGTAGACGGAGGACTCACTCCGAATTATATCTTTGATCAATGAGCTCGAGCGGCTTGCGCTACCGGTCGTTGATATCTCGATGGTTACTCGACGACTCGTGGCTCTCGAGTTCTCGCTCGAACGTTTCATCCAGAGCTCCTTGCCAAGGTATCTCCTAGCTCCGGTCTCTTTCTCTTTCGCTCCTTTTTGCTCTCACTCCTTCCTCGCTCGTTGCTCGATTTTTTTTTCCACGTTGTCGACTTGTTTATCATCCGATGTACCCGCCAAGAGTCAGTCGTAGTACCCACATGCCTTCTCACCTGGGGTGAAACGCGTAAGCTTAGTGAAAGAATGAACGCGAGGAAGGGATAAGGATAAAAGTAAAGGAGAAAGAAAAAAAAGCAAAAAATCTTTGGTCTCGTGACTCCTTGCACGCCGACGGGAGAATGGCCAGCACCGCTACCGATGTTACTCTCGCCGCAGCTCTTGCAGACGCCACTTACTCGAGCTGTACCCACTCGCTTTCTTCTTCCCGGTCGTTCCCGTCAACGACGTCATACAGTTCTATTGTTGCGACTTTTTAACGGTGAGAATAATCGTTATGCAGTAAATAAAACTCGTTCTATTCCCACAAGCTTACAAAGTCATATATTATTCGTTATTTTATAAATTAATATTTATTATAATTACTCTGTAAAATGTAGATGGTAACGGTGAATGTTGTCGTGAAATATGCACATTTATGACTCATGCAATTATTACTTCCTCGTAAGAGAAGCTTCGTTACCGTTAAACATTCTTTTTGAATAAGATATCACATCTGTGTACTCAAAACGCATTGAATAATTCAAAAATTACTCTTAGAATAAATTCCGGCCGGCTCTGGGCGCGCGCGCTTCGGTGTTTGCGCGTGTTTGCCATGGATTTAAAAAAAAAAAACTCAATCACCGGTAATAACTTGATAATGATTTAAACTATTCGACTGAAATGGTTCACACTGATAGATCAGTTTGTATACCTTTTAATCGTGGCAAATTTTTTTGAAATTTTACCGAATTCTGCGAGTAGAATGAACCTGTAACGGATGAAACGAGAATAATTCGCAAAAGTTACAATTGCTTTGCCCCCAAAATTTACTTTCTCTATAAACGAAAGAGAAGCAGGTTCATAGTCTCTCTTCCGTGTGCCCTCGATTCATCTCGTGAGACAATGTCGAACCGCGTGCGCGATCATAGTGGGCAATTACGAACGATAAACGCGTGCGTTGTTACTTGTCACGAGTGTTCTCGTGCATCGCCATCTTATTATTTCTCATCGTACTCGTACGACTTCCATTCATTGTTTTAGGGCCGAGTCTTTAATCGTGAGTTCCATCTTAAGATTGTACAGAAGACTAAATTAAAAATCAACGTTATTAGATTGATACGAAGATGAAATATAAAATCCAAGTTAAGATTGAACACACAAATGTTGGTGACTCAAATCAACAGAAAAATAGTTATCAATTTATTGTTATACAATTGTTTCACGTTATTTGACAGGATTTTAAGTACTCGATACAAATATTACGCCTTTAGAATCAATAGTATTGAAGATCGAGTTAACGACATCACTCAATTAGCGCAACTGTTACGTTCACTCCGCGATCAAGGTTATTGATCTTTATGGAAAACCAGTTGCGAGTCGGTAATGCGCGTATTAGGTATTCTTGCTGATCGTGCTATTTGCTATTTTTGTCGCTTTAATCGGTTTGCCAATGTTAGTCCTTTCAATTTAGTATCGATACGTTCCTTTTGAAACAGTTAGATTGCAACGATTTTCTCTCATTATAATTATATAGAATTGACGATTTGACCCAACTTCATTTTTTTTTAAACGTATATCAAACAGGTTTGTTTATCTGTGCAAAAAACAGTTTTTGCTAAAACAGTTGTGAGGTAATATAATACGTTTTTGAAAAATTGCGGATAACATAAAAATCTGAAAAAGTAAAAGCTCGTACATCGCTACTACATTATGTTTTTGCTTTTAACGAAGCAACCTCTACGAGAAAGTATATTGATTGATTTTGATTTTCTTATAGAGAAAGCTTTGTCAAAGGTAAAATATAATGAAAAAGCAATGTACAAGCTTCTGCTTTGCAAGCTTATTCAAATATTGTGTATACTATATTATCTCATGATAATTTGCAACGATTATCAAAGAGCAGTGTCTACTTTGCAATCTTTTGTTTTTAATGTTTAGAAAAATAAGAGAGATTTGTAACGTTAATCGTCTTAAAAATAATTTTTACTAAAATTTAAAAAATAATTGTTATCAAATTCGTATCACGCGATATATTCTGTTGAAATTTTGTCCTAATAATTGTTCAATGTTAGTCCATTTGTGTATAATATTTTAGCTTGATATCTCAATAATTTTGCGTGAATTGGAAGACGTGTTTGTCTTTTCTTTTTTTTTTTTCAAAAAATTCAAAATCTCATGCAATTCGAACCCCTTGACCGATTTACATCAAATTTTTGATTATTTAAAAAATTACGAGTGTTAACAATGAAAACACACGTATGCACGGACACACACGTGCGCGCACATACAGATATTTTCTCGTAAATCATTTTTATCAATGTTTTAAACTATTTTGAGTATTTTGACACGAAAATAATGTAGGGAATTTTGTTGTTTTTCAAAGAAAACCAAGTGTTTCTCTACCAGGAAGGAAAAATGATAAAAGTGACATATTAATGTTTATTTATTAACCTATATTTTGTACGTATTTAGTAAAATATTATAATTTTTTAATTCCTACAAATATAATTCGAAAGGAAATAAAATTGTTTTGCGAAAATAAACGTTATTTATCGTAGCTTACGATAAACAAACGATCGATCTATAGTTTATAAAGAAAAAAATGTCGACCTCGTTTCACGAGAATCTATAATTCTTTCGTATTACGAAAATGGCTTTATCTCGATCATGATTCTCTTCCAGTTACAAAGTGGATCATCCTTTCATTGCGCCGAGTCGATCTATAGTCATATTCCCAGCAAAAGGAGCGTCACTAGGGTTGTTGCATTAGTCTCGGCACGATTTTACGAACGCATAAAAATCAATGTATAGGTTTTCCACTAGGAATAATTAGAAATAGGCAAATTGCGAATAACGATTGAGGAATCGAGGATTAAAAAAGAAAGGTAAAGTACGCGAATACTCGGAAATTATCGCATATTACGAGAATAACGAGGCGTCTGCAGAGGTCTCGACCACTCGACATAATTCGAAAGAACCTGTAATGGAGCATTACATTATAGTGGTTGAGTACTTCAAGAGTTAATTCACCGAGAAAGGATCGTGGATACATCACGATACGTTCCGTGTATCCGGCAAGACGGGTGTGCCCTCTCACTCTTGGATGCATTATTATTTCGTCAGATTGTTTCTATCGCGAGAGCCTTGCTCGTATCACGATTTGTATCACAATGCAAAGAAGTTCGAGCAATACCAACTCGTGTCTCGTATCCGTCATTGCCGATGTAGCTGTTAAATCAATTCAATTCAATGAGCGATTACCGTTGATTATTTATTGAGAAACAATTGGGAACGATGCAGTATACGTGAGCTGTGAAGCATAATTGTCAACGACGCTAATTACTTTATCCAATAATCAATTACGTTTTATTTTTTTCTATTTAAAAAAGTCTATAGAATAAATGTTAGCGTTACGAAAGAGTTTTTTAATCTTTAAGTAGTTCACTAACAAACATGTTAACTTTACTCAATTTTTAAATGTTTTTTATCGCAAGAATAGAATTTTCTGCTCCGAATGAAATCGATAAATCGGTTCTTGACGATATATTGAGATAATTTTTATAGATATTTACAATGTTTATATTTATCCTATAGAAAAAGAGATCGTCAGCTTACAAATAAATGGAGTTTGCTTAAAATCTACCTTCTCGATCGCATAAAAATCTTGCAGTGAACAATAAGTAAAAACTCATGAATTATTGTTTTTTTATCACAATATCTTTTATCATGAAATATTTTGTAGAATAAGATTTTGACATGATTTTCCAAAAGTGTTTATCGTTTCAACGGAGAGATTGTTATCCGCCAAAAAACAATTTCTGTTTTCGTGTCATCGTTGTTACGAACGAGTAAAATATAAACTAAACTAATTGCTGTATTTTTACAATTTTATCTAAGAATTGGTGATTTTATTTGTTTCAATTTAATAAATCCAATCTCGTCTACGCGACCGGAAGATGGTCTTCCATCTTTGAAAATCGTGTCAATACGTAAATTCGAATAAATCGTGTATTTTCGACAAGGAACTGATTATCAAAAATAAATTTAATGGTTGTTGATTTTTTCTCTTCAATCAACGGAGGACATATTTTGAAATCGATAGAAATGGTTCGGTGATTACAATCATAACAATTTGATTGTTTTTTTATGTACATTGTCATGCAAACAAGATATATCTTTTAAAAAAGAGTCATTATTGAGGCGTACGAAAGGCAAAGTTACATCAATTTCTTATTTTTTCTCCTTGATACATATTATTTAAACAAAGCTGTACTTTTTTTTTATACCGTTATGCTTTATTGAAAAAAAAGATTGCAGTCGTTTTTTATATGAAACTAGGGATGCTTCACTCCCCTTAACCTCTCCTGACTCCTCTTGACACGCTTTATGACCCCCCCCCCCCCGCTTAATTTTCCTACACGGTGACGAGATATTTTTATAATATAGAGAGACAAGTGCATCACATCGTAATTGTATCCACTTTTTTACTATCTAAATTAAGAAATGCATGGGACAAACGTTAGCTTTATTAACACGTGGAGTATACAACGAAATTTGTCAAACTTTCAAACTCACTTATCTCGAAAACTGAATGTCAGACATTTATAAAATGTTTCACAAATGAAAGATAATCGATCTACAAGCAACATACCAAACGTTTTTATTTTTATCTTGGGTATTCTTTTAATAAAGAGTTCATAGAAGAACCGATGGTGACGGAATTTTGTCTATTTTGTAAAAGTTGCATAGATTCCGGTGTCAAAATATCCTTGATAATCTCTGAATGACGACAAATATGGTTGCTTAATTATTTTAATATTTTTTTTTACTACACATATCGTTGAATTTGCTGGAGTTTTTCGCTCAAAGGTTCCTCGCACGATACCCGAGTTTGCAAATGTCCGTTATAAGTTCGAAATGTGCCTTATATCATCTACTTGTTGTCCATGTTCAAGGATTACGTAAACGCGAACAATGAAGAGCATTCGAAATTAACGAGTGCGAACCGATATATCTGTTTTTAACTCCCTGAACTGCTTTTACACTCGTAAAGATTTTTTTACGCTTCGAGAGACGATGTTTGAGAGCAATGAATCGTTTTTTCTCAGCTGTCTTAGATTGATTATCAGTTGCTTGTTGTTTTTTTTTTATCTTCATTGGCAACAGAGCGTGGGTAGTGAGAAATGGAGATGAATTAAACAAATGTCGGTCTGTGCATCGAATAGAAATCCACGTTTGATCAGATGAGATTGCTTCAAAGCACGGAACTCACACGTACTTTACATCCTCTTTTCAAGTATTTTTTATTTGTTTCTTTTCATTTGAAGCACCGACAGAGAGAAGATGATAACAATGTACCGAGGTAGAATGAAGTTTTTGTTGCTATACGTCAGCGCATAATCGACTTTTGGTCAAACTACTGAATTGTTAGATGAACCAACTAATCACAAAGTCAAACTAATGAGATTTTGTCCCAAACAATGAATTTATTGTCCAACCAAATCGATTGTTCGCACGACCAATCAATTCTTAGCTGAACCAATTGATTGATTGATCGTATCAATCAATGTTGGGTCATATTTATACATTATTGTTTCTCTGTATCGGGAGAATTAAATAGATTATACGACCCAACGTTGTAATTGAACCAACAAACTTTCTGTTATAATAATTAAACCAACCGATTGATTTGTTGAAATAACCAATAAATTATTTGTTACAACTAAGAGCTTCGGAAATATTTGAAAACGCCATTGGTCCTCCAATAAATTAAGCAATTTTCTTCGCGATATACTGAAAGTCATTCCACTCCGAGAATACAACAAGACGAGAACCATCGATAGAAAATTCATTAAAACAACGATCCAAAGTTCCCTCTTATCCGACATAAAATAAAAACAACGATCTCATCAATAAATATATCATAAGCTTCAAGAACACGACGAGAATGACCAAGAAGTACACTACATGTCAAACATGATAATCTTTCTGATCAACACATGGACGCTTCGATTTCGATCATCCTAGAATCGCAACGCTGCTGTTGATTTAGTTCAGCAACGTCACGTCCGACGCTTAAGCTACGTACAACACAGATAGAAACAGTACGTCGTACACCTACGACAAACGTCCCAGTTCGAGAGTCAGGAACGCTTAAAGAAAAAAAAAAAAAGAGAGAGAGAGAACCGTGTAGGCTTCGTGCTCGACCAGACGCGTATCACAAAAAAATAATCTGTATATAGCGATGCATATCTTCTATACAAATCTCAAGCCCAGAGAAATGGATATTTGTGTGGTAAACGTAACGTGTACGAGTACAGATCTACGTGCCTTATACGTAACAGCCAGCTGTACACCGATACAAGCAGCACACGATGCTTATGTATGTTAAGAGCCTGTGAGGAAAAAGAATCTCCACATTGCACAGCTGGAGTAACAACTCCGACGTATACCCGTTGCGGGTCTATGTCCTGATGGGAAGCGCGAGAATGCGAGTCACGATGGTTCGTCTCTCTGTTCCACCAACGGGAAAACAGAGTCAACTTAGAACTTGAAGTAAAAGTAAGCTAGTAGAGTAGCATCACATGATCCGGTCTTAAGTTTTCTCGAGTATTACCTACCTACTCTCGTTTGTTCACTCTTTTGCTCGGTATCTACGGCTCTCTATGGTCTAAACGACTACGTACATTTCTGAAGACATAAGTAAGTTCGCCGGGAGCTATCGCTCTCGATTTCAGAGCAAAGGAACGAAACACGTGATCGTTCGTATGTGCTCCGATTCGCTTAACGTTTCCCCGTAGAATTAATAATATGTTAATACGGTACGTACTTGGTATTCATTTCATTAATTTCCATACTTTTCTTTTTGTTACGTGTCCTGCGGTAAGAAATTTCTATTATTCTTACATATTCTTGAGAAATAAAGATTATATATAATAATAATAATATATAATTCCATATCACTGGATATATATATTATTATATCATACATGAGTCTATATGGATATGAATGATATCATATATAATTTGATATGTTGCTGCGTCTTGTACATCGTCATATATTTTCATACTATCGCAAGTTATCATGGATCGGGCACTTTTCGATCTACCACGTAGCCAGCATAAATATTTGGAGATGTCGCATCAAACTTATATATTAAATGCCAATATGGCGTTTTAATAAAATGACAATTTTAAATATTATTTATTTATTTATTTTCGATAAAAAATATTTATTTTTGATAGTCTGGCATTTTTCAAGTACATTAACATTAGCTTAGCAACTACTTTGCTTTTTTCTAATACAATTGACATAACTTTTGTTTGTTTCATGACGCAAGATTCGAGCAGAATAAGAGCAAAAAATTTTAATACAATGTACCATATACATGCATTGGCATTATGAACATAATTAACATTCTAGGAGCGAGAATAGCCTATCATCGCGAGGTGCTGACAATTGTTGTATCGCGTGCTAGCGTGCAGTCTCCACTTTGTTCCAAGTGCAGTCATTGGTAGACAAATCCGTGGTAAAAGTCGTTCAATTACTCATGCAGAGTAATCTGAAGGTAGAGATGTCATCAAGCTGGAAATTAAAAGGTCTCTCGAGAGACGGAGACTTTACTAATTTAAAGAGAAAAACAGTAACATTCACGTTAGATAGATACGCTTTAAGCACAACTGAGCATGTTTTAGGAATATTAGCAATCCGATTATCTCGTGAACTCACGACCAGTGTAAAAACAAATAAATTTATCGAAGACTATCTTTACAATATCTAGAAGTTCTTTTCACAAAGCAGGAAATTCTTTGTTTCGGGTCTCAATGATCAATATTTTTTTCTTTCTCATATATCATAAGAATATAAGCAATTTTGTTTTGATGATCAAACGGTCGTTGTAGCAAAGAACAAACATTACTTTGTATCAGAAAGAAAATAAAAATACCAGGCGTCTGTTGTTCAACTGCCGGAGGGCGATCGTTTTTCTGCTGAAACGAACGGTTTCCAAAAGTCGTATCAATATGAAATATTTTCTTTTAATAAAAGGAACCTTGCTCTTTCTTAAACCGTTGTTTTTGCATAGAAAAAATATTTTATTATCATTAAATATATATATACACACACATATTAACACCTTTGGTAGAATTTAATGATCTTTCACGACGCAAAAATTTATTTGTCCTTCGCTGGAGCCAGAATCTCAAAGTCATTTCAACTTAACAACGTTTGTATTCGATGTGATGAGTCCTGCTCTATATACTTGTATTCAGAAGCTAACCAGGATTATCCTCTAGATATTAGAAGTAGTTTTTTTTTTTAAATTAAGGGTACACTCGCGAGAAGGCGGATTACGTCCAAAATTTTATTTAAACTTTCCATAAAAGTAACATTGGCAACAAGCAGCGGAGGTGATTTCTGCGGAAGTATCGGTTGCATGCAATCACAATAGAATTTCACTTACAGCTCAGTTACTCTTTTAGGCACTTCTCGTATTTCTTGACGAAAGTATTCATGTTCGAGGAAAACTCCGCTTTTTTCATTTCCCAAAAGGTATCACTTTCGGATTGATTTTTCGTCAACGTTTCTCGAATCTTGGAAATCAACTTCGTCGCGTCATAATTCATATCGTTAAATTTTTGCACGATAGAATCTACTTCGGGTTTCAACTGTTGGAAGAAAATATAATTTGTTACACGTTGTGAACATGATAAATATTCAATTTGTCACGTGTATCCACAAGCACCAAGAAATTTTCAGAAAATAATTTTGAGTGACGTCCCGAATCAAATGTAACGACAAAATCATTAGAATGGACATTCGACTAACGTTTCTGCGGCATTTATATCTGAGGACACCGTCGTGTTCACATAAACTAGCTCGTCCTTTCAAATTCTGTATCTTCTCCTGGATTTCCCCATATTCTATAGCATACTCGTCGAGTTTTGTAATCTCGGAATCGTGGTTGAAGTTGATCAAATTAACGCTTGCTTTTCTGAACTGGGATACGGTGGAATCGATTTCATCGTAAAACTTCATGCAGTCATTGATTTTCATTAAGTTTACTCCAACTTCCAACGAATTGAAACTTGTCAGGGTCTAAAAAGTGAATTTACCGTCATAAATACATTGATCGTAATTAACCATCCAATCGGATTTTTATAAAAGATTAAATTACTTAATAATTTATTCACTAAGCATCGTAAGACATTACCTTACTCTTGACTTCATTGACTTCAGTAGAAATTCTCTGTTGCACTGTATCTTTTTTGTTCGAGATCGTCGTAGATACGTTTTCCAGTAAAACTATGACTTTGTTTAATTCGTTTTCTGTATGATTCAAATCGGAGCTGGGGTCATACTTGAAGAAGTGTGAATTCGCCACCTTAATATCGTTGAAATAATTAAAATCATTGAAAATAAATATGGAATTGATGCCACGTATTGGCTTGTGATATCAAGATTTGGCGTTTTCTTCGATCACCGCGTCTTGTACTTAATCGATTTATCGCTCATTAACACTGTACAGTATATAACTTACCGAAGCAAGAAGCGCGACGCACAGAACAATTACGAAATTTGACATTATTTCTCAGTTGCCGGTCGTATCGGGTTTGAGTAAAAAATATTGAAACAGTGCTTATATAGAACGCGAATGACCCGGTTATAATGAAAAGAGAAGTCGTTGAAGCCAAAGATAAACAAATGTTGGGCCACTTGTGTTAATTAAACGTACTTTACGACTTCGAAGCTGTCAGCGACTGCTGCGATTTCTGGATAAGATAGATTTCAAAGAATATTTAAGAAATAGCAATACGAGGTTATTGGATTGACGATACAAGATATTTAATAAGCTGAGTGCAAATATAGTTTAAGACGTAATAACTCATTATTTCAAATGTGAGATATCAGCGTTTCTATTTTGAATCCTAAATTTTTGTTTTTATCCATGATTAATTCTTTAAGTTTAACTCTCCGAGGTCACACGTTCTGGAAATAACGCGCCGGTCACAGGGGGTCGCCATGTTTCGCCACGATTGCCGCGTTACCAATATCGTTCCGTACGACTCACAAAAATTCAAGATATTAGGTTGAACCTTTCAGAATGAGAATATCATGGCAAAAAATTTTTATCAAATTTTAAAAATGGCGAAAAGTAGCAAAATGACTCCAAGCGAAAAAGTTGCGCTTGGGGTCATTTTGACTCCGGCTGACCGCGAAGGGTGTGAGACACATTTGTCCTGAGTTTAATAAAATTTATATTCATGTAACCTAGTGAAATGTTTAATTAAAAAACAAATTTATCGTCTGCTCAAAACTGTCTGTAGATGACAAGGAATTTTCACGATGAAAAAAAAGCGTGTTTAATTTTTTAATTATTGTTACACAGAAGGATTCGTTTTTTTTTCATCTTCTTATTTTAAACATACAAAAGTAATTGAGATGAAAGAAATATCTTTTTGATGCTGATAAACAAGTCTGAAATTCCTCGCTGATTAATGTTTCAAGAATAATGTTTATACAATCTATATCAACTCCATTCATAACCTAATTGCGTGATTCTCTCGCGACGTACTACGATCTACATTTTGACAAAAGCTGCGGATAAGCAAATATTTGATCGATACGTCATGATTACGTCATTATACATCCTCACGAAAAAATACCATAAGTGACTAGTGGAAAAATTTTTAACGAAAATTATTAGCGCTTTGCGATATCTTTTTTTTTTTTCATCACTATTGACAATCGTTGATAACGAGCCACTGTTACTAATTTGCTATTACTAAGTTAAATAAACGAAACAAAATAATTACCAATTTACTGTTACTATTGCTAAGAATAGTATTGTACATTTAGCGTTGATGCAATAAATCTTTCGGCAAATCTTCGATATCGCTACTTTATACGAGATTCCATATATTATTCGAACTTTTCTTGCTTTTGAGCGGTTCTTGAATTCGCAAGAGTTCGTGTTTACCTCATCGAGACAATAGATATTTTCGCGATTCAATCGACACTCGTACATACATTGACACTACGATACCTTTGCACACGTACATACGGTTCGCTCTCGTTACTAAAACGATGAACACTTGTCAGTCGCACGAAAATATTCGTACCATTCGCATCGGGCTCTTAATTTGCATCACGTCGATAAACGACTCTAAAATATTATGCGATAGCAAGCCTCTACTTATTTTCACAACCTTACTGCATTTTCTTACAGTTTTTTTGATTTCTCTCGTAACACAATTATTAATGATGCTCAATAATAACTATCGTTGCCTAGTGATTATTTTTTAGATAATTACTATTGGTGCTCGATATTTAACGTTTGCTTTATTAATAATCGTTATTGAATGCTACAAGCTTCATCGATAAGATCATATCATGGAGTCGCCATTTTTGAAGCACCGCAGTCCTCCTATTGTTGAAGAAACATCGAGAATAAGAACACACGTGTAACTGCGAACATGTGTTCTGATATCTAATATAAGCGAGGAACAGAATTGTTTGTATGACCCAAAAAAATAATTCCAACTAATTTGCGTCGTTATGTTTGCTCAAGACATTTTTCTGTGTTTACACGATCCAATGGCACTTGATCGGTTTGGTGTTGGTTGAAACAACAAAGATATTAATGGGGTCATATAATTCATAGTTATAACCATAAATTATATTATTTATTAAGTTATTAAAATCATTGATCTAACCAATGTACAATCCGCAGGTTTATCCGACTAATGAATTTATGCGGCCACATGTCGTCTATACCAATTCACTCGGATGAACCAATCAACCGTCAACAGGTGAAAAGCGTAGACAAGAGCTACGTAGATAGATAAAAGGTCTGAATTTTATAAGATGGATTTTACAATTCCACAATTCACAGAAATCATCCATAATAAATCATACGTGAGACATTTTCGATCGATCTCATTTATTGCATTTTAGTTCCACCTGAAGGCGCTTTCTGTATATTTTATACAAATTCTTAAATCCAACTTTTAGAGAATGCTGCATTTTTTTAATTTAACGTATCTCGAAAACTAAAAATCGCAGAAAAATATTTCCAACATAAAAGTTGTAGTTTTATAACATCTTTTAAATGAAAACTTTGTACGATGATCGAGCGATGTATAGTGACAAGACAGTTACAGGTGCTACACTGTAACTTCCATAGCTAATGTCAATTTTGACACAGAATTCAATGTAATCAGGGTACTATCGGAGAGGTAGTTATGGGCCCCCGATCTTTTTAATATATCAAGGTAATATCGTGATTTCAACTTGTTTAAGAGAAGATAAAGTACATAAGTACGTTCTTTGCCATAACACCGATACCCACTACGTTTACAGTATGTATCAATCGAATATGTAATGAAATTTGTTCAAAAGCCCTCAAGAGAACTCTTTATGTTATCGATGATAAATAACGAATAACTGTAAGAAACTCACGCTGGGAGCTTTGCTTTTAGTGATAACGATTTACTCTTTCGACGATCATTCGGTGGTAGCGATAACGTGGTTCATTGACGCTCGAAAATATGATAGAAAAAAAATTTGAAAAGATGATTAAGCATAATGGATTTTTAAAACGTTTTTTTTTTGTACAAAAAAAACAAAACACGTTTTTCTTACATAAACCCGTGCACCCCCCCCCCCCCCCCCCCCCGCCACCCTCTCCACCCTCCTCACTTAACTCGACGTTTGAAATGTTGAAACGTTAATTAACAAAGATAACGGCTACGGAAAAATAATGTCGCTCACGATGCCTAATTGATAATTGTAACAATAGTTTTTTAAAATTGATAAAACTCTTGACTGAAAAAATGGATTTCAATAAACAAATTGTATTAACAAAAAATAATGAAATAATAATTTGAATATTTGGTTTCGGACCAGTTGGTTCCATACTTCTTTTTTCATTCGATAGTTTTAAATATTATTTGTTAAGTTATATATATTTAATTATGTTTTAGACGATGTGAAATATGTATTTTGGGTGTGAAAGAGATAAAACTAATCTTTCTATCTCATATTTCTACGTCACGGATTATCCGTTGAATGAAAAGAAGAATAATTATGGATTATTGCGACTTTTTCCATTTTTCGAGTTTTCATTTTTTCTTTTTCTTCAAGTTAGTGCATTTTTGTCTTCAAATTAAAGAATCAGACGAGGGAAAAAGGAAAAACAAGTTTTAAATATTTTTGACATTATTTCTACTTTTAACTTGAATTATCCTTTTATTTTTTTTTTTTTGCCAATTAGTGTCCCCTGTCTTTAAGTAAAATAAAGAAAGTATTTTTTTTTTTACGAATTATTGTAAAAATTGGGATTTGGCGTTTTTTTTGGAGACACCGTGATATCCGTGGCGCTTAGTTTTAACGGAGCGTTACTCATGACCCGAATATACAAAAGGTGGCCCGGTGTATGAACAGTTGATAACTATGATAGCACACACACACACGCGCACACACACACACATATATATCTACACACACGCGCGTGCTCTCTTAGAATATTCTGCAATTCGGAATAAAAAAATCTAAAATTCAAATATCATAAACGATATTCTTAACGTTTTAGATATTTCCTAAGCATTATGTGTGTGCGCGTGCACACACTCGCATACATCAGGCAAAGGGTGAGGTTTAGTAGCGAAGCATCCTTTCCTCGTGCAGGAGGCGAGTATTTTTTATGTGAGAATTTTTTTCATCGAGATTAAGCCATTGAAGATTATCGACGACGATAACGCTTTTTTAAGACAATTGCTGCAAGTTTAACTTCGCTGAGGATGGTTCAACGAATAAAATAGTAGACCGACTCAGCCGATAATTATGTGCAGAGTCGAGTATCCGATGAGTTGAGAGAATCGTCAATTCTTTGGGCTTTGGAGTTAAACTTTGAAGAATTGAGGAAATCGTTGATTCGCGGAGATAGTCTCGTTCGTAATCGCTGATGAGTCGGGCTTCGGGGTGTTGGCCTTTGGAGAGTCAACCATTTGGTGAGTCGGATCAAAAAGAGTTTCTCCTTGGAGAGTCGCACAACGGAGAGTTTCGTAATTATGAAATTGGCTCGGTGAGTTAACCGTTTGGCGAATCGCCTCCTGTAGAAACGGGGTCCTGCAGTTATTTTGCCTCAAGGAAGCCTGAAAGCGATGAAACTTTCTCCGTTGTTTCCATTGCCTTTTATTAATTTTTTTTCTCGTTCAAATTACAGAACAAGGCCCAGCAACCTGACATACGATGTCACGGGGTTACACGAATATCCGCCGTTTAGAAACCAACGTTTGAAGACTCATCGTGAAACACGAGAAGGCACGCGAGGGAAGAAAGGAATTTTAATGCTACAGAGCGATATCGTATTCAGGAGCCGCGATAAACATACGGCGAACGCGGTTTGCACCAAACACCGAAGAATTCGTATGAATTTAGTGGAGAGAAGGTAAAAAAAAAAAAGAAGCGACGAGATTTTGAGAATATTCTCAAACCCTAGAGGTTCACGAGAATAAATATCTTTAAAATGATGTGACACGCTTTCAGAAACTATAATTAAATATATTCAGAGAAGATTGATGTTTCAGAATAAAGTAAACTTCATTTGCTTTTAGTTTTTTTATTTATTTCTATCTCTTCCAACAACAAAATACAGACGCGTCGTTGTTTATTGGGTAACGCGAGTATGCCCGAAGCATTTTAGTTTCGTCATGGAAACATTATAAAACTTGGAACCCATATCTAGATATAGAAATGAAAGAATCGCTTAACGAAAGCGATCGATTGAAAGCTATAGTTTAATCCAACGAAATAGTGAGAGCGGAGAGAAACGGCCCGGCACAAATTTGCCATGCGGTAGATTGCATCCTGCAGCATTTAAAGTCCGTAAACGAGCTTAAAATCCTGGAGAGACTCAACTCTGATGGGCGTACGTCGATCTAGGCTCTCAGATAAACAAAATACGTTAGAGTCAAATCCGCGTATCGGATGAAATATATTCTGTAACGTTGCACAAGTTTCATGAGAACGATCGCGAATACGCCGACGCTATACGTGAAATGATTGAAAGTTTCCCACAGATGGGAAGCCTCGACTCGTGAACCGATATAATTTATTACGCACCGACGTTTTGTAATTAATTTGTAACATTGCCGTCATAGCTTTTAGCTTCGAGGTTCGAATTACTGCGAATTACTCGTAAGAAGCTGAATGATGACTCAATCGTTCGTTCTAAGAACATGAAAAGTAATGTTCACGGCTGACATTTATATTTAGATTTCATGAGTTTTGATTTCTCGTTAGATAGAGAATTCTTTAGTAAAAAAAAAAAAAGAAAAAAACATTTTGTTTCTCCAAATATTCATGTCAGAATATTCAAAATGGCTTAAAACCTTGGGTAAAATTGTTTCAAAAACATTTTACGATGGTTGTACGTGTGTTTGTGCGATTTACGTTTTTATAACTCTTTTGTTTTTATAAATGAAGCTCAAATTTGTTTTACCATCGGATTCTCCTTGAACATGAATATTTGGTGGAAATGTTGTGCACCAAAGGACTGAGATCGAACAATGATTGGTGCAGAGTCGAAATTACTTGAATTTTAATAAAAATTTCTAAATTACAGCCGTTTGCTGCGCCGCTCTACCAACAAAATGTCTCGTTATTGTGATGCTCTTACCGAGAGAATTCATCGTTGTAGCGTGCGTAGATGGTGCGTTAACATTGTTACGTCTGACGTTAGTACCTCATCGACTAGCGATCATCCCATTTAGGTGGCGCCACCATCACCGCCGCTAACAAGAAGCCACGAAGTTGTAGTTTTCGGGTAGTGAAGTAAACTCTGATGTTCTTTCACAATTGCATAAATTCAAAGTCCAATGAAACAAGACTGCGGTCATTAAAATAAAACGAATGAAGTATTGAAGGCCACTTCAATTGGAACTCATATTTGTCAACGACAAAACATGTGTAAAATTATTATTAATATCACGAATATAAGTGATGTACTTACAGACGTACCATGCTTCAAAATCAATTTGTTTCCTTACTGCAGTAGCCGTGTATATAATAAATATTTTAACGTTTCGTTAATCCCGACCGATTGTTTCTAAGATGGTGTTTCCGGCATGTCGCAACTCGAGTCGTTAGAAATAAAAAATCGTCAGGTCTGGCTGCCTCATTGATTCTTAACGAATGAGTGAGGCAATTAGAGTTGATAAAAATTAATGATTCGATTGTTTGACATCTTCTCTGTACCTGAGACCCGAGTTGCGACATGCCGGAAACGCCATCTTAGAAACGATTGGTCGGGATCGACGAAACTTTCAAATATTTATTTTTCTATACAAAGAAAAAAATCTTAAAAATGCTGTAATCTTCAAACGCTTTAAGATCCCATGATATTAAGCTACCGATACAATGGTTTATTCCCAAGACTTAAATATTTCATAAGAAAATCAACAAATATATTTGAACAAAAATAATCTTTATTCTAATTATTACCATTTTATTATTTTTTAATGGTTGATCGTTCGTATAATGTCTTATGCGTATTTAAAATTGTGTCATATCGAAGATCTGGTAATCAAGGCGGCGCCGGAAATTCTTGAATGAATTTTCGGCAACTCGTTTGACCGATCAAGAAGTACGAAATTATTTATAGCCACACGGTAGGTGCTGCGTTGCAGCAGGTTTGGCAGGGTGCGACCCGAAAGCTGATACTCGAACTCGCCCGGTCGATAAACTGCAAATCCGGGCCAGCAGCAGCTTTGTAATATATCATTCAACATATGACGAGTCAGTACGTTTTATTGTATAGCACGGTTATTTATTAAATCGCCGCTTCTCGTTCATACCGATCCATCCCATATCACGTATCAGATAGCAATCGAAACATTTTATCCAGACGTTGCACGTAAGCACTTATGTTTAAATATGTCGAGGGGCCCATTGCAATTAAAGGCTATTACCGTAGGCCCATAAACATTATTATTGAGCAACCACAAGTCGCGTTTGACTTATCATTTGTACAACTAATAGTAATAATGAGAAACGATATAATTTTTCATTGGAAAAATAAATATATTTCTCGACAGGTATGTGTGACGTAGCCATTTATTTGGCGATTTCATAAATTTGGTGTTTTTTTTTTGTCACTTTATTTATTCACTGCGTAATATTACGAGTGAAGGGAATTTTTAAAAAATTTCAATAAATTTTTATTATAATATGCAAATGCATAACGAGGGTCCATTTTTTTCATATTACCCTGATCGCACTGAGATCTACAGAAGTCACGTACGAACATTCCCTTTTCTCAATTGTTTAAAATAAATAAAAAAAGCTTTCAAAGATATTTTGTTTGATAATTATAAACCTTCAAGGAACGCGGCGTATAATTCTCCTTTCTAACCTACAACCTCCTTAAATGATTAAAAAACATTCTGAAACGATTTTGCCTTTACCCTTAAGGGGCACACGAGGCTGTATATTCTTCAGAAGGTTTAACTTATATGATAGCATCTAAAAAAAAAATCAAAAAAAGGTAATTCATAAAAATATCTTCAATTCTTACAATTTCTGTCGGTAGTTTATCATTTCAATTATGAGATTAATTAACTCTTAAGAGAATTTTACGATAAGCAGTTGATCACGTGCTTATAAATTCTCGAAATTATGCACATATTTTAATATAAATTCATTGATCTCATCTGATTAATGATTCATATCGATTTAAACATACAATTATTATTAACCCTTTATAAATCACAACGGTCGACAGAATTGGGTACCTTAGAAAAAGAGTAGAACTTATTGCAACGTAATATTTTTCGTAAATCAGTTAAAATTAAGATGACCGATGTGAACCACAGCTAGCCCAATCTCACTCAATAGCCACTTTGGATCCACCAGGGTATTCATATAGATATTCGAACCAAAAAGTAATTTGAATACATTTTTATTCGATTATTGTCCATACCCTGTAGAATCACTGTACGGTACGTGGTTTTAAAGGGATAAACCACGATGCCTCTGTACGCCCTAATGCATCACGCAGAAAATAGTTATTTTTTACTGACCGCACTAAAATATTCCCTACGGAGCCCTGATGACTGTTTCATCAACTGAACATAAAGTATCCAGCTAAAGCTATAGAGCTCGAGAGTCGAGCGCACGGATTGCTCCGCACGTACGCGGTGCGTGGAAACGACAGAAGCGACGCCGTCGCATTTTTACCTTTAATGTTTAACTCTAATGAACGTTCGAAGGTTCGAGGCTGAATATATCGATCGAGTCAATGCCCTCCGAGCTATTTCGGGGACGACAAGTGTACAAATGAGGTTACCTATAATTATTAATAGATCCATTTGAAATAGCAGGGCGCAGGGTTTCGTAATACGGTTGTAATTGCCATGGATTAAAGACAAAAAGAGTATTAATAAAGAAAAAATGTTACACGACGAGGAAATGTATTTATTAAGGGGAAAGGGAGTTGAGTTAAATACGTGGCTCGCTGTTGTTTCAAACTCAGCGGGACGCGAATCTCCTCCGATTTATATGGGAACCTCTATAGATGTGCTAATCATTTCTTAATACTTTTAAAAAATATTGTTTTATGAGAGAAATAGAATAAAATGTACTTCGTGTAATAATTAATGTTAATGAATTTTTTTCTTATTAGAGGAGAATCGTATAATGCAACGAGGAAAAAAAGTAATTGGATGGAGCAAATGAAATTCAGTTGGTTCGGAGTAAATTAAATTGATCCAACTCAATGGGTAAAATTGAGCAAACCATTATAATAGTAGAACTAAATTATACTCAGTTAAGTTACTTAATTATCGTTACGCTCACTGAGATAGATAATTAGACAATATTTTTCTCTAACAATGACCTAACGATCCGGTACCATTAAAATGAATTAATGTAACAAACAAAACTGAATTTTTTACTCCGAATACAACCAAATTATTCTTTTTTTATTATGCACACGCAGCGTGAATAAATATTGTTGAGGATGGTCTGCACATTGAGACCGAAACGTTAAGAGAATTATACGATTTTATTTCTTCCTGACATTCTGGAAGATGACAGATACGTAGTCGCACACGCTGTCATTGTTATAATTAGTTAATTCAATTAAATTTAATTGAATTCAGTCAATACAGTTCGACGGATATTATTTCATCTTTAAAAAGCTTTTAAAATGCGAAATATGATACAAGATAGCCAGAAGGTTGTAACATCATGAAAATCAACGATTGATCATCATTGAAAAACTATTGAAACGTATATCGAATGGTAAATTGGGGGACGATTGTCGGAATACCATTCATTGATTAAATGGTAACGATACAATTGATAAACGGTATTGATTGATTCATAAATAGTCACCATACAATTCATTTTTATCATTATATTTTCAATGGTTACCATTTAATTATCAATGATGGGTATACAATTTGTTGATGGATGTAATTGGAACACGTACAAAACGCATGTAATGTGCCGTAAATATGGAAGAAAATTCGACTGAACGTTAACGCGTATATGCTAACATATTACAATCCCGTACAATTTGAAGCATATGCGTAGCACATTAACGATACGCGATAACGTAGCATGTTGACAAATCTTATCTTTGCTCCATAAGAAATAAGACGATAATGTACTTAATATATTTGTGCGAGCCAAAACAGCCAGGTGCACACGTGTCTGTAATCACCCACGTCAGCTAATGCCTCGTGTAATAATACGTAACCCGCTTGTGCGCAAATGTAGTTGTTAATAGTGTATGTTGTGCATAAAATATTCTACATGTGTATACTATTTTGTAAAGATAAATACAAACGCAACACAAGTATTCGTTGAGACGAACACCACAGAACGAGAGATGAAGAAGGGAAAGGCTGCTGCACCATCGAGTAGAGAGGAGTGGAATCTCCTTTAACTGGGTCAGTCTCTTGCAGATCTCGTGATACAATTTTTCAGCAATTATCCTTCTCCGCCGTTGTCTCCTTCTGTTTCTTTTCCTCGCGGCGTTGCGACGTTCGTTTAACTTGCGACGTAGTCAGTGTGTGTTCGTAAAACATATTCGATAACAAAAAAGCACATTTGTTATGTTGAAACGAAGTTGTCACGCACGTTTCTATCGGATAACCGATTAAGAATGCGACCCTGGTGGTCGTAGCGAATAATAATCAACATGGCTACTCGAAGCGGGTGAAAAAGATAGTTTTAATTGTATATTGAAAAAGATATTTAATTATGCTAAGCAATTAGAGATCTCACGATAAAGATTTTCGACGCTTCGACTGTGCGCCAAACATTTTTTAATTCGCAAATTCACGAGATCTGTTCAATCGAATCGTTCGACGGAATTCTCAAGGATAACGTTGATGCCAAAGCTGCAACGATGAGTAACGGGAATTGGGGCTACGGTAAACGCGTCAGTGAGAATTCGAAAGAGAAGCATCCACCGCGTGTGTATCAGCTAGAAAGAGACTGACGTCAAAAGTCATTTGTTTGTCCGACGAATCTCAGAGACTAAACGATTAATCATTTTCCAATTTGCACGGGAGCTGTATTGAGGAATCTTCATCGATCCGTTAGATTTTTATTTGGATCGAACAGACTCTGACAGAGGTAATCGCTTAATTATATTGTCGTCTGTCAATTTTCCCGAATACCCCCGAATTTCCATGTAAAACTGCGCAACTTTGAGCACAATTTGCTAAAAAAAAGAAATATATATAAAATAAAACTATAAAACTGAGTTCCAACGCAATCGGGGAA
Source organism: Cylloceria caligata (assembly GCA_963942595.1). Classification (NCBI taxonomy): domain Eukaryota; kingdom Metazoa; phylum Arthropoda; class Insecta; order Hymenoptera; family Ichneumonidae; genus Cylloceria; species Cylloceria caligata. Next base: position 991,518 of record OZ012708.1, on the reverse strand, counting down.
AAACTACTTTTAGCACAAACATCCTTAACTCCATATTCAGTCATTCGTTTCCCTGAAATACGATTTATATGACAAAAACAATTATCTTTGACCAGAACGTTTTTTGATATCTAAACCTTCACCCGTCATAGTTAGAAATTCTGTCGTCAAGATTCATCTTCATTAATCTCACTTGATTATAAAAAATGAAGTAAAAGCAAAAGCTATGTATGCGCTTTAAAAATGTTGCACTTACAGAGAGGCTACCTTAAGATGTTTTTCTAATTCTATTTACAGTTGATCTAACAATTAATTTGGTAAAAGACTTAAAATCACTTTTTAATGCTAAATCATGACAAACGTATAATTGCATTGAGATCATTTTATTTAGTAACAATTGCAAATTCACCTGGAAAATACCGATACGAAAAAAAAATTACTTCAGTCGAATTCGTTTGTCAAATTTCATTGACGTCGAACCGTGATCCAGATATAATATCGTTGCTATTTTATCGTTTCTATTTTATACCCAATGCGGCGCGTAGATCACACGTGCTCCGTAACGATCGCTATTACAGTTTCGAATAGTACTTAACTACGGCGTGCAGCATCGATAGGCAATAGTAATAGCCGCAAGCCGCTTTACCCGACGTTAGAACCGACCCTGCTCGCTCTCGATCCATTCGCAACTGCATTCTGACTTGCAAAGATCAACTTTCGCCTGGTCACATGCGTTCTGCGCAATCGCCGAACGACCAAAGAGCGCGTTGAATGCTCATTTCCCTCGCAATAAGAGATGTAACACAAGAGGGCTCATTGCTCCGCTGAGAAATGGGGTATTCAACCCAGTATAGATGGGCACTATTCGAATAATATTTGAGATACTCCGTCGATTGTATACCTCAACCGAGAAATTGACAGATTATTAGCATTTTAACGCCTTCTGCCTGGAGCTTATTAGCATTGCGGATTAATCGCACTTAAGAGGGTGCGGAAAAGTCATCGGTCACTATTAGGAAAGAGTGTGATTTTCATTTTTTCTCATTTTCCGGTGTCACCTAATTGGAAAATTCCTTTGAAGCAAGATCTTTCCATGTCGTGCACGATTTTTTTCATCGAATGATTACGAGTTTAACGTGATACATTGTAGAGAAAACTGCTGTCAAACTACATTGCCACTTAGAAAGAATGGTGGCATTTCGGAGCGTGACGATATATAAAAACATATTGAACATGAAAGTACTTGACTCGGACGATCCGTAAAGATTTTGAGAAAATTGTGCAAAAATTCTCACATAATTTTGTAACTTTTAGGGTGAAAGATCGATTTCAGTAAAAAAAAAAAACCGTATTTCATTTTCTTTTATCGATAACAAAAATTGTATAAAAAATCCGTCACATCTGATCGTTTGTGACAGTCTCCCGATGATATAAGGTAATTCCCAGATCCGTATACAAAAATTTGTAGAAGAATTTTTACTTTTTCCAACATTATTTTCGATTTAAAAAAAAAATGTTATTCCTCCTGTAATTTTTTATATTCGAATCTGAGGATTTTTTTAATGATCGGAACACCGTTACGAATCATCAATCTTAAGGGATTTTTTATACAATTTCTTTATACAAAATCCTTCGTCCTTCGTTACATTCTTATAAGATATTTGTCTCGAACGTCGTTCTCTTATTTAGTCCAGATACGACTTTTGCAGATACGAAGATTGAAATAAAGATTGTAACCCAGAAGAAGTGGAATACATGAGGAACAATCCAAAAAAAATGCGGGCTGATGGGATTCTAACCCGGAAACTTTCGATTGTGAATCGACAGCTCTCACCGCCCTCATAAATTGAAATATTCCACCTCGTTACAAGGTATATTGCAAGTACATTGTACACGAGTGTATTTTCAAATGTATATAGAAATAAAAATGATCCCGATTGGTAAATACAATAAAGTTATTTCATTTGATTGAGGAAAAATAGTAAATAGGATTAAAATATATTTTGAAAGTATATATTTGACTATTTCTCAGAAGCCTGCCTCTAAGAACTCGCTGAGAGGCATTGCTTATGTACAAACTACAGACATTAGAATATATCGGCAAACATTGGAAAATAATGATAAAGTTTACTCTTTTCGGAGACTCGCAGTTGAGAGAAAAATTTCAAGAATCTAAAGGCACTTCATTCTAGCTAGAAGAGCCGTCAAAAATAAATGAGATTCAGATCTAGAAGATCCGCAGATCAATACGTGCGGATCTTCTCAGCATGTATGTATGATTTTGATTAAAAACAAAATTTTCACATTACCATCTAAAATATCGCTTTTTAATTACAAACGATTTGTATAAAACAAAACTAATTTGCAGCTTAAGGTGCTGTGGCGTTTTGTATCGGTGTATAATTTCCCGCCAGCGATATCAAAACATTAGATATTGCCGAAGTACTTATTCCAGGTTGTGGCACTCTCTTTATAGGTGAATATGACGAGCAAAACATAGAACAGAGCAACTTCCTGTCGCCGACAACGTGTACCTCATCGTCCTCATCACTATAACACGCTTGCCTGCAAAATCTTTTTATCCATCTACCCGGATCCAGGAAATTGTCGAAATCCATTCGAGCGGATCTCGTGTCACCCGCAATCGTGTCCAACCCTTGATTAGTCTGAAAGAAAAAAGAAACAAAGCACAATATTCAATAAATAAAATTCTCTAAATTATTATTTAACAATTTTCTCGTTTAATTCAAAAATTTTGAAAAACTTACTTCACCCGTAATCAAGATGGGTATCAACAATAATATAATAATTTCAACGCGTTCTTGCCACATCGTAGAATCTTATTCTCGCACGTGAGTCCAAACCTTAACTGTCGACGAAAAACTCCGGAGCAAATACTTTTATACTCATCCAAGTAGAACTTAGAAAAAGAAAGAACAAAAACTAAATATGTTAATACGTGACAGTGCATAATATGGATTTCTTTGAAATTGAAGAATCGCTTGAAACTAAAAGTTATCTATGATCCACAATGTTCTCTCAGCGGTTATCTATTCACACTGCTTGCAATAAGAGAATGTCAGTGCGTGTTTGTGCATAATTAATTTTAATACCGCTCGAAATAATAACATTTTCTTTAGTCTTTACTCAATTTTTTATCTCATAGTCTTATCATATTCATTGTTCGCAAAACCATACTGCATTGTTTCAATATTTGATTTACGAGTCAATGGAATTTTCTCTGAATTTCCTCTGATGCCTACAACTGACATTTTATCTAATAATAAAATAATTGTTTAATAAAAATAAAACGTTCTATCTACCTCAAATACTTTTGATAAACGATGCCGAATTCATATTGTCATTTACCATTGCAGCTATACGTATTTATGCAACTGTTGGATATGTAGCAGCCTTGGTTAGTATTACCATCGGCGAGGCATTGCCATGTGGGTGGTAACCAATATCTCGAAGACTCCATCTCTCGAATTACATTTTAACGAATTCCGTCAATCGTTCCTGTTAATCAAAAGCCATTCGAGAGATTGATTCTTCTGAGACATTGGTTACCACCCTGCGATGTTCCCGTTGACTATGTAGTACGCTGGGAATCAACAAATGCGCCACAGGTGACGCTAGCTCCTAAAATTATCTCTCGCATTTCCCACGTTTGCACTAAAACATCTCTCTCGTTTTAATCTAAATTATCACGAGTAAACATCATTATCATAGGAACTATGTAAGCTCTATATATATAGACGACAAATTCAAGCAGAATTCAGGTTAATGCGTCACTCCTTGTGAGTGTGACTAGAGTACTATAATATTTGTTTATTTGTTTCAAGTAACGCACAGGGAGTTCGAATGATCAGATAAAAATGTAGATTTTTAGATAATTTTTTTCAAATAATTTCGATAATTCGTACAGATTATCGACAGCTGGAAACTATGGCGACTTAACAGAGATCTATGCTTGTGTAAAGTAGACAAAAAATAAATAAAATAAAAACGTTCCGTCGTACTCTCTGTTGATTACATGTATATAGATATACAGAAGACGTGAGCACATACGGGATGTAGGCTACCGATCGAGTCCATAGTACCAACGCATTCTCGTATAACTTCTCAGAAAACTTGTGTATTACGTGACTATTGGTGATATGAGAGTCGTGCTACTTTGCAATTCTATTCGTTATGAAAAAAACGTTGCTTTGTATAGAGTAATCGAAATAATTGTTAAAAATTCAGTAAACTGTGAGAGTAATTGGTGCTACTGCAAGTGTTTGATATAGTTTTTTTTGTTTTTTTTTTTGGAACAACGCGCGTTGCGAGAGATGGCGTGGTTTTAGGTTATGTTACGTTGTACCACGTGAGTGAATATAACAACGTTGCAGCGCGTGTTTTATAATTATTGCTAACTCAAAGTGCTTTTTGAAAACGTGAACTATTTTGCGGTGAGATTATTTCGTTGTTTATTACGAGTAAAGCTTTCTTAAGCGGTTTGTGATATCTCAGGTAAGTTTTGATTTTAAAGATAATATTTGTAGTTAAACTAGTTTAACTTCGACTGCGTTGGTACTAAGTTTTCAAAAAAAAAAAACTAAGCTGAATTATTTTTACAATACTTTTCAAAATTATTAACGATCTAGTTTTTTTTTAACGTAATCACAGTTACGGAATACCGAGGAATACCGGAAAGAATACCGAGGAAACTGGCACACGCCAATCGATTGTTGCGATTTTTTATACAAGTTTCTGTTCGAGTTGAATATGGAAATTGAGAGATCGAAATGGATACTTTAGCTTGTGTCTAATTTTGAAAATAATTGACGGTTCGTCCAACAAACGGAAGACTTTGGGTGTCTCTCCCCCTCTTTCTCAGTCGCGTAATGGACGCTTCTCTCTCGCATCCGACGAACGCCTTCAACGCAGCCCTTCTCCCGTGCCCCTCGCGGATTGTTGTTATAGAATATTCGTAAGGGGAGGCAAAACATGTATGGGAGCGAAAGAGATTGAACTAAAGGCGCTTCATAGCGAAATAAGAGAGAAGCAATCATCCGCAATGTGCTATATCGATCGAGTCACCATGAGCCCGAGAGAGATGAACATCGTGGTGGAGCGAGAGAGAACATTAGAAATAATTTAGGAAGTCTGTGCTACCCTTCGGTCGGTAACAAAAACTGTAATGTTTCTCAACTCGGAGTTCAACGTCTTCGTATTTTATCCGAAAGACCAAGCGTTGCCGCGAAAATTAATTGAGACAGGAAGATTTAAGGCAAAACATACAACTTGTTGATAGACGTGCTGCTTCACTCTCACTCCGCCATGAGCGCCATACCAGTTCTATCTATTTCACCTTCCCTTAAGACGATGCACTACGGGTCGTAGTTCTCTCTCGGATCGCCATGCAAGCGAGGGGGATAGCAGAATTTTCCCATCGTGAATTTCTCCGTTACGATTGATCTTTTGGATAAAAAATGATAACGGTCAACTGTGGAATCGTAAGACGCGGTTCTACTCTTTTATTCGAAAGATCACTTATGGCAGAAAAATTTGTATTACAGTGTTTGTTATCGACCGAGGGGTAGCACATCATTTTAAGGGGATGCTGGAGTGGATTTTTTTACCGACTTTGGTCGGCATAAATAGACTAACTCGTAGTATCCGCGGTGCATCGTCAATTTCCTGCGGATATGCTTGAAATTGTAGAGTACTCTGATATGAACAAAAACGCTTCAACGTCCCGTCGAATTTCCGTTGAAAACGTGCACAAAATGATAATAATCGTATATCACTGACCCTTTAAAAATCCAGTATAACCGGACCGGACGTCGATACTTTGAGGTTTCCCAAACATTTCAATGACGTCAAAAAGTCGATCATTCAACAAAAATTAACGTAGAGTGTATACTGTGTTCACGTAGTCTGACTGCTTACAGTAACGAGAATAGAGCCATCGGTAAAAATCGGTAGAAATCAGTACAAAAAAGTCTACTCCAACATCCCCTTGAGGTTATGTAACACATCCTCTCCCGCGTTTATCCCAGGCCCAGTCGGTATCAAAAACTATTTCCCTATTTTTTCAAGGGTGTAGTATGTTTTTCAATAAAAGCAAATTAGGTTAATGTTCGTAACGAATAGACGAAAAGAAACCTCATTTGCTTTTATTCAGAAACCCCCGGCACCCCTGAAAAAATAGGTAAACCGTTTTTGATATCAACTTCTGTGTGTCACATAACTTTTTAAGATGATGTGATTCACGTTATCTGTTTCTCTCAGATCGTTCTACGTGGGAGAGTGATAGCAAAATTAAATCATCGCAAATATCTCCGACATAATTAATCTTTCGAATATAAGACGATAACCGTAAACTGTAGAATTGTGTAACGACATTCTCATTTATTACACGAAATATCAATCGTTTCAGAGAAATTTGCAACACTTTTGTGATATTGACCGAAGAGTAGCACATCACTTTAAGGGGTAACGGATAGAGAGAAATGATGTCTTGTGTTTGAGTGGATGTGTCGTAGGTAAAAAAAAATTAGAAAAAACAACTAGAGAGCAGATTGAACTACCGAGTTGAAATTTAGCGCACGCTAGAAATAGTTGCCACCCTTTTATCATGTTCAATTTCATTTAAATTGATTAAGCCCCTCAATATTTAGAGCATAATTTTTTTCCAATAACACAATACAACATTGCACATTGCTTTTTCATTATTTTCAACCTTTGACAGAGCTTGCGCTCTATGAGGAGGAAGCCAAAATCAATCGATATACTTTCTCGGAAAGGTGGCTTCGTAAAATGTACAAAGCAATGAGAAATCAATGTGCACGGTTCTATTTTGCAATATTTTCTTTTGATAAAATACCAGAGTGTAGCATTTTTAAATTCAAATCACATTTCACAAATGTAATTAAACACTCAACCAGTGTGGGTGGCAATGTGATGAATCCGTACACACATTTTATTTCATTATAACGTAGTTCGATAATATACCGAAACATATATATGTTTATAACAAAACAGTATTTTCTAAGTGGTAATCACTTTGTTAATGTATAATTAACAATGTTTTGTTAATTTATTAAACCATACAACGCAAGGTAACAATTAAATGCTTAACGTTCGTAAAATTGTCTAAACAGTCCGGTGATCTATGATTATTCACTGCTGAGTTTTTTATGCCGTGCATGATATCGAGTCTGCGTAGATAGTCCTTCGGCGATGTTCATTGAGAATACAATGCACGGAACATCGTTACGTATTCGATTTAATCGTAATCAAAGCGGTCGATTCTGTCTGTCTTATTTTATCGCGAACAGAAATGATCACAAGTAGCAACAAAGTTGGACAAACAAAACCTTGCTATCGCTTCATGTAAAAGTCTTTTCAATGACACTTAATAAACAATCGATTGTACTATAACGACTTTGTACAAACAATTGTGAAATTGTAATTTCCAAGGATCTTACAATTACTCGGAAAAATATTAAGTTTTTCGTGAGATACAAATTATTTAATAAAATATTGGTAAAAGGTACGAAATTAACTTCAACGAGTTTGCGATTCATGAAAAATGTTCTCGCTATAAACGCGTAAAGTATCTTCAACAAAATTTTAGGTCAACTTTTGAATTGCGATGAAAATTTTAGTTCACCTGATCAAATTTGACGCTAGTTGGAGCGACGTCAATTAAAAAAAATATTTTCAATCTCATAAAAGTCAAATCTCTTTGTACATTTGGCAGTAATTCAATACCCATCGTCATTTAACGTTACTTAATCTAAAAATTGTTAATAAATGACGTATCCGAAAGCTTTTCGAATACATTTAGACAATATTAAGACATACTTGACCTTTCACTAACAAAAATCTCACCAATTTTACGGACTTTGAACAACCTACACTTCAGACACGTTGCCTTATTTTTCTGCAAATAAATATTAAATTACATTAATCTTAAGACATGTAGGTGTATCATCTAGATTCCAGATCCTCCAGAAGCAAAACTCAAGACAGTGTAAAGAATTACGCTAAACAAAATGACCTCGAAGACCTACCCGAAAACGTATCCCCCCATAAGATCAATACTCTTCACCCCTCGTTCTCGTTCCCAGCTGACTAAAACCCCAAACACCTGACTTCGTGGTATCTAATTGCGAGAAAAAGAAGAAACAAATAGAGTCATTATCTCTTTGCACCGTATGTCGCTTAGTTGCGCAATGAATGATGTAAAATGAGAGAGTCTAAATGAGAGATTTTCCGCCTCTAGTCGCGCGTACACGCCGAAGGTGGAGTCCTTCGAAAGTTTACTTCTAGCATAGACAGAGTGTCTTAAATATAGAATTCGTATTTCAATTTTTTTTTCTTTTTAGACTCGAATATCATCTCCGGTGACCAACCCACTACCAAAGGTACATCATCGTCATCAGCCGTATCAGCAGAAGCAGCTTCTACGAGCGGCTACTAAGCTCGTCATCCGCGTATCAACAGCTTCCCGACGTCATAGATTATTTTGGAGGCAAAGCTCTTGATACGTCACGACGAAAAAGAGGGAGGACCACGCTCACGCGGACGATAAACGTGGCCGAGAAACAACCGGCGTGTTCTTCCACACATCGACTCCCACCCAAACGTGAAAACGATCGAGGGAACCACGAGAACTAGCTGGCCATGACGCAACAACGGGATACCGAATAGTCGTTCGGCGCGTATCATCTACGACGATTTACTAACGCTCGTCGTTACTCCGTCTCTTTCTAACTGTTCGACTGGCCTCGTCGAAACACGCGTTGCCTGACACACAGCCATCCTCGAGGCTTGTTACTCGTCGTACTCACTGACCTTAGTGCAGAGTAACGAGTGTTCGGAGCTGAGTCGGTGCTGACTGCGTGTTTGTCTCTCGCTCACGTTCCACGATACGACGATCTGTCGGTATTTTTCATCGGTCGAGCTGTCTATTTTACGATGGTTTCGTTGAGGGAAATAAACGGTGAGTTTCGAGTCATTTTTTTACAATAATTTTGTCAATTTTGTTTATTCATCAATTATCCGAGATATTTCAAAGCAGCTTTATTTAAATAACAGCCGAGATATCTTAGTACATAAAGTCTTAAGCGTGTGACAGTGAGGCAGTCATGACAAGATTTTCAAAGATTGGATAACATAATGAGAAATAATTTTTAATAACGACATTGAATGTTTTTGTATTTCTATTTTGATTAACCAGTTGCAAGAGTTAAAGTCTGTTGCCAGACTCTATTTCTTCTTTCCTTTTTCTTATCGAGGAAGTTATCCTTTTTTATCGAGTTTTTTTATGTCAGGATACTCGCAATTGCCGTAAGGGGAGACTAACGTCACTTGACCAAGGGTCCGAGGACTCGCGAGTGCGAGAGAAACTCAAAATTTCTGACACATTTTTCTCGGACCAACATTTTCTGATAAATATGGGATTTTTATGGTGCTCACTACGAATCACATGCGTGCAGTGCACTCCACTCTTCTGACGTTTCTACAAAACTGTGGGTTCGTGAAAAATGTGTTTAAAGTTTTGAGATGAACTGTCGGTGTCGAACCTAACTTTAAACGTCGAGAACAGTAGTTTCGAGTGGAATGTCTGTCTGTATATAAATGTGTTTGTGTGCGTGCGTGCGCGCGCGCACATATGTGTGTGTGTGTGTGTGTGTGTGTGTGTGTGTGTGTGTGTGTGTGTGTGTGTGTGTGTGTGTGTGTGTGTGTGTGTGTGTGTGTTTTCGTTGTTAATACTCTAGCTCTTGTAATTTTTTAAATACCGAGCTTAAATTTGATTCACAGATGGACTGTCACGAGACAGTGTGTGCTATTAAATTTGGCTTCAATCGTTCGTTGGATTTAAATTTGTTGAAATTATAATTTTTTTGAAAAATGTTTGTTCTTCCTCGCGTACATTTCGAAATATCGAAAGCTGTTAAATTCTTAACGAATGAATCAACATTGATCAATGATTGGTATAAAATTTGACGAAAATCGATCGAGTGATTGAAATTTTGTGAAAATTTTAATTTTTTAAATTTCTATAAAAATTATTATCGAAACAGTTAATGTTGCAAATGACTAATTTCTTGAATGAAATTTTGAAAAAAAAGTTACTAGGTTGAACCTTGCACAATGCTTTTTCATTGTTTCGTCACTTTTCACGAAGTTTCCTCTACGAGGAATGTCATGCTCGATGAATATATTTCCTCATGGAAGTGGATTTGTGAATAGTGGAAAATAATGAGAAATTATCGTGCAAAGTTCTAATTTTCAGGTTTGCTCTTAATCTATACAATATTTTTTATTGACTGTACGACAAAGAGGTGACTTTATTAATTTCCTATCTCATTTTTTCGTCGGTGCGTATCCTCTCGAGACGAAAATCAGCGTGAGACGAGTAGAACAAAAATATCTCTCGAGGCTATTCAAAAATAAGATTTTACGCTATCCACAGATCAATATGACGACGCGTAGCTCAAAAAATCGATACAGTCGGGGCATTTAAAAATAGCACCCAGTAATTCTTAACAACAACATAAAAATAACAACGATAAAGTAATAAATATAATAGAAAAATAAGAATAAAAAATCGTGTATACATCAATCAAACGATAAAAAGTAGAATTAACTGACGAATAAAATATTTAAAATTGTGTAATTTCATGATAAAGATAAAATAATTTGACAAATAAAGTTGAACATCGTACTTGCGGTATAATCGTGATTGACATTAGACCTCGTTGCGCGATAGTTTATCGATAAAACGATCAGTTGTGCGTAATAATAATGTCGAGGGCGAGTGAATTAAGTTCAATATAGATAGCGCCCTTAAGATACTCCGAAACGTCATTATCGTCGTATACTTTTATTGTCAAAAGTTTCATTGAGTAGTTTTTTATGATAAACAAGCCGGTAATAAATTTAGCCTGCGCGTAGACTTGTTATCTCATACATGATTGCCGCGGTGTATCCATTAGTCAAACCGTGATACCGTTTATTACGTCATACTTGCACGTTGCCTTAACCTTCTGTGTTATGTCTATATTTCTTTTCTTCGCATATAGTATTCTACCTGGGGATCAAGTTCTCCGAATGAAATCTCGGGTAAAGAGTGATTAGCATTGACCGTGAGTCACTAGGTAGTGGGTTCAATTTTGAACGCTTTAAGGGGGATAGAGCACATTACTCAAATCACTGCTAATTAGTTGAAATGATTTAGAGAATTTTCAGTGGTTCTATCGCCTGGTTCGTAAGATAACTCGGATAGCGGTATATCGATGGCCTAAAGTTAAAAGGGCGTATTGACTTTAGGATATTGATATTATCTAGGACCATCGATACGTTCTTAAAGGGGGTGGAATACCATCGAAATATGTACATACCGATCATATCTTTACACGAGTATTGTCAATTTTTGTTTCGGCATCAAATTTACAGACAAACAAAATTTCGTAGAGGTCATAACAAAAAAAAAACAATTTAACGAGGATACTCGATTTTTATTAGGTTGACAAAATTATGGTTATGAAAAATCTGCCACGATTCTTCTTTGACATAATAGACCGAGTGCGAGATCCTTATTTCAACAAAAAATGTTCAAATTAGTAATAGTTAATCGACTTTTTACTAGTCTTTGTACTTGATTCAGTGATTTTTTGTTCAAAACTTGTGTCGACTTTACGTCAAAAGTTTTATATAACATAAGCACCTATGATCAATAGTTTTGGAGGAACTTGAATTTGTAAATACACGATTTAGCAAATTTCTAATATTCATAACTTGAAATCTAGTCAAGAACATTGCTATGAGACCTTTTTCTTACATATAATTGGCTAAAGTTTCTAAAAGAAATTACTAGTGTTTCAAAGAATGATGTTTTCAATATTTTCTAACGAACAATTATTGTAATTAACTGTTTTTTTGTGATATTATTATTTTTAAAGAATAATTGTATTTAAAAAATTTAAGATTAACCTATTTTATGTAAAAATAGAGTCTAGTGGCAACTTACGATCAATAGATTCGATGATTTTTGTTAATTAACTAAATCGTATATTTAAAGAATTCACGATATAATAAAAATCAACCGCGTTGTAGTTCAAAATGTATCTAATTTATCTGAAGTTCAGAAACAAAGACTCCTTAGCCATCAACTTTAGATTTTGTACTTTGGCAATGAACAAAATATTTTAAAATTTAGTATGAAATTCAAAAGAAAGGCCTCAAGGATCCTTAGAGAACTTTTTACAATTGTTACTATTTTACTAATCGTATAAATCTTACATATTGCGAGTTGTATTCGTATATAATTGGGATTATAATTTATTTATTTTAAACGTACCGAGGCTCAGTTACGAGTAGCAAAAAAAAGTTAACCTAACAATCCAGACAAGCCATGACAATTATTTCAGTCGCATACAAAAGTTGTGTTCGAGAAAGTTTCATTCAGAATGAACGCTACGATTCGCAACACAGATGCGAGTTGATTCATATTAACACATTTACCAGAGTGGATAATCACGTGGGACATAACGCCAGCCAAGCACAACAAGGAAGCAAAATATATTTATTCTGGATAGTGTAATATACACAAACTGCTCTAAGGCGGGCTTGAGATTTAGTACTTCTACAAAGTAAAAGTAACGAGATGATTATTCCTGAATACAAAGGGATGTTTATTCTCTCGGGTAGATCATCATTACCATCAATCGTGCGCTTCTGCTATCGTAATTAAAATTCCTGGACCATGAGTTTGAGTTTTAGTATTTGAGTGAAAATACTTGAATGAAAATGTATTAAGACAGCATCGACAAATAAAAAATAAATAACTTAAAATAGCTGCGGAACTTTATTTTAGAATTTTTTTGAAATAAAATCCAATAGATCTAATTATTAATCTCAGACATTTTGCTGGTATAGTTTATTATTACGGTACCAACTGTAAAGAACTTACGTACTATAAATACTATTCGTAATAATTGAAATGGAACGTCTTTCGACACAGTTTTATATTCGATGTAATGATCTTTGTTGGCGTCACGATAACTCACGCGCGAATGTGTTATAATGGAATAATTAGGCACCTTGAAAGGTACACTCAAACATATGCACTTTGATCTATCATCAACGTGAACGCCACACTCCGTGAATATATCGGAGCGTCTATTACGTTTGCGCAAAGTATACAATTGGCCTTGTTCGACGTTTTGCATTTCGTTGACTGTGACGAAAGTTGGGGATAAATTGTCACGCTGATTTCTCGCTATCATTTAGGAATTATATATTGACAACTTCCTGTCTTTTTCTATATTATTTCCCAGCCCATTATTACCATTTTAATCAACAGGATATTTCAATCGACTATCATAGTTATCCTTTCTCACTATTCAACTTTGTTCCATGCCTGTCTACCGTGGTAACGAAAGGCGGATGATTCAAATTTAGGATCGTGCTTGATCACTATCAGTTAATTAAACATGGAATTGCATACTGTAGATACACAGGATTGGCGTTACTCTCTATTAGACGTGATTGATTAGGTTTTGTTACATTTATCAAGGGCTTTGTTCATTGGTCCTTTAATTTTCTATAGAAATAGATAAAATCCCGATCAGGGAATTTCTCGATTTCGATCGGGAATGTTTTCTCGTGGGGCAAATGCTCTAAATTATTATTTGATAAATTGGTAAATTCAAATATACGTTTTCCCAGAAAAGTTTTGTCTTTTATTGATAATCCTTTCACGGATCTTTGTAGTTTTCTATCAACCGTACTCAAGGGATTCTACACGTAAATAATAAATTTAAAAAATATATTCCTTATATTCCCGCGGAAAAGTTGTATAATTAATATATAAATATAATGTATCTGCGATTTATATTTGAGAAAATATATTATTGCGATGATATCGTTGAAATATCTTATAAATGTTCTTTCCCGTGGTAGAAAACATACTTAATGTTGTTATCTTATGTTGATTTTTAATTAAATCACACATAATGTCGCTTTTAGACGAAATCTTATGGAATTTCTCCTCAGTTAATGTTAGTTTCAACAAATTTTACGTATTTTAATGGATAATTATAACTTTTATGAATTAGAACAAAACAATAAGGTGAATCGTTTTTAATCTTTCTTTCAAAGAAATTACAGTTTTCAAGATCATCAAAGTATTATCAATTTTATTGTAATAAAATAGAATTAAAAATAAGACTATTTGTTATAAAACTTTTAAATCCAATCTTTCCTTTACAGAAACTTTAGTATTCAAGAGTCAGCATGAAAGTATTATCTACATTGTTGCCACGGTGCGTTATTATTCACTTTTCTGTGACGTGAGAAACGGGTACTCTTGCAAATGAACTGATCAACATTCATAGAGAATTAGCGATTAGCGTCAGCCTTCCCCGTTATACATTCTAGAGATTTAGCAGAATCTTTTATTAACCAAGACTTTTGTAAAACCCAATAGTTTTGTATTTTGAAGAATGTTTTATTTATTCCAATCGATGGATCGAATTTCCAATTAAATTACATAACCTTACATTCAGATCGTAAAATTAAATTAATCGAAAAAATAATTTATATTAGAAAATATAATAAAAATATTACATCTTGGTTATATTTAATGCATATTCTACTTGCATACCGAAATGAAATATTTAGTTGAATTAACTGAACGCGCAGTTGGAGAGATTCAAATAGTTTATTCTATCGTCGTAACAAAATCTGAGTTTACCATTTGGGTTAACTTAAATGGAAAACTTCTTCTATCTCTCTCACACGTATGACGATCAAAGAGAGACAAACGATACGCTATAGTTGATCGTCTTAATGGCTGGACCAATTTGTAGAAAAGAGAACGAAGAAGAGTGAACTAAGCGGGAGATTTGTAGACTCGAGAGAATATGTCACCTACCGTTGAATTATTTCACAACTGAATCAGCAACATTTAAAAATTGGGTTTAAAGACTAAATATAATATCCAAAAGAGTTGAAAATTATTCTTCCTCTCTGCCTTAAAATAAAGAAAAATGTTACAGAAACGGGATTATTTGATTTTTTAATTGTCGAATGTCTGGTAACATTATAAACACGAAAGAATAATAATTTCGGGATAGAAATAAAAATATTTTTATTATTTAATGATATTAAGTATAAAATAAAATTTCCATGATTATTGAAGTTATCAATCGTCAATATTGATTGATTTTTTTTGGTAAAAACTCGTACATTATCTCGGAATACATGAAAGTATTAGCACGCTCGGTAAATGCCCAGCTATGTGTACGTATAATGATTTAGCTGAAACAACAAAATAAGCGATCGCGAATCTATTCGATTGAACGAAATACTTTATTCAATTAATTCAATATTTAATTTAAAATGATATTCACTCCGTTCGGTCGATTTAATATTCATTCAGTCGAACTGAATATTTATTTCGTCGCCTACAATCGTATATTTACGTAATTTTTTTAAGTCTTTCTCTGATTGCATAAGCGTCGACACTACTTTAGCACGTAAATTGTTTTAACATCAATTTTTTTTATTTGTTATAAAATTTTTAATACTGCAATTGAAAAACAAAAACAAAAACGACTTCTCCAAATATAAATCTGGAAGTATATTATTTAACACTAGATGAATGGTAGCTCTTATTTGTCGTCATACGTTCATTAAATGACTTAAATTAAGACATCTCCATCTCAAAAACCATGTTGGTCATTATTTTTATTTAATCGTACATGAATCACCGGATATCAAAAAAATATAATCTGGCGATTTCAGTTTAAAAAATAGATAAAATACTTTGCTAATGTATTTCCTTAAGGCAACATGGAATTAATTGTTAACAATGGTTTTGTATAAAGTGAAGAATATTATACGCGATGTGCCATGTATCGAGATCACTCAAATTAGATTATACAATGTAACGTAAATATATTATATTGACGGATTTAAAGTTAAATTTACAGAGGTACTCATCGATACGTTATCTCTTGTCTTTTTCCCTATCGACTATAACGTTTGTAACGATCAGCCACGTTGTATAGCGCAAGAATTCTCGCTCGTAGAATGAATAAATTAATTCGTGATTCAGTACAGTGACCCTTTGTATATCCCAATTCGAATCGATCAGTGTAACGCTGAGTTAAAATTGTCGAGGGCTATAGAATCTGCTGCTCCCACAAGTGAAATAATACGCGTTTCCAGATCATCCCCTCCACGGTTCACGAGATATATATCTATGTAACGTATATGATAAAACGCGACGTGAGTACGATAAATTGATTGCCGCAAAGGCGCAAATATAACTGCTGAAAAGACATAATCGACGTCAACACTCGCCCTGCAACTTAGATTCATTATATAACTTAATATATCTCGTCGGTCTTATCCTGCAGCTGCTTCGATTGTTTACAAGATTTTCCACTCAACTCGTCTCCGATCTTAGCATTCCCGGACGATAAAGTTAATATACATATGCAGATTTGTATCAAGAGACTCGAGAAAGCATCTCGACGACAAGTTAAAAAGAAATAAAAAAAATAATCAATAATTTATTCTCAATTGAAGAATAATAATCCGAGAAATACTTATAAATATTCGTATGATTGATGAACAAAAATGACGCTTTTCACTCGATCAATATTTGCTATTTGATAATCGTCTGGAATATTTCTTTGCAGAGAGGATACCCCGGCGTGGTATCCTCGGAGCTCTCATGTTTCTAGCTTGTATGTTTTCCTACGTTATTCGAACGAATCTTGCGATTGCCATAGTCGCCATGGTCAACCCAACTGGTAAAAACAAAGGAGGATCGTATTGCGGGGATCATTTACTCAATACGACTTTTAATTCGACTAAAGTATTGAAAAATGTAAGTTAAACGTGTTTTGTGTACAATTAACCCTTTCGCCTACAACCACGTGTGAGGCTCGTGGTCAGGTTTTTGAGCCAAAACTGTTTATCACGTGCCTGGCCCGTGGTACCCTGGTCGGGCCAAACCTGACTACCACGGGCCTGGCTCGTGGTACTTCGGCCGGGCCAAATGTAAACACCACGTGTTGACTAGTGGACTTAGTTGCGTGTTATTCTTGACTGCGGCGTTTTGGGACCACGCTGTTGATTCTTACGTGGTAGGGCAAGGGGTTAAGTGTTGGTTAGATCTCACTGATTGATTTGAAGAAACGAAAATAGAATTTTATTCAATTATTTACATATTTTCGATAAATCTCTTAATTAAAAAAAAAAAAAAACAATTATTTTTATAATTATGCCCAAAAAAATGAACATTTATTTGAATTTTTGTTGCCAATTGAAGTGCCTAAAATAATATAATTTTTTTTAAACTTAATTGAAAATGTTCCTTCAAGAAGTCGTTGAGATTCACTTTAATAAAATTTATTATTAAATAAACACTTTAAAAAAAAAGTATTCATTTATTGGATCTTAATTTTTGAATATGTTGACTCTGATTATAATCTGAATGACTACTGATAATAATCTTAATTCGATAGATTATATTGTGATTTTTGTGAAGAAAAAAACGCTAAATTAAGATTATTCGTGATTGCAATTTTTTAACTAACACCATGTTACCAATTATAGTTTGGAGAACGATTCGATTGGAATCAACACGTTCAAGGGATGCTACTAGCGTCATACTTTTATGGTGTTCTGCCATCTAGCATGCCTGCTGGTCTACTGGCTGAGAAATACGGCGGTGCGAAGGTTGTCGCGTAAGTAATAAAATTATTGCTCAAAAAGGAATTAAAATGGATTTAAGAAAAAAAAAACAAAAAAACAAAATAAGCAGGTATATTCAGTAAATTGCAGACTGTACTTTGGCCAAGTCGTGTTACAAATATATCTAAATAATAATAATTCACACCTTCGTCATATTATTTAGTTGATAATTATTATTGTTAAACTAATAATCTTATATTTTGCAATTAATCGAATTAATTTATAATCATTTTCGGTATTTTTTTTTTTTTTTTTTATATAAATTTAATGAAATGACGCATTTCATCGGTAATAAATATGTCATTCGTGTATAAATATTGTGAACGTGCACGGTCGGCGTAGAATTGGTTGTTGAACACTTACGGAATCCTCCTTATCGCGTGCACGTAACAGTTTAAGCTAAACGTCCCTGTTATCGATCAAATCTTCATTATTTTTCTTTACATTATACAATCCAATTACTTTTTGGCACATAAAAGAACCTGTTTTTTTTTTTTTTTTACATCAAGTCCATGAATCACTCACGACTATGAAAGTAAAAATGAATTATATATTTAAAAAAGAAATTAAACAATTGACAAAATGGTAAATTTTACATAAAAATAATCTTATTGTTAATTTCTTTTCAAGTTTTAAATAAAATTAGCAGTTAACAAAAGTTTACTTTTTGGTTGAAATATATAAAAATATATTTCAAATATCGTCTACAAATTGTTACTTAATTCATTTGCTTGCTATTTAATATTTCAACACTTGTTTTTCATACACGTTAAACCCACGTTAAAGGTTTAAAAGACCAATGTACAGTAATATAGACAAGTTATCTTTCTATAATAAAAAAAAAAACAAGTTTTTCTGCATTAAAAATAGCAACTTTCCATTCCTCAATTACATGAAACCGGAACAATGCATATCTACATCGTCTTGTACCGATTGGACTATTTGTAAGATTGCGTCATCGATTGTAAATTCACAGCTGATTAAATCATTTAGACGATTGCATAGACACATCGCTATGTTAACTTAGCAACTGTAATCGTTCTGTTAATAAAATCATTTCTGTAACGGTCGAAGATATCAGTAACAGGGACGTTGATCTTAAAATAGATAATTGTCACTAACCATGTATATTTCCTTGCCACTGTCCATCTAGTTCTACAATAGCTCTATCAGACTTTATCCCTGTAATGTCTAGATTCGCCACCTTAATTCCTGCTCTGTTAAATCTACTGATGCCGTGGGCTGCGAGCCTCCACTATGGTTTCGTCATTGCACTCCGTTTCATCATGGGTTTCTTTGGGGTAAGTTGTAGAACAGTACCGGCTAGTTACACTGATCGTGACGGTTAAATTAGGAAAACGTATGATCGACTGGTACGAAATTCAAAAGTCGTTTGATGTGAAAAAATTAAGTTACGAGTGATATCAAATCAATTTGATCAAATGAAACGATCGAACAATTGAACTTCATCCAGAATAATCGTTGAAGAATAGAAAATTCTTAACTTAACGTTCTTAATTGTACATTTCATCATATTTCATTCAGTAAATACAATCTTTGTATTTTGGCTAATTTTTTAAATCTCACTTTGTCTTAAACATTGTAAATGTGAACCTAAAAACCGCCATATTGAGTATTTCTCATTTCGATCGCGAGATTCGCATTCTCAATTCGTTTTTCAAGTAATAAAGAATTGTTAAACGATACGGTCACTCTCAATATTTTCACTAGATAAATTATCTTTTCAGGGAGCAGTGTATCCGGCTCTACATGCTATGATAGCGAGATGGGTGCCTCCGAGTGAAAAAGGCATGTTCGTTTGGACCATGCAGGGCGGTCCTTTTGGAACTTTCATCACGTTGACTCTTTGCGGTTGGGTGATCAGTGCGTTCGGCTGGCATTCGGCTTACTACGTCACCAGTGGTTTAATGCTGGTCTTCTATGCTCTCTGGTTCTTCCTCGCTTACGATACGCCTGACGTACATCCGACTATAACTGAAAAAGAAAAAGCTTACATAAAAGAGAAAATAGGAACTACAGTTTCTAAGCAAAAGGTTGAAAAATTCGCTGTTACGTAGAGATAAAATTTAAGATGATGTGACATACAATGATGGGTAATAAAAAGTGTACTTTGTTTTTTTTTTCTCAATTGTGACGAACATTTCTGGAAGTAAGCTGATTCGTGTCGATTGCAGAAACGATAAACGCAGTCAGCGCAAATTTACTTTGGACGGAAAACGTTCAGCACCCTTGAAGCAAAAAAAATGATGACAGTTTTTGTTACCAAATAAACCTGAGTCGGAAATGTAGAGAGGTTTGCCACATCACCTTAAGGGGAGAGAGAGGGACATCGGTTTCAGAAAAAAAAAGTTACTTTTTTTTCTTAAATTGTAAATAATATTGAAAAAAAATTAATGAAACGCTTCCTATAATTTGCTTTATTTTGATGTAGAGATCTTTTCGTATAGTCAAAACACCGATACGAAAAATAGATAAGATTGGATTTTTAATACTTCATTTTTAATGATAAAAAGTTTTTTAAACTGAAATCGATGGATCCCATTCTTAATTAATTTGAAACAAGAGTGGATTCGAGAATTCTGACAATTTTTTCAATGATATTGTTAGAATAAACTGCCACTACTGGCTATGGCCACTTCACCACCATTCCTTGTACTGTTGTGGGCCCATTTTGCAAATATGTGGGGTATTTACTTCATAGCAACTAACGGACCAAAGTATACACTGGAAGTTTTAGGATTCAACATGAAATCGGTACTTATTGGTTAAATATGGAGTATATTCGATTGACTAACTGATTTCAATGTAAACTTATGACAATTTTCGTAGGGTGGCTTCCTTACCGGACTGCCGTACATCGCCCGACTGGGTTCCGGCGTCTTATTCGCCGCCGCCGGTGATTACGTAAGAAGGAACGAAATACTTACGGTCGGATGGATACGAAAAATCTTTATGCTTTTCTGTGAGTAGACTTTGGATCTCTGTGTAATCTTGTTTGCTCAACTA
This sequence comes from Cylloceria caligata, assembly GCA_963942595.1. NCBI lineage: Eukaryota > Metazoa > Arthropoda > Insecta > Hymenoptera > Ichneumonidae > Cylloceria > Cylloceria caligata. The sequence goes on along the minus strand of OZ012708.1, from coordinate 970,740 downwards.
TCGAATCCACACACGCAACATTAAGTTATTTCACTCAAGCATAACAAGTCTTAACTAGATTCGCGTCCAAGAGGATTAAGAGTGTTGATAAACGAATCATAACATTTTTTATATTCGTCACTAAAAGTACCGCAGAATTGTTTTTTTTTTTTTTTTTTTATACCAATCAATTAATGTTTCTTCGCACCGTCTTAAAATGATTTGACATGGAGATGGCAATGTTCGATCTCTGTTTCTTCAGAAACGATTAAAATGTCTGGCAAAAGTAAATTTGGAGTCGCTCCCTTTTAAGGATTTTACGCTGAAGACCAATTTGACTTTGTTAGAATCCGCAGACTGTACAATCTATCGAATGATAATTAATATTATTACAGCACACGTCGGACCCGGCGCGGCTCTGATAATCATGACCTATGCCGGTTGCGACTCGACCCTTGCAATAATAATGCTTATTTTGGCGCTTGCCTCCAACGGCGCGGCGTGCCAAACGAGTCTACAGAATCATCAAGATCTCGCACCAAATTACGCTGGATCGCTCTACGGTATCATGAACACCTTTGGCAGTTTTCCTGGATTCATTATTCCGCCGATTATCGCTTCTCTCACCAACGAAGTGGTACGAATAGACATTATCGTCATATCAAACGTATTATTACTCAAAATTCGAGGTTTTTCTTACAAAATGTGCTGCCAGTTGATCGGCAAAAACATTGACAATCATGTACTTTGCTAAAAAAAAAATCACTTTTACCTCGATTTTTAAGTTCAAAACAGATGCAAAAATGTCAATTCATGTTGTCGAATATGCTTTATTTTTTTTACTACGATCTTTGGAATGTAGTCAGAAGCATATTCGAGCTACATAAAATAAAACTTAACAATTCTTCTCTAATTTTTGCAAAACTTTCATTGTTGTCTGTACAAATTAGAAAAAAAAAATTAAACTGATCATAAATGAATTCTCTTAGAAGAAAAAATCAATATAATATCAAGTTTTTGGCGGTGTGTCGTTTCTACAGATTCCAACTCAACACAGCAGCGACTCTACACGCGTCAACTATACGCTGTTCGTTTGAAAATTGTACCAGGTGTACAGTTGACGCGTGTAGAGTCGCTGCTGTGTCGAGTTGGTCTTTCAATTGATGTAAACTTTGATCTAAATGACTTGAGAAAATGATATAAAATTTGTTAGACTAGTTACGCAGTGAATACTAGTCATTGGCTACAATAAAAATATATTAAAGTTATGAGAATTGTTGAAACTTTAGTTTCTACAGTTTTTTCAAACAAGGATACAAAGTAGGACCTTGAACATTTCTTTTCATCTTTTATGAAGATTTCTTTATGAGGAAAGATTCTATTTTGTGTCCTTCTTGTCTATTAAAACTGACTGGCACTTATTCTGAAATAGTAAGATTAAAACGATCGTATTAAAACTTTTTTTTCCAGAACGGTATCGATCAATGGCGCGTCGTGTTTTGGATATCAGCCGCAGTATTCTTTTCAGCAACGGTATTGTTCTGGTTGTTTGGATCCGCTGATATCCAGCCCTGGAATGATTACAGTCAAGCAGCAGGGATTAATGTTTCCGACGAAGAGAAACAAATGAACGATCTATCGGCGAAGGAGCTTCAAGCCTCAGAGGACGAAGAAAACGTGAGACTCTAAGTTTTATGATAAAAACATATAGAACGAATTAAAATATAAGAGGAATTCGTAAATTCTCTTCCGTGACGGAAGGTTCCAGACTCTTGAGGCAAAACGTGGCTTTGATACTTTAAACATATTTTTTTGAAGCGAAGATTCAAACGATTTTATTGAATAGTCTTTTAAAAAAATTGTTTAAAAATTCGTAAGATTCTTACATTGCTATCGGGACTGTCTTTAGTTAAATTTAATAGATATTCATTAAATTCATACAAATAATTACGCCTAAGACATTCGTCGTACGCAGAACGTTCTCGATAAAAAATAAGCGTCGTATCTCGAGTTTTATTCGAAGTAGAGGGTGACGTGATACTAGTGAAAACGAGTGAATACTCGTCTTATTTTTTGTTCGTCACTTTCTTTTCGCTTTATTATTAAGCAGGTTACGTACGCGTCGATGAGTTTCACTGGGTCAACTCACTCTGTTTATTTATTTTATAATTTATTTTATATTACCTTTTCAAATGGCCTATCCTCTTGACCATAAACTATCTCGACATTTTATTGAAAATAGAAATAAATGATATTTCTGCGAATCATTAGGATGATGTGCTACACTCTGCTCGGGCTGTAACAAACGACTCTAATGAAAATTTCTTCGTCATCATTAATCTTTCAGATAAAAAAGTAGAATGGTGAAGTGCATTTTAAAATTCTACAGTTAAACTCGTCTCGTCTTTTATCGGAAAGAACAATCGTGACGGGGAAATTTACCATCGGAAAATTCTGCCATCTCTTTCGCACGTATGGCGATCTATATGGGAGACAGACGACGCGTAGCACATTATCTTAATAGAAGCAATAAAAATTCAATTAATGGAGATTCTTCATCAACTTAACTTATTATTCATTACTTTTTGTTCGTAATATGTTATCATGATTTTTCCTGGCAAACCGTTTGTTTTTTTCTTTTTCAATAGAACGTTTAAATATTTTACCATCAATGGGATAGAAAAAAAATGGATATCAAATAATTTATTGAAGAAATAAATAGAGTGTGTTACGAAAGAATGGGAGTGTTATAAGTAAAGTCGAACTTTGGATCATCAGCTGACAAAGCAGCTTTGTATTTAAGACGATGTGTTATACGTAGTCTGGCTCTCTTTTTCTCTCTCAGATCGTTATACGTGCGGGAGAGGTGGAACAAGTTTCTCAACGCGAATTTATCCACGATTGATTTTTCGAATAAAATGCGAAAATGGTGAACTGTAGAATTGTTAGATACAGTTAATCGCTTTTCTCTTTTATTCGAAGGAGAAAAATGTTCATTACAGTTTTTGTTACCGACCGAGAGAAAGCACATCACTTTAAGACTAAAAACTATTAGATTCTATCGTTTCGACGTATAACCCACCAATCAGTAGACTCGGCAGGTTTAGAAATATTGAGAGCAATTAAAATCACAGCAGAGCTATGCAATCATTTATTTGCGTTAGTTGTAACGAATCGTTGTGATAGCTGCACCTCGACGTAGTTTGTAATTCATTCATTATACATCATATTTTTTAAAAAAAGTGCGGCAACCAATCGTTCAAATTTAGAACAATCGATTGCTCCGTAAAACTGGTCATCGCGAAGGGACCATTTCGAGAGATTCGAGTGAGAAATAGGGTTCGTCGTGAGGCGTGTCGTCTGAAAATTCGACTAATCTCTAAATATTTATTAAGTAAACGGTTGACGCATACATAAACATAATATTTTAGTTAACTGAGAAATTTATTTTCTACCTAGTTATGGTGCCAAAAAACAGAAACAAAATGACGTTTGACATTCATGAGAATTTTATCTCATACATTTTTTTTTTTTTTTCTTCGACTCATTAAAAGCTACGAATGTCCTCGCAAATATTTTTCAAGCTATTTATCGTTGATCAATTATCGTAATGATATCAAATTATGCGAGTCCGTGAGCGCAAACTACAAGTAACGGAGAACTCTCGCTTCTTTGGCATTTAATTAGCTCAACAATTGCAAAATTTTGGAAGGTTCTTTGACCAAAGCCAACTTTGTCAAAATTTCTCATTGATCGCATAAGTCAAGTACAACTTTCTATTGTGATGTCTATAAGCTATATATGTTTAAGGATAATGTATCTATTTAAGAATATTTCTGACAATAAAGAGATTATTTCGAGAATAACCTTTCTTTGTTGCGTTTTTTTGGAACTTCTCCTTCCTCTTACGTAAACCTACATTTTTATAAGAAACAATATATTTGCATTTTCAATGTCACAATACTCAAAATACTCAAATATGTAAATATAATCGCTGTAGAATATAAATTACATCGGTTTTGCTAGTAGTTTATAATTAATAAATTTTCCCATTGTTAGAATATATTCAGCAAAATCATTGTCAGTTTTATACAATGATTTTAACTTTTTAACTACGAAAAATAGATCGATCGAGTTATGGCGATTTTCTTTTTAATACGTTGAGTGCTACGTCAGTCCCCATAGGGACTGACAGTGAACGTTCCGTTAAGGCGGTGTCAGTCCCGTAGCACTCAACGTGTTAATAGAATCGACACTAACTCGCGTAGATTCTATAAATTTTACAATGCGATAAAGGAGGGATTTGTTCTAAAGATTAAAATAGTTTTCAGGACGTTAAATATTTGGTAAAAATATAATTAATCTACAAATACATTTGTCTCTAAAAATTTTTGAGATACGTTGAATTTAAAAAGAAAAATACATATATATGCAACATTTTCTAGAACAAGAGATAAGAAGAATTTGAAAAAATTTACTGTCTTAATAAAATCTGTTGAATTACAAAAAATACCTGAGAGTGTTGAAAAAAAAGTTGTTTATTCGACAGAGAATGCATCAAATACGAAAAATGTATTAATCCTCAATAATCTATTGGGTTTGTTTCGTAATAGTTCCATATCAAATGATTTAATGATTCAGCGTATCAAATTGTAGACTGAATCGATGATTGGCAACTAAAAAATAATGTCACGGAGAACAATTAAAATATTGAAATAAGTACTTACATGTTTTCTCTGAATTTCCTATGAAAATTCGAGACAAGGAAGCACGACACTCACCGACCGGCGTATGTTCGAATGACTGACGGGTTTTCGTATTTCGGAAGTGACGTATCGCTCGGAAATGACAAATCCATGACGACTAGGAGCACAGACGCAAGAGATGAGAAACAGCGGTGAAATGTTGAAACTCAACAGCGAATCGTTAAACGTACGATACTTTACCGACCATATTAAAGTTTTGACACGCTCTTAAGGGGAAGCGAAACCTCTTCAGTGAATAACTAAAACTAAATAATGGGAATTTTTCATCTAGGATACGCACAGTGACACTGTGACCCGGGTGTTTGATGAAACGCATGTTAGTTCTGAACTAACCACTAGAGGCAGCTCGTGTCGTTCCTCGAAGAAATTTAGTGAAAAATGGCGCTGTTCAAACTGAACGTTAAAAACGGGTATCAACTCAATGAAATTATTTATTGATTAATTGAAGAGAATTCAAATTTGTGGAGAGGTGGTGTAACGGTGAGTAGACATAGGTTATGATTGACAATTCAATTGAACGATAATGATAACGATTTTGCGAATTCTGTAAATGACGAAGAAGTAAAAATACCGGATAATGTAGTAGCACGTGAACGTAGGATGCAACTTTTTAGCGAATTCTTCCCTCAGCAATGATTAACTGTACGAATTTTGGGCACAGAAAAAATGACAAATATGATTTTCGACGTGTCGCAACTATTCGAAAAAAATGGTTTTCTCATCATGGGAATGATTTTTACGTCTTACACCATCACTTTTTCAATATATCGCGGGAATTTAAAAGTCAATAATTGTTTCCTGAAAGCTACAGTCCTTTGGCTTTAGCATGAAAACAACTTTGTTGTCATTAAAAAAAAAATTTATCGAGTTCTCAAAGGAAATCAAACACATGACTGACACATATAGACAAAATTATTATAAATTCTGTCGATCGAATCGCGATCGAGTTATTTGCTTCAGGAAACACGAACAACTCTTTATCTAATCAAATCGTGGTTTCGAAATAATATGAATGGTTTTATGATCAATTATTATTTATTATAATTACGTCCTTGTCTTTTTCCCCTTCTACAAATTCTTATTATTCAAATCTATCGTTATTTCAGTTGTTTACTTTTCATAACTTTCGACATATTCATTCATTATTCGTCGAATGCGCGTTCGTTTGTTATTTTTTTTCTCGCACATAAATTTCACTTCAATGTCAAAGGAATTATGCGAGGTATACAGTTTTCGTCTCTTCACTTTATTTCATTTCCGCAGAGAATAAAAATGACATATTACTCACGATAAAAATTTAATTACGTTCAACTTCAATTTTTTTTTCTATTAACATCTGTATCTTTTCAGGCTTCAGTTTTATTTCTTTAATTATTTTATCTCTTGACAGCAGTCTTTTCCAACGTGATTACATCAATACACACAAGTTAATTTATTTCAAGGTATAAAAAGCTATTATGGATATACAATCTCTTATCTCATACTAAAGATACATAGACGATAAAAGTACGAATCTCCATTGGGTCCAAATGTACGTTTATAGCTCTATCAGCGACATCCAATGGTGTTGTTAATCTATCGGTTGAACGCCGATGCACATCATTAGTTTCCGGGTTCCATTTCAGTCTGTTAGAATTCTCCAGCCACTGGTTACCGCCCAATGTAGTCTCACGAATCGATGTTACAGTAAACGGAGTAAACAAGTCCTGTAATTATTAAAAAAAAAAAGGTTTTTCATTAAATTTCTTCTCAAATTTCACAAAAACTTGTACGAGACACAATATTTTATAACGATAACTAAAGTAAATTAGATGCTTTATCGTCGGATTTTCGATTTAGATCAATTGATCTGTACTAGTGACAGTAATTTTTTGTTTGTTACGCACTTGAATGTTAACATCCACGGGTTGGGAGAGGCTCGCAGCTTCATTGATTTCAAAAACGTGCTCCAATCGCAACAAAACGCTGTTGTCTTTCCAGGGCTCCAGGGTAAGAATTTGTACGTTCGGCGGTAGTTTCTTCGCGAGACTGGTACCCTGTAAAATAATAATAAAATTATTTTAATACACGAATACATTGTAACGACCGAGCGAGATTAACAACTCACGCGTTTGGTTTTAGGGCAGATATTATTAATTTCATTAACGATCGTTATTCACGATCGCGACACGTCATGCGTCCGTACGTTACGATGTTCTAGCCGAGACTTGCCATAACGGTTCGTGTAAACCGATCGTTCGTCAACTGTCAATCCGCGAGCAGTATCGATCTTTTCTACGCTTTATTTTCAATATTCGTTAAGCTACTCGCATCATCCTAAAGCTGTCGCATCAACATCAACTACCTGACCATCCTAAGATGTACCTCAGCTCATAATCCTATAATTAATCTGGAATTATTCAATCTATGCGGTCCCGACATTTCTCAGTTTGCACAAGAAAAATTATGAAATTATGAATGCTTTCGATAATTGCCAAACTCGAAAAGAAGATTTAATGTACATCAACATTGACGAAGCACACGAGTGCTCGAGTAAACTCCTCGATGATATGTCAATTACGAGTTTAAATAGTTTAAATTCTTACATATTCATATTCTTAAAGCCGATCCATTTACTTGAAATACGAGCAAGTAAATTCTGTCAATTGTCAATCCGCGAGCGGTATCAGTTATTCCTATGCTATATTCTTAAAGTATCGTTACAATATTTTACAATTACGTATTTTCGTTAAAGTTACTTTTCATTGTGTCATCGATTTTTCGATTAATTATTTTAAAAAAAAATTAATTAAGCGACTACTTGCCTGCATATTGTACTTGCTGCTCCATTCCTCGTAGCTAATATTGTTCGCTGGTGTAATCGGGAACCACGGTCGAAGGGCTAATTCAAATGTCGATGTCTTTTCCATCAGGGCAGACTCATCGATGTCTTCCAAATTGCTACCGATCAAGTAGTGTTGACCTCTCGCGATCAGACCTTCACCGTACGCTGTTTCGTTCAGAGCTTCACCCACGCCGAAGGCGTCGTCCTTGAGGAGTCTCCTGTGAACCTGTAAATTAATCAATTGATTTATTAATTATCTCACATTAAATAAGTAACGAAATTTTATATTTTTAATTACGTACAATACAATAATGTACGATACAATAATGAAGAAAAAAAAAGGAAGAGATGCATTACCATTAATTCCAATTCTCCATCTCGTAAGCTCGAACCTCCTTGAGCTCTGTCGGTCAGCACACTGAGTTTCAAACCTTTCTGCTTGTCCTTGAGATAAATCTTATTCGTGATGGGATAATAATTTCCAGCAATCGGTTCTTCCAACTTTAAATCCCACGTAGGACGATAGTTCTTCTTCCGCTTGAGCATTTCACGAGCATTGCTATCGGTGTAGAATACTTGATTGGATACCAAATTGCTCGAGTAAGTCGTTATAACTTCTTTGCCAACTTTGTCCCTGAAAAAATAAAAGACAATCATTGTTTTGTTAAAGTAAATTCAACGGAGACGAAGAAATTTTTAAATATATTAATTAAATAAAGATCGGATCTTACTTGTTGGTTGGAATCGGTCCTACGAGCCAGTCGAACTCGATTCTTTTCTCCCCTTTGTAAACTCGAACAACCTGACTAACCCATTCATTGATAGTCTGGTGAAGTTCTTCCACGAGCGGCCCTTAAAATATAATAAACAATTAATCTTCCACGTTTCTTTACAAATTTTTTTAACCCTGATTGAAACAATTATTTACCTTTGTAGAATTTATATGTTCCGGCGTAACTCATATCTCTGGCGTTTGTACTTCTGGGCCTGAAGATATAAGCTCCCGATGATCGATTTTCAAATACCACGTTATTGCCTTCAGCACCCTCGTAATATCGGAAAGTTTGTTCGAGTCTCATGTTTTTTAGATTCTTCCACTCAACAATAACTTTTCCATCTGCGTCGACTGTTATATTGTACAGCTAAGAGAATAAATTTCATTTATTAAACATAATTTATGTTCGTTATAAGAGCTATATTTAGTTTAAAAAAAAAAGCTTCTTTTTCTAATTTCAAATATAAGAAATTCACGTTTATTGAAAATTTTAATACCACTTCCTCCCCGAGAAAGTAAGAGACAACTATTTCTCGTTGAGGAAAATCGGTGGATTGACTAAAATCACGAGGAAGCAATGTGCAAGTTTTAAATTGTACATCTTGTTTTTATTTTGTAGAGTAAAATGATAAATTAACTCAAAATATTTGTAAATTTCAAAGCATATTAACCATTATTTCATAAAATATTTGAATATTTGTTGCTCATGACATTTGTTTTTTTATTATTTTTTTTTTTCTATATCTCGGGCTGAAATTTCCTTAGATTATAAATGAAACAAAACTCAAATTTATCAATTTAAAAAACTTTAAATACGATATTATCAGTGACGCAGATAATTAAACAAAATTCCTCTTCTAAAAAAAACGTTTTAGTTCTATGAATTTCTTCTTTGATATTTACCTCTCCGCCGATAGACGATACCGATTCAACCTCGTCAACTTTGCTTTCTTCAACGATATCGAGCTTCTCGCTAACGTAGTAAGATTGATAGCCCAACGCTGGTACAAGAAGAGCTTGGAAGACTAATTCGCTCGTAGCTTTACTGAACCTTCCAGGCATTTTGAGCACTGGCTCGGTAATCGGTACGATCTGAGTTATAATTTCGCTACCTAAATAAAAAGTAAATAAATGACTTTCAAAATAAAGGAAGCTCGATTGTCAGTAATCGTCATATTCCTCAGTGGAATTGCTTACCTGTATAGTCCTTAACGGTGTAAGCCTTTCCTCCAACTGGAATTCGCACGTATTGCGAGGTTACCTGACTCAATGGATTATATACAGTGACCACAAAATTCTTGTTTTCCTCCGAGTACTCGCAGGCACTAACATTGAGAAGCATACAGGTTTGATAAACAGGTAAATCCTTAGAATCAGTCTTCTTGTCTTTGACCATCCATTTTCTGTAAAGGAATATAATTTATTTAGTAACGAGTCTGATAACGCTTTCGATTCAATTGAAATTAATTAAATTTTCTATCATAGTACCCAAGTGCTTCGGATGCAATGATTGCTCCTTGTTCCATGCTTTTGTACAAAATTCGAGCATAATCATCAGCGACGTGTTGTTTCTCAGTTCCGGTTACTGCATCGTGATGCTGCATAACTCCCATTGCTTCGCGAAATTCATTGAGATTCACATTGTCGACACCAGGATTTGTTAACACTGACAATTGCTTGACTATCTGGAATAATTGTTTACCATTAACTTCGATATAATTATTTAGGACGACAAATGTGAGTGATGGACATAAGTAGATAAAAATGACAAAAATAATTTATTTAAAACTAGTATCGTACCCGGCTTTGCCCAGGTTTATTTTTAGTATCGTTACCTTAAATAAAACCAAATGCTGCTATGATTTTCAAATAGAATTTGTATTTATTGAACGTTTAAACATGATCATTGAAGTATAGTTTACCAAAGTCATAAAATTAAACGTCAAAATTCAATAATATTCTTAGAAAATTCAAATGTCTGTAACTCCTTAAGGATTCAACTTGAAGAGCTGAAAATAGTTGCGTTGACCTAGAAATCAGGAGACCTTTCCAAAATGTCCAAGATCACCTTCCTAGCACGCTCCGTCTAGGAGGAGTTTAAGGGACGGAAATCCACACTTTAAGAATTATAATATAGATTATAAAATCTTCGCAAACCTCAATAATTCGTTATACGTCAAAAATTTTATTTTTTTTTCATGATTTTTCATTTTTATATTCGATTTTCCTTGCATATTGCAGTAAGCGGTACTATTGAAATATTATCAAAATATTTCCTATTACGTCCGGACTAACTATGCATTTTTGTACATTAAAATGTTGTGAATTAATTGTTAAAATTTGTATTGAACCGCGCATACGTGCATCCGTTATTGTCCGACCCAGTAGTGCTTATCACTGCTGGGTCCTTCCACGTTGATCAGCGGGACTCATCCCATCTTCGAGACGTTCTGTGCCCCGCCAATCACTGGCTGCCATTTTTCATGATATTGTTGCGCATTCTCCCGAGTCCAATACTTTTCTGATAATCTTAAGTGAGTTCTACTCCGTCCGTCAAACCGTGTGGTTCACCACGTACAAAAACAACATATTAAAGTCCCATTGTCAAAAGAAAAATTCAGACATTGATTCTAATAACAAACCTTCTCTGTGTACATTCCTTGTTTTGCCTTGCTTTGAAATACAATTTATTATTGTCGCAATGTTTCAGTATAAAAATTAATATTAAATTCATCATCAGCAGACCGTGATTCGATCCGTTGATAACAGATTCTGGTTTAAAACGAAGATTAATATTAATTATCCCTAGTTCCGTCTTCTTTTGTAAATTATAAAATTCAGGACGTAACGTTCACCTAGATTAAAATTACATTTTAAACAATACTTCGATAAATTAAATTATTCAAATGTTACTCGATTTTGTTTCTTCATAGAGAAAGCGATTTTTTTCCTTAAAAAAAATCTTTTTTGATACTCGGATGTCAGATTACTTGAAAAGTTCCAGAACATAGAGAAATCATATTTCGAAAAAATATGTGCGCACGTGTTTGTGAGTGTGTGATGAATTTTTTAAATTTGCAATTAATATACAGGGTGTCCCATTTATTTAAAATATCCTCAAATATATTGAAAACTAAAAATTTTATGGTAAAATCTTTCGGACAAAAGTTATTGTATACGAAGGGGGACATCAGATGAGCATATCAGTTTTTGGGTCCGAGACCTCTCTTGGGCCCGTTGAGGCCCAACTTTTGTTTTTTAAATAAAACAACCTATTTTTTATTGCATTTTTTTTATTACTCGTTAAAAAATGAGTAAGTTTTACTCCTAGTCATTTTTTGTTTTTCAGGACTTTCAAGGATGTTTTCAAGGACTTTCGTTCTCTACCTTTTGTAAATTTTTAGCTATCGAGTTAAAACTTTTTACAAGAATAAGCCAAAGAACAAGTTCATTCGGCATTGAGTTTCGGAAGAATCGAGCAAAGCGTTCAAATTTTATAGAATCATGAATTTTTTTAAATTTTCGACTAAAATATCATTTTTTTATCCAACTTTCATTAATTTTTATTTATCAAACTGAAACTCGGTATACAAATTGGCTAGGAAACAAGGATAATCGGTATTGAATTTGGTGAGAATCGATTGAGGGATTAAAACTTAATGAAATTTGTAATTTTACTAAATTTACAATTTTATTTAAAATTTTCATATCACTTTCTCTGTTAGGAAGTCAAAATTGAGATAACCATTCTACGTAAAAGATAATCTGTGGATTAGCGAGAATCACGAGGAAGCAATGTAAAAATTTCAAATTTACACGCCTAGTTTTTTTTTTAGCATATCATTGACTACAGAACAAAGTTTAATTGCAATCTAGTTGGAAAAATATTTTTTCTTTCCTGTTCGTAATCCCATTTTGCATCCATCGATTTTGTTATGTTTCTTTCTTTTTTCTATACTTACTTGCAAGAAGTTATTTCCCAATCTTTCATAAAACTTGAGAGTAGGTCTCGACGAGAAGTATCCGGTCCAGTAGGCGTGAGGATCACTCGCGTAAGGAAAGAAATCGTCGGATTTCGTTGGCCACGACATATTGAGATCGTTCAACGATTTCAAATAACAAGATGGCGTTGAGTAAAACACATTGACCTCAGAACCATGTTTTTCATTGGTATATCTGTAACGCAGCCAACATTTTTAATATCGAAATGAATCATAAAACTCTTTAGGTTTGACAGACACGTGGGAAATAAAATTTATTGATGAAGATGAGGATGACAATGGCGAAAGCTTCTCAGCAGAAACGATTGTTCATTTATCTTTATTTCTTTCTGCAAGTATTAATGTTCTTACCTAATAAGTTTGTCCAAATTAACAAACCACATTGCTGCGTCCTGATAATGAAAATCTTCGCCCATGGTAAGAATAATATTATTAGTGTTATAGGATCTCGCTTGTATTTGACAAAATGATCGAAACAGCTCCACCTATTGAGCGACGAACACAATTTTAGCTGACTTTTACATCGTTTCCTTGTATTTTGAATCTCAGTAATGCGCTACAGTGAGCGATTAAAGATTTTTAAATTTCAAATTTTGAAACCTGAACGTTTATAAAATTATAAAATCTTGAGATAAACATTTTTTTATCTTTAAATTCAATTATTTCAAAGTAGGATACGATTTTTCGAAAATTAATAATTGAGGTAGTCCTTCTATGATCTTATGAATTGTTTTATATATCACAGTTATAGTCTACGTCGCGATAGTCATCTGTTACTGAACATTTCTATAAAATTGTTGAAAAAACAAAACAAAGAAAATCGAGTCACGCAAACCGTTGGACGTTTTCTTTGTACACTTTTATCGTCTTGATAGGAACAAAGGATTAAAATGTTTCTTAGACTTTCAGTATTCCGTGCGTCACATAAAAAAGTAGGATTATCGAGTATTTCAAAGATTTTATGACTCGCTCGTTCCCTTCTGACATCGTGAACGAATTATTTTAAATTATATTTAACACATTTCTGTAATAAAAAACAGGACGATGGTGTTGATTCTAGATAACATTATCTCTAGAACCAAGTTATTATATCCTAAAGCGGCATTTTATTACAGATATCGATCACCCATAGCATTTATGATTATGATAAAGATGATAAGCAAAAAAAAAAAGAATATTCGTTCAACGAATAGCGATAGCATAACAAATTTTTCCAAACAGTGAGATTTTGTAAGGCGTTTTTTTATATAAAAGTCTTCTTACCTAATAAGCTTATCCAAATTAACAAACCACATTGCTGCAATTTGATAATTGAAATCATCGCCCATCGTAATAATAATGTTATTAGTCGCGTAAGACCGCGCCTGTTTATAACAAAATGCCATAAAACGTTCCACCTGTCAACCGACGTATTAATATTTTTGATAAATTAACCGATTAAATAAAATCATTGAATATCATTTAAAGAAATTATATTCAGAGCTTTCTCACGTACTTTGAATCTCAGTAATGGCGTTAGCGGTTGAACAATTACGCAACAACAGTTATTGGATGAATGTACGACACAACGGAAGATAAAAAAGCCAAAACAAAATGTGGAGAATAAAATGTTTAAGGAAATGTACCTTATCAATTTGTCCAGATTCGTGTACCACATTTGAGCGTGCTGATAAGTGAAATCTCCTCCCATGGTTAAGATGATATTATTCGTGCGATAATAACGAGCTTGTTTATCCGTAAATTCTTTAAATGATTTAAGCTGTCACACAAAAATACATGATTGGAAAGATTATTTTGTTGTTAGTTAAGGATTTTGTAACAGAAATTTATCGGGCGGTTAGTGCTTCGTTACGAATTATTAGAAATAATCGTAAAATAATGTCGAGGACCTGTATTTAAATTTGTATAAAAAGATAAATACAATATATAAACATTATTTTACAATGATTCTTAAAGAAAATTTTGTAGTAAAAGATACAGATGTGAAGAAACACGTTGGCAAATCTTACTTACAAGCATTGCGAGGTTAATTTTTATCACGCTATTTTATTTTTTTTGCCTTTCATTCATCGGTATTTAGCAATTAATATTAATTCATCGATATACGCGCAAATTTGCAGTTATTAGCGCGTCACAAATTAATTTATTGCGACAGGTGACCATCATTGCACATTCCAATTAATAAATATTGTAATTTTTATTACAATTGTATTTTTGTAAATATTTCCTACCGCCTATTGAACGTATTACGGATTCAAAATACCTTTTTACGCTGAATCATCGCGTATTTTTCATTTAATCTACTCACCCTAGCTTCGATGTTGTTGTCCGGACTATCAGGGTCATCGATCATTGGTTCATCGGCGCAAAGTACATCAAAACAAAAGCCCGGCGGAGGAGAATAATTATTGAAAAGTACTCCTGTAAATAAATTAGCTGCGTTTCCTGTTGAAAAATTGATAAAATAGTATCATCGGTAAACATTTTTCTTTCTCCAAGAGGAAGCTTAATGATCGACAACTTTTAACCTTAAGATTTTTATATCATTAGACTAAAAATGGTCTAAAACGTCGAGCAAAGTGATTTTAAGAAATGTCTGGATAAATGTACGTACGCTCGTATATGTGTGTGTGTGTGGACCAATAATAAAACTTTAATAAAAATGTGGGATTGAATTTAACGTGAATAGGTCAAGAAGTTCAAATTTTTATGGGATCATGAATATTTTTTCTTTAAAATGCCTGTAAAAATTCGCACTCTTGAAACGATCGAGATATCATGCTGAATTATTCTACACAAGTAAACTAACGCTAAACAATAATTGTTATAAAATTTGATGAGAATCGATCGAATGATTCAAATTTTATGAAAATCACAAATGTTCTCACCGATTACCTGTAACGTTGAAGAAAAGGCTGCAAAGTAGAATCTTGCACGAAGCTTCTTCTATTAGAAAGTCAAAATTGATAAACGTACTTTCTCATAGACGATGATGTGTTTAGCACAATTGGAAATAAATGAGGAAACAATGTGCAAGATTCTACTTTGGACCCTTTTTTCGAAAAGATATCGACACGTGCAGATGATATATTGAATTTTGACTCCTGTTCTACCTAAGTTTGGACTTGCTTTCCATATGAATTCAGCAGTTTTATCCTCCAGACGTCTTGACTTGTCCTGATAATCCAAACGACCGAAAAACATTCCATCAAAACCCATCTGGGCAAACATCGATGCCTGCTCCCTCGAGTGACCGAATGGATCAATTTGCCAACCTATTCGAGGTCTCGCACATTCGCCAAAGGTATCATTCAAACGTCTGTAATTAAAAACATTCAGAATGATGCGATATCATATGTAACGAGATCTTCCCGTCATATAGCGTTACAATCTAACTGAAAATTGAGTCAAATAGCCAAGAACAACGTCAAAAAGGGCGACAGGCTTATGGGGAATTGGGTGAAATAACAAAAAAATAATGTCAAAAAGCGTTAAGGTCCTATCAAAAGTTGGGATTATCGAAAATGATACCCAAAAGTGTTATTTTTCTGTTCGAAGTTGACCAATGTGGATAAAATTGATGCCAAAAAGCGTTTCTTAATAAAAATTGTATGAAAAGTCAAAAAGCGTTACGATCCTATGAGAAATTGAGTCAAATGTTTTCAAACGAGTTTAAATCATTTCAAATCTTTTGAAATGATAAAGAACAGTTATAGCTTATCAAAAATATTTAAAGCTCTTTCGAAGGTTAAACAGTACGAGGTAAAAAGTCCTTTTATAAATTATTCTTTTTAAATATTTATATATTTTACTTGTGAAAAATAATTTGTTACCTGAAACCCCAAGTGTACTGATCTATGAGCGAGTGATAATGAGTAACCGCTTCGTCGTTCATGCTCCAGCCTCCACCGATAATTTCGAGTCTTCCATCATTGATAAAGGATCTGACCTCTTCTTGAATCTTCGCATCCTGTCGTTGCCACCATTTCCAAAGAAATGCTGTCTCGACATAAATAAATCTACAAAGAAACGTCATCTTTATTAATCCATAATTAACTTTATCAATATATTTCAATAAAGGCAATAATCAATTTAATAAATATTTATTGAATATTTATTTGAATACCTTCTGTCGGGATGATTCCGAAGGGCTTCGATCACTGTGTCAAGAATGTACTGGACACCTGCTTTTTGGGTCATAGATCTACTTCCAAAATAATATTGATCAACAGTCTTCAACCATCCAACATCGTCGTGCGTATGGGCAACCAGATGGACATTTAGTTTCTTAGGATCCACCGTAGGGCACGACTAAATAATAATAATAAAATAATTTTATATTTTTAATAATAAAATTATTGAAATATCAAAATAGATTATATTTTTTAATTATGTTGATGACTGTACCTCGTAGCCACACGTGGGCTCCTTAAAAAATTTGGCTCTAGCGTGTGCAACATTTCCAAAGGAAACGGTGCTGCAGAGTACAAGGAATACCGAAATAAATACTGCTAGTCTTAACATATCAAAGTCAACTGGTCTCTGTCCGTCGCGAGCACGTTTACTCTGGTTTACTCTACAGACTAATGAGATAATGGAATATCTTGCTATATATATACTCAGTACTTATCGACCCGGCACTCAGTATCTACACAACGGTAGAATAAATTCCACCGACCGGCCCCCACCATTGCAAAGGCGTAAGTCAGCTATTTCCAGGCGATAATGAAATATGAAAATAAATAAGAAATAACTATGAATGTTTTGTCTTATAATTATCGTGAAAAGTTCGTAAATGAAAGGAATTCTATTAGAATGTACTTATCTCAAGGGAAAACTATATTTAAAAAAATATTTCTCTTCTACGTATCTAGATATCTCGGAAAATAATAAATTCGCAGCTGCAAATAACTGTTGTACATTCGTAGATTTTTTGATAATATCATTCGTTGATGTTGAGTTTTTGAACAAGTTGACTAAGCAAGATCGTTCAAATGTAAAAATGTTTGGAATTAAAAAAATTCTATTCTACGTATCTAGATATATCGGGAAACAACATAAGAAATGCTCTAAAGTTTACACAAATTGTCAGTTAAATCAAACTCAAATTACTCAAAAGAATCTCAACAGTAATTAATTAAAAATTTCAGACATCTCTAGGGTCTCGTTGAATTACTTTTAGTTTTAAAAGTAATTACGATTATGGGCATTGCATTATCTAATATACGCGATAGTGCTAAACTCTGATTTGATAAAATATTGAGTTTTAGAAGACAACGATGAAATATCTTTGTTGCGATTATATAATCCGTGATGACATCTCTTGTAAATGTCTTAAGTGTGACAAAGTGTTGTTTACTTCAAATTTATCTATTGTTTATAGAATAAGTTTGTAGGTTGACCGCGTTATCGCAGCTTACGTAGATGACAAGATTTTTATAGTTTCCGATAGAATCTCTCTTTGCGGAGTACTTGACACACCTCCCAAGTGCAAGTATAATAATTCATGTAATTAACGTTAATGAGATTGATTCTAAATTGTGGAAGAAAATGGTATTGGCAACTATCATAAGTAAGAATTATTAATTGTAAGCCCATACAACTGTTTTAATAATAATCGTAACTATTCAATAGACTTCACTATAAAAATAATCCACTCAACTATTTTCAATAATTGACAGTTCTTACTCGATACTTACCATAACTACCATAATTTATTTGAAGGTATAAGGTAGAAGTAGCCGTTGTGGTCACCCTTTACCTTTTCCACCAAATTTATTGAGTGAATAAATATAATTTGTCAGTACTTTCTGTAAATTTACAAATTTTTCGCTCTACAATATAGAGATTTGTTAAAAGCGCTGTAGAAAAGGGGAAGAAATGTGTATTGGCAACTAATATAAGTAAGAATTATTAATTGTTAGCCCATGCAACTATTTTAATAATAACCGTAACCATCCAATATATATAAATGAGCCATGAAACTATTGTTAATAATTGATAGTTGTCACTGAATAGTTATCAGAACTAATATAATTTCTTTGAATGTATAAAGTAAACGTACCAATTATCTTTTTCAAATTTTAAAGGTTTGTGGTCAGGAAAATAAGTAAGAAAACGACTTTGTTCTTGTACACCGAGATAACAAAAAATGTCACTGACGTATATAAAGGAGAGGCGAAACATGTATCACGTGACATATGAAAGCGAAAGAGATAGTTGCTAATTTTCAATACAACGGTATTCAGAGACAATTGATATTTCGGAAAAAAGCAAAGTGTCGTCACACGCAAAATTCAACTCCGCGTGTGGTGACACTTGGCTTTTTTCTAAACTCTCTACGGTATCTAAATGCTATTGTTTACAGTTTTTGCTTACCGACTGAGTAGGTTTTACCTCCCTTTAAGTGTGAACTTATTAATTTACGGTCGATGCGGCTATGTTTATAATTATCGTCAAAACATTCTATTGATTGAACTATAAAAACTGTCGGTTCGATTAAAATTAATAGTCGTCACTTGACATTTACCTGAACTATCATAATTTGTCTCATGGTATAAGATAATACGATTCTGGTCACCGTTTACCTTTTCTATACTTGAGATTTGTGGTTAGAGAAATAATTAAATATAATTTCATATTCTTACAACGAAAATGCTGTATCTTCTCTGAAAAAATTAAAAAAAAAAAAAGAGATAACGAAATTACCATTTAGCCAATTGTGGCCATAGGTGCATTTAACAAAATTGACAATTTTTTAGAGTAAACGCTGTACGTTTATATAAAATACTGACAAATTGTATTTGTACATTCACTGAATAACTTTGAAAAATTGATTTATTCTATAAAATCCTTAGTCGTGACCACAAATGGTATTGGATCGATAACCAGCGCATCTCAATCAATCCAGATTATTATATTTATTTTCATTATATCTTATTTCGAACGAAATTTCCTTAACGTTGAATCGAAGCAATGTACTCTTGCTCTTATCAACTACAAAATAAATATTTTTCATTCTTATTCTATAAGTACAAGTAGATAAATATAATGAGCTATCGCAAATGTTATATATTATTAAAACATTCTCGAGACGATAAACTGCAATCAAGCTGAGGGTACGAGATGGCAGAGATATTAAAATCGCGACGGAAACCTTAAGAAAACGACATTTATTTGTTTCATATATAATAAAGAGAATAAAATGCAATAACGTATTATAACACAGCGAAAAGCATCGCAATAACGATAAAGAACTTAAACAAACGAGGTAAATATTATATTTATGATTAAATTAATGAAGCGAAATTAATGTTACAGACGTAATACAATTTGGTCGTTTATCGACATTTATATTGTGTATCTCACTCCAGTTTTCTTTATCTTTTATCTTTTTTATTTAAATATATATATATATATATATATATATATGGAAGGAACGGTGTAATGCATCAGGTTTCAAGAAAATAAACACTTAGTAACGGGTCCGTTTCGTGAATCACTGCAAATATAGTTTTAAGGCCGGATTCAATCCGATATATAATAAATATATGCTGGGTAAGGCAATCCGGGTTTGTGGTGCACTCTGATTTCTCCGGAAGTTCCGATTCTACATGGCTGTCCAAAAAAAAAACAAATAATTTTTACTGTTAAATAAGAAAAAAAATGAACAATGGATTACCAATATTTTAACGAAGATTGATTATCTCGTTCGATTATGAATTTTATTTATTTAAAAAAAATTTATATTTATTTAACAGATAACGTACGTCCTCTATTTTATCCTTTGACAATCGTACGTCTAGAAATCTGAATACGCAATCGGTTCCTGTTGCTTTCCGAACGTAACCGGTCGGTAAAAAGTTTGGGACTGGTCCCAACCGCGAGGTGCGGTATTGTAGTTCGTCAGTGTTTGAAAGCTCGCGATTTTTGGTCCTTGGTAAGTAGCTTCGCACAGCTTGTTGTTATCTGTAATTCAATAAATTTATTGCCATTTTCATTAGTAATTTAAATAAATATTCCAATGTAATGGTAATTATAATAATAACGAGTTAATGGACCTCAAAAATGCGGCATTCGTTACAAAACACATGCGCGGACACATTTAACCTTTGCTTCGGTTCGTTTTACAGTTGGATCTTCGTTGGATTTGTGTAGGTTTGGACAAAAGGTTGATTTGTGCAAAAAATCAATCTCAAAGGAGTTGGATCGACGGTTCGATTTACTAGAATCAACCGATTTCCCACTGTCACATAGCAGAACGGTTGAAAATGGGTTGGATTTACTAAAACCAACCGAGTTCCAAGCATCGTATAGCAAAACCCAGAGTTGGATCGACGGTTCGTTTTACTAGAACCAACCGAGTTCTCGAAATCGGTTTGAGGTTAGTTTTTTGCACAAATCAGCCAATTTGAATTGGTAAAAACTTGGAAAAATCCGTGAGGGCACGATAGAAAATTTTCTGCCTGGTTTGCATTCTCTAAAATTCATCTTTTTAAGAATTTTAAAAACAGCAGATTCACTGATTTCTATTATTTTTTTAAATGTTTAATTTTTTTTTTATTGGCAACAAAAAATCGTATTAAAAATTGTCGATTTTTCATAACGATGTTCTGTTTATGTAAGAAAAAAAGTTCCCAGATTCTAATATAAAAAAATGTAGAAGTAGCGTCATTTTTTTTTTCTTCAAAATTATTTTTCATTTAATAAAAATAAAACTTTTAATATTTTTCACATATGGATTTGAGAATTTTTTAAATATAATCCACTCGTTATGAGCAATGAATCGTAAGCTGAAAGTCTTAAAAATTGTTAAGAACAATTCTTTACAATCTAGGAGCTTACCATGGGTTGTCTGTCACTTGTTTCGAACGATTCAGATGTAGAAATATACTTTTTATAAATTTTAATTTCACTCTAGTCATCGTTAAATATTTTTGTGATTCCATTAGTGATCTTTGTTAAGTAATTTTGTTATAATTACTTTGAATCATGTTTTATTTACTTATGCAATACCTGTTGTCATTAATGAAATAATCATAAATATTTTTTTAAATAAAAAATAGCAACAATTATACCTTTAGTGTATTCGTTTCTTACCATTATTTACTAAAATTTTTACACGGTGACTTGCATTATACTTTTATACAAAAATGTTAGGAAATATTTTGAATATACGACCGTTTGATTACTTTGATAAAATAATAAATAAACAAATAACGAGATAAATGAATAATAATGCGTGAAGCAATGGCGTTTCATTATCTATGACTCACAAACATGAGGAAGGAATGATAAATTTGATTGAAAATAATTTAAAATATTCTAAACATTGAAGAAAATAAATATTTTACTATTACACAAACCTATTAAAAGTGACAAAAAATAAAAAGACAACGTAAGCGTAAATAGAAGAAGAAGCGCATGCGTATTAACTTGCCTACATCCGCATAGAAATCGGGCGAGGGAGCACCGACAAGATTCTCCAAAACTGGAGTATTGCGAAGATGTTTAATAGTATCAAGTATATCTTCCTGCGAAGCAACCATAGCAAGAACCATTGATTTAGCATCAGTCGGTACATCAGCCTGATTGTTCCCATAATTGTCAGCATCTCCATTCCTAAAGCCAGACGGTGCTTCGAAGAGCTCCGTGGATTCGTCAAATTGTCTTACATACATCTCGTACTCATCCATAGTCCCATTTGAAGTGGCTCTGGTGTCATTTTCATTGGTATAGCTATGGGACTCGTCGTCGTACATGATTCTCTGTAAATCGGATCGACGATAGTTAACCTCATCGTCAGATTCTCCAAAGGAATCATCAATTTCATCCTCTGTCGAATCGTACTCCTCGTATATTCCTGATCGTTGAATCAAATTTTGCATTGGTTGATTTCCATAGCCACTTCTGGTCGCATATCCATTTCCATTGCTGTAATCCATGTTGGCATTGCCGTTGCTTATTTGATTCATATTGTTGGTTGATCTTTTTGAGATTCCTCCGACTCCGGGTACTGTTCCACGTTGAACTTGTTGCTGGTGCAGCTGCTGTTGATGCTGGTGTTGCAGTTGTTGCAATTGCTGCTGCTGTTGCTGCTGCTGCTGTTGCTGCTGCTGCTGCTGCTGCTGCTGCTGTTGCTGCAGATCATCATATTTGCTTGTCATACGTGAGTTCTCGAAGAAACGAGATATATCGTTGTCAAGTGGCGGACATTGTTGGGCAATCGGTATGATCTTCGGACTTATCTGTTTATACTGCAAAACCGGTCGACAGGTTTTCTCAAATTCCTGAATCAGTTGTTTCACCGGTACCGGAGTGTACTCGTTTTCATCTGGCGCTTCATCGAGTGGCTGCTGCGACTGCTGTTGCTGATCGCAGCATTGATACTGTTCGCATTGCTGGTACTGTTGGTGGTGATGATGATGATGATGATGATGATGATGATGACGGTGAGGATGAGAATGGCGTTCGGCTCCGCGTCTGTTAGTAGCGTGATTGTTAGTGTAGCTTTCTCTGTCATTGCTGTTGCCATTAGCGGTCAATGACTTGTTTCGACGGTTGTTAATGTTAGAAGAACCATTGACAGCGTGACGATGATCGTTGATGTTAGAAGAAGCTTCGAAAGACATAATGCGCTTTGATTTTTCAACGGGAACACCGAGATCTCCGTTCACAGGATACTCAGGATCAGTTCCAACTGCTACTTCTCTTAGGTAAATCTTCTTAACTTCGTTGTACGCGCTTGTACTATTTTCCGACTGAAGAGAACCTCGTCTCTGATCGCTTCCTGCACGGAAGTTGCATTTTGCGGGAGGAAAATGTAAGAAGCTGTGTTAATAATTGATTAATTGATGCACAATGAATTGGTGTTATTAAGCGTTTCAAGGGGATCGAAGACGCCTTAAGGACATTTTTTATATACGAAACGTACGATTCCGCCATCGCAATATATAATCTGTTATCGACTGAATTACAATAACACGACTGAAGAAACAAATGCGTATATTTATATCAGTCATTTATAGATAAGATCGAAAATCCTTAATGATAACTTAAGAGTGTCCAGCATAGATGATTAAACCTATACGAAATATCTTAACATTGGCGTCAGTAGCCAGAAATAAAAAAAAATTTCTATCACAACAATCGATTGAAAGACGATAATACTCTTGAAATAAAATGCCAACAGTGCTAAGAACGATATCTCTTGCAGAGTACTCGAACACTTTGTACAGATAGCTGAACAATTTTTATTTCAACAATCAAATAAATTTATTGATTTCAATGAAATTAAATTTTTACGATAGATAAAAAAAAGTGTTTAATGTAAAAATTGTATCTATTATTACTACGTTGTTGAATATTACATTTAATATATCGTTTTGTGTATAAATCTTTCAAATATATCAATTTTACTAATATTTATACCAATGAAAATTGAAAGTATCAACAATATTGTAAATTTAAGGATGCTTTACGTATATCTTGACACATACAAAGACATTTTTTTCGTATGTCAATACATCGCGATAAGCGAAACTTTTTTTTTTCTTTTAGAAAATCAACCATGTTGAATATATTTTGTATTTGGAATAACTATTAAAAGTTATTAACCCTTCGTGGTCAAACTAGGTAAATTTTATCCATCGATCGAGTTTGAATCTAGATATCTACAAAGGCGTGGTTCGAATAGAGAGTTTGAAGTATCCCTTACAGGTATTGAGAATCGGCACAAGAGAAATATGGCCGCCTCAATCCAGTCGGTCGAATCTTTACAATCCTTTAACATTCAAACGGACGCGATAAACAATATCTTTGATCCAGTCGATTTGGTACGCTCGGTGTAACTGCCCGAGATCTTGGGTTAAAATCTATACCCACTACCCTGGTTAGAAAATCCCATTGTTACCGATTGAAACTCATTAAATGGACAGAAATTTCATTGAAAACTAATCAAATCCAATCGGTTTAAATCCGGTTTTTTGGCCGTTTAATCGATTTTAATGAGATTTTCTAAGCAGCCCTAGTGGGTTGTGCGATTTTGCAAACTGGTAAACTCGAAAAAATCGTCTCCAATTTTGATTGGTAGCGACTTTTCATGTAAAGTCCAACCAAAATCGCTTCAGTCCAATGCTAGAAAAATTGGTTACCAGTCAAAACTCGAGAGACGAATTTTTCGACTTTGCCAGTTTAGAATTACCAATCAAATTTTGGCTCGCACAACCCGCTAGGGAGAGTAGTTGATAAAGAAACTCTTTATTCTAAATCCATAAGTAGTACACACTTTTTACATGAGTATCGTACTAATTTGAAGATCACAATAAACAAAAAGATAATTACACGGTTTCCTCAATTTCTCTGTCAGTCCCTATCGCCAAAATTTTCCAGAGCTGCAAGACTTGTACGCAAAATCGTGACCGTTAGACATTTGAATAAAGCAGCGTTATATCGAATTGACAGCCGGTGACTCAACATTGTTCGCGGATTCGGGTTAATTTCAAAATCTATTTATTCAAATGCACACTATGCCAATACTTTTTTTCCCCTTCAAAGTACCACATCTTGAGAATAATGTCTCCAAAATTTTCTTAACTATATCAAAAATTGATAAAGTTACGATTTTTTAAATAAGAAAATGTATTTTTGACGATTTTTGCGAATATATTGTCACTTTATTTCTTATATATCGACTATTGTTACGTATTCTAGAATGCTCGAAGTATATTCCATAATTTTTTGCTCCCTAATGGACGTACAGTTTTCACAGAGTCACCATTTGAAACTCAGCTGGGTACATTTTACCCAGAGTCACCGTCGTGAAATTCTACAAAAGTGTGACCGAGATGGATTAATAAAGTAATTTTAATAATATTGTTTAACATTTTTTGATGATAATTTAAGTCTTTTTTTTAGCTTATGAAATTAATTTATTGATTCTTGAAAATGTCTACGATTTTTTTGAAGATATTTCTAGTATTTTTGAATTAAAGAAAAATTGTATCTGTACCATATCAATTGATTTTCATCAATTCATTAAAAACATTATTGTGTTGAAAGATATCAGGTGTGATCATTTGTATGAAACGAATACCATGAAAACAATTATTATTAACACCAAATGGACCAACACTGATCAAAGAGTCTACGTCAATCGCTATCAACAACTTCAATTTTAAACAGTGAAGCATCCTTAACGAATATATATCTTAACGAATACATAAATCTTATTGGAACATTTCTATATTTACTATTGATACAACGCATGGAATATACCGGGGAATATAAATGAACTCTCCGGAAAAGAAACGATCGAATGATTCTACGAAAATGTTTATTTCAATGCGATTGCTAGAGAAAAACTTGATCTCGTAGATTAAACACGAAATATATCGAATGGTTGCTCGAAGCTCAACGAGTCCGATGTCCAAGGAGACTAAGCGATAAACCATGTACGTTTTATTAATTGTAGCTAGCTCCCGTCCGAAACGAAAATACGATGTGTCCAGAGCGTTTGCCAACTCTTCGAGTTCTCTTATAGTAGACATCGTAGTGCGCCAACGAGTGAGATCATCCAGAAAACTCGAGACTCTCAAATTTTGTGAGGAATAATATTCGAGATATTTATTGAATTTAGTCGATCGATGCACTCACCTGTTCTCGATGGTGTCACGCTTTCCAATGAGAGATCGAGGGTGAAGGGATTGTAAAAGGGTTTCGTGTCGAAAGCCGGAGTTGGCGTTGTCAGAGGCGTCAGGGGCGGTAGACTCGTGAATTTTGAATTCTCGTTCATACCCATGTCCAGCTTTGTTGGGAAGTTGGGGGTTTTCGTGAAGCCACATGGTGTCGTCGGTATTTGGCATTGTTCCTTGTCCACGACCCACTTCTCCGACCTTTTTCTACGTTTCGCAAATATCTCAGCGCCTGTGAGTTTGAAAAAAAAAAAACAAATCATTCGTTCGATTGACGTTTGAAAAATAATTTTACTTGTCTCCCATAAAAGACAAGCCCCATATGAATTTAAAAAAAAAATATCACCTCCGAAATATATATAATTAATTGTTTATCTATTAAAATGCCATTTTTTTCAATCAATTAAGTTCGTTTTACGTGAAATTATCATCGAGATAATAATAAAAAAAAAACATATTTGTCTTTTTATCGAATTGAACATTTATCGAATAATCAAAAACCAAGATAAACTACAATGAGAGAAAATTTTTTCGCGCATAAAACGAATATTAAAATGTCTATAAAATAATTAGTCGTACAATGCATAGTTCAAAATATTTACGACTACGTATTAAATGTTCAGACAGCAATTTGACAATTATTCTATTCGTGGATTTATCGGATGGATTTTTTATAATTAAAATTCGATTTACCTCGGCCCTTTTGATTGTTGAGATCACGTACAATGTCGAATACCTTTCCAGCGTTCGAGGGACTCGTGCCCATGTTCACCTCTTCGCCCAGAGCTTGAATTCCATGAATATCCAACACTTTGCCATTTGGATTCATCATACATTTCAAGGGTACTTTATCCTGAAAAAAAAAAACAATTAATTATTATTACATTAAATTTATTCGTTTGATTATTCGATAAATTATTTTTTAAATAATTAAGTATTCTAATAAGGGTTAAACATTGAGATTTGTAAGGCTCGGTAGGCGTTAAACCTTTAGTAATACAATTAACCCTCAACGACATCCCTAAGTTCAATTGATCTGTGCAAATAATTCAATCGATTGTTACTTTTGTTCTGTTGGTATCGTTGTAATGTTTATCTTTCTGTTCAATTTCATATTTTGTTTATTTCAAAACGCCGCTTACGTATTTACGGTTTTTTTTTTTATCACAAGAATATTATATAGAAAAATACATTTTCGCACTATTTTCAAAAAATTGTTTACACTTATCAACATTATTTAAATCATTATGAAAATCTTTTTTTTCATTCACTCGGCCTACACACCGAGCCCAGGGATGTAGTCGAGGATTAACAAAGTTTAATTTTCCGTAAAAAGAAATGGAAAATTTCTTTTAAAATTGTAAATAAGAAAAATATTTATTGCTCGTTGATGTAATCATTAATAAATTATTAATTGTTCCGTTTAATCTGAAATATTCAAGAAGAAATCACTGTTATACCACAAGTCAAAGTATTCTATGATGAAAAAATTCTTATCGCTCTATATTATAAAAATATTTCTCTGTGGCCAACGTATCAAGAATTGATGTGAAACATTAAAACTCCTTTGACCCTCCATGGCAACCATTGATCTGGGATTCAGAGAGGGTTAAAGAAGCTTTTTAATTAATAATATATTTATATATTACAATATTAATAATACAAATATAAATTTGAAATCTCATTTGAGCTGTCTTAAAACCCCAAATTAATGATCGTTATAGAAGGTTAACAGCCCTTACAAGTTTTACAACCCTTGTAAACCTTTACAAGTCACAGCGTCTAAAACTGTCCCAGAATGGGACTACGAAGTGCAGAGTGGGATTAACGCGTGCTTAATGGTAGAACAGGCGAGTTAAGATATTCTTGTGACTTTTAAAGGGCCAAAGGAGATTTTTAATTTAATTCTTGACATGGCGGCAGTTCGAAAATATTATTATTATTGTATATAGAGATTATTCATTGTAGTTTGAGGGAGAGGTGGTCGCGAAACGCGTAGAGACGAAGTAGAAATACGAAGAGGAGAGGTTCGATGATATATCGCGAGGATACGGACCATCCGAGTCGTACATAACGTTAGTAAAATAATAAAAATCGTAAGTTGGCATTCCTGATTGTTCCAAAATAAATGTATTATTTATTAAAATTTATGTAATTAAGTGTCAATTGTATAATTCATTATTTTTCTAAGAATTACAAATATCCACGAGGCATCGTTAAAAAATATTTATCGAACAAAATAATATATTTAAAATTTTTTTATATCATTTGTCATTGATTGTGACATCAACGTTATCTCGATAAAAAAATTATTAATAGATCAAAAAAATACCTTGTGCACCGGGGAAGGAGGTTCTTCCTCTTCGTCATCTCCTGTTGAAAAGAAAAACAAAACAACACAAAAAGGGAAATCACTATAAATGCGAAAATCTTATTGCCAATAATATAGAGAATAAAATAATTTATTACCGTTGCCATCGTGAATCCACTTTACGGAACGTTTCTTTCTATTAACGTACATCGATTGACCCTTGCTCTTCATATTCTTAACGTCGCTCAACGAATACGAGATTCGACGAGCGAGCTCAACCTGATCTTCGACCGTTGGATGTGTCGGAGCGTAGAAACATGACGAAGCGTACATTTTCTCTTGAAATTAGAAAAGAATTTCATGTTCGTTAAATCTATCGTTTCGTTCTTTTATTTTTCGTCGAACCCGAATCTTTATCTTTCAAATTTTTTCATTATACCATATGTAATATATATAAATTGAAACGAAGCGAAATATTATACAAAAGTATGCATACTGTGCTTCGTTAACAGCAAATCACTCGAGTCCATCGCTGGGGTGAGCAACTTTTCCAAATTTATTGGTTTCGGCTCGCCGCTGTCCTAAAATACATAGAAAATAACGTAGAAACGAGAAAACTCTGTTGTCATTATTTATTTAATTACTTAATAGCTTTCAAAGCGAGCTGGTTACAGCCAGAATGCAATTACTTTTTAAATAAATATATATCTATTTATTTTTCAAATAAATATTATTGCTGATAACTATAAGCGAGTAAGTGTTAATACGTTAAGAACGTTACTGTCTCATCAAGAAAGTTATCAAATTTATTTAAAATATCTTCCAGTTCGATCGTAGTCAACGAAAATAAAGAAAAATATATTTATAACTATAGTATTATCAAAATATTTATTTATTTTTGGATTTTTTTGTTAATCGTTGTAAACCGTAAAACTTGTGAGATTTTTACGAATGATAGCTCGTTTCGTTTGTCGAAGAAATCCTCTGTACGAGATAACGAGATTTAAATTTCGAAAATTCTACATTATCTTTTCGCTAATAGTTGAATATATTTTATCGTTTAAAGCACAAACTTAATGATTTTTATTGAAATTAATTAATCGATAAGATGTTAGAATAAAAAAAATAATGGGATTGCGCTGTAGGTAGTGTCTTAAGAGTGAAGCTGCGATTTTTCGTGTATGTATAGCTGCGTAATTTATGACATACGACGTGCATTTTTTACAGTAGCTAATACAACGACAGTTGTCCGGCGTCCTGCTATTTGAACAATTTTCTTGAAGAGTTTTATAGCCTTGTTGACGACTCACCATCTCAAAGTGTAGAATCTTTGAGGTCAAGTGTTCGAGAAAATGTCGTTTAGCCGGATCGTGTCTGTCTGATGGTTTGAATCCACGTGAACGTACTACAACATTGTCGGCCGATACGCTACGTTGTAAATGATTGTTCGTTTGTAAGCTGTAGTTCATACGCTTGCAATCGACATCTTTTGTCGTCAGGCTTGATCTCGTTTGGTACCCTTCACTACTCACGAAATTGCGCTTTGTACTACTACTATTTCTGCTAAAATACAAATAAGTTTGTTCATTTTAGAAAACTTGATGTTTCGATTATGCTTCGATGAACATTATTCCAATAAAGCATCGAACAACATCTTCAAATTCGTAAACATCCTGTGACGGTTGCTATGATAATTTCAAATTAAATTAATAAAAATTCTTTGAGAATCTTACGAAAGCGCTTTCACGAATACAAATATTTACAACAATTTATTGTTTCTTTTTAAATTTGTACAATTTTTTGACTGGTATATTTTCCTTGGAAATTACTTTATGCTCAACAATATCGATGGACTATGTTATTGTAGTTTAAATGTTGTATTTATTATCAATTTAAGAGAAGAAAGGTTAAACAATATTCCGATGAATGAAAATTTCACTTTAAAACCTATAAATATCCGGAGGTTGCTGTGATAATTTCAAATTAAATCAATAAAAATTCTTTGAGACTCTTACGAAAGTGTTTTCACGAAAACAAATATAATTTTGTATTTAAATTTGTACATTAATGCATAAACAATTTTCTACAATGCAGTAACAATTGAGTTATTTTAGTTGTATTATTGTATTTAAGAGATTGCCAAAAAAAATTCTGTTGAATGAAAATTTCATCTTAAAACCGATAAATAACCGGAGGATGCTGTGATAATTCGAAATGAAAATAATAAAAATTTCTTTGAGATTCTTACGAAAGCGTTTTCACGAATACAAATATTTACAATAATTTATTGTTTGTATTAAAATTTTTACAATAATGTATGATTGAATAATTTTTTGACGAATATATTTTGCCTATAAATGTCTTTATACTCAACACTATCGATAAATTATGTAATTTTAGTTTTTTTTGTTGTTGTAAGTATTATCCTATTTAAGAGATAAAATATTTAAAAAATGAAAATTCCAAACGTATTATAAATTTTTAAGGTAATTGAGCAGTAAATAAAAAAATTGCACTAACAACTTTCCGATATATTGAAATCAGGCAAATAAAATGTCCAAACTTCAGTAGATTTAATAAAAAAAAACAATTTATCCCTAATCAGATATCAGATATCGCGAAAAGAGAAATTGTTTTTAGGAAAAAAATATATATAATTCGTCATTTTACGAATTTTCATCGAATACCGATCTCTCCGTACGAAGTTCTCGGCGATAGACTTTTCGAAAATTATTTTAAAAAAGATTACAACACAAAAGAATGTGACAAAGGTTCGATAACTCATTTTTTAAAAATACATTATAAACAAAAGATTTCCAAAATTATCGTAGATTTACATTGAAAAAGTGAGTTCTACGTTATCAAATGTAGGTAACCCAGTAAGAGCAAAATATACAAAAGAGAATAAAAGATAAACTTTATCCATAATTAATAGAAAAAGTGTGATAATTTGAATTCTTGTTTTGGTAAACTCTTCATTATTTTCTTACGAACTGTGTATTCCGTTTATCTTTCTCTCAGGTAGGTAAATTTAAAGGCAAACTTTCTTTATTTCTCAGCTGATATCACGTTTTTTAAATAACGTTAAAAAAAAAAAAATCATTTATGTCTCCAATAATCTTATAAACGATAAGATCGAGTCTCTTTTTATTGGTCTCAATCGAAGCGAAAAAATCTAATTTTCCGATAAAAAAAAAAGAAAATAAAAGTAAAGACAGCTTACTGAGTGTTTACCGGTCGATTACCTTAAATTCAATGAAATAAATAATTATTTTCTATCGACTTCGTTGTTGTTGTAGAAGAAATAAATTATTTTTATTGGACAAAAGAACAAAATTTATAATGACGGTAAGTGGCATAACCGCCACATAAATAACGATATATATGAATAGCTCGGATACGATTTAACGAAAGATTAATGATCCAATGAGAATGATTCGATGTGCCAATAGGTTCGATGGATCAACGTCGGTAGTTTTCGCGAGTAGCTCAGTGGGCATCGCCACAAAGAATTGGTTCCCTTCCAACATGCCAATTAATTCCGCGTTGCGGCATTGGCATGAGTACAACACGAGGTTCTGTGTGAAAGAAATGCTAAATTTATCTGTTGTAACGTAATACGTAGCCGTCGGAGAAGCCACGTCGACCGCTGGCTCTGCAGAACGTAGGAAGTGCGAGCGAGTAGCGGCAGAAGCAGCGGAATCGGCTCTGTCGGAGAATCGAGATCACGTCGTCCTCGAAGCGATAGCCCGAACGGGAAAGCTCTCACAGCTCCCAAATGTACCGAAGAGGTTTGGTACGGCTGTTCTGCAGTTGGATCTCTTCGAGAAACGTTCGTTCGAGAGTTCCTATCGAACTTGTACGAGAGCCCCGATCGACAGTTACTACTTTCAGAAATAGATTTCCGATAGTCAGAGCTTTCGCAAGATCTCTCGAAATAGGAGCAAATTGTTTTTTATTTTTTCTCCAAAGCTCTCGAGAAGATAATTTATTTTTTTTACAATAATCGTCTCGTAGTATACAACTAACGGAGTCAAAGTTATTAATTTTATTACCGCTTTATGAAATTATTTAAATAATTTACGAAAACTTATTTATCGATTTAAAGGACAAATTTATTTCGTATTTTTAACTAAAACTTTTCATTCGTCGAAAAGATTCTACTGTTCGACTATAGACGATTGTTTTTTTTTTTTAATTCGCCATTTTCTTCATTTCGTTATAAAGCTTCGACAGAGACATATTTTTAAAAAATGTTATCTTAACATTTTCTTTATTTTCAGCGTATTTGCAAAATTGTTGACAGGTTTATAAATCTGTTTGTTAATTTATTTTTCAACAATCATGATCAGCTTCTAATTATAATATTCAATGATTTATTTATAATTGTAACTTTACACTGTGAAACACACATTTTTATGCAACTTTTAGTTAATTTGGCAAAGAAATT
Source organism: Cylloceria caligata (assembly GCA_963942595.1). Lineage (NCBI taxonomy): Eukaryota > Metazoa > Arthropoda > Insecta > Hymenoptera > Ichneumonidae > Cylloceria > Cylloceria caligata. The sequence goes on along the minus strand of OZ012708.1, from coordinate 937,943 downwards.
CATTCTCTTTATTGAATTTAAAAATGTAACAATAGCCATAGAAAAACAAAACTTTTTTCCAACAATTAATCATACAAGTTTGAATTATATTTTTTTCCCATAAAAATATTGAGATTACGCTTACTCGTGCGTTATAAATTTTTCAAATATATCAATTCGTTATCGTTAAATTGTCATTTTTTTATTTCAGTATTAAACTTGTATAGAAATTAGAATTATTTTCTAAAGTAATTGACGGATCAGTTCTCGCGATTATCTAAACAATTACGTCGACGCGAAGCGAAAAAAACATTTTTTTCGTCTCGAGTTTCGAAACTCCTGACAGAATTGGTCTCGTGCGAAATCCTAGCAAAACCCGAGTGGCTTCTATTTATCTTTGGGGATTTTCCACGGTTATTTTCAACCGTCAATTTTGTTCTAAAGCGTTTTGTACGCACTTCCCGGTGAACCGATCGGTCCGAGCTTTTAACGCCAGATAACTCTGATCTCTTCGCCAAAGTAATCGGCGAATCAGATCTCGCGATTATCTGAACAAGTTCGTCTACGCAGAGGAAAAAAAAACGTTTTTCGTCACGAGTATCGAACCTCCTAAGAGAATTGGTCTCGTGCGAAATCCTAGCAAAATCCGAGTGGCTTCTATTTATCTTTGGGGATTTTCCACGGTTATTTTCAACCGTAAATGTTGTCTAAAGCGCTTTGCACGGACTTCCTGGTAAACCGATTCGAGATTTTAATTCTTTGATCTCTTCGATACATAAAAATATTGATATTTTATTCAAATTTCATTGAATTAAAAAACGTACATTTAAATATTAATATTTGAGCTTCGTCCCTTCACTTCGATTAATAATTCTTACAAGAAATAAATAAAAAATTATATTAACTCAGTGACCTTGACATTTTTTTTTTTCAAAAACAAATAAACTTAATTGTCAACTTAGAACCAAAAAAAAAGATGTTTTAACAAATGTCCAAAACAAAAAAACTTTTTTTATTACTCATATAAATTTGTTAATTCTTTCGAATTACAATTAATTAATTTTTTTAAATCTCGGTTTTGTGAGAATTTTCAAACTCCTTCATCACGAAAATTGTACGTTTAATAACTTTGATACTTGTTACGTATAATTTGCAAATCTTATCGCGATGAGATATTCAAAATTTGCGAAAATGAAGAAATTTCTAATAAAAAAACGAAACTCAAGAACCAAAAACTTTTTAAAAACTATTCGAAAAGTGTGTGACATTCGATATGCGTTCGACGAAAATCAACGTTATTAATTTGACAAGAAAATATTTTTAAGTTTCCAATGATTCGTTCAGCGAGAAAACTTAATCTTATTTATTTATAATTATTTGACATTAATATTATTCAAAATAAATGTTCTCAGTATAATCAGGATGTTTGATTTTTGTTTTTTTTTTCTTCAAATTTTGTATCTCATTGCGAAATACTTAAATTCCGATAGAATAAAACTTTTGAATGGGAATGTATATGTAAAGCATCGCTGAATAATCGAGGCGTACGACACACGATAGAAATTTGTGACAAAACACTTGTGTCGACGAACGTTTCGCCATTCTATTTGGTTTTTCATCGGTGGTTGTTTTTATAATTGCGTAAGTCGCAAGTTAAAAATATATTCGATACACCTAATGGCTACAAGAACCCCTGATAATTCATCAAAGAGTCCGCTAAATAATATAAAAAAACAAATAACTAGACGAAAAAAAAAATAAAGAAATATTGATAAACTTGATTACAAATGCAAAGATAAAATATAAATATTCACACATTGACCGTTGACAGTCTCAATTGAATTTTGTGCAAATAATGAAAATATTTATTCTCCAAACACTTAAGATAATTCTAATAAATGCGATAAATAAAGATAAATTAAAAATCGCCCAACTACGAATATCGCAAACGACACACCTGCGTTCATTCACGTCGTAATAAAAATAAAAATACAAGGATAATAAAACCGCGTTTGCCTCACGCGCACTCGACTGCATACAACTCTCCAAGTACAATCTAACGAACAAATTGTATTACTTATCGTACGATGCTCTCCTCATCTCCGAAGCTGCCGATCGACGTGAACGCTATACTTTCTTAAAAATATATTCTTCTTTTTTTTTTTTTAAATAATATTTGCGTTATTTCCAAAGTGCTGTTATAGATTCGGAGTGTCCGAGCGCGCACTGTCTCTGGCAAAAGGTAACGTAACACACAACCACCGAAATCCACCAGGGATTTGCATCTTGCAAAATATTCCCGGTCTACGTAGATATATCAAAAGTGGATGACTACGCGCGTTTCATCGTTGCCTTGGATGCAAACCCGGTTCCCGGATTTTCCGTTTAATGTATAAGTGCACTTTAGTTTGTATACACGAGAAAGTAGAAGACATCGCCGGTCTCTATAATGAAATATATATATTTTTCATTCTTCCTGCTTTTAAAAAAAAAAGTTGATAATAATTTTTCAAAATAGAGCAATTTATCTCCGCCAAGAGAATTGCAATATATCAAGGGTGGCACAGATATATATATATATATATATATATATATATATATATATATATATTGGCTACCTGCGAGATCTACGCGTCCATCTTTCGCGAAAAATGTGGACCACTTAGCGTTGAATATTTTAAGCACAAAATTGCACTAATATCCGTCAATGCGTGTGTAGCGCACTCTGGCCACGAAGCTCTTTATTCGAAAATTAACACTGCCGCTATTATTTTTTAAATCTACGTTTTCTACTTGAGGCTTAAGAAAAATTTATAAAAACGTAGCGGAAGAGGGCAAAAGATTTGTAATACGTGCGTTTGGTAGTCAACAGCAATTGCGCAGCATCGTCTTCTGATTACCGTACGTACGTTAGTGTGTGCATATGTAATGTATGTTTTAACTTTTTCGATAGTAATGGACCGACAACAAACCATTTGTCGTCGAATTCACAAAAAATCTCACTTCATCTAACATATTCGAACGATTATTTTAAACAGATAATATTAATATAATTTTGAAAAATAACACTATGTTAAGTTAAACGTTAAATTATCCTTAGACGACGTTTTACACTTTTACATACCGGTAATTACAACACGAGGATGTGCTTTATAATAGCGCCCGGTCGTCGCTACTAACTTCCCGACTGGTTGCGGGTCGAAAACGCGGTAAAAATAGACCACCAGAAGCGACACCTTAGAATTGGTTGTAGCTCGGATCTCGTTCAGCAGCATATGTGCCGACGGACGAGGCAACCTACAGCTACTTTCAGCCCAAGAGTCGCGTTTCGGAGGATCCCTACATTGCGATACACGAAACATTGTAAGACGACTACCGTACGAATCGATTTCTCGGGTACAGATCGATTCTTCGGGGACCTTCGCTGAGAAGACGCGGTCTTTGACTCTGGGAGGCATCGCTGATCTCGTAAGCGTCGAAAATAAACTTGGACAATTTTTTTTTTTTCTCTTATTTATTGCAAAACTCGATTTTTTAGTTTTTATTTGTTTTAACTGTTTTTTTTTTTATTCATAAATTTCGAGTTCAGAATGACAATCAGTTATCCGAAATATTCTCAGCTATAAATTTTTATGTAAATCGTACGATTAGTTCTTCATGGAGGAAATTGTTTTTATGGGAAAAATTAAAATGCTGAAAATATTCTAAAATAACTAGAAATCACATTTACAAAAATATTTCGATGATTGTCCGTAGGCAAATAACTATAACATTAATTTTTTAATAAAAAAACTACATCATTCCCAAAAACGCCTTTACCATGATACAACTCTGCTAGAAGTGAACAAATTAATAACTCTGTCACGAAATATAAGTGTGAATCGAAAAGATTAAATCCTCGTAACTCGAAAATTACTTGAGCTATCAAGTTTAAATTTATCATACATGCAGAGGAGTCATTCCTCATTGCTTGTATCGACGTAGAAAAAAAAGTTTTACATAATACGCCGATGTGCATCGTATAAAGCTTTGGTCTTGTACGTAAAGTTTTTACACTCTGGAAATAAATGTCAACGATAGGTTCGTTATCGGCCGAGTTAGCGTTTACGGAATCCCGAAGAAGCGAAAGAGGGGAGTATCGCCTCCCCTTAACGCTAATTTTACGCGATTTTACGAATAGACTTATACGGATTGATAATCGGTATTGAATTCGATGAGAATCGATCGAACCCTTTAAATTTTACGAGATTAAAAATTATTCGAAATTTGCGAGAAACTTCAGTTACGTGTGTGCGTGCGTTTATGTGTACGTCATTAAGGGTTTTTCTTCTGAATCTTTTGAATCATGAACGGGTTCAACTGTCGGTGTGAAATTTAGCAAATAAATGAATACGTCATTTATTTTTTTCGTGACAATAAAGTTGACGTTATGCGTTCATTCGAATTTGGAGCAGGATATGTGAAGTATAAATTATTTAAATAAGCCTGCCAAGTAGAAGTTTGTACACTGCTTCCACATTATTTTTCACCTTTCGCGAAGCTTCTTCTATAAGGAAGTTAAAATTGATAAACAAATTTTCTCGTAGAGGTGGTTTTTGTGAAAGACGAAAAGCTTGTTTTCAATACTTTCAGTGATCAAATATTGTACATGATAGAGTTAAAAAAACGTCTTCTTGAAGTTAATTAACTTATTAATACGGGAAACGCGATGGTATTTTTGTTTACAGTGGCTGAGAGAATCAGAAAAAAATCACGTGTTGCATGCAAAGAAAATTAAATAAAAACGAAAAAATAAAACTGCTTCGGTTGAAAATACATTTGTCGCTGTATTTTGTTATGATACAGAAAGATTTGGGATGAAAAATTAATTCCAATCGTCGATATTGATGTTTCGAACGATATCCGTGTTGTCACGAGGAAGATCCTCGTCACCGTCGTCCGCGGTTTTTCTAATCTTCTGTTTCTTACTCTTCTTCTTTCTCTCTGCATCCTTCTTCAGTCGTTCATCCATCTCTTCCACCGGTATGTCGAGATCACTGTCGTCGCTTGCATCGTTGCCGCGCTTATTTTTCTTCGATTTTCTCAGAGTCGGTAGATGATAATCCGCAACTTGATCGTTTTGCGTGAGAAGCTTCAATTTCTTCGACTGATGGAGCTTGTACCACGAGTCGTAGAAAATTGCTATTGGCGTTCCCTTAGTCTTCACGCCGTTCTCCCAGTTACGAATAGTCGCGAGATCCTTCAAATCCACTATCACCTTGTTACGCTCGCGTTCCACGAACTGACGATTCTCGTTTATCTTGTCCAGAAGCTGTTTTGCTTTTCGACAGAAATTCGCCACTCGGCACTTCTTCAAAAATACCTTCAACTAAAATACAAAGACGAAAGGAAATATTTGATAATAACGTGCGGACAGAAAATCCATTTTATTTCATGAAAACAAAGCTTCTACGAGAAAGCAAAATAATAACGCTAAGTAGCACCTTGCAAATTGCTTCTTCATTATTTCACTTGAATGAACATTTTAAATCCAATTTAAACCCGATATCATTGCCACAGTTCGAGCGCGAAAAGACATTTTTCAAAAAATACCAAATTCCATTAAATACTTAGTGCACTTGTGTATCAAATTTACAAAAAATTGTGAGAGGTAGAATCTAAACAAGAAAAGAAAAACAGACACTCACAAACACATCGTTCTGAACAACTTTTTCCGATATTTTAGACAATTTAGCGTATTCTGACATGAAAATCTCGAGTTTTGTCGTTTATTTTTCACGATCACAAAGGTTTCTCTATGGGGAAAGAATAAATAAAAAAATTACCTGCATAACGCAGGGAACGTACAGATCCGGAAAGTATATCGTATGACTGTCCTTCGCTGCATTCTCCAATATCAACTGATAGATATTCTCAATAACTGCATCTTTGAAGCCATTTTCATGAAGTTGTGCCTTCGACATTCTCAACAAGCAAATAAACGATATCGGCTTCATCGTAACTATTTTGTGCTTCTTATTAAAATCGTACGAGGTTAATATCTAAAAAGAAAAATCATAATAACCAAATTTAATTTTTAAATTAGAACCATTTTGACAATCACACAATTAGTGTCAATAATACAAATTATCCGAAAACTTACTTCAAGTAAAAACGGCAGAACTGGTATGAAAATATTTGTCTCTCGAGAAATGTTTATCAACATCTGAATACAATGAAATCGCAACGGATAAAATTGAGCCGTAGGAATCAGTTTTAACGTTCCCGTTATTATCTGCAACGATAAACAAAACAAAAAAGTATTAAGAAATACATAAATATATTTACGAATTAAAGAAAATTTCACTCGGGCTCAATTTATTGTTTACCTGCACCAAGGGATATAAGAGAGAACGTAGCATCGACTGCGGTTTCGAAAGCGTTATTAGCTCTGCCCAAAATCTCAAGGAATTCATGAATTGCCAGTTGTATACGGTTTGGAAATTTTCCTGTAAAAAATAATTTCTCATCACTCCCTTTTCGATAAATTGCTATTATCTCTTAATTAAACGTACGAAGGATATTTTACCTTCTTCTTCAGAGTCACCGCATTTCTCAGGTGAATCGCCAGTTGACGAATGTACAGGAAACCGTGATTGTACGCGAGATTATTATCAAGCAGATAGATTTCGGCTAGAGAGTGTCTCATAAAATTAATTCCTGGAAGGGTTGTGGGGGAGACGAATTTCGAATTTTCAACATACTTTATGTACATCGTCTGGAATAATAAAAATGAAGTATTTTCCTTGTTTTTAATTTGAAATATTCAGTGTTTGGCGTAATGACGACAAACTTAAGACGATGTGTTATGTATCGGTCGTTAACAAAAAACTGTAACGTAAATATCTCCGTTGCGATTGACCTTTCGATTAATAAAGGAGAACGGTGAACTGTGTCTTACACGTCTACAGTTTACTTTGTCTTTTAGCCAAAAAATCAATCGTGGACGGAAAAATGTATATATCTCTCTCACACGTACGTTTGAGAGAGAGAAAGAGACATACAACGTACAGCATATCACATTAAGTAAATAATTGTTTTTGTTGATTCAAATAAATTATCGATAATAATGATTTTTACTACTACGAAATATTAAAGGTTGATAAAAAATATTTTTTCCAAGGTTCGCTGCAATTTATTAACAATTTCTACGAATGAAAAAACATTTTTTCAATTAATTTATCTGAAATTATTAGCAATTGGCAGTTTGAAATTATTGCCTAATCTATAAGGAAAAATAATTCGCGAAATATTATTTCTACCAGCACTAACGTAACTTCATTGAATTTTCTTACCTTCAGAAGCGTTTCGAGAATCGATTCGCGATGGCTCGTTGCTATCTGAAGAATACTCAAGAATGCAACAACTCGAACGGTTTCCTCACCCGTCGACCACATTTTCAGTAAAATTCGAAGCAACGGCTTGTTCAACGATGAAAACGATTGAGTATACGGCAACATTTGATGCAAATGTTTCAAGAGAACTGTGAGAATGTCAGACGATGTGACGTTTTGCAGAATCTGAAAGATATTTCGTGTATAAGAATAATATTTTCGAATCGAGAACGCAAAGAATTTCTTTTAAAGTTTCAGTATACATACTTTTATCAGATCAGTCAAATATGCCTTCAAAGCACCTTTGACTTTGACAAATCTCTTAGCTTTGTGAGCCTCGAAACGAGTCTCGGTGCCGAGTTTCAAGAATCTTTTAAAAGCAGCTGGCAATTGCATTATGCACAACTGTACGATTCCATTGAATACTGAAATAAAAATCTCTCTCATACACATACATGCTTCACAGCGCCTTAAATGTATTTTTTTAAATACAAAATATGTTCAATTTAAATAACATTGATTGATTAATTTGATCAACTAATCTTCATCGAGAAAAATCAAAGAATAACATGTTGACAGATGTCTTGTAGGGTTACAAAAGATACAATTTTTAATCTTAACACATACCTGAGCTTCCCTCTACCTTGTAACGCAAACTTTTTGGTCCATCTGGATCCGAAATTGTAAGCAGAGCCGCGTGAAAAGCTTCGACCACGCATTTTATGGTCTTTGAAGAGCTTTGATAAACGTTTAAATAAATAATAAACAACATAATACGATTGAATTTCTAAAAATTATTATCTATCGCACTAAAACGCCATTAATCGAATTATAAAAAATTTTCTCACTCTCGTATTAAATTTATTAGAAATTTGTTACTTATTTATCAATAAATCAAAGTTTAAATTGCATTAATCTGCAATCATCTTAAAATTATTTTTTAAATATATTACTGCATGAATGATTTAAATTCTCTTCATTATTCACTAGACATTGAATATTTCTCATACACAAACTGTAAAAAGTTATTTTATGATTCTAATAATGGGCAAACAATGTTAAGATCGTAAGCACAAAATTTACTAAATATTATTTTTCTTCATAATTCTTTTCAGGTATCCTTTACCTGTTTTTCTGTATATCCTCTTGCCACGTTTTCAGCAATTGTAAAGTTACTCTTTTAGGACCACCAGATTGTGCCTTCTTCTGTTCACCCTCATGCTCGTAGTCGCTCTCATCACTGCCCACCTATGGTAAAATCAATTCTCAATTTATTAATAAAGTTGTGCTTATTCGGACAGGAAACTTTGTTTTTATGAAAACATTTTTTCTTCTAGATAAAAATTTTAGGATACTTGAAATGGTATGAAACGTCAAGAAAAGTGATTTAATAGAAATATCCAGATTTGCGATTTAAAAAGATTCTATATCTCAAGAATTATTCGACGGTTCGAATTAAAATTTGGTGTCCAAGTTAAGCAGAAACGTCTTCGTCTTCGATATAATTTTCGTCAAAATTAATGCACGGATTGGGATGTTATGACAATTTGAATTTTGCGAAAAATTTCGATAACCTCTCTACCTGCCGCAAATCATCGGTTATCGAGCTAAATAATTCTTTATAAGTAAATTAATGTTGAAGGAGATTGCATTTGAGAAACATCTATAAAAGCCTTAGAATTTTATAGGATTTTTAATTTTTGTAAAAATTGACATCATTTAAATCAGGGGTCTCCAAACTACGGCCCGAGGGCCACATTCGGCCCGCGGACAGATTTTGGACTATTTCACTTTTTACCACCGGCAACAATGATAATATGGTTTTGACCCTCGGAACTTACTGGAGTAATCAGTATGGCCCTAAGGCTGGAAAGTTTGGAGACCCCTGATTTAAATCATCACGAGCTCACGTAGAATGAAAATAAATATATATTTGATGCATACTTCTAGATTTTCATCCAAAGTATGTCTGAGGTCATCCCCATTCACCGAAGAATTGTCATCCTGATCGGATAAATCAAATTCCAACAACTTCTTGTCATTTTGCTTTAAAAACGTATAAAACTCAGGATCGGTTTCTTTCAATTTCATCAACGATTTCTTGTGCTCCGTAGGATCCATATCGCTCTCTCCGCTGTCCGAATCTTCTTGTCGATCTGCTATACCAACAAACAATACAAATTCTAACTGAACTTTAAAGTGAGAAGTAAAACTAAGAAAATTAATAAAATGTAGTAGAAAAATGTGAAATTAGAAACAGCAAAAGATTATAAATATCTAGGAATATAGATTTTCAACAAGAAACTCCATCAAGAAACTTAATCATTAGAATACTGGTCCCTTATGCTAAAAACCTTCAGGGTATCTCTAGAAATGAAATAAAAACATGTAAAGTGTATAGAAAACATTCCTCCACAGTGATAAAATATATAGCAAAAAGAAAACTCACTCGTCTCTTCGTTCCGTGTCAAGTTGTCGTCGCTGTCGACATCCTCCGCCTCAAAATTTTGATCAAAAAATTCATCTGTGCTCACTCCGCTGAGGTCTTTCTTTACTTTCGGCGCAACTTTCGTCGCCTTTTTAAGGCCCTTCTTCACCTTCTTTACCGTTTTTATCTTCATCTTTCGTGTTTAACCTAAAAACGTAATCGTTCTCGTTTTATCGGTCAAATAACTGTGTATCTAGAATTGCGCATTAAATTGTAATTTTTGGTTTTAAAAAGCTACAGCATCACATAAAGAAACGACCAAATGATAATAATTAGTAGATAAAGCTTTTTCAGTGTGATAAGTGATAATGCATGGCCATTGTACGAGCATGCTCAACCTTAAAATTCGATAAACCAAATAATTCGTAAAATCAATGCAGCAAATAATTTGAAAAATTGTATCAATAATTGTGTTACGTACCTCTCTTTAATTACAATTAAATATATAATATTCACAAAACTATTATGTATTTTATTAAAATATAACTTTTTCGATGTGCTCCGAACATTCGCACGTGGATCTATTGCCATGCGCTGTAAACAGTATTCAGTCGGTAACAAAAATTCGTAAAAAGTAACAATACTGGCCCGATGTACAATTATTATATCAATGTTGCTTTTTCATGGAAGAAACTTTTTTATGTTCATTACAATTAAGTAATTGACCGATAGATTGATAAACATAAATTTTTGAAGATTGCTAAATTGTGTGTTTATAAATCCGTATTTCCAAAATTAGTGATACGTTGTATCATACTTTTAACGTAAAATTGACTTAAATTATGGAAAAAAATTAGTAGTAACCTTGTACAACCCAAAAACTTGAACAATTCATTCTGGAAAGTAGAACTATTAACATTTTTAATATTTTTGGTTGGAACAGTCTACTATTCAGAAAAATCAATTGTGACAGACTTTCGATAATTTCGTCGATCCCCGCTTATTTCACCGATTCATTCAGCCTCATTCACTTATTCGGCTATGATAGGGGACGCCACTTTCTATTCTTTGCGGATTCTTTGCGCGCTCTGCGCACGCGTCCCAACGGATCCGGTCGAATAGATGGGGTTCGACTTCAAATAATAAAAATTTAGTATCCTCGTAACAATTTGTTTTCTAGCCCTGCACAACATTATATTTGGGTTTTGAAACGTTACGTGGTCTCGCAAATTCCTCCGCGACGGTTAATCATTCGAATAAAAGTTACGAGAACGATGAATTTTTGAATTTTGAGATGCGATGAGATGCAATTCACGATTTTCCCCTTTTATCCGCATGATCAATCCTGACGGAGAAGTTGGCATTACAGTTTTCATTACTGGCCAAGGGAGTACCGAAAGCTTAAGGTACATCACCTTAAGATGATGTGCTACCCCTCAGGTGGTAAAAAAACTGTAATGCAAATTTCTCGTTCACGATTGATCTTTTAAATAAAAGAGGAGAACAGTCAATTACGTCTTACAATTCACCGTTCTCATTTTTTATCCGAATGATCATTCGTGGCGCAACATTTTGCTATGGGAAAATTCTGCTACCTTTCTCCCATGCATAGTGATCTGAAAGAGAACGATAGCATGTAGCATATCGTCCGACGTTTTGACGGTAAGCTGTATAGATCTTTAAATGCTGAAACCGTCCGGGCGTTTAGTTTGGTATGTGCCGTCAGAACATGATCGTGCCGTTACAATTCGTAGCCCAGGTGCGAAGCATACAAAAGATGACATTCTGCCGACACGTGTCGGAGATCATGGTAGAGATTCTGATCAGGCGATCATCCCCCCCCCCGCAATTGGAAGTCACGATTCACGCCTGATGATGATCTCTGGTGAAAACACGCTTTTCTTACTGAGAAGAGATGAGAGCGTCAGAGATCAAAGTCACTGATTTTTAATTTTACGGTATTTCACAAATTTAAAGAAAAAACAAAAAGTTTCATTGATTTTTTAAGGATTTAGATCTTACGCGCAACTGAGCATTTAAAAATGTGTTTTTTGGGAATGATAAGGCGACTGACGTTTTTTTTTTGTGAAAGTATGTAACAGCACAGAATTTGATTTTAAGCTACGTATACAAAATGTAGGATAAATACATTTTTAGGTTATTTCACAATTACCCTTTTAACAGAAGCAGCCTGTATCTGTATCAACTGTAAATAAGTTTCCCACCACTATTCTGACATCTTTCTTCAACCTCAAAAAATATCACACGAAAGAAGCTCGCTAGTAATTAAGTCTAAGAGGTATCACGTGACTCAAGTGTATACCGGGTGGTCAATTTAAGTGAACGTATCAAAATATCTCAAAAAATAAGCATTGTACAATAAAATGTCCCAGATGAAAAATTAATGTTTTTGAGGGGACAATTCACTCGTCCTAAATTTAAACCGCCTCTGCCACCCTTTTTTGAGGGGGAAATATAACCCCAACCCCCTCCGTTCTCTTTTGAGGGGGTCGAATTATAGTACGAGTAAAGTGTCCCCTCAAAAATGTTAATTTTTCATTTGGGACATTTCGTCGTACGATGCTTATTTTTCGAGACATTTCGATGTCTTCGCTTAACTCGATCACCCGGTATACGCCAAGTAAGACCACCACTTAGGATTTTGTTTTCAACGCCCTCCTTTCGTAATATTTTTTCACAGGTTGTAAATGAAGAAAAAAATATATTAATGAAACACCCTCGTTTGTTTTCAAAAAGTTTGCGAGTAAAAAAAGCGATTACGATTCAAGTGCGGCTACACGGATCAGGATGAATTTTGACACCCAAGATAACACACATTGCTCTTTATTCGACGTAATTTTTATTACAATCGTTAAGGCAGTTGAAATAAAGCGATCGGACTGATACTTTGTGTAAAATTAAACTTTCGACCAACGTTGAAATAAAAATAATTTTTTATAATTAAATAATTCATTAATAAAACAAAATATTTATAAATAATGGATAAACTTTATAGATTTTAAGCAGATGAGAAACAGTCTACACAATATTTAAACGAAATTGTGAAGTTAAAACTTGCGCGCTGCTTCCGAAAGCGTCCTTTAGGAGAAAGCCAAAACCATTAAACGTATTTCGTCACAAAGGTGCCTTTGTTACATATACACAATAATCAGATTATCGTTGTTGTTGTTGTTGTTTCTTAGTGTTGAAATTCGAATAAATTTTACGAGTATAAATGGACAATAATTAATGCTTTATTTTTTTCAATAAACGAATAATAAACAGATTCCTTTCACTTGCGTGAAATAATATTCATTGTAATTTCACCGATACTTGAGTCTCAGTTTAAGTTTATAATAAATGAGCTTTCACTGTAAGCTCATTTATTATAAAAGCATTCAACTGGAAAAAAACACGTTTATTATTGGGCCGACAGGTGAAAGCCCTGAGAGTCTCACCTGGCAATCCAAATAAGATATGTAATTAATTGATATTAATTGGTATAAAATTTTTAAAACTGTATCAATTCACTCTTTTTTTAAATATAAATCAAATTTTTATAATTTATTATTTTACTTTTATAAAACGAGACGGTTTTACAAAGTTTATTATTTGAAAATTCAATTTCAAGGCTCACGTATTTCGATCACTGTCATTTCCTTTATTCGATTGCAAATAATTCTATTGAAAACGAACAAATAAACAAACAAAACAAAACATTGTGACGTTTGAAAGAAATTACTAGTTATGAATTAATTTTTTGAAATGTTTATCTAATATTAAACGTTATTTTACAAGGACAATCTACTTTAATATAACAAAATCGTTTCGCATCACCGACGCTTTAAATTTCACGTTTAATATATCGCTATGTGCAAATTTGTCTTATTGTAAATAAAATTTTATAAGATTTTTCCAGTAATTTTATTGCAAAATGAAATAAAACACAAATTATTCTCTACGAACTATTTACTTTTAATAAATAATAAACAAACCACTGTTTGAAATTATTTTGCACAAACTGGTGCAAATAGATAATAGAAGTGATGATATTTAATAATAAGTTTATAATAAAATCAATAAGAAAAAATATTCTTTTGTCTAAAAGTCAATAAAAAAATATCTAAAATATCTAAAATAAAAAAATATATTATTTCTTCTGCTTGCATTCGATAAATAAAAAGTGCAATAAGTATGACTGGATTTTTGTCTTTTGCATCGCGTTTATATTCTAAATAGTTAAAAATTCGATTAGCATAAACGATCTCCTCGCGTTAACGTTCTCATTGTTATGTAACAAAAGCTTGATAATTGGAAGTGAAAAAAAATTTTTTTAATAAATAAATCGATCATGAACATCTGTCGTGCGTGCGAGCGGGTGATGAAATGATCGACAAATCTTGCAAAGAGACTATACAAGCTATTAATAAATCTTCGCATTAAGATAAACGCCGCTGAAATACATTCTCGAGTATTATTGAGAACGCAGCTGTTTCCATATACGTTTTCCCTTTCGGTCCAATATCCTGCGTGCTATATACGCGTATCATAATATTTATTGAATTTTTAATCCCTTTAAGTCGATATTGTGCCGTCCCCCTCCTCGGTCCAACCAGCATTTATCCGAAGCCCAGTCGGTATAAAAAACCGTAATCTAATCTACCGAAAGATGATAGATGTCTGAGAAAACAGTAAATACGATTTCACTTGCGACAAACCAAGTGACACAGAGGTTGCTTCTGTCTAAAATAAGTAATAATCGGCTCTGAGTAAATTGATTTACAGTTTCTGTTACGTACAATATCGAAAGGTGTATCGCCTTAAGATCTTTTTCTGTAAAACCCGAGCCAGAGGTATATACAGAGGAATTGTTTTTTTTTTTTTTTTTTTTTTTTTTTTTAATTCCATGATCGTTATTTTGACTAAACAACTCGATTAAACGATAAACTAAATTAATTAATACGGAAACTCGTTGAACGGCGACGAGTTAACGCGTACGTTTTTGATCCGCTACTAGTTTTTGATCACTAGTACGTAGTACGCATAAAATGTACTCAATTTGAAGTTCAATTGCCCTGGTTGTTGTCTCCCGCAACCACACAACCGTTATCTCACGCGCGCTGCTCGGTAGACGCCTGTCGCATTACACGGAGAATTTGTTTTTATCGACTTTACTACATGACTCGATACCTTGGAACACGCACGATGCGCTGATTATACTATCGTGCGGGATATATATATATATATATATATATATATATATATACACATAGGCGTTCTCGTTGCAGCTATATAATACATTCACGCGATCGCGACGCCTGAGCTCGTGCCTCGGAAAACGTCCGCTGATAATTAGTGTCGATTTCATCAAGATCTGAATAGTGGGTAGATATATATTTAAATAAATAAACATATAGATAGAATAATAACACGATTATAAATGTATTGAATGATGAATCGGTGCAGTTGATGTGCGATTTGATTTTTCGCGCGTTCGTGAGTCCGCAAGATTCTGCAACAAGGGAAGGGGAGAGGTGAGTGACCGGGGTATGATGACTCAGATACAAGTTGTACTCAATCAACGAATAAATTGTGCTAAATGTGAAGCATTTATAAGTGCGAGTGAGATCCAACTAAGAGCGCTCACACGATAGAGTGGGAGAGGAGAAACACTGAGAATATATTACACATATACTTAATTGCGATGTAATATACCGACGGAGCTACCGTATTTAAAACTCCGTCGGTATATATGTTCTCTTTCTACCCAATTTTTTTGCAGTGACGATTAATAGTTTGGGTAAAAAATAAAAAAAGATTCACGTGCAGGGTCACCGGACGTCTCTGAATCCATGTCGTTTCGTCTGAAATATTAAACGTCTATGAGAAAATTGAGAATCTTTCATTTATTCTTAACATCTCCACGGGCAAAAATACAGGAGTTTTGGATTTGATGTCTACCTTCGAGTCGCACCACGATTTTTTGTTATTGATGTTTGCAAAAACGGTAAAACATCTTTTGACATATTTTGGCACAACGCTTCTACGACTTGGAGCATTGGTTTTAGCTTATGAATTTTTGATATTCGTTGTATTTTCGAGGTGATTGATGTCTCTTTAAATTATTATCCAAAATTGTTTACGGGAGTGATCCTAACTTCACATCGCAACGGTCGATCAGCTGGTTTCTTACGAGCTACCGCTATCTCACGCCAGAGGGCTACATAACCAATTGATATCATGCACAGTCACGCGTGGTACGATGTTACTTGAAATAAAAATAATTTTATAAAAATTATAAAGCTCCTGACTGAAATAAAAACATTTAATAAACAAATTGGATTATCCAAAAATAGTAAAATAATAAATAATAACGGAAGATTTATTCGCTATTGAGAGTGTAAATCTTCCGATAATATGAGAGATTCAAAGGTCAAGTGTCACATAACCTTATTCCAGAGAGACACGCAGGTACGGTGACCGGCACAGTGGCGACACGTGCCGTCGTGTACACTGCACCTGACCTTACACCTCACATGGCACAGAATATTGCAGAAATGTTTTCAATACAGATGACTCTGTGTATAAAGGCGCTTTATATAATCGTGTTTCCCCCGAGTTCTTTGTGCTAAGTTATCACTGCGTGAGGCGACCACTTCCCCCACTCGGCTGCCACACTCTGCACGCATATTATTCGCGCATCGAAAGGCGAATAGTGGTGCACTCCGTGCCGATTAATCGCGCGTCTTCTTTATCGTAAATTAACCTCAAAATGTCGAACGAAAACAAAAATCAGCCTCGGAAATCAGTGACATTGGATACAAAAGTGAAAGCTTTGGATTATATCATTACGATAGGTATACTCGCATCACAGATCGCCATAGACTCAAGGGTGCATCCATCAACGGTGAAGTTGTCGGAGAAATACCAAGAATCCATCGAGAGATTCGTCTCTCAACACGACGTGAATTAATCAGCGAGTGAGATTTTCAATGGTTATATATAGAGTCAAATATTTTATCGAACGTATTCGTTTCATATTTCTATCTTTGTCTTATTCCCCACCAATTAGAGTCGAGTGAGGGTACTTTTGATATCGCATTCTGTGTACTATCACGCGTCCAAGCCCCGGGTACACGATTTTACGAAGAGTCAACTGTAGTTGAACTATTTCGTAATTTACCGAAGATTTAAAAGAAGCAAGACCAAAGCAATCTCGTTGTTACAATTTTTTTAGTTACCTTCGTCATTTAACGCATTAGTGTTTCGTATGATGAAAGCAAGCTCGCTAGATGGCGATCGGCTAGAGTGTTTCTCGCACGCGATTCATCACCTAAGTGTGTATAAAAGTGCGAAACTGACATGGTACCGATTAGCCAGTGAGAGACTACCCTTCGGAAGTGTCCTGACCCACCTTGATTACCACTGACTTGCTCTACTTTTAGTCGTAGCGACTTATATTTCTGAACTCTGTGCCACCTCTGGTATCAATTCGCATCACAACAAGTTATCTCCCCGAGAGCGCAGGAATAGCTGCGCGCTCAGGGAGATAACGGGGAGAGTTAAGGCGATGTGAAGTATGTATGGTTGCGGAGGAGTTGGAACGAATTTAGTTCACGGTAGTGTGGAAAAGAAAGCTAATAATGTCTTTCGTGTCGTCTTAAGATCAAATGGCACATCCCAGAGTAGTCCGCCGTGCCGGCACGATGGTGTAATGTTCGTCCATATGTAATGGCAGACAGTATAGAGTTGCACGTCGTGTTCACTTTTTTGTCAAATATGCAACATTCCGTTTGTGTACTCATTCTAAAATGATTTGTACGTTGAATACGCGATCCAAATATGATACGAAAACATCGAAAATAGTAATAGTTCTACTTTTATTATAGATTGTTGAATATTTTGGGTTGTACTAGATACTGGTAATTTTTTTCTTCATACTTTGGGTCAACTTGACGTAAAAAGCGTGATATAACATTGGCATCTATGACCACTAGTATTGGAGATGAGATTTTTCAAATATACGTTTTAGTAAATTTCCAAATTTCAAATCTCGGAATGTATTGGTCGATGAACCGTCGCTATGACATTTTTTTAAACATAGATTTTACTAAAGATTTTAAAAACAAATTGAAAGTAACACGAAATTATTTTATTCGAATATTGCTTATAGGCAGGAGCTGAGAGTCGAGCGTCTAAACACGCCGCTTTCAACGTCGCCAAATAATGAAAATAAAGAAACAAATATACGGAATATATGGCATTTATGGCAGGACAACGCTTCTACAATATGCAACTCTACACACACACATTAATACAGAGCCAAACTCTACACAGCTTATCCTGTACACGTGCCAGTCTTAACATAGCACAACTGTACACGCACTAAACTCGATGCAGCAAACAGTTTTTGCTGTATACAATTTTCGCTGTGCACAGTTTACGCTGTGTACACAGTTTTGCTGTGACGAATTGTTACTGTGTAGAGTTTTGCCGTGTCAAGTTTGCAACGCGTGTATACAATTGATGCTGTGTCGAGTTTGGTGCGTGCACTGTTTTGTTGTGTCGATCGGCAGGCAGGACCTCGTTTCTATAGAATGCAATTGTACACAGATCTGACGCTACACACGTAATTTGTACACAACCCAACTTGCACAGCATCAACTAAATACAGCAAAACAGTGCACGAATCAAACTCGACACAGCAACACTGTACATGCACGAAATTCGACACAAAAAAAACTGTACACGTTACCGACTGTACTCTGTATCACTTTGCTGTTTGATCGTGTAAAATCGGCTCTTATGTATAGAATTACATCCTGTAGAGAATCGATATCTTGCCGAATATACGCGCATCAATCAACAGCGACGATTTACATACGACGCGGAGTGCTCTGCGGCACTCACGAGTCCGCAAGCCCGCGTGATTCTCTCGCCATTTATATAACGATGCGTGCATGACAGTTGAACCACTAAAGCAAAGTTTCGAATGCCGTATATGCGGTTTACCAGCTTTTATATTAAAGCTACGAGCGAACAGCGACGCGAAGCGTCGTGCGCTTCCCGCCCCAAGGCCCAGCGACGTTGCCGCCACGCGTCGTGCCTTGTCCGCGCGCCTTTTCGTACCATCACCGACCGAGGAAATCGCAGTCATGAATGAAACCTACGAAAAGCCGGTCGACGTAAGCCTAAGTCACTACGTCACTACGTCGTCCAACTCATTTGCTACGAATGTCGGAAAACTTTGGTACCTTGTCAACCCTCACGAGACAACCTTCGAATTTACTCACCAGGTGCCGGATTACCAACAGCAGGTATATTTAACTTTAATAAATCATCGATCAAACGTTTTGATTCATTAATTTTTCTAATCTAAAATATTTGTCTCTTTGGAAAGTTAAGTTCGAAGCTTTTTCCTTATATTATCATATTTTTTAATATTTAAACGTGCACCAGAATTAATAATAATATAAACAAGTTGCAGACATTTTTGTACTTGTTTAGTGTTTCATTTTTTTTTATACCTTGAGCTTAACACTATTTTAACATTTATACAGCAATATTTGTGAAAAATATTCTCAAAATAAGATTTTTTAACAGGAATATTTGTTTAAAATATTCTCAAAATAAAATTGTATTCATTTAATTGAGCTACCTGTACCAATGCAATAGCATTGTACTTTGTTCAATATATTCTATTAATAAAGAAAAATCGAGTATAGTACAAACACCGATAAACAATGAATGAATGAATGGATTTTTTTTAGTAATAATAATTTATAATTTTACATCGATAAAATTCTTATTTATATTACATAACTTTTTTCCAGTGTACGTACAATGTTTCTCTTTAATATTATACAATAAAATCCAGTGTCCTTGTCGAATGTTTGTCACTGTCTTAACATACAGCACGTTATCGCTTATCACTTACGCCAATTACTAACAGTGCTTCTCAATAGAACTTTTTTATATTCAATCTTTTGTCCGTAAATAAAGAAGCATCACGAGTTATTCTTTTCATTAATTTGTGCATTAAAACGTCAAAAAATTAGGAAAAGTATTATAAAACTGTGTAAAACATGATTCGGATATTATCGTTATACATTTTATAACTTGCAAACAAATATTTACGTGTTTTCGAGACAGTTGACTCGTAGAACTTGTTGCATAGTTTATGAAATACAACAAAACGTTAAAAATTTAAGAAAAGTATTAAAACGAAACAGCTTAAACCACTGATTATATCTTATCGTTATACATTCATAACTTGCAAGCCAAGATTTACGTGTTTTCGAGACAGCTGACTCGTAGAACTTGTTGCAAAATTTATGAAACACAACAAAACGTTGAAAATTTAAGAAAAGTATTAAAACGAAGCAGCTTAAAACACTGATCGTATCTTATCACTAAACATTTTATAACTTGCAAATAAAGATTTACGTGCGTTCGAGGCAGCGGTCACGTAGAATTTATTGCGAAGCTTGTGAACTACAAAAAAACATTGAAAATTTAATAAAAGTATTAGAACAAAGCAGCTTAAAGCATTGGTCATATCTTATCACTAACCATTTTATAACTTGCAAATAAAGATTTACGTGCGTTCGAGGCAACAGTCATACAGACCTTATAGCAGAGATTATAAAACGGAAAAAAAGGTTTTAAAATGTCGAAAAATGATTGCAATAAATCAGCGTAAAACACTGTTCGTTTTACATTTTATAATTTGCAAAGATTTACGTTGTTCCGAGGCAGCAGTCAGGTAGAATTTATTGCAAAGATTATGAAATACATCAAAACGTTGAAAATTTAAAAAAAGTATTACAACGAAGCAATTTAAATTACTGGTCGTATCTTATCACTAAACATTTGATAACATTCAAAAAAAGATTTACGTGCATTCCGGATAGCGTTCACGGAGAACTTATTGCAGTGATTGTGAAATCCAAAAAAAAAAAACGTTTAAAATTACGAAAAATGATTGCAATTAATAAGCGTAAAACACTGTTCCTATCTTATCGTTATACATTTTATAACTTACAAAGATTTACGTGGTTTCGAGGCAGCTGACTCGTAGAGCTCATTGGAGATATTATGAAACACAAAAAAAAAACAGAGAAAATAAAATTAATTATAAAAACGATGGAATTTTTTATGAAAAATAATTCATGAGACCAATTAGTACTCGTTATATACGGGATATTAAAAAAATTTAAATATCAATTATCTATGTCTTCTTGCGTTGAGAAATATTTTCTATAAACTGTTGTCACAAAAATCTTCGTTAGACGATTCTCGAATTTAGTGAAAAAAAATTGCAATTTTTATTTAATTGAAATGTTTATTGTTTTTTTTTTTTTTAACTTTTCTCACATTACGTCTGGCAGGCTGAAGGTAAATAAATATTTTCTAAGTAACATTAGTGTACGTTTCGTTGTTAAATAATGTTTAAAGTAAAGTTGAGCCATCGATATTTCGCGCGGCGAAGCGACTTGTGAAAAATTTCTAAATTACGCACTTTTGAATAGTAATTAGCATGACCTAACTATAGAAGCGAGACGAAAGCGTCGATAAGTGAGTGATGATACTTCTCGTGTCTTCGTTCTTTGGATAAACACATAACGCTTGTGATTTTCGTGTTTTGTAACACAACACGATAAATCAGATTAAGATAATTCGTCTACTACCGTGATAATAAAATACATATTTATACTTGAACGTTTTTATAAAGAAAATAAACTGCTAAAATATTTTGTATCGTAAAATTTTTGCAGTAAGATGACTTTTTATCATCTGGCATATTAAAATTAATAAAATTAATATTACGAATTTGATTTTAATGAGAGTTAGTATCAGAAGTTATGGATCTGTTAATTATTTAATAGATCCCGAAATATTTAACAAACCAATAACAAATAAGTTATTGTTAACTGGCAGTAACAAATTTTTCGTACATCTGCATCATAATACTTATTTTTTTATTTTAAATAATTCATCAATGTGTACGAAGATTTGCATCAAGTATAATACGTTGCGAAGCGTTTGTCGCGATGAACAGCTAATGACACGCTATAGCGTATATCTGTATTCTATCGCGAGATCAAGGTAAACTTTATGTTAATTTTCTTGTTTATCTTGGGGTAACAAGACGGTTTGAATGTTTTTTTTTTTTTTTTTTTCTTAATTTATTCTGGAAGGTTCGTTTCAAATGATTTTCTGTGTTTGTTGCTTATCTCTTAGATTTCTGTGATTGAAATAACTGTAGACATCAAAGTGTTAGGGTAGTTTCTCACTCCGACACATTTAAAATGTCTTAACTTTCCGTTTAACGGAAATGCTTCGCGTGTATTAATTGAAATTAATGTTAATACTCTTGTGGAAAAAAAAACACTAATGGAATTGCGAAAATACATAATAAAAACTTATGAAACACTAATGACCCTCGATAATTTCTCACAAGTGTTGATCAGTGTTTTTGCGACTTCATTAGTGTTTTTCCATAATGCAAAACTAACGACGGAAGCTTCACAGTATACGGTTGAGTCTCAAAAAATTTTTTCACTTTATCGCAAAGTACTCACGTTTCGACGGAATCTAACTTTTAATTGCGGAATTTTTTTTACGTAAATCATCCTTGATGTGGTTCACCGATAACTGGTTAAAGTCAAAAGAACAGTTGCACTAATCGTTTGTCGTAACTCACAAAGAAAATGATCAATCTTTAAGGAGATATAATAAAAAATTTATTCAATTTATATTTTTCTGTTACTAATTAATAGAAATAACATTTTACGAACACAGAAATTGGTTTTAGAAAAAAATGTTATCTACATTTGATGCATTTTCGACCAAACTCTTAATTACAAAATTATCAACGATACACTTTTCGAAAATCATTTTAAAACTCTTATAATTAACATTATATTTGATGATGAAAGAATGCGACAAAGACTGCCCGAGAGAGAGAGAGAGAGAGAGAGAGAGAGAGAGAGAGAGAGAGAGAGAGAGAGAGAGAGAGAGAGAGAGAGAGAGAGAGAGAGAGAGAGAGAGAGAGAGAGAGAGAGAGAGAGAGAGACAGAGAGAGAGAGAGAGAGACATACAGACAGAGACAGAGAGAAAGAGAGAGACAGACAGACAGACAGACAGAAGAAAATAAAAGTTAAACTTTATCTGTAATTAATAAGAAAACCGTGCGATAAATCGCTTCACTAATTTTCATTATAATATTATCAAGTTTATGTTATTTTAATGTTTCTAAGTGGGTAGAATGTAGTAAAATTTCGTTTATTTATCAACCGATACCTCTTTTTCTATAATGCCAATGTAAAAAATGGTCAACTTTGACTCCAATTATCATTTAAATAGTACGGTCATGACCCTTTTTATTGGTCGCAATTGATGCAAACAAAGTGTACTCTCGCGATAAGAAACAAAAAATAAATAAAATAGGCTCAATTTACTATGTATTTATTGCTGAACTACCTTAATATCTTAACCACTATGTATTTATAACATATCTTTACTGTATCTATAATATATTTGAAAAAACTATCTTATCGAAAGTTGTGAAAAAACGTTGATATCGATGCAGATTTATAAAAGATAAAATATTGAAATTAATGTCTTTTAATGTCTATCGCATTATCAACTTACTTTATTAATTACTAATGAGGAAGCTCCTATATCGATATCGCAGGTCTGGCTGTCGTTCTTCGTTCTGATTGTACTGGAAAACGTGATACTCTACGCAAAGAAATCAAACTCATTTCGTCTCAACGATCACGTTACTTCTCTTTCTCATTGGATATTTCAAGAATCTGGCCGGTAAGCGTAGGTAACGCTTTGCAATTCAATTGATTATACGTACTATATAGTATTACTATTTATATAAGAAAATCCATCGTAATCGCTTGGTCTTGCTTCTCTCTTTGATATTCACAGCATCATCACGTATACTTGTACTAGAATTATATTACGAACGTGCGTAACTGCATTCTGCATGATAGCTCTCTGTATCTATAACGCCGAGCACGACCGTGCTATTAAAATACTTTAGAAAAGAAGGGAAAAAAAATAAGATAAAAAATACAAGATATCATTCTGAGAGTACCGATTAATTATTGGTATAAAATCATTCATATTGCTATAATCCAACGTATTAATTAGCCCCATAACGAGCACAAAACATTTTATTTCATCGCTTCAATTCACGGAGTTATAACATTTTTTTATTTACTTTTATATTTACAACGTTAACAGGTGAAATACATTAATTTGAATTTAGAGAAAGTAAGATTCGTTATTATAGTGACACAATGAATTATTGGGTTTCGTTGTGTCATACATCTGTCATTCGAATGACAGCTGTACATTATTTTTTCTTTTTTTTTTCATATAGCGAGAAGCCGTATTTGACTGTTAAAGATGCAAAAAAAAAGATAATTGATGAACAATCGATCTAACTCAATGTGCGCTATGATTCGTTGTGCTCTATTCTTCTCTAAAACTTATTTGTCACTGGTAATTGGTTTGTATAGACTGACGAATTGTCGATGCCTAATTTGAAATATCTTTTTTTTGTCGTTATTTAGAATCGCTCGAACAATTAATACTTCGTTCGCACGTTGGATCTTTAAGGGCACAGTCGATATTAACGATTTATATTTATTCCGAAATGAATATAAGGTTAAGCTCGGAACCCATCTTCACATTCGACTTAAAAAATTATTTGATTATGTAGTTGACACTGTGAAAAGTTGGTGAATTTTATTAAAATCTTTTCAAAACCCAGAACATTTTGAAATAATTACATTGCCATAAAAAAAACTCAATGGTATTTGAATGCGGGTATTTGAATACCCACGAAGGGTTAATACGATCAGATAGAAATTTTTTTACCGACGTTTTAACATACCGTGGCAGTAATCGTTGAAATGAAATAGTTGGAAATACGCGATGGTTACAACGACAATTCTGCCATCTCTCTTGCACGTATTGTGATCTCAAAGAGATAAACTATACGTAGCACATCGTCTCAAATATCTTCTACTATTTCAGGGTACTTTTCCGTGGGGCTGAATACTACGCTTACATCTTACTCTACGAGAAATATCGTCTATGGAGCCTTTCTTGGGATTCCCTGTGGACGTGGTACGTCACGGCTATTGGTGTGGACTTCTGTTACTACTGGGTGCATCGGGCGAATCACGGTATTCTTCAGCTTCTTTACTTCTTCCTCTGTTCTTTCTTTTCCGCATAATCTTTCGGGTTTAAGGGCCATTTCTCTCATTCTCATACGTATTTAACTTAACCTCAAGACTAAGAACCCCTTTCTCTCTCTCTCTCATTCGCGATTTCGAAACGTCAACTCGGTCGGTAAGAAACTTTTTCGTGTACATTTTTTCTACCGTCTTGGGTCTTTACAGATAAAAGCAAACCTTAAGCCGATGCACAGAGGATCAGGCTAACAGCTGAAACTAATGTTAGTTCTGCAAACACGATGCACTATAAAAAAAAATTGCGCAAAATGGTTTGTTACCGACTGAGAAAGTTTCGCCTCCCCTAAAGACAATATTGTACACGTCGTCTAGCTTTCTCAGATCGCTATACGTGAGACAATAATATTTTCCTATCGGAAATTTCTCCACCACGATTAATCTTTCGGATTCAAATATGAAAACGGTGAACTGTAGAACTGTGAGACGCGGTTCATCGGATGTTCATAGCCGAAAAAAAACTTGCATTACAGTTTTTATTATCTACCGAGGGGTAACTCATTGTCTTAAGACGTTGAGTAACTTCTCTATCCCCACGTCATTTTAAGACGATGTTACGATATGAACAAAAATTAGCCAATTGGGTTTGCTTCTACAGACCTCCGGGTCAATTCTACAGTTCACCGTTCTCATTTTTTTATCCGAAACATCATCGGTCATCGAGAAATTCACGATGGAAAAATATTGTTATCTCTGTCGTACGTGCGAAGATCTTAAGGATACCGACGACGCGTAACACCATATCACCGACGTCGAAACACCACTGATTGTAAGAAAATCTTTTAACTTTCTTTTTCCACGGTTCTTGAAAGTTTCTGAATAAATACAAATTTTTTATCGTCCACGGTAACCGTTTCCACGAATCGTAATAAGTTGCTTTTCCCTAGAAACGTTCAGCATGTTTGAAATAAAAATTTAAAGAAAAAAAATGCAGCTTTCTATAGCTCTTTCTCGCTCTAGTAGTCACTCAGTCGGTATTTAGCGTTGACTTATCTCATATACATATATATGTATATGTATGAGTTATATATATGGGGCATTTCAGGTCAAATCGATTTGATAATCAAATGTTGAAACAAATTAAACAAATGAAAAGAAAAATATAACCGAGCTTCGCTTCCCTTTCGGCTGTAGTTTAAAAGTTGTCGCACCTTTCACAGATTATTCAAGACTTTATACCGATTTTTAAACGACGCAGTAATTCCATCAAACGTTATTGGGCTTTGATTCTTCAGAATTTAAAAAAAAATGGCTGTTTGAAGCGATTAAAAAAAATGCAAAAATGCACAAATTTCTTCCGTCTAGTATGTAATAATAATTGAAATAAATTTGAGGCAACGCATGCCATCTGTAGGATACGACTTAAAAATTTTGTGATCGAATCCAGAATTTTTGTGAATTTATCAGATTTTTTAATTCCGTCAAATCGTTTATTTCGAATAAATAAAATAAAATCGTTATAAAATAAGAGAAGGGCGATGGGGGGTGTAAAAAAAATGTACAAAGTAAACTGCACGCCCCGTACAATCGTACAACAATATAAAAAAATGTTTACCTACATCCCGGGAGGTAATAAAGGTCACCGACCTCTTGATTTCACCTGGAATACTGCGTATATAAATACATCCATTAAAAAATCGTTGTAGCACTCGTATAATCTCTTAAGATTCATTTACAGAGGTACATTTTTTGTGGGCTCACCATCAAGTTCATCACAGCAGCGAGGAATTCAATCTTGTGGTCGGTCTGCGGCAATCCGTATTGCAACATTGGTGTAGCTTCGTGAGTGTATACTTATGTACTCGTATTACGTGTCGCTATGTACGTTGATGACGTTAGCTATCTCTATCTATCTCGAACGAGCAATGACTTAATAGTATTCCTCCGCGTACATATCCTCCTGATTTGTGTAATAAATCGTCTCGTCAGACTTTGGATAACAATGGAGTCATCGATAAGCGCTTGAAATTTAGGTTGCTCGATGAGACGACACTCGATGATCTATAATTACGACGTTGACAATCGTATTGTCAAGAAGAAACGATTGCTGAGATTTCGAGTGTCTCGTGAGTGAGCTTGCCGATTTTATCTCTCGACACGTATCACGATTATCGATGAAATTTTTATCGTTTGTATGTAAAATCAACAAAAGCTTGAGATATCTTTTTAAAAAAAATTAATATATTTTCAGGCGTTTTATTTGCCGTTGGCGTTTTTTATTCCACCATCACACTACGTTGCTCATCATCAATTTAATTTGATTTATCAATTATGGATACACACGACTGTTATCAATGATTTAGGACCATTTGAGTGGATCTTCAACACTCCAAAGCACCATCGTGTTCATCATGGCGAGTATAAATAATATTTGCGTCTTTAAATTTCGATTTTTTTTGTCGGAAAATATTTATTCAATTTGGTGGTATCTTAAAATAATAATTGCAAAGTTAGAGATAACTTTTTTGTTTAACTTCCTGCTTGTTGAAGAAAGTTACGGATATATTTTGAATTTTAACAATCGATACTTAACACAAATATTACTCATAATTTATTCATTATTAATCAGGGTCTTTTCACTAGTAACCATAGTCAGCTTTTCCCCATTAACAATCGATACTTAACACAAATGTCTATATTATTGATAATTTATTAATTATTAATCAGGATATCTTCACCAGTAACCATAGTCAGCTTTTCCCCATTACTCGTGAACAAATGAATGTTGAAGCAACGCTGACCCAAGCAAGAGGAAGATCCTGAGATAGAGTTATCGAACAATTCTACATTACGCTGATCTACGTTACGCTACGCTAGATATAACGTTACGTACTGTTACGCTAAGCTACATTATATTACGCTACGTTAAATGTAGCATAGCACAACGTAGCGTAGCGCACCATAATTCTTCGACTCTAGCTCAGAATTTCAAGCGTAGCATAGATTAAAGTAGCGTAATTTACCTTAGCACAACCAAGTTATGTAACTCTAGCTCGTTCAAAGTGAGAAATCTTTCTTATATGATCAGCGATAGATGAATTCACATAACAGAGTTGAAACAACAATTTTTTATGTTTTTCCAGAATTTATTTACACTATAATTATATCAATTTGAGCGTTAGATTAATTGACGACGTGAATATATCAGTGGAAACGTATTTACGCGTGTAATTCGTAAAATGAACAGCTTTCAGCATTGAAAATTCGTATTCTGATTCGTTTAATTGTTTCAACCGTTTTTCCATGATAAACAAATTTTTTTTTCCATTTATTTCTAATCGCGATCCAAGATACTTTTTACTATAATTCTGTACACCGAAAACAGATAATATACACAAAGTTTATTATTTTTAATAACATTTACGGCCTTGAAATATTTCAAGAAAATTATTTTAGAGAATGTATTTTAAAAAAATTGATAATAACAATTTATGGTTATGAATATTATTGCAGGATGCAATTTGTATTGCCTGGACAAAAATTATGGAGGCGTTCTTATAATATGGGACCGAATATTTGGGACTTTTATGGAACAACGACCCCAGGAGGATATTATATATGGTTTGGTCGTTAGTCCACAAACGTTCAATCCGATTTACTTGCAAGTCAGTCTTATTATTCTTTCTTATTATTATTGTATCAAGTAGAACGTTTGATTATTAATTTTCTACCGATGCCCAATAGTGTATCAAGTACAAATGCGAATCGAAGAAATTTTTTCTTCAATCCCGTTTCCATTGCAACTTTATTCTCTCAGAAAATTCATCTTAGCAAAGATATATTTGGTCCAAGAGATATTTGAACTTTATTTTCTATTTATTTGTCAATTTTTCGTGACTATTACATTAAAACCAATTGTCTTTATCCTGGTAAATATGAACTCAGTTAAACAGTTATAGAAAGTTATGGTTACTTCGTGCAAGTCGTAAATTAAAAATAAGAATATGAATTTTTTTAAATTATCTTTATTTATGCCTCATCTACCGCTAGATGATTACGAGGATGAAGATAGCTCTGACGTTTCTCGCAAACGATCCTGTATCTACCAAGTTATTATTTAAGAATATAAAACTCATTAAGTTGCATTTGAGTTTACATTTAATAAGAATGCTCGACTATTCGGAAAGTCAAAACAAGTCCAAGACAACTATTCTATTTTGCCTTTCATAGATTTTTATAATTCAATGGCAATTTAAGAATTTCTTTAATTTCTTTTGCACCATTCAAATGAAAGAACTTGATGATAAGATTTTTTTTCTTATTCAAAATATTCAGATATTTTTTTCGAATTATCCTGGAAATATCTCAAATTTTTCTTCAGATTTTGCGACATCGTTCAACGAACCACGATGTTCTTCGTAATCTAATTCTCTCGATGATCTTTTCATATTTTCTCAAAATAACATTCATTTTCACAGAGCGTGTCAAAGAGTTTTTCTAAATAATTATAATTTCCGTCAAATGTTTTTTTCCCTTTTCTGTAAATTTTGAAACATGAGGAAAAAAATCGATTATCATTCCGAAACTTAAATTATTTGCAATAAAATATTTCTCACATTTTTCCAAATATTGCGAAAAAATGTATGATCATCAGCTGGAATACAATATATCACAGCTTTGTAGCAACGGATATCTCTTACCTAACCAACAAATCGGAGATATTTATTGTTATAATAATAATTAATTGTAGAAATTTCATTTTTTTTTAAGAAAAAAATTAAATACCTTCTACAATTTGTTATATTTGAATCTAAATTTTTTTTCACATAATCAAAACACCGTTACGAACAATCAATACCGTGAAATTTTTAATACAATTTTTTTTTGTTACCGATAAGAAAAATAATACAAGTTAGCTTTACTGAAATCGATAAACCTCTTAAAACTATTTTTAATATTCCAAATTCTGATAAAATAAATCAAATTTAAAGACCGAACATTAAAGAACTTTTTAATAAGAAAAAAAAAGAACTTTTTTAAAAATATCTTCTTGAGAACGTAACATTTGAAACATTTCAAGAAAAATAATTAAGTGAAGCGAGCGATGGCCTCTAGCGAATTGAATCTTGGCTCCGAGTTCAATTCTTGATCAGCGCCAATGGATTTTTCTATGTACTCTCTCTCTCTCTCTCTCTCTCTCTCTCTCTCTCTCTGTTATCCTCGGTGTTATCATCTTTCCAAATTTTCTTCTTACTTGTGCTTATGCAAAAGAATATTAAAAATTAGTTAATTGGTGATAATTGATGATCAGAAGATGGCGCAACGTATGGGCTCTGATTCAATGATACAATAATTAAAATTTGTCCATTTTAATGAGACACAATGACCGATTGCTTTGGTTTAACAAGATTTTAAATAAAAGAAAATCGTACAATACAAATGTGCTGAGATAAATATGAGATTTTAGATGAAAATTTGTATATTTCTTGAAAAACTTAACATTCTCTCATAAATTAAAATCAATAAGAAGCTCATTATTCTGTCTAATCGACTATTTAAATCTTGCATCAAATCAATAACCGATACCTTGGTACAATAATCCTAAAGTAACGAAAGTAAATTGGATTCTTGCAGATATTCTACGCGAAAGCGATGATACAAAGAAGTCTGACTATGTCTTCCCTTTGGGACAAGTTGGGAGTTCTCTGGAAAGGTCCTAGCTGGTTTCCAGGAGCACCACGCCTTGGTCTTGACGAATATAAAGTAAACGTAAGTACTGTCCATGCAAATACAAAGAGAGAAACTATTTAATTGTTAATTAAAGACAATTAAATCTCCAGAATCCTAGGAAACTGTTACACATGCACAGTAATGGCTACGTTCGAGTTAGAGGAAAGAATCTAAGTTCCCAGTTTTGTAACGAATGATAAATCGCTTTGTAGACTGATAACACGGACGAATAAACATTTGTATGTGAACAATTGATAGTTGATATTATGTGGGACGAGGAAATTCAGGACAGGTTATCAAAGTTCACGATAAAAGAATTATCCTGCATACAAGATAAAACTTGTTCGTAGGAATTGGTGTTAAGTGAGGGGAGAGACGACCCACTGCTGTTGGTTATTAAATATCTCAATAAATAATTATGTCTTTTGATTAATGTACTTGTTGAACACTTGCGTAATTTTATATGAATCGTAAAGACACGTAAGCAGACATAGAGTACCAGTCGTAATGGAAGTAGCAGTAGCTGGTCTCGATATCCAAGTATTAAAATAGTAAACCGGTTTTCAGTTATAGTATACTTGACAAGGAGGGCTTTTAACGCGAGTATAATTGTGTACTGAAACGGAAAGAAAAGGATAACGATCGCTTGTCTCGCTGTTGCATTTAATAAAATATTGATACCACTCGTAAAGAGACCTTTATTTATCTAACGAACGTTCTCTGACCCTCAGGTTACTTCGAGGATCAAGTACAACACCTATCTACCCACGTGGCAAAGTTTCTACGTAACTCTACACTTTTGCATTGTTTTCTACACGCATTTTCACATTTACGATGATAGACTGGTGAGTTATTTGATATATTTTTGTTGCTTTAAGGCGATAAAGTTGTTGGAAACGGTTTAAAATTTTGCGCTTGCGTGAAGCTATTTGAGGAAGAAATTCTCGATAAATTCATAGACCAAACCTTACCTGGCTAATCGTTGCAGGAGAAAATTATTTTATCATCGCTTTTGGTATGTGCATTACGTAAAGAAAACAAACCTGCTAAGTGGAAACTTGCTATTTGCTTCTTTATTTTTTTGCACTTTTCACAAAGAGTTCACTTTACAAAGAAGTTTTTTTATTAACTTTTGTTTCCTCGCAGAGAAAAATAAGTAAGAAAAGAATTAGCAACTTTTCACTATGCAAGTTTGTTCATTGTATACACCAGCTATGCTTCGTTAACTTTAAATTTCCGGACAGTAAGAACAATCGGACATTTAACCGAATTTTTATTCGGTTAAACTTTATAGGAGCAGGTACTTTGCTCGAATTAAAAATCTTAAATTGTTATTAGATTAATAATTTGTCGTTTGCTCGGACGATCGATACACGTTTTCAAAAAATATGAAACCCCATAAAATCCGAGCCCCTTTATCGATTTAATCAATAAATCATCAGCACCTTCTTTAATCGTATTCAACTTTTTAGCCTGATAAACTTAACATTTTACCGGACTCGTTTCAAATTCCAAAGGATCCGTATGACGTCGCATAACGTCCCCCGTACATGAAGAGTTAAATAATTCTTTATTATTAAATGATTATTAAAATGATTTTTTTAAATCACATTCTTTAATGCTTTTGGTTCACGTTAAAAAATATTCAATCGTTCCTATCGTATTTTTAAATCTCAACCCTTCTACTGTCATTAAATTGTTTTATTTCGAAAAATAAATGATTATTAATTGTTTCAGGATTTTTTAACCAGCAGTTCATTAGTCTTAAACAATGTATTCACCCTGACGGTGATTGGTCTCTTATTCGACAAGTACGAGTACGCGAACATCGTGGAACTCTTTCGATGCGCCATCCATCTGGCTTTCTTCAGAGGCGAACGAGACGGTACATCTAGATTGACTAATCAAATGATATATTGCGTCTATCTCGCATCTTGGTGCATATGGATAGTGTATTTTTTGCGAAAGATTAAATTAAGCATTGAATTTTAACAATCGTTCGCTCCCACCTCAGTTCAGTCCCGTCCCAGTGTTGTATCACCCTGAGAATCCTTCTCGACACAACGGTCATGCTTCGTAACGCATCTTGCTGTACGTTCTTCGCGGTTTCTTCATATAATTCGCATTCGGTACGTATCTGTAGCGTACACCGTTCATTCAGAAGAAACACCACAGTTTTTTACTTTCGTTACGCAACAAGTCATATATTATTATTATTTCATAATATTTTAGAAGGATTCCCCCTCTCCCTAAATCCTACGAGATTAAAGATATTTAAGACGAGAAGTCATACGAGTTAGAAAAACCGCGTAAACCGCGATCTACTCTAACCACTTGAGTGTTACAGATAACACAAGACGTTCCGCTCTACTTATGCTTTATTATTCTATAAAATATCATCTCGATAGTATATAACGCGTGTAACTTGAAGAATCAAAGATTTGTACGAAAATATTTATACTCGAAATTTTTTTTAATTTATATAAGTGAAGCTACGTGCGAAATAATATATTTTTTAATTCTATATTTTATTCTATTAATTTCATTACTTGATTAAGGATTTAACTTTGTAATGCACTTGGAGAATTTGCTTTTTTTTGTTTAATTTATACTTGGAATAGATTTTTTTTTGTAATAATAAGTAAAGCTAAAATGTAAATTAATATAAAAACATTTATAATCGAAATAAAATTGAATGAACCTCCGTGAGCTATTACTTTTTTTTTTTTTTGCTTCTCCGTTCAACAAGGATGCAACGTAAAAATTTGGTCATTCTTTATTATTTGTTCAAGATAATTTAGAAATCGACAACTTTGGCTCGAATGATTTTTTAAGCAGTAAAGTTTCATTTTATTCGTCTCGGTCGAGTAAAATGCATTCTTGCGGTTTAAATTTTTTTTAAAAAGTAGAATCGTGTTACTAGACGTTTGCAATAATTTCACTTAGTTGTCTTTAATGTTTGACAATCTATGAAACCAATGATATTTTAAAGAACTTTGAAATTTTTTATTTTCTCGATTATCCAATTTTTTGACAAACTTCACTTTCTGCAATTGATTTTAAATAAGAATGCAAAGTGGAACATTGTCTGTTGCTTTATAATTTCTTTTCATTTTTCCACATAGATGTAGGAAGCTAAAAATCGATCAATGTATTTCTCCGTGTAAAGTGACATGGCTGTGTCAAAATGAAAAATAACGATGAAGCAATGATTCCAGTTTTTAGATTCTTGTTTAATTTCTTGACAACGCAATTTTCGTTAAATTTAAATTTCTACAATTTCGCTAGTAAATATTTTTAAATACAAATAATCTTCGAATGACGATTTATCTTTATAATGAATTTAAAAAAAAAAACTCATTTTTATACCAATATTTAAACCCAGGAATAAAATTCGAATAACTTACGCGCGTAACATTTTCCTTTTCAAATATCATTTTTTTCTTCGTTAATTGTGTTACCGAATCGTCTTATCTTTACACTGTACTTTCAACCTCCCGTGCTGATATCAACGACATGAATATATTAAGATAATCGCGATGACACCAAAGGTCACGTTAGATAACACGTCGTAAAATAACTATTGTTCGACGAATCCATTTTTCAAGATATCGTTATCGCGACACATGAAAGATATAATTCTGGGGTTATGCAAAGTACCTCTCCCCCGTCCCCCGCTCTTGAAATCTGCCTTCCTTAATCAATAAAAAACAAGAGCATCGCATTCAGATAATATTTAACTTTTTATTATCAGATGTACAAAATTAATGTATACTGCCTGAAAATTGTAGATAAAAACTGCTATCGAATGACCTGATTTCCCTGAGAATTCTATAAAAGAAAAATCTACCAATTGTCTCGTGTATCACGAATTAATCTAGGGCTTAAATGTGCGATAACATGAAAAATTGGAAACAACGAGAGGATAAAATTGCCTTTGCAATTTATTTAATTATTTTTTTTCTTCTCTTTCGTTCACGTCTCTGTGTATAAATAAAATTTGGCTTTTATCATAATATTTTGGTGATAGTAAACAAGAAAAAAGATTCTTTTTTTTTTTTTTTGTTAACCATATCGATATTGGAATGTTTACAAAACATGTCCCTTTAATACCGCACTATATTATAATTTATAATACAAATTGAACATATCAATATCGCAGTTTTAAAATATGAATATACAAATGCAACGTAATAATGTTTGGTAAAAAGTGGTAAATAATTAAGCAAGATAATTTGCGACGAATATTTCTATTAAAAGACACACCAAATATTCCTTTATATCTATTAATATTATATATAATATATTATATATAATACTGGAATATGATATAATGCTTAGGACGAGCCACTTTCATTCCACCTCAAACTCACTCTTTCGCAACAATTTTTATATTCTCAATTTTCGTAACTAACGTCATTTCTTCCAAGCACATAATTAATATATTATTATTACGATGATTTGTCGTGGCGACAACGCGCCACTATAAAAATTAAACGATTAATTATTAACGTACGAGTTTTCAATAATAAAAAATCCATTTTTTCTTCTTTTCTTCTTTTGTTGTGTTTTATTTTTGTTTTATTTTTTTTTTTTTGTATGTCCACAATGCACAAGCTTCGCTCCAGAACCAACGTCGTATAAAAGCTTTGCTTCGCACACATATGAAAGCTGCGAATACTTGCCAAATTATTATACCGCACAGTAGCTTTTTCAGAATAGTCGTAGATCATCCCGTCGCTAATGTGCAAATCCTAAAAATCGATTTATCTCATTTACATTGAAGAAATAATTTAGAAAATAAATTAGGGACACGTACACCTTTTTTAAAAATGCAATTTTTTTTATTAAAACTTTCTTTCAATGACTCTCATTGTTTTATTAAAATTTTACGAACACAATTGATGAAGTGAAAAGAAAGATTGATTCACTGAATTGATTACGATACAGAAAAATTTGTTTAATCTACGAATTCGCACAAAGATAACGATCGATCGATTGTTCATTTAACAATATTTTTATTTATAAATGTGGATTAAATTATCTATATTGTAAATCGGAAAATATCAAACTTATAAATTCTCATTTTGTTTCCATTTTTTATTCGCAAAACGAGATATACAATTTTTTTTCCGTAACGTTTATTTTTTTCAAATTGGAGATTTTTGATAACGTTAATTGTGATAAATAAAAATCGTGTATCCTCCTAACGATTCTTTTGTCATCTGTATGGCATCTTGTTTGAGTGTTAATTTGATGCTGAAATAAAAATGTACAAGCCTCTGTCATAAAAAAAATGGACTTATCCCTTTTTACCAAACGTTAAAAAATCAAATCATTGACTAAACATTCCTACCTGAGATGAAAGATTAAGAAAAATTCCATTCCACATCCATAAAATCGATCTAATCTTTCAAAACTTTTATATAATCTTGAAAAACTTGATAAAAAAGTGTAAAAATGTTGAATATAAAAAATTAAATATAATCAAGGTGTACATATCCCGTTAAAAGAACGAACGAATACCGTACCTAATATATTTTACGTATCGCTGGTCGAAGGGGACCTAGTCTTGACATTGTTCGTTATTTTCGTATCAGTCGATGTTTGTTCAACGGAATCATCGAAAGAATCTTTAACGTGATAACTCCCGTGGCTTCCGGAGCTTTTATCTTGCGAGTCAGGATCCTGTTGTTCAACCAAAGGCATTTCCAGTGAATCCGAAGAAATTCGTCTACCGCTGTTAAACAAATCCGTTGTCGGATCGACTGGGGCTTCCCTGGAATCCCTGACGTTGTTCAAAGAATCCGAGCTTAACGACGGAAAATCAATTGTCGTCTTCATTTCCAATGAATCGGAGCTTCTGCACAGTGGATTGTATTTCTTATCAGCGTTCTCCTCGAGTTCCAGAGAATCCGTACTAGTTTCCATGACATTAGTGTCTCTGAGTGCCTGTTGAGTATCGTCACTCTCGGCCGGCATAGCTGAAGCGATAATAGCTTCAATTTTTTCGGCATCGCCCGTAATCTCAATCTGGGAAATATCTTCGGTGGTATCGTCCTGTCTGTCGAATTTCTCAACATTAGCTTGCGCGATACGTATTATTTCATCAATTTCCATAATCCTCTTCTCGTAATCATCGGAACCCGAGGTGCTGGGATTGAAAGAGCCAGCAGCGCTCAAAGGTTCCGCTGGCTTGGGTCTCGGCAAATTTTCTAGCTTATATCTATTCTCCGGGCTCTCGTGATCAAGCAGATCCTCCTCTTCTCTCGCCCGCAGTTCTATCAAGTGTGCCTCGCGACAAGCTTTCTCCAAACCCTCGAAATCCTTGAGAGACGACAAGGAAACGTCATCACCGTGTCCTGACCGACTGGTCATGTAACGCCTCGGAAGACTACCGTTGTTGACAGAATCCTGTGACCCACACTGCAATTTCTTCGAATTTTCCAGGGCAACAGCGGTTTCGAGATGCTCGAACTCCTGAAGAGAACTGAGGGACACATTATCGTGTTCAGCTGGCTTGGAGAAGCATTTTTTGCCAGCAAGAACGTCGTACTCGGTGGTACTACCGTAACTGCCTCGCATACTTCCAACGCTTCCTATAGATCCCTTGTGACTTCCCAGACTGCCGAATCTGCTGCTGCCGGCTTCAAAATCCGTTATTTCTTCCTCCTTGATGTCTTCGAGCCTCCCACGATCGTAATCCATATCGTAGCCTCTTGGATCGTTCTGGAATTGCATTTCCACCCACTTCTTGCTTCCCTCGAAATTCTCATCATCCGACAACGACTGAGAATATTGATCGTCGTTCGAAGCCTGCGGAGGACTCTCCTCTGATTCAAAATCAAACAATTCGTTATTCCTCGCTTCCATCTGACTCGTAGACACTTGTTCTTCCTTATTCTCGGTTATAAGATTCTCCAGTTCTCTGTCATATTTTTTAACACTCGTGTAAGATATCGCACCGATGCTTATGCTCTTACCCTCGGAATCGAACTCTTCGGCCTCTCTCCCGACTTCCTCGATAACGACAAAGTCATCGATTATGTCGGGTTTGTCGATGAGCTCGAAGGAATCACTGTCGGGCGAATGCCGATCGATTTTTTGATCCTTTTCGATCACTGTCTCGAAGGACATGGCTCCTGAGGTCGAAGAAGTGGTACTCGCTTGATGAAGCAGAGTTCCCATGGAAGCTTGTGTAGCCGCAGTCTCGTCGAGGCTGCTCTCAACCGCCTGTTTAGTTTCCAATGAATCCGCCTCCTCATCAGCCTCCAAATGAGTGTCCAACAGTGGCAAATCGCTCTGAATGTCCCCCTCGATCTGCCCTTCTGGCACATCCGTTTTAGATTCCATAGAGGAGAGACTTTTGTCGTAAGCCTCGCTTGTAAGATCTGTGCTCATGAAGATAGAATCCGTCCTGAAGGCTTCTTCGTCCTCGGCCAAAGTATCGCTGGGCAGTTGTTCGGTTGTGCACTCGTCGAATCTTGTTTCTTCCTCAGGACCAGCTTCTTCATCCAACTCAGCCTCCTCTGCAGCTGCTTCGTCGATTATCTGCTGAAATATCATTTCGGAGGAACGTTTCATTCTACAGGGAAGATCGTCGTTTGTTTTGTCGAAAGCGTCTTCCATGGGAATTTCACTGCCCGATGAATCCGAGCCTTTGGCCGTTTGATGGTCTTCGTCAAGATTACATTCAAGATTCTCATCTATCTGATCCTTATCGTCGTCATCCTCGGTTTCGGAAGCGACGAGAGTCTCCGAGAGCTCGCCGGTGCTGTCGATGCTGCCTAGATGACCCGAACTCAGCGAATTTAGGGATTTCATGGATTCTCTGGAGCTCAGAGTGCTCGCAGCGCTCTGATATTCCTGGGAGGTCGGTCTGGAAGCTGTAGAATGCTCGATGGACATCAGAGCCGACTCGTATTCGGAAATTGTCCCGGAAGGAAGCGTGGACTGCAAGGCTTCGATGTCCGATGAACTCGGCCTGCTTCCACTGCCGATATCGTAATCGCAGGACTGATAATTGCTACTATCACCGGAGCTAGAACCAGCGTCGCTCTCAGAGGTTAATTTTCTCGAAGTTCTTGCAGGTTTTTGACGCCTTCTCGGCACTGGTTGAGGCGCTAGTAAGGAGACTCCGTCCTCTTTGTTTTCTACATCCGAGCTCGTTCTGCTCGCTGGAACTGGCGTCGATTGCGACAAGGTTGTCTCGGTGCTAGCTTCACCGCTGGTATCTCTTTGGACGGTGATTTTAGTCTTTTTCTCAGACTCCTTGGTTTCGATTTGTACGATTTTTTCAGTTGAGTCACTCGGCTCCAGCGTTTCGGGGATTTCTTCAATTTTTTTGTCGGTTTTGCTGTCGCTCGGGGTTGATGGTACTTTAGATTCGGTTTCTGAGGATAATTGGATGACGTCTTTGGCATCTGCGTGTTTTCTAGGCTTCGCGACGGGAGAAGCTTCGGCTGAGGGCTGAGCTTCCTGGTCAATGACTTGCTCGATAGAAGGCGCTTTGTAGAGGAACGGAAGATCGTTGGGAATCGTTTCTGGCTCCAACTTGAATTGAAACTCCGAAGGGGAATCCTTTATTTGGAAAACTGTCTCGCTGTTCTCGTTGAGTTCCTCTATCAGGTCCTGTTTAGCAGCTTCCAAGGATTCCTTCACTTCCGCTATTTCTTTCTTTACTACCTGATCCAATACTGTTATGGCGTAACGAGCACTGAGATCAACGCTTGGCAGATCTTCCTTCTTCAGTTTAAAGGCACTGGTGTCTCCTGATTTATCGCGCATCTCCGAGTCCGATGTCTGCTTCTTTGACTCGTCGAGCGAAGATTTTGTCGTCTTATTCGGCGACGTTTGTTTCAAACCTTTCAAACTAACGTTAGTCTTTGCCTCATCCGGTCTAGTGGCGAGTTTCACATTTTCCGTAGTGTGCTCCATCTCCTGAGCTAAATCTTTGGCTTCTCGTTTATTTTTTAAATCCTGAGACAGCTTCGAAGCTTCTTTCGGTATATCTGCTTGAGCTACCGATTTTTCCGAAATAATTGATGAAGAATCTTTCAACTTTTCGCTTTCTGTCCCGTCTACAACGTTTGAGGCACCTTTAGTTATTACTTCGGTTTCAATTTTATCGGCAGAAGCAACCGTCGAAGAATCTTGGAACTTTTTAAATTTTTTCTCATCTACAATTTGTTTTATTTCTTTTACTATTTCTGCTTCAGCTACAAATTTTTCTGGAACTATCACCGAAGAATCTTTGTAATATTCGGTGTTCGTCTCGTCTAGAAATTTCGAAGATTCGTTTACAATGCTTTCAGTTACAAATTCATCAACCGAAGCAATCATCAAAGTATCTTCGATCCTTTCGCTTTCTGCCTCTGCAATTTCCAGGGCAATATTCACAATTCCATCCACAGCTGCCCGCTTCTCTTTCGAAAGTATCGCGGAAGATTTGTCATGCTTTGTATCATCTTGCTGCAAAGATTCGAATATCATTACGTCCGCCTCGGCAAAATTGTCAATTTTCTTACTGATCTTCTTGTCTTCGTCTTCTTTGACTTTATCATGCACTGGTAACTTTGGAATCTCTACAGACAGATCCCCAGTAATTTCAAGTGCAATATCCTCCGCCCCGGAGGAATCCAACATTATTTTTTCAGGCTCTTTATCTTCTTGTTGCGTAGTTTTGATAATCATTTTATCTGCCTCGGAAAAACCGTGCTTTTCCTCACTAATCATCTCGTCTTTATCTTCCTTGACTTTGTCATGCTTCGGTAACCGTGGAACGTCTATGAACAGCTCTCCAGTTGTCCCAAGTCCAACATCTTCTGCTCCGGAAGAATCCAAAAGTAGTTTATCATGCTTTGTATCTTCTTGCTGCATAGCTTCGATAATCATTTTATCTGCCTCGGAAAAACCGTGCTTTTCCTTGCCAATCATCTTGTCTTTATCTTCCTTGACTTTGTCGTGCTTCGGTAACTGTGGAACATCTATGAACAGCTCTCCAGTTGTCCCAAGTCCAACATCTTCCGCTCCGGAGGAATCCAAAAGTAGTTTTTCATGCTTTGTATCTTCTTGCTGCGTAGTTTCGATAATCATTTTATCTGCCACTGAAAAACCGTGCTTTTCCTTGCCAATCATCTTGTCTTTATCTTCCTTGACTTTGTCGTGCTTCGGTAACTTTGGAACGTCTATGAACAGCTCTCCAGTTGTCCCAAGTCCAATATCCACTACTCCGGACGAGTCCAAAAGTGGTTCGGTGTGCACCGAAAAATCCGTACTTTTCTCAGCTTTTTCCGGCTTTCCCGATAGATCAGAAGTTCCCGTGTCAAAGGTATACCTAGTCCCCTCAGTCTTTCGATCTTCCGTCGGGGTTTTAGCCTCGTATTCTCTCTGCAGAGTGTCTACCAACTCCTGACAACTAATATCCAATCTATTCTCGACCAATTCGCTATCAAAGTCTGGTTCGTTCACTTTGGTAACCGTAAATTTCGAAGATTTCGTAGAAGTCGTTGTGCGGGAGTCCTTCACAAAGGTTTCCTTGACCGAATCAATGGCACTGACATCTTCCGATGATCTCGTGCCAGATTCTTGCTCAAAATCGGCAGATTCGTCGCGGGACAGTGTTTCATTCTGTTGTCTCATTATAGTTGTCTGATATTCTTCAAGTTCTTTGTCAAAGGCTTGAGAAGGCTGAAGAGGCTCCGAAACTTCGATTTTTTCATCTCCGATCATCCAATTTACTGGTTTTATTTCCAATTCTTTGAGTTTGAGCCTAGGCGAAATTACAGGAGGACTTTCGATCTCCTCGCTCTCTAAACTCCAAACAACAAGATTCGCGAGTTTTTCCTTGCAGTCCATTCGCTTCTCTACCTGATCTTGCACCAGAGAAAAGTCTACGTTGGTGTCCTCCGAAACTGTACTCGGGCTTAAGGTTATATCTCGATCCAAGCATATTTTGTCCAGCGATTCGATAGCAGGACTCTCGTGAATCGACGAAAATTCCACAGTTTCCTTGGAGTATCGTTCAAAAGACGACGATGAATTGTCGACGAATTCCTGCTGTCCGAAACTTCGTGGTTCGTCGATTTCCAAAGAAGAGACGTCAATCGAGTCCTGTCGTGACTGATAGTCGAATACTGGCTCAGGAATTTCTTGATTTCGTTTCTCTCGCGATGCCTCTTCGATATCCGAGCTGTTAAACTCTTTTACGGGTTTTAATTCGTTTAAAGATCTCTTTTCGATTTCCTGCTTCGCCGGTTCGACGTTTACCGATTTTTCCGAGTCCATAGACACCTCCAGATCCATTTGATCGGAAATGCTGCTGGGACTGACCGTTATATCGCGATCCATAAGTTTATGTTGCTCCGAAGACGAAGGAAAACTTTCTTCTTTGTCGTGTGGTGTCGATTCTTCATCTTTAGTCAAATCCTCGCTGATGCTTATGCTACCGCGATTAGAAACTTTTTCAATATTCTCATCTTGAGAAACTACGACGGATCTCAATCGCTCTGGCAACATATCATTCTCGTCTATCACTTGTGAGTGTCTTCGCGATTTTCTGTCCATTATGTCTTCAAGTTTCTTCGTCAGATCTTCGGCGATCCGATCGTGAAAGACTTCTGACTCTGTGGTGTCCATGTCGAGGATATTCTCGGAGTATTCCTTGCTATCACTGTCCGAAGTATCGAACTGTTTGATGCCATCGAGGCTTGCCGATCTTTTAGCGATTTCTGTCTGTATCGACTCAATTATCGTCTCCGCAATGTTGCGAGCTTCAACCTCTTTTATCATTTGCTCCTGTCGCTCCTGCAGCGTCTGTGGAACGAAAGATTTCTCGATTTTCTCGTCAACTTTCGATGCCAATTCTTCCGATTTCAATTCCGAAGGGAAAACCCGTTTTCCTTCAGATATCAAAGTCTCTTCGAACTGTCTTTCCTTTACAGCAGCATTTTTCATCTCGTCCTCGAGATTTATGGGTTCTTCTCTCTCGATTTTAAGCGAAGCTCCGAGTTCTCGTTCTTTAACGGAGCTCAATTCGCTAACTTTTATAAAAGTGCCACGTTCATCCGTCAATAACTCCGATTTTTGCGCCTCTTTTTCCATTTTATTCAACTGAGATGCCTTGGCTTCCACCGCTTCTCTGCCGTCCTTTAAAATCATAGAAATTTCTTCAGCAGCTGACAATTCTGATTTCAGAGACTCCGATTGTTTTTCCTGGACAATTTCCTGTGGCGTATACTTCGTTATCGTCGTTTCTGAAAGCTTCTCCTTCCGCTTGTGTTCCGTCTCCTCGTGTTTGACAATTTTTTCAGGAGTCATCGTAGGATCCGACGTTAAAATTTTCGTAGTTTCCGTGGAGGCTCTGTGATCGATTTTCGACGTAACGACCGACGAATCCCTCTCAGTTTCCTCGAATTTCATTCCCGCATCTTCCGACTGACCTGCAAAGCTTTTGTTCACCGTTTTTGTTTTTATCTCGGACGTGTGCTTCTGATAATGCTGCGAAGAGAATTTCTCCATTGTTTTAGTCTCCGTCACCGTTTCCGTCATTTTTTCCACTTCTTTCTTCTCCTGCGTCGATTTCGGCAACGCAGTGCGTTTTGGAATACGAGATTCGAATTCCTTCTTCGGTGAAGTCACCACCTCCTTCGGAGAACTCACTGTGGAGTCTTTTGGCGAAGAAACTTTGAATTCCTTCGACGAAGTCGCCTCTTCGTCGGAGAGACGCCTCTCCAGCTTTGTCGACAACTTTTTATCCGGCGATACAGGACTTTT
Organism: Cylloceria caligata; assembly: GCA_963942595.1. NCBI lineage: Eukaryota > Metazoa > Arthropoda > Insecta > Hymenoptera > Ichneumonidae > Cylloceria > Cylloceria caligata. The sequence goes on along the minus strand of OZ012708.1, from coordinate 894,441 downwards.
GGTTAGAATTTCTTCTTTTGCCTTCAGAGTCTTCTCCTTGTCAGCCTTTGTCAACGATATCGGTATTCGCGACTCTTTCTTCATCGTTTTCGCTTCCTCCTGCATTTTTAGAGTGATTTTTTCAGACGGGCTTGTAGATTCCTTGTCCACCGGCGTCACTTCTCGTTCAATTTCAAATATTTCTGCTGTGAGACCTACCAGCGGTTCTACTGACTCCTGTTTGTCTATTGTTTCGTCCACAGGCACTTTCTTTGCTTCTTTTCCTGATATTTCAGATTTTATTTTCCGAGGAATCATCGAGGGAAGTAAATCTTCCTTTGGTGTTTTCGTTGCTTCTTCCGGAGACGAAGAAATCGCTGAAGTTGCGCTAGTTTCTGATGCGTTCACTGAATATTGCTTTTCGCTTATTTGTGGCTTTTGTGGATAAGCGCTTTCCAATTCCGCGTGACTAAATGTTGTTTCGTGATGCAAAAATTCGTTGTAGATTTTGCGATGAGCGTCGAACTCGTGAGGAACTGATTTTTTTAATTCCGGAATTTTTGACGGAATTTTAGTCTTCTCGGAATTTTTCTTCGCTTCCTCGAAAACGGATTCCTTCTCGATGATCGAGGGTGTAGCTTCGTCGATTTTTTTCTCCGGTTTTTCGTCGGTTATCTTACATTTTTCTTCCCTCAACTCAATTTCTGTTTTTATCTCCTTCTGCACATCATTCGTCTTTTCTACTAAAACTTGATTGGTTATCTCAGTTCTGAGTTCAGTTCGAGAATCCGTCATTGTCTTTGTCATCGTCACTTCCGATTTCTTCATCTCGAGACTCTCGCGGTTTTTCGTTTCCTTCGGCAATTTTTCATCGTTGGCGCTCGACATTTTTTCCCTTTCCAAATTTTCTTCGCCAAGAGTCAAAATCATTTCCTTTTGTAATTCTTCATCGTTAAAAGTCGAAATTCTTTCCTTTTGCAATTTTTCGTCGCTGCGGATCGACATTTTTTCACCAATGATGCTCGAAATTTTCTCCATTTGCAATTTTTCATCGCTCAGACTCGAAATAAATTCCTTCTGTAATTTTTCGTCTTTACAAATGGACATTTCTTGATCAATTATATTCGAAATCATTTCCTTCTGCAATCTTTCGTCGCTGCGGATAGATATTTTTTCATCAATTATAGTAGAAATGATTTCCTTATGGATTTTTTCATCGCTCAAACTCGAAATTCGTTCCTTCTTCAATGTCTCATTACTGACGATCAAATGTTTTTCCTTTTTCATTGATTCCGCAAGATTCCAATCCTGTTTATCACTCTTTGGATCCACCTCTTCTTGTTCGACTCTCTCAGGTTTCTCAGTCGAAAGTTCAGAAGCAATTTTACTTCGTATCGGAGCAATAGTTTCTTTATCCTTGAGTGACTCTTGTGTAATTAATTTAGAGTTGGGTCTGGTAGCTGATAATTCTTTCTGAATCTGTTTTTCAAAGTAATTAGCTTTCTCAGCAACGGAACATTCCGAAATATCCGGAATATTCATATCCTCCATAGTCTCCGATCGCCCAGGCATAGCTTCAGCGGTTTCTTCTTCCGAAACAATATTCTGTATGCAGCACTCACTGTCGCTCTCGTTAACAGTCAATTGCGAAGTTCTCGAAAGTTCAGATTCGGATCGTTGATAATTTTCTCTCTTCCTCGTAATATCCTCCCAGAATTTCCTCTTCTCAGTGTAAGTTTGCTTCTCAATCTCCGGCGATAGCTCGTCCTGGACGCTTACGTTACTGGGATAACTAGCATCTACAGATTCTAGGGGACAAGCCGCTTTTTGTGCAAAGGATTCGTGGATAGTAGCGGCATCTAGAACAACCAAGAATTATGCTCATATTATTTTTTATTAAGACGTAATGTAGTCATACATTTTGTTACAATTAATATAGTTCTCGTTAATTCATTATTTCCTTTTTTTTCTTCTTTAATAGACTCTCAGCTCTCGATTAATCTCAATAAAATGTTCAACGTCAATAAAATATATAGCACATCAATTAGAATTAACACAATTCGATAAATATATTCGTATATGTTGTATCTTTTTGATTTGTACACAACGATATTGGCGTTCTAAGCGTGAATACAGTCAAAACGATTCTCACAACTCGATGTTCGTTATTTCATTAAAAAGAACTTAAAAATGTTTATTATATAACGTGTGGACTTAGTTTTAATATTGTTTATTATTCATTTGAGTGTTTAATATCCCATTTGGTTGTCTATGATAACGTTGATGACGGCATTTCTGTCTGCAAGTAACATTAAGAAAATTGTGATAAAAATTTCATCTCGTATCGATAAAAGTTTTGAAAAAAAAAATTTTTTATCATTAGTAAATAATATTTTTTTAAAATTAATAATGAAATCTCAATTATTTCGACGTGGAATCATAAATGTCATATTCTAAAGGCTTTTTATCGAATAGATTTCATGCGAAAGACATAAGCTTTTTTTTCTTCTTCTTTTAATTCACACGACAACGAACGCGCAACTTTTTAACAAAATGAACGCCAACGACACAACAAGCAATTTAACACGATTATTTGAGAACTTGTTTTTCTTTTCATGAGTCGTAAAATTAAGTTTTCATAGTCGTAAACACTGGAAAAATAGTATGCGGCGAGACGAATAATGGTTGGTGCACAAAGTAAGCTCGAATATGAATTTTTTCAGGCAGTTCGAAAGGGATTTTTATCATTAGATTGCGTTGCTCATTGTCATTCGTGCGACACGGATGACAATGATGACATTCGTGACAATTCGTGTGATAGCACGAAATGTTAAAAAATATTTTCATACATCGATTCTTTTTGTTTGTTATTTTTTTTTTTAAATAAAAAATCTCTTCGTAGCAACGCAATCTAAGAATAAAAACTTTCGTGTCACCCAAGTATTTAACTCATAATCGCGTGTATCAAGTCGCTCAATTAGATCGCACAATGTTTAACTTTAATTATTCGACGTCCTCGATGTCTGTATGACAGTCGTTTATATCATTATCGGATACGTCTTTGACGCTGAGTGAATTTTCCATTTTGTTGATGTTCTTCATAACGATTTGCGAAGCGGCAAGCAAGTCAAAATCTTCTAGCATCTCTCGATGTCCGCAAGCGCCTTCCTGCAGATCCTCTTCATCGGAGGCATCCATATCCTCGGTGTCGGTCGTCGGCATTACAATGATGTTTGGCGCTTCGTTGAATTCATTCGAGTTGTTTTCCATATCGAATGACATTTGATTTCGTATTTCGATAGAAAATGGTCCGTCACCCTCCTTGGTCGTAACCGTACCTCCGGTAAAATCATAAAGTATGTCAGTCCTAGGTAGAACATAGATCGGGCTGGGTTCATCTCCTTCGTCGTTCGATAGATCCTCGTAATCCGTTTCTCCTTGATAAGTATTTTCCCCGACAACCAATGCTTTCTGATCGCTTTTACTGACGTTACCTTCGGGATCGCTCGTATAAATCTCATCGACATCCGTCAAATTCTCGACAAAACTATTGCGTCTCGAGGGAGTTGAAATTTCTCCGAAACCCTGCCACTGCAAATTCTCAGTTATATTATTTGCGTCCTCCTCCATTGTAACCGAGATCGTAGGATTTTCCGTGATATTATCCGACGCTTGCTTTCGACAACTCTTGTTGGGACTAAGATTTCGCACTTGCGCGTTTATCAGTGTAAGCTCACCCTCGGAATCGGTGTCGGAAAAATGAAGCGACGCGTTGTTCATCATTGCGTTTAGACGTCGTCGCGTTGAACGCGATTTGCGCTTTGTTTTTGTTCCTGTAGAGCTGTCGTTTCGCATTCTTAAGGGACTGCTGGTCTCGTGCTTAGACTCCTCCGTACCTGTGTCTATTTGGCAATTAATTTGCTTCAGGGTATCCAGCTTTTCGACGTTTTCTCCAATTTCCTTCAACATCGCGTCTTGATTCTCCATTCTTAAATTTAGTTGTTGTTTTTTTTTTCGGTTCTAGTGCTTCCTCGCGTTTGTTCTATCAGCCTCAATCCTATCTTTTAAGCTTGTAGACTATGGGATTCGAGTAAGAAAGAAAAAAGGTAACTACAAAATAAAAATTACCTGCAAAGAAAAAGAATCGAAGAAATGATACTTTTCTTCAAACATAAAGCGTCGAGAGTATTTCAAATAAAAGAAAAATAATTATATCGCTCGTCACTCACGTTCTAAGAGCTCCAACTCTTCGCTGTGAAATATTATTACGATATTACACGTTCGCGTGATATAACGCGACTGCTCGAACAACGTTTTGCGTATGACTGAGGAGACATTCGCGACCCTCTCACAATTTGTTGATGCTGTTATCTATAATTAAGTTATAAGGAAGCCACATTTAATCTGTATAATCGGATTGTCTTTTCCCCTTGAATTAAAAACTAGCACTGGGAGGCGTTAGCACGAAATAAATTTACGTATAGATTTATTTTCTTTTTAATTATTCATACTTTTCGTCCGAATGTCTTATTTTTCTCAAATTATGCGGACACTTCGAAGCTTTCTTTTTGCACTTTTCAACCATTTTTCCGTCATTCGATAATGATATTTCACTTATTTATCTCAACATTCTTAATTACGTAAATTATTTATTTATTTTCATTCAACGTACCTGTCTGCTCTTTTTCTAATATATCGATTATGAATTTAGATTCTGAGGGTGACGAGGGTTTCGGTTTATCACCCTTTTCGTCCTCGTCCTTCGTAAACGACGATCTTATACGATCCTCTTTCCGTCCTTTTAGATTCGAATCTTCGTATTCTGACAAAGAAAATGGCAATGAGATTCGAGAAAAAAAAAAAAAAAACAATATTTATTTAAGTTATTTATCATTGAAGAGTTCATACTTGGACCTTTTATCACAAATCGGGCCTTAACAACCCCAAGAAATTGACATTTTATCAAAAGCGTATATCATTAGGTTAAAGATGATGCGGTAGGTGTCATCTGTCTTTCTGGGATGATCGTACGTGCGAGTTTTTATCTATTTTTGTAAAGCGATGAAGGGACTTACCGTTAAGCTTTTTCTCAGAATCGCTCGAGGCAGTGCTATCAGGAAGAACGATATTGAGAACGCAAATCGGTTGCTGCGATGGTTCGCCTTTAGCAACCTTAGGATCTCTCATAAACATCATTCTGGCCACCGGATCGAGCAAAGGATCTCGTACTTTAACGTGAAACGATAGTCTATTCTGGCGGAAAGCTTTGAAGGTAAATTTAAGTTGAACTCCAGATTTAGTAACAGGAACTAAATTGCCGCTGAACTCGATGTAAAGATCTTTGCCATCCAGTGCCTGCAACATAAGAATTTAAGAAATTATTACGAAGAAGGAGGTCAAGCTTAAAAGCTACTTAACAATCCGGGACAAGGACTCTTTCTCTCTCTCTCTCTCTCTCTCTCTCACACTCTCTCATTCTGAGATCTCGTGACTGTAATATTTTAAAAGCTTACCTCAACGTCACGACTCTTAACAATTTCGAGGAATTCTTCCTGTCGCTCAAGCGTATGAATGCCCTCTTTGCCGTCGGTCATACACAGAATTCGTAAAGTAGCCTCCAGGATATCCAGCCTCTTGGTATAAATAACAAAGCTGGAAGAAGAAAGTTTCTTTTTAAAAATCATTTAAACAAGCGAATTACTAGAAATTTAATAAATATTACGATATAAGTGTATCGTAGAAAGATTGCAAAAAATATTCTTCAAATATGATTATAATTTCTCTGAATATAAAATTTAATTGAAAAAACAAATAAAATTGTCAAATATATTTATTATTTTATTAAATATTTATTGATTATTTTAGAGCAAGAAAATGTATTCGTCATTGAGTGTGATGACACTCACGACTATAATATGCGAATATTTATTTATTCTTTCAATATTCATTATTAATTCAATTTCTTTGATAAACTTCTTTTTCATTCGGAAGTTTTTTTTCTTCATTTTTGTATTATTATTTTTCTTTAATCGTGAAGTTTTATAATTTAGTAAAAATAGTGTAAACAGCTTATGTTATTAATATAATTATTTAATATAATGAAGATTGTAGGCCGAAAGATTGACAATTTGAGTGAAAAAAAGATTTTGTTTCAAGTGTAAATGTAGCGAATCGTCTTAAACGGCAGACGGAAAAGCTCACTTTGTGATAAATGGTACAAAGAGCGACTCTTTGTACAATTCCGTAGCCATTTTTGGTACTTCGCTTATGTTTCGGCAGTCCATGAGCCAGAATCTTGCGGAAACTGTCGTTGTAAAGGAAACTTTATCGTTCATGAAAGTCAAAGGCGTCGATCCGGTGACATCCTCCCATTGAGCTTCGCTCGTTCCTCCTAAATTAAAAAGAAAAACGAAAATTAATTCCAAGGTACATCGATGAATAACGTATACATCAGTTGAGCTATTCGCGTTAAAATTAAACGTTTGATTTAACTAAAAATCTATGAAAATTTCGAAGCATTTAAACTATTATTTGCTGAAAAAATCTATGCGCGAGGCGAATAATTTTTAAAAAATCACTGACGCATCTACGTTCGATGAATCTCGTTGAATTTTTCCACAAATATTTACAATCTCAACAACAATGAATGTCATTACCGGATATCTTAAATTGAAAAAGATGCAAAAGATCATTTCGCGTGAAACTATTGAATAACAAAAATTATAAACGAAATATCGAAAAGCGCGTTAGCACAATTTGTAGATTAGGGTTGTATCTGAGACCTTGGAAAGCTCCAGTCTTATAAACCAAAAGACAATGCCCAAGTACAGTGCCCCCCCCCCCCCCCCCCCGTTTATGTATCATACCCTCCGCCTTAACACATACCCAATACTCAGTCAGTAAAAAAAACTGTACAACATTTATTTCAAAGGTGACAAACCTTTCCGGGGAAAGATAAATAATTGGCATCTGTTTAACTAATGGATAACATTACTAACAATTCGAGTTTGATTCTAAATGTTGAAAAATCTCTAAAAATAAAAGAATTTTTGTACAAATATCGTTGTAAAAGATTGAAACATGAATCTAATGTCCTCTTAAATCGAGACAAAAAGTCTTACCTCGTATTATTATATTTTTAATCTCCAAATAATGAATTTCATTTAGAAATGCAATAAAAGAATGTAACGATTATATCAGAAATTACCTGCGATGCTGCAGAGAAGACGAAGTGTCGGAGTTTCGCCTCCGTACTGATTAATCATTCCCTTGTTGGCAGCTTGAGGTACAGGGATCGTCAGGGTTATAGGTTTGTGAAACTTACGACGTCTCGGCTCGATAGTAATAACCGGTGATACAGCAACGCAATTACCGAGAAGTTTAGCTGTAAGTTCAGCAGGGATAACGTGTGCCTAAAAATAAAAAAAGTAATGCCAAGTAGAATCTTACAATTTGTTTCTTCATTATTTTCTAAGTTTTACAAAGCAACCCCTTTGAGGAAGTATGGTGATCTATTTTGGCTTTCTTTCATAGAAGAAGCTTTGTCGTAAAGATTAAAAATAATAATAAAGCGCCCGAACGACCACATTCTGCTAGTAATTATACCGGGTGATCGATATAAATGAAGACATCGAAATATCTCGAAAGATAATTAACGTACGAAAAAATGTTCCAGATGAAAAGTTAATATTTTAGATGGAGCAATTGACTCGTGCTAAAATTAGACCGCCCCCGCCATCTTTTTTGAGGGAGTGAGGGTAACCTTGAAATCTTAAATGAAAAATCCCTTTTTTTATTGCAGATTCGGATTCTACGTTACAAAATACGTAGTTTTTGTCTCAAAGTTTTATTTTTATTCGTGATAGATGGCTTCACCCCCTCATAAGAGGGATGGGGGGTGATCTTATTTTAACACGAGTGAATTGCTCTCTCAAAAATATTAACTTTTCATCTTGGACATTTTTTCGTACGATGCTTATTTTTTGACATATTTCGATGTCTTTACTTGAATCCACCATCCGGTATTAATTAAAATTTCACATAATTTTAACGATAAAGAATTTTTCTTAAATCAAAATGCCGTACAATGTCATTGCTTTGATATATTATAACGAAAATCGTTAGCCAATAACGACAACTTATTGCTTAACCGGCGCGACAAATTTTACATCAATCGCTCAAGTGATTTTCAAATGTCAGGTATAACATTCTGCAAATAATATTATTTTTTAATTAAAAAATTCAATGTTCTATTAATTTTTTACACGTTTATCGATTTTGATAAAATGTTACATAAAAAAATTCGTCAAAATCCTTACACGTGCGTACAAAGTTTTATCTTAATTTCTTAAACATCTAACAATTTGTAGGAATGAAAAAATTTTAAGTCGCACGCAAACCAAATTCTTTTACCGATTTTGTTCAAACTCAATATCAAGCACCGCTGAACTTGATATTGCTTCTTCACTTTCGTCAAAAAAATTCAGTAACATCGATCAAAGTTTATGGAAATTAGAATAATTAATGTTTATCGAAAATTCAAAATCCCATTAAATTTGAATCTCTTTAAAGATTCGGTTCAAATTTTATATCATCCATCCTTGAACATAACTTTATTTATAAAGGAATATTTAGCCAGATGTTTCAAAATTTTCGACAGCTACAACACGTTGACAGATATTTTTCGAAACGTATCACGAGATTTTAAACGATGTATGAAATTTTATAAAAAATTACAACAAATAAAGAGATCATGATAATTTACTAGTTTGCGAAATTTGACCGCTTTACCTCAAGACGTTCTCGAATTATAAACATTGAAATTTTTTAGTGGCATCCACACACACACACATCCAAACATTTATTCTAAACTACTTTTCTCAATGGACCATTTTGTCTTATAACTTACCTGTAATCCAACTTTAATTTTCTTTGTCAAAGCACCCGGAGGAAAGACTGCTTGTACATGATTAGCTACACTCGATATAAGTATTCCTCCATCCGCACCGATAACATGAACTTCTTGCTTGATTCGTGTTACAATTGCAAAATATTGTGGATATTCCATAGTCAGTATTCTCGTTATTCTACCAGAGTGCGAGGCACTCATTTGTGTATCTAAGAGAAGGATAAATAATCGATTTTTATAATTCAAGAAAGTCTAAAAGCTGAAAAAGCTTGCATAGCATATTACATATAAATAAGCACATAGATGCAACGCACTCATATAACGTTTACTACCATAAGGAGTATTGAAGAGAGTATCATCGTTATCTGGAGTATTGTCGTGCTCTTTCCACGTTTCTCCATTTTCGCTACGAAGTATAATAATCTCTCGTTCCTTGCCTTGTATCGAAGCGAAATGAGGAACGTCGATTAAAACGGGTCTGTAATAGTAAAATCGTTGTTCGCAACTTGTCATCTAGGGCATATTCTGTTTTTTAAACTGAAATCGTTATGAAGAAATGTTTGATGCTGCATTTAAGATGAAAAAAAAAGCTGGAGACATGATTTTTAAGATATACATTGAGGTGGTTCATCTTGAACTTCCTGAACAAAAGGTTCCACATACGAAAAAAAAATGCTCCAAGGACATGAGTGTGTAAAAAAAATTTTTTCTCGATGTTACAGAATGTTATCGGGGGAAAAATGCCATTAGGGTGGTTAAAATTTGAATTTATTTTTTGTCTTTCGCCTAAGTAAACGGTGACAAAGTGTAAAAAAAAAAAATTTCCTGTCACGATATGGCAGCTCACGATTTGCTTAAACTGTGCGCGCACAGTGCTGGCATTTAGCACTTCGTACCGACACAAAGTCGCTAGAAGTTGTTATTGAAGTCTGCGTTCTGCCGGCGTGACGCATCGGTTTTTACGGTACGCTTTTGTTATTAAGTTGTGATATGAAATTACAACAGTTGAATCATGCCTCCTTAATGTTTTATAAAATTAGTAAGAAACGGCTGATTATCCTATTAAAGTGAGAATATATGTATACCCCAAAAAGCTGGCGCCCACCGGTCCCATTTCTATGATCCTAGTTGCCAGAGCCTCGCCTTCCATGAGAGAAGGCGGATTAGCTACTTTGCTTGGTTTTATTAATCTACAAGTTACGCGTATTGGCATTGTTGCTCTTCGAGGTGGAACGATAATTCGTATACCACTGTGCCTGCAGCCTTTCATAGCACCACCGCGGGCGTCCACCAAGAAGCTCACTAAAAATCTGTAATTTATTTTTCATCATGAATTATCACGAATTTTATGAATAATTCGACTACACTACGATCTCGATTTTTGGGACAGCGTCGTAATCCGCATCTCTGTTGCATTAATCGAGGTTGCGCACTGCCGGTAATACGATTTCTGCGCCGGTGCCGCGGTCGTTGATTGGCCGAACGCTTCCCTCTCCATACGTCGCATCGATCGATATACGCCGCGGAATGGGTGCTGTCCCGATAATCGAGGTTGTAGTGTATCTAGTTTTCTTATGGACGATTTATACTTACGATCTAAAGTGAAGCCTTCTAAATATGGCATAAAATATTTTTAAAATTAATTAGTTATCATTTCATTGAATAAACTAGCTCACTGCAATAGTATACGAGACATCGGGAATTCATCGGACACCTTTTGGATTAAAACAAGAGGCGCGTTGTATATCGCTCGCTGCGCTCGCTTCCGACGATGAGTGCGTTGAGTTGAGTGCGATCCGTTTAAAGCAGGGGTCTCCAAACTTTCCAGCCTTAGGGCCATACTGATTACTCCAGTAAGTTCCGAGGGCCAAAACCATATTATCATTGTTGCCGGTGGTAAAAAGTGAAATAGTCCAAAATCTGTCCGCGGGCCGAATGTGGCCCGCGGGCCGTAGTTTGGAGACCCCTGGTTTAAAGGATCGCAACAACAGCTTCCCGGTTGTTATCTCATTATTATTTCTAACAAATTGAATTTTCATGAATGGTAAACTGGAAAACGACTGGACCAATTCTTTCCAAAATCTTATCCGCTTTAAGTTACATGAAAACATTTCGATTGCGTCTTCGATGACCTCGATCGCATCATTCGTTCACGAGATATCGTTAACCAAAATTTTTCTCACACACACACACACACACACACACACACACACACACACACACACACACACACACACACACACACACACACGCACACAACGTTGAAAATGATCGGCAAGTGTTGTCAAGACCTTAAAACGTGGTGATATAATGAAAAATCGATTTTCAATTGTCAGGGTGATTACAATAACTTCCCTATCCCGGGAAGTTAATATTTATACTAATGTGGATTTTAATCCGTCAGGTACGGATAACTCGCTGATCGTATCATACGAATCAGAAAGTCTTTTTAACTTGTACGTCAAATTGGCACAGTAACCAAAAATTCAACTTCATAAGCGTTTGAGAGATCTTTGACCCTACAGCTCCGATATCGCTGGCTATAGTCATCAAAATTCGATAACGTTATCTAAATAAAATCGTCAAACATCATTCGAGCCGAGAGTATGAGTTTATAAAAGTTTAGAAGCGACTTCAGCTTTAACCCGGAATGTTATGCATCTCTGTTACGAATCTTACATATAAAGTTTGAATCTACAAGGAAAATGCAAGTGCTGTTGATATATTTAATCATATTCATAAACAAATAACCCAATAAATCTAAATAACCGAATAATCTTCCTACAGTTGACCACCATGGTTTCCGCACGTGGTCAACAAACATTGAAGTATTTCTCGTGAAGAAATTCGTCACCAACAGTTGCAGGAAGTACGTTGGGACAATAAAGAGTCTTCACATGGCGAACAGGAGCTTCACTTCATAAGAGAACTTTAAACAGACCCAAGAATTTATAAATAAAAATTATCGGCAGAGTTCCAAACACTATTGACAGAGTTATAAGCAACGTCGTCGAGTAAGTTGATCCCCGTTCAAACGGCTGAAGGGAAACAAAGAAGAAGAAAACCATACGCTAATACGAGGATTGTGTATTGGGAATACGACACGTTCGAGACGCGAGGCCAGATCCGGAATGGGCGAAGGGAAGATTGAGGAGGGAGAGGCTTTGGTAACGTTACAATAAAGAAAAAAACGTCGTCAAGCGTAGCCAGACGGCAGACCAAACTTGCGAGCACTTCGCAAAGAATTTTAAACATCTTCGATAAATGAAGCATCAGTCTCGGAGGACGTACAAAGTGTCATTCACTAAAACAACGTCGCGTGGGCCGACCTACGTAATTTCATCACCGGAATCGACGGTTTTTTTTTAAAATACAAACGTAAGTAATTTATTTAAATGATTTTTAGTTAATGCGGAAGCTGCATGGAACGTCGGAGTTTTTTTTTTTTTTGCTTTTTGTTAATGAAGGAAAATCACATGAAAATACCTAGAAACCAATGCAACTGGTATCAGATGATAAGAAATTTTCTTAACTTTACAATCGCGTATAATTAATTGAATTTATACCTTGGGACAGCATGAAACACAGTCACACACGTCAAAGTATTGTTAGCTATTTAAACTCTCAGTGAATGAAATGTAATTGAACATGCTGCTTCGTCTACAAACATTGGCATTGAAGGTAGTAAGATGACAGAGATTGACATCATACGACAGCTTGCACATGAAAATATCTAAATATTTTGAAAAATAAAAAGACAGTTGTAAAATTTCTTGAAATTAATTTATATCTGAAATTACTGTGATTCGCTCATTGCTGCCAATCACTACTTTATCACTCGGAATTCTATCCGAACAATGACAATGATACGGAACCTCTGTATGCCAAATATGATTAAACAAACTTCAATAACCTAATACGAAATCATCGCTCTTTTCTTCATATTCATCACAGTTTGCAATTTTAGACATTTATCTTAATTTTCACACGCGGTCTGTCAACGCTCCGGGATATAGACCTGATATGTTACAGTCTTGTCATCGTAAAAGCTGTAGCTCTGAGTCAACGTCGGAACAATGTCAGAGCAACAGTATTGCATCGTTACAAACTAACCAAATTTGCGCAAAACCTTAATATATCCGATTACTCAGAGCTGTGCTGATCACTGGGGATGTGTGGTCAACAGTTACACCGTTTACCCAATTAGTTCTGCTTTTCAATTAAGGAGTAATTACAATAGTATAAAAATAGTCTTATCCAGGGTTACTCAAGTCAAAAATGGGCCTAGGATACCCACAATCGGTTGTCCGGTTTGCGAGTTAATTAAATGTTGAAATTTAAATCAATTGAAAGACTAATAAAACTTGAGGGTCATCTGTTTCACTCAAATTTTTACAAACCCCGCCACTCTGTACGACTGCCTTCGTGTTAACCTCTCCGTATCGCGTTTATCTGCGTCTTCGGTGGAAATGCGAGTAAACTGGACCACGACCACCAGGGGCGCTTAAGGCAGAACCTTCTCCCGGTGATTCAATACGCTAGTTCGGCTAGTCGATCACCATTCGTGCGATAAAAACCGCATTTCGGTGGAATGAAAGACGCAAGTTGCACCCAAACCGCACGATCATCACTCAGAAGTGTTTGTCGTGGATTATTCAAGTTGGTGTCCGAATCACCAGGATTGCAGTAAAAAAAACATTGAAAACAAATTTCCATTGGTATCAGCCGCGAATCGAACCCGTCTTCTTAAAATCATTTCTTGCATATTATATAATCCATTATTGTCAAAATAGTAAATCTTCCTAATGCCCTTAATCTAGAAATATTAATCTCGAACAGGAAGCAAAAGTTTAAATCGAAACTACAGCAGTGAACCAGTTAACAGTTATAATGTTCGCAAAGCATTTTAATAAGAATACTTACGCCAAGCTCGCGCTGTCATTAGTGTCGAAATTCTCAGCAAGACAGTAATTGTTACTTTGAACAAATTCTTGCTTTTCCTCCTTTGAAACTAAAGAAAAAAAAGTACAATAAATTTGATTGTAAAATATTTGAAATATTGTACATTTTTGTGAGAAATTTAAGTTTTATTTCTACCTTGTCGATGTATCGGATCATCTCGTGTAACATCGATGGGTAAAGAATCGTCTCGTAAACTCTTCATTAAATCTGCGGTGAGATATCGGTACGGTTGTTCATTGATCAATCCGTCTGAACCTGTCGCAATTACCGTAATAACTTGTAAATATTTTTTTTAGCCTTAAGTTTACGATTTTCTTATTAAAAAAAAAATTCGTTATTCACAATATTGACCGCTAACAAACAAAAAGCAATATGGTTATTGCTTTTAGATATAATATTTTGAATAATTTATCACCTCCTTCGTCATCCGAATCGGACATAAAACTTGTCTCTTGGAGACTTTCTGGTGCGATAACTTTGTACTTTTCTTCCCAAGTTCTATTATCAGGCGTCAACGTATCGTACGATAAACCCTTAAGAACTTCCATAACGGATATGTATCCTAATTTTTGAGCTACGTTTAATGCGGTTAAACCGTCCTACAAAACAAAAAACAACAAAACATTTAATTAACAATTTTCTATTATTCAACAACTGGGACAGAAAATATTCGAATTAAAATATATTCAACATTTTTCCCAATGATAATTTTTTCTCAATGACAGTGACAAGTTATTACTTTTTTTCTTTAATGAAGAAAACTAATTTGAGATAATGAGCCCTTTAAAAAAATATTATCTCGCGTTTTTTTTCCTTCCTCGTAGTGGAATCTTTTTTTTTCACAAAATAATTTTCATTTACATACATTTACATTTGAATATTATTCCTGTTCGAGAGTGAAAAATGATTTTTAATATCGTTTGGAGTAAAACTTACAGTAGTTCGGGCGTTGTGAGAGGCATTTCCCTCTAACAGCGCAGATACTATGTGGGCATGGCCCTGTTGTGCAGCTTGATGCAGCGGAGTATAATTCTGATTAGTTCTCACGTCGATTTGAGCGTTGTGCTTAAGCAAAAAACGTATCATCGACAAATTGCCAAAATGAGCGGCAACGTGAATCGGTCTGTATCCTGTTTCCGTTTCGCTTTCGACATTGGCACCATTCTTCACTAGGATCGATGCTACGCGTATAAAATCCTCTTGAGCGCAAAGATGCAACGCTGTCAGACCATTCTATTGACACAGTTTAAGATAAAAATGTATCTTTACGTGTTACATCAACGAATAACTTTTACCATCGATCTTCAAAAAATATCTATTGCTGAATCGTTAAAATATTAAATTTTTAAGTGAGATGGGTTATTTCAGTAAATAAATGTATTACATTTTTTTATATCGATTGAAAAAATCGTATCAAGAATCCACCATTATCGATTGATCGCAACGCTATTCAGATCATGTGAAAAAATCTTGAGATTCAAATATAAAAAATTGTAAGAGTTTCATTACCTTTAACCTCATTTTATATTTGTATAAAAATTCAACTCCTTCGATAATTTTATTATATTCGGAACGATTTTTTAAATATTATCTTAATACCTTTATGAACAATCAGTCGTAGGGAATTTTGTTGAACCGATTAAAAGATAATAAAAGATAAATTACGTCTACAATACTTTTTAATTTTTAATTAATGATTAGAAAAATTCGTTCTTCACTCGAATAACGAACGTACTTTCGCCTTGTGATTTGGATCAGCACCGTGCTCGATCAATAAATTTGTCATATCGTAGTGTCCCTTTTGAGCGCTTAGCTGAAGGGGCGTGAAACCAGCTTTCGATTGAACATTTGGATCCGCGCCGTGTTCAAGCAACGTTGAAGCTATATCCATCTGTGCAAGAGATTAGTAATTTTATTTTCATATTTATATATTGAATGACAAAATAAAATTATTGGCTCTTGCCTGATTCTTCCGGGCGGCAATGTGCAATGGCGTATGTCCGTTCTGCGAAGCGAGATGCGGCGATGCTCCCTTTTCCAAAATCATATTAGCCACATTCGAATGATCGTAATGACAAGCTAGATGCAACGGCGTTATATCGTTCTTTCCTTGAGCATCGAGTTTGCTATCTTTTTGCAAAAGAATTTTCGCCACGTTCATATTTCCATACTTGGCAGCAATATGAAGAGGCGTAAAGCCATTCTTAGTTGCTGCTTTTACCGAAGCGTGATTTTCCACGAGAATCGCTGCTACCTATAAATATATTTTAAAAAAGAACAAAGATAAATGCATTTTTTCATTTACTTTAAATAAATAATAATTGCGTGAGGATTTACATCGGGAGAAATAAATTTCATAAGCTTACCTTCCAACACAGCAGCAGCTACGCACATTCACAAGAAAAAAAAATGATAACTAAGTAAACGAACAAAAGTGTAAAAGAAAAAAGTAACCGAAGAGAATGTTTCGATAACGCACAATATTGTTAAAAAAAATATTCTCGAAAAAAACCTTTAAAGGGAAGCAATACCGATACATTCCATGCAACAGATTATTCTTAACATTGTATTGATCATGTAAATAAATCCTTATATCAGAATATAACAAATTGTATGAATCCTAAGTTTTTTTTACAATATTATTTAATATTTTGAAAAATTGGATCTCCCACAGATTTTTACATTCTGAGATTTTTTTTCATACAATCAGAACAAAGTTACGAACGATTAATTGTATGAGATATCTGATACGATTTTTCACTGACGAATGTATAAAATATGTATTTTATACTGAAATCAGTGAACCTCCGACCCCCTGATCAATTAACGTGGTAATAAAAAAAAATATATTATTAGCACAATGTAATAAAAATTGCACAGAAAGAAAAATATAAACGAATGATGACAAATCATAATAAAATCTTTTTTATTACCACGTTAATGGGTCAGGAGGTGGGATGTTCATCGATACTTAAATCGGTGGGTAGGTGAAATCAAAGGGTTGAAAGTACACCAATACTGAAATCATTGAACCTCCAACCGATACTGAAATCAGTGAACCCCAGACCAATTAACGTGGTAATAAAAAAAGATTTTATTAACACCAATTGCTAAGAATTGTACAGGAAGAAACATATAAACGAATGATAACAAATCATAATAACAGAATGAAATTATTATAGAAAAAAGAAAAAAAAATGAAGTAAACGAAAAATGTAAGAAACAAATTATCGAAGGAGATTCTTCGATAGAAAAAACTATTTTCCAATATAAAAAAATAGCGTGAAGATAATAAAGAGATTGTATGGAAATAAAATAACTAAAATTGTATGAAAATAAACATTTTCACGAATGATAACAAATTTAAATAATAAAACAAGATCATAGTAAAAAGAAAATAAAATCAAGTAGAAAATTGTGAATGAAAAAACTATCCGAAGAGAATTCTTCAATAACGCATAATCATATTTAAAAAAAAAAAAACAGACAGACGTAAAAAAAAATACATTAACGTCGAAATAACAGAGAAACTTTATTAATAGGCTATAAAATAATAAGAATTGTACAGAAAGAAAAATATACACGAATGATAACAAATTGAAAGAATAAATATAATAAAATGATGTACAGAGGATCTAATAGAGGGTTAAGAAGAGGGAAGGGGAAGGGGGACTATATCAAATATTCCTGATGTCGGGTCCAAAACAAATATATCGTATTTTTCGTATTGATGTAGTCGGCTATTCTGGCGATCTCTTTGTACGTTACCTCCTCTTGGCCTTCCTTAGCGGCAATATGAAGAGCCGTGTACATGTCCTTAGTTGTGGTATCAACAGCTGCTCCATGTTGCAACAGCAACATTACGATATCAACGTTACCTAAACGCGATGCAATGTGCAACGGTGTTTGTTCCTCCTACGAATAAAAAATAATAATAAAGCTGCTTTTTAAAAATCTCACTTGTAGTTTCCACATCTCCAGGTGCATTAGTTTTTATTACACGTCATGCTTTTTTTGCCTATCAGCCCGCCGTTACTCGCACTCGAAACTTTTCTCAAACGTTCGTCCTTATATTTCCCGGACATTTAATTTATTTAGGATTTATATCATCTAAAACTTGTTATATTTATTAAAGTAAAATGTCTAGATGTTATAAATAAACGTTTGACTATTCAATTACGATTTAAAGAAAAATATGATGCCCTCATGATTTTTAAGATTTATTTATTTAAATGAAGCTCATACTCGCTGGACATTTAACCCCTTGCACTACGCTAAAATTTGGAACAAGCCGTGCCTAACTTCAGACGTTCTTGTTTAGCCCGAGATTAAGACCACGAGTACGGCTCGTGATATTCATGTTTGGACCGAAATATCAATTACGAGCCATACTCGTGATATTCACGGTGGACATGAAATTAAACAACGAGCCTGACTCGTGATATTCAAGTTTGGCCTAAAATTTTCATCACGAGTCAGACTCGTAAAAATAGTGCAAGGGGTTAAGTCCGAGACGTACCTTATAACTTAAGTATAAAGGTCGAATGAAACACGGAGCTTTTTATTTTGCAAGCCTGGTATACTAACGCACACGCATCGTTCGAACTTTCATTAATTTTTCTTTCAACAAAAACATCTCTGCCGCGATTTAATTCCGAAAAAAATCTCGTCCATGATACGACTCTACCAGTTTATATCTCTACCATGGAACAACGCTGCCACTTGTAATATGATAGAGTTTTGTATTATTGTACAATACTCTGCGGATAACATTTTGGCAGAAAAATATATTTGATATATCTTATCTATAAACTTTTTTGCTGTCCAAGGAAGCATTCCCTCGAAGACCGGCCGACCGTTGAATGTTGAGTCCATTTTTATAGGTTCTTTAATTTTTATCGATACCAGAGGTGGATTTAGATCAATTTACTTGAAATCAGCTGCTTGAAAACCGAATTGCAGGTCGATTTTCAAAATTCGATCGTACGTCAACGCATTCTGTGTGATATTTGACAGTTGGTCCTAAATTGAAGTCTTAAAACCGACCAAATGTCATGGAACGAAGTTAGAAATTATGCAACGGATGACAATTGGTTTTCGGTTCTAAGTAAATCAAGTTCGCGGGTGAACGAACGAGTAATCGCAGTCGAATTGTCGGTGTTTCTCGCGAGTAACGACAGGCTTAACGTATTGTTTGTTTCTACTTCGAAGAAGACTCTCAATTGCATTTGCAAAACTCAAAGTGTGATACAAAAACGTTTTAAAACATGAATGCGCAAAGTATGATTAAGGGTTTTCCTTCACCGAGCATTACAGACTGGTTAATGGTTCATGCATTATACATAAATAATGATTATTCTAAAAATTCTAGGTAAACCACCCGATCAACACATAAATTACGAATAAACGTTTAACGTTTCAGAATAATATTAATTAACAATCGTCTGCGATATCACAATATAAAAATACAAAAATACGGAAGAAATAATAATACAAAAAATGATAACATTTACATTATCGTTGTATTGCAATTTTTTAAATCAGCAATACATAACTGTTATAGAAAAATTTTACCAGTTACGTATCAGTGGAGAGTAGGAAATTGTGGCAAATGTTACTTTGCAAATGTTACTTTGTGTTAATTGGGTAATTATAGAAATAATTCGTAAATAAGATACATCTCGTCAATACGACATACACACTCTTTACTTACCCTTGCACGAGCATCTACTTTGGCTCCGTTTCTTAACAATATCCGAATAATATCAGTTTGATTAGCTCTAGCAGCTAGATGCAAAGGTGTTTCACCCCTTACAGTTGGCACGTCAGGATTGGCTTCGTGCTGCAGTAGGAATATGACAATATTCATACATCCCATAAAACTGGCCACGTGTAATGGGGTCAGTCCTGACTGTAAAATACAACATCAACATATTTCTTTCGAATTAAAACGTATTAAATAATCCTACAAAGTTCTCTGAAACAATTAACAACTGTTTACGTCGATTTAAGTTGACGAAAAATGAATAATTATCGACATATTTTTATCATCGCACGATCCTTTAACCAGTCTTTCAAGCGAAATCATTATAAATCTTTTTACATCTCTTCGTTATAAACGATTCGCTATTAAGCAACGATATGGCTGCCGATTCGCAATGGGAACTGCTGTGCAATATAGCTCGATTATAAACGATCGTAAACTCTACTTAACGGTGATACGATTGATAGGTTTCGTGCATTATATGCATGTTGCGTTTTATACTATATGCACTGAGAGCAAAACTATGTAAATGAAGCCAACTGAATCTACTTTGAGCCAATTTATAAAATTAAGCCAAACCATATTAAGTTATGTAAATATATCTTGGTTAAACATTATATGGTTAGTTCAAGTTTACCGTGAGTTTCGTTGTATCCAACCTCACGTTAGATCGAGATAACTTTCTTCAGTTAGCTCAATTAAATCTCATTTAATTCAACGGAATTATTCAGTTGACTCAAACTAAATTCAATTGGCTTCATCTAAATAGTTTTCTTTCTCAGTGTGTACTTGATATAATTACCTCAGTGGTGGACTCTATCGAAGCACCATGCTTTAACAAAAGTTCCACAACTTTAATGCGGTTCTTCTTGCACGCAATGTGAAGAGGCGTGAAGCCATTAAGGGCACGGGCATTTGGGTCAGCTTTTCTATCGAGCAACAGCTTTGCTACTCTAACATGCCCGCAATGTGCCGCGACGTGGAGAGACGTCAAATAATCGATTGTTACTTCATCCACCGGTGCACGATGGTACAGCAATACTCTCGCAGCATCTACGTGATCTCCCTGCGATGCCATGTGCAGCGGTGCTAGTCCATTCTGAAAATAATTAAGATATCTGAAATATTACTTTGATTACATTTTTATGAGTTTAAGGTGACTAGCCTCCTTAAATAAGATTTCGAATTAAATCTACCGTGAATAGATCGAGAGATACAAATTTTATAGGATTTTACATATTCCGAGAATTGACCGTTCGTCCTCTAGTTCGAGCAAATTTTGAGCTATCGGATTGAAATTTTCTACACAAATGGAGTAACATTGAATAACTATTGATATACAAATTTGCGAGTATCTTCTTCGAGAAATTTCTTAATGACGAAGCTTAAATCGATCAACAATAGGAAGAAAGCGTCCTCGTATACGTTACATTGTGAATCGTGTAAAACAATATGAAAGCAATTGGCAATATTTAACTTTGTAACATTTATGCTTTTGAAAAACTTTTGTAAAAGATTTTTATTAATTACTTTACGTTTTTAACGACGTTTAATAACATTTTTTAATTTATAAAATACATATAGCGAGTCTTATAACAATTTGTTTGTCATGAAAAAATCGTACTTTCGTTCGTGCGCTAATCGGTGCCTCGTGTTCGAGAAGTGTCGTAACTACTTCCTCGTGTCCTGAGCGAGCAGCACAATGAAGAGGCGTTAAGCCATCTCGAGTTTTAGCGTCGATCATAGCTGAATTTTCCAGTAATATTTTCACCATATTGTTCTTTCCCCATTTGGCTGCTACGTGCAACGGACTGATGTTGTGCTGTAAATAATAAAAACATAATAAATATGATTCTCATAGATATAACGATAAAAAAATAAAGAAGAAAAAAAACCATAGACGCTCCCCCACCTTGGCTAAATAGTTTACGTCGGCTCCACGTTTTATAAGTAAGCGCGCTATCTCCTCGTTTCCATAATGAGCCGCAATGTGAAGTGGTGTGAAACCACTTTTAGACGTAACGTCCGGTTTGTGATCATTCTAAAATTTAATTTAATTCAATTCAATTTATTGAATAATATCAATAAATATTTCACATTAACCGTTGAAGACGAATAATAAAATTATCTAAAAATGTGTAAAATAATATCTTTTCCTACTGTGTTGATAAGTTTTTGGAATTATCATTATTAAAAATCAATTTTCTTTGTATCTGCAATGTGATTGATATTTTTAAAAAAATTTCTCTTATCTCGATGCACTTCAATTTTGAAAGAATCTCAATTAAGGATGGGAATGTATACGTGAAACATCCTTAAGAAAAATGTTTCTATTCCATTAAACCTTATATTTTATTCTTCAACTGCACAAAAAGCCATTTTTTTCCTTTGTCATTATGTATTTTATCACGAACTGGTACAAAGAAAAAGGATTTATGTGCAAATTGATTGTACGAAACTCTGTATTTAACGTTAATGAAGAAATACGATATCGTATGATAAACCGCTCGTAAATCGTCATCTTGTTTACATCAATCTTGTGTTTCTATAAGTATAAACGTATAATTACAATAAATCTTGTATACCTGTAATAGCAAATCAGCTGCTTTGCAATCGTCCTTCTTGGCAGCAATATGCAAGGCTGGTAGTCGGACTTTTCCTTTCGAATCGTTTTCAAGGAGCACGCTTACTACTTTTTCATGTCCTTGTTGCATCGCTACGGCTAGGGGAGTGAAGCCGTCCTGAAAAAAGTCAAATATTTATGCGATATAGCGTAAGCGTCGCTTTATTATTTATCAAAATTTCTACGAAATATCAAATTGAAATATTTTTAATAATTTCACGAACCTCGGTTGCCAAACTCTGATTGGCACCGTTGGATAGCAATAATTTGACAACTTGATCGTGATTCTCTTGGGCCGCCATGTATAACGGTGTAAAACCATTTTGTGACTGAATGTTGACCGCAGCTCCATATTGTATCAGGATATTTACTATTTCCGTTTGTCCCGCTGTTATTATAGCACAAAATATTTAATTATACAATTAGATAAAAGATCGAACTATTATATTTATTTATTTTTTAATAACGAAACGTTTCGTTGTTCCGAAAAATCTGTAAAAGATGTTTATGAAGAAGATGCTCGATATAATAAATATAATGGAAACAAATGTAAGCGAATTTATGTAAATTATTATAACAATGTTTCATTGATCGAAAGTAAATGAATTTTGGAAAGTAGTTAAAGTAATTACAGGAATAATTCAGAGGGTCATCGACCTGTCTAGATACTTTTGTTCTTTTTACCATGCACAGATTAATTCAATCAATAACATTAATACACAAATATAAGGGAAATATAGGGTGGTTAATATAGGGTGGCTCAGAGGTTGAAAAATCGGATTCGCCTGCAGCGAATCTGGGTTCGATTTCCTGCAGACACGAACGAAAAAACAATTCAGATGTTTTTCTGTAATCTCGATGGTTCGGATTCCAGCTTTAATACATTCGCGTTCGACACCTCTCAGTAATGAGTGATCGATCGGTGTTCGGCTTCAGAAGTATCTCTCGCGCGTTGTTATCGCTTGTACTGTGACCATCTAACCAGATACTGCATGGTGCATAGATTAACTGGGAGAGGGCGCTGCCGTAAATACACCTGGTGGTCGTGCTGGAGTTTACTCGCATTACCATCAGAGCCTTAAGTATGTACCGAGCGTACATACCGTCGTGAGGTTTCTTGCAGTTTCCCTAGCCCCCGGTAAATGCGATACAAAAGAGGAATCGGGATTAGAGTAAGGTAGGTTCGTAAAAGATTGAAAAAAGCAAACAGTGGAAATAATAAAATTAGAAAAAAATAGAAAGTATCAGATAAATATAATGAATAAATATGAACATTGTAAAGTGCGTGACAGCGGAGTATTAAAACAGCTATGCCACCGTTATCTTTCATAGCTATTAGTTATTCAGTAAATAATGAAGAATACGATTTGAATAATCAAAAGATCATAAAGTATAAATTGATTGATCTATAGCTAGATCGATTTACCTAATGAAGATATATGAAGTGCGGTGTTTCCTTTCTTCGTAGCTGCGTCAACTTTGGCTCCTCTCTTCAACAGTTCGGTCACAATTTCAACATGGCCATCCTTCGACGCTAAATGCAGTGCATTCAAACCGTTCTGGAATTGAAAATCGTTCGATTTTTACAACGAGGAACAATTATGATTAATTATACTTTACGTATTCAATTCGAATTAAATTCCTAAGTATAATTCTATTAGAATTTGAATAATTCGCGATAAGAGAAAAATGTTTTCCCAAAATCAACCATATTGAAGCTGCATCAAACAATTTATTCGTAATAATAATAATAATAATAATAATAATAATAATAATAATAATATGCCAAATCTTTCAAAATCGTTTAAAAACGTCAAATTTTGCGTTTATTATTCGAAATGAATTATCGCAAAGTACTCTAATTCTGATCGAATAATACTTTTGGCTGTGAAATCGTACTACGCGAGGTATCCTTTATATACAGAGAGGGTTGATAAAAAATCTATTGTACGGATAAATAAATAAATCTATTTTTATTGTTATAATTAAGCGAATGCCTGAGTGAGGAGAAATCGTTGGATCGTTACTTTGTTATATTCTTACCGAGTTGGCCGTATTGATATCCAAATCCGTATCGAGGTACTCGATCACTTTTTCGAGATTTCCAGACCGAGCAGCCCGAAGAAATGCCGTCGTATCGTCCGTCTGTTATACAAATAATTTAATAATAACAATATAGTACAGCAGAATACAACTACTAACTAACTAGTACAGCAGGATACAATTACTAATTAACTAATACAGCAAGGTACTGTGTTATAATTTCATAGAAAAGATTGTTTCACATTTTTGTTTTGCGATTTAAGTTAATACGTGAAAATAATTGATTAATTGAATAATTATTAATCCTTAAACATTTTTCAAGAATATTTCTTCCCCTCTTTTAACCTTCGGGTAACAATTTAGACGGAAACAATGCCTTCTTGAGGATGATCGATATAGGCTTTTGAAAGTGATTAAAAAATTTGAAGAGTACCAAATTTATAGAAAAATTGGATTAATTGAGTTGAAATTTTTTTTTTTTCCTCATTGAGAAAGATCTGATTTTATAAAAAATATATAAACAAACGCGATTTTAATATTACCGTGCTCAAAATACTCTAAAACGTTCATAAATCATATTTAGAAACAAATGTGTATTTGTCAGGCTTGCAAAGTTGAAATCTCTACAACTTAAGAAGCTTTATCGATTAAGATGAAATTTAGTACGTAAGTAAAGCAATAGTGCTCTTTTGTTTGTTAAAATTTACGGAATAATTGAAAAATTCGTTGAGATTTAATTACATTTTTTATTATTTTTAAATATGTGTATGAACGCTCAAGCTCGCGTAAAATTTTAACTATCGAGTTGAATCTTCCTACGAAATTGGACTTGCATAAAATAATTTTCGGTATTTAATTTCTCGAGAATAGATCGAGATGTCACGTTTTTAATATGATTTCAATTATTGAAATTTTAATAAAAATTACTTACGAGTTGATTCAAGAATAAAACTCAAGTTTTAGAAATCTTAAATAATTAATTTTTTATATTCCACTCGCCATAGAATTAAATAATAATATTAATAAATAATATTAATAAATAATCTTTTAAATTCCGATATACGCCGTGATATATCGTCGCGTCTCAGCAGTTTGCACAGCTTTGCTTTATATCAGCTGAGATAGAATAAGAATGAAAAAAAAAAGTTAAAAGAAAAAAAGAAAGCCACTAAACAAAACCCTGTAATCGTCCAGCAAAATATTTCATGAAACGCGCCTTAGGCCACGGCTATTTGGTGAATTTCACCTATACAGCATCCGCCCTTTTCACTCGCACCCTCTTTCTATGCTCCACTCCGCCACTACTGTGGCACCTGCGACTATATACATGACATGAAACGCAGTCTAGCCGGTGAGTGGGTATATCCTGTATATAGAAAGGAAATCGCAACTTCACTACAACTGTACTGCAGCGAAACGACACTTTACGCGCGCGCACACACACACACACAAAAGCAGGCGTACGGTGTCTACCCCCCACTCCCACAGCCGCCTATGTCCCTCATTTATACCGAAGTTTCTGACTAATTTCGAGCCAACTACCTCTCTTTACAATGTGCACCGCATCAGCCCCCATTTCTGCACGCACAATGAAAGAAGAGACACAACGATGATCCACGAGATGAATCAGTATAATCCAAACTTGTCAATGGAATAGTATAAGCGTAAAAAAGGCTTCCGCCTCGAGGTACCAGCTCGAAGCTCACCCCTTTCGTTCAAACCCTACGAGCCTCGTATAACAGTAATTAACCAATAATATCAATCCTAAAAAAAAAAGGAATTAATATTAAAGATAAATCATTATTTTTATTTACGAATTGATATTGTAATTTTTATTTAAAATTATTTTTTCGAATTTTTGTCTTGTTCGCTTCAAAGAGTGACAAATGTATCAATTATTTATCCACTGAGGTTATAGCTTTATTGAATTAGTTGAAAAAATTGAGACCAAATTGATTGAATTGTCATAAATTATTGCAGCTTCGAATTCTATACAAGTTGTTATGTAATTACGATCTAATAATTGTTGTTTAATTTATTTAATAATTTAAACACGAATATAAGCCCGTCGTGTAACTAGAAATAGATTTGATTTAATCGAATCCTTGAAAGACTGTAAAATATTAATAAAATTACATTTTCTTATAAGTTGATTTAAGAAACAAATGACTCGATGATCGAATCATTTGAAATATCGAAGACTACTAGAATATTTTTTTCTTCTAAATGAATAAAATATCAAATTCTTAGCGCCCTTATTAATTTATGGTCAATCATTATACCAATACGTTAAGTACAGCCGCTTATAATTTCCAGTTGAAGTAGTTTATCAAAGATCATTGATTTTACTGTGACAATAATTGACAATTTTCTTACACGCGAATTCGGGGCAGCTATCTCTCGTATATTTATAGCCGGCTATCGCGCATTGTCAAAATCCCATCGAAACGAGCGATATATTTAATTTCACGTCCCTTCCCAACCTTAAGAAACATATACGGTGCTGACACAGAGTCAAATATATTGTAAAAGTTTTAAAGAAAATACCTGACTGGTATTATCCGTAACCATCGTGATATCCGGCGGGGGTTGATAGGCCCTGCTGGAGATCGGCGGTGCAAGGACCGCAAAGTCCGAGTGTTTGTTTATCCGTTTGTTATATATGTTTAAAAAATGTTAAAGCCGTCCTTCGTATTAGGGATGATTATCACCGGTCACTCGTACCTCCACCCGACACGGTAACGTTAAAATACAACGCGACACAGAGGAAGTACGAAAAAAACGAGACCATTCACGCACCGGCACACAGCACACACAGCGAGGTGGTCAGAGGGGGTGGCAAGAGAGGCGAAAGGCAGGAGCCGCCCCGTGCTGTGTGCGAATGTGCTGCTGCAGGTTTCAATTCGTTCACTGCTGGTTCCAAGGGTCAGAGGGGTAGTTCGATGTGAAACCGCGCAGACTCGGCAGCCGCAACGATTACGCGGAGCACAGAAGGGATGGTCCGAGCTTTAAAGCTTCGCCACCGCACACCCTCGTCATCACGATCATACTCGTAGCACACGTATTTTCAATGATTCCAAAAAAAAATAAATAAATAAAGAAAAAGAAAAGAAAATCTCCTAAGACCTTTTCATTAATTTTAATAATTAACTATTAAAGGAGACTGCGTGGAATTTTTTTCCCCTGCTCTTGAGCATTTCGAGTTTCTCCTGCATATCTGGTGGTAAACACTGGTAAAGTCGCTGCTTCGGAGTAAAGACGAAAGACGGTACGGGGCGCGATCACTTCCGCCGAAACGTTACTGGCCCAGAGCGCGCGCGCGTGTAATTTCTTTCGGTCATGCTACAGTAAAGGGTGGGAGGGTGGATGATGGTGGTGGTGGTGGTGGTTGGATGCGAATATAAGAAGGGGCGGGTAGTGGCGGAATGATGCGACTGCGTTACCATTCGCCTCGATCAATAAAATCCTCGCGACGTGAGCGCGCGGGTCTCTTATGGGCCGAAACTGAAGGGATTTCGTACGCGGCGTAACGCGCGCTTACGTCGATCATCGTCGACGACGACCAAAGTCGTAAACTCGCGTATCACCTAACGTCGAGTTTAGTTTCATGTCCGAACCTTATCGCTGCTATAGTGTCTTCGTATATATTCTCACTCGGTATTCCCTCTCAGTCGCTCACTGACCTTGTACCTCTCGGTGGTTTCTGAGTGTACGAGCGTGTACACACCCTTAATTGCCACTTCGAACGAAAGGGGTTTACATACGTGGTGTTCCAACGTATCGCTACGAAGTGTGAAACTCGGACAAACATGATATACCCTTAACCTTTTTTTTCTCTCTGTCCTCTCCCTCCAGCCCTCCCTTGAGAAAATCTGCGGTCAAGCGTTATATTATTACTCATCCTCGCGCGTCGTCCGTCATCCTCGTCATCTGACTTTTTTTTATGCAACGATTATTGGGTTAAAAATAATTTATGCGCGAACTTTCAACGAGTTTTTGCTTTATTCAAGGATTCTCTCGAATGCAGCCTTTGCATTGTTGATACATGTTACGTGTTGTGTGTTTTGAATCTTAATTATTTCGAAAACTATATTAGTTCTTTGACTATTAATACATACAACTCGGTATTTACTATTTAAAATGATTCCAGATACGACATTTTGTCCAAATGAAATATTTCTTCGCCAGCCATGATGCCGCCATTTTTTAATTTTTAATTTTTGTCTTTTCATTAGAAATCAACGATATCAGAAACTGTCAGGTATCAATTGTCATTAAAATTGATTATATGTTTGTTTGTTGATCCGTCATGTTGTTTACGCCATTTTTTATTTAAAAAAAACGTTGAATTCGAATTTAAAATCTACGACAATAAAAACCCATGCGTTCATTCTTCTTGGTCAAATTGTCTTGGCCATTTTCAATATGAACATTTTTATTTTTAACTCCCACGTACCAATTGTTCTTTAAATTCAATTTTGTATTCGTTTTTTTATTAGTCTGTCATCTTGTTTTCGCCATTTTTAATTATCGTCTAAATAACTATCAACGAAGTAATATTTACATAGAAACGTTAAGTTCCTATATGCATCTCGTCAGGCAAAACAAATTTCTTTAATACTAACTATAGATAAACCAAATCCAATTAAATTAATGCATCATCACAGTTTTGTGTAACCTCACTAAAAGCATTTACACACTTTTATTCAAGTCTGCCTTTGTTGATAATATGGATCTTCGAGTCAAGTGTCAAAGCAGATGCCTGCAAGGTTTCATGAAAATCGATTGACGCGCTCAGCCGTAAATGCATTACAAACAAACAGAAGGACATCTCAAATGGTTGAGTTAAAACAGAGACCTCGGCACTTTGCTAACTTGAAAATTGGTGGGCATCGCGCTCGATCGATTGTTGCTTCATGCATAATTGAACGAGAGACGTATTAGTAACAATGCGCGATTAATTATACGCGTAAATTATTT
The DNA here is from genome assembly GCA_963942595.1 of Cylloceria caligata. Taxonomy (NCBI): domain Eukaryota; kingdom Metazoa; phylum Arthropoda; class Insecta; order Hymenoptera; family Ichneumonidae; genus Cylloceria; species Cylloceria caligata. Next base: position 865,182 of record OZ012708.1, on the reverse strand, counting down.
CATCTTCATTCAGTCTGTCATCCAAAAATGTAAGGACACCGGATGTATTTTAAATGCGATCTATCGTGGAATAATAAATGTTTATAAATATTTGTTAATTGTATAAACTTTGGAACCATTCATTACATGTACAGTAAGCGTTAATTAAATGTAAATAGAAACATTTAGGCTAATGTTAGTCAAACAACGAAGCTAGATTTTTTATTAATTGTTTAATTAATGAAAATCTTTATCTATCAATCCTCAATAAGTGACAAGAAAATCTCAACTCCTCGATTTTACCATAAGAACGCGTTACCTCCAACTCTGTTTTTCATAGTCACATTTCGATACGATTTCGGGTGGTGTCACTTATAAAGGGTTAAGTACACTTGACTCGTTGCATTTTCTTTCCAAATTTGCACTCTGTTTTTCAAAAATATTATGAGATGCGCGTTAGCTTGATAACGTCAGGTATGAAGAAAAAATATTCAAATCCAGATAATATTCTCTAGGATACAATTGTGGATAAAAATATTAGCAGAGATTATTATTACCAAATATATCTGCACTTCATAGTCAAAAGAAATAAGCTTCAGATTCATTTTTGTTTGCACATATCGGGTCTGTAAACACCGAGTTCAAATAGAGCCAAATAAAAAAACAGCAAATCGTACATCCGTCTGCATAAATGTTTATATTAGTTGATTATAATGCTAATTAGTCACTTGTATAATTTTTTTATCGAACAAGCTTCCTAGATGCAACAGAACAAAGCTCGTTTTTAAATAAACGAATATCGAAATTCACTAATTATTTTACTTGATTATTATTATTATTATTATTATTATTATTATTATTAAATTATAATTGTTTCAATCGAACCAAGTGGTCGCTTCATTCACAAATTTCAAGACCTGTTTGCAAAAAATGTCAATCCCATCTCACCAACTTAAAAAAAAAAAAAAAGATAAATCGCAGGATGGTAAAACAGAGCTCTCACCTTGCCTTCGTCATTCAACGAATCTCAATAGGCGCAATCGTATATTTTATTTATTATTTTATTACTATTTGCTCTTGAATCGAAATACAAAATTTTTATTTATTTAAAAATATGCATCACAGAGATGCAGTAACGGCTTTTTTTTTCTTCCCAGAAATAGATCGTAGCTTCCCCGGCAGGGGGTTCGCCAATAATAAACTTCACGTGTATATACACACGTACTACAAGGTGTGCACTTTCAGCGTGAACATTGAATCGAAAGAGATCGAGTTCTCGCGAACGTCATTTCATCATCTGTTATACACAACAAGAAAATAATTTTAAAAGCAAACTGGCGACATAAAATAAAATAAAATAAAAATATTAATTAATAAATTTCATTATGACCAAAAGAAAAAAAAAGAATCGTGAACGCGTGTACTGATCTTTCGTTAAAATAACGAATTGAAACTTTTCTACAGTTACGTAATGAAAATCATTCCTTTAAATTACATCTTTATAGCGAAAGCAAACAATCAAACTTGAGTGTATTGACATTAGGTGAAAGAGAGAAAAAGAGCGTGAGCATGACGTCGATACGTTTCGATTCAAAAACCGACGAAGATTACCCTTCAGTCGTATCTGTTAAATGAATCTCAACAGTGAAAATGGAAGTGCAACAGTCTGGTGTACACTCGTGATAATAAATATATGCAATATCTATAATAATGCATACGTTATAATGTAATATCTCGTTAATTTTACATTTACCTCGAGCGTTATGATCGGAGGATATGCGGCCTCTGTCGTCATTATTAAATATTATACTGGAAAACTGTTTGATAGCTTCTATGCGCATATACGCGTGACGCGACGGTCTACGCTTAAGACGTGGGTCCACATGTATTTTTAGAATTACACATTATATTGCACGCGCTGCCTTCTCGTCGTAGCTACTATATCGCTTCGAGAAATATCAATTATTTTCAAAAGAGTATTTCCCGCCATCGACATGTAACTAATAAATTGGTTTGTTATAAGAAATCGATCAGTGAATTGAGGTTAATTCATGTTTCTCCAATGATTACAATTTTCGTTACAATTTTTGTAATGAAAAATCCCTTTTATATTAAACTGCCATCTATCTTAATTTTTTTATTCTCAAACTAAGTTCAAAATTGTTTAGATTTTATTAATTATCAACGAAATATCAAATATTTTATTAGAGTTGAAAAAAATTTGTATTACTTTTGTTACTAAATTATTTTTAATCATTGTGTTTTTAATATATCGGTTAAAAAACAAATCAATTTGTTGTAATGCACAAGGTGATGTAAAACTATTGATATTAATTTAATTCGAATCGCTTGTTGGTTTTCCGATCTATAGATTGTAAATATTCCGACTGCAACCGGTCGAGTCCTCAATTAATTGTTACAAACAGACTTCAGAGGAAGTTATCGGAGTATTCTCAATGTTACATACAAAAGAAAACCTCAGATAAATCACGATAACAATATATACAAAGATACTTTTTATCTCTTTCTATTATTTGTATGAACAAATCAATGTTTGTGGATATAAATTATGTACTTGAATATTTTATTTCTTAAAATAATAAATTTATAACGAGCATTGGACGAATCTTCGCGTCAAGTTAACAGCGTTATCATTGTAATTAAATAATTATATTGTAGTACATCATATATTATTTTATATTTCGCGCCGTACTGAAATCCTACGTTATGGGGTCGCCACCTTTACGACACCATATCTAAGGATAGTTCGCTGGATTTTCATCTCGAACCCCGAGATGAAGTGACCCAACATTTGGTTGGTGAGCAAACCCAAAGAGGATTATCCTCAAAGCTCTTTGATTATCCTCATTGAGCAAACCCTGCGAGCAGACAGTCGAGAACGCAGGGTCATTAATTCGGTGCTCACCTATCGAGACAATTGTACTGACATTTATATTTTATATTACTCTGTATCGTTACACCGAGGTCATTGTCGTCAAGGGAAGGTGATCTCCACTCCCCAAGTGTCTATTGATTATTATCGATAGAAGGGGATCTTCTTTCTCGAGGGGCAGCTCATTCGGTTGGAGGTAAATACCAACCTTTTTTGATCAACATTTTCTATCTCCATCCATCTCTATATGCCCAAGGGGGACCACGGTCGTAACCATGACATAAAGTTTCGTCTGGAAGGACGTCGGGATGGAGATAAGTTGCTAGCGTCTGATTTTTATCCATATTCCCGGTGAGATGAGAGATACATCTATCGTATGATCTACAGCGTTGGATTATATACGGTAACACTCAGAAAATTTGAGTGAGCACTCATGACCTTGATCTTGAAGATATATATATTCAAAACTTATTGGGAAAGGCTTGGATTGTGGCTACGATAAATACTGGGAACGAATCGAATAACAAGTTTCGATTCGATCACCAGATTGACACACTGTTCGCTAGTTGCTCATCAATGAGCTTGTTTATAAACAATAAATATATATATGAATCTGTATTCAATTCAAAGAGAGTATCAGAGGCGAGGAGAATATAAGATAAGCGATATGTACGTTTATGCGGTATAATCTTCGATGTTATACGGGAGAAAAATATGTTTTGCTAGGTGGCCAGAATTATTGTCTTTCAATTGGATTATATCTCCATCTTCATAAATGTGATTTTATTTGTAGAACAATGCTATTGCGTGACGTAGGGCTAGAGAATTAAATTGACGATTCTGTATCTATATTGTGTATGGTCGCTGTGAATTTGACTCAATCGAGGGTTTGATAGAGTTACTGTTTCCGATCAAGACTATGGATATTAAATATTTTGAAGTGCTCCCGATAGTAATCAGGTACAGAGGCAAAATGTAACCGTGAACATTATTTTTGACAAAGGTAAAAGTATCGTGTTCTGGTTTCGGCATCCAACATCTCACTGAAACTCACTGAACATTCCGCACTGAAATCATGAATGTGTGAACGTATCGTCGTATTAAATGATCAAGGAATTAATGTGCTGTTCGGATATAATTACTCCAGAATGATACCTGACCAGTAGTCAACTTATTCTTCGGAACTAAAAAAAAAAAACCATTAATTTCCCAGCATAGATCATAAAAAAGATCACGCGCAAGATGTAAAAGTGATCATCGCATTCAATGCTTTTGTTAAATAGATAATGGAGCGGGGATGTATGAACGCGAAAACAGGAATACAAAGGCTCTACTGGTGAATGTTATAAACCTGGACAACGTTTGGACAAATAATCTTATGAAGGCTGAGACAATATACGAATTACGTGCGAAAAACAGGATATTTATTGGCAAAATGAAAGTTATTGTATTGTCAATGACTGGAGATATGAAATCACTACTTTCTATGTACAATGATCAATGATCCGCGCTGTTATCAAAGATCAGTAGTTGACTAGACTCGGCGAGAACGGATTGGGCCCGAGGAGAAGGGAAATGAAAGCAAAAGAGAAGACGGGTGAAAGCGGTAATAGCATACGGAACTGTTTAGTTAGGCTAATCTTAAGTTTTGTCTTTAGTTAATGTCTTTAGTTTGATTTATGTTAATGTTTGCGGTAAGTCATTTATACTTTGTACTTTCTGTGTGTACATGTTTGTTGTGTTTAGTTTGGGTCAACAAATAAGAGTGCGACCGAGATAAGAATAGACTAACGGTAAGAAGGAAAGTAGAAGTGTTATTGTAAATAGAGAGAGCTGTACAGGTGGAATGAACGACTACTATTAATCATATTGATGTTTTAATTATTGTCATAATTGTTGGGTATACAGTGTTGGAGAAAAAGAATAAAATGAAAAAAATATAAATAATAAAAAATAAAAAGGTGACAATTATTATTATTATTATTTCTTTTTTTAAAATTACTATAGACCGACACATTTTTTTATTAGAATAATCAGTTGAATAATAATTGAATTGCTAATTTATGGATTAGAAATAAAATCAATTTCTTATATTATTCAAAGTGACACGAAATCCAATCACTTTCGTTTTATAGATTGTTGACGCAGTCTTACATTGTAGGTAATTTCACCGGAAACCGTCGATCTTCTCAACTGTTACAAACTAGCTCCGAGCGGGCGTGATTGTAGCATTCTTAACGTTTACATAAATATTTGAATCACGAATCTAATACTAAATGTTACAAGTCTTAGAAAAATCACGATTAAAATATGTGCAAAGATAGCTTTTTTTTAAATCCCTCTTTAATATCATTTGCACAAACTGTAATAAATGTTAATGGAGAGATAAATACATTCATAATAAACTTCTTTTAAGATATAAAATCGTGTTGCACGGTTCTTCACGCGTCAGGGTAAAGAACGCGCCATCATTGTTATGAATTATTTATACGATCTTATAGTTTACAATTATTATAACTCGTCACATGTTTCTTAATAATAATAATAAGTGCAATGTACAAGACAAAAAAAAAGCTGCACGTTTGTGTCAATGTTTCTATGCCAACATATCCATAAACCTGTACTGTCTCATATATTGAGTACTTTATCGATTATTCTATATAAACCCTCCAGATAAATGGAATAGCCCAGATAAAGAAAATAGTCCTTGAGTTTTTCCACGAAACAGATTCTACAAAACAATCGAGGATTCCCGCATTGTTCCTTCTGCATTACCATCCAAGAAAAGCAATAATTTCTCAAAACTCATTCTTGATAACGCGGCAAAACAATATTCTATTTATTTATCCATTCGGTATACCTTAAGTCGACATTACCTCTATCCTACGATTTGACGCGCCTCCACCGCGTAAAAGACACGTGCATTAAGAAAAAGAGATCGAAGAACCTTTCGCGAAACAATATCACCCGACGCGCAGTTGGCAACACTGTCAATGTTTTCATTCTGGCGGTTTGGAAGGATCGGACGGTTTGTTCGCGTTGAAACTCGAATCGCTGTAAATCATATCAAAGCAACGGACGAAGATTGCATTGCACACGAGTTTGAATACTTACTTGTTCCATGTGCGAAATGTGACATTGATGTCATCTTGTTTATCGCTGTGTAAGTATCACGATATCCTTGTCAAACCGGTCCAGAAATTACACTTACAATTACCTCGAATGTAAAACGTATCAACAATTTTATATTCGTTTTCGAGGGAAGATTCGCGAATATTAATAAAACAGAGAAAAAAAATCGTAAAGAATCGGATCGGGTTACTTTGTTTATCCACGATGACACAAATGCCTTAGCTGGTGACGAGGCATTGAATTCGTATCGCGCATATGATAACCGAGATATAATAAACGCTTTGTTTAGCCTCACTTGAGGTCGCTGTTCGAATGTTTATGCTGCTGTCGTAGCTTTTAGCAACCAGGGATTTGACAATTTTACGAAACAGGCGGCGTGCTGTTGCGTGCAACAGGTCCATTGTGTTAATTGATAAGGTAACTTAATGCTATCGATTGTTTTGTCATTTCTTTTATCAATATTCTTGACATTAGGTTTGCCAGTTATTTTGTTAAAGTTTATTTTTATAAAGGTTTTCGTGATAGTTCACGTGATACAATCGACTTTTTTTTTTCCTTGTACTTGTGAAGTTTAGTTTTGTTGGTCAAAGAATTTTATTGAATTTTGAGGTTTTTCTCCTGTAAAGATTTTACAAGCTTGTTTGGCAAATATACAACGTTTATATATTTAGATTAGGTCTAGCGACTGGCACTTCGATTTTTATTTCTAAAGTCCAGGGTTTTTTTTTACTTTTTAAATTTTATATTAGCTTTATGGAATTTTTGCAATTTTTTTTACTGATAAAGCTGCTCATGGCCATTGTGGCTATTTGTTTGCAGATGTTTATAATGTTTAAAATTCGTGTTTCTTTTTTCTAGTAGTTTTTCTTTGTTGTTTTATCGATTTAAGATTTTTATTTGATCTTGCTTCCTCATAGAAAAAACTTTGTTATCGTGAACATTTTTTTCCCACATTTTAACGTTTTGAGTACTTAAAGTATGCTAAGTACTCTTAAAATCATGGTTAAAAAAAGTTTTGTGTGAGTATGCGCGTACACCATAGATAATAAAAAATTTAATCGATAACTTGAGAATGCTTTGAATTGTCATGTTAAAATTTGGAACACAGTTGGATCGGTTACTTCTATTTCATTATCGAAAGTTTCATCGAAATCTGTACAACCATTGAAATTTAACTAGAGTTAACATTCTGTTTGTTTAATGATAAAAGGAAGAAGATTTTTCTCATTCGTAATGAGGAAAAATGTATGGAACCACATTACTCGTTCATTATTGTCCACTTTTTACAAAGCTTCCTCTACGAGGAAGCCAAACTTTCATTTATCAAATAAATTATTGTGTCTGATGCATTGATTCGTTATTTGGTAAAGTGTTAACATCAACTTGTTTTTATTTTGATTTTTCATTATCGTTTTACCGATTGAGATATATACATTAAATTTTGCAAAATTTTCTACATCGCGTAAGAAAAATAACGTTCATCTAGCAAAGAGTTCGATGGGGCTATCGCATCTATTTAAAATTTTAAAAAATATTAACATCGATATCTCTGTGTTTCAATTTTTATTTGTCGTCTCGTTAACTAAATATTTTCATTAGATTTTGCGAATTGTTCTACATGCTGTACAAACTTGACGTTCGCTCGGCGAATGGATCATAGCGGTTGACGCATTCGTTTGGTATTCGATGAGTTGCAAAATTTTTTTTTCCCCAACAATTGTCAGTTTTTATTTTTTGATTATCAAACTAATTGAAACATTTTTGTAGGATTTTTGTAAAAGATGGCCACTGCTGTGACTTTTCATTCTGGTCCCTCAAAGTCAAAGCATAAAATATTCAATATCGTGCAACAGGAGATGGAAATTTCACAGGTTTGTATAGAGTCGGTGACGTTGCTGCTCAAAAAATATTTAAGCGTACTGATATAAAATATTTTTTTTTAGGAACTTAAAAATGTTTTGAATTGCGCGGCAGAAGCATTCCTAGCAAAATCTTACAAAACGGCAGTAAAGCATTTTAAAATCGCTTTGAATTTGTGGAAAGCGGTACATTGTAATGAGAAGGATGAGAAGGTACATTTGTTAAATTCAATTTCTTAAATATTATTTATAGAAAAATCTATCCTTTCGACTTCTGTAAGACTCGTTAAATAATAAAAACAACATCATTGTAAACGTCCTTAATAATAATAATATTTATCGATACAGTAATTACCAGTGTACGAATGTGAATGAGTAGATTCGACTGATTTCAGTTTAAAAAAATGTTTTATCATTTTATTATTGGCAGACAAAATTGTATCAATACTCCCCATGCGATTTATAGTTTGCAACGATGTTCTGATGATGTTGAAAAAATTCTAAACGTCGAATTATGAAAAATTGTGGGATTTCCATTGAAATAAAAATTAATATTAAAAAAAAATGTATTTCTATTATTAGTTATATTTGGATCCAGGATTTTTTTAACATTATCAGAACACTGTTACGAACAATCAATTGTATGGGATTATTGACAAAACTTTTTTTTACCGTTAAAAATAAACGTAATACATTTTTCGTTATCAAAATTGGTGGATAACGCCCTTAATATTACATGAAATTGAATGTAACTGTGATATAAATTTGACAATATATTTTTTAAATGTATACATTTTTTTTTTTAATTCCAGTGTCAAAATCACACGACAATTCTGATAAAGTATATGCTAAGTGTAAGCTGGCTTGAGTCTACAGAGGCTAAAGATTTGTTGGATGCATTGAGAAACCTAGAGGAACTAGAGAGAAGCTATGGCTTTGAATATCCAATGTTGTACTATGCTGTAGGAAAAGCATATCTTAAGTTATTTCGGTAATTATTGCGTTGAAAGTATTTTCTTATTTTGCATGTTAGCTTTAGGAAAAAATAAAAGAGAGAATTGATCTCTAGACAACTTTGAAGATTCTTTAAAGTTTTTGCTAATGTTTGCTTTAAAGTTGAAGCACATGCCAAGAGTCAGCTTTTATCATCTAAGAGTAAAAGGTATTTTCAAACGAAAATTACTATTCAATGTAGAAATAGATTTACTGAATTAATTTATTCTAAACATTATCATAATTTTTTATACTCTCCACCCTTTATATATTTTTTTGTATTCACATACATTGGATAATTCACATTAAGGACGTTGTGTACTAAAATAATATATCCTTACAGACTTTTGAATTTTTAATCACATACTCTTGATACTATTTTGAGAATATTTTCTATGCGACAAAATGGGATTCATCGTCTCAATTAGAGATAATCGTAAATGAAAATGTCACTTTTAACACGTAAAGTATAAACACAACGCACATAAAAGTTTATATTAATCGAAAGAAATCCTAAACATGCATGACATTTAAAAAAGCGATAAAACATCATTATTCGATAATGCTGGAGAAAGATGGAATTTATTAACCGTCACTATATATAAATATTAATGTTGATAAGATAAAATATTTGATGATGTTTCCGTGCGCGGTGGGAGCAGTGATGACGACTTGGCAACATAATATTGCTTGATCGGTGGAGGTACAGCGCGGACCGTTTGAATTTTGGTAAATACTCGGCCTAATACAATTAATAGTGGAAATATTAATAATATTTCCCAACATTAACACAATTTGTCGAGGACGGTTCTTATCAGCTTTACCTTTCAGTTGCCTCTCATGAACTTTCTTTTTTATAAACCGACCTTTACATCTCAATTGATTTGGAGGCATTGTCACTCACAGTTTACGATGACCATATGAATAAGAAGTTAGGACGCTTCGATATATGATGCGGCGATGCCACATTGTCTAACGTGTTAGTATGTGTTTATCGGTGTAGATGGAATGTATGTGTGTCAACGACGCACGTACATTATGAAACAAAAGTCATGCTCTATCTTGAAAGAAGAACAATGCTTATACAAATTGTTAGACAGCAACAAATTTTTTTTTGCATGTTCAATCAATGTTAAAATAACTCTCCACAATAATAATTCAAATGTTGATTCACCGATATGAACTTAGTTGACATTGAATAGCAATGTAGGGATATACTTTTGAAAAAGATTGTCAGTACACAACGTCCTTGAGGTGAGGCTCGCTACCGACAGTTCACCTCAAATCTTTCAACACATTTTTCTCGAACCCAGATTTCTGTAAGTACATCAGTAGAGTCAGCCACGTTACGTGTATGTGGCACAGAATGAGTTCCACAAATCCGACATTTATCATTAAATAACTAAAATCAAGATTTAAAAAAATTGTTATTTTTAACACAAACTTTCCTCAGGTAAAGTGCGATATAATCACGCCGAACATCCTTGAGATGAAGTGACCCCAATTGTCCCAGGCGGGTCTCGTCGGTATGAAACACTGTAACGCTGCTTTTCCAAGGATGTCGAACATTTAAGGAATAAGAAAAATAGAATCCCACTGCGGAACTGATAGGCGAAGTGGACTCCTATTCGCTTTTTTTCTCAAGCGTTCTGCTTCCTTGAAAAAAGACCGTTTCAGTTTGTATATTTTTTTTAACACGTTGAGCGCAACGCCGTCCCTGAGGATCAGCATTGGACTTTTCGCTCTCGCGGCACCGTTTCCTAGGGACCGACAATATCAAGTGCTCGTTGCCGCCTGACCGGAAAGAATAGCAAAATCGACGCTGCGCTAAACGTTTTAACCAACCTCGACGTATCACTTCACTATAAATTGATCCTATCGAATTAATTCACTTGGTATACTCGTTCACCACATCTCTTCAAAAAAAGTTACAGAAATTCGTATAGCGATAAATATTTTTTTTCCGTTTCTCCACAGATTTAGTAATGCAGATGGAATACTGAAGAAGGGTTTTGCCATCTTACGGGGTAATATTAATGTAGTCGAGTATAGTATACCAGGAACTAGTATCGTCATTTTCGAGTCTTCAAGAGAGCGACTCATGGTACGTGATCAACATTTTTTTTCTCTATATTAATACAAAAATAAAATTGTCTGTTTTTTTTTTCTTCAACGGTAAAAAAATGTAATAAAAATGTCACGCCTTTCATTGATCGAGACGGTTTTCTGATAATGTCGAAAAATACTCAGGTTCTGAATGTTAAAAATGGTAGACGGTCCATTTTATTTTCGAACTCTTTTTACAATTATTTATATTCATATTTGGTGATTTCTTTATATTATCAGAAGACCGTTACGAATACTTAATCGTGGAGGATCTTGTATACAATTTTTTTTAACGTTCAAATAAATGAAATACAATTTGTAGCCCCCCCCCTACATTAATTTAGATATTAGCGTTGATATTTTAAATATGCTTATTAGGCTGCCCTCGTAAGTTTGGCCGAACAATGCTCCGGTTGGCACCCTCCAGACGCAGTATGTTGTATGCCTGACTGTTTGAGCTACAGTCATAATGAGAGTCCTGATAAGAATATATTTTTTAGGTAACTAACTTAATTTCGTTAAAAAAAAATGCTGCTGGCTCTTTTATCACTCGTCTTAAAACTATTTACAGGAGTCCAACATTTAATGGAATGGTACAAGTTAGTTGCAGTAATACATCGAATTTTTGTATTATGAGTTTTCACTCAGCATGTTGGAAAGCGAAAAAAGAACAATTGTGTTCGTTGGGAAAGATATCTGATAAGGTGAATCTTAAGGAATTGTTCATTACTTTTAAGTTGAAAGAAATTTTAACGATTATTTCGTGCCACAGGATATTCTCAACTGGGAGTGCTTCACTCCGAATTGCTCTAGTCAGGGCGCACGTCATACTATTAAAAAAATTGAGATATTCGATGAGCATGCTGAGGTTAAAGCGTTGATAGAGCCACGCGCCGATGATAACGTGTGGCACGCTAAGCCAAATCCTCCGTCGAAAGGAGCAATTCGTAAAAAGGTAAATTAATATTTTATTACGTAAAACCTCAGATGGCTCTTGAAAAAAATCTCTACACGGTCAAAATGTTCTATATGAAAATCAAAATAATTGCATAGATAGCATTTACGCATAAACTTGATTTAATATACAAGAATGATGTAAAATTAATTATCGGTATTTGCTACGTGCATGACCTTAGTTCTGAGCCGAAATTGACTTGAATATTCTATAAAATAAGGATTTCCTTCATTCTTTCTCATTTTCCCGTACATTTTCGTACTCTCCCCCCCTCCCTAATGCTTTCTACTTTCTTCCTTTTGCTTTGTCAACAACAGCAACATATACCAAGAGTTAAAGTTTCGTCTAACGAACATCGAGCAGCGCCATGCGAGCGACCAGCTCGACCGCAGCCGGTTCCAAACAATGTTGTTACGCACAACAACTCATCGATGCACCGAACGAAAATTGAGGAGAGTTGTGAGGAGGACGATGCACACGACGAACAGTGAGCTAAAATATCTTTCTTTCCTGTCGAAAATTGATCGATTTAAGGCACATTCGGTAACTGCAATCGGTAACGATAGGCGTAATCCAATCTACTCAAAAGTCAATCATATGTGTAAATTGGATTACAGTTTTTGATACTGATTGGATCCGGAAGGATGGGTGGGAGGATATATCATATCACCTTAAGATGATACGGAACTACTTGTTTAGTCACAAAAATTGTAATCTGCATTTCGTTGTCACAGTTAATTGGTTGGATAACAGTCGAGAACGTTGCTCTCCGTCCGAACAATTCTGCAAGACGACGTTCTCGTCTTTCATCCAACAGAACAACGGTGGTGGAGAAATTCCAGATTGTAAGTTCTCTACTTCTAATCTTCGTTGCATCAATAGATGTTAAGGTAATGTACCCCTCGGTCGGTAACAAAATCTGTAACGATTTATCTTTTGAATAAAAAAGCAGAACAGTGAATTGCGTCTTACAATTCTACAGTTCACCGTTCTCATTTTTTATCCGAATGATCATTCGTGGCGGAAAAATTCGCTGTTGGAAAATTCTACTATCTCTCTCACGCATGGCGATCTGAGAGAGAACGACGACATGTAGCACATCTACTTAACTGAAATCGATATATCTTTCCCTTCCCTCAAATGGACCCCGAGATACCAACTCCGTAAATATACGTTGATGCATTTAGGTAAAAAAGAATCTAGAATGACCTTAAGGTGAGGCGAAACTCACATTTAAAATATTTTATATACCTTAAACATTTCTGGAAAAAAAAACGAATTTTAGACAATAGCCTGTTGCACTGTGCATTGTGCAAAAGTTTGCTTTTTTCCGAAATATTAACCCTTTGCACTCCGTTGTCGCCGTATTTGCGACATTAAAGCCTCTATGCCCTACTAGGCTGGAGTGCAAAGGATTAATATTCTCTGAATAGCATGGTCTCAAAAATTAGTAGCTATCTCTCTTGCACTCAAATTAATTAACCCTACCCGTACTGTTATAATAACAGAAACAAAAAAAATCTCGACTACTCGGGGTCAATCCGATGATTATTTTATTATGATAATAATAAATATTGTTATTTTATCAATTTGAAATATTTTCCAGGGCTTTGAAGGCGAGCATTGAAAAGCTTATAGAATTAAGAGCAAACAATTTCGGTATCAAAGACGATGCAATTGTGAGTAATAACATAGATCTCAATACGGAATGTCTGTACAATTTTTGACAAGTCGTGTCACTTCTACGCATTTATAGTGTATTTTGCTTCTTATTATTCTTTTTATAATTTATTTTTATTTTTCAATGTTTTACAGTGGCGGCCGGATTTACAAATGTACGGTAACGAATATATGTTAGCGACGGCTGACTTGATACCCGATCCAGATTTCAAGGACGACGGCAACGGAGAGGCTGACTTGAAGGCTTTCTTCTTCTCGTACGTATTCTGTAAATGCTCGTCCATGGATTCGATTCCGTAATATATATATTTTTATCTTCATTTTTTCAGGTATTTCTATTCATTTATATCTGAAAACGGTCCGGTGAAGATCGACATTCTCGCCGAAAAATGGAACGAAGCTAAAAGCATAACCCCCAATTGCGACGCTGTTCTAAAACATTATTACGGTATTTTAAACTGTGCAACACCAAAAATCTTTTAAGGGAAGGGTTCACCGATTCGCATTAAAAAATTTACTAAAAAAAATCCCATGCGGTTAATTGTTTGTAAGGTGTTCTGATAAATAAATAGAATCTCTAGATCCAAATATAAATAATTGCAGGAGTTTCATTTTATTTTTTAAATACAAAATAATGAAAAAAATAGAACTCTTACAATTTGTTGTGGGGTAAGTTTTTCAATTTTTTTAAAACTGAAATCGGTGCACCTCTTCTGCCTTAATATTACGTGATAGTTTTTTTTTTCTCATAATTATATTTTGATCGATTTTCACAGATATTACCGAATTTTTGCTGCAGTCTGTAAAATTTGCTGTTGTTAACGATTACATATGCGTGCCGGAGAAACTTCCCGAAGCGTACGATTTAGCGAAGAACGACAGCTGTGAAATACTGCGATTTTTCATGGACAACGATATAGATCAGAGTTCCAATAACTCCTCTATTGATGGTATGCGTAAAAGAACTTGGTTCATGATAATTTAGTGTTACATACAAATTTTTATGAATTTTAATCAAAAAATTGTAATACACTATATTTATTCAAATACTTCAAGAGAGTTTTAGAATAATCCGGGTCTGGGATCGCTCCAAGGGGGACTTTGAATAATCAGGGCTGTGGTGGAGGGTGTCCTAGAGTAACTTAGATTGTGTCTGTGTGACCCTATTTCCTATTCGGCAGCAACGTCGGGGGGGAAATATTTTTATAATATAGAGAGTTAAATCTTTTTGCATATAAAAATAAATATTCTAATGAAGTCTTTTTTTTTTTTAAATATAAATTTAATTTTGCAATACAATAATAGTAATTTAAGAAAAACTTATTTTTATATTTCAGATGAGGCGGTATTCAACGATATTATAAATCAGGAGAGGAACAATAACTCATTGCCCCATTTCTCGGTTCCGGGAGACGCTAACATCATTACCAACGAATCGAGTGGTGTTTCGGACGAGAAAACGGATATGGATGAGAAAGAAGATGAAAAAAGTATCAGCGAGCCTGAGGATACACAGGATACTGCACATAGTGCGCCGCTAATTTACGAAAATGATCAAATTACCAATCTCGAAGTGATAGAAGCTGAAACTTTAGAAGAAAAGGAACTTAACGTTCCGAGCCAATTTGATGTAAAATACGTGAAAGAAGAGATACAGAGCGAAAATGCAGCCGCGACTAATATGAAGAAAGAATGTGAAAAACCGAATAAATCGTCGACCATAATGATAAACGGATTTCACAAGCTTGGCGAGATAAAAAAAACTGCACCTTTACAAACGAATTACGGGATTACGGAAATTACGAAACCGATTGAAACAAAATCCAATTTGAGTCTCGTTGCGGAAACACTTACGAATGAATCAAAATCTGTCAGCGAATTGTCTGTATCTGTCGCCTCGGTCACCGATAACCATAGCGTGTCGGTAAGTACAATTTTTAATTTATAATATAATACCTCACCTTTCGTCGTAATTTATTGGCCTTTTGTGTTTTAAGCGTCGAAGGATAGCCGAGCTTACATATATTTTTCGAATTTTTTTAGGAGCTTGCTACTGCAAGAATTATTGGAATCTTCATTAGAAAACATTGCGAAAATGTGAAAGTTCATTCATGAATAAAGATTCTTAATGCTGAATTTTCAGTCGTAGATTGAATTTTAAGATTGAGTTTGAAATGGATCTTAAGATCTCATGACCGAACTTAACGTGAAATAAAAAAAATTAATTATTTCCCCGATTTCGTGGCATTGCGTTTATAACTTATCAAACAGTTATTCCGATTTTTCCATCACTATCACAGCTATTGCATCGTAATGTCATAACTAGTAAAGTCACATATTGTTGAGAAACGAGCGCTATGCCGCTTTATGTGCGTAATTTTCATCTATTTAATCTCAAGGTGTGGCGAAACTTTTACCACGTGATTGAGTGCGAGAGAGCACATCAAGAGTCAGGTGGTATATCGTAGGGTGAGTTTTTCATCTCTAAAGTTTGATCTCAAGTTCTATCTTAAGTTCAATCATAAAACGGATTTAACGTCTGAAAATTCGGCCCTTAAGCCCGGGACGTACATCACTTGATGATAAATCATTCAAAATAGTATTCCAACAATACGGCGTAGAATGTAAAAGGCTGATTAAAATAAATTAATTAATTAATGATGCTACAATGATTCTGATAAAACATTATCAACGAATCCTTTGAAAATACTTTTTGCTTTTTTTAATTTCATTTAACTGAGTGTAATTTGGTACAAATATTGTTGTAGGTACATAATGAATATTTTTTGTAGAAAAATGTACGACGTGCTTTCTCGAAATTGTAATTTTTTTTTTAACTTTATATTTATTCGCCAACCCCCCCCCCCCCCCCCCCCCCCCTTGACGCGATTTTGCGCCCTTGGAACTATCATCGGATCAATCTTTTTTCAATTTTTGTCACATCGATCAATGTTGTTGCACTCATAGTTACTGACCGAGTCGTATCGCATTCCACTCATATCCATGTTCCATGTCCACTCATCGATACTTTTAACTCTACAGTTGTGTTCTTTTTTATTTTACCTCGTTTTGCAAAAGATTGTCTTTAATTCATTTTTATTATTAGACGAGTCATTCTAGCGAGCCCGCCAACTTGTCTTTGAAAGCAACGGAAAATAGATTTTTATCGACGCCTACTAGAGAAAACGGTATAAAAAAACCTGAAAATACTTCGAAGAGTCTTATAAACTCAGAATGCAAGCAAGATACGAATTTCGTTAAGGAATTTATCGACGAGATGCAGAAGCTGTCCACCCAGTTGGCAGAATACAAAAAAAAAACGCAACATTTGGAATCGGAACTCGAGTAAGAATCGCAATTGCAGTTGTATTATTAATGTTCATTGGTTTATATATTTTTATTTAACTTACGCGGATCTTTTAACAGGCATGTTAAGAAAGCACACGCAGCGATGCGGGTAAGGATGTTCCAGAAAAGCCTACACGGCCAATACGCTTATGATCACAGTATCATAATGATGTGAGTCTTAAATATTTTTAAAAGCATAACCCTCAATTACACCCCTAATTTTGGTTCATGATTTGGCTCATATTGAAGGCTTCCTTAACAATCGTCTGAAATATCAAGTATTTAAAAAAAAAATCCGTCTCTGTCACGCGTGCCCCCGCGCATGGGTTAGTGTATCAAGAGCTACGAAAATAAATCGTTTATTAATCAATGAACGCTTATTAATGAACGGATTAACGGATCTTGGTGAAATTTTTCATCCAAGTGAAACACCTTTTATTCGATGTAATCGTTAAGACGATTGAAATTTTGTAAGATTTTAAAGCTCTGTAAAAATATTGTTTAACGCGATGACTGAAGCAGTTTTCAAGAGATCGAACTGAATACTTTCTACAAAAGTAAAATTTAAACCAAGGGTTATCGAGTTTGGGCAAAATCGATCAAGTGATTTAATAGTTACGATAATATTTTCATTTCGCTTCTTCATAGAAAAATTAATCTCATAACTACACTTGATCGTGGAGAATTCAATTAACTCATAAGATCACCGTAACTGTAGGAAAGTTTTAATAAATTTAGAAATTGCAGTCTGACGTAAATACTCCAATTAGTACACATTTTGAGAAATCAAAGAAACTTTTTACACAGGCTTAGTTATGACCAAAGTCGATTGGTATTGAGTTTGTATTCAATTGACAATTGTATGCAAAATTATGAAATTTCGAACAGATAAAAACTAATGTATACAGAATTTATAGAAATCTAACAAGTATAAGCTTGCATATAGCATAACGAGGTAGCATTGTGCAAGGTTTAATTTGATCATAATTGTTGAAAAAAGTGCGAAAAGTAGTTCTTTAAAATATTTTTATGGTTAAAAAGGAAAACGTAGAGACGAAAGTAAAAGTTGCCAGCGAAACAAAAATAGCAACCGATTGAAATCTTTGTCCCGATCATTTGGATTCCGGGATATAGTTGAGGTTTAAAGAGATTTTATAACTCGTAACATTGATTCGGACGTATCTTCTATGATTATTCATATGAAATGTAATTCTAGTTATTGTCGCACGATATGTTAAAATTGGTTGGCTATGTAAAACCAATTAATTAAAAATATTTTTTGACGTGAAATATAAACAGTGAATTCATTGAAGAGACTCTGAATTTATCAAATATTTTCATCTTTATTCACCACGCTTGAGTCAAAGCTTGCTACACAGTTTTGAATAAGAAATATTGAGTTTAACATTTTTATTGAAGCCTTGTATTATTATCAACTATTTTAAAAACTTCCGAAGAGAATCTTGCTATACTACGTTATATCAGTGGATAACGTTTACATCTAATTATATAAGCGCATACTTGAACTTCTAGGCATTTACGAAAAGCTTGACGATTTTATTTAAAAAAAAAAATTTGATCTTGAAAAACGTACAAATAATACATTTTTTTTTTAATTACAGGAAAATTGAAGAGTGTCACAAGAATTACAATTTGTGCACGGGCATCCAATCGATGCTAATGAATTCGATAGGTCAGAATTCGCCGGAGAATGGACGTGAGTGGTTAAAAGTAAAGTCGGAGCTCGAGGAAATATCAAAAGATCATGAGGTATACGAATTAAACGAAAAAATTACTTATTTTCAAAATTAGCATCAAAGTCTTAGAATATTTATTTATTATCCCCAGAATAAATTTTGGGAAATAAACGATCAGCTGTACACAAAAAAACTACCGGAAAACCTGAAAGAAGTCAATCTTGAGTTGGAAGCCATGCCGGATATGCCGCAATTAAAGTTAATGGATGTTATTCAAGCAGCTTTTGGTACATATCGAATGCACCTGATGAAAGAATTTCAACAACTGCAAGTCTTGATTCCACCACCGGCGCAAACGCAAATGATTAATCATCCTCAACCTCAGTCAATGTTCATCGGAACGCAGTACAGGCCTCCGACTGCCGACTACTACGTAGGCCCTCATATATATGCGGGCAATCCGGCACTTGCATATCGCGCGATCCAACCGAATTTCATTAATTCTCACGTGCCGCAAAACGTTTCTATACCGGCCCAGCCGAATCCTGCCGATACCGCTCCACTGAATTACAAATCAATCCAAAATATTCCACCTCCAGTACAGAATTTTCCAAATTTTTCGCAACAATTGCCTATGTACCAAACAATGAATTCTCATGTGCGGCAGACCTCTCCATCTACGCAACAACCCGTTTTTACAACTGCGCTACCTACTGCTTCCAAACAAACAGTTTCGTGGCCTCATCAAAACACTTCGCTCGTACGCCAGAGCGCTCCGACGCCGAATATATCGGTTTCCGAGCCGTCAAAAATCACGACTCCGATGCCGCTATCGAATTTTTCGACTCCCGAGCAACCGAATGTTGCTCCTCTGATAAAACCTGTGATGTGTTTTACGCCTCCTCCGATGCAGCATCTGTCGCCGTCACCCCAGCTCCGTAGTTTGTCAAGTGTTACACAACAAAATGGTCAATCTTCCGTGCAGAGCGTTCTACCTCGACGACCGAATACGGTTGCCGAGATAGAAAACCAGCAGACTCCCAAACAATCTTCGGTAAATCTGTCTCCGAAACGTTTGAAATCCGTCACTTCTGAATTCCCGATGTTTATTCCGCCGCAGGAATTCTCAACGCCTATGAAAATAAAATCGTCTTTTATGACACGCGAGCAAAATGTTGAGCCATCAACGACGACAAATGCTCAACGAGCGAATTCTGTTCCTGAAATACCAATGATTCTTAAGACGCAAGAGCGCGCCATGACTCCAATGCAGAAGAAAACTTCCGCTTGTGAACATAAGGAAGTTAAAACAGGAGAGGATCAATATTTAGTTCAAAAAAACAGCGTCACTACGAATATTCAACAGAATTGGAACATGCAAGCGACTATGCCATTACGATCCATTCTGAACGAAAATACTCACGAAACTATCAATGCACGAGTTACAGAGGATTCGCTGAACTACGACAGGTGCGCCAGCTCCGGAAATTCGCTCAAAATTGTTGAATTGCCAAACAACGAATCTGCAGCTGTCGATTCTTCGAACACAGCGCCGGAGCCAACTAAAAAATCTGAGCACAGTATGGATAAACTGATGAGGAAGATGAGAGAGCAGTACAACGGAGTTTTAGAGTAAGTAGGAAATGAAAAGATTTTTCTAACGGCTTAGACGAATTTTCTACCATTTTTAATCAGATTTATCCCACACGATTGATCATTTGGATGTAAGAGAAGACAGTCAACTGCGTCTCAAAATTCTACAGCTTGCACTTCTCGTTTTTTTTATCTGAACGATCAATTAGACAAGGTAGAGAAATAAACGATGGGAAAATATTGTTATCCGTCTCGTACGTATGGCAATTTGAGAAAGACTGACGACGTGCAAGACATCATCTTAACCTGAAATGCTATACGAATTGAACCGCCATAATCGCGAGTAAAATGGTGCCATTGACGAACGCGATGGAGCTTGATAAATCGACAGAAATTCGTATCACATTCAGTTAAGGCGGTGACACACCCTCCTCGTCCGGTCCAGGCCGAGTGAGTATCAAAGACTGTTTACCTACTTTTTAAAAGGTACAGGACGGTCCTGGACAAAAGCAACTTAAGTTAATGGGCGTAACGAATGGACGAAGAGCCTTAAAAAAAAATAGATAAACCGTTTTTGATACCGCCTGCGATATATCACATAACATTAAAAGGATTAGTTAACTAACTCACGGGACTAGATAGAGTTACTGAATATTTTTTTGTAGCTTGGATTTGCTGAAAGCTGTCGAGTACGTCCGCAAGAAGCACAATAATTCGCTGTCGAGACTCTCGATAAAACGTATTATTCGCGAAGCGAATAAGTTCATCGTCGATCGTCAACAGAAACGTAAGTTCTTTTCTTTTTCTTGTAAAACGACGATAGAATTTAAATGATTTTAGTGACTTTTCATGACGTTTTATATCTGATAACTAAACTACTTAATTTATCTGCTGAATTAAAAAATAAATCATACGAATAACATTTTTTTTTCAAATTTCTTACATACGTAGGAGAACGGGGTGTACAGTGAAACACTGGGCACAGTTGACCAGTTAATTTATCTCAAAAAGCAGTGAAAAAATTCGTAACCTCTGTAGATTTTAGAATCTAATAAGATTTTTTAACCCTTTGCACTCCAGCCTAGTAGGGCATAGAGGCTTTAATGTCGCAAATACGGCGACAACGGAGTGCAAAGGGTTAAATAATTTGTACTCGTAAGGCACTCGCACAATTTACGATACTTCTCACTGTATCCGACGGCCTGTCGGCCATAGTTTCTCACTGGTGGGGTATTCTGAATCATTGAGAAGTGCTGCATTGAGCGCCTCTGATGGTCGTACTGGAGTTTACTTGCATTACCATCAGAGACTATAATATAATACCAAAGATAAATAGCGACCGGAGCTATACCTCGGAAATAATCATTAGTAGATGATAATGATAATGATACTAATAATAACTTTATGTGAAACTTTATTGATAAAATGAAAATACTTAAAAAGTAATAATATTTCAGAACTGTGTGGCTACGTAAAACGTCCGTCAAATCACTATGTCGCTGTATCGAATTCAGCACCTTGGTGTCTGCCGGATGACAAACGCAAGCAACAAACTTCGGTTTCTTCAACATCCTCCGGTACAGTAATAATCAATAAATGTTCCTATTATTCTAACTTCTAAAATCAGCTGTGATTGTTACAATTTGTTTTGAATTTTAGCGAGTTCGGTAAAGAAAGATACGCATCATTCATCAACTTCGAAGAAACAGTGGGAGCCAGTAGTCACTTCAAACGACACGTGGGAAAGAGAAACTCCAGAATCCGACTGCGTGATCTGTTTGGAAACCATGCTAAACAACACGCAATACACTCTGCAGTGTAAACATACCTTCCATAAAAAGGTTAGTAAAACATAGATTGTAACAAGTCATTATCCTCATAGGAATTGCCTTTTTTTGCGATTTACTGTGAATGGAATTCACACTATTAGATAAAAAATAACTGATACCTCTTAAGGTCATGTCACACTCCGCGATATGTAACACAAACTATTTGCTGTTATCTTTTTATGTTAATTTCAAGTATAATTCAAGTAAATGTTTTCGAGGACAAAAAAGACAGAGTTTTATTCGCAATTCAAAATTCTAATATTAGGAGTAGTGTATGTTTTACTCCAAAGTAATAGCCGCATCCCCTTAAAGATAAGTTCTTAAACGTTTTTGATTCCGTCGGATGTTTATCAGTTGTCAAGGTCTGTCGATGCGAGCATATTCGTCACTCATTGCATTGTGTATAAATGAATATGCAGTGCTGTCTAGTGTATGCCAAGCTTGCGGCCAAATTTGACCACATGCTTGCAATTTAATTCAAGATAATTCTAAGGGAAATGGTCCAGTTACCGGCGGTATACCAATTAGTAACTGCCAGGTATAGATATGCAATACGGTTGGTTAGGTTGGGGCTTCTCCCAGCATTCGACGAACAGTCAATAGGTAGCCGTGACAGTAATTAATGCACTTTTACATCTTTGTTTATCCCTAGGAATTTACACGGTAAGAGTCAGAGGTTTTTTCTTATATTGCCGCTAACTTAGTCGTTCACCTTATATTAAATATTCAATGAGTTTCGTTTTTCATGATCGCGTTACAATCGTTACAATCTGATATGCAAGTCGCGAGTTAATATATGTCTACTAATCGCGAACAGCAATTTTAATTGTCTGATTGAAGTGTTGATGAAATATTTTCCTCAAAAGACGTTAAATTCTCGATTATTTCATTGAGATTTATTCTAAAGAGGGTCGCTGAGCAGGGTTGAGATTCAACAACAATGCAACCACTTTTATGAAATAACACTATTTCTGATTCATTAATAATTTTTGTTGTTTTTTTTCAGTGCATCAAGAACTGGTATCAAAATAGCCAATCGTGTCCAACGTGTCGGGTGTATTCTAAAATTGACGACGAATATCCTCCACTACCATTGGGCTAACAATCGAAACTCTCGTTAATTTAAGCAGTGAGCGTGTTAAACGCGTCCACTCATTTTTATTTTTCAGTTATTTTATTCCCTTTTAAATCTTTATTATATTCTGAACAAGTTTTTAGTGAACATTACGTTCAGAAGCCATAAGTTGTTAATTATTATCAAGGATTTGATTAAGAAACCAAAGGAATCGCGAGTTTCATAGTTACTAGTCTTAAAACCACGACGCGATAGACAGATACGGAAAGCTAGTCAACGAGACTCGTTCGAAGCAGTATCGGTCAGATAATTGCAATAGACTATCAAGATATTTGTTTAATCTTAACGGAGGAGAAGTACTCCATACCAGTGTTTTTTAATTTTTATATTTTCGTATGGTTATAAAAAAAATATTAAATATTTGTAAGATTACTCACTGTTTGAGTAACAAAGGTTTAACGAAAGCTTTTCTTTATTTTTCACTTTTCAATCCCACCAGAAGCTAACTGAAAAACTAGGTGTTAGCGATTCCACGTGGTGCCACCAGCCCGGTGGTATAAAAAGCATATCACCAGGACCTAAATAGCACATGGAACCTTTTGCTTTCGCAAAATTTGGCCATTTTTTGTAATCAGGGTTCACGGGATCAACCTGCGCTGTGTTAAATAATAATCTCGTTTCGTAAGAATACAGATTTTCACTATCGTTTGGATGATACAGTATCACTCGTTTCCATCCCAATACCTAAATGGAAATATAACTAAGTGTTATTACACATAACAATAGTAATTAAGGATTATAAAGTTACTCTTTACAAATGTTTTTAAAAAATGTTGTTTATCCTGATTTTACTGCGTAACGAGATACTACCGCAATATATTTAATCGACCGTTACCGTGTGAATAGTGTTTGAAATAAAGAATAAAAAACTTTTCCAAATGTTGCTTCCACTAGATTGCAATAATTAATTAAAAATACATTTTTAAATTTATTTTTCGTATAAAAATTAGGGTGACGTGACATGCTTGTATTTCAATCTACTCAGAGACGGTTGTGACAAAAACCGAATATTTTTTCAACATCACTCTTTTGGACGTTTCAGACAATTACTTCAATAAATTGTTCTTTTAATTATATCCAGAACTGTCTAGGTGCCAATATTTTTAATATATTCAGGAGTTACGATAATGTTTTCTAATCGAAACAAATTATCGATTTCAAATTTGACTATTCTCTTTACCTGAGACAGAAGATTATTCTTTGGATCAAAATGTAGCGGTGAAACGGTGCCTACCGGGCCAAACCAAGCATTGATATCCGGTGAAGTAGCGTCGTTTTCGTTATCTGAAAAATTACAGTATTCGGGGACTGCAAAATCTTCTTTCAATTCAGGTATCTAAAAACGTATTGAAAAAATATATTTTTATTTAATAATCACAACTAATGTATTCATTAAATTTTTAGAATATTTCTTCAAGAATTACAAGTGAACCTGTTCGAACAATTGATGCTGAGCCAAATAGCCAACTTTTTCATTCTTCTTCGATACGTGGGACTGAATAAAATCGGCAAAAGTAACAAGACTCTGCGACCAATCTTCCTCCGTGTAACGTGAACCGATTTCTATTGGTACTGTTCGATTTCCAGCGATCTTCATTAAATAATTAATATCTTTCCACGAACTCATTGCCTTCCAGTGGCTTAGGCATCCTGTAAGATTTTTTTGTTTTTTTGTTTTTTTTAATCAATTTATTTAATTATATTTAATAAATCTCGATGCTTTTGCTTATTTTTACAAAAATAGACCTTCCAGTACTGCAGGAGACTTCGGCTTAAATGTATCTCTGTAAAAAGTTTCCATCGATGGAGTATCAACCCGCGGAATCCAAACTAATCCAGGTAGTAACTCTTTATTAATTTTGCTATCGTCAAGCAAGAGTTCTTCGTGCTCGACATTTTGCGAAGCAGACTCTGAGTATTAACAAACCGTTTGAATTATTTATGCATCAAATTGTTATATTGATTATTGAAGGAGGAGGATCCACTGATTTGAGTAAAAAGAGAAAGTATTTGATTTTATTTCATCCGTAAAAAAAAATCCAAAATTCTCTCGCGATTGATTATTCGTAACGCTGTTCTGATAATATAAACAAATCGTTAGAATCTAATATACATAATTGTAGGAAGTCCATTTATTTTAACATTATTTTCTACAGAAAAATAAAGTACTCTTCAAATTTTTCGTGTTCGAATATGAATATTCTTGACATGAAAAGAACATCGTTGGATATTATTGATCGTAGGAAATTACTGACACAATTTTTCTTTATAATTGACATTTTTATAAGAAATTAGTGGACCCCTTATCCCCCTTTATAAAAAAAACTTACGGGCAAGGTAACAATTTAGTGTAGAAGCCATTCTTGTCATGATATCACCTGCATTTGCAAGAGGAGCTCCCAATATTATTGCTTTGTCAATTTGCTTAACAATCTCGATAAACTTTTCCTTTCTCTCGATGTCGTTGCATGTCTCAGTAGCTGCACATTGACTTTCCAAATAGATACACTACGTCAACGAATAATCAGAAAAAAAAATATAATTGTACGACTCTGGAGAATAAAAAATTTATACAGCGTGTACCTTTGATCAACTTTAATTGTACCTTCATTGCGCTACACAAAGTATAACAATATCTGAATTTTATTGAAACATCTTTCCAGTAGCCGGTGTTCAGTGCCTCCCACGTTTGATCCAAACAGGCTTCCAATCGGAGTAACGATTCTTCGATTTCACTAAGAGGCAAGGATCTTTTTCAAAGAAGAAAATGAAGGTAACTTATTTATCTTCTCTCGCATAATTAACTTTTTGATTAAGAAAGAAAATTAATCAGTAATTGGCAAAATCTAATTCTTTAATTTATCAAAAATATATTTTACTGTAAGTTACAGGAATAATTTAACTGCGAATTACGTTATGTATGAGACGAAAAACGTTAATCGAGCTACTTTTTTTTACTTCGCCTATAATTTTTTATAATTTAATTTTAAGCTCTAGCTGAAGAAAATAATTACGATTTTTTAATTGCATATTTAAACCAATAATAAATTCTGAAAATGATCTTCCACACGAATTCGTAAAATATGTTGTTGAATTACTCGTTAAACAATGTAATGTCGTTTTTTTTTCTTTTATATTGAATCTAAAAAATTTTTTGATGTTTGCATAAGAAAAACTTCAAAAATAAATGATTAACAGTTTTTGATTGCATGATAATTACAGGGTAGCCGACTTGACGTGTTTTGTCTCAAACGTTGTCACGTTTAAAAAATAGATCATTTTATTATTGGTTAACGTAAGTAAAAACTTAAATTTTTGTGATTTCTGACAATAATCGTACTCGTTAGTTTCGCAAGATGATCTCAAAGTTTTGTAAATGGGCACCAAGTGCATTCTCATCTCAACAGGCACGTTTTCCTGCAGATTGTCCCCAAGGATATCCCAAGGAATCTGAGCCCCAGTCAGTGCAGCCATATCGCACATAATTAATTGCCTGTAATTAAGCGCCGCAGGTTTCCAAATTCATGAATCATTTATCAACGAAGTAACATCAACAAAATATGTAATCTATTTAATCAGGTGCACATGTTTGTCTTTGGATTTATACAATTGTGGCCACTGCACTATAATATCGTCGGCAAAATAGTACAAAATTTTTCCAGTCAAAGACATAGTTTTAACTCTACAAAAGCTTTCTACAAAGATGATTTTCGTTTTTGCGAGAAAAATGACTTTCAGTAGAAACGTTGCAAAGCAAATAGGTACGCAAGTGCCTGGTCCATTGCACAAAATCAAATCAGGCTTTTCCCTCCACACGATTTTCATTGAATCTCGAAAAGAAACGAGCGTTGTCCAAACGGATGATAAATAAGATTGGCCGACTTCTCTGCTTCGCGATATTTCTATCATTCTCGCTTTTTCGCTATTCGGTTCTACTTCCGCAATTTTGCACGCACTAATTTGATCAGTTTGTGCTCGAACGTAAATTCTTGGCGAATATTCTTGAAAATTGAGATGCCTAACGATCTGCAAAATTTCCGTAGTGTGACCACCGGAGCCCAAAATTATCATCGTTTTTGCAGGTTGACTTCGTTTTCCACCGTTTTTTCCATACTTTTTGAGCAAATAAAAAATTCTGACTAAAAACGCAACGATTACGAGAAAAACGAGCCACCGTATCATTTTCGAATGCTGTACCTGTAATAATAAATTTTTTTTAATGCAATATCCTGCTTTCAAACGCAGTTTGAGGGTTAAGAAACACGAAATTCGTGTTGGGATTTAACTCGTGTGCATTTGGTATTTTCAAAACACTTTTTGAGTGTCGCGTGACATCGGAAATTCACAAAACGAGTTGTATAATTGATTTGGGGATAATCAACGTTTTATTTAGTCATTCTTTCAGTGTTAGATCCGAGCAAACGCTGCTTGTAGGTTAGAAAATACTTAACTCGTGTTGGGACTCAATTTGTGCCCATTTGAACCTTTCAAGCCACTTTTTTATTCTCCCCTGACGCCGGAAACCCGCGGAACGAGATGAAGAGTTTTATTTTATGATAAATATAATTTTTATTTACAATATTTTCGGCATGTGCGTCAAAACCAATCGTAAGAGTAATTCTCTAGGGATTTTATCTGTCAGACTTTGACATTGTCGAATTGTCAAGTACGTGGAAAACCGAGCAATGATCTGACTGAACGGATACCACGTATCCCGGGTAACTCAAAAATCTTAGACTGATTCGCGTAGATCAGGTTCATTTTATTTCTAAGTTCCCAATAAAAAAATCGCTATTGCTTTTCATTTGGAATATATTCTAAACCATAATCTCTTACTCAGAGATATGAATATGACCGTATTTTTATAGTCACTATACCGTTTTGTGTCAATCGAAAAATGACTGTTTTGATTTAAAAAAAAAAACTAGCCTGAAAGGGGCGTTTCCAGCTATGCGTCCACTTGGTGAATTTAATAAAAAAAAAATATTTACCGATAATTTCACAACTATAGGTAGATTTTATCTCTTTTTACGGTAAACCGACAGAAAATATTGTGAGCGTAATGGTAAAAAACCGTCTGCAAAATTTTACGGTATTTTCACATCTTTCACTCGGTGTAAAAAGAAACTGTCCCATGACTTTCGTGTTTTTGCGCTTTAAGGTAATTCTGCTGTTAATCTGAACTCATAGATCCTAGAAACTATATTATTCGATAACAAGTGTATGCTGCATGTTTTGATAATAAGCACAAATAATTCTAAGCTTTCACTGTGGCGTAAATTATGTGGTGTGTTCGAATTGTCGAACAATTTATAATTATTGACATTAATTTAACACTGTTCAAGTTATGATTATCATTCGATCGACAAACTAATCAACAACGTGTTCATTCGATCCTTTCGCTTAAGACCCCATACTGACATGTCGATTTTTGCCATTTTATTTCTCTTTCCAATAGTCCGCCACCGAACTTAAAATTTCGCTCCAAACATCTCCGTAATTACTTAACGTTAAGTATATACAAAATTGAGATGCCACAGTTCAAAACTCTTTCACGACGGAACTACCTTTAATACCGAAACTGCTGAAAACTCTATAGTAAACGTGACATACGATGTTGAATGTGTTCATCAACAGGTTCAGTAATAATACGAATACACCCCATGCGTGACACGTACTGTACAGTTTTCAACAGTAGTTTCAACTATCCCCAAAAAGCACATAACGAACTCGCCCGGTGCAGTATCGTTACTATACTAAAGTACTCTTTAAAATCAAGTATGATGCTGATTGGCCACCACAGATGTATTATAACACTCGAATTGAAACCAATCAGCACTGTCGCTCAACCGAGTAGTCCGAGTACTACAGCAGCCCTCAAGCCCTAAGCTTTCAAGAGGAAATGAAAAAAAAAAGCTCAGCGCCCCGTGCTCCTCGGCTCACACAATCCGTCCCCCATCTCATTATTTCAGTAACAGCAACCATCCGCACTCTTTGTCCCTACGAAAATCATTTATTAATCTGCGATCAAGACAGAACGATTATAACAGAGTGTCGCGCTGTACAAAACAGAGGTAAACAGAACATGAGTGCGCGATATTTATCCTTGTAACTGGATTTCTCTGAAGATGCGAATCTCTCACTCTCCCTTTCGCTTGAATTGGACAGAGTGCATAATTTCGATGTAAAAAATTGGTATTGAAAGATTTTGTTGACAAAATCTTGTACCACAAATCGCATGTCAAAGATTCGGGTGAGCAGAATTGACAAATTATTATCTGGTAAACAGTAGCTGTATTAAAGTTTTTACTACCAAACGTATTTCTATGGCAACAGCGTTAAATTCCTTTTAAAAAAAAGTAAAAAATTATTATTTTTTATTGGACTGTTGATTATGTTGATGACAAATTTTTTTACAATAGTTGGGTAATTTTCCACTCAAGATTTTGAGCAGTCAATGATTTTTGAAAATCATTATTCGAGGCAAAAATAAGATGAAGTCAATTAACAATTTAGGTACAACGAGTACGAAGGTTGAATTTTATTCTGATTGCCTAAGCGACGTCTTTAATATTTTTGGATATATAAATATTTATCATTGTGAATCAATTTTAGATTTCTATTAAGTTCAGTTATGCATAAAATCTGCAACATTTTGATTTTGTGTATAATTATCCAGTTATCGTTATCTTTCAGTGCTGATACTAAAAAGAAAATAAATTCAACCTAACCTAAAAACATTGTACACAGCATAATTTTTTTCATCGCCAAGGCCTCTATTACTATCTATCAATGAATAGAGAGTTGTTGCAATGTGTATTAACAGAAGAAAGACATTAGTATTAGCCTTGAAGGAAGTTTGTTAAAGTTTGTCGTGACTCGACGGCAAAATGTGTGGTTCGGTATAGCTGACATCTTTTTGTAATAATCTGCAGTAATGTCTATGAAGAAGTACTATAAGCCAGATACGGGTTTTGAAATGGTTATTATCTATAAAATATTCTTTTTATTTAGTATGATAATCGAATGGATCAAGAAAATCTGCAATCGGTATTAGATGGCGATGCTTAAGAACAAGCTGGGGCTTCAGAAGCAACATCACGTCAAGGAACCATGCGCAGATGTTACGTAGTATCGTTGGATGGATGATAGGCTTAGCATTAGCAGACATGGAGCAAAATAAAGCAACAAACAGTAGCGAGAGCAGCCCAAGCTCCAGTGACGAGAGCTTGGCTTCCGATACTATGGAGGTATAGATTAATTAAAAAATTCGTATTAAGGGTAGTGTCGAGTTACAGAATCTGAGGTCCAATAATCCTTTGGTGCCAAAAAGACAGCTGAAAATTTCTATCACATTTTTTTCGTAGCTACATTTTCTGGTAAATGTCAGATTTGTGGGGGCTTGTTGCGTGACGCATTCACCCAGTGAGCCCCACTCTTCTGATATCGGTACTGATGTATCGGTTTAAGAAAAATTGGTTAAAAGTTTAAAGGTGAACCGTTAGTATCTAGAGTCGCTTCAACGGAATCTAGTCACTTAAAAATAGTTGAAATAAAATATTGTTTAAATTACGCGTATAATGAGGTTTAGGTTGCAGTGTTGGACCAAATTGACTTTGCATCGTTTCATTCTCTTTGTGAGAAGAGATTCTGTCTGATCGGAGTAAAAGAATTTCCATTTAAAGCAATCGAGTCCATCGATGCAACCTGAGCCTTACAAGAAATTGAAAATGAAAATAAATCAACTGAGCCCCAAAAGAAAATATTTGGCTCGTGAACATTTATCAATATTTTTGTGCTAGTCGATTGGCATTTTTGTATTGAGTTGCAAAATTTCATTTTCATGATTGACACGTGATTCAGTCCTCTGAATCATTTCTAAAAAACTCTGAACTTTTAATGGTTTTAATGTAAATTTTGTAAAATTTAATGACAATTCGTTTTCAGGTCGACAATTCACACAAGATTTTACTAAAAATCGCAACTTTGTACGCTGAAAGACTTATGAATGATATCTGTCTGGTAGTGGATGGAATTGAGTATCCTGCGCATCGGCTTATACTCTGTGCCTCCAGTGATGTTTTCCAGGTAAGACACGGAGAAGAATAGTGTGAAACGTTAAAAAAAAAAAAAAAAAAAAATTATAGTTTTTCTCATGCAGAAAGCTTTGCGATTAGTCTCTTTACTAGATTTACTGAGTTTTACTGAGTCCATACAGTCAGACTAGTATATTTTTTAATACTATAATACTTATAATAAAATAATAATCTAGAAAACTATAAAGCTTTTGAAATGATGGAACAATTGCCGAGCTTCGCTAAATGTAAATTAAAGTTGGAGAGGTCAGCTGATAATTTTTTTGTATCGGTAAAACAGATCTGATAAAAAATTCGTTACGAATTATTGTCCATAACGGTGTTATGATGTAAAAAAAATTCCGTGATTCAAATATAAAAAATTGAGTATAAAATCATTAGCAGTCATTGTCTTTAAATTTGGATTTTATGGTATACATTTCATTTTCTCTGCAGGTAATGTTGATGTCGCCACAGTGGACAGAGTCACAGGAAAGTCGCGTGACGCTCCAGGAGACGCCTCAATGTGCTCCGTTATTCAGCGAATTTTTGCGTTACTTCTACACCGGCAGAATACGCATAAGCTACGAGGTTGTCTTGCCGATTCTGTCGTTAGCGGATAAGTATAACGTTCGGGATTTGATATCCCTGTGCCTTGAATACATGAGAAATCACATAGCAGTTGCGGCGATCCACGGTACGCTGGTATCTTGGTTGCAGTACACTTCAAACTGCGGTCATCACAGTATAACGCAATCCTGCCAGAATTTCATAAAATGGAATATCGAGCTAGTGGCAAAAACTGCGGATTTCGGTAATTTTGAGCTCGACGTACTCGTGAGTTTGTTGCATCAGAGCAGTTTAGTGATCAAAGACGAAATGACGCTGTACAAGTGTCTGGAATCGTGGCTGGATCATCAGACGAGTCGTTTACGCTCGCAATTGCCGCCAACGGAATTGGAATCGACGCTGAAGCAGCTGGTTGTCGCGGTAATGTCACCGGTTCGATTTCCGATGATGTCTCCCCGACAATTGGCTGAATTGTTACTCTCGCCGCTCACCAAAAAGTACAAGGAATTTTTCGTCGAACGAATGGCCATCGGAATGTCCTTTCATTCTGGTCAGCAAGACCGAGTTTGCGAGGTCGTGAGAAACGAGGAGGACGGAGCTTTGCTCTTCGAGCCGAGACTCTACACCGTCGACACTTGCAGCTCTCTGCTTACCATCGAAAATTTTCACAGCCTGCCCTCCTATCACACGAGAACTCTCGTGTTCTCGAGCCACTCGTTTCTCGCGGAATACGCGGGTGATCGAGCCTGCGAGTGGGTCGTTGATATTTATCCAAAAGGAGTTTGGTTCAAAAAATTCTTTTTGATTATTTGGCAAGGAACGGTGGAGATGCCTGAGCATGTCAAACGCTCCGTAAGATTGTCGTTGACCTGCAAGGAACCGCCAGTCGACAGCGACGTCGATATGCGAGTTAAAATTGGCGTTTTGATCTACGGACTGCAGGATGGCGTCGAACACATCGCCAGGGTCACGGAAATCATTCACAGATTCAGTAAAAAGGATCGTGTTCTCAATCTCGACGATCTGCTGCCTTTCGAGGAGTTGAATCCCAAGCAGGGCTCCATTAATCCTGATACTGCGGTTTCACCGTTTCTAGTCGGGCCCAACAAGGATATGCTGAAGTTGCATATCGTTATTTCTCCGGCTAATTGATTTCGCGGGACATAAATAATCGGGAATGGGAACATAGTGTTCGGGTTATTTAGAGAAATTCGAAAGTGAATTTAGAATTCAAACGACGAGTCGTTCAGATGTTTATTTATTTATTATTATTTTTTTTAGTCACGCGACAACGTCAAACGTTTATCTTTGGCATGCGTCGAACTATTATGTACGGTGACGGGCATCGTTCGATGGAAAAATATAAAAAATATAATTTTCAAGTATTTTTTTAATCGATAATTGATAAAAATCAAATTTTTTTCGATGAATTGTCATTTAATTAACTAATGATTTTTTTTTCTATCAACTTTCGACAATAATTTCGTAGAAATAAAAAGTAGAAATAAAAAAATAATTATAAATGCTTCATCGAATGCTTTTAAAAATGATTCTAACGTCGATTATTTCTTGTTGTTTTCTGTTATTGAGAATTTGGTGCAACTATTATTTCTGAAATATTACTATTATAAAGTCATTTTTAATATTTTTATAAATTTTCATTAAGTGCTGCCTCTTTATGTGTTCTTCAAGAGGGTGGAGAGCTCTTTACAGCTGTCATATCGGTGATAGATTTTAAAAAGCGTTTCTACAATTTCCGGTGATTTTATTGACTGTTGTGATGGGTGTCTTGCAAGATCAAAGCATTCGTTATGAACAGTTAACCGTAAGAGATTTTTTAAACTATTTTCTTAACCGATGAATAAAAATTGGACTTTTTTCTTTTTACTAAGAATCGATAGATCGGAGTTAGGAAAAATACTCAAAACAAGCAAACGGACGTCGAACAATTGTAGAAAAGATTTTTTTTAATTAGCACAAATTTGACTAACGTTAAGCGTTCCACCCCTCTTAAACGATCGTTCGCAGAAATTATTTGAGTCGTTTTCTTCTTCACAGACTCTTGTTCTTTAAAAAATAAGGAAACCTATCTCGTTTATATATCTTTACGTTACGTTCGATATACGTCGAGTTTGTTAATTGTTTCGATTCGTGACTAAAAGTTACGGAACTCGTTAGCGTTAATGGGGATCACAATTGAATATTAAAGTTATGTGCTAATAATTACGAATTGTACGAGAGAGAGAGAGAGAGAGAGAGAGGATGGATACCATGCGGAATAGAAAATATTTTCTAAACGAGTAACACAAAAAAAATACAAATGAATAACGTCAATATGTTGAATGTAAACAATCAGAGCAAATGTCATGACGTACGTTTGATAATACAATGTACCGCTTCGTTGGTGTATGCCTGTGTCAATGTTTATATAAATCATTACACGAATTAATACATTCCGACTAAAAGAAAAACTAAAAAAGAAACCCAAAACTACCAGTTTTTTTCGTGTTACATGTAGAATTATTAACGTATTTATGAAGAAAGAAAATCCCAAAGAAATTTGCTTGCTCGTCAATCTACCGAAAAGCAAACGTAATGTTGAACACATTTTATGGACGTAAAATTAAATGAAATAATAATTGTTGGTAATCCAATTGGCTGACTGGTTATTTAACACATTTTTCTATTTGATGGAAATTAATCAAGCTCGAGAATATATTTTAACAGATTTATCTTTAACCGAGTCCATATAGACAGACTTATTTTTAATTTTCGAAGTAAAATACTTTAGCTAACAAATTTATTATAAAAAAACACGTTTAAAAAAAATCGAAAAATCTAGATTTTAATTGATGAACATTCAGAATAAAATCTATCGCGATTTAACTATCGTCAACGAGTAAAATAATAAGTAAAACAAGCTCGCAAAGTAAAACTTTGCACATTGCTTTCTACCTTTCATCGATTCACCTCTATGAGGAATCGTGTCGATCGATTTTGTATTCCTCGTAGGAAGCTTTGGGAAAGATAGAATATAACGAGGAAACAGTGTGCAAGACTTTGCAATCTTCTTTACATATTCTTTACGCTAGCTTATCTCCTCAAAATTTGTAAAAGATTTAAGAAAAAGAAAGAAATAACAAAATTCATAATTTTTTATATCAGTTGTAATGAATCTCACCAAACTCATTGCCAATCACCCTAGTTCGTAATTTTATTTAAACTCAAAGTTCTAGCACGATTTTGGGTGCTTACGTCGTTTTGCATTTTATCTTAACTCATCAAACATCAACAACGGAGGGAATTTCAAAGAAAAAGACAGCAAATCCTTCTCAGACGCGTCTGATAGTTCAATTCGTTCTCCAGTTATAAGAAATTCATTATTTTTACTTACGATACACACACTGAACATGTTTTCTAGACTACATTTCTCAAAATTTTTAACTATTTAAATTATCTCGATATATAATTATAGAAAAAAAAATTTTATTACGATAAATATCTTTTTTTTTTATGATAAATTAATAAAACGACGAAAAATGCTCAATAATTGAACATTCTTGAAGGATTTATATGAGCTTAACATAATTACACATTGAACACATTTTTTCATTCTATAGAGCATTATCAAGGCTGCGATTTGTATTTAAATATTCTCATAGTATAATTATATCAAAGTATAAAACACGGTAGTGGTATTCTCGTTGATCTAATGGGGTCAGAATGAGATAGAATGATGGTCTTGAGACTCAGAGTTAAGCTCGTATATCACAACGCTGCCTTGAGCAAGATAAAAGTGAAAGTACTTGGCAACAAGTTATTCAGAAAGAACGACAACGATCCACCATATATCTTGTTAGTTGATTCTGGAAGGCCCAACACGTAGGGTCCACAAGAAATTAATCGGTCTTAAAAAAAAATTGTTTCAATTGTTTAACGATTAAACGATGAAACTTTATTCTGTATCCGATGGACCACCGTCTCTGGCTTGCCAGCAAGCACTTAAAGCGCTTAATCTAGATTACGAGCTTGTTAATGTTGATTTTGGTAATGGTGATCACATGACAGAGGAATATGCTAAAGTAAGTATTTCAAATATTATTAATTAAGTTTTAAAAAAATTTCTTTACTGAGTTTTATTATTTGTATGTCAATTTTTTTTTCTGTTACAGTTGAATCCACAGAAAGAAATTCCGGTTTTTGTCGATGGGAATCTTGTTATGGGAGAGAGGTAAAATTATATTCTGCATTCTTGTTTCGAATTAGTATAAACTTTCATCAAGGCGATGCGATTCACCCTCAAACGTCCCGTGTCTAGTTGGTTTCAAAAACTGTTTAGCAATTTTTTTTAACAGTGCAGAATATCTTTCTGAACAAAAGCAAATTAGATTAATATTCGTAATGAATGAACGAACAGATATTTAATTTGCTTTTTTTCCAGAAACTCTCTTGTAATCTTCTAAAAATAGGTCAACTGTTTTTTTTTTACCGACTGTGGTATGTCACATAATCTTAAAGTAATGTGGTACACGCTTCTGTCGTTCTCCCTCACTCCTTAGATCAAAGCGTTCTTCTTGAGTTATTAAAGTTTCAATTGGAAGAAAATGTTGGGATTTATCACCTTTACATGGGCTGTGATATTTCTGCTCTTAGATCAAAGTTTTTCTTGAATTCCAGAGTGTCCAGAATTTATTTCCGAATGTGATTTTCATTACTTGAAATATTTTGAACATATTGACACGAAAAACTTGGAAAGGAAAAGGTTTTCAAGAAACTAAATCTTGCTCTCTTTCGAAGCAACATTTGGTGAAGATGCCAATTGAAAAAATTAGAAACAAAGATTTGTCATATCATTGTCAATTAAAGTTCGTTAAATAGTATTTTCATACTATGTAATAGTATGTCATTCATAGTATGTTATTCATGAACATAATTCGACAGCAATGCTATTCTCCAATATCTCGGTGACAAATACGACTCGACTGGCAAGTATTATCCGAAAGATCCAAAAGCTCGTGCTGTAGTTAACCATCGTCTCTGCTTTAATTTGGCGATGTACTATCGAAGTATATCCGAGTATGTGGTGAGTAAAAATATTTTCGCTATACTCATCATCATCCGAATAATATAATTCAAATAAAAATAATGTCTTTCAGATGGCACCGATATTTTTCGATTATAAAAGAACACCTTTGGGCTTGAAGAAATTAAATATATCGTTGGATGTACTTGAGACATATTTTAAGCGCGATAACACAACATACGCCGCTGGAAGTAAGTAGTTATCGTATTATTATTGATAAAGATAAAAACTTGACTGTTTAAAAAAATTTATTCCAATTTTTAACTTGGACAAAACTGCATAAAATTTGTTTTTTAACTAAAATTCGTTTTACGTTTCACCGGACTTGGATCAGTTGAATTAAAAGAATATTTCTCGTAATAATTTAACAAATTCACATAAATTCTTATCAAATTTCAAGTCAATTGAAACAAACGTTATTGAAATGTAAATAAAATTTCTAAGAAATCTTTTTTTGTATTTTTATTTCTAGAGAATAAAAATCTTCAACAAATAATAAAAAACATTTTTTTCTTAACTAAAATTCGTTTTACTTTTCACCGGAATTGATCAGTTTAATGAAAAGAATGTCTTGATCAAAATTTTATCGAATTTTATGTCCATGAAAGATAATTATAAGAAAAATGTAAAAAGTAGAAAAAAAATTTATTTCGCAATATAAAAAAGTAACTTTTAGTCCAAAGACTAAAATTTAAGAAAACGAAACAAGGATTAACCATTTTTTCATTGCAGATCATTTGACCATCGCTGATTTTCCGTTGATCACAGCAACGATGTGTCTCGAAGCGATTTCTTTCTCTCTGGAATCGTGGCCTTTGGTAAAAAAATGGTACGAGACATTCAAATCAAATTATCCTGTTCTTTGGGAAATAGCAGCTGCAGGAATGCGTGAGATCCGTGAATTCGAAAAGAATCCACCAGATCTGTCTCACATGGATCACCCGATCCATCCAGTTCGCAAATAATTCAATCGATTTAACAAATTTTTTAAATAAATTAAATATTTTAATAAAGAAAATTCATCAATTTCTCATAATAAATCATCTTTACTGTCAACACATCACATTTTCGTTATTATACTTACGACTTACGATCAATAACGTATAATCAACTATAATAATTAACCTCGTCGTCTTTCGAGTACATTAACTATATGTTTATGTCTCTCAACGATGTTTTATTTTCTCTTCGATAATTGACATTCACGTCAAATATAATTTAATCAGTCGAAAAGATAATTGCGATAAATATATAAAAATTTAAACATTTATGATTAACGGTATAACGATTACAATTTAAACATATACAACAACCGATTAAATTTAATTAAATTGACAATTTAAGGAAGTAACAACTCACCGGATAATCAGAAAAATAACATTATGTTACAATCGCAAATATGGAATATTGCAACTTGATAAACAAATGTCACTTGACGAGCGCTATTTGTCGCTAGGTTGAGATTGTGCCAATCGTTGAAAATTTGCTTTGCAAGATCTTATTTTCTCTTTTTAAAAAGAATTGTTTAGTAAATTTTTCATCGCGCAGTCATTTCTTACCAAATTTCCTTTGTAACTTCTGCGTAAGAGCATCGAATATAAATTTTTATCCTTGGATAGGCAGTGTTCTCTTAGGAAGAGAACTTTTCACAAAACTTGTAAAACTTCTTTTATGAGAATAAAGCTTAGATGGCCAATTTGATTTGATTGATTTGGTAATTTCTTACTAAATTTCCTTTGTAACTTCTGCGCAAGAGCATTAAATGTAAATTTCTATCCTCGGATAGGCAGTCTTCTCTTTAAGAAGAGAACTTTTCACAAAACTTGTAGAACCTCTTTTATGAGAATTGGATTGAATGTTTCATAGAATCGACGAACCAGGTTACAAGAATATATTTTCCTTTTCAAAAGATGTAATTTTTTTTTGGTGTTTGTCAAGTGATTCTAATCAAGTTCCAACATTTCATACGTTCAATTGCAACACAATGATATTTTAATGACATTCAAGTGACACATGGCCTCCTTAAATCTCATATAATACGTCAGTTGCGTGGTATAACGAGCTTCCACAATTTTCTTTTATAACAAATATTTCGTAAACAAATGCATAAAATCTTATTGTTACGTTGAAATAAAAATTCGCAATTATCGTATGAATAAAATTTCTTTAACAGTGAACCAGTCACTGACCTAAATTATTTAACAAACTCTCGTAACATTGAAAATACGCGATTTTCATAATAAAATCATTGAATAAATGAATAACAACTGTAATAATAATTTCTAAGTAACTTTTTATAAAATAAGATACGAGTATTGAACAATTGAGCACTATAAACTAATGTGTATAACGTTGTGTAGACCGTGCGAGAATATTGTATAATGCAAAAGATCGCGAAGTACTGCCCCATTGTTTTTTTGTTTCTTTTTTAAATAGTGTCCCTTCTTTCCTTTAACATCTAATTACGTACGATACATATTTTATACGTGTATGTTGTGACACAAAGGTTGCCATGAGATTGTGGATAAGTATTCAACATTCGTTGCACGCTATATCTTCTCCCCACGTAAATTGATAAAATCTAACACTTGATATTCTAAATTTTTTAATATTTCTAGGGACAAACTGTGTATAATCAGTTAATATATTTCTTTCATTATTCGATTCAACACCTTTTCACGAATAAATCATTTCTCTTAAGTGGAATTTACTGAAAGACTTAATTTTATTTTCTTCGCAATTGAAGAAACGATCGATTGATTCTTTATTTTTTTTGTTTTTTAAATTTTATACAGCGTGGTCCACTACACCTAGAGCCAAGAATGGCGAGAACCCTGTTGTTACTATTCCATCTTATTCTTTCCAAGATATCTTCCCGATGAATACACGAATCAACCGCGATAATCGTTGCGTTGGAAACGCAATTTTAAACTCGCGTTACGTCCTCGAAAATTTATTAAATATATTATCATCGCTGAACACTTAACCGGTGAGTGAGAATACCGGTGTTATATCGTTGAATTAAATAAACAACGCTCGTCACCTTTTGTAACAACCGTACTAGTCACCGAACTCTTCCGGAAGGTGAACGCAGATGCGACTTAATGTAACCGGTACGATAGTCAATCACGTCGCGCGATGTACCACCTGGCAAACCGTGTCTGTGTCTTCTGCTCCATCTGAAAATAATTGAACTTTATCTTCAATTTCGTTCATCTAATTTTTCATAAATACAAATTGTTACAAGACATGCACTGGATCATCCTTTAATTTTCTTTCTTTCTTTCTTTCTTTTTTTTTTTCAAATTATTTTACACCGCAACTAATAAAATCTTTTTTCTTTTACACAGATAATATCGATCGAATGTATACGAAATATTTATATAATATTTATATTGCCATTGATAACATTAAATCGCTTAACATACGACCATGATGCTTCATTCCATATTAAAAATATATAGCACAGACAAAATATATTATTTATAGAAAAGAAAAATGTTAAAGAGGATAATCAAACCATGTCCACAACTACGTTTGACAAATGCAAGAAAAATTAATTATGTTTTGATAGTAAAAGTTTTTATCTGATAAATGGAGAGCGATTGGAGTATTTTTGCAATATATAATAGCCAGAGGGGGGGGGGGGGAGAAGGGGGCTCTAGACAAACATTGTTTTTTACACAAATTATTTAACGTTGGTGGTGATGCAACGAGATTTATCAAAATTTGAAATAACATTGTTAATGTGACGGTTCGTTGGTCGCGTAAATAATTAGATTAAAAAGTGTTGACAATTGAAGACCTTTTAGATTGTGAAATTTGTTTACGTTTCGGGCTTTTTTTTTCGGGACCTTCTTTCTATTATTTTATTCAAAGTTCATTGTAATACGGTTGAACCAATAGTGTTCCGACTTCCTGTTCAGACAAGCGATTGTCTGCAAGATCATGAACAACGGATAAACCGATCACCAACAAGAACAAGAAATCATAAAGAAAATAAGAAAAATGATTTTATTGTTGTTGTTTTTTATTTGTATTATTCAATGTAATTCAACATCATCATGAATAATTCTGAAGAGGGTCTTGAACGAAGGGCTGAAACGTAAAGAAGTTACACAACTTAAGGTCGTCAATCGTTGAAGCGCTTTAACCTGATAACATTGAGAATCTGTAAATATTTTTAATTGGATTAATTTTTAAAATAAATTTACTTCTAAATGTACGACTAAATCTATTTCAAGGACGAAGCTTTATTGTGTAATTACTGCTTCGGATGCGCGATGATAACTATTGCAGACTCTTTAACTCACTAATTATATAAAACACGCTTAAGGAGAAGATAAACCTTCGAAGCTATTAATTATTCCTGATAACGAGAGCAGAACATGTTTGGTTTTGTTTACTTTTTGGACATTGATTTTACAGAAAAAAATTGTTAAAATTTAGCTGATGTAACAAGCTTAAGGCTGTTGGATTTTTTTTGGAATTTGTCAACATTAATTAAAATTATATTACATCGCAATCGCACGTATGAAACTTTGGAATTTTATTTAAAAAATGCTACTTGACGTACAACAGAAAGATAATTACTTTTCGTAGAAGAATTATTTATTCGCAGCACGATCGATCGATCGGAATATGTTTTTAAATTTGTATTTCCAACTTGTAAAGTTCAGATTGTAACTTTGGGCTTCGCGAGAATTCATTTTCTTCGTAAGAACAAGTTTCATAATGCAAAATGCATTTTGTCTATCTTTTGCGATAAAATTTATTGAGATAAAACAATTCTACAGAAGCAATAATCAACATCACTTTAAAAAATTTGAAAAAATTGGATAATTGAAAAAAAAATATTACTAATGTTTCCAGTGAAATATTTCTTTCAAATTTGCTTTTTTATATCTTTAGAGGTAAAGCTCATTGAGATAAAACAATTTTATAGAAACATTTATCAATATAACTTTGACAAATTCGAAAAAAAATCAGCA
Organism: Cylloceria caligata; assembly: GCA_963942595.1. Lineage (NCBI taxonomy): Eukaryota > Metazoa > Arthropoda > Insecta > Hymenoptera > Ichneumonidae > Cylloceria > Cylloceria caligata. Next base: position 823,264 of record OZ012708.1, on the reverse strand, counting down.
AATTTTCGCAATTTTCAGTCCAAGATTAAATTTCATTTGGACATTCTTTTTATTATGTAAAATAATTAAATGATCAATCTGCTATCTTCGTCGCATCAGTTGCTAGCATAGAAGGTTGCAGCTTAGCCTTCAATACAAACAAATGAATTACAAGAGAAACTACCGATTGCATCTGGCCAAAATGATTAAATGTCGTGAAACAAAGCATAAACAGATAATGTAGAAGAAAATAGATAAATTTGTTCAAGCAACACGTGTTTCTATTTTATTACGGGGACTCGGTATGTGATATAACAGTTATCTTGATGAGAAGTGTATCGTGTGTTGGTGTTTATTTATCAAACTATTAAATATATTAAATAAATGTCATGACAGGTGTACCGTTTCTCACGATACCACGAAGACATCTCAATCAAGAAGAACTTTGACGATACCATAGGCTCCGATAAATATATTTTTTCCTGCAGATACTCGTATCGGTTAGTGACATAAATCTTGCCAGATTCAAACAATTGTAATGATTACAACAAAAGAAAATAAAGAAACAAAATATTACAGATTAAAGAAAAACACAACTCGTGAAAAGTACAATGAAAGATAAATCAAGAATAAAATACACTGAACGATGAATATGATAATTTAATTAAAAAATTTAACATCGTGAGGCACATCATAGCATTAATAGCTTTTTAAATTATTTATTTAACTTAAATAATTATTTCTTCAATCGTATCATTGACAATTCATGTTTTTTTCGAGATTAACGGAAGAATTGAAATAATTATTGTTGTTATTGAGTGAGAATATGTAGTATAAGTACAATTTTTTCAAGTGGAAATAATATAATATTTATATTTAATCGATGATTTGTTTAATAAATCAACGTTTCAACAGGAAGTTACATTCTCTCCTGTTTGAATTTTTCAATGGTATATCATTGTTGAGATGTTGACAGCGATTAGCTGGAAACCTAGAGGTTTAAGATTGTCATTAAGGGGGCACACTATCTCGATCTATGATTTTTTATCACTTTTTTTTACAAAATAAATAGAAGATTCAAAATTTTTCTAGTCTTTAAAGCAAAATTAGAACGGAGAACTATAGAATTGTGAGACGCACTTGATCGTTCTCTTCGTTTATGCGAAATGTCAATCGTGACAGAGATATTTACATTACAGTTTTTGTTACCGATCGAGAATTAACAATATAACTTTAATTAACAAAATGATAATATTTGCAAATGAAATTTTTTATAATTATAAATTTAAAAAAAAAATTTATTTCGAAACCAAGTTTTTTTTTTTGGATGAAATTAAAAGTTTAGTGCATGTTTGGAATTTTTTTCACAAATTCCAAAGTCATTTTTCGCTATAAATAATTTAAATAATCATGAAAAAATTTACAACTCATCAGATATAACGAATTAGTTCAACGATTTCAGTTAAAAAAAGTTTTTTTTTTGGATGAAAATAAAAGTTTAGTGCATGTTTGGAATTTTTTCACAAATTCCAAAGTCATTTTTCGTTATAAATAATTTAAATAATCATGAAGAAATTTACAACTCATCAGATATAACGAATTAGTTCAACGATTTCAGTTAAAAAAAGGTTTTTTAGCGGTGAAAAAAAAATCGTATCGATTATCCTTCACGATTGATCGTTGATGACATTATGATGATCGTTTAAAAAAATTCCAAGATTCGAAAATAACAAAATTGTCTCTTCTACAATTTATAAATATTTGTATCCGCGGATTCTTATCGGAAGATCATAACCAACTATCAATTAATCAATCATCGGTCGTATATATGTTATTATTAAATTCTGAATTTAATAAGATGATAACCAACGTTACGAACAATAAATCGTTGATGATCTTTCGTACAATTTCTTTTAATCTATAACAAAAGTATTTTTAAAACTCAAATCGATGGAACCCACCTTCACGGAAGACGTGTACCCCCTTAAGTTTACATATTATTTCGTCATAAATAAATAATCTGCTGGGCCTATAATCAAAGGAATTCCACAAAAAAAAAAAGATCACCGTAAGGGAAAAATAAATGATTTATTATTATTATTATCAACTGTCTCAGATTTTTATAAATCGTCGATCATAACGTTAAGTACGTTTAAGCATACCTTGTTGAACTTGTGGGGCGGCGTGCGAACGATGGTGGTTGTTAGTGGTGGTGGTTGAGGTGGGAACGCGATGCGAGGGTTCGGGGGATGAGGAGATGTTGGCGTTATTGTGATGGAGCGAGTTGATCTGGTTGTTTGCGGAGAGTGGAAGGAGGGTTTGTCCGTCACCATGAGACGACGAGACCCCGTAGTTCCGGCGAAATTGTCGTTGCTGGACCGATTGCCTGCGGCTCCTACTCACACCACCCCTGACGACCCCTTGTTGCTGCGAACTTGTCGTACTGCATCAACCCCATTTACTTGATTCTTTTCTCAAACTCTTACATCAAAACCCAAATTGTAATGTTTTCAATTAAACTTTTTTTTTCTTCTTCTTTCAATAATCATTATTATTATTATTGTTATTATTATTATTATTATTGTTGTTGTTGTTGTTGTTGTTGTTGTTGTTGTTGTTATAGTAATACCGTCACCTCTCTCGGATCTAGAGTATCCCTAATAGATAGAGTCGTCGATTAGTTTCCTAACGTTTATGATGCCTTTTGCTATTTTTTGTATTAACAAGGAAGCTTTGGATATTTCTTTTTTCATTGTATGACAGTCTCTTTGGTCGGGTCCATCTATTGGCAACACTGAAAGGGTAACAATAAATTATTTGACCAAATCTGTTTGTCGCAACGAAAACACGAACGGAGCTCTTCTTTTATTTATTCAAGTACGTGCTCCATTCTTGATAAACGCTGAGCCGCAGAACGTTAGGTTGCTTTTCATCGTTTTTTCTCTCGATAATTTAAGCTTTTTTGTTCTTTCAAATATTTTTCTTTTCATTACATTTTTCTTTCAGATAAAATTGCTTGATTTTTTTTTTTTCTATTATTCGTAACAATCGTCATCTTAACTGTCCTGCAGTTTCACGTCCAACTCATCTACATTTTTTTTTGTATAAGATAAGAAATTATATTCAACTGACACTGAAAACAGAATTTCTAAACATTTTCTATTTATAAAAAGAGAGAGAGAGAGAGAGAGAGAGAGAGATAGAGAGAGAGAGAGAGAGAGAGAGGTACACATAGATGGTTGCGTATTCAGCTGTTTGGTATAAAAGAGAATATTAGAGAAACACGATAAAGAAAATTCACAGATATAATATATCGCTATCGAGAAAACCTTAGGATAAATAGAGAAAAGCTCATGCGAAATAGAAAAAAAAAGCTTTGTGCACAATCGAAACAGATAGAAATATATTTAATTAATTTTTCTCATAGATAGACCATGCGCCCATTTATATTATCTTCGCATTGCGTTCATGTAACCAACAAATCACCTCGGGAACACGATAAAAATCATTGAATTAAATGAAAAAAATATTTATTTTTCCAACATTGATATTTTTCATTGTTAACATTTATTAATTATCAATGAATTTGTCAATTTATTGATTAACGCAGGTTTTAATTATATCATTGGATGAAAATGTGATTTAATTATTTGGACATTTGTTTACAATTCGTTATTATTTCAATTACAAAATTATTGAATAATGACATTTTTAAAATTAATTTATTTGTGATTTTATGAATTATCGATGACAGGAAATCTCTCATATTATTGAATTTTACGAATTACTGAATTATTGTAGACTCGGCGTGTCGAATATTTTTATTATTGATTATTGATTATTAATTATTATTAAAATTTCTTAATTCTTGAAATAATGAATTTATAAATAAATGCATTTTTCACATTTTCGAATTTATCATTATCGTCATTTTGAATAAATACATTTTATAAATTACTGATTAACGTAATTTCTGTATTAATGCATTTTTGTTATTTCTGGATTACCGTAACAAGTGAAATAATGTATTTAAAAATTGCCGAATTAATGTATTTTTGTTATTTCTGATTATCGTATCTTCCGAATGAATGAATATTCATTTTTTTCTAATTATTATAATTTCTTAATTAATGCATTTTTGTAAATTTCTGATTATCGTAATTTTTGTAATTACTCATTACCGTAATATCGGAATAATTGATTATCGTAATATCTGTATTAATACATTTTTCAATATATCATTATCGTTATTTATTCATTTATAATCTAAACGGATGCACCGGTTAATTACAAAAGAAGAATAAAATTTATATCGCATGAAGTTAATGCGGTCGATTTCTGAACGAGATGTTTATTTACCAAAAGTACGAATAATATTTTATCCTTTTATATTTTCCGAATAAATTGTAATTAAAAAAAAAAAAATTTCTTTCATACAAATTACCGATTTATGCCCCGTCGATGATCGGTTGGTGTAATAATCGCTCAAGCGTTGCAGGCCATGTATTTTCTTACCTTGTACTGTGACTCATGACGACTATGTTTCTGTAACAGCACATAATGGATCCTGATTGTTGGGAAGCGAGTAATGAGGTGTCGAAGTCGATTGACACACAACAACAAGCAGCTCAAGCAATCGATCGGTTCATTTTCTTTCTTTTGTTTTTTTTTTTCGTCCCTTTTTTTTATCTTTCCTCCTAATAACGTCACTCAACTCAAACAGTATCATTTGAAAATCAAGTTGTCACAACGTCGTATCTTCACACCCAAAAAGTTTTCTCTCTAACGATTCATCTCTCGGTTTTCCTTTCTCATTCAATTTTTTATCTTTTTCTTCTATCGTTACACGATTTATAAAAACTATACAATTAACATTTATAAATTGTATAATATCAGAGAGGATCGGTCGCTGATTTCTGAAACTCAATATGGCAATCATATTCATTTCTTCGGGTTTATTTGACACAGACCTTCCGATAGGTAACATCAGAGAGAGATAGAGCGAGAGGAATGCGAATGGATTGATAATTAATTGAAATGTACACAACTACAGGTATAGATGTGTCGTATGTATATAATTTAACGCGATAAGGGCAATACTTGGTGCAATCGTGTTGGTAATCATTAAATCTTTTTTTTTTAACTCGAAAACACGCGATAGACGAACATTAAAAAGTTTCTCCAGAGACTTTTCGTCAAAAAAGAATAAGAAAAAAATAATTCTAGAGGCAACCTACGTAGATATCGGGAATATAAAATGTCACCCGGTATGTGTGCGGCGATATATTCTTATAAAATAAAACTACAAAAGTAATTGTACCAATCGATTATCTCGACGTAGAAATATTTGTATTTTTGCAACGATTCGGGAGAAACGATTTTTCTTATTCATTTCATTCTCTCTGATAATAATTTTCTCTTTGTGACGATAAGAAAACTTCCTCCACGTACTCCGAGTGTATTTAATTTAATTAGAATTAATAAAAATGGTACTACCTACATCGAATTATCGTTGAGAAGTAAGATAAGGAAGATTTCAAAGTTCAACAATCATTTTTAATGCGCTAATGATCGATCGTTTTGATATAATATGAAAGTGAATACCGATTTGAGCTTCAAGAAAGTGAAATTAGTTTTAAAAATGTTTCAATTTGATATTTGATTTGACGATCGATATATTACAAAAATTAATTGTTATATCGACATTGAATAATTAATTTTTTTTCATACACTTTGGCTTTATTCTGAAACAAAAATTTTCTACAAAATTTTATTCTACGAGCAACCGTTTCAGAGTTACGATTTTTTTTATTTATATAATTTACGAATAATAATAAAATTTCTTAAAATTTGTAAATACGAAAATATGCGTCGTAGAAAAAATTTTTTAAAACTTATTTTACGATAAATTAACTGCGATTTAAGATTATTATAAGAGAAAAATCATAATTAACTTTAATGCGTAAGGTACACGCGCGTGTATCGTTTTTAAATCGTGTTTCAGTGCACGATTTAATAGTTTTTTATTTATTTATGCGTGAAAAGTGAATAAGTAGAGGTGTTGTATAGGCGTCCTTGTCAAGCATAAGCTACTTTAGTGTCTGAGAGAGAAAGAATAGAGAGTGTGCGCGCGCGCGCGTGTGTGTGTGTGTGTGTGTGTGTGTGAGTGAGAGAGAGAGAGAGAGAGAGTGTGTGTACACTACGCACTGCGTCTATTGTTGTGCAAAACAAAGTAAACGACAGTTTGATCTTCTTGCAAGAGAATTCACTATACAATAGAAAGATATATAGTTGAATAGAGGACGGAATAATAGAACTCTAAGGAAGTAAAAGCTAATAAAAGTAATAAAAGAAAAGAGGTTTCGAACTAAAGTGCATACCACAAAACCGATGTAACAAGTTTTTGTAATGCATACCGAAGAAGACGCGTGATGTAATCGGGCCAGTTGTCCGGAAACATCACGAGAAAGAAACCAACGGCTATCAGTATCATCCCCGCTAGTTTCATCCCCACGAAATGAGCACCATAAAGTACAACGTCCAGAGCTACGTGAGAGAAGAAAAAAAGAAATATTTGTTCTCTTATTCTTGATTTTGTAAAATAATAAAAAGTCATTGGAAAGATATTCTTTCAATTGCTTTTTCAAAAATATCATTTTGCAAGAGAGTCCGATTAGCACCGTAAAGCACCATAAAGTACAACGTCCAGAGATACGTGAGAGAATAAAAAAAGAAATATTTGTTCTCTTATTCTTGATTTTGTAAAATAATAAAAAGTCATTGGAATGATATTCTTTCAATTGCTTTTTTAAAAATGTCATTTTGCAAGAGAGTCTGATGGTTAAATTTAAATAAAAGTATTATTATTTGCAATAAGATGTAAAATTATTTTATTGCTTCTACAGGCAATGCAATTTTTATTTCTCATTGAGCGATCAACGTCGTTTCGATTAAATATTTTTATTAAATATCTCCTCGCACTCTTTGCTTTGTATTTTATTTATAAAATGAAAAAAAATCTTACCAGCCGACACTGGAACTGCCGTTATCAGACCCAGTGTAATGAACAGGTCATAGGTCAATGCGACACTGAAGTTACCCAGCATATTAGCAACTTTAAGGAGAAAAAATAACAATTATGTTATAATATTGCCTTTGAATCTTCAAAGGGATATTTATTGCACAAAAAAAAAATAATAAACGTTAAAATATTCTTTACTAAACTAAATGACCGGGTCTGTGTGCCCCCGGCGAAAAATTCATTCGTTTGTTTTTTTTTGTACGATTGTATGATTATAAATTGAAGTAGTTATATAATTTCTTTTTCTCAAAGTTCATGGTTTTTTTAATCAGAAAATATGATTTAGAAAAAATTTATATTCATAATTAAGAAGAAAATTATTATTTACATTCAACGTAGCTTTGTTTTTTCTTAAATTTCATGTTTTTCTCGATTAAAAATAGTACTTTCGTTTGTCTCTACGCGTTTTTGTTTATCCCAAAGATATAAATTTATGAAAAAAGATGTGTTTTTCGCGTTAAAAAAAATATTTCTTCACTATGTTTATGAGGTTTTCAATTATTGTCAAAATCTTTCTTTTCGTTGATTATTAACATTTTGGCATTGTGTTAGAAAAAAAAAATGGTAAATTCGTTAAGATTCGTGAAAGTTAGAGCCAGTCGAAGACGCCTTGGATCACTTGAACCCAGTGATGTCGAATCATGAATCGATAAAGGAGTTAAAAGTATTTGTTTTGAAAATAAAAAATAATATTATTCGTGTATGACATAACCTCATGATATTTTAGTTATTTTTTTTAGTTTTAATTAAACGATAACAAACCTAAGTGAAGAATACTGGCGGAAAGTAGAGCTGCCCATGGCAATCGTGACCATGGTACACTTTCGGCACCCGAAAAGTACAGAGCCACGCAAACTGGCCACAAAAGGGCCGCGTTGCACAGGCCGATGAGAGAAAAGAACAAGGAAACTTGACCGAAAGTCGTTTCTCCTATAACTTTTTTGAAAAGCACCTGAAACGTCGATACTGTTCGTAAAATAGTTCATTATCCCCAAGAGGATTTAAAACCTTTTATATTTTACTCATAATTCCCGGTAAATGTAAAGAATTTGACGAAAATTTGTAATTCGGAGTAGCCATTGATGTAAAATATATTAATTTATTAACAATGCAGTAACTCACCTTATAAACGGCGGAGCCTGCTGCTGCTGAAGCAGCTAGAACAACGCCTCCCAATGTTGGGCTTCCTGTTATTCCATCCATATAAGCTAACAAGGCGATACCAGTATCACAGAGGATAACTGCAACTATCTGCAATGATTTATAATCAATTTAAATTTGATTGAAATAAATTCTACAACCAGGAACATACTGGATAATTTTTTTTTCTGTCATTACACACTGTTTCATTATTTTTTCTTTTTAATATAGTTTTTTTGTATGAGAATACTAAGATTTATAAATATAATTTCTCATGGTTTTGTGTAAAACGGAAAATAATGAGATATCTATGTGAAACATTCTACTTTGCATGTTTATTTTCTATTCGAATTTTAATAAAAATTCAATTGCTTGTACAATTGCAGAATGGAAGTTGGCAAATTACTTTATCGTTATTTTACATTCTTTTTTTAACCAAGGATGCAAAGTAGAATCCTGCACATTCCTTCCCCATTATTCGACACCATTTTTAAAACAAAGATGCAAAGCGGAAGCCTGTACATTGCTTCCTCATTATTCTAAACCTTTTTTTGCCCAAGGATGCAATGTAGAAGTCTGCACATTGTCTCCTTATTATTCTACACTGTTTTTTTTTTAAGAAGTATGCCAAGTTTTGTACATCCCTAGCGGGTTGTGCGAGCCAAAATTTGATTGGTAATTCTAAACTGGTAAAGTCGAAAAATTCGTCTCGAGTATTGACTGGTAACCAATTTTTCCAGCATTGGACTGAAGCGATTTTGGTTGGACTTTACATGAAAAGTCGCTACCAATCAAAATTGGAGAGGATTTTTTCGACTTTACCAGTTTGCAAAATCGCACAATCCGCTAGGGATGGTTAGCTCATTATTTTCCATTTTTCACAAAGCTTAAAAATAAATTCATGCATATTTTATATTATTTAAAAATTCAGTACGATTTTCCTACCCGTACGCCGACGAATTGCTCGTGAAGTATGACCCACGACAAAAGATAGACGCACGAGACATTAGTAGCGAAAAGTGCCATAACATCGGTGGCTAGTAGTATGCGTAACGAATGAATGTACATATAATTAGTGGCAACCCATAAACCGCAGAACAAGCTGCATCGGGTTAAGAAACGACCACCGGTGAAACCCTTGTCCCGAAAACCACGAAGGCTCTCGGCTATTATTTCCGTAGGATTCGTGCATTTTGTTTTCGCCACTCTGCACAAGAAGTAAACGGGAAAGTACAAAACTGCCCAATTTGTACAAAACCATGTTGTGAAGAATGGAGCATTGTATGGAAGAACCAGCTGCAACAAAAAATTCATTATTTCATTTATTATTTCAAAAGTTCAAGGCTCAAGAGAACTGTCGAATAAATATTTCATAATCCCCTTAGCTTTAGTAAACATAAAAAGTTATAATCAGTCTCTAGTACGATAAACTAAATTATTAAGAATTTTATTAATCTATTTTTAATATTATTTTTCTTAATAATTTAAATTTTATTTTATTTTTCTTCGTAGAGTTTTACTAAATTTTTCTTAACAACATTCTTTCAATGAGCAGTCTCTCTCTCTCTCTCTCTCTCTCTCTCTCTCTCTCACTCTCACTCGCTCTCACTCTATCTGCACTTGGTAAACCTCCTTAAAGTATTATAAAACGTGAAATAAATTCTACAAAAAAAAAGCCCGATCTCGAAGTAACGTTCGCATAATTATTGATACACCGTACTTGTAGAAAATGATAAACTGATAAATGATATATTTCAGGCTTAAAAAATGTCATTAACCCATTTTAGTTAACGCGGTTGTTATAAAAAAAAAATATTAAAGCAGGATTGACTGATGAGATTACGTGTTGATGATGTAGTCCGGTAACCGATGAGTTCGACGATGAGGAGTAGCTCGTAATTTCGGGTTTATGAAAGTAAAGATACTTGATACAATGTGTAGCTCCGACCCAGCTGGCTGTCACGCATATCGTGACGCAAACACCAAAGTAAATCTGCAAGTGAATGAGATAAATAAAATAAAATAAATGTAAACATTTTTTTCTCATAATAATATTTGTATCAAAAAAATGTTTTTTTACACTTTCAATACCTTTTTTGCAGATTCTGCACAACACGATGTGTAACACGGTGATGTGGAATGTCTCCGGGTCTGATAACTGACCGATGGTGCTCCTATGTGACAGGATTGCTGCCCTTGTCCTTGACCAGAACCTCCGGTTCCTCCGACTCCTCCTCCTCCACCTCCTCCTCCTCCTCCTCCGCCACTTCCTCCTCCACCACCTCCACCACCGACTCCGCTTCCTGCACAACTACCACTGGTCTCCAGTGATCTGCAGCTTGATGCAGAGTCACCGCAACCCCCGGCAACGCTGCAACCCTGCTGCTCGCAACCTGAAGTACAATATTGTATAATAATTATGCTGAGAGATGTGTGTGCTTTTATTATTATTATTATTCGTCCAATTAACCGGTGCCAAGTAATTTTTTTCATAAAGTAACTGACAATGTAAATATTACTGAGAAATATTTATAGTAAGCTGTGCACTTGGAGAAAAAAATTAATACTCGCAACGATTTAAATTGACAATTGTTAATTGTTGGTCCAGTCGACTATTTTTTTTTTACGATAAAAAAACTCAAAGATTTTTTTGTTTGTTAAAGGGTTCGACATTAAAGGTGGATGTCAAATGGTTTTACATGGAAGGTGGATGTCCAACGATTTGACATCAAAGAGTGATGTCAAACGGTTTGACATTGAAGGACGATCTTAAGCTTTAACGTTTAGTTGCACAGACACAATTATTTTTTACCCCAAAAGGCTTTAGCACCATTAAAGAAAATGGAGTAAATACTATCAGCTGGGGTACGAGATAAGCAAGGGGGAGGATCTGTCGCATCGACTTAACGTGATGTGCCGTCCCTCGGTCGGTAATAAAAACTGTAATACAAATTTCTCTGCCACGAATAATTTTTCGAATAAAAGAGAAGAACGATTAAGCCCAACTTACAATTCTACAGTTCACTTGTCTTATTTTTTGTCCAAACAATTGATCATGACGGAAAAATTCGCGATGGGAAAATTCTGCTATCTCTCTCGCATGCGTGGCGATCTGAGAGAAAACGATGACATGTAGCACATCGTTTTACGTCCGGCAATTATTTTTCGTATAAAAAAGAGGTATTTTTCACCACTAATAACTTTAATAAAAGTTTTTAAGACAAATAATGCAACAAAAAAGTATATAATACACAAAAAAATCATTAAAAAAAAAAAAACGATTAATGGATTATTATAAAATAAAAAATTGTTTTATACAAAATGTATTATTTCGCGTTTCAAAGAGTGTCCAACATTTTTTTTACGCACCAGAGGTGTCCAGTACGACTTGCACAGGACTAGCGTAGGGTCCATGATTAGGCTGATCCTCACTGAGCACTATACTGGGAGCTCGAGATCGGCGAGGATGAAAAATCGTTGGAACCTCACCAACACCTCCGCTGCCCATCATCAGCTTTGAGCGAAAAATCTTCGCTTCGTTACTTCAACGAATTTCGCAAAATTTCACTAAAAGAAATGTCCGGTAAAGAAAAAAAAAAAAAAAAAAAAAAAAACGAAAGCAATTAAGCTAATAAATAAAATTTGTCTCGGAAAAATAAGAAGAAAAACTATATAAAAATTTCATTACACTTTACCACATTTTTCTATCATTTTGGGATCCACGATTTTTCAAGTCCAACCATTTCTCGTCATTTCAGTCGAGTTTATCCTCAGAAAAATGATCTCGAGATTAACATTTAATAATATTTTTTTATCATCCCATTAATTATCTAATTGAAACCTACTTTAATTATTATTTTTTTAAATTAACGCTATAGTTGCACCGTGTGCGAAATTATATAACTCCTGTTGATCAAATCCCAATCACGCATTGTATACGCACACGACACCCTCATTAAATTATATGCAAATGTCGCGAGGTATTAAGAACGTTGAGAGAAGCGATACCGCGTAAAGTATATCAAAGTACTTGAATCGAGTGCATTAAGATTCTTCGCTGAAAATGCCATTTCACATGAGAGGGAGAGACGACGAAAAATAAACAAGAACGACGTTAAATATCGCGTCGAACGATTCTCCGCTCGTATACCGTAAGGTTTTAAACCCCCTGCCATGCCATTGATTACTGGGTCTCGTAGAACTCACTCGGGCATTCACTTGGACTTCACGCGCATGCGCCAACCCCCCACTTTCATCTATATACAGTAGTCACTGTGTAAATGCGCGATTTTTTAATTGCGCACGTAGCACTTTGCTCCAATTTTTTTTATCAAACAAAAAGTAATCTTAGTTAAGATAAATCTTGAACAGCGAATGTTTATCTACACTTGTTGATATATTTAAAAAATGATTTATAGTTGATTATCGAATAAAAATGAAGCTAAGCGCTTCAACAGAGATTTTACTGTAGAATCACCCTTGAGCTCCGAACATTTATACGTGTAGCTTCGCTAGAGGGTTGAAAGCTGTCACGTGTAGCGAGCCAGCTTGGATGGATTCTCGGGCATTACTACCCCACTTACCCGTTTACCCGTAAAGAGAATGCCAGGGTATTCCCTCCTATGATCATCGCAACCCCTTATTACCGTTGGAGAGTGGCTTTTGATTTTAGCTTAATGTTTCGTTGACTATTAGTTCCTGAATACCTCGGAGAAAGCAATTTCATTGAGATCTATTGGAAATTATTAACCCTTTGCACTCCGTTGTCGCCGTATTTGCGACATTAAAGCCTCTATGCCCTACTAGGCTGGAGTGCAAAGGGTTAAATAGATCAAAATCTCATTGAACGTTAATCGGTTTTAATGGGGTTTTCTAAGAAAGATACTCGTTGCCGAAAGGTACAACGTTGTCCGGACTTCTGCTTTCATAGCCGCGACGTTCTAATCTGGCATTTTAGCTATTATCACGATACTCTTCGAGTCGATGGATTGAATTGTTCGAACGTCATTGAGTAACCGGCAAACATTTTCATTTTTGTTTCCTTGTAGATGTACTGTTGATAAAACAAAATTAGAAAACAATGTACAAATTTGTATTTTGCAACTTTTACTTCGTCTTAAAGGAAACTTTGCGTTCAGGTAGATTTTTTTCTCTCGTGATTTAGATGTTAACGTCTTCAACATTTTCTGAAATATTACAAAATCACATTTACCAATGTCTGTCGATGCGTGTCGAGGTTTACAAAAATGAAATCTATGTAACTTAAAAAGAGATTTATCAATCGAGTTTAAATTTAACAGGCAAATATAACAGTTACGCTTATTTGTTTGTTACAATTTAAGGAATAATTGAAACATTCGTTTACATTTTATTGAAATATGAATTATTAAAAAACTATCAATTTTCCTTGTTAAGATTCTAACTTTGCCAATTATTGTGATATCAATTTCAAATTTGGTACACAGGTGGACTATAATTGAAAAAAATTGGTAATTAAATTTGCCGTAAATCGATCATAAAATTATTGAGCTAACGTACATAATATTAAAAGAAACCTGCAAAGTAACGCATTGCTTCTTCATTATTTTGACAAAGTTTTTTTTATGAAAAAGTCAAAATCGATTGACTAATCGATCCTCATAGAGCAAGTTTCTTCTGAAATAAAAGAAAAACTCAAGATATTCTTGTTCATTGATAAAATATCTACAAAGTAGCATAAGAATATTTTTATACGATAATCCATTTGTTTAACTTTGTATTTTGAGATAAAACAATTTATTTCAATTTTTATCTTGCACGATAAACATTTTTTTCCCCAATTTTTATGCTACATTGTAAATATTTAATCAATTAACAATAAGATGATGAGTTTTTAAATTTACTTAGTACCTCAAGGGTAGTCCAAACCCGTAATCTGACCCCTTAACCGTAATCTCCTCTTTCCATAAAAATGTCTTAATTCTTATTTCGAATAAACTTGATCAAAACTTATAGCTATTTCGCATAATTATATAAATCGGTAGATGAAAATGTAACAGTCGTCGACACAGTTGATCAATCGATACGATAAAAGAGAAATAAAAATATTAATTAATGAGATCAAATTATATTCTCAAAGACAACAAACCACAAATAACATTGTCGAAAGAATTAACGCGAATTTCCTTTACGCGATTGACGTGAATTTTCTGTTATGCGATCAACGACTGGAACATTATATTCACAAGTCAAAGGAACATCGAAGATGAATAAAGAAAGCCATTTGAAATATATGAAAAATATTGTCTTTATTTTCTGAAATAAGAGAGTTGATTAATTTTTTTTCTTTAACCGCATTGTGCGGAGTTGACTTGGTTGGGCATTTCCCGCCACGAATCTTTAGTCGCGTTGAAATATTTCAACCGAGGATATCCGCTTAGACATAAAAAAAAGAGAGATAAAAAAAAAACGTTTGGTATACATACAGGGTGTATAAATAGTTCGAACGTACACTAAATAACAATCTTAATGGTAAATAACCGATTAGCCCTCCCCGAGTCTAAAGTTCTTTTTCATTTTCTTTCTTTTTTTTTTTTTCACACTTACAACGAGCGCGCTCCATTGGTGAAAAGGTTCTCTCGGTCTCGATAATAACTCGGGAACACAAATTCATTGTTATTTTACCACAGTGGCAGCAATCGAGTAAATAAATAAAAAAAATTAATATCATTCTCGATAATAAGATAATTTAAAGAGAAAAAAAAAAGTTATAAAAAATCATTTAAAAAACAAGGAATTACGGACACGCCGTGATTCTATCACAGAATATCAGAGGATTTAACTTTCGAGATAAAACAAACGCTCGGCATTTTCAGGGAGACGTAAAACCTTTCGAATAGCAAAGAGGAACACAGAGCTTCGCGCTAGCAATTAATTTTCATTTCGAGATAAATTAAGCGAACGTTGATACATCATTCAATCGTCTATGTTTCCCAGCGTGAACTTTGTCATTCACAAATAAAAGAAGGAGACATAAAACATCGTCGGAATTAGTAAACGAAGTCAAAAAAAAAAAAAATAATAAAAATAAAACATTGATATTAAAAAATATATCAAATCGATCGAAGAGACCGATAATTACGAAAATTAACGTAATATTGCCATCAGCAATATCTTATTATGTACAATGCATTTCGGCTCCACAGCGACATCCTAAATCTACTTATATCGAACGTAAAATACTTGACTTACAAAACATCTTACAGAAACGTCGCACATACTCCGCTCATTAAAAAATATTATTCGTATATACAAATATGTTTGTTGTTGTTGCTGTTGTTGATGATTAGTTTTTATACAGATTTTTATTATTATTGTAAAACTTGATAACCTAACGGGTGACGCAAAGGGTACCTCCGGGAATTATTTCATTCGATTTTTCTTCGTTTTATTTAGTGAGCGAGTGATGAAAATTATTTACACATATTTCACATAATTCGTACGATTTTTTCGTCGTGTTTTCTCATTTTTGTTGTTTCTTTCTTTGTTTTAATCATAATTTCTTAGTTTTTTTTTTTTTTTCTTTACGTAACCAAGAGCCTAAGCGATTAATTAGAATAAATAACTAGATACAATTAGATACGGTGAAGTAAAATTGAACGAGTTGTACTACTCGATTTTTACGAATGCCATTCAAAACCAAACGATCCTCGTAATTTAACGTTTCTTTTTTACGTTTAATTATTTTTCCAAAATGGAAAATACAATCGCCATAGGTTACTGACTCTCTTTTACATCTTACAAATACGCAATGGGACATTTTAAACTATTTCTTAATAAAAAAAAAAAAAAAAAAAAAAAAAAAAAAAAAAAAAAACATGCACAATAGTTTTTATTCGTAGATTCATTCGAGAGGTACGTTCTGGACTTTTTTTTTTAACGATGTTATCACAATAATACAGGAGTTTAAGAGTCGATTAGCGATACGCTAACAAGTTTCTTCTCTCGAATTATGCGATTTAGCAGCGAAATTAAATTCTGCTAAAACTAATAATCGCTGTCCTCGATATTAATCAGTTTTGTTCCGTTGTCTAGTTTTTTTTTTTTTTTTTTTTTTTTTTTTAAGTGTAATATTTCTATTGTTATTGCCAAAATTTTTGCATTCACGTCGTTCGGTGATTATTTAGTTGTCGTACAAGTTGTTACAATTTCGAATGTACGGTTTCGGTAAGCGAATAATTCAGAAATTTATCAAATTTTTTATTATCACGAAGGAATATGAGACGCAAATTGCAACTGAACTGTCGATTATTCGATTTTCATTTTATCGTCGGTCTACAAAGGTAATTCAAGTCTGGATGATCAAATTTTCAACACAAAAAGTCATATAACGAGTAATACTTTGTGCGTTTCGCGGCTATCGATTGCTCTGTGTATCGATTAATGAAATATTTTTAGAAAATCTACAATATTCAACGTCGCCAAATTCTCTACAAACAATGCATCGGATAATTTTTCCTAACGATCTTTAAGTAAATTTATACAGTTTCGTAAAAGTCGCAATGTTTAATGGAAAAAGAAAAACGGTAGAAGAAAAAAATAGAACTCGCGATCGTGTTATTTTTATTTTATCCTTCTTCTTCTTCTTCTTCTCTTTACTGAATCGCTATTACGGGTTATGCGATACGAGTAACACACGATGCGATTGATTATTATGCAGGTAATATTTGTTTTTTTTTTTCTTATTTTCTTTGTTTATAAATCAATGAGACCCGAACCAGTACTAAAATTTAATAAGAAAAAGAGAAAAATTCGTAAACTATTTATACGAACGTAGGTGGTTGGCACCGAACACTACGAGAGCGTGGCGAACTTTATATACAGTTAAACGAAATGTTACACGTGTACTACTGTTTCTTTCGCTCGTGATCGGTTATTGACATATTATTTTTATGTTTTACCTTGCGACCCTGTCGCTTGGTAGATTTTCGAGAAGCCTTAGACTCTCTGCTGTCTTGCGCTGTTGGCTTATTGAGACCCAATCTAAATCGTACGGGAACCTTTGAATCGATGACTGCTTCCTCTAATAAACAACGGTAAAAGGTTGTGAATGGCGTTAGGTTTGGTTCTTTGTATTTAAAAAATTTATTTTAACGGTAAAAGTATGGAAATTTGAGTTTTTTTAACGTACCTTCCGAATCTGGCATCTCGGTAACTGGTCTGTGAAGTACCGTCACGCGTCTTACTTCTTTTTTATTATCTAAAATAAAGAAAACTGTGAATAAGCACATCGTGATTTATGACAAAAAGAGAAAGTTGAGACCGATACTTACTTTTTTCTTCTCCTTTAGTCGCGTGTCTCTGATTTATCTTCGCGTTCGTCTTTGCAACTCTGAAAATCAGTTAATCGCGACATAAGTATGCGTTAAATATACTCGCGCTGATTGTACGAATGTTACAATAAAAGAGGAAAATAGAGTTTTTAAGGGAGAGCTTTACCGGTTTCAGTAAATATGATATTTAACTTTTTTATAATAGATATAAAAATATATTTTTTGCTGAAATTGGTGAATCCCTTTCCACTTGACCCGAAAGTACTAAATTACGTTTCAAAATAATTTCCATTGCATCTAGCAAAATTAATTTACTTTTAAATTTCCTTTTCGTACAGATTGTTGGATGGCTTTTGAAAATTGTTGCAAAACTGTAAGAGGACGACGCGATATCTTAGGAAATTCTTGAATAAAAAGCTTGATCTTGAAGAAAAAAATTAACGAAAATATATTTGAAATATCTTTGAATTAATTTTAAAAATGATTCAATCCAATTCTCTATTATTCCAATTTTAACAATTATTTTATCCACGGATGAAATTATCGCATAGATTTTTTATAATAATAGCAATATCGTATTTAAATGACAGATAAATTATTGAATGTTTCTACCTGAAAAATGATGAAATTTACAAAACAAGGTTGAAAATACGTACTCTTTGACGGCTCCTTTCAACGCTGATTGCCAAAGTCTAGCCGACTGGATAGGCACCGCACGGTTGAGTCTTTCGGCGCGCCTTCGGCTGAGTTCGGTTCTCAGATCGCCTTCTTCATCGACGGGGAGATCCTCGACTAGGGTAGCTGCTACAGTTTCCGGCGAGCTTTCCACGGGACTCGAAGCTCTGTCTTTCCGCTTCTTGCACTTCTTCTCCTTCCCAATACGTTCAGAGAGCGGCAATTCTCCTTTCAACTTCCCGACTTGATAAAGTTCTTTGTCGCGCTTTTTCTTCTTCTTCGATCGCACCTTTTCCGCTTTAACGGGAACCATTTCCACGCACATGGCAACAGTATTGTTCGTGGAGGACACGTCACTCGCGACATCCTCCAAAACTTCGTATACGTAGTCGTCGGTTAGACCCAAATCAGATTCCGCCATTTCGTAGTCTTCCTCGACGATTTCGCTAATGTTCCGCGGCTTTGGGGATTCCGCGGGTTCCGGTTCCTCGGGAGTATCGATTTTTTTGCTCGTAGACTCTTTTTTGCTGAGTTTTATCTTCTTATTGTCATTAATAGGATCTATGAGTTTGGTGGACTCGAATTTACGTCTTCGCGCTTCCAAAACGGGATCGTTCGTCGTGTCGGTTGTTTCGTTAGGTTCGCCACTGGCAGCGACTTGTTTGATCTTCGGTCTACCGGTGTCCGGCGATGAGGCGGTTTTTCGAGATGGGGAAGCCTCTCTTTTGTAACTCGTGCTTGTATTTTCTTCTGGAGTAATCGATCGCGGCCTAGTTTTCCTCGTAGATTCCTTGGGCGATCGTCTTCGTCTGGGGGAAAGTCGCGGGGAGTTTCTGGGCGAAGACCAGGGTGATCTGTGAGGCGTGAGACGGGCTGGGGAGCGAATTCTTACCGGTGAGGCTCTCCGCCTCTCCGGAGACAATTTGGGTGATCTGGGGCGAGGAGAAGCTGCTCTTCTCGGCGATAATCGTGGCGAACGTGTTCTTGATGATGCCCTTCGCAGAGGAGACAGTCTATGAGGCGATACGCGCGGGGATTTCGATCGAGGCGATCTTGCTCGAAGCGGCGATCTCGCTCGAAGTGGAGATCGCGTTCTGAGCGGCGAGCGCGCTCGAAGCGGAGATCGCGCTCGAGGTGACAATCTAGCCGGAGAAATTCTCGGCGATCTCGATCTAACTATTCTCGGCGATCTCGAGCGATTCGAGCGTTTTGGTGATCTGAGAGGTCTCGGCGATCTCGACCTTGAAATTGGCCTGGGCGATCGTGATCTTCGAATGCGGGGTGATCGTGAGTGTGGCGATCTTCCTCTGGGCGACAATTTTCTCAAAGGTGACCTTCTGACTGGTGATCTGACCGGCGACCTTCGTGGCGACTGCCTCGGCGATCGAGAACGCGGCGACAACTTCGGTGATCGCGGTCTCGGCGAAAATCGCGGACATGGCGACATTTTTCGCGGTGATCGCAATCGTGGCATTTCCCTCACTAATTTTTTCGACTGTCGTGGTGGAGATCTCCTGGGCGATCTTTTCCTCAAGTGAAGCTTCGGCGACAACGATCTACGCTTTTGCTGTATTTTATTGGCGGAACGCGGTGAAATCGGTCTGACATCGCTGTTGACCTTTAAGGGAACCGTCAACGACGAAATGGACGCTACCGCGCTCGTTATTCCATTCTTCTCAGTTTGACGCTCGGGTCGGGACTTTTTATTACGCGGTTTTTGAATGTCATTGGTCTTCGTGGCTTCTTTTGCATCTTTTTTAATCGATTTTTTATCTTTTTTCTCGATGGGTTTATCGACATTCATTTCGCGCTCCATCTCATCCATCAGTCGCTCAAGACTGTCCTCTTCCTCGAGATCCGCCATTAGCAAGATGTCATCGTCATCGTCGTTTGCTGGCTTTTCTCCGTCTTCCTCTTCCTCCTCTTCGTCTTCATCTTCGCCCGCGATTTCGTCGTCTACGTCCTCCTCGCGAGGACTCTCCTCGAAACCACTCTGGGTGTCCTTTTCCGTTCCGCTCTCATCGCCTTCGAATTCACCTTTTTCCAGAGGCTCGCTCTTCGACGTCAGAACCGCTGTCGATGTGCTGTTCGATTCCTTGGTGTCTTCCTCCTCGGAGCCGCTCGCGTTATCCGTGTATCGGTAAAATTTCGAGTCACCTGGAACAATTATCAATTCCAGATTATGGGAAATCGTTCGTTTCCTACTACAGTGAAACAAACACTTGGTAAAATCGTCTAAATTTGCGGTTGCTACTGACAAACTAAACATTTTATTAATTGAACCATCTTTTTAAAATAGAAAAAAACTTTTAAAAAATTCAACTATTACAAATTTTTTGTATTCTGATCTGACAATTCTTTTACACGATCGGAAGAATTCTCTCAAAGGTTTCTCTGTTCAAGATCGTAAAAGCAATAGTAGTTGTTACATTTTTTATGTGTCTTTTCGACATCACGTACAATTTTTATACTTGCAGACTCAGTCAGCATTTTGGCTTTCCTTAAGGCTTTCCTTAAAGTGATGGGATACACTACTCACGTTATCACCTATGGTCCCATCAACCATTTATTATCGCTTAACATTGCCGATCAATCGCGAGAGCAAAAAAAATCAAATGTTATCACATATATCATTTGTTTTATGTGGAATAATAAGTTAATTTTCATTACATTTTTGAACGAATTCGGCGAAAAATCAACCACCGTCCTGAAAAGGAAAATCCTTTAATTTTTTGCTTCGATATTAAAGCTACAGCGAATGCGCTTGCAATAATTACCTGCTAATAAATAAATCAATAAGTATAAGATTCTCAGATAATTTCTATAAATTACCTTCGGTATCTCTATTCTCTCCAGTATCAGATTTCACAATCCTTAGCTCATTCTGAGAGGCATCTTTCTGCAGCGCTTCGTTCTCGTCCACAGGCACAATTTCTATTAAATTCTGATTCACTCTACTAGGATAATAAACATTCTGAAAAATAAAATTAAAAGATAAAAATGATGAATTTGCACTTGTGAAATATTTTGACACAATCTTTAGTCGTTTGTAGCTTACCCAATTCTGTCTCGGCAGCCTATTTTGATAATATCCTCTCTTTGTTGTTCTCTGATGACTATAAACAGGACAAGACGGATATGACGCCACCCGGGGATTCGCAGGTTGCGGCAGCAGAGCCTGCTGTTGAGCATTCTGTAGCGTATTCTTAACTCGCAGCGACTTTAGCGCTGCTAATCTCAATGTCTCTAGATCTTCGTCTTCTTCCTCTTCGTGTTTAAGTTTTTGAGAGCTCGGCACAACCATCTGTACAAAATATTATATATAAGATAAACATTTCTTATAACAAATTGGCATAATTTGGAAGGGCAACAAGTTTTAAAATCTCTGTATCATGGCAAATAATTGTTTAAAAAGAAAGTAAGTTTACAACAAATTTATGTTTCCTTCCGAGCTTCGATCAATCTATAGCTGACAGGAAACCAATGGTCGCCATACACAATTCACAACTTTGATCCAATGGATTTCAAGATAACATTTGATCGGATTTAAGAATCTAACAAACTGTTGCAGGTCAATTTTCAAACTGTCAATTGTCCATCGAACAACCATTGGTTTTCAGTCGATTTTGAGTAAACCAATCTAAATCCACCTTGCTACTGAACAAAATGTTTCCAAACAATTAAACGATTGGTCAGTTTATAAAGGTTAACGATAAAATTTCCAAAAGGAGAAAAACGTTAAAGTCCTACTTGAATGAACGTAGGATTGTTTAGAAGTCATAAAAATATCTGATTATTCCAATCAACATTGTCCGCTAAGGGGGTTGAGCCATAGTAAATCATGTAAATGTAAATGTGTTGTACATATTAAATCTTGCAATTTGATAATAAATACTACTTGACAAGCACAGAAAAAGGAATCATTGTATTAAGTAAAATTTTTATTAGTAGCCCAGTTCATCGTTGCAAATATTTTTCCCTTTTTCAACTTTTCTTATTATTTAGGTTGCACTTATAATCTTAATTGACTTCATAAGATATCATTTTGTTTGTTCCATTAAAACCATTCCATTTGACGCTTTTGCATAGAAGGTAGATTCAATTTTGTAGTAAATCTTTTCTTATGCAATATTTTTTATTAAATTTCTTGTACACGTTCCGCGTAAGAGCTTCAAATGGAAATTTCTATACTTCGACCACACAGAATCTTTTTACAAAAAGATATTAAGACTATGCAAAACCAATTAGATTCAAAATTACAACCTGAACCTTACGACAACTTGAAAAAAAAAATTAAAAAGTTTGCAACAATGAACTATACTGCAAAGAAAATATTTAACTATGAAAAAAGTTTCATTTTTTAGTCATTATCAAGTGGTATTTTCAAGATTTCGTAAGTGCAATTGCAACACAATTTCATCTTGATGACTTTCAGCTAACTGGACCCCTTTCAAATTCACCCATTTTAATATTATTTACAGCATTTGCTTAGCCGTTGAAACCTCATTTTGACAAAAAGTCAAGGTTAGAATAGCCCTGTTCGTTAACAAGTTTCTTAAAATTTACATTGCAATGAAAATACGATGTTTTTGAAATTGTTGCACTTGGCGCAAGCCCACAGTTAAAGCTACAATCAACAGTGAACGAAGCAAGGCTTTTTTTGGTACTCGTCATGATTTCTGATGATTTTGATCAATATTGTCTGTTGAATTTACTCATTTTCTTTCGTCATTTGAATTACTCAGTTTGCCATTTACACCTAATTTCGACAAAAACTTTAGGTTAGATTGGCCCATTATTTAGATGGTTTTATCTGTTTTTAGATAGAAATGTTTGCTTTGATTTACTTTACAATGAAAATAAGATATTTTAACCATTTTTATATGTTTCGTTATAGAGGTTATTGAAAGAAAATAATCGCAATTAGTCGAAAAGCATTTTTTTTTTGCACCGTTAAAAGCGAACGTTGAATAAGCGATAGCGTTAAACAGTTAATTCACTGGTTAAAATAATCATAAATATTTCGAAAATGTAAAAGCTTGGGATCTCGCGATATGGATAAACGTGAAAATTGTCGATGAAAAGTTTTCGAAAACTGAAAAAGCAACGAAGTTCCGAGAAAGTAATATGAATTTCGCGAATCTTACCTTTTGGCGATAATCCATTTTATTTGGAACGCAGTTTGGGAAAATACGCAGGTTCTCAGTGTGAACGCCACGGATGTTTAACGAATGCATCAATGCATCAATATTACGATCACGAGTACACGAGACATTCGAACATTTTATTCACGATTTATATCCGAGATCATCGACTTACATCGTTGATCGTGTTGATGATTTACTTTTTACCTTTTATAATTAACTGTAAATGCTGTGCGGAAACGTGGAAAGTATCGTTCACTCCGTTACCCCCCGCCAGCCGTACGTAAATAAAAATGGCGTGAGTTTATTGAAATCAGGGAGCGTTAGTTGGGTAGTTATTCAACTGTACGATGCGATTCGGCTGTGGCATCGTTGGCTTCGGAAAATTAACGAAGCGCCATCTGTTACCTTACCGGCGTATGATGTTCGGCTGGTGGAAGATTTGTTTTACCGACAACATTAATCGAATAAGTGGCAAACACGCGTGAAAATGATTGTGATATTAAAAAAAAAAAAGGAAAACTTTAAGCTCCGTAGCTACCATTTATCTATAAACTAATGCGCTTCTTTTTTCCAAAATCTTAACAGTTTGCGAGTGAGATTTATTTATTTATTTATTTATTTATTTATTTATATCACGGGATTAAGGTATCGAGCTATATCGATCGAGCCGTCATGAGTACAACTGAGATAGCGGTATTAAACATCGCAGTAGACCCAGAGGGACGGATAGAAAATATGTAGGACATCGACGATGCATCGTGCATCCGCAATTCCCTTCTACTATTTAGGGGAAAACTAACAACGATGATACTGGACCCTGAGTGCGCAAGTTACGCGAATACGTCATTTACGTGTCATGTAAAGGCAGAAGCCTGGGTTCCACATGACGCGTAACTTGCCTAACATCTATCTTCCACCAACTAATCATGCTTCTGTATTAGTTTTGAACAAGAAATGCTGAATCTATGATTGGTTCTCTGAGATACATGATCGTTGTCATGCACGCTAAAGTTCACTCTCAATAATGCGTAGTTTGCGGGTCGCGTAAATAACTAACAACGGATTCAGTATTCCGATCTTCGTCCATAGAAAAAATAATACTGATTGACAACTTACGCGTCATGCGATGGTACCCTGTTACCGTGGATCACGGTCTAGTATAAGACGCGTACCCTGGATTTAGATTGGGGCGCACATTCGCTTTCGCGATCATTCGCTAAAGTTCGTTTCTCCATTATGCGCAGTTCACGTATCCCGTAAATAGCAATGGTTCAGTATTCCGCTTTTCGTCCATAGAAAAAATAATACCGATTCATGATAGGCTGACGCAAGTGACGAATACACAACTTATGCGTCATGCGACGGCACCCGGATGTTATCCTGGATTTAGATCATGGCGCACATGCGCTTTTGCAACCATAAGTGGAACTGAAACTAACATCGAGTAACAGAGCGCATCGCATATTTTCCTCTCACTTTGACTCACGTGGTGCAAAAACGGTGACACGGTGTACGCCTGTATTGAAAATCCACACTAGCGATGTTCGATTTTCTAAAGAAAATTGTGATGAAAGAATCAATTCAAAAGTCGTTCAAAATAATTTATACATAATAAAAATATACGTAATGAAATATTAAGCCGTAAAATTTTGTAGTAATATTTATTTTCGAAAATATTTATTTAAAAAGTTTGTAAAATAATTAATCTTATTTCAATTGCCAATTTTTTATTGACAACGAATTGAGGAACAAGAGCTGTTGTAGATGGTCGGGCGAAAGGCGGCTTCTGTGATCCGTTAAAATATTTCCAGCTTTTGAAAACAGTCGTTCAGACGGTACGGATGTAGTGTAACATCTAAATTGCTAATTGCTCTTACCATTTTCGATTTTCGGTCACATAACCTGTTAATTGCAACTTTTCACGTCGAAGCAGCGCCTTAAGGGTTGTTTTGAAATTTCTGTAGACAAGTCGACATGCGGATTCGTCTTTCGAAACTCCCTAGTATTAAGCTATTTAAATAGCTTATAGTTATCGCCACATATCACCACCTAATACCTCCTAGCTAGCGGGTTCCACCACTTAAGGTCATCGCCGTAAGCCTATAATAAAAAAAAACCCATGCACACCCCGGCAGAGGGTCATTCGAATTAAAAAATTGTTCACACGTATATATATATTTTCAATAAAAATATTTATTCGACGTAAATCTGATTTTTAACGATTTACCTCGTGACAGTAGCAACGATTGCCAAGTGTTTTTTGGCGACCTTACTTAGCGTGGGATATATTGATCCGTATTGTTTTAGCCAATAGAACATTGGGTTATCTTTGCGATCAACCAATGGTTGATCCAAGTGTTTGAGATTAATTGGAATTTCATCTTGGTGTTGTTGCGTATAGCCTTTACTGTTCTGACTTTAAGGTCATCGTGATAGGACCATAGGTCATCAGCTGTTTCAGAAATGTCCATGTCACTTTCGGTAATTGAATCAGTAGACGAATTCCTATTCGTATGATTAATTTCCCTTATGAATTTAGAAATACGGCTGATTGCATTTGGGTGGTTAAAATATAATTTTTTTGAACCTAGGATCTAGGATTATTGAGATTGCCATGATAGAATTGCTCTCTACCTGCCCAAATTGCGACGAAATCGATTGTTGACGACGGTCAATTAAAAAAGCGCAAAAAATCTCGCGCACACTATATCGCGGATTTTCAGCGAGCATAGTCTTGATAAGGTCCCTATCCGTCGTTGCTGGGCGGCCGCTGCGGTCTTCATCTTTCAACTCGAAATTGCCAGCTCTAAATTTCTTAAACCAATTGCGGACGGTCCTAATAGTCGTAGTACCACTTCCGTAAACGGTGCAAATCTCGTCTGCAGTGTCCCTTTGCATTATTGTCTTTTTTAAAGCAATGAAGCATAACATGCCGCAAATGCTTCTTTTGGCTCTCCATATTAAACAGTGCAGAAAAAATTTTTAAAAGTCTCTTTTATAGTCACCAACGCAACGTACTTTGAAAGAGCTCTGGAACGACTGAAACCGATGCCATAAACAGCTAAGAGATAAGCCTGCATGTTTATATAAACATAGCCAGTTAGAGTCATTGATAGCGTGGCGCGGAAGAAACTTATGGGACACCTACAATGAAACAGGAAAACTGGAAAGTTCTGGAAAGTGGAAACAGGAAACAGGCAACGTGGACAGTGATGCCTGCTGGCGAGGTAGGGGTATTTTCTTTTCTGCCTGACTTTTGATTGGTCGGTGAACCGGTTGTGCGCGTGGCGTAGTGTGTGACGTCACGCGCTACACGCACAGTGCAGAGGGTACCCAACGACCTTGATGTGAGAAAAAATTCCCTCATCTGGCATCACTGAACGTGGAAAGTTTCCATCACAGATCGCACTCTACTCCCAAAGCTTGAATCACCCTATCGCCGCGGCCCTCGTGGCGATGACGCGAAATAACCGGTGAACCAATAAGGAGACCACTCCCACCACTATAGTTTCTCGATCTGTAGAAAGTACGGTAACAGAACAGAACACAGAATAAAATAGAGAAATAAAAAAACCGGAAAAATCGGTTGTCGATTCTTGGAGTAGAGAATCGATTCAAAATATCGATTTTTTTACCAAAAGAATCGATCTTTTTAAGAATCGAATCGGAATTAAACATCCCTATCTGACACCGTTATTACACACTCCATACTTGATAAACGCGCAATCGTATCATATATACGTTTAACCTCCGATTTATCGTACATCTTGAAGATCTTCAATAGCGGTTACCCGGTTATCGAAGTCATACAAATTACTGCTAAGCTCTTGAGATCATCAAGCTCGTTTTCAACTGATAACCGTGAGTTATTAATAGTTGCCGACATAAAATAAACCACTCTTAAACGTACCGTTTCCGCTACAATCTTTCGATACAACAATTGTAATATATAAAGAAAAAAAAAAATCAAGCATAGCCATTTTGTATCTGTGTTTTCGTTGTTTTTTTTTTCTTGTTACAATATCAGCAAATTTTTTATTTCAGCCTTCATCATGGCTCTGGTGAACCCTCGAGTTTTCTTTGACATCGAAGTAGGTGGTTTGCCTATGGGACGTGTAATCTTTGAACTCTATGCCGATATCTGTCCTGATACTTGCGAAAATTTTCGCGCTCTTTGCACGGGAGAAAATGGATTGGGAAAGACAACTGGAAAATCATTGCACTACAAGGGAATTGTTTTTCACAGAGTCGTGAAAGATTTTATGATTCAAGGCGGTGATTTTTCAGTTGGTAACGGTACCGGCGGAGAATCAATTTACGGCGGTACATTCCCTGGTAAGAATATGCGTTTTGCATTTATTTTATTAATAATATTTACTCAACAAAGTTTTTATGCCTATGCACATCTCGAAGTCATTTTTATTATTTTTTTATCGTTCAGGAGGGTGCTTCCCCATTGATTTTATTTCAAAAATAGATTTGATGGTTTTTTTATCGGTAAAAAAAATTGTACAGAAGATCCCTCGCTATTGATTATCTGTAACAGTACTCTGATCATGTCACAAACATCTTCGGTTCTCAATATAAAAAATTGCAGAAGGAATTCCATTTTTTTCAAAATTATTTTATATTTAAATGGAACTCGTACGATTCTTCATATCCTGATTTTAGAATTTTTTTACACGATTAAAACAATGTCACGAACAATCGCTCGTAGGGGATTACTCATGAGATTTTTTTTACCGTAAAAAATAAATAATAGACCATTTTTTATTGAAATTGGTGAATTTCTATTAATATTTTTTGAAAGTCAATTGGCTTTTTTTGTTGCTGAGTTAAAATTTTTCACTATTTCTAATTCACAGATTCATTACAGTTATCCATAAACTTGTATGTTAAAATTAATATAAAATTTATGTTTACATGCTTGATAATGATATTAATAAATTGATAATCCAACAAATTAAAACGGTTCCAGATGAAAACTTTGATGTAAAACATGGCAAACCATTTTTACTGTCCATGGCTAATCGTGGCAAAGACACTAACGGCTCGCAATTTTTCATGTAAGTGAACGAAGGAAATAAATCAAGGCAGTGTATAAAATTTAATATATTTTCAACCTCTAATCAATTATTAGCATCAAATCTTCAACCTACCGTGCTTAAAACGAAGCACGGTTCAAGCGCTCCAGCCTGTAATCACCAAGTGAATAATGCGATAACTGAATTATTATATTTTATTTCTTTACAGCTTCACATTTGTAAATCATTTCATTGCAGTCTATATTCCATCGCATTCGTAGAGATTCGGTTAAATTCAGGAGGAGAGCATAGCCTTTCCTCCAATTGGTATCGTCCGATGATCTTGCATCTCGTATCAATCAGATTCTGTTAAAGATTGACAAAAACAAAAAAAAATTCAGTCTAGAGGAATGAATAACTTAGCACTATTTCTGTGTAGTCGTGAGGGAAAGGTCTGCACATCACTACTACAACACAATGACCAATGAAAGCTGGCTCTTTCTGTGCATCACTCATCCCCTTAATAATGTTTTGTTGTTGTAGTACAACGCAACCAGCGCCTCATCTCGACAAGTGAGTTTATAGAAAGAATTGTGTAGAACAAAATTATGAAAAATAAATCAAAATCAGTAGTCCACGGTTTATTTATTAAATGAATAACACGTTTTTTTTTGCAGTGTGCATGTGGTTTTCGGAGAAGTTCTATCCGGCCAAGAAGTCATCACGCACATTGAGGGACTTCCGGTTGATCGTATGTCCCGACCGTTACAAGACGCTAAGGTCGTTAATTGCGGAGAGCTCGTTCTTAAAGTCAAGACAAAAGGTGAGCTAATTTAATATTTAAAGAGATTTTTCATTACATCCAACCTGGGTTTATCGTAAAATCGATTGTGATAGCTTATAATCTATTTATGAGACATTCCACGGTACTTGAGCCATCGTAGCTTTCAACGTCTTCCGAAATATCGAGAACAAAAAGCATTTTTCACGAAAACAAAACTTTCTCGTAGAGGAAAGAAAAGAATGAAAAATCTACCTTCCTTCTTTTATGTTTCTGTCTCGATTAAGACCTTCAGATATAAAACGATTTGTTTGGAGTGAAAATATTGAATTTGAAATACGATTGATGATAGTAAAAGTCTCAACCGTTGGTTTAATTTGCGTGAATGCCCATAGAAAACTAGATCCAAAGCAAGTTCATCCAAGCTGTATGGTCCCATTGTATCATGATCGCATAGGCACAGAGTGAGAGTGAGATTTAAGCTCGTGTGCATTATGAATAATTTGTTCTCGGAAATTTAGCCAATATAAGTCTTTCGCTATCATCAATTGTATTTCCCGTTCGATATTTTCACTCGATGGGTTTTTTTTCCTGAGGAAGGTCTTGATCGAGGCCGAAACGTGAAAAGAACGATTTTATTTTCTATCGTTTCTGTGTCGTCGAGAGGGTATTTCTGTCTTTCGGGAGTTACACCATGCATCTTGTAAATTTGTTTTGTTGTTTTAAATTGGTTTTAAAATTCTTTCGTGCAGATTAATTATTTAATTTTCTCTCGTCTCTCGCAGCAAAGAAACGCGAGCCTAAGGAAGTCAGCACTTCGGGTTCAGACTCGGATTCGTACTCGGGTAAGGGAAAGAAGAAGAAGAAAACTAGGAGAAGGTAAGACTTTGGTATAAAAATTCACCTGTCGTCAGTAATCTTTTTCTGCATTTAAAAATATCGTTGCCTTTCAATTTTATGTTCGTAGCAAGAAGAAAAGTAGATCCGAGGATGGTGAAATTGAAGATTCCAACGAAGAGGAACAGGGAAGAGCTCATCCACTCGTGTCCATCACGAAAATTGATCCTGACGAGATTCCTGAAGTACCAGCGAATAAATTTTTGTACCGCGCCGGACCCACCAATAATGCTAATCAGAAAGAATTTAGAACTCAACATTATGGCAGAGATCGTATGCGAAGTAACAGAAAAACCGGTCGACTCTTCAAAGGCCGAGGAGTCTTCGTAAGTACACAAATTAATTAATCAGGTCGGATATGGGGCATTCCAGGATAAATTGACAATTCGGTGACACTTCTAGATATTTTTAAATATTGTTGTTACAATCTCAAAGAGTTTGCAATTTTTTGTAGACTTTTTCGCACTTTTCTCTAATATAATTGCGTTTAAAAATAATTTATATGAAACAAACCGATTGATACGATTTAAAAATCTGGAAAAATTTACAGAAAACCTTTATAGATATCAAATGTTTTGCTTTTTCCTATAACGAGTGGGCATTCACATCCATAATACAAAAATAAAAGGTTTGAAACATTTTATTATAAAATGGCAACGTACGCTCACTCATATCGGAATGTAATTAACATTTTTTTCATATCTCGCGGAACGTCAACCGATTTTATCAATCGATTCTCGCCAAATTTAATCTCGGTGCACCAAAAGCACATAGTTAATCGTTGTATAAAATTTACGTCCGCTAAACTCACGATTTTTGTCTCAATTTTTACTTTTCGTTCGAATGTCAATCAGAAGTATTACAAATTGGAAAAATTTGTGACTTTAAGGTGATGTGCTAACCCTCGGTAGGAAACAAAAACTAATGAAAATTTCATTGTCGCGATTGATCTTTCGAATAAAAGAGGATAACATCAGTTCACCGTTTAAATTTTATATCCGATAGATCAGTCGTAGTGAAAAAATTCGCGATGGCAAAATGTTGCTATTCCTCTCGTATGCGTAACGTCCTGAGAGAGAAAGACGGCATGTAGCACATCGTCTTAATTGTCTTTGCAGTAAATGTCATAAAGATTTTCAATAAAATTTTCATTAGAATTGAAATTGTCGTAAAATTTCAACCGCTCAATCGTTTCTCGCTAAATTTTAAGTCTCTGATACCAAAATACTAAAGTTAATACGAAATATTTACACCAGTAATTTTATGGAATGATCCATATACAAGAGCTGTATACAGATGCTGTTTTTAACGACAAAAAATACGTATCGAATGAATTTTCAATTTTCAGAGATATCACACACCTTCCCGCAGTCGTTCTAGAAGCATGACGCCGCCGCATTGGAAACAGGCGCAGAATCGTACCATAAAATTGCATGAATTTCAGGTACGTGATTCTCTTACCGTTTTCTTATCTTGTGTACGAGAATTGTGCAAAACTTGTTATCGCTATTTATCTGTCGCGCTAAGTTGAGAATAAAAAGAAAGAAAATTGTTAGATTGTAGGATCTTATATATCCAATCGTAAATAAATATTCAATTGTCGGTTTAGCATTGATTTTTCGCTCGAACCAATTTTTGCTTTTCAGTCAGCATTCGTTTGGTCTAGTTTACCAAGGTTTTAGTTTAAAAAGTAGAAAAATAGCTAGGTGACGTATTCCCTTAACAGCAGGCGAAATCTCTATACTTACACAATGAGTGCGAAAGAGATCGAACTAATATGACGTTCACGGCAGAGTGCGAAAGAACCGGCACATCGGTGTGAGTATATAGATGTTTCGCCTCCCCTTAAAGTATTACGATGTATTAAGATCGATTTTTCTTTTCTAAATTTGCAGTATTATGGTAACCGGTGATAAGGTCCAGTGATAAAAGATCCCGCGCAAAGATTCGTGGAGAAAATGATTCCATGGACAATTGATACCCGAGGTTCTGTCGATTCGTTAGGTTTTTTCCATTTATTTTGGTTCCTTAAGTTTGTAAGTCGTGGGATCATTTATCTTGGAATCAGAATCATTTGCGAATGATGTCCGCTGAATCTTATGACCGGGAGAACTTAATTACACTATGCATTCAGCGGCTTCAGATCGGAATTCCTAAAATCTCGACAAAATGATATAATTACGAAATTGAAATTGGCGAAATGATTGTTTAATTTGCATTACAGAAAATAGAGAAAGCACGAATGAAGAGAGAAGACGAGTACAAAAATCGTGATACCGAGAAGAAGCGAAAGTTCGTAGAGGATCCAGAAGAGGCTGGCCAAGTGTCGAACCGTTCAGCGAATAACGTGGACCGAATACCGGACGAACTTTTACGCAGGGACGGTAATCAGCCAGCGATAACGGGCGGCGATCGAGGATCCCATCGAGCGTCGCAGGATCGCAACGAGCATAAGAATGCCTCGAAAAATGGGATCAACGCTCAAGACAGATCGGATGCACGACGCAGGGATAGCAGACGATCGCCTAATCGCGATTCTAATCGTGCTCACGGCGACAGATGGGGTCGTCGTGAATCCAGGGACCGTGGAAGACGACGCGGAAGCGGCCGATCGCGTTCCCGCGATCGCAGACGCTCCAGAGACAGAGACAACGATCGTAGAAGCAGCCGCGATCGTAGACCACGACGAAACTACTCGCCGCGACGTCGCGATCCATCGAGAACCGAAAAATCAAGCCGTGGCACTTCTAAATACTACGAAAGACGCGGAAACGACAGAAAATCTAACAACTATAATTCTGACACTGAAACACACGCCGACAAGGGCAAAGACAAAAAAAACGAAACCAATACTTCGGATCAACCGAAATTCAAACGTCGTTCTCGTAGCTCCAGCTCCAGTAGTCAACACTCCAAATACTAGAATATCGGCGAACTTTTTCGCTCAAATGTCGTATATATCACAACGATAGATACAAAAAATTCTTTAAAATGAAACGAAAAAAAAAAAAAAAACTAATTCAGTTAACGAGGGATACTTATTTTTGACATTTTATAAAAGTCACAGATTAGATTTGAGAGACAATTCGACGTAGACGATCAGAGTCTCTTTTCGTTCGTAAACAAAGAAATTATCGATCGTATTATATTTCGATTTCACCTGTCAGAGAAGAACTAGACCCTGGAGAAATTTAATGGCGTATTTTTTCAGCAACGAATTCCATAACGAATATACTATAAACACTCTGGATCGAATTAAAAAAAATAACTAAGAAGTTTGATGAAAAAAAAAATAAGATATCAATATTTGACGGGTAAATTTGCATTTTTTTTTCTACAATTGTATCATCCTACCGTAATGGAACGATGATTTTATTGCATTAATTAATTACATCAATTGTGTATAGGCATACGTTTTCAAAATACGAATAAAGACAATGGTATGCGTGTTTATATATATATTTTTATTTCTGTGGACAGTAACAATCCGTAAAGCAAGCGTATGCTGACATCTTTGACAACAAAAAACGATCTTTGCGACAGAACCACGAAAATCGAAGGTTTATATCGGCAGAATTGACTTGTATGTTTTGCAAAAATTCGTTCAATTTATTAAATGTGTTAAACGTTAAAAAATAATTCATTAATTAATACATTTTTGGTATTATCATTCGAAATTAATGTTTTTAGTATCCTTAATATAGTTGTTTTTAGAAAGTTTTTTTTCCTATCGCGAAATATTCCAATTCGGATCGAATTTCAATTTTTACTCAGCATTTATGCCTGGCTATCGTTTCTACAGGATTGAAGTATACACAGATCCGATTCTACACACGCAATTGTACACAGTATCAACTCTGCACGGACCGAACTCGACACAGTACGGTCAGTCTTGTGTCGAGTTTGATGCGTGTACAATCTAGCCGTATGTAATTGCACGTGTTGAGTCTGATCGTGTGTAGTTACACGTGTTTAGTCTAATCGTGTGTAATTCTATGTGTTGAGTCAGATCTGTGTAGACGCGTATCCTACAAAAACAATTTGCCGATGGAATGTATGCGTGAAACATCCTGAATATCTATGCGACTCTTCGTCGAGTACCCAATTCATCGGTATAGCAAAAAATATAAATGTATTAAAATTTCTATAATTACAAGCTCGAATAAGAAAATAATGAAAAATTTTTGTTAGTACAATTTTAATATTTATTCGTATAATTATAGAGCATCGGGAGGATGTAATAAGTCCTTTAAAAATATTTTATACAACAGTTTCACAGATAAAGAGACGTCGGTGAACGCCGGTAACAATAATATTCGGAAAAAGTAATCGCACTTAATTTTAAAAGGCCATTTTATTCGGTAAACCTTTTCTTTGCCTTCATAAAAAATTGCGTGAAATGTAGATGCGCGACATAGCTGAATGTAAAATTCGCCAATAACGCGCAAAACCGGTTTTGTTTTGTTTTTTTTTTTTTTTTTAATTTAAATATCTTCCAGCGATATAATAACCAATTCAGCCATTTTTCGCGCTTATAACATGTACGTTTCTGTTTTGTTTTTGTTCTTTAAAAACCCCGTAGACAGATTATTACAAGCGGCGACTAATTTTTTTTTGTGACATACTTTCGCGGTAATGCGAAACGACTGAGCCTTGTGTGATAACCATATTATTATGCACGTTTGAAATAATTCGCGTGATTCTTAAACAATGATTCGATAAAATTATCACAATTCGTGGAATAATCGTCGATTTTTTTATTTTACCAAGGATTTTGTCCTGGTGGAGGTCCTTGTCCACCGTAACGTGGGAGAGTTGCGAAAGGAGCATAGGGACCGTATGGTGCCGGCGGCCTGCCTTGTCCTTGATATTGGTAATTGAATGTCTGGCCTGAAATTAATAAATCGGACAAGAGATTAGCGAAATATTTATTGCGATTTGTCGAACCGATGATCGAAAATAGTTTACCTTGTGTCGGATAAGGCATAGTTGCGTACGGATTATACCTATCGGGCATCGGTGGCGGTACGTAAGTCGGATAAGGAGCTGCGGGGGTCGCACCGTACGGTATAGGCATACCGCCTTGATAAGAAGTTGGATATGGCAACTGCTGTGAACCACCTTCGTTGGATTGACTTATGCCTGTTGGGCCTGTGAGTTACGCAAAAATATAATTAATATACTGACGCACGATAATTAATATGCATGCGGATAACCCGATTGAGTTGACGCATGAACCGTATCGTAAAGTACGGACTTGAGTATGATTCAGCGTGTAATACTTGTTTTTTAAAAATACTTTGTAGAATATTCATAGCTGGAATTGCTTTAATATTTTTTACATAAAAGTATGTAAATAACAACGTTTACCGACATTGATCTTTGAAAAATGTATTGTAGCTGTATGATTCTTTCTCGAAGGGAAGAGCGACGATTTGACGAAAAATTACATTTTTTTTCTATTCAATTAAAAAATGTAGAATTCTTCTCAAATTAAATTTAATAATAAATTGGATTTTCTTATTATATCGGACTACGTAAAATCGGTTTTAAAGATAAACAATAAATAAATAAAACTCTACATTGAAATTTAGTAGCATATTTGATTTTTTTTTAAATCAATTGTTCAGGATAAAGCTTTTACCGTGTCGATTTTTAAGTCGTTGAAAATAATTAATCTCAGTCACGCGTATTGCTCTTCCTCGATAAAAGAAAGAAGCGTTTACTGATAATAAATGATAAAAACGTACCGAGTCATCGAACGCATGGACGGTAATCAACGATGAGAAACATTTTAAAATAACTTTTTGTAAATTGGAAAATAAATTTTTATGATAAAGCAACATAAAAATCCTGTAAAATGATACAGAATAATTTCTCGAACGTGTTGAGTAAAATGTTCGACACTAACCCCCGTGATGAGCTGGAATATTCGGAGTAGCCGCAGGTCCAGCGTGACTCAAATTTGTCGTCAAGTCTTTCAGCAGTTCCTCCTTTTCGGTTTTGCGAGCGAAGCAAAAATCGGTAATCTTGTTTTGGAAGACAACCAATAATTGTGTTAAATCGTTGTAGAATTTAGCTCCCTCGTGCAAATTATTCTTCAACTCTTTGAAGGCGTCATAAGCGGCGGCTAATTTGCAGAGCATCGTTTCTCGAGCGCTCCCAGAGCCGGATTGTTCGCGAGTGAAAGACGTGTGACTGGTCTTTAAAAGTAAAAAATCACAAATTAAAACGACCAAAAATATCGAGGGAAGCATCGAAAATGTATTAAAAAGCCCGCAAAGTAGAACTTTGTTACATTACTTCCTCATTATTTTCTGTCTTTCACAAAATCGAAGTACGATGATCGAGGTGGAAAGTAATGAGGAAGCAATTTGCAAGGTTCAAGGTTTGGAACATTAAGAGATCTTGAAATATTGTTCATTTAATGAAAATAAAACTTTCTCTATAAAGAAAAATTACCTGAATATCATTTATCAACGTTTCCTGACGAGCGAAACTATCCCGAACCTGATTGCTGAGCGCTCCGTAACATTTTCCAATACATTCTACCGACAAATTAGGCTCATCGATTGCTCCGTCTTTAGCGAGAGCCGAGAGAAACGTAGTTTTCATATCGGTTGTTGCAGACTTGAGTTCGCTTTCGATTACGTCTCGCTCAGCCTTCAGAGTCTCCACCTACGAAACAATTATTACGATTAATTCATCTGTCCGGGATTAGAAAATGAAATAACGGATATTATCACTTACCGCGTCCATCAGATTTCTCAGTTGGATTACAGAGCTGCTTTCTCGAACAGCCGAGCCTGTTGGTACCGAGGAGAAAAATTCACTTTCCGCCATACTCAGCATTTCCATTCCCTCTCGATGGGTCTCGAATTTCTCGCGAACAACCTGAAATTACGATGTCACGATAAATAAATTGGTGGCAGCGACTACAACCATTCGTTGAATAATTTTAAAAACGTATAAATATAATAATCCTTATTGTTGTCAAATGTACTATAACTGTTTACAATTTTTAGAGTTTAAAAAATATATTTTGAAAGTAAAATTGAAAAATTATAAATTAATTTGTCGTTTATCGAGTTTTTAAAAATATTTTATTTTATTGAACTAATGATGATGCGATACCTCGATCGATAAACTAAACTGTAATACAAATTTCTCTACCATGATAGATCTTTCGAATAAAAATGGAAAACGGTAGTAAATTATTAAATTTATTCTTTGTTGACTAGAAAAAAATTTGTAACTGAAAAATTTTCACCTTGTCAGCCGAAATTGCGTTGTTAATAATTTCACGATATTTCTGAGCGTTCACCGTGAACTGTTCAGTCAATCTAGAGCTGGGAATTCTGCTCCAGCGTTCCTTGAATTGCTCGCGCAGTTGATTGTCGGAATCACGTTCCTCTTGCAGCATTCTCTCGGACTAAAATTATTGAGAAAATAAATTTAAAACATTTATTTTGGGAATTTAAATAGATAGCGAAGCTATATTCTATTAATTTATATTCACCTCGTCCAATATATCCTTGTTACGTTGAAGTAAATCAGGCAGTTCATTCATAGCAATTTCCAGAGCTTTTATTCCTCCGGATACCCTCACCGTAGCAGCTTTCTCTAACAACGATTGAGGCACTTCCGTGCCACTTGTGTCTTCGATAGCTGCAGGCAAATTTAAGCTTGCCAAAACGCTGTTCAAAATTTGTGTCATCTCACGAAGTTTCGAGATTTCTGAGTTAACGAGCTCGGCCTTACGGACCTCGTAAGAGGAGAGCGCGTGGTGGACAGTCACAGGTAACAAATCCTCGAAAATATCTGTAATCATTAATCAAGGAACACCAATTAAAGATAAATATTAAAAAATTATTAAATATCAACAAATCCAGCTCTACGTATACCGAAAATGAAGAATAGACCAAAAACCAACTGAAAAATCCGAAGAAAATTGTCGGTTGGTCAATTCGCGAGGAATACTTTGAATTTAATTTAATTTGAAGATAAATTCAGTTATTTCGAGGGAAAATTTTGGGTTTTTGACGGTAAATTCGGAAACGTTGAATAAAATTTGGTAAATATTCATTAAAAATACGAACCTTTGAAGCCAGCACTCATTGGATGTGACAACGGTAGTAGCTTCGCCACGTTTGCTCTTCCAATGGGCTCCAAAGTTTTGAAATCCGGAATTCTCTCGTGATAAATGAAATCGTTGTCTTTTTTTACCTCATTGTAATTTCTTTGAGCTCTATTCGCGTAATCTTGAAAGAGCGAAGGCTTGTTCGATCGCTGTTGAGCTGCTTTGAAGAGTTCGACCGAGTGCTAGTGCAAGATGAAAATTATTATTTTATATCTTTGGATGTAACAAGGAAGGAAATAAAATCTATTCTTCCATCAAAACGAATATCGCAATATTACAAACCTCCATTCTTGATATTTGCTCCCCAATCAGCTTACTATTCTTGCAAACGAGACCCTGATAAAATTCTGCCATTGCGCGATAACCCGCTTGTTTTCCCGCTATCTGTAATTTTTAATAAAAATAATAATTAACGAAATGTAAATTTGTTTCATATCGCCAACTTGTTTTTTTTTTGCCAAATTCTTACATTTATTATGAATTTTAATAGGTTCATGTACAAAGTTAGTAAATCATACCAAAGGAATCCATTCCTTGTCCCAGAAAGATCGGAAAATTTCTTTCTGAAAAAGTTTCATAGCATCGGCGAAGAGTTCCTCGGTTTGAGCAGCCAACTTGGCAATGATTCCTTCCTTCATTGAATCGTGAATAGCTTTGTGAACAAATATTTCCTGAGCTTGGGCAAGCATAAGAGAAGAAAGAGCTACGAGAGTATCGGGGCTCATGTCGGGAGTCGGTTCTTGTTGTATCGCCAGCATAACATTATCTTTTAGATAATTGAAAATTCCTGCTGATTGCTAAAATGAGAGTATCGGGTCATTGCAGAGTTCAAAGTACGTATGAAAAACATTTGAAAAATAAATCATGGCTACCTGAAATAATTTAGCTGCGAGTTTTAAGCCTTCGTCGCTTTCGAGAGATTGTATCGATGCTACGGCACTCTGAAGCGCCGCGATGTTGAACAGGACACAGAGCTTTTCATAAACTAGCGTACTAATTGCTGTAAATTATTAATTATACAAAAGTTAGGAAAATTACAAAACAAGTAAAAATTCTTAATTATCGATTTCATTTCATATTTATGGAATAAAATGAACAAGTTGATTTGTTAAATTTTCATTACTTAAACAAAACAAGGCGTTACTCGTTGATGAATCAGGTTTTTAGTTCAGTTTAGTAATATACTGTTCCAACGTATAGTTTCTTCAAGCTTTTATAAACTCTTTCCTATTCTAATTCCAATTTCTCTCCGATTTAACTGCAGCCGTTTTCCATAATTCCATAATTAAACGATAATAAGTTTACGGATGGCTGATGATAGAAAAGAGTTATGCGCGGATTTGATTACAGCTACATAATAAAAATACAATTTTACGTAAGCTGCAAATATTCAGTAAATTGCGCAAAAATTTTTATTAAAAAATTGACATTGTTCATAAAAAAAAAAAAAAAAACAACAAAATATTAAAAACTATAGACTGCCATAATTAAAATAAAACTCAAAATATGCTGGAAATATTTAGTAAATTGCTCCAAATTTTCTACTACAAAATTAATAATTCTATAAAGAAAAACCAAATTGATAATAAAAACCTAGACATTCTTAATTAAAATGAAATGTTAAATATGCTGCAAAAATCTAGGACATTGCTACAGATTTTTATTTACGCAATAAACAAAAAAAAATTATTGAACAAGACAAAAAAACATTTTTTTCTACTCACTCAGGCTGAGTTTTCCTCCAAAAATGGTTCTATCAAACGCATCTTTCCACTTGAAAGGTATTCGAAGCTCGTGAGCAGGTATTTTACCTTCGAGTGCGCATAGTTGATCATAGTAACTGCAAAAAATATCAAGAGTACACAAAAAAGAAGTAAAAAATATAAAGTAACAACAACGTCGGAAAAGTTAACAAAACCCGATACAATCACAAACATAAAAAAAAAACGAAAGAAATTGTGTAAGAACGGTAAGAATTCGTGATTTGCAAGATAAAGATCGAGGTACGGATTAATTGGAAATGACTCATACCTGTAAATAACCTCCAAGGAGCTTTCGTACTTCTCGAATGCTCGCCACAGTGCGTTGTTTCGTAATTTACTAAACTCGTTTATCGCCTCGGTGTAATCTTTTTGATTCGACGCTCCGTTGTACGTTGATCTAATAACGTTTGTCAATGGTTTGACAACGTCAACGTCGGACGGTTTTTTAAGCGGTATCGGGATAAGCTCCGCCATTTCGAAGATACTTTGTGAGAACTATTGACGGGTGGAGTAGCCTGGAGCAGCCGTTATATACGTCTTAATGTATATACCCTCTGTACTTCTCTCAAAACGTCAGCTGAATCCGGTACTTGTGGCGCTTCTGGTTTTGACGGCGAAGATTCGCGAACGAAGCCGATCTACGCAGCAGCTGTGAAGTATCTGT
Organism: Cylloceria caligata; assembly: GCA_963942595.1. Classification (NCBI taxonomy): domain Eukaryota; kingdom Metazoa; phylum Arthropoda; class Insecta; order Hymenoptera; family Ichneumonidae; genus Cylloceria; species Cylloceria caligata. The sequence continues at coordinate 782,662 of OZ012708.1, read as the reverse complement.
ACCGAGAGTCACGTTCCTTAAGGGTACGTGAAACATCCATGAGTGCGAAAGAGGTAGAACTAGTATAGCGGACACGACAGAGTAAAAGAGAAGCATAGAGGTTTCGCCTCCCCAGTCCCCTTAATGCGGTGGTGTATTCCGTGTATTCATCGTCACGTAGTAAGTAGTGTGAGTATAGCAGCCGATTCAGCGTCTGTGCTGATTGGTTAAATTCGTTTATTGGTCAGCTGTTGCTAACCACCAGCATAGCCGATACAATAGTCATCGTAGTAGTGACTATTCTATAGTAATTACACTTTGCAAATGAAAAGTCTTGCGGTAGTCACAGCAGTAAGTGATTTTACAGTCGATTCACCGACAGATTGGTTTTAATTCGATCGTTGACCATCTGTGGCCAATCAGCGTAGTCGATATCTCAAGTCATAGAACTATATAGTCATTACACCACCTTTCAAATGAAAAGCAAGTGAGAAAGGAAGTAATTGTCGTAAATTTGAAGGTCTAATCAGCTATAGATCTAATGATTTCTACCGTAGTTGGATATCTCGTCTTAGTATTCGCGGAATATACGTAGAGCTCTCTTATCAGCTGATGATTTTCCAGAATAAATGGAAGATAGTCTTCCGTGGCGATTTCATGATTCGTGATTGTTGATTGTATACAACATGGCGATCGGACGTGAAGCGATTTTAACCCTTTACCGGAATTTGATTCGGGAGAGCAAGAACTGGCATTCGTATAATTATAGGTGAGTCTTAAGCGTTTGAAGAAATTTATTTGTTCCTGAAATAATTTGAAAACGATGATGATAGATACGTGAGTCTGAGATTCTAAAAATGATCGTGGCTGGTACATTAACCTGCAAACTGAAGATGTTTCTTAAACCTATTTTTTTATTACTTGTCCTATCACGGTCAGTTTTATTTTAGTAAATTATGGGACACGATTTACGCTTAAAAATTTAATATTATGATGTCAGATATAAATTTGACAACCTTGATTTTGTTTTTACTATCGTACTACGATTCATTTGACGTGTTTCGATACTATTTAAGATTTTTGATTTTTCTAAAATGCGTTTAAAACAAACAGATAGATAGAAGAAATATTATTTCAATTAAGGGAACGAGGGAATCCACAAAATTTTAGTACGAAAGACGCGTTACATTTTTTTGACTGATGCTTGAATTTTGGAAAAAACACTTCAGTTTCAAATCTAATTGAATAGGAAATATATTAATTTTTTCAATTTGATAATATTAAAGAACATGAAACTCCTACAATTTGTTATGATTGGATGTGGAGTTTTTTTTTTACATTATCAGAACACGGATACGGATTATCGATTGTAGACATTTTTTTATACGACCTTACTTTTTGAAAAAATGAAATAAAAAACCAAAATATGTTTTTCTAACTGAAATCAGTACTCCCTCCCCTCCCCTAATTGGATAGAAGTAATTTAGGCTACGATTAACAATTTATAACAATATTGAGATAGCATTAATGATCATCTCTAAAATATTATAAGAAGGCACCAAGAGTATTAAAAAAATATTTCTTTGTTTTCAATGATTAAGATAAAGCGTCAGGCGTGTAATTATACTGAAAATAAATTATTTATGTTTCTATATTTTGTAGGAATTACGCCTTGAGAAAAGTAAAACATGAATTTCGAGAGAACAAGACTCTTAAAGATGCTACAAAGATCAACGAAATCTACAATAAAGGACTACAGAGTCTGGCAATAATCAAGAGACAAGCAACAATTGGAAATCTCTATACCACCAGGCCCTTGGTGATAGAAAAGAAGTTGCGTTCTCAGGATGTTGCGGATGTAAATGTTAAATAGAAATTAAAAAAACAAAAATGACTTCGTGCATTCTAAAAACAACGGCTGATCGTACAATAATTGAACTCGAGTGTTGTATCACACTGATGTTATTCGTTAAATTCATTTATTAATTATATCAAATGAATCCTTATGTTGTTTGCAGGAAAACAAGTTGATGAATAGAAACAGAATAAGTTAGTATAATAAAATCTAATGTTAGAAATGTTTGTATATGATACCCATGAATAAAATTGAATTTTCATTTTATTCACAGTTGTATTCGATCCTAGTTGACGCTACAATTGAATGAAGATACAAAAATTTGTAAATAAAACAAGTTTTACGGTGCTAAAATGTAACTATTATTGCAATTATGCTTTGCAACCTAATTCTATTATTGGAATTTACGTTTCTTTCTTATAATTTCTTTAAAACTGATACAAATTGAAGAAAAAATTTGAAATATTATGTTTTGTAATATAAAACGATATTTTTATTATTAGAAATAAGAAGTAAAAAAATGATAGCGGTTGAACAAATGTAAAGGCCTGCAAGGGTATAATCCAAAAATAATAATAAATAAATATTTCATTACGCATCAATGCAATTATAGATCAGAGGGAGTGAATAAGACTAATATTTATGCATAATATATCATTTTTTATTTGTAATATTAATTCTTGTGATGTCGTACTCACAAAGAAACTCAAATTATAACTGAAAATAGAAGGAAATAAAAAATTTCGCGATTAAAAATAATTGCGATTGCGCTTTATTGCGGCGAGCAGGAGTGGGGGAGAGCTAGCTCATCGAATAACCTAACCTGTCGGTGTCGCTAAAAAGTGTTTAGTTCAAAAACACGTGCGAGCTGCGGTGCATTACGTTTTTTTCAAGTTTTCACAATGTCGCGACGTTTGACTGATCTAGAAAAGTTTCGATCCTTTTTAATCGTTACATGCAGCGGAACAACGATCTTTACCGGTTTAAGTCTCTATCAGGGTAATGAAAAATTTTACAAACAAGTCGCAATGCCACTGACGCGTTTTATAGAACCGGAGACTGCCCATAATTTGGCTGTTACTGCTCTCAAATGGGGTCTCATACCCAGAAGCAAATTTGAGGATACGAAACTCCTGCATACTACTCTATGGGGATTAAATTTCGAAAATCCCGTGGGAATGGCTGCTGGATTTGACAAACAGGGTGAAGCGGTCGAGGGGTTAACGAAAACGGGCTTTGGTTTCGTCGAAATTGGTAATTTACTTTTTTTCTTTGCATATAACTTTACCGTAAAATGATGCGAGATACCGACGGTTCATCTCAACATTCACATTTTTCTCAAATCCAGATTTTTGTAGGAACGTCAGAAGAATAGAGCTCACTGTGTGAATGTGACACAGAGCGATTCTCACAAATTTGAGATCAGGAAATCTGGGTTCGAGGAAAATATGTTAGACATTTTCGGTCCTGTTTCTTAAACATTCGCGGGTCTTCGAACCCTTGGTCACGTGACTCGAGTCTTATCTTAAGGTGATGTAACAACCATCTATCCCGATCACCTGGGCCCGGTCGGTATGAAAAACTGTAACCCAATCTCCTCAGAGACAATTGATTCACGAGAAAAAAATTAATGCGATTCCACTGTGGAGTAGATAGATAAAGTGAAATGGAATTTTCTTTTTTCTCAAAGATTAATCATCTCTGAGTAAATTGGATTACAGTTTCCGTTACCGACTGCAGTTTCTGGTGTGTGTGATGCGCTAATCTCTCGGTCGGCAATACAAACTGTAGCGGAAATTTCTCTGCCACTCTTATTATGTTGACACATATATTAAATGTTATTAAGTAACAACTTTTTCCTAAATTACAGGATCTGTCACGCCCCAGCCACAGCCTGGCAATCCAAAACCCAGAGTCTTCAGACTAGTGAGCGATAACGCAGTAATAAATCGCTATGGTTTTAACAGCGATGGTCACGAAAATGTATGGAAACGCTTGAAACATCTAAAGGAAGATTCAACATTCAACGGTGTGATAGGAGTCAATCTAGGAAAGAACAAAACTTCCGAAGATTCCGCCAAAGATTATATACAGGGAATAGAAAAGTTTTCCGATGTCGCCGACTATCTGGTTATCAATGTTTCCAGTCCCAACACTCAGGGATTGAGAAACTTGCAGAACAGAAAGAATTTAGAGGATTTACTTAGCAAAGTGAACAACGCGCGTAAATATATTCAGAAAAAGCCACCATTGCTATTAAAATTGGCTCCAGATTTATCTAACGAAGAGAAACAAGATGTGGCGGATGTTATAGCGAAGGAGAGTTGCAGAGTAGATGGATTAATTATTTCAAACACGACTGTGTCTAGAGAGAACTTGACTGATTCGAAAAAAAACGAAATAGGAGGACTCAGCGGCGTACCGCTTGCCGATTTGTCGACGGCGATGATTTCCGATATGTATAAAAGAACCAACGGAAAAATACCGATAATAGGCGTTGGCGGTATATTCTCAGGGAAAGATGCTTATACGAAAATCAAAGCCGGAGCTTCTCTCATACAGATATACACGTCCTACGCGTATGAAGGACCTCCTGTGGTTTCTAAAATAAAAAGAGAATTAAACGAACTGTTAAAAGCAAATGGGCATTCCTCGATTACCGATGCTATTGGCAAAGAATCTTTGATGAGCAACTGAATGATTACATTTTTTTCATCATTAAAACAGAGAAATCGGCTATAATTTTCGCCATTATTTTTTAACTTGCGATATTTTTCTCGCCAGTACAAAGATATAACAATTGCAGTTTATATTATCGATAATAAATATTTCTATGCAGCGAGCAAAATATTGAAGACAATTGTGAGAATTTTCATTGTTTATGTATTTAGTCTTACTATGCACAACATTTTATCGCAAGGAAAAAGATGAACGACGATTTTCAATTGGCTTTAAAGAAAAGGAAAGATTGTCCAACGATTTCAGTAAATAACATTTTTATTTTGTTTCATCGGTAAAAAAAATTATATCAACAATCCTATGGAATTGAATGTTAGTAATGGTGTTCTGATCGTGTGGAAAAAAAATCCCAGATTCTAATATAACAAAGTTCAATTTGAATCATAATTATTTTCTATTTTAAAAAAGTTGTACTTCTACTATTTTTTATATTCGAATCTGAGGATTTTTTTTCAGATGATCGCAACACCATTGCTAACAAAGAATCCCATGGGATTTTTTATACGATGTTATTTTAACGATAAAAAAATAAAACATGTCTTATTGAAATTGGTTCCCTTAAAGAGCGCTGTGCCTCTCAATGTTTGTATATTATAAATTATAAAATAATTTGTTATAAGTACATTAAATAAATTCGTGGCAATTTATAATACGATTTGTATTGGATACAAGTTCCTTACACTCGACATACCTACGGAATAAACTGCAAATCTTTTGATACCAAGTTAAAATGAATTAATTGAAACGAATATAACATATATCGAATGTATTTAATATTATGTTGGATGTTTGATAAACGAAAAAGAAGAGTAAGTAACCGTTGATAAATAAAAAAATGGAATTAAAGAACCTACAAACTATTGTTTAACAATCGTTGTAAGAAAATTGGCAGAAGCATGCACCAAAAGAATTTCTAAATGTTGCCGATAGTTTCGTCTCCGAGGCGAAACCTCTAACTCCAGCCATGAGCGCGAAAGAGATAGGTTAATATGGCACTCACGGCGGAGTGATAGAGAAACAACACATCTCCGTAAGTATGCCTTAAGGGGAGGCGAAACCTTCTAATTCCAGCCACGAGTGCGAAAGAGACAAGCTAGTATGGCGCTTACGGCGGAGTAAAAGAGAAGCAGCACATCTGTGTAAGTATGGAGGTTTCGCCTCGCTTTAAGAGGAAACGACACCAACGTACACAGATGTGCTGCTTCTTTCTCACTCCGCTGGAAGTGCCAGTTCTCTCTCTTTCGCACTCATGCATATTTCACCTCCCCATTAACTGTGAATATCGTAAATGAAACGAAAGTGCTGCTCCAAGCGGCCAAGCCAGTAACAAAATATTTCCCTCGAGAACCGAACTGTCTTCTGTGTTTGTTATCTCTTAATGAATTTGATAATAAGTCGTAATAATAAAGTACAATAACCGCGATAAATACGCCCGAGCTAATGACTATCAGAAAAGTGAATGATGGAAAGTGATGCCAGGTGCAAGAACGATCTATCCCGGTCCTACGCAGAATGCGTCGAGAGGTAATAATGACCACATATCTCTGATCATAGGTTATCTACGTATAATTTTGCATTTTTTTCAATCGTTCCAGGATGCAGTTTTTCTTTATTTTAGCCCCATGAATTTATTTCAAAAATAAATAAAACGAAACAAAAAAAAATCAAAAAACAATGTTCTCTGAGTGATAATACGAAAAAAAAACTAGTATGGGTTCTTTATTTTCGCACGGCAGGGTTGCCCAGCAGGAGAATGACGGTGGATTCAATTTTGAACTGCCGAAAGAGGTTTTGGAAGAGCGAGAGCAAGTCTGGAGAAATTTTTTTCACAAGTACGCCGATGAGGTGAGTAGAGAAACTAAAAGATGTAGCATCGAATCTATAATTCCAATTACCAAGCGGCCTTACCACGTCTTAACTTGGCATATATGATTAACACGACAAGATTTTTTTATATCAAATGCGTCGTTCGATTTCTGTCGCCTTTTGTGTTTTCTCTAATTTCTTGAGACATTGAACTCAAGATTGTGGAAATAATGGTAAAGCCGTTTCTTGTAGAACATAGAAAAAAAATTGCACGGTAGAACCTTTGATATTGATTCTCCATTTTTTTGGTACGCAGTACCCAAAGATTCTCCGCTATAAGAAAATCAAAATTGAGCAACGTATGTCCTTATAGACGAGGCTGTGTGAAGCATGGACCAAAAACAGGAAAAGACGATACGCAAGGTTCTGCATTGCAACTTTTTGCTTCCTCTTAAAGGAACTACAGGATGGTAGATATATTTTTTTTTTCAAAATCTTCATGCTTGCATCTTCAAAAAAGTTTTGTAATGTTTGAATATCGAGCTAAAATTTTGTACACGTATGTAAGGATATTAAGGGATGTTTGATGTAAAATTCATTGATAATCGATGGATGCATTCTATTTTTATAGAACATTACATTTTTTTATTAAAATTCGTAGCTTGCAGAATAAAAGATTTGAAATTTGAGAATGACTCGATCGATCGATTTAAATTTTGCCGCACTGATTATGCTAAAACTTGACGATAATAACTCTTATAGCAAAATGTGGTGGCTCAGGTAATTCTACATTATGTTTCACCTTTCCGACAAAGCTTCCTCTACGAGGAAGTTGACTTCAATTGATAACCGAACTTCCTCATAGAGAAAACTTTGTGAAAGATGGAACACTGTGAGGGAGCAATGTGCAAGGTTCTACAACGGATCCTTTTTTTTAATAATCTTTTTGCTACCTTGTTGAACATAGGATAAACGATTAATGTAATAATATTGCACAACATTATTAATTTCATAATTCGATTGAGAAAAACTTCACGATATACTGAGAATAAAATCAAGCTGTACCTTTCTCAATTTAATTAACAATTTTTATTGCTTCCTCACATAATTACAAACAAAGAAATTAACATGAAGCTCATAAATAAATCTACAAAGACATATTACTATTGAAAAAATCTAAAATACTTTTATTCATTTGTTACAATTAAAAGAAAACAAAAATGAAAACAAAATGCTTAATGATTCCATCGACGTTTTTATTATAGCATCGACAAATGTGTAATGATGATTTAGAATGAGTAAAGTAGTTTTTGGTGGGCAGAAACCAATGTGGTGCAACGTAAAGTCGATTTTCAGTTTATCTATTTGTAGTCTTTAAAAAGTTTAATCGCAAAGTGCAATTAATATTGATTGTGGCTTTTATTTTTATCTTTAATCATCTCTTTGAGCAATACGTACGATTTTATTTTTGATCACCCAATGATTGTGTTGTTAATCATTTCTTCCAGTATTTTTGTAAATTCGTAACTGTTTATTGTTATTTATTTTTCTCTTAATATTATAGGAAAGAAAAACGAGAATTGAAGTAAAGAAGTTGGAAGAGGGAACGTAAAAGCTTGAGGCATGTGCTGGAAATTGAAACAAAATGTTAAAATGTTGGAAAAATTTACAAAATAATTATTTATTTATATTATTGGTTGGATATTTGGATGGAAATGTAATATAACAGATCGTTTGTTGTACGCTTTCTTAATATTAAATTTCTTGGCACTATTCAGTTTGCATAAAAGTTATTTGGTTTTTTGATTAATCAAAATTAAGAAGATGTGACATACCGACGGAGGTACCGTTTGTGATTCGTCGATTATATGTGAAAGCAAAATCGGTGCGTGACACTGACTTTAATTAATATTTCTAGAATTATATTAAAGACATCTTTCTTAAAATTGGTTTATTTTAATTTTTGATAAATCATTGAATTGAATGTTTTTGTATTCGTTGCAGATTCCAAATGAAATCGAATTGGATATGAATACGATGAAGCCAGTATCAACCGAGGAAGAAGAGGAACATGTGGACGAGGGCGATGACGACGAAGAGGACGAGGAGAAAAAATATTATTCCAAGTGCCGAGCTCCATTGCGTAAGCTACCGGCTTTAATACAATATTGGATAGACACGGGAAATCCTCCTTATCAATTAGTCGGCAATGACGATCGTTCTGAAACCGGTTCGTCTCTCAGTGAGGGTGAACACTCGAGGTCCGGTCATTCGGGCATTCTTCGAGAATCCAACGATAAACACAAATCCAATACTTCGCGATGCAGTTCCGTAGACACCGCAGCTTACATTCTCTCTAATACTAATATCACCAAAAAATCCGAAACTATGGCTATCCTCGAAGGTGCAAAGAGTTCCGACCAACATTTTGCCGGTAAAGCGTCCCCGCTTAAAGAAAATTTTGCAGAATCCGCGGATATCACGAATAACGCTATTATTTCTTCCCCAAATCGCGGTAAAAAAATTTCCCAAAAAATTGTGCAAGCAGACACTCTGTCAACTTTGAAAATATCTCCTGAACTCGAGAAATCATCGGTGACGACCCCGTCGAAGCCTCCGCAGACGGGTTGTTCGATTGATTTGGCTTCTAAGCCCCTCGGGGTCTCGTCACCGAATCAGCAGAGCGTCAAGCTCTCAGAAATTCTCCCGGAGCTTCAGGAATTCGATGAGATGCTGAAAAGATCAACCGTTATAAACCCCCCGAAGGTTCGTTCGTCTCTCTCGAAAGTTCGACGAAAACCGAAGCTCGTTCAGTCGATTTCCCCGGTTGTCGACGCTTTGCAGTCCTCGCAGAATTCCTCGGTCGTTCCGAGTTGTCAAAGCAAATCGCAGAATCTTAGGAAGCTTTACACGGGCAGAGAATCGCCTGTGGATCTCGTAGTCGAGAGATTCAACGGCGATGTCGTGAAACTAGCTCGACGCAGCTCGCATCCCGCTCTCGACATTGCAATCTTGCAAAGTAATAAAGCAAAACGACTTACTGTTCGTGCTCGCTCACGGAGAAAAAGAAAACGACCCTCGCAAGTTTCTCAAATCAAAAGTCAGGATAACAACGCTTCGCAGGAGACCGATCATCCGATCGAAGAGGAAAATTTAAAAGGAGATGTGAGATACACAAATTTCTTCGAAGCACTCGGCCTCACTCCTACTAACTTGGTCTGTGAAAAGGCCAGCGTTGAAAAGCCTTCCACTAAAAAACAAATCAGAAGGCCAATTATACCCAGAGAAGCGAAGAACGTACCTCCGGTGAACGATTCTATGGATAGTTTACAGACCGAAGATTGGACTTCTTTACTCGCCGAGGAAGTTGATAATTCGATAGAAAAATCGAAAGAAAGGATTTTTGTAGACAAAATTCTTAGTGTAAGGATCGATAGATTGCCCGACGAATGTTTGGCTCGGTATAGTCGAAAAGTTACCTCGGAAAATGCGAAAAATAATGAATTTAAGGAAAAGAACTCGCACACTTGCAATTCATCGTCTAGTAGCTCGATTGATGAGAAGAAGAGACGATTGAATTCCGAGAAAATTGAGTTACTTGAGAATCTGACCCACGATAGCGATTCTAGCACGATACTTATATGCTCGTGCAACGAGAATGGCGACTCGTGCGACATGGATAACTTTTCGGGATCGAAAATGCCACTCAAGATAGATAAACTTAAATTGTCAACTGAAACTGTTACCGATGTTGGAAAATCCGAAATTACCGAGAATTTGGATAAGAACCTTCCGGATGCTTTTATAAAATTGGAAAAATTGGAAATTAACGATTCGAAGAAATTAATGGAAATTGCGAATAATTCAAGAAAAAAGAATAAATCAGAAGAAATTATTCCGCTCAAGGATTCGAAAAGTATAATTAATACGTCTCTTAGTCCGCAAAATCGGCTAGAGAAGAGTCTCGATCGGAACGAAATGAAAAATGATTCATTTACGATTCGCAGTAAAATCTTCGGGGAGCTAAACAGCAACGATACTGCGGAAAAATCCCGGCGGTCGGTTGGCGCAACGCGTGCTCGCTGTAGTCTGGGAATTCTGATAATTTCAGACGATGAGGAAGATTGTTTCGCGAAGCTCGTTTCGGAGATTGGATTGAAACGAGATTCAACGAAATTGGAGGAAACGAATCAGGAGGAGAAAAAGAAAATGAACGTCGTGAGCAAGACACAAAATTTGAGGAACGAAGAAGGAAGAATTCGAATGGAAAAACCTCGAAAGCTTTTTTCAATTTCTATATCTTCGGACGAGGAAGACGTTTACGTGCGAGAAACTAAACGACGAACGAAGAATTTGAATTTTCCGAATGAAAAAAATCGTAGAGAGAGGAAAAATCAAAACGATTTCGTAAAAGAAGTGAAAAACGGAGAGAAAACTGTAAAGCTAAATAATCAACTTGACGAGTCCAATCGTAGGAAATTCCCGAATGAAAAAGTTGTAAGAGACGTAGAAGAGATGGAAGTTGAGAGATGGAAAACACGGAGTAGCAAACGACGAAAGAAATCGAAAACGAAGACGTTTTCTCCGTCGGAAGACGAAGCAGAGATGAAAATAAATGAGAACGATACACAGGGAAGTAACAACGCTAAAAGATCGACGAGGCACAAGTTATCTGCATCCTCGACATCTAAAAATCAAGTTACAGCGAAGGATTCGTTGACAGAATCGAAAGATACGAAGAATCTCTTCGCAACTTTACAGACGTCGGATTTAACGGACGTACGAGGTCTTCGGACTTCGGACAATTATGATTTGGGTTTAAATGACGAAAAATTCAGGGCTGGAAGAGATTCGAAGATCGTCGGACAATCGGAGCTGTCGAAAAGTCGAACCACGGCTAACGTTGAACGAAACGAGAGAAGAATCGGAAATTCGATGCGATTTCAAACGCGACTTGATTCTGACTCCGATACGGAGTTGAAGACCTTCACGTACTCTCTCAACAATAAACATATTCAGCAAAACCCAAGAGTACGATTAAACGGAGGAAAAATAGAAAAATCGAACGGAAATGCAGTTTATGACGAAAACGAGCCGGAGATCGAAGAGACCGAAAAGATACGCGATTCACCGCGTCGAATTTTCAAGACTATAATGTCAGAGAGAAGGCGGAAAAATGGCGAAAGAAAGCTGAGAAAACGAAGAAGTTTATTCGACGAAGAATCAAAATCTACAGAAAAAATCGTTGATTCTCCCGATAACGAAGCTATGGACGTCGAAGGGTCCTCGAATAATCGATTACTATCGTTCAACGATTTTTCGTCGAAAGAGTCGAAAGATTACAGCGTAAACCCGAGGAAAACTAAACTGAAAGAGGAATCGCAGGAGAATCGTGGATCTCGGAAGAATTTAATGAAATTCGATCGATCGAAGAATCGGATACCCGTTGCGAATCAGCGAAATGAAGAGTCTCGAGTCTCGCCGTTGACAAAGAAGAAAAAAGTACGCAGAACTAGAATCTTCGGTAATTTGATAAAGTGGAATAGCGAGGACGATACCGACTCGGATGAGGATCAAGTGTGCTTGAGGAATGCGAAGCAAGCACTCGAGTTTCCAACGAATGACGATTGTTTGGGACAATTGAGCAACAAAAACGCGATCGTCGATTCCGAATCGTCGAGGAAAGAGCAAGAATCGATTAAGAGTTTGTTCTTCAGCAGTTTCGACAAAACCATCGACCACGATGATATAATTTTCAATAAATATTCGAGATCGCGAGATCCTGGAAATGTTACTGTTATCGATAAATTGAATTTCACATCGACGAAGAAGCACAAAAATCTCAGTAAAATTGAATTGCCGACGATAAGCTTTAGAACGAGATTGGATAACGACGGAGAATCGTAACAGCTAGAGAATCGCTCTCTTCCGTTATCTTCAAATGTTTTTCACGACCGTTTTTCTTGGTTTATTTATAAGAATATTAATTATTGTTGATTGCGCGTTGATTGGTTTTGCGAGAAATAGGAGGGGCGGGATGGAGGGGGAGACAAACTGCGCGCGTTTTTTAATCTATCAGATGTATAAATTAAGTTTTGCCATTTTGTTAAAATCATCATTATTATTTATTGTGAATTTATCTAAATTAAATCTATGCCGATATGGTTGGGCGATATTCCAACTCAGCGCTTACCCACAGACTCGACCATAAGCCTGTTTCGGTACCATATCGAGCGATCCGATCGGCCATAGATTATTTCAAGTGCCAACGAAAACCGGTATGTCAAATCAATCTGTTTTACTCAGTCTCAACGTAAATTCTTTTTTGCTAAAGATTTTTCTACCGTACCAAGATGATTTTTGTCATGGACGAGCCAATACTGTAATTACCCTTAGAATTACGAACTTTGTAGTACAATCGAACAAATCGACAATCAATTGAAGATATATTGGAAAAAAAAGTTTGTTAAATTGACTAAACAGACTGTAAATTTTTTTTTTTTTTTTTTTTTTTTTTTTTTTTTTTCTAAATAAAATATTTCTATAAGTTAAATAATATATCAAAAATATTTTTTATTTTATTCGACTACGTATGACTGGATTGAAAATTAGAGAATTTAACAAAAATCGATTAACACCGACTAAGAAATTATAATCAATTGTTTTACATCGAGTCTGAATATTTTTTCATATACTTTTGTCACTTTTTTTCGCTAAATTGTTCAAATGAAAATGTAAAAAAAATCTTAAATCGTATTAATACTGTTTCTCTTAATAAAACATTTGTCAGTTTAGATCTTAGTAGTCGTTGTTAACCAATTTGTATAAAAATTCATTAGTTTTCAACGAAATATTTATATATCTTCAATAAAATATTTATTTTCGCATTTGTCATGTAAAATATTTGATATTTCGGTGTCTAAACGTATTTTTCATTTCAATATCCAGGCATCAATCAATGCAGAGATATATTTCGTACCGCATTAAATAAAATTGCGAAACTATTAATCGTATTAAAAAAAAAAATGAATAAGATATAAAATTCGTTGTGTATTTACAACTCAATTAATGTTATAGACGCAAATGTTTTGTTTAAAAAATGACTTTAAAGTTGGCAACTAACGAACATTTACGTAAATATCTATACGAGAAACGTTGAACAAATTCGATTCTACAAAATTGGTCGGAACGACTAGTTATTCCAAACATTTTTCTGTAATATTTCTTATAAATGTAAATATATCGTTAATTTGTATATGGAGACGATAATTAAGTAATCAACAAGTGTACAGTTGTTAGGTTGTATAAAAAAAAAAAGTATTCGTCGAGAGAATGTAGCATAATGCAAATAATAAGGGACTGACACAATGCTTTATGAATTAATTGAAAAACGTGGCTATAAGAAGCAAATGTGTCATCTAGTGGCTGTGCCAACTACGTGATTCCTAGTGAGAAATAAATGATATGGCTGAGAAACATAGCCTTCGAGAGTAAATGATTTCCACGTGACCTTCTTGAATCCGACACGCTTAATTTCATCGATAGGATTGAAATCCAGTTGACAATCACCGTACAACGCTGGCCAAATTCCTATTTTAGTGAGAAACTTTTGCAACCAGTTAGCAAAAGTATTTTCGACGTCTGGCATGTGCTCCATAAAGAAATATTTTCCGTCCTGCAGAATGAAAATTAATTTATTCATTTATCAATCAATTAATCTGATTAACTATTCATTTATTACACCAAGGACATCAATGTGACGGTCTATTAAAGAGAATTAACGTATTTTCGTTTCTCGATAAATAATCAATTTTATTGAAATGTTTTATTTTATTATTTTTTTTTTATGTGTCTTTGAATAACAAAATTCATTGGAAAATGTTAATATTTATCCCTCAATCGTGTAACACTCGGAATAAAATCATTGGTATCGAGGCGTTCGTTCTTCGAGTCGAAGTGAAATCTTTGAAATCAACAAATTTTATATAATTTTAAATCATTCGAATGTAGTTTCAGTTAAGCGTAGCATTTTCTTTTATTCGACAGTTTTTGAAAGAAGAATTAATAATATAAGAAATTTTCTTTGCCTGAATATTGAACTTGGCTTCTATAAAGGAATTGAACTGCTTCACTGCAGTTCCACTGCTTCTGGTAAACTGCTTAGAACTGCGCCATTCAGTTGAAAATTAATGTTTCAAAAAATTCGTACGCTTTATTGAAACTACATTCATTGACTTAAAAAGACATGAAATTTTTTGATTTCAGATATCCTGTTGAGATGTTGCACGAGCCCCCGGACATCGATGAATTTTATTGCAGTTGTACACGACGACAGTACACTAAAGACACAAATATTAATAAATAACAATTATTTTTTATTTAACAATATATTGAAGATATGTACTTTGAAGAAGTTAAAAAAAATCTTAATAATTTTATCGTCATTTGCGAAAATAACAATTGAAAATCTTGAAAATACGCTTTTTTCGACCTTCAAAGTTATCTCCCCTCTTAAGGGAAGGTGGAACCTCCATAAGTACGAAAGAGATGGAACTATCAGGGTGCTCATGGTGGAGTGAAAGAAAAAGAAGCACATCTGTGAAAGTACAGAGGTTTCGCGTCACCTTAAGGTGAAACTCGACAATGACGCTTCACCTCAAAACTTTAAACTCATTTGTCTTGAGCCCAGATTTTCGGAGGAACATCAGAAGAGTGAGGCTCAATATGTGAATGTAACCATGGAATGAGCCCCATAAATCCAACTTTTATCAGAAAATGTGGGTCTGAGAAAAATTTATTGGAAATTTAAAGCTCTATCACTCTTGCACCTACGGGTTCTCGAAGCATAGGTCATGAGACTTGAGCTTACCCTTAAGGGAAGGTGAAATCTGTACCACGCGATTGAGTTCGAGAGATACAGCACCGTAGGAATCGCGTTAGTGCCCGAGAGAGAGAGAGAGAGAGAGAGAGAGCACACCACGTGTCACGTGGTACATCATGAGTTGAGTTTTTCACCTCTCCTTAAGGAGGGTAGAGCGCTAGCGATCAAATGGCCCGAAGCGCGCGCGCGCATTATCTACAGGACAGTTAGCGTAGGAGCGAGAGGTCCGCTCCGCGTGGAATCGTAGCGTGTCGAGAGTGCCGAGTCATCTTGTCATTGATATATTTTTCGAACTAACATCTTTTGCCTAATTTTACCAGCTTATACGCCGTGACGCAGTATCATTTTGATAAGGACAATGTTAAACAACTCAAATTACGTAGCCACATGTCGATAACCGAAGGGCGAATTTGTTTTAAATGTTGCACATTTATAACTTAAGAATCCAGCTGTCATCGGATTTTCTATTCGCGGTAATATAATTATAATTATCTAGCGCTTCACGATCTTTAATTACCGAGAAGATGAAATAAAACATTTAGAATAAAGTTGTCAAAGTCGCATCAATGCCGTGAGGAATTAATTATTCAGAGGCTTATACCGGTGCGAGGACTCGTTGAATCTCTCCAAGAGTTTCTCGAACTGATCTCGTTGAACACAATGATCTTGTAGTAACAACAGCATCAACGCAGCTACTTGGTATACCTTTGAGCGAGCTACCATCGCCTATTATAAAACGCTCAAAGTAAACGTGAGCAAACTGCCAAGAGCGATTACCGATCGTCAGATAATCGCCTAATCTCATGTTCCAATCGACTCCGATCAAGTACGTCCCGTCCGGATAGAACTGAAGATTTTCCCCTGAGCACAAATTGTCATTGTAATTATTAAGTAACATTTTTTAAATAATTATATGAATAAAGAAAAAAAAATCTAACAAGTGTTAACACGGTTTCAATTATTCGCAATATTATTTTGAAAATCAAAGTAATCCCTTTGACCCATTAACGCCCTGATGTCCGGTTTTTTTTTCAGTTTTTTTTTTAAACACACAAATCGGACTTTTACCGAATCTAGAAAATTGTAGAAAAAATTAATATTTTTACTTATAAATATTTATTTAAAAAATTAAGATGAAGATAAACAAATGATTTTCATACAAACATTCTTTTGTTTATCTGAATAATTATTTTAAATAATATATTTACAAGAGAATTTATTTATCTTATCAACCACGTTTATATTAATTTATTTTTCAAAAGATTTCTCAGTATTATTTAAATCGTTTTGATGAATTAAATATTTTTAACAAGATATTAAAAAAAATTATCCATCGAAATTATATGAATTAATTTTGTTTGAAGTAATCGAAGAGGACAAACCTGTTTTAACGCCGATTTCGAGGACTCTTATACGTCCCAACGATCGCAATATTTCATCGTTCGATTCCATTTTTTTGAGCGGTTCGAACAATCGTTTTTTCTGATTCGTCGCAAGATCCGCGCACTCAACCTCGAAACCGAAAAGATGCGAGCGATATATGTTTATTTTTAATCGATGCCAAAGACGAGAAAAAATCCACGCTAATACAATGAATCCTACTAGTATCGATCCGTAATACGTGACGATGTCACGCATCCACAAGTCAACCGTACTCATTATATTTCTCACTCGATGTTTCTACGATTTTATTATTTTTATGTCAACAACGTTTATTTTAATCGACGGACGAGACGGACATCACCGAAGCGACTAATGAACATTTCGGACGGAGATTGATCCTTGAACGTTAACCGACATACGTATGTTTGCTCGATATAGTCATCGATAAGATAACTTCATCTTTTTTTTATTTTTAGTGCTGCAGCGTCTTCGTCTTCTCGAAGCTGCGTGTTATGTGTTCGCTCCACATTTGATGTTCTCGCTAAATAAAAATAACGCGATTGTAGCGATGATGTTGTAGTATTGTAATCAGTATTCTCGTTGCGATCTATTATAGAGAAATGATAAACACGAGAAGACCAATAAAAAGTTATCAGGCAGAGTATAGAATAGAATAACACAGAGTATAATACTTTGACTTTGATTAAATATCGATTTTTATATTGAAAGAAATAGTTTTTTTATTTTACTTTTTGATAGAAATATTAACGGTTGACGTTACAGAGAGTTGACAGCGGATATACAATTTGATGAGCTTTAAATAAAAATAAATCAGTTTTGTTTCCTCATGGAGAAAGTTTTGTTTTCAAGAGAAAAAAATTCAACATTTTAATCTCAGGATAGAAATTTCTAAAGAGAATAAAAATGTACAGTTTTTGGTTTTACCTACGAATACATTTTACAAATAATTCGAAGGAGTGTGGACAAAAAAATTGATTGCATTTATTGAATTACCGATTAGGAATGGCGGATAAAATATCTGGTTGATTGAAAGAAATAATTGTTGTAGCATTAAAAAACATTTGACTAACAGTTTGTTCGGTCAACTGAGTGTTTATTTAAATTTTGTTGGTCGTAACCGTTAATTCGGTGGTTTTAGCAGCGATTATTTGTGTTCAGTGTATTAAATAAATAAATTGTCAAATCGACGTACAATTTTCAATAATTAATTATATCTACAAAGTATAGAATTTGATATCAGGCAAAGTGTACAGCTACCAAAAAATGTTATCAATCTCGGTCTCGTAGCGCTACATATCGAAATATTTAAAGAAATAAATTTCGTGCCCGTCTTGGTCCCACGAGGGGACTAACCCTGGGGGTCTGATCGCTTGGTCAGAAACAATCGGAGTCTGCGTTAAAAAAAAAGAAAAAAAGCAGTGTTTCGCCCAGTGATACGTCGATGCTTCTCAAGAACAATGCTCACACGTTTTCCAAGCTAGAATGACAAAATAAAAATATTAAAAAAGCAATAAGAATAATAATAAAGAAGGAGAGAAAGTACAATGGGTTATCCAGGGAGAAACGAGGCGTTCGATTACGTACATATCGTTATACAGCGGTGCACCATCAGACCAGGGCGCTAATTCATTGTCGAGATTTTTCAAGAGTGACCATAAACAACGGGGTCACCGATTACGCTCGACCGGGTGTACGAGCGAAAAGCGAGTACTCGCAGCGACTCTTAACATTGCACAGTGGTTCGTAGAGCTGTGGAATCAGAGAAAGAACGTGTGATACGGTGAGCCGGTGCTCTGCACCCATATTCCGCAAGCGCTGGTTATACGATTTCGATTGGGGGGGCATTTTGCCGATCCGGAGGCGTTTTGTTTTCGACATCGGGGCGGAGAGTAGGTTGGCCGTTGTCCTCGTGACTCGCTGATTCGAAAGAATCGCTAATGAAACATACGGCGGGTTCGCGAGGGTTCCAGCGACTCTTCTCTATGTTGTGTACGGGCACTGAGTTTGACATGTGCGCGTATACCTCCAAGCTTTACCGAACTCTCGATCGGTCTTTCTGTTTCGCACAGCGAATCAACTGAACCGAATATCATTATTCTTTGAATATCAGGTTAAACAATATTTTCCTAAATTTTACGTTGCTGGAAAGTAATAAAGGGCCGAGCGTGAGGAAAGGCGAAAGAATTAAAAGAAATTGTAAACAAAGAATTTTTTATTAATTTTATAACAGTCAATGAAGGTATTGCATTATTTAATTCAACGTTTGCTACAACTTTTAGAGACAAAATAAAAGTTTCAAATTTATGAATCGCAGGAGCAATCGCTCTAAAATTTGTCACACTAGTTGCGCGATAAACTGTCGTTGTTGGCAAATATTTTCAGAAGAATGCAATTTGCAATACAATTTTTACCATAATAATGCTATAGCTTTGACACTTACTCGTTGCTTTACAACTTTTCGACAAAGCTTTCTCTATGATGAACCAATATTTATAACCCATAATAGTTTCTCACAGTTTGCATTCTTGTTTTTATCAATTCTACTTTGCATCCTTCTTTTTATAAATTCTACATTGCATTCTTATTTTTACAAACTCTACATTGTATCCTTGTTTTTATAAATTATACTTTGCATTCATGTTTTTAAAAATGCTCTTAGCTTTCGCATCGAAGTCAAAGTCGAGATATTTCAGCGATAGATTTTTGTAGTAAGCGTACACAAAATATCTCTTTATAGAGAGTTTTACTTTATATTAGTAAGTTATTATGTTTCGAGCGCAATGCGCCCTCGCGTATCCATCATAAAATTTTGGAGAAGACATCGTGTTTCAAAGCCGTAAATTTAATTGGAATTCCAGTGATTAGAGCTGTCAAAGATGATCTTTTGGAGTAGTAGTAGTAATAGTAGTAGTAGTAGTAGTAGTAGTAGTAGTAGTAGTAGTAGTGATAGTAGCAGCTCAAGCAAAAGAACACTCGTGTAGCCAGTGTGCAATTCTCTGTTCAAAACTTAGTATCTTTAGTATCTTTAGGTTCGATAGGTTGATGGTATGTGGACAGACAGCTTTGCCTTTTATATAAAACAGAATTTTTCGCGTTTTTCTTTGACGTTACGGTTGGGTACTTGGAATAATCACATGGAAAACTTTCAGGGGGGACACAGTCAGTGGGCGGGTACTCATCCAAGTGCTGACCGCAAGGGTCAGTCAGGCGATTACTCATCCAAGGTACAACAATTCTGGTCTAGCAGAAAAAATAAAGGAACAAACAACTTTTCGTCGATATTTATACTATTTCGTCAATAATTTATTATAAAAAATTAAGTTTATGAAAAAAAATTGTACTTCTCTGTCACACTTTCCCCCAATTATCGTACAACACTTGACACATTTTCTTTACGGAAATTAATATGTTGGTATGGAAAACATTTACGTATAAACGGTTTTATTTTATTTTATATATAATTGTTGGCGTATAATTGATAAACACATTGAGAAGATCGTGTTTAATATACAAGTATACTTTAATATTGCTTTATAATTGTATTCAATTTTATTATGGTTTGGGAGCAATGGTTCGCATTACGCCCGACCCATAAATGCCTTTTAATACGAAGTGAATCTATCTAAAGAGGGCCATGTTCTTTGGATCAGTAAATCGGTATATTAAATTTAACATACCAATTTATGCACAAATGCTTCTTATGGAAATATATTAATTATCGAAATATTTTATAGCAGTTAACATAATTGAACTAACAATGAGATATTATCGATTACTCGATTATTAGAAAGTTTCTTTGAATAAATATCTCTGTAATAAATAGTTTCTTCGATACATCGTAAAAATTAAAATTTCAAGGAGACTCATTGGGAATTAAGAGTTTTTGAAACATTGAAAAGCTTTTAGTTGAATAATCTACACGTGCCAATCAACAGTGTACGTAATGCCCAATGTTGATTGAACTGACAATGAGATATATTCTCAATTATTGTTCTGTTGTATCCAGAGGATAAAAAATTATTTTTTGAGGACACGCGAGGTCGTTGATATATCACGTATCATTGAAAATCGCTTAAATTGCTGAAATTTTATTGCGGCCAGTGTTGAATAGCTTGTACTATCAGGGCTAAGTGTATCACGTTGGCTCGCGTCGATGCATCGTCGTCACGTTTTCCGACGTTTGCTATGTCGCTCGTATACCGTGATGCAGAATCATAAGCGGGAGGACGATGAGAAGGACGTTGAACGCCTCCAGCATCCTCTCGTCAGCAGATTTCAATTTTGGCATACACGTGAGCTACAGTAATATAGCGTATACACAATGTCCATTCAATTCAAAGACACATATACACACAGGAGTTGAATACGCGCGGGACTTGGAGTACTTGGCTGCGAGGGTGGAAGGAGTGATGGAGGGAGGTTGGGAGGGGGAGGAAGAGGGAGTTGTTCGGCTTATTGCCGGTCACGAAACGGAATACGCGCCTATCTGTTCGATCTCTATTTCTCTTCCTTTCTACCTTCGGAGAATGAAAAATATTTAAATGCGATTCGATGCTCGATGCACGTAACGGAGATAAGAAAAATCGACGATCTTTGGCAAGCTAAATCTTTTGGATCCTGCGTTTTCAATCTCCTGTTCGATTAAATTAAATGTAGGATTAATGACTAGAATTTAATTTTTTCAACGAAAAGTAAATAATGTCAATGAATCAATAAATAGACCGAGAGAAAATGTTTGTTTCAATTAAAGACATTTAAAATAAAACAAAGTTTTCTATGAAATCTCATCAACGATAAAATATGTTTTACTATAAATCGAGTTTCTTTCCTTTTAATTAAATGTACAGGTTAGAGAGAGAGAGAGAGAGAGAGATAATGTGAATGGTGTTAACAGCGGAATTAAAAAGTAACATTGAGAATATGCTTTACATCGTCTTAAGGGAAGGTACAACACTCTCGCTCTCTCTCTCTCTCTGTGTCTCTCTTTCCTTCACGTGATCCCTATGCTGCTGCCTCTCTTGTACTCACGCATGCGACTACCGTCGGTATCGAGACTTACGAGACGATGCGTTACCCCTCGGTCGGTTACAAAAACTGTAATGCAATTGCCACGATGGACCTTTCGGATAAATTAACGATGGAAAAATTCTGCTATTCCTGGCACACGTATGACGATCCGAATAAAACGGACGACATTTATCACATCGTCTTAAGGTAAAATGGCACACGCTTCCTCCACTTGAAAAATCCAATTCGTATTTTCTTAACACAGCTTTATCCAAATCGATTGAAATTTTGTGAATTAACGCAAAATAAGTGCACAAGGTGAATGATAATTCAAGTTTTCTCTAATTTTTCTAATAACCTTACAGTTTAATTATCGACCGAGTTCTGCTATAAAAAATGCTAAATCGCTTATTTGCAAAAATTTGAAACATTTATTTTTACCGTATGGTTCAGAAAGTTTTATTTAATTCCGAATATACGAATTTAATAAATATTTCTACAAGCTTATAAAACAATATTTAGTTGATTGTGATAAAAATAATTTCATGACAACGAAATAGAAAAAGAAAAAGAAAATAACAAATTATGATCTCATCAATATAATAATCGGAGTTAAAGATCCCATAATCGTCGCACCTGCTCCTCTTGTCTCCCTCTTGATACACCGTCATACGTAAACGGTTGAGTATTCCGAATTTGGTGTATTTATCATTTCGATCGAAAACTCAGAGACAAAAAAAGGAAAGGGGTGAAAGTTTAATAGGTTTCGATCACTCGATTATTCGTATTCAACGAGACCTAGACGTGCTGACTCGCGATACACCAGATGTTCTCGTCGTTATAGGTTTGACATTTTTTTTTCCTCTCGTTTTACTATACCCATGGTGAAAAGAACGCTATAGATAGATACCATGGTACAATCACATATACACGCACACGCATGATATAGGAGGATGAGAGTGGAACGATTATGTAAAGTGTGGCAACATTTAGTTCAGCTAATTGCAAACGGACCGTTCCAAGTCCCGAGTTCCGAGGGTGTTCCTGTTCCTTCTGCTGCTATCGCTGCTGCTGCTGCTGTTGCTGTTGCTGTTCTGTCGCATGTGACGTGTCTTTGACACGCGACACCTACTCATAGGTGTACGTTATACGCGTGACATATGTCACGATGAGCTCTCTTAGTCGGATACCTGGACGCGAAATATTACATATTTAGCTTACAGATATTTTTATGTATTTATATAAACGAATGACCGGAGATGGGGTTATTGCTGGATGCTCATTTATTTCACAAGGAGCCAACCTTGATTATAAAAGTTTTATTTCACAGGAATTTTTTTATTTAATAGATCGATGCTCTAACGTCCAAAGTCCGTGACTGTTATGACGTTTACGCTCTTTTGACAGTGGTGGTCCAATGGAATTTAAAAAACCGGTCGGCTGTTTTAATCAGAAGAACGTAAACGCCAAAATGGGTATAAAAGCCGCTCATCGAGACCTTCTTGTTATTCGGATCCGATGAAATAAAAAAAAACTGGATTGTCCTTTTTGCCAGAAAAGCGTAATCGCTATATTACGTATTTTGGCACCTTAGCCCTTACCTTTTCAGTTTGGATAACACTGCGTAAATGTTTTAGAGCGATACCATGATTTCTTGAATGAAGAAAATGGGAATTTTATGATTAATCTTAAAAAAATCTTGTTAATAATTATTCACAATTGTAAGATGTGAAAAATATTGAATTTTTATTCGAACAAATGGCCCATGCGTGATATCATATACCATTTATCCCTTTACCATACACATATTTTGCTTCTAAGGACTTTGTTACTTTTTTTTTTTCAATATTCCGGTTTTTAAAATCATTTAACATATAAAGCGAAGACGAAAATTTAGGTTAAGATAGACTGATAGCATAGGGAAAGATATGATTGTTCATCGGTTAATAGCGGCACAGAATAAAAAAGGCACTTATTTGTTCTTCATTTATCATTTTAGACTTTATCTACTAACATAACGTCCTTTTGTTTAAATATTTCCAACAATTTGATAACACTGCAAACGCGACGGAACAAAGCGCACTTATTTTTCCTTACTTTTCTTTTGTTTAAATATTCCTAACAATATTGGAAACAGATGCTTAAGCAGCGGCCATCGTCGATTGTAAATTACAAACGCGATGGAACAAAGCGCACTTATTTTTCCTTTATTTATCCTTTCAAACTTTCTTTACTATTATAACGTTCTTTTGGTTAAATATTTCTAAAAATATTGAAAACACGTGCCTAAGCAGCAGTGATTATCGCTTGTAAACTGCAAACGCAACGGAATAAAACGCACTTGTCTTTCTTTTATTTATCCTTTTAGACTTTCTTTATTATTACAACCTTCTTTTATTTAAATATTCCCAACAATATTGATAACACATACCTAAGCAGCAGTCACCATCGCTTTTACACTGTAAACAAAAAGAGTCGAATTAATATATCTTGAATTAGAGATGTTAAAGTAGTCGAAATTCCTCAAGTTTTATACCAACCGGGTCACCATAACCTCCACAACCTGATACACTTGTAGCAAATAATACGAATAGCATCATTGCGAAGTAAATACACATCAGTACCTTCGACATTGTCAATTCTTTGATTTCCTTTTGTAAAAAATTCTCTACACAAAAAAACAAAGAAAAAATCGGTTATCTCTTGCAGGGCTTGAAAGAATAAATAGATATTAAGGGGAGAGCCTCTATAATTTTTTTTACATTAAATTTCCATCAAATAAATGTCTTTGTTTTACATTTCACTATAACGTCATTTGATATTTTAAATTATACAAGAAAAAAGTGTGCAAATTTGAAATTTGCACATTACTTCCTCGTGATTCTCGTCCACTTACAGATTCTCTACGGATTTTTTAAATTCATCGTGAATGAAGCTTTGTTTGTCTTTTCATGGATTTTTGTTCAGAGTACAACGATTTAGATAGAAATATTTTCAAAATTTCGAGTTTAACGATAGCTGGAAATATCCGAATGTTGGAGGAAAATTTCCTTCGATTATAAAAATTGAAAAATTGAAAATTTCATTACATTTAAACTCCTCGATCGATTCTCACTAAACTCAAGACCAATCATCCTTGTTCTCTAGCTCATTTTTATATCTAATTTCGGTTCGATAGGTGAAAATGTATGAAAGTTGAAGAGATGATTTTTTCGAAAAATTGAAACTACCATAAAATGAGACACCCGTTAGCGATTGGAACAATAATTGTAGCAAATCGACGGTAGTTGTGACCTGACTCGTGTGCAAAGTTTCAGGGAGATCGATCGACCTGTTCTCGAGTTATCGCTATTTTAATTACTCAAGCTCATCACACACAAACGCACGGACATTCTTACTAAATTTCTCCACTTTTTGAAACATTTTATCTGGTATCAAAATCTCGAGAAAAAAAATGTTCACGGAATCAAAGCTTTCTCTATAGAAGAGCAAAAAATTAGAGCCGAATACCCTTGAGCACGTAACATCGGAAAAAACGATTTAAAAAAAATTAAACAAAATCTTCCGACAACAAACAGTGAAATACTTCATCATTCGTGCAACAATTTTCCAAATTATACTGGAGAATAATGTAAACGCTACTTACCCGCGTATTATACGTTAAAGAAGAACTGGAAAATGCGGATAAAACTGCTCCTTTTGAAACAATATGTTAAAGAAGTATCAATCCACAGAGCACGCACGAAGATGATTTGACAATCGATAATTTAAAAAAAATGAAAACGATGCTCTTGTGTAACTCTGTGCGTTCGTTTGTGTCACTCCTGTCCGTTTAAATACGTCGTTTGTGAGTAAAATAGCCTTCGTTATCTCGGCATATGCTCACTTTAGTATCGTTAAAAAAAAAAAACGAAGATTTTCTTCTTCCTGTTAAGCGTTGCAAGCATTCGGTAATCGTTGAATTATTTGATTGGCCATTTGTTCAGCTTGATTCCTCGCGTTCAAGGTAATCTTGTTTCAGATAAGTCACCGGAATCATTATTTTTGTGTCAAGGAGGAAAGAAACTTCACTGACATATAAAATAACAAATATTTATGCACCTGTTGCTACAATGAATTGAGAGTCTCAAGGTATTTATCACGCAAATGCCATTATTTTTAGAAAATTCCTGGAACTTTGTCGAGATATAGATGAGATAATCGATATAGATTGATCAATTTGTACAGTTTTTAATTTATCGCCCGTTTCGTTTATGAGATAATGGCAATTAAAAAACACAACCTTTAGACGTGTTCCCTGTATCTTACCCTTAAAAATGCCACATTTTTTTACATTCCCATCAGTACGGCGTTCACAATATATTAATGTGAATGTTATTAAAAAAGCAAATGATAATAATCGTGCGTTTTGTTCAATATATATAGCAAATGTAATTTTTATACCAATCGACTATGAGGTGGGAAAGAGTAATAACGATCTGGCAACAGTGTACAGTAGTCACGTGGCGGAACGCGTCGATACTTTCAAATTTTATCGCTGTATGAAACTTTGCAAGAGATTTTACACCTTTCGAAATAATATCGTTTCGAACAACGTTCGAATGCAAAATGCAAGAGTGAAATCCGCACTTTTTGTGAATTCATTTCTGTGAATGTTGCCAATGACGATATAGCCGTCATCGAAGCTTTCATACTCATTTCCTTTTCCTCACAAAATCTGCAATATCTTCGCATATCAATACAGGTAATGCAAAGTGCAAGAGTGCAATCTGCACGCACGCTTGCATGCATGTGTCGAATCATCGTCAAATGTAATAATACAGTTTGCCATGGAATATATATTTCTAAAATTATGAGTAACAGGTATACACGCGCATAAAGAATTACGATGCACGGTAAGACATTTCTGTGGATGTTGCTTAACATTAGTTAAAATAACGCATTTAGTTTCCCTTCTGAATCAACAGTAATTTAGACTATGAAGAGAAGAGTGGGGATAACGCGTTCTTATGGTAGAGCCGAGGAGTGGGAATATTCATGTGACTTATAAAAGGTTAATTTATCTAATGTAACTTTAGTTATAGAAAAAAAAAGTGATTTCTCAAATACTAGGAAATATTTATAGTTTATTGTTGAATCTAGCGAGACGGGGTAGCTGTGGAAGGTTAAAAAAAAAAAAAGAGTGCAGTACACTCGAGAACGCGCTTTTTCGAGTGTTCGCTGCGGCGAAGCCGAGGGACAAGGACAGTCGACGGTGCATTGTCTCTTCCATTGTTGGCGAATCGTAATCAATATTTTCACAATATGCCGCGGCATTGTCCGTGGCACGAGCGAGGCATGAGAGTGCTTGGAGACCGTGCCGGATGAATATATTGCTCGTCCCGGGTGCTCGACTGCTGTCCTCTTCTGGTTCTCGCCTTTTCTTTCTTCGTCTTGGTTGTCACCGTGTCGTCTCTAAGAACTGGGCAAACCCCCACAAGCCCACAGCCCTTCTTCGCTCAGACTCTGCTTCTGTAAAACAATGAAGCGAAGCGATCCCTCGACAGTTTTCAAAGGTTTATATTACCTTAAGATATCCCGCCTTTGCACGCTCCGAATTCGTCAGCAAAATGGAAACGGTGACCCGAAAATAACAGTTTTACAATTTAATATAATATCGCCCAGCCACAAGCCGAGGTTTTTTTTCTTTTCAAGATTAAATTGCGACGATTTTTTAAAACCTTTGTCTCGTCTCTGGGTCTGATTGTAAAGATAAACTGCCGTAGTTCAACGGAGACGCAAGAACAAAAATTTCAACCATAAATACCACAAGAGAGAAAACTGTGGCGTCTGGTCGCTTCGGTAGATTTCTAATTTTTTTTTTGAAACATTTTTTTCACCATTTGACAATATTACTTGAGGGTTTCTCGGTGACCCACTGACATCCAATTGTTTTTTTCGTCGTCACAGGGTAATTCCATTTTAGGAAGAATAACAACAGATTGCAAGTTCCAAAAAAATTTAGGAAGGGCTTAGAGGCTTACAGGACGTATAATAAGTATTTCCGTCGGTAGCCCCAAGGACACGGACAGAAAAACTTGTTCTATAATAGCGCAATCCTATTTTCTCACGGCAGGCAATAGCAGTTTTCTCAAAAATGGAAAGAAAAAAAATTTGGAAAAATATTACTTTACGACTTGGAGAGTCTTCAGGACCTTGAATTCATAAAACTCGTGGATAAAACCACTCGTACTTGACATAACCATACGAATCTTTATATTTTGTTTTTATTATAAGAAAAAACATTTCGGTATTGAGAGGAATAATGACGTCGTGGATGCGGAAGAACGTCCAAACGTTGGTAAACGTGTGAACAACGTCAAGTTTTTAAATAGTTTAAATGCATTGTGATGCAATTCTCCTTATGGCGTCACATCGAGCTTTCGATACCGAAATGCTATCGCTACACCGAGAGAAAAAGTTTCATTGAATCAAAGAGATTTCATTGAAATCCTCTACGAGGAAGTGTGCTGTTAAATGTTGGCTTCCTAATTGAATAAACATTGCGAAAAATTATTGCACGGAAGGAAACTCAACCCACGCAATGAGAAGATATCTTACAAAATTATTTGTTGTTTATAAATATTGTTTGTACAGTGGAGTCTTAAGGAGTATCACGGTGGTCAGAAGGAAATTTAAAACGTTGTCGTCATTTGCCCAACAATTAATTCCATGTCGCTCATAGTCGAAACGTCTCGATCTATGAACCAAATCAACGTCGACCATCGACATAACAAAGTCTTGCCAGGTACTGCATTAGCCGCGCAAGTGAAAACTAACGAAAGACTCTATAATCCCACCGTGACTCTACGGATTCTTGAAAAATATTCCCTCGGCGATAATAATTTGCATTCGCTCATTCCCGTTCGCTCTCCCGTCACTCTACCACAAATTTCCCCCTGTTATAACATCGTAAATATTTATTTACGTTCCTACAAATTTTGAGTTTCATTGTAGCGCGTGAATAATTTATTTACGAAGAAATTTTAATTATTTGTCTC
Source organism: Cylloceria caligata (assembly GCA_963942595.1). Classification (NCBI taxonomy): domain Eukaryota; kingdom Metazoa; phylum Arthropoda; class Insecta; order Hymenoptera; family Ichneumonidae; genus Cylloceria; species Cylloceria caligata. Next base: position 753,951 of record OZ012708.1, on the reverse strand, counting down.
AAATTTGAGTGAATTTGGTGACTCATTAAGAGACACGATGATATACCTACTCATATTTTTAAGTACAATTTACCGTAATGGTTAATTGAACTTTAAAAATTTTTCGTTACAAAGTGCACAAGGTAAGAATAACCTTCAATTAATATTTTTTTCCAACGATCCACTAAATATGCGAGTGAAAGAAATTCCGACAATCGGGAGGAATAATAACGAAATAGAATATAATGAAAATGTGTAGTAAAAGTAGTGCGAACGCCTGGATATTAGGTGTAGGAACGAATATGTGGTGGATCGGAAATATGCTCGATCGATGCACGTCGGAGAGAGTGGCTGCCAAAATTGCGAAAGGATTGAAACGTTTTTCAGAGTGAAACGACAAGTGACACGAGAGAGGTTTGACGGCGGATACCCGGAAGAATAACGAAGGCCCATACGTCGTCGTAATTCTCGTCCCTTTTACCAGAAGAAGTGCGGTAAATCACTGTCGCGCGCGAGAAAAGTGAAAGAAGCTCAACTTGGCCCCCGCCCGCGATCGTCAAATGTAGCATCCCTGCAGGCTGTCGGGTTCTAGCTATGACTTCACCAGCGTAATTGTTTTATGACCGTCGTAAACCTGAGAGAATCGTCTTGCTGCACGTTGGGTCCAACGAATTTTCGTTTCGAAAAACGGTAACGCGTCGACCTGCTCCTAGGACCAGCGACGATTGCACAGAGTTCCTTTTAAAGAAGTAAACCCATTTTCTGTTTTTTTTTTATTCTTCATTTGGTTTCTCCAGAGGATGACAAAAAAGAAAATTGAAGTGGTTTTCAATGTTTTTTTTAAGGCTAACGAAAGTCCCTGGATTTCAATTATTAAAAGTCTTTATCGTTTTCTGCGAAACATGAAGAATTGAATAAGACTGCTCGACTACAGTGGCGAGGATGAAGTAGAAGACGAATAAGAGGAAGAAGAAGGTTTTTGGTTGAGGAGAATGGCGCGAGGAACGAGGTTCTCCATGGGGGTTTCATCCTAAAATCCGTAACACTGCCACTTAGTACCCTTCGCCATAGAGCATTGTTTGCCAAATAGTGTCAGGTTGCCCGCTACGAAATGCATGGTTTCTCCAAAGAATGTTTCGACAAAAAGAAGAAGAAAAAAAATAACGCACGTTTCTTCTTGAAAAGATGTGTGCAATAATACTTTTTACGACATTTTCTAGCTAAATTTGGGAAGTTTGCACCAATAGAAACTTTCGAATATATGTTTTGCAGTCGATATTAATATTTTAGTTCGATAACTAAAATTGAGATATTTTCGAATGAGAAAGTTGACGAGTAGTAGTTCCTGTAGTTCCCGTCAATTCTTTATTTTCTTGAATTACGCGCATGAGTTTTGCTTGAAATAAACTTAACTGTAATTTAGCAATTCTATCTGTCAGATAAACATCAGTTTATAGTTGATTAGAGCTTCGTGTGATATACAACAAGGTAACATTTCCGTTACAGTCGAACCCCGCCTATTTCATCTACTCGGAATCCGACGAATTTACAATAACCTTAGCGCATGACGGTCTGCGCACCGTCGGTAACGGCATTATTAACGGAAGTGGGGGTTAGGAAAAATGCCGTTTATTGAAAATAGACGAATAGACGGGAGCATCGAATAAGTTGAGGTCTGGTATATGGGGTTTGACTGTATATGCGCTTATCTGGAGGTTGAAAGACTTCAAAACACATTATTTTCTTTATTGTTAGAAATTTTGAAGGAAGAAACCACAAGATTCCGAAGAAAAAACTACAAAATAGCAAAAGAATAACCACAGGATTCCAAAGGAAAAACTACCAGATCTTAAAGGAAATAACTGCAAGATATCAGAAGAAAAATCTACATGATTTCAAAGCAAAAAAAAAACTATAATATTTTGCAAGAGAAAAACACAACATTTCAAAGGAACAACTACAAGATTCCAAAGAAAATAACTACGTGATATCACAGAAAAAATTTACAAGAATTCAAAGTGAACAAACTGCAGGATTTGAATGGTAACGACTACAAGATTTTGAAAAAAGTAACAACATTTCAAAGAAAGACAAACTATAATGATACGTAAGAGAAAACAACAAAGTTTCAAAGGAAATAACTATAAGATATCATAGAAAACATCTACAAGAATTCAAAGTAAACAAACTGCAGGATTTAAATGGTTACGACTACAAGATTTTGAAAAAAGCGACGAAATTTCCAAGAAAGACAAACCAGAATGATTCGTAAGAGAAAACCACAAGATTTAAAAGGAAATAACTAAAAGATATCAGAGGAAAATTTAGAATAATTCAAAGTAAAAAAAAACTTTTCTTTGTTCACATTTCACAAAACCACAATTTGACGTTAAAAATGAGAATAAAAAATTTTTTTTTAAGACAACGAATCTTTTTCTCCAAGGAAGCAAAACTGCAAAATTTGAAAACAAAAATCTACAAAAATTCACAGAAAAAAACTACACGATTCCAATGAAAAAAAAATCCACTGGATTTTTCATTTCACCTCTGAAGAAATAGTAAAATTGTGCAAAGGAAAATAATTTCTAATTTTAAGGTATGCCAATAAACTCTTTGACTCAGACCAACCGTCTCGAAGACCTTGTTTTCCCCTTTAAGCCCGTAAAATTTTGTAAATTCATCGGAGGTTGCACGCGTGCAATTCATCTCCACCCTCCATCCCCATCGATATAGTTGTCCTCGGGAGCGTGCAAGAGCGAGAAGAAAGAATTTTGGTCGCGTGACCTCTGACTTTATGACTGCTGCGCCGGCGTTTAACGATCCCGAAGAAGTGACGCGCGCTATTCATCCTCGGATACGGAACTGCAATATTCAAAGACGAGAGAATATTTCGTGAAAGGAGAGCGAAGCTTGTACAGCGGTACGCGTCGCGTGGTGTTTATGGTCGCCAATGTCTCGAGACCCGAAGAATACCGACGAAGCTAAAATCAAACTGAAGAAAATGGGGGAAGAAACTACCGCAAGACAACGCTTGGAAGAAAGAAAGAAGATACGGGCATCGTGCCTCGCGCGTCGACCATAAAATAATAAAGGCATTAAGTAGGTGGCACAACGAGCACAGTCAACAAGTCATAACCGATCACAATGAGTCCACGAGGCCGAGGATATTCTCTCTGTTATTACCGGTTAAGCACACTGCTAGTACGTAGAGAAAATATCGCTGTAAAATTCATCGAAAAGTCGAAAAGTTTGACGAGGGGCTGCTAACATTGATTTACGGCTAAGGCGCGCGTTTAAGCTCTTTACTTTACTTTGACGTCCTTAACTACGCAAAAGTTAAGGCGCGAGGACATTGCAACCTGCTGGCACGCGAGGACAAGCGGACGATAAATGTTTTCCCAGAGTTGTATGTATGTTGCTTTTGTCCGTAGTTATGACAGCATTGTATTTGTGCAGTTGTAGAGAGTCGAGGTCTTTCTTTGCTTCTGATGATATTTGTATATATCGGCATTCAAGTCATTTTGTTACATTTGACATGATCTTTATAATTGCGTAACAAGATACTTTCGAGATCTTTTGCTCAGCTCGAGGCAGGTAGGAGTCGTGATTTTGGTTCAACTTTTCAAGATATAGCTAGATGTTGATTGTTATATTTTCTTTCATAGAGGAAGCATGCTTTCATGAATTCTATTTCCATATTTTCATCTTATTGTCTTCATCAAAATGTTTTGTAACATCCAAAAATAATATTTTGGACAAATACGCGTCAGAGCTGTGAAACTGCAATAACACAAGAACATTTTAATCTGTCGAACTAAAATTTCACAGAAAGGTAAATCCCCAACAATTTTTTTAAATTTTCGTTTAATTGCATTTAGTGATAAAAATGTTACGTTTCTTTGAATTTTATTAAATACGTTTATCGATGAATAATATCGATCGATTTTCGATATCGTATTTGATGACAATCGATCAAAGCATTAAAATTTTAATGATATTTTGAATTTTATCACTTTTACTCAAAATTATTACAAATATCCTGAGTTTACCAATTTCTCGTGTTCTCAAACTCAACATTTTTACTAATTTTCAACAGAATGAACAGACTGCTGGAATTCAATTATGTAAAAATGTACTTACACGTAAAAATTTAATGAGATTTTGCACTTTTCGAAAAAAATGTCGCTCCAATGAACTTTTGAAAAGTTGAAATTTATTAAATATTGCAGAATATTCAATTCATTGAGTATTTAATTAATAAATAAAACGTTCAAAGATGATAATTAATTAATGTTAATTTTTTTAACCGATTGCTCAGCTCTATCTTGCAAATTGTTTCCTAATTTTCCAAATTTTTCACACAGCTTCCTCTACGAAGAAGTCAAAATTCATTTTACATACATTTTTATTGAAATATACGTGTACCTCCACCTTAAGGGCATATTTGCTGTTTTTAAACAAACAAGATACGTCCTTCTAGCTTTAAACGCATTATATAGTACAAATTACATACTTTTTCAACGATTTACCATTTTTTTTTCAAGTTCAAAAAAGTACCAAGAGACCTCGATTCATCGAATGCAGATTCATGATTGCAAAAAAAAATTAAATAGTTATTTTTTAACAAACGTTTAGTCACGAATTTTCATAAAAAAAAATTTTTTTTCAGTTAACCAAGATACCTTAATGACACCAGTTCCGTTACATCGTAAGAAAACGATTTGCGGAAGAGTCTATCGTCATGGCACCACACTATATAAACTACAGTGTCGAGTTATAACAGTCATTGGGATTTGTGGCAACAACTCTATAGATTCTCGCTGACACCGAATCATTAACGCCGTACGACAAAAGGTCGATCCGCCCAGACTTGTTGTGGAAATAGCAGAATGATCTTGCTAATGATCGTCCTCGTATCTGTTTGTACGTTGCAGCAAATTTGCACAGGCCGGGTATGGTTGCATAGCTTGACGAGTGTATATTGGACTCGTGGGAGTCGTTTCCCCAAGTTGTACAAAAATTCAGAGGCCACCATTGTGGATGATCCACCACAACTCGCCCTCGCATTGTTTCCAAAGAGCTAAAGTGCATTAATCTCGTTTGGTTCGTGTTTGGTACGAATTGTGTTGGACGTAGGGTGGCATTGCTTCGGTATACAATGGCAAAACTCCTGACACGCCCCTCGCGAGAACCAATCACAGGACTGGAGTCTCAAGAACAGGGGGAGGATTCTGGTAGGGTGACCGGAGAGCGAACGGGTATGAGCGAATGCAAATTATTATCGCCGAGGGAATATTTTTCAAGAATCCGTAGAGTCACGGTGGGATTATAGAGTCTTTCGTTAGTTTTCACTTGCGCGGCTAATGCAGTACCTGGCAAGACTTTGTTATGTCGATGGTCGACGTTGATTTGGTTCATAGATCGAGACGTTTCGACTATGAGCGACATGGAATTAATTGTTGGGCAAATGACGACAACGTTTTAGATTTCCTTCTGACCACCGTGATACTCCTTAAGACTCCACTGTACAAACAATATTTATAAACAACAAATAATTTTGTAAGATATCTTCTCATTGCGTGGGTTGAGTTTCCTTCCGTGCAATAATTTTTCGCAATGTTTATTCAATTAGGAAGACAACATTTAACAGCACACTTCCTCGTAGAGGTGGCTTTGTGAAAGGTACAAAATATTGGGGAAACAATGTGCAGGGTCTTACTTTGCAGGCTTCTTTTGAATCTGGTTGCAAAATTAAAAGATGCAAAGTCTTCATTAATTTCCATTTTTTTTTTAGATAACGTTGCAGAACCTTGCACGTTGCTTCCACATTCTTTTGGTCCACCCTTCACAAAACTTTCTGTATGAGGAAGCCAAAACTAAACAACGGACTTTCTCGTAGTGGAGGCTGTGCAGACGATGGACCAGCCCAATACTTTGCATCTTTGTGTAAAAATAAAAATAGAAAATGAAGTTCTCATCAATGCGCAAAGTTCTACTTTGCATCCTTTTTTTAAAACGATTTTTCTCTTATAGCGAAAAATATAAATTTTGATCAAATCAAAGTTTTTTTTGAGAATGTATACGTAAGGCATCCTTAAGGCCGTTTAAAAAATAACGAAACTCTCTTCTTGATTCATCAAAGTATAAAAATCTTTGGTTCCTCAGCTGTTTGCTCGAACGTTATAAATTTCTTAACAATCCTTTTCACAATTGTGAATAAAATTCAAGTATTTTACTGTCCCCAAATCCTGAGACGATGTACTATTACTCGGTCGGTAAGATAAACTGTAATGCAAATTTTCTCCACCGCGATTGGTCTTTCGGATAAAAGTGGGGAAGGGTGAACTGCGTTTTAAAATTCCATGGTTCATCGCGACCGTTTTTTATCCGAGATATCTATCGTGGAGGAGAAATCCACGATGGAAAAATTCTGTTATCTCTTCCACGTATCTCAACTATGAAGAACAGAGTGGGGATAATGCATTCTTAATATGTTAGAGCTGAGAAGTAGCGATATTCTTGCGACTTATAAAGGGTTAAACATGACGAATTAAAAATCTTAAAATTATTAGCACAATTTATAAAACATTTGGCCATTCGATCATCCCTAAATGCAACATTATAGTTTGCTATCGAATATATATTTCTCAAATTATAAGTAATAGGTACACGCGCATTAAAAAACAAGTTTCACAGTAAACACATTTCTGTGGATGCTGCCCAACATTAGTAAAAATAATCCATTTCGTCTCCCTTTTGAACCAACAATAATGATACAGCCGTCATCGAGGCTTTCATACTCATTTCCATCTCATCACAAAACCTGCAATACCTTCGTACATTTGTACAGCGAATGCAAAATGCAAGAGTGCACGCACAGGATCATCCCCAAATGCAACATTACAGTTTGCTATCGAATATATATTTCTCAAATAATAAGTAATAGGTACACGCGCATTAAAAAACAAGTTGCACAGTAAACACATTTCTGTGGATGCTGCCCAACATCAAAATCATGCATTTCGTCCCCCTTGTGAACCAACAATAATGATACAGCCGTCATCGAGGCTTTCATACTCATTTCCCTCTCATCACAAAACCTGCAATACCTTCTTACATTTGTACAGCGAATGCAAAATGCAAGAGTGCAAGCATAGGATCATCCCCAAATGCAAAATTATGCATACAGTTTGCTATCGAATATATATTTCTCAAATTATAAGTAACAGGTAGACGCGCATTAAAAAACAAGTTGCATAATAAACACATTTCTGTGGATGCTGCCCAACATTAGTACAAATCATGCATTTCTGTAGATGCTGCTCAACATTAGTAAATATCATCCATTTCGTCTCCCTTGTGAACCAACAATAATGATAAAGCCGTCATCGAGGCTTTCATACTCATTTCCATCTCCTCACAAAACCTGCAATACCTTCGCACATTGGTACATAGAATGCAAAATGCAACCGTGCAAGAATAAAGTCATCGACTGAACGATTATGCACGCAATAAATAGATTATCGGCCTGGGCCACCCCCGCGGTGAGTGACGAATCTCGTCTGAATACGAACTCAAATTTGACACGGCTCACGGCGGTCTTCCTCCACCGTAGTCCTCTCCAGTCTCATCTGCAGGAGTTTGGTCCTTCGTCTCACTCTGGAACCTCTAATGCTGCACTGCGTTTCGTTCTGCGACTATAGTAGCTGGAAAGGCACACTGCCGGCTTTTCTTTGCATTTTTCCACGCTCGTCACGGCAAATCAGCGAAATTAGCGGCATCTGGTCTATACCACTCTTTCCTATATATTTCCTAACGCAGTAGGTAAAGCGCACAGTGCCTTCGAGCTATGCCTTTTTCCGCTCTATTGCTACACACGGTTGTACACGCGGACCATCATCGAGACTGGGCGGCTTTTCTTCGAGAAAATCTCAACGTCAAAGAGCCCGCGTTAGCTGGAAAACGCGAAGTACACAAGACATAGTAGGCGGGGACACCGCAACGCATCGATGGAACTCATAGTTCGCTCACGCGTCTGTTGAAATGTTTTTTTTTTTTTTTTCTCAAAAATTTGAGGGTGCGGGCTTCGTTATTATATTAGGATCTTTCGGCATACTAAATTTAGTGGCTTTGCGACCCACGTGGAATTGAAATGTCGCTATACATACCTATAAGAAGTTTACTAATATTTTTCGGCTTCGGAGTCTGGCAATGCTGGGTGTAAAGATCCATTTCAATGTCCAGCAGTCAATATAAATATATATTGGTGTGCAATATTATGGAATTGAGGTTTCTTCGTATAAAATATGAAGGATAAAATATTGTGTCTACTAGTTATCTAATAAAAAAAAAAGTAGAAGCTTGTAAATTTTTTTAATTTTCGATTTAGCTTGTATAGAGAAAGCTTTGTATTGGTGAAAAAAAATCTTTTTTATCGAGATTTTCATGCTACGGTGTTCAGAATGTGTTAAAACATCCAAAAGTATTTCACAAAGTCACTTTTATGAGAAAACCGTATTCTTTTTGTCGATAAAAAAATTGCATTAAATATTCATAATGATTGATTAATCGTGTTAATAGTGTTTTTGTAACGCGGAAAATTCCCTGAATTCAAATACCAAAGATTTTTTAAGAGTTATATAATTTTGTTTATTAATAATGAAAAATGAAATATTTCTTTATTACTGAAATTGGTACACTCTCCTCTCCTCTGTACATTTAAGAAATATTAATTTCGGAATATTTTATAATGTTCACTTCAATTGATTTAATTCAGAACTGAAAATCAAATTCATTTAACTAATTGCATACACCAGAGGGCTCTGGCGATAAAATTGAACGCAACCTCAATGAAATAAAGAACATTTTATGTTTATAAGGTGTGCTCATTGAAGCACACCTTAAGTTTGATCGTCAGTGCCATATTTATGGGAGAAGCAGCGATAAATTATTTTTTGGTTATACTCGAGAGTGAAAGACGAAATTAAATTTTTTTATTATTCCATAACGAACATGTTTATTATATTTTCAAAAATTGGTTACATACATCAATGTTATGTTTTCTAGAAAGCTGGTTTTGGATCACAAGCCGGTAATCTACATTCGCGAATAATTTATTTCTCTCTGTGCGTTTCCTTTTCTTAATAATTCATTATTTGTATCCTGTGATATTTTCTATGTAAAAAAGGTATTTATCGTTAACAATAAATAAATATAAATTGTCCTCAGTAGCCTGATACGATAAAATACATAAAAAATAATGTTGAAGTAATTTTTTTTTATTACCTAACATTTTCAGTACAAGAAACGATTCCAAAGTGATCGAGTGTTCTAAAAGCGAAAAGAACAAGACATCAAATTGAACAACTAAGAGAAAGGAAAAGAAAATACAGAAATAAGAATTTCAAGGCGAAAATGAAGATAACTCTGAGTCGATGAGAGGCTACAATGACGAGGGTGGGCCACCCTTACCTTAACGTCCCATAGCTATACGGAAAAAGAAGGTGGACCGAATCTCTTGACATCAGCAGCTTCGCGGTATAATTTTCGGGTTCTATGTATGTAGCAGTGCAGTATATACAGGTTAGCCGCGCATACCTGCTCGTTGGGAGTAGCTTGAGGGAAAAATGGTGGCGTCGACGGCAGCTGTCTTCTAATTGAATTATCTAGTTTTCAATTCGTCTCGGAGATTTCCCCCAAAAGCGGTGTCCGCGTCGAAAAGTCATGATGGCTAAATGTTGAAAAACATGCCAGAGCGAAGGGGAGGAAAAAAGTAAGAAAGAAAAAAATTATGCGTTACAGACGCGTGTGTCAGGGTGCGCTATGCACATTGGAACTAAACGGAGGGCGGTGGGGGGGGGGTTGCTCTTTGGGCCCTAATGATTATTTCTAACCTTTCACGTAAGTATTCGTGTTTTTTTTTTGCTTTTTTTTTTGCAGACACCCATTGTTTGTCGCATTCGGAATTTTTTGCTTCGATTGTTTGCAACGATCAACTGTGCAATAAAACGATATTTCGACTTTAGAATGAATAGCTATGGCGTGATTTCGCATACAAGAAGCGACAATGACGAGGAGAATGAAAAAATTAATGCGGGTTCGTATATTATTGACCAGATGAATGCATTGGAATGGAATATTGTAGGCCAGCTCGTTACCCGACATGCGAATTCACTTTTTTTTCTTTGTACATAAATCATTATTATTTATTACGATTAAAAAAAATGTTGAATTAAGAAATTCCGAGGTGAAGAATTTAAAAAAAAAGTAATTATTCAATTTTAATCATTTTTTTTTTCATACTTTGATGACACTACGCGAGTTTTAAGAAAAAACCAGTCAACGAAAAGCAATGCTCGGTATTATTGAAATAAATATTAATTCTTGAGTTACACAATTTATTGAATAAAATGTAATTTTTTTTTCTAAATAATATTTTATTCGGATATCATTCGAAAAAATTACGAATCGAGTTACATATTTTAATGTAATTGTATTATATTTCTCAATGTAAACTCGTACAAACATCAAAAAAAATTTCAATCCGTAGTCAATATCCAACGTTTTTCATTTTTTGAATCAATCATTGGATCTTCCGTCTACATTTTTCTCAGGGCCACGCACTGAGTTTCGAAGGTAATCTGAGAAGCAACTGAAGCAACATTTCGTAAACTGACTCTACAGTTTCTTTCAATGCCACGAAAACATCAACGAAGAAAAAAAACAAAATAACAACAGTGAAAATGTAACGTTTCTTGAAACTCGAGTACACAATACCAGTTCCATGTGAGGGTAAGGAAGTCACGCCCTTCGTAGGTCTAACAAGGAAATCTCTTTAAACAAAAAAAAAAGGCTCAAATAGAATATCCTTGAATGATACGTCCAAACCAACAGATCATCGAGCCAACCACTTCTTTCATATCTTCAAAAATTAGTAATTTTAATCCCTTGGACCAGTGACAATAAAAAAAATTCCCTCAATATCCACTTTATCAACAGAAATTGAAAAAATAACAAAATCTCTCGTACAATGCCAACTGAAGAAAAGTCTCTACGAAGAAACCGTAGACTTCCGCTACTCCTGGAGCACCGTACTTCGTTAACGAGTCGTCCTCGAAAGCACAAATTTTTTCAGGGACAACGCGTACATCATCAAATGACCACTCGGCCTTCTGAATTCATCGAAAAATAATACTTCTTATTTGCTACTTGCAGGGAACAGTGATCTAATGGAAGCTGAATGCGTACAACGGTCTTGGGTCGTAGCCACGGTACCAAACGTGTCTTTTACGGAGGACCTAGCCAATAATGCGTTGGAAAAGTTCTAAATGAAAGTCTAGGAAAGAAAGGTAAATTACGAGAGACAAGGAACGCGCGCGCGAGATAGAGAGAGAGATAAAGAGAAAGATATGAATAACGACGAGAGTAACATACAGAGAGTGACTGAGTGACGCCCGTGACGATCCGATAATACCCACGTCGTAAAACACTAATGCCCGATCATGAGAAGAATCTCTCCTCGCTCCGTCAAGACCACATTGTACTCATTGTGAGAACTCGGACTGCGTGGCTAATTCACTGTACGCTACGAAGTCCGGTCGTTCGTTTTCCGCAACTCTCTTTCTCATCGTGTCGGTTTGCCCGCGTTCATACTGTCGGTACACGCTCGTGGGACCGGTCAATCGAAATATGCGGAGATGTATATAATAAAAGAAGAGGAAGGAAGGCTCTGGTGGAGAGCGGTAGTAGGTATGAGAAAAATTTGGGGGAATTGAATCAGATGGATGGATGGATGAACGAGGTCAGTTTCCGGTTGAATAGCGAGAAGACACAATCTGATTCACTTCCTTTATCATGGTTTGTTATAAATTTGTCATTTATTCGGTAGTTTTATTAGCCTTGGAGGTTCGATTCGTTTATGTTAGTTACTTCTGATATAGTTAGAATTCTTTTAAAGTACTTGACAATGACTTAAATATATTGAGCAACGAGATGGAGAGAAAGGATTTTATGGGATCTAGAATTTTTTGTAAATAGTTCCGTTATTGCATCAAATTATGCAAAATTTGTTCTCGTGTAACAAACCTTTCTAATATGATAGACAAATGAGAGAATATTCAGTGATGTTTCGTAAAGAGTTTTGTTAAATTCAATAAAGCCGTTAATAATTTATGTTGTTTTCAATTTTTCAATTTCTTATTCTTTCTAATTGGCGGGTTTAAAAATTTTATATCAAATAAAAAATTAGCACAGTAAAACTGCGTATGACGTGCAGCGTGTGACGTGCAGCATATGACGTGCAGCATGTGACATGTAGCATGTGACGTGTAGCATGTGACGTACAGCAGGTATCTTCCATTCTATTCCTTAATCCACCTAATACCATAAACCCAACTGAATAGTCTCGAATCTCTCTTCGCCCGTACCAGGTGTGAGTTGGTGTTGAATAAAATAAAAAATAAAATAAAATAAACGAAAAGGGTTTAATGACACGATTCATCCGTAAAACACCTCAAAGAAATCTTTCCAGTTCTAGACGATTGCCGATAGTCTCATCTTCCGCTCCGGATATTCTTACGCTTCGCAATCTTTTGTTTGACAACGCCGCGCTCCAGGCGAGGACACGCGCTCTCAATAGGCTTCGATGTTGTTCCGTAGTCTATAGCGCGGTGGGGATGATATTACAGAGAGTGTGTCAAGAACGAGTATTTATGACGTTAACACGCGTGTTGCGTTAGGTCAATGTATATTGAGGGTGTGAGAACGGCAGGTAGCTGACAGCAACGCTATATATACCTTCTACACATCTTCCATATCAATATTCCAAGTTCAAAAGTGCGTATAATCTATGATTAGTAGAGTGGTTCTAAAAAAAAGCACCCTTAACTCATTATTTGATAATTCGTATTTGAAAACTTGGATGGAAAACTTTGTAAAAAATTTAAATCATTCAAAACGTAATGCTTCCATTTTGACAATCAATTGATATTAAAATTTGTCCTAAGTTTCATTCTACCCTCCCCCCCCCCTCCCCCCACGACCCTAGTAGTATGCTTGTTGCATATCCCAGAATTTATATAAAAAAAGCTATAACCACTGTAAAGCGAATGGAGGGGTGGTAACTGGTAACCGTGTACGGCGTGACACCCTGTCTTCATCGATCTCGTACGTAATTCACGTTATATTTGGTCGTCTGTCGTTGTATAGAACTTTACCATGAGGCCAATACCATGCTATACGCGTTCCATAATAACATAATATGGGTACTATGCATGGCAAAGCACAGCCATTTATTATTGCCTCTCTATCGTTTCCTCTATTTCTCAGTGTGCGACCCGTTTGACAATGCCCGGCATTGACAATTTGCTTCACACACGACACCGCGCACCGCGACGCTCCGCCCACGAGATCGTACTACAGAGAATAAAGTGCAGACGCCGACGAGGTTGCTGCTGTTGTTGCATGCAGCTTCCGACGTTTGAGCTCTCATTTCGAAGCCGCAACGAAACTGCGTGCTACCCACCCCTCGAATCTATTAACACGCCGAGGTCTCACGTGAGGAGAAAATACGAGAAAATGGTTCGGGCGCATTATGGAAGAAGATGGAGTTGTAGCTTTTGACAGAATCCAGGCATCCAGCATGCATATATATTTCGTGGAATGTTTGTTTACTGCGTTACGTTTGAAACACGTGAGAAGAATAATATTTTTCAATGATCTCGTGTAGCTTAAAGGAGACGAAAATCAAGAAGTAGCGCTTTGTCTTGTGTAAAGGAGCGTTAAAGTTACAAAAATTAATTAAATATTTTTTTTTATATTCGTATTGAAGAAGCGTTTTATTTCGTGACAAAAAAAAATTAATTTGAGATTTTAATGTAAGGATATTTGTGTCTGAAACACACGGAAACATGGTTTAGGAAAAATGTGGCTGTCTGTCTGTCCGACTCTCTCTCTCTATCTCTCTCTCTCTCTCGTGGGTGTATGTGTGTGTGTAAAAAAAATGTTTATATTACAACCGAATAACACATACATTGCTCTTTATTCGACATTCCGTTACAATCGTTAAGAAAGTTGAAATGTTAAAGAATTAAAATGAAAAAAAATCTCCCCTTTCCCCAACATTAACCGACGTAAGCACGATAGATTCGGTAAATTTTAAGATGTCGAAATATAATTTTCTACACAATTGTAACTGGTATTTCGATTTCAAACTCGGTACATCAAGTTTCCAAATATTTTTTAACAGTGTACCGATACATTGTGCTGTTGTCGAAGAAATTAAATAGAAAATGCTCAATTTATACATAAATTTATTATACAAACGTAAAAGTAAAAAAACTACAACAGTGAGATGGCTAAAAAAAATTGTTGTTAAATTTATCTCTATTCTGAAGCCGCCACTTTTTTTTTTTTTTTTTTTTACGTTAGAACCCTCCGTGTAGTACTTTTGAAACTCGAGTAACCGTAACAGAGAGAACTAGCGGCAATTAAGGGAAAGTCGGTGTGGCACGCTCGGAAAATCCTCACGAGTATTATACATGTACAGCATCAGCGACTCATTATCAGCTTGTTAGGTGAAAGTTATCGGGGCTGTTTATCCGGTAGCCAAAACGGTTTTCACTCATTTGTCCCACAAGACCACTCGGCAGTGAGTTATAAAGTCTACCTCGTTGAAATACTCTTGGGGTGGCCCGGGTTGTCGACGCTTTCATCTGCTCCGACATCGTTGCTTTCTGCCAACTAGAATACGCGTTTGTAGTGCACCAGAACCGGCGGAGTGTTTCGCTCAACGAACCCACATCAGGTTCTTCCCACCCACCCTCTGGTTACTCGTTTGCAGTCCTTTTTCCTCGGTTCTATAGAAAATCTACTAGGAATATATCATTGACGTTCTTCGTTTGTACACTCGGCTCGGTTTGCTGTCTTCAAACATTTTCTAAATTGTTTTGAGAACTTGTTATACCACCCACGAGAGTGGTGAAAATTTTATTTTTTTCTCTATGTTGTACAACGCCCGAGTCCACGGTTTATGCGAAGAAGATTCGGTTATTTAGGATTCGAGAAATTTGACCTTAAAACGATTAGGAAAGATTGTAGATACACATTTTTTCATCCGTTCAGGTATTTGCATAAATATTGTTATGAATTTTTAAGTTGGTTTAAATGAATTTTAGAGAAAATTGTTAGTCCAAGCTATTGTTTTATATTTACATGAACTTTTTCCATTTGTACAATAACTACGGGTTGCACTATTGCCATCAAAAGTAATATTTGTGTATATCACAAACATATATTGTCATTTAAATTATTAAAATTCGATATCAGATTAAAACAATAATATATTATCTTGATAAATGTTGAGTTATCGTTTTAATCTTCTACGAAATTATAATAATTACGAGTAGAATTAAAAAGACAAAATATATTTGTGCTTACGATATAATTCCTATCGCTGAGATTAAAATATATTTACTTTACGAAAAGCGTGTGCGACATAAATCTTTTCGTTTCTCGTATTTGTATAGAACAGCTTGATGATATTTCGGTGATTCAACGATGATAAAGCCATTTTTCAAAGCTTCATCCTCGTCATTATCATGACTTAAGTTCACCGCTGTCATCATCGAACTTTTCTTTCGCTGTGGCAGCTTGGAGAGACCAAAAGGAATGGAAACAAGAGAAAAGGAGATGTAATGCGAATTTATCGAGTGTGCTGGATGGTTCGTTGAGCTGTCGAAGATCGGATGACTGGACGCCAGGTGTGAAACCATGTCGTGGAGAGAGAACGACGAGCCCAGAACTAATAGAGCTACAAATCAATGGATACGATGGGCGATCATTACTTTTGCCAATAGAATAACGTGTTTACCGCATGCGGAAACCAACAAAGTTGGACGTTTGTATACATAAAGATATATTGGTATAGAGAGCTCTATATATATGTATAAGATAGGACAACATAAGCATAGTGGAAAAACGGGGGAATCCCGTTGGATGATGCTCGAAGGGGAAGCCAACGATCATCCCCTTACGCTCGATCAGACATATTGTATCGAGGTACAGTAGGTAGTCCATGTTGTCTATAGCTTTAGCCTGTGGCAGTCCGTGTAAAAGTGATTTAGTATATCGTGTGTCCTGGTCTCTCGTAATCGTTGGTTCACTGCGCCGCCGAGAGTTCGTACAAGCTTAGGCATCGCCCCCTCTTTACTTCACTTCGTTCGATGGATTAAAGGCACGAGAATTTTCCCTGTACGATGCTCCGCTTGTGCTCTGCTTGTAAACTTTTGTAACCACACGTGTATACCAAAGCCACAACAATGAACAGGGAAAGGAGCAGTGTTCGCGTTGCTCTTATTTATTACTAACAGGTTATGTTGGCTCGCGCGCACGCTTCAAAGTCCAAACAATAAACTGAAAGATTATATTTTTCTATCAAATTAAAATCAACTTCTTGTTCAATGTAAAACAAATGATATCGGATAAAATACCCATCCTTGGAAGGGTATCTTCGACTAAGACCATAAATGGCTCTTCCGATCTCTTGACAAACGACCAATGGGAAAGCGATGTTGACCCAATCGGTAATTGGGACACTGTATCTTTGTTTATCCAAAGTAATCACTCCCGTAACCTTGTTTATCCCTATCATCGGAAAATAGAGTGAAAGTTCTTCTTTATAGCGTCAGTAATAGAAGAATTTAACTTATGGAATAACATTTTGTTTTCTATTGCTCTCACAATCGATGTAATTAATTAAAAATGTTACTCGTCTGAGAATAAAAGATAAATCTTTACGGTACTCTTCAAAACGTTAATCAATAACGAGAGTCACCTGAGAATCGGACGTGTTGCTGGTTAAATAGAGGGCAAGGATGCGGTGACAAGTAAAAAAAAAAAAAGCGAAAGGCAAAGGAATAGAATTGAAAACCAGGTGAGTAGTGAGTGAGCACGCTTGAAGAATAATTCAAGAGGTCGAAAGGTGCGAGATGCGATGGTTAAAGAACAACGCGCGTTTGAGCGGTCGATGCCGCTTGCTAGAATCTCTCCAGGATGTCTCGGACCCCATCCTCGTCGCTGCCGGTTGACAAATGGAAAGCAGTTCTTGCCGAATGTCTTCTGTGATTCGTCAGTCCCGAATAGCCGAGACACGATGAACGTTCGTACACAATTATTTCCGTAAGCCATGAGTGTGCGAGTGTTCGCGTTTGTCAGCGCTGAGTGTTCGTATGTATACGCGTGTCGTATTTGTGTTTGTGAGCCTGTCAGTGATCGTTATTCGTGTTTACGAACATATGGGTGTTTGTTTCAGAGTTTCCGAGCACGCGAATGTTCTTATTCGTGTTAATGCGCGTACGAGTGTTCGTATTAGTGTTTGTCAGTATCTTTGTGACAACATATGTGAATGTTTGTATTTATGTTCGTGAGCGGTTAGTGTTCATAATCATGTTTGTGATCGTGTGAGTGTTTGCATCAGCACTCGTGAGCGTGCGAGTGTTTGCGATTACAAGTATTTTTGAGCATTTGACCGTTTGCATTAGTGTTTATAAGTGTATCAGTGATTGTGAACGTGAGAGCCTGTACTCATATTTCGAATCGTGTAACTGCGCGTATGGTGTCAATGTAACCGCACATTCAGACGGACAGTTTTTTGTTGTTGTATAGTTTTGTCATTACCCAACTCGTTGTCATCCCACTCTTCCACGTATTTTTCAACAATTTCCAAGCATTGACACATTTGAGGCCTCTCTTACATTATTACTATTAGCCGCTGTGGCCTGTCCTCCACGATCTTACAGCTTTATTCCTTCGGGACCCATAGACCAGTCGTGCGAGGAGCCATCGGGCTTGACGCCGCCGCTTTTTCCCGGTGATCACACTATGTCTATACCATTATACTACCGAGGAACGCATGCGTGCACGTTGACATCCCGCCAAAGGCAACAGAGATTCAAGCAATGCGCCACACTCGGTGATTAATGACTCGGTCCTGGATTGAAACCTAGCAATGGGAAGAAGCGAACATTTGTCGGTAGATTTAACGAACAAGTTGAGGAGATTCGACTCTGTTCCAATGTGGATAGACTGCTGGGCGTCGTTCGAATAAATCGTCGCTCAAATCCATCGCTGAATCTCTCCGTAACTTCCTCGTTTGCGGCTCTTTCACCGGTTCTGCCTCGTTCCGTCGCTTTGTCAACGTGTTGTCACCAATTGTCGTTTGCTCGTTCGCGCGCCTGCGTTCCAACTGCGCCCCACGAGTTTACACACAACAGGATGACGTGCAGTTTATGTTATTTCATTGTCAGGACACTGTGAGCTCTTCTCGATGCATGGTTTCCAGCAGGCAGTGTGAAACCCGCTTGATATCTTCATTCTAGTGTCCGTTTTGTCGTCGTTGATTCTGCGGTTGGGGAAAATAACGAGCAGTTATTGGCACTTTGAGGAGCAACCAAATACCTTGTATCTGCTATGATTCTGTCTTTTTCAGTCCAATATTTTTACAGATTTATTATTATTATTGTTGTTATTATTAGTATTCGTATGCAATCGTTAAGATTTTACGTGATTTTCAATTTGCGTAAAAAATCTACGTTCGCATAAGAATCTATCGGACCAACAAACAGTAATGAGCGCGTGTGTGTCGTTGTTTGTGTTTGTGTTTGTGTATACGTGCTTGTGTGTAAGTGCGCGTGCGTGCATGTACGCGTGTCACATGTTTTTCTTTTGAATCTTTTGAATCATAAACGGATTCAACTATCGGTCTGAAATTCAACGCGTTAGTGGAAATTTCATTAACTATTTTTATATGAAAATTAAGTTGATTTTATAATTGATTCGATAACTATTACAAATGTTTGCATAGGAAATCTGGTGTACACAGTATTTTAAACAATATTGATAAGTTCCACACTGTTTCTTCCTGATCGTGTCTTAATCATTTGATGAAAGTACAATTTCTTGTTTCTACCAATTTTGGGGATTCCCACAAGCTTGATGCCGCGACTGTCTATTCTTTGGGGAGAAACGTGATCTTAAACAGGGAAAAAAGTGATTTCTATTGACGTCCCATAGATCCAATAGACACACTGGCCATGAAAAATTTCATTAGAAACATCAAACACAAATTTTAACGCCAGAAATACCTTTGCTTTGATATAGAAAAAAAAATGATCATCCGAGAACTTCTGTAGGTTTCGTGTTACGACATTGTGATCCTAACTGAAAATGACATTAACGCGCATCTCGCAGGATATGTCACGTGATACTGTAAGACTAATTTACAGGAATCGCGCCTGTAACGTGTATTATGAAAAAGGAGAACGATGGTGTTGGATGGCGAACGAAAGTAAGACATTGATGGATACATTGTTGTTCGAGTTTCTCGTCTTATTGTGACACAACAATCGAAATGCGTGTCTTTATTGTTTGCTCGTTTGCGGTTTACCGCCTCTCCCTCATGCGCATCCCCTTAACAACTGTTCCGAACTCCCGGAGTCTCCCATGGTCCAATTAATTTATATCCAGAATCGAACGCTGCCTCCAATCTATCCACATTGATTTTGTTACAATATCCGTCTGCCTTCCGTTGTCTACTTTCCAACAATTTTTCAGTGATATCTAATAACAGAAATTCAAGTATTTAAAAAAAATCTAGAAGAACGTTCATCATATTGTAACTGCGAATAAAAATGTATCAACTATTAATATTTTTAGCTGCAGAAAAATGAATAATCTTCTAGGATACGAGTTGAATATCAAAAGAAATCGAATCAATCAAAATGGACAATGAAAAAAAACCGTTCGAATAATTATTTGTTATTCAAATAAATTTAGTTGATGCACAAGATTTCATTATTCATCGTAAAGATCAATATTCCACTGTTTAAATGAATGTCCAACTATGACAGTTGTATTGAATTAAGCTTGAATGACATATTGATGAAAGAATCTGAATTCTTGGAGGTCTTCGAGTGGATCGAAGATTCGAGAAAAAAAAATACTCGGTCGTAAGGAAACACGATAATCTCCGGATGAGGATAATCTGTCTTGAATAGCGCAACGTTAGCGAATATTAGGGTGAGAATGCTCCACTTAGCGACAAATAGCGTTAGCCTAAAAGCTCCAAACCACCATCAATGCATTGTGTGCATCTCCCGCTGGTGTCAATTTGTGCGTGTAAAGTCTGCAAGAATACTAGAGCAGTCGTGTTAACACGGATTTTGCATTGTTGCGGTTTCTCGAGACATTCGAGACCTCCAGAGTAGTGAGAGCCTGCGTGTTACCTCAGCTCCTCTCGAATCTTGCGTTATTTTCAACCACTTGAATCATACATTTTACATTTACCAAAAAATGTACGACTGTACATTGTCGTCTGATGCTAAGATATTTTTTAAAAGTCGATTATGTTTGTGGTTAACTCTTTAAATTAGTAAAATAATAATGTAATGCTTTGGAAAAATTGTTGAAAAATTATTATTCGATAAATACATTTAAAAATACTAATTTTTATCGTTTCACAACATCTTCGAAGTCTTTTTTATCAATGGCAATTATAAATTATAAATCAAATGGGAGAATTAAAATACAATTTTGCTGCACTACGAAAAAGAATTCGTTGTTGCTTCAACCAATTTCATGATGATTAAATATGTTCCAGGTGATTATTATCGTTGGGACAATGAATAAATCGGTCGTGGCAAGAAATTTGTTGGTTGGATCAATCAATTAATTGATCAGCAATCAACTATCAAGTTGACGCTAATAAATTAATCGGTTGGAGCGTATTTAATCTTAAAATGATGATTGTGCTAATGAATAATTTCCATCTGTATGATTGTCAATGAAAAGCTTTCAAAATATCCTATGAAAAATTGAAAACATATAATTGAATAACGATTTATTCGTTAAATAAATGGAGAAAACATTTTTTTTTTCACAATACAAAATGGCAAAAAAAATCTTCCAAGGATCATAATTATGATTTTGCCGATTGTATTCGCGTATGTGTAACACAAAAAGGGTAATGGAGATTTGAAAACATCAGGGCGGTTTGTATAAGACCAAGGAGGAAAATTGTTACAACCTGGAGTTGGTTCCCGCGGTGGCGTAGATGTCACGAGCAGATAGGAATTACTCTGCTCTCGTATACCATACGAGTAACACGATATCTACTCGCTACCGTTGGGGTCTCGGGCCCAAGGAATTTCAATAGAAGGAAAAGATGCAAACCTGACCCAGCAAAAGCAACATCTATATACGATACCCCCCCCCCTCTCCCTTCCTTTACTCACAGACCCATCGTACCTAGTATAACCGTTGTATTTGCTCAATTTACAGTTACGTAATTCCATAATGAAGGGCTCGCGCGCTTTTTGTTGCGAGATTTTTGCAAACACTGGCAGCATGGCGCCTCACAATGGATCTATGGGCAGACAGAACCCAGGAGATTTAGCGATCGAGCGATTTTACACAATAGAACTCTTAGAGATTGTTGCGTACATGCCATTATAAGTGTAACGCGGAGTGCGCTTTTACCATCGGGCATTCACCAACATCCACGGGGTGTCGTGTTTCACAGTTGTTTTTGTATAAACACGAGAATAACCTTATGCCTTGGTAAAGAAACGGAGCAATCAAAATGCCTCTTCTCTATTGTCACTGAAAATGTTGAAATTAAAAAAAAAAAATCAAGAATTACAAAGAAAATTACAGTTTCTCGAAGTGTTTTTCTGTAAAAAGCAATTGTTTGAATGATTAATTAGAAATTGTCATACGACAGGAGATGCAATTTTTATTTTCCCTCAAGATCGTATCTCGATTTTTTCGCCAAAAAATTTTATCAACGTCATTTTTTTTTTATTATTCGCAGCAATTGAAGTTTTTAACACATTTTCGAAAACTAATTTTTAATGCTTTAGATATAATTGAATTTTTTTTTTTAAATAGAAGAAATATTATTACATTTATCATTAAGCAAACGCTCAGGATACCTTCGATACGCATCATCTCTACAGCTAGATAATTTTCTCCATGACAATGATTTTTCTGCAGCATCATTCCATTCGATTGTACAGGTGTATATCGATGGGATGCGTGGAAAAAAAAGATCATCGGTAATCATTCTACTTTTCTACGATTACACGCGTAACTCGAAGAGAGAATCTAGAAGTTATAGGTCAGAGGATAGTAATTAGATAGGGTTGAAGAGCAAAAACACCTTACACCATTTTTAAAAATTCTCGTTAACTCAGGCGCTAAAACGATTGTTTTGTCAGTAACAATACAAAAGAAAGGTGCGGATTCATATTTTTGTTGCCGTAAAAAACGTCAATTCAATGAGCCTTTTTCTAAAACATTTTTAAAGGAGGTTCAACGATTTGTGTAGACTTATCGCTCGAGCGCATTTCGACCTATGCGTAAAAATATTCACGGTAAATGGGCATTCTTTGTTTCGTATTTCATTGTTCGTCTGGGAACAACGCGTATTGTACAAAGAGAACCTAAAATAACACCTGAAATCTCAGGAGAAATATACTTCTGTGGAAAAAAGTAATAAAAGGGCACTTCCCTCAAATTCTCGGGTGATTACACTCTTCGATTTTTTTTAACGAAAATCTCCTCTTAAACTTTCGAATCTCTTTATCTACGCGTTTAGTTCATTGACGTATCAACTATTTTCGTCTGCCACGAAAAAGTCGCCACTAGACGGCGCTGAGGGTTCGCGTTATCCAAGAAAAAAAAAACATTGATTTTACGACAATAAGAAACGTTTTCTTATACTTTTCACTTAATAAATACTTCTGCTGTACGATTATCGTTATGCCTCTTCGTTTAAAGTCATAGAAACATAATTTTAGTACAATAAACAAGATTTTAACTTGTCTCGTGCACTGCTACATCCGTAACAACCATCCGCAATGGCACCTCTAGCGGTGAACGATGCAAAGTAACGAGATAAAAGTAGCTAATCGAATAAATCCAAATTTTTTGATACACTGAAGCAAAAAAAAACCAACGTTCACTATATATCTGGTTTAACAAATGTAAAACTGCACATTTCTACCAAAGATCTCGTGATCTTTGAACATAATTTATGTAAATGCCCGGAAACGCTATCGCCGCACATATATAACAGCTACACGGCACATTCTCCCTCTACGCTTTGCTTGTCTAGTTGGCTCGAAGGCATTCGAAGCAGTCCGAACAATTGAAACGAGTCGCGCACGCCACGTTGTTTTTCCCCTTTGTTGTTGTTCTTCTACGGGATAATCCGCGTGCGGTAAATTTTATTCTCTGGCCAGCGTAACCAGACCCTACGAACGTTCCGAGTACAACATATTAAGAGCCGAAACTCAGGGATAATAGTCTGTTTATTTTATTAGCTGCGAACGGTAGTTGAGCGTTCAAGTAACCTCAGACTACGCTACTCCAATAGAATTGCTCTGTACCTATACATACGTACGTTCTGTTGGTATTGAAGTTTCCGACGTTGAGGCTTAATATTTCCTCACGCGTCGCATCGAATTTCGCGCTCGCCTAATCTCGCTCTTGAACCCGCATACGCTATTTCGTTACCATCTGCTCTTAAGAATCATTGCAAAATGGCATATTATTGATATGTGCGACTCATCAGGTTGCTCAATGATTAAATTTCAGTAGATAGGTAGTCACGCGTTAAGTTTTAATTCAATAATTCATTTGAATATGATTGATTTTTAAAAGTATTTTTTTATCTTATCGCTGAGTATTCCAATTCTGATCGAATATTACGTTTTAACTGGGAATATTTCTACGTTAATCTATACGTAAAACATTCTCAAGGAAAATGGAATAACTCAATCATCCTGTGATGTTGGGACCATACACGATCCAAATATTTATTGACAATGATATTTTACTCTTAACAATAATTAATACATATTTAATAAATATCCTGTTGAAATATCTTTTTTCTATTTCTACGTTAAATATTTTTACGTTAATCTATACGTGAAACATCCTTAAGGAAAAATAAATAACTCAAACATCCTCTTACGTTGGGACCATACACGATCCAAATATTTATTGACAATGATATTTCTCTCTTAATAATATTTAATATATATCCTGTTGAAGCTAAATATCTTTGTGAACGTTGTCATTGTTAAAAAAAGAAATCAGTGTCGTGAGATATATTTAAATCAATCAAATAGAAAAAAACGTCACGAACATCACAGAGAAGGGTTAATCATCCTTTTCCATTCAAGTACTGCCAATTCTTATGGAGGACGTATTCGAGGCTGATGTTTCATATATTTCTGGGAATTCAAAATGCCTTATTCCTCACAGTCCAAACCTTGTTGACCTTAAGTCTGTTCGCGAAACTTAGTGACAGTCTCGGTCTCCGTACGTCACACGCCATGCGTATCACCTACCGTGCTAGGTAATCCCATACAAAGACTCTTGACTTGTTTTTCAATGTTATCCTTTCCACTTTTGTTTTTGTATATGTACAAACGTCAATCAAAGTTTCGAGGTTAAATCTGCTGGTCCGGCGCTTGTGAGCACAAGTAACGCTACATCGGGTGTTTGTTCACGTGCCCCCGCAGTCGAAACGATCTTCTTCTCCTTCAGCATCTGCCAACTGGCGAACATACACTCAAACCCTTTCATTTCGCGTTTTAAATGCAATCTCCATAGCTGCTTTTCTTCCACCTTTTTCTTCATTCTCTATTTAGCTCTGCCTTTTGTATATTTTACCAAGAAGTATTTATTTCTATGGTCAGCAGCAGTATACGTTGAATGTCCCTCATTGGAAACGGACAACCGTTCGAAAGGGAGGAGTAGAAAATAAAACACGAACCAGACACTTTATTAACGATGCTGATTGGATTTTCGGTGGCTTAATCGACTGCGATGCAGCTGTTGCACCATTTTTACTGTCAGTTATAAATATTCCATAGCACATTTTTTCCAATATTTTCCAATCGTTCGTAAAGAAAACTCAGTTATCATTAACAAAAAAGATTTTATCACATTTTAACATCCAGGTGCACTCAATATTATTTGTCATTTTGAGAAATGACGTTTGAAAATTAAAATCGGTACGAGAGACAACACCAGCGATGAAGATTATCTATAAAATTACGATAAAACATTTGTCAATATTATCCCAACTATGCGAGTAACGTTTAAACTCTGTTAAATCGAAGAAAACTATTTATAAATTCTCTACGAAATTTTCTTGCAATTAATTAAAAATTAATTCCTTCGAAATTAACGATAAAATAACTATACGGTTAATACTTTTGTCTTACAAATATCCTGATGATTAAATAAGCATTTCAATTGAAGCAAAATTGAAGTAAACTACTCGGTAATTCTCGAGAAAATTACGCTGTGGTTGAAACTTTTATTCCATATATCCTAACTCCACTTATCTAAACTTCTGTCGACCACACGATAAAGTAATATAGACTCCATTGGGATTTCTCCCTCGATCATTCTCTCTAGTTTCAACGTGGACACCGCTTTATGATAGTATCATCATGAAATGTGTATACCAACTGTAGATTTATGCACGTTTGAGCGCTTCTATATGTCTATTATAGCACATACAGAGCACATACTCGTGAAGAAGGAGACAGAGAGAGAGAGTTAAAATAGTACTATGACGGTCTTTCAGTATCGGTACATGCTATATAGTATGACAATACTCCCCTAGTATTGCCTGATGATGTTGTTTCGCTTCGTTATTGGCTCGCAGTTAGTTTTCAAGCTTCTTTCAAGTATGTGTTCCAGTGCAACACTATATACTGTAACATTCGCGTATTACTGTGAATGTGTACTGTACCAGAGCAGGGGTTGGTTTCTGTTCGAGGATACGGCATATGGTCGAGTATCGGATTACGAGACGTTTGTCATCATCATAGGTCTCATTGTTCCACGGTATCACGCGAAGGGTACCATCCGTATCCTCGCAGAATCCATCGAGATGGTGGTCCAAGTGTCAGTCAACTTCTTTTCTTGTTACTTTTGTTACACAACGTTGTTGTTGTTGTTGTTTCCTCGTTTTAGAGAAAGTTTTCAATAAGATTAAACAACTTTCTTTAGAAGAATTAAGTTCAGTAAAGTTCCATTTTGTTAAGTTGGAATTGTTTTCTCTATGAAAAAGCTTCGATAAATCGATCAACATAAAACTTGGTTGAAATATATATTTTCTCCTATTTCTATAAATAAATATTTTCTTCTATTTCTTTAAGCAATAGACGCGCGACGGTGTATAACACATTAATCGAATCTAAGAAATATTTTTATTCGATTAAATAAATATTTAATTGATTAAAATTAAAATAAGTTAAAAATAAATCATTATTCCATTTAAATCATTTAATTTTTCTCTTGGTTTGTTAAGAGTAGAGAATAATATCTCTGTAATAAAATTCATTAAGAAATAAATATAAGAAGATCATTGAGAGAGCGTACTACAATAATTCACCGATATAATCATTGGAATAATATAAAAAGGGAATCTATCAATTGTCAGAACTAATGCAAAAGTTTTTAAAATAAAAAGAGAGACGTCCGTTGGCAATCGAGGTCTGGAGTATATATAAATCCAAGTACGTGTCGATAAATCAGAGTGTGCGAGAACGGCAAGGAGGATCCCCGTCGTCCCAGTGACGTCTTACACCAGAAAGAGAGAGAGAGAGAGAGAGAGAGAGAGAGAGAGAGAGAGAGAGAGAGAGTGAGAGAAAAAAAAAAGGAGAGAAAGAAATCCGGTAGTAGCTGGGATGGTGGTAACGCGATACGGGTTCCTCGCTCTAAATCAAATCGATCATTACGCGTAATCAAGCGAGTAACCGGTTAAAAGCTCGAGAGGTACACAACCACTTCCTCGAGTTGATGCCTTTTTACCTGCCATCGAGTCTCGGCCACCAAAACCAAGTACAACCCACCAGGATGCGCAGCTGCACCCGCGGGTCACTAACCAGCGTTTCAGAAAATTTTCCCGCGAATTAAAGCATTTTTTTTTACCTCTTTTCACAAGAATTCGAATTGCTTTTAACCCCAATTTCGTAATCCTTTGATATATCGAGGTGCCTTTATAGTTATACCTGTGCCGATAGTAACCCCACGTTCATTGGACGATAATAGGTTCACAGGGCATGCAGTGAATAGTCCACCTTCCACGCATACTATACAATCGCAGGTACACCGACCGATTTGAGAGACTTCTGACCTGGCTGACAAACCTAAAGGGGGAAAAAGTATTTTTTTACTTATTATTAACTACCGTTGTTTCCCTTTTCGTAGATTTTTTTATTCATTCTTTTTGGGAAAGGAAGAGTTGAAGGGAATGAAAGGTCGCGGTCGATGTACTTTATCGCTCGTTAGAAATGGATTCATGGCTCAATCGGGTTTTTAATATCCAGGTACATGCTACGTTGTGAAATTTTATAAACGGAATGGTACATTTTTTTTTGCGACTGTTTAGTTATGGGGAGGAGTAACGTTTACCATGTGACTCCACACCATCTCTCTCCCCCCCCCCCCCTCCTTCCTCTCACTCACGTAATCCCTATAACGATGCTCCTCTCACACTCAGTCACGTGGTATATGTTCCGCGATTCATCCGAGTAACAAATATAAGCCCTCTGATAACTTTCAAATCTTTCTCAATCAAGTTATTTGCCATTGATTTTTTTTTTAATCCATGAAATAAAACAAACGTCAAACCATACAGAGATCCTCGGGCGCACTGACATTGGACATTTTTGTTGCACATGATTTTCTGATTATTAAAAATGTTAAATTAGGAAAAAAAAAAAAATATAAATAAAGCTTCCTCCGCGAGGAAGTAGAAATATATAACTTCTCTGTTTTTTGATTTTTAATTATCTCAATCCCTTTCCAAGCCTGCAACATATAATATCAATAATAGTAAGCCTCGTGTTGATAAATCGTTGCTGTGTAAATCGCGATAAAAGGGAGCGTGCGCGGTGGAAAGCTTTAGCCCTCTTTCTCATTGGGTCATAGAATCATCGACCTTAATTTACAGCTTTTCTCCAGACCGCCCCGTTCTTTTACAGATTTCTCTTACATACAAATTGCTATCGATATAATGCAAACCGGTAGGACGTCGTTGCATCGACCCTCGTACGTACATGTGTCCCTCAACTTTGTTCAATACTCGATACATTAAATATTGATATGCATGACGAAAGACCGAGAGAAATGTCAAACGGTAAAATCCAATAAAAAAAAATTGAAAAATCTGTATTATGGAGTACAGCAAACCATATAAGGACAACACCATAAGGAGGAAAGGTTAAGAAACGATTTCGCACGTTAGGGTACCCATTGTACGTATCTCTTGTACGTGTACAGGGACAACCTATACCTTTTAACATTACATACATACTACACAGGTACAACGTATACCTTCCAGAAGATCATACGTTTTCCCTTAGCAATAAATTCGGAAGCATTAACACGCATTGGCGAGGGGCGTTCTTCGGGTACGACGATTCTCGTCGTCCTCCGTGTACATCGTCTCTCTCCAGCCAACTTTCCTGCGCTGATTTTAGTCTTCGCTCCCGCTGATATTCGATCAAGGTAACCCAACAACGTTAATCGTAAATACCAGATCCGGGAATCATATTTACGACTCTGGGAATTCTTGTTCCGATATCGTGGACGAATAACGTATGGTTAGGCTACCGAATCATGCGTTTTGGCGAAGGGGTTGAAATTGTTAGGATTTCATGGAAAACAATCCAAGAACGAGGGTTAATTTGTTTTTTTTTAGGATTTTGATCTGATGAAGTATTATTTTTTTGGGAAACACGAGGTCGAAAGATAAACGAATGTTGAAGAGATTTAACCCTTCAGGTACAGTCGTCTCGTGCCGCGAGTGACTTTATTACTTAAACCGGATATCGTTCGACGGTTTATTATCCAAAGATGATTGCTAATTGAAAACTGAATAATTGTGAATAATTCTCTTTCGAGTATTGTATTCGTTGATATTTTAAACTTAGTACACATTTTATTTTTTAATTCATCGACTGTGAATATCGTAAATTGTGTACTTTGTGTTTATAACAACGACAAAAAGACACGAAATATATTTCTATTTTTTTAGCATAATTCGACACACGACAGATAAAATTTTAGATTTTATTACCAATCTTTTGGCAAAATTTCGTACGATAAAAGAGAGTCTCAAAGTTATAACGAGATGCTGAAAATTAAATATATAAACATATTTCCAAAAAGATAAAATAATGTAAAGAGAGAACTTGTCTGCAGTTATTTTTAAATTCAGAAAAGAGACAATTTTTTTTAATATTGGAGCCTCACTCAGAGCTACTCTTCTGCTCCAATTAATGAACTCGTACTCCTATTGTTAATTAAACATATATAATTGAACAAAAACAGAGGATTTTTTATTAAACAAAAATATCTAAAATGAATAATTAACTGAAAGATAAATAATAACTGATCGTTGAATCGTATTGAACGAAAATATAACGACAAACCAGGCGTCTGTACTTCTTCACAAGTTTTTAATATCACTTTTCAGTTCAGAAAAAAAGAAAATGATTAATGATGAGATTTTTGACCTCCCAAGATGTGACCATAGGACTCCCTGTCCCATACTGTCCCATACTCAAGTGGAACTCTAGGGACGGTATGGGACGAGCGTATGCCGTTTGTCCATCGCATAAAACGGGGAGGACAGAGGTGCAGGTTCGTGTCTTTCCGCCTTGGTAGAAATACTATCGGTAAACTCTCACGGGAGAATTTTCTGTGGGCGAATTTTGAACTCGCGCCTCGCGTACGTCCCAATGGTACTTCCCCCGGGATAACCTAAGCGCCCGGTGGCTCAGCGCGTTACCGTCGTGACACCACTGTGGTTCGACGTGGCTTTTCTGTTTATTATATCGGCATCACTCCTCTTAGCGCGAGAAGAGATGAAATTCGTGCCTCATTCAGAATATGGAGAGGGAGTGATCGCTTCAACGCGAATTTTCTGCTGTAGTTACAGTACAGGGTGCTCTTTATACTTTTGGTCTACTGCTAGGAGACGCTCTGACTTACGCCTCACGCCACAAACGCCTTTCATTGCCATTGTAACGAGATTTTAGCGTGAAAACGACGTGGACAGTCGGGGTTGTTACTTTAATAAGGCGTATCGCTATTTCTGGCAGTGATCGAGAGTGATGTATCGTCTTAAATCTAAAAGACATCTTCTTCGACAGAGAGATAGTCAAACAGACGGATGTTTGAATCGCAGGTTACAGGCTCACGGCACGTATTGCATTTTTTTTTCCTTTCTTGACTTCTTTCTAAAGTGGTGGAAGTAATGGAAAGTGGTTTCTCTCATTGGTGAAAGATTCATTCCTTTATCCTTCGATTTGTTGAATTTCGGAGAATTGTCAAATTTTTCAGGTCTCTGAGATTTAGGAATTTTTGTGGATTGAAATTTTCTTTATCTTTAAAAAGATATTTAAAGAATTTTTAAGAAACTCTGTAGGTCAGATTGTGATATTTAAATCAAGATCGACGAGACCTATATTCAGACAAAACTATTCAGTTGGAACGAACTGACTTTAGTTTGAGTCAATTGCATTCAGTTGATTCAAAGTAAAATTAATTGAACCTACGGAATATAACTTGGTTCAATTGTATGATTTGTTTGACTCAAGTTCACCGTGAGTTTTGCAATATCAAACGTCACGTGAAGCTGAGTTAACTATATTCAGTTGGCTCAAAGTAAAGTTGATCGAAGAAATTCTAACTCTAAAGTTAGAATTCAATTTGAAATCCAAAAGGTGAGGTAAGAAATATAAGAAAGCTCCTTAGAGCGTCTCAAAGTATTCGCAGGTACGACAATACCGAATATACGTCACAGATACGATTATTCATCGCCCGTGTACCTAGTTCCAGTTAATCCTACTCCAGAAAATTCGTTGTATACTAATTCTGACAAATCTCTAACAAACGACACAATTCTATGTTGAGCACATGAATCGCAATTGATCTGAATTGTGAGAGCTACGAATTTTTATCCTCGATAGTTTACGAGGCTCTCTGTACAGCTTGACATCTATAATACAAAAGATGACGAATTCAATGTTGAGCAGCTTTTGACTTCGTAGTTCTTGTATATGACAAATATAGATCCGATCCTCTGAAAATCCTCAACCATAAAGTAAAAAGAAAACGAGCCTATTCGAATTTTAACTTTTCCAACTACTTTTCGTCATAAATAGCTGCGAAATATGCGTAGCAAACGGCGAAAGAAGCGACAGTAAAATAGAGAACAGGACTCCTAATCCACTTTTGAAAATCTGCATCACCCCAAAAATCTTTTCGGTGCTCTCGGATCCTCGAAAATCGAGCCTCTCCCACTATCCTTAACAAAAATGCAAGTAGACAACCCAAAAGCGTGTCCTTTTCCTTATTTTATGTGTCGTCAATTTTTTTTTCTACAATGGATGCAACAAATACGGTTTAACAGTGGGATTAAAGGAGCAGAGCAGATTAAAATAAAACGTAAAAGCGGGATCGGTGATTTTCGACAGGAGGATTGAGCTGAAGAGAGTCTCGTGTGTCTCTTTCGTTTGGTTTAATTTCGTCGTCTTCTCATCTCACTTATACACGGTCTTCTTGGTCGCGCAAGTGATCCATCGATCATTCACAGTGATTGTTCCATGTGACACGAGCGTGAGCTGTGTTTTGGCATCTGCACCGTAGGCGGGTTCCGGAAGT
This sequence comes from Cylloceria caligata, assembly GCA_963942595.1. NCBI lineage: Eukaryota > Metazoa > Arthropoda > Insecta > Hymenoptera > Ichneumonidae > Cylloceria > Cylloceria caligata. The sequence goes on along the minus strand of OZ012708.1, from coordinate 722,217 downwards.
CAATGGACACCCGCGAATCGGAGGCTGGACGGAACGTCCAAGAATTGCCTGGAGACATCTTCCCACGTCGTACAAGCGAACAGCCCCCATCTACTTCATCGTACAACACTGCTAACCCATTATATGGTCGAGGGATCTTAAACGTCTTGGTACACCTCCCCGAGTGTCTAGACAGTTTCTTCTTTTTCTTCTTCTACGTTGCATTGTTACAGTGCTCGTGACGCCAGGTTTGCAGTAAGCATGCGAGTTGATGGATCAGCGGCGATCGAGATCTTCCGCTTGTGCTCGTGGAAGACGTACGCGCCTACGACTTCAAGTATATACCCATGGGATGCATGGTATTCAAATCAGTGGGTTTGACGTCGACCTGGTATGGAATTTGGAGGAACAGATGGCGATTTAGAGATTTTTCTGGCATTTTCTGACATAATGTTTAAAGTATTGACTAAAACGAGATATCAGGAGGACAAACATTAACTACAGATCATCATCATCATCAAACTTTTGATCGAGAGGATTAGTAAAAGCATGGTTAGATCACTCAAAGTCTCGAATTTTGCAGTCCGATTATAAGTTCGAACTTGAGATTAATCTTAAATTTGTAAAAATATTCTTAAGCTTAGAACTTAATATCCTAAGATCTTAAGTTTAGAGCTTAATTTATTAAGATCGCGCTTCACCTGTTAAGCTCAGCTTTCACGAAATCGAATTTAATATCTTAAGTTTAGAATTTTAGTTCTTAGTTTGTTAAGTTCGGAACTTTAAGTCATCATAATTAAGGTCGCAAGTTCAATCTTAATCTACTTAAACGGTCGCTTATGTCGCAAATATGACTCACCACCAATTTTTTTAATCACCAGAACATTTTATACATGTTGTTTGGTCTAAGACAAAGCGTAACGATTAAATCTGATAGAAAAAGAGAAGAAGAAAGTTAGTTAGCAAACCTTCGAAATCCGCTTCGTAAACAACAGGTATACCCAAGAAAATATCCGCTAGGGACATTGTAGCAGAAACTGCGGTCAGTTTCGCGCAGGCACAAGAGTTGAACGAATAGTAGAAGCGACAGCAGCAGCAGCAGCAGCAGCAGGTGCGATCGAAAGGCAGCGTGCTCCCCTACTCTTGACTTCACAATAGTTTATTCCCCCACGAGGTCCACTCTACCTTTACAAATGAAAACAATTAATGTCTACCGAAGTACCGAAGTGCGCTCGCGGCTTGAAATAATGGTTCTCGGTCCGCAGCAGGCGTGTGAGTCTTCGTCTCCTATTAATTACGAATCGCGCAAATCGTTCGCGTCTTGACCTCGAGTTGAAACACGAGAGCCGGGCAGTCTCGATCGCCAGCGTCTTATCAAAAATGTCCGTCAATTAATTCGACTAATGACCCCGAAAGGTGTGAACCCGTCGTTCACGCGTCTCCTTAATTGTGATTAGACGCTGTCAGTTTACTTACACAATAATCTGCCGACGTCAGTGGAACCTTCGACCAGACCATTGGAAAATGGAGCGAACCGATGACAAATAGGATTATAACGTTTTATTTTTTTCACGTTCTAATCCTCAGGACTTGAGATGCTCTCGAAGAGATGCGACAAATTTGGATTTTGATGAATCCTCGTCAAGCAAGAATGAGAATGAGAATGAAAACGGGTTTCGTGGTTCGTCCATTGAGGTATATATAAGTCTTAAGGCGAAATTCCGACTACCGTTAAAGCCTCGATGAACTCACGACGACGTGGACGGAGGAGGCGAAGCGTAAACGAGATTCGTCATTACTGTCCCCGTTGCCAGTCGCAACTTTGGATTCGACGAAAATTTCATTTCTGTTTGACAGCCACGAGGATATTATCTGCTGGTATAATCCTGCGCGGGATGACAATATTTTTAATTCCGGGGCAGGATGTAACAGGATCAGCGAGACCTCGGGTAATGTTATACCAAGGGAGCTCGGCCAACAAGGTGTAGACTAATCTACTTTGAGTCGCTTTTTACCCTTTCACTGTCTCTCTATCTCTCTCTTTCTCATTGGTTAGCAAGCCGCACACCCTCGACACGGGTTAACTTTTAATCTCCTTAAGTTTTAGGCTTTCGCTCTTGCTCTCTTGCCTCAAGACTGGATAAGCCATTTTGTTTTCTCTGCCTGAGAATATACGCCCGTGTGGTAATTCGTAAGCCTCTTAGACGACGTCTTTTCTTCCAGCATGATCGAGTCTCTCTCTCTCTCTCTCCCTTTTCTTCTACCGCCGTGATCCAAGTACATTTATACTTGAGATATCGTGATGATTCGCCATTAGCGTCGATCTAAAATAGATTTTTATTATCATGAAAGTATGCTGTATAATTTAGTAAAATGCTTAAAGTTTTGATGATTGCTAAATTATACAATTGTTAACAATTAAAACTATAAATTTTGCTTTTATTTCCAATTGTGCGAGTAAGATTTCATGAAATATGAGATACTTTCATATAAGCGAACTAATAATACGTCAACGGACAAAAGATTGTATTTTTCAAGATTGTAGCGTGAAGCTGCGCTTGGACTGTATAACATGGGCGATAATCGATCGCCATTAGCACCCCGTGGTTAGCTCTCGAGATTCTCAAATGGGAACCCAACCACACTCCAACCTCGTCTCTTCGGTCTTGTTCACACAATAACATACAAAACTCGTCGTTTGCTCGTGGAACTTTTACTCTCGCAAGGAAATATTAATAATGTCCCGGACCTTGACATTGGGACTGAAGAATTTGAATCAAAGTTGACCACCCGCGAGCGTAGATAACACTGATTGAGTGTAAAAGAATGAAAACTTTCGTCAAATGTCGTTTTGGGATTTTTAAACCTTGATTCATCAAGATATTAATAATGTTTTTTTTTTAATAAAATGACGTCACGAATGTTACATTAATAGCAGACATATAAAAAAAAAAAACAAATTTCACGAAATATTGTTTACAGATTTCGAGATATAATTTTTCTAAATTTAGGAAATATCATGACAAGATTTGACAAAAATATTTACTAAAAACACATTTTTAACGTAACGTAAAAACGTACTCGTATATTGAGAAAAAAGCAGTGTAATTAGAGAAAAAAAAATAGTACTGGTAACGATTAAAAGTGCCAATTATCAAATGTTAGTTCGTGAGACTATTTTGTTAATTAGTTTAATTGATTTTACTATGAAAATAATTCCATGGACTAACCAGGTGTCACTTAAAATAGTTGCGAGAGCCACCACGATGTCGCTGAGTGCGAAACATTCGACACAATCGAAATACGCATTACATTACACATTGAAAAATACAAATTACTCGAAATACACATTACATTCGAAATCGGTGAATAATTTCAACATTAAAAAATATTTTTTGCTACGATTTCTGATGCAAACTCGGTATTATTATTTCAAAGAATTAATTATCTTAGATTTTCTATATTAACTGATTATATAAATTTAGAAATAAAAATCATAAACGATAAAAAAAAACTTATTATCCCTCTTTTGAAGATTGTATTCATGAAAAACAATGGTCGACCCTCCGTTATTTACATTCTCCCTTCGTCCCTTAACCAGGCCTGGTTAACAATCTACAGAAGCGAAAAATATTAATCCTCTCTGCCATCTCCTATTCGAAAAAGTAACGGAAATTACGAGGTAAAAAAATAAATAAATAATTAGCCAAATGACGCCAGATGTATCGCAGTTTTATGTACGACATACCGTGACGTCAATGTGTTCTCTGCTGTTTTGAAATATCTTGTTCTACCGTACGACCGTGTTGTTAAAATAAATAAACACTCTTGTGAGATGAATAAATTTTAATGAACGATCGTGCTGACTCGAACGAATCAGGTACAAGCCACTCGGCCATTATTCCGGGATTCCCAGGGTCAGGCGTTCACGGTTTAACGTTTACCATCCGTAAAATACAAATATAATATGCTTCTCGACAGGATCACGTAATTTCAACACCTCAAGTTGATATCTATACGCACGCGTTCATTTCCAGACCAATATGGGTGGTTGCCAGAATCAGGAAACGTGAAAAAAAAAAAAATAATTGGACAGGGACGAAATACACGGTTGGTGTTTAGTGGTGAAATAGAGAAAAAAAAAGAAGCAAGGGTGATTGGGGCGTCGAGAAACAACATGTGGAACGGATACGCGTGTCAAGTAATATACGCGTTGAGTGAAATTGAGAGGCGTAGAACATTTTTAATTCGGTCGGTGCGTCCGGAATGAGAGAGAAAGGAAACAAAAAATGAGACGTCCGGACGTTCATCAACATAACCGAGTTTCCTTGACGCGTTTCGTTCTATTGAATTTCTAACAAAATGGTGTCCGAGGTCGTAAGGCTATTCGAGGCGCGAGCAAAGCCTCGGTATAGAGCACATTGTGTAACTATACCTCTTTGTAATTAATGAGGGAAAGAGAGAGAGAGAGAGAGAAAGAGAGAGTGATAAAGCCAGAAAATGAAGTGAGAATAAGAGAAGGGCGAGATAATTCTATGCTGTCCGTCCGTCATTCAAAACGAAAAGGTAACACCCTGCTAGCGTTCTCCATGAATTCTAACCTAACGTTACTGTGAGATCACATATCCGTTGTTGCTTACACAGTATCTACTTCTCTGGTAGAGCTTTCTTAATTTCACTCTTGCTGAATACTTGTCAATGCGCCGAGTTTATTGTTTGATTCGTAGCTTTACTCATTCTTGATTGCATTCGTTATTTTAGCTGAAAATTGTTGATTGAGTGCAATGAGTTTCTGGCACTTTGTTGAACTTTAATTTTTTTAATGGAAGAAAAAATTGTGTTTAGAAGCATCGATCTGGGTAGGATGACGTACTCTCCATTTGTATTGAACATTGAAATCTCTCGCAAAACTGCAAAGAAATTTTAAAACGTCTCGTACAACTTACGATAACGGGAATGAAATTTCTTTGGTTTGAATATGCTGAATGCGAAAGTCAATTGCATGGTTGAAGTTTTCTAGTTAACGCTGTCGATTTTTCATTCTGTAATGACACGATGAAATAATTTGATCACTCATCCTATAAAACAATTGGTTGGAAAGCCTTCTTCCATATTCTAAATATTTTTTAAATAGAGACTTTAACTGTTGGATGTTATAAGACGTGGAGAGTGCGATCACGACTTATACAATATCAGTGATTCAAGATGACACCATAAGGGAACGTATATATTCTGAACATAAGTTCGAATTTAAGATTCGAAGCAATCGGTCGATAAACGACTCCCATATTCTAAATATTTTCTAAATAGAGGCTTAAGCTGTTTGATATTATAAGACAAGGCGGGTATGATCACAAACTACGCAACATCAGTGATTCAAAAATGACTCCATAAGGGAACATATATTTTGAACTTAAGGTCGACCTTAAGATTGGAAGCAATTGGTTGGAAAGCGACTTCCACATTCTAAATATTTTCTAAATAGAGACTTTAGCTGCTTGATATTATAAGACAAGGTGGGTATGATCATAACCTTACGCAACATTAGTGATTTAAGATGACTCCATAAAGGAACATATATTTTGAACATAAGTTTGAACTTAAGATGAACTTAAGGTCGACCTTAAGATTGGTTGGAAAGCGATTACCACATTCTAAATATTTTCTAAATAGAGACTTTAGCTGCTTAATATTATAAGACGTGGAGGGTACGATCACAACTTATGTGACATCAGTGACTTAAGATGACTCCATAAAGGAACATATATTTTGAATATAAGTTTGAACTTAAGATGGAAATTAAGGTCAAACTTGAGATTCAATTAAAGATTAAATTAAAAATTTTATTTAACCTGAATTAAGAAGAATTATTATACGAATTCCTGACCAACGCAATAGTTACAACAAGTTAGGGAAAATAATATTTTTTGAACTTTATTGAACCTTTTGCCGTTGTCTAAGTATAAAAATAGAATATTTAGTTTATTTTGGAAGATCTCTTCGGTCGATTGGCTTATTAATTTCAAGTATGCGATTAATCTAATTTCTTGTCTCTTCTGATGAAGTAACCACTGTTCAATGCACTTAATAAATCAAGTTTTTATCAGAACACAACCCTTTTCGGATTTAACTTATACTCTGACGCTTGAAAGACTTGTAAGACCCAAAAACCCATCTTGATTTTACCCCTTTTGACACTCTCGTGCAAACTCCACGGCCCCCTGACTAACGCTTCACCAAGGTCCTCCTCAAAAGGTTCGAAACTATATACATCGAGCAATATATACAGATCTTTGGGAGAAACAAACGTTAAATGCGATCAGGCATCCGGAAGTGATGGACGGGCTTCAAGCATAGGGCAAAAAGGAAGGAAACACGCAGTAGTAGAGCACGCAGAGCTGTAAAATCAAACCTGTCTCGTAAACCAAAGAGCAACAATGTGAGCAACGCGGCGAATAATACGTCGAGCCGAAAAACTTTGAGAAAAAGAATGAAGAGGTAACGAAAGTGAAAGATTTCATAATGGCTTTACCCTCGTAAAGTGTATCGAGGTCCATTGAGAGATCAGCTTTCTCGCTTTCCGTTTAATACACAACCACAACCACAAACATACAAACACACACACACACACACACACACAGGAATATTCATATTTCTTTTTTAATCCACGTCTCACTTCACGTTTTACTTTTTTTTTTCTTATTTCTGTTACATCTCTCTGGCTCTATCGCTGCTGTTGTTATTCTAATAAATTCTTATTTCCGTCTGAATTGCTTCGAGAAGGCAGAATATCTCGGTAGCTTAAATCGGAAAGTTTACGAGCGCGGATCCACACTGTAACACTGGTATAACAAAACGTTCTTTTACGATTTGTTTTCGGTGTTACCTCCGTAGCCAAACCAAGGATTGATATCCTGTTGTCGGTAATAAAGTAAGCCGTGTGCAAGACACGTCCACGAACGCTTCTCGAGAGAAGAGACGACGCATGGAGTTGCTGTTGTCTATATCTATCTTTGTTGAGTGTATAAGCAGCACCTGACGCCACTTCGTCAACTATCACGGAGCTAGAGCTGTTTGCCACAGATTTTTGTAGATTCTACACCTTTTTTTCAACTCGTTCGTTTTCCTGTTCTCTTTCTCATGATCGGACAATTAGTCACGTTCGAAAAATATTTGGATGCCCCCGAATGCTCGAATACTTTTCTCGGCTTTATGAAGATGCGACGGAAATAGCATGACTCTCTGGGTTACCGTAAACTTTAAGGTCGATGACCTGTAGTCGTTGACCATTTACGAGAATTTCAAACGATACTGATATCATTTTTTTCGCTACAAATATCATTAAGATTAGTCAGAAAATTATTTTAAATAATTTTGTTTTTAAATAAATCGAACATTTCTAAATTGACAATCGTTTGGTAAAACTAATTCAAATATTTAATATATTTCGTACAACTATAAATATTATTTCAGAAATACAATAACATGTTTGTTGAGTTAATTATACGTCACATGATTTTATTTATTTATTATAAATAAAATCTTTAAAATTGATAACTTAATGTATTCATTTTAGAAAATAATTTATTTCCTCGGTATCTCGAATTAAAGTGACACGGAAACATAAACAATTGATAAGTTATTGTAAAAATGCCGCCGTTGGGAAAAGTAAGACCCCAGCGGTAGCGATAAAATTTTAATCATTATAAAATCTCTCTCGATTGATTTTCAGCAAATTGATTATCGAAAATTGTTTCATTTCCATTTCTGTGGAAAGTTATAGCTCGATAGCTCAAAATTTGCAAACATTTATCAATAAAAATTAAAATCCAATAAAATCTCAACGAATTTTTTAATAATTCCATCAATTATAACAAACGAGCACACTTTCTTTTCTCAGATTATTCTTCTAAATGTAATTACCGTCCGTGTTTGAGTTTTTTGAGACCCCCGACGTTAAATTCTCGATTAAAAAAAAAAGTATTTTATCAAAGTTTCCTCTACAAGGAAGCAAAAAATTGATAAAACAATTAATTTTGTAAAATAATTACCCAACATTTTCTTGCTGTAGGTATTTATGGGAAAATTCACCATATATCGAACGAAAGAATTTTTTTCTCTCGATATTCTGTCAACCTCAAATATCCAACGTAATCCCAGATGACAAGATAATTCACAAAAATTAAATATTCGAGTTGAAAAAAAAAAGTAGAATAAATCAATTGCTTACTAAGATTCCCCAGGATGATCTCGAAAAGCCATGTGCACGTCGTTCCGGCACTCCACGTCCAAGGGAGAGAACTCTTGTAAACCCGCACGTGCGGCCAAGTCCACTTCATGGTGGTGGTGAACGCGAGGGTCCCGAGCGTCATTCACCACCATGAAATCCAAAACGATGTGTGCCCTATCACCTCGTTATCTACTCCACGGCAGAGGCACTGGCTAATACGGTGACGCGAAAATCACGATAATGTCGATACATCGAGCATGTATAACGGTTCTCTGTCCTATGGACTTCTGTGCGGTCTCCGACCGGGCGTACACCCCAAATTATGCATTTAATTTCCATTTAACGAAAGGAATTCTGTGGGAACAGAAGTGGTTTAAAGTATTGACGCTCCATCTGTCGTATTTTTAATATTTCTTTGCTTCCTCATAGAGAAAGTTATTAACGTGGAAAAAAAACTGGAGATTTTGATGTCAGAGTACTTGAGAAGTTTCAAAACGTCGAGAAATCATATTTACAAAAAAAATGTTAGGCGTGTGCGTGTGTTTGTGTGTTACAAGAAGCTTGCAAAATTGCAATGGATGTATCGCGAAAGAGGGTTGGTCGATCATCTTGAAAGTTTGCGGACGAGTCCAATCGCAACCCCCGTCAATTTGTTGCCGCTTTCGGCCGAATCGCTAACGGCTTTCTCATTTTATGGTTGTTTGAATTTTTCTATAACTATTGTAAATTTTGAGCTATTGAGTTAAAACTTTTAACAAGATTGTTTTTGTCTATACCAGGGGACAGACAAGGTTGTCCGGTATTGAGTTTGGTATCAATCGATCGAGGCGTTTAGATTTTATTGAATAATTAATTTTTCGAAACATAATTTTTTGAGAAAAAATCTATATTTGTTCAAACTTTCATAAATATTCATCTATCCAACTGAAACTTTGCATACAATTTGATTAGGGTACAAGGATACTCAGTCTTGAATTTAAGAAGAATCGATTAAGGGGTTTAAACTTAATAAAATTTGTAATTTTATTAAAAATTTTAATACCACTTCCTCCATGAGGAAACCAGAATTGATATAACCAATCCCCATAGAGGAGAAGCTGTGGATTGACGAGAATCAAGAGGAAGCAATCTGAAAATTTCAACTTTACACGCCTTGTTCTTTTTACATGGAATTTTTTTTGTCTAATTAAATAATTTTTATCGATATTTTAATATCAGAATCTTCAAAATGGCCTTAAATGTCTAAATTGAACTTTATTAGGTTTAATTTCATTTGTTATTTAGAATTTTGCTCCACAAATCAAGGATCGTACAAAGATTTTTCACTGAAGAAATAAGTTTCTGTTTTATGTTGTTTGTTTGACTTTAATTAATTTTTTTCAATCTTAACTTCAGTGTTTTAATTAATTAATAATCGATGAATAGACTCGAATTTAAGGAGTAGAGTATCACCTGAAAATTATGAAAATAAAATTCTTTTGCAATTTCACAGCTTTGATAACCAAATAACCAATTGACACGATCAAAAGAAAACTAAACTATTTAATAAATAAAATATTTATGAGTTCATCGGTTAAATTTGTTATTTTTTATTCATTTTCAACTTGTAGTAAGATTCGCTACAAGACCATCTTCGAGATGTCAATCGAATATATCTGTCAATTTTTTTTTCTTAACCAGAGAGAAGCAAGAGGAAGTTTTCGTGTTTCCTGATTCTCTTTCTCCGCTTCGGTTGACACTTTGGTTTGGTAAAGTTTCGAATCAAATTTCCTTTCATCCAAGATCACCCAGTGAGTTTCTAATGGATCTCGAATGAGGCAAGAAGATATTCTGGACATTGGTCATTCTTCAGTCTCCGAATGTACAGCGCGTACGATCGCAATCTTCTTTCCGCTAGTTGGATCATCTTTGGGTTCACAATAGTACAAATAGGAGAGAAAAAAATTGGTTACAATACCCTGGCGTGCGCGTATTACGTTTGCCATACGCTGCCACCAGGTTTTTTTCATCATTTTGTTACAATATAATACGAGTAAAATCGTGAGAAAATAGAAAGTTACGTAAATCCAACTACCGGTTATTGTCCTCGCATTACAATATCGTTCGAGTATTTATCCGATCTCTGCTCTGTCTCTCAAACATATACAATGAAGTAAAATGTTTTTAAAAAGAAAATGAAAGTTTTAGGACGCGATAATGTCGTTTGCTCGATTTCCTGTAGAGGTACCGTGTAGCCAAAATCCTCGGTAGTTCTGGACGTGATCGGATCTGGCGATACTAACCGAAATTGCAAGTATAATGCAACGTAACATAATGGTAACACAAACCAATTCGTTGAGTCCTTTACAAGGCCTCGAGGATGCTCCTTTGAAGGCTCCGAGCGCTTTGCCCTTTTAGGTTTACGATTTTTTTCTCGAGTTATGCCACTGGAGAGCAATGATAGTCATAACCTATTAATAACCGAAAGTAACCGAAGTAATAATCTATTGCACCGATAAATTTTTTAAATAAGCTCTAATAACGATTTTTTGACGCTAAAAATTGATCAGGGTACATCATTTTTAATTATCAATTAATAAATAAGTTATTGTATAACATTTAAATGAAATTAACCGCTCAGTTTATTATCATCAAGAGCTTGGATTGAAATAAATTCATAATTGTTGCTTTCAAATTCATTCCCAAGTAGAAATTTATTTAGGCGGATGCTCAATGATTGATCAGGACCACTTGAGGTATCGGTAAGACCTGATCAAGCTCACGGGATTTTATTCGGATCTGGGACGGACATGTCCAACTGAATTCAATTGGCTCAAATTAAATCCAAATTTGGACGTCAAGATATTTTTTAATCTTCCAGATGAATGGTTCAGCTAAAATGGCCGTCGCGCGCATGCGCCTTTGTGTGGACTATGAAAGTAGAATCTTATCAGTTAAGAACAATTTGACGTATTTGTCGTGATTTTCGTTACAATCGGTAAAACAGTTGGAATTTTATAAAATATCTAATTTTTTATAAAATAACAATAAAGGTGATAAAACTGGGACAACATCAACGCGATGTAACTGAAACTGTGCGTTAAATTGAAGTTTATACCAAGGATAAGCGCTATTTAAATTAAAGAAAATTGTTCAATTGTTTCAAAAGTTTTAATCATTATTCTATTCGATTTCTGATAACTCTGGCTCAGTTTAAAGTATCCGGTTGGAATTTAGCGTGTAAAGTACGATTTAATCGCGGGGAATTTGATTAACATTGATGATATAATTAAAAATTTATACAAATATATATTTCTTTTTTCTAAAATGCAAAATGACGTTGCTCGGTATTGAGTTTGTCTGGCATTGACAACGCGAATCGTCAAAAGTAATCAAATTATCAATTTAAAAAAAATAGCTGATTAGCTAATCTCTACAAATTTCTAAAAGATAAGAGCTAGCGAATACAATATTTCAAAAAGTCTTCAATGTAAAACCTTCGTGCATTGCTTGTTTATTATTTTTTCCAAAGCATTCTCTATAAGGAAGTCAAAAGCCTTTATAAAACTTTCTCATTGAGGTGGAAAGTAATGAAAGTTCAATGTGCAAGCTTCTATACTTTGTAGATTTTTTTCTCAGTGTATCAGAGACGGCAAAATTTCGTTTGACTCGAATTCACATTAGTCGGCATATATAGAACATATATATACGTGTTAAGTATATGTTGACCCGATGGTATGCCGTGTGTAGCAGCATACACGATACGAGATACTAATATCGTAATATCCAATGGTCATCCAGCAGTCCTCGTCGGTCCGATCGAATTATAAAGCTCGTGATGCACCGTTCGGGCTGTTAAGCCGTCGAGCCATAACAGGAGGGGGGCCCATACTCTGGGCCTTGTGGCAGCAAGAAAAAAGAAGGACAACGGGTAATAATATATTGTCATTGGGTAACGTCTTGATGCCGTGCTCGCTGTATAATATATTAACGCGAGCGCACGCTTCGCGATCCTCACACTCGTACCAACACCTCTCTTTCTCTCTCTCTCTCTCTCTCTCTCTCTCTCTCTCTCTCTCTCTCTCTCTCTCTCTCTCTCTCTCTCTCTCTCTCTCTCTCTCTCTCTTTCTTTCTCTCTCACTTACTCTCTAGCATTTCTGAACTCTTCGGCGCCGCATCGCACTAGCCTTCGCCGAGACCGCGTTCGCAGAGTTCTCGTGCAAGCGATAATGCCCCTCGTAAGTCAAAATGATGTATATGCTCGTTCGTGCTCTTCTCGTAAGGCCCCCTTCCCCACTCTTTTTATAGGCCCTACGTGCACCCTGTACTACAAAGTACGCTACAGTATATTACAATACGGTATGCAGAATAGTTATTCTCTTGTATGCGGCGACGAGTAAAAATGTAGAGAATTGGTACGAACGTCAATGATTTCCATGGAGACTTACTTAGGTATATTACACCCATTTCTTATTTTTGTATATTTAGCCAAGGCAGTTAACCAATGAATAGCCAAAGTCAAAATAATTACATAAAAAAGACAATTAGATTTTTATATTGGATTGGTTTAAAGGATAAACCAGTTCTTTGGAGATATAACGAAAACTCATTCAATTTCAACTTTTTATTTACTACTTCATGATAATAATATAACGAAGAGAAACAAGTACTTTGGATAAAAATAGTTATGCGTTTGACGAATTTTTCGTCCGCTACCAACCTTTTCGTACAAAATGTTCAACGATGGACTTTTCGAAAATCATGAATAAATATTACCTTACAATATATTTGACAATAACCGAATGTGTCTAAGGTGCAAGAATGACTATTGATAAATTCTTCAATTCAAAAGTCTCGGAATTGGCATAAGTGTCGTATTTAAGAAAGTGAGGTTATGCTATCAGTTATAAGAGATCCAGGTAGAACGAAAGAAATGGAAGAAAACAAAAGTGAAACTTTAATTCTAATTAACGCAATAATTGTGAGGTTAAGCATTATAATTTTTATGAGCTTTTCATTGTGGAATCTCTTATCAATTGTATATGATTTTTGTTCCCTTAAGTAAGTTAAGCTTTAGGTTTCTTAGGTTCTTTAGATTCTTTTCATTTACACACAAACTTAGTTTGTGAGCTAATTCCGTCAACGAATTTTCGTCGACTACAAATCTTTTCGTATAAAATGTGCAACGATAGACTTTTCGAAAATCATAAACAACTCTTATATTACGATGTATTTGACAATAACCGAATGTGTCAAAGGTGGAAGAATGACTATTGATAAATTCTTCAGTTCTAAAGTCCCGGAATTGGCATAAGTATGTATTTTAAAAAAGTGAGGTTATCCTATCAGGTATAAGAGATCCAGATAGAACGAAAGAGACGAAAGAGAATAAAAGTGAAACTGTAATTGTGATTAACTCAAAAATTCTGAGATTAAGCATCGTAACGTTTGTATGCTTTTCATTAGAATATTCTTTTAACAATTTTATATTATTATTGTTCCCTTAAGTAGGTTAGATGTTACATGCAAACTCCGTTAGCTTGTGAGCTGCCAAAATTGTTTTTATAAGTTCTTTGTAAAATAAACCTGCAAAGTATACATTTGCTTTCTCATTATTTCCGACCTTTTACAAAAAGCTAAGAGAGTTCTTTCATTCAACTTATTTAGATGAATCCAACTGTATAAAATGTGTGCCGACTGACTGATTCAAAGTTTCAACGAATTTAGTTGTCTCAAAGTAAATTTAATTGAACTAATTGCATATAATTATTACAGTTAAACACATATGATGCAGTTGAATCAAGCTATGTGCAGTTAGTTTAATTAAATTTACTTTGAGTCAACTGAGTACACCTTTTGGTTCAACCGCAAGATATGTTTGAGTCAAGTTTACCCTGAGTCGATCGCTGTATACAATCTCACGTGAGCTTACATCAAAGAATTAAAACAAATTATAATTGAAATAAAATGCAGTTGACTTGGTCTAAATAATAATCTAAATATTTTCGTCCCAGTCTAATTTTATAAAATAGTATCAATGATTTACTCCGATGCTTAAAGTCCTATATTTCTCATTCTATTCACAAATACGATCAAGTGTCTTTTGTTTACGTTGGCTAGGACTGTGAAGTGAGAATGCGAGATTCGATCGAAAGAACTATTCAAAGAAATTCGATCCTATACATCAATTTGTAGGGAATATCTATGGCTAAACGAAAGGTATATGAGCCCGGAAGTGGCCTGAGCCCCGAGCGATGCTATGCGATTGAGAGAGTGGAAGGAGAGCGGGGTAGGTCTTTAATAAGCGAGAGCATGTGTGGATAAGCATCAGGGGTGTCGACAATGGGCTTATAACTAGATCTGGAGCGTACATTGCATTATTAGAAAGGGTTGCATGAGCGGCGGGGTTGTTGCACGGTATAAGGACAGCGACTATAGCTTGTCGCGCGCTCCCCGGCTCTCCTGCTCACGGGAAAGGGGTTATAGTCTCTTCAACGAGAACGACGATGACGACGATGTCAACGACAACGACGACGACGACGAGGACGACGATGACGACGACGAGGAGGACGGAGGGAACGGGCCCGGAGCACCACAGCACCGCGCACCACGTCGTAAATCATCGGTTAACGCACTGTTTAGGCGGGGCGGTTTCACGGTGGGTACTGTGCCCTGACTATGGGCATCTATTGCTTCGCGTTGCTACGTACACCGCTGTAGTAAATAATTCGGCCATTCTCAAATGGGGTACCCGAGACAACCCCATGACCAAACGTCATCCCCTAAAACATATATCTATGAGAGGAAGTGGGGACAGCAACGAATTGACATCTCTATGCAGTATATAACTCTGACATCTGTACGATATGTTGGTACGTATTAAAAACTACGTACGGAAAATTATTTTGTTTACAAAATATGTGAAATATCTCGTGACAAAGATATGCCAAGGAAAAAAAAATTGACTAAAGTGTTTAAATGATTTTTTCATGTATTTAGATTCATCGTTTTTCGACTATAGGTTTCAAATTGCGATTTCTTTCAGCGATCTTTGAGACATCATAGTCTTATAGTTGTTGAAAAATAACGCATTGTAAGACTTTAAGAAATCATTTAGACGTCCTTTCGATACCTTGAAAGAACGAGAAGGAAATAAAGGATTTAGAACATTTATAAAATAATAAGATTACACTGTCACAAATCCAGAATGTTAAAGACGATTGGTGTGAACTTTTGACCAGTGTTGATACATTTAGTGCTCATTTAAACAGTTTTTAATTCACACGAGCGATTGTGTTACGATCATTAGGCTCTACCTAAAAATTTATACCAAATTTATGTGTGGAATATGTAGATTAAAATCAATAAATTATCAGCAATCAATACAGAATTATGCCACGAATATAATTTTAAAATGTTATTGAATTTCATTAATCTATTTTCAAGTAAAACGCGTTGAAAGTTTTGAGGTTATAATGTAAATCGACACCAGCAATCGAACATTGCACGTTGACAACAGTCAACAGTCAGAGTAGACTCGTATTAACACCGCGCGAGAGTTATTTTTAAAAGTGTACTTGGAATAAAAGGGACAAAATTGTAGGTAATAGTCTAAAATAAAAATCCGCAAGGGTAAATATAGTTTGGAATAAAGATCCATACATGTATAAATATTCTTTGTCCCAATTTGAGTTAAAAAAAAAATATCAATGTAATCGTTTAATAAAAAGTGTTAAAAATATTTTATAAATGGTAGAATCGTTATTCGAACAATGTTAGAAATAACTTAACGGTCTTGACTCAATGGTTTCCCCTAATAAGCCATGCTCTGAACTTTCCAACTGTTCACAGTGAACGTAAATCATTTCAATAATTGCACTTAATCCAAAATTGTCAAGTGATTGTAAAAATTTCAACGTTTTTTCACTTCCCAATGTTTTAATTATCTTCTAATTACTTGACTGATTATTAATTTGAATGAAATTGAAAGTGATACCTCTTAAAGGATTCTTAACTGAGACAGCCGGTTGTATTTCGAGCCTAAAGATTCAACAATTTTTGAGACTTCATTATTTTTGTTCACCTTCAGTTTCGTAAGCCCATCCTATTTTTTTTTCGTGTGCCAACCAGAGCGAAGAGAAGCTGCCTGAGTTCTTACCGTTGCCATACACGTTTACAACGTAGATCTCAGATACGAGATAAGATATTATCGTTGGTAAAGACGTACCAACCAGTTTTATATCATTGCGCGCGCGCGTGCGTGAGAGAGAGAGAGCTCCATCTGTGGGCGTGGCCAGGAGGAAGCTTCTAAAACGTAGCTAAAGAGAGCGTTGTGCAGTGCATTACTTTTCTTTTAACCGGTCTAACTGGTTCGACGTTAAACGATTGAGCACCACGAGCGTATGTATCTCGGAGAGAATTTTACGAGGTGGAAAAATCGTTTTGCGCTACGTTCTTCTCTCGACGTGCGTTGCTCCTCAACTTCGTTTGTATTATTGCGTCTCGTGTGCTGCCAGCACCCTCTGGATTAAGTTTTTTTTTCTCTACTATGTTCGTACGCACGATGTTCACGATCAAAGTTTTACGTATGGCTCTAGTTACTCGTCGCGTGTTGCATTAATATTACAGTCGCCCCGCAGGTTCGTGGATCGCATCATGAATTCTTGATTAACCGATTCCACTAAATATCGTTTTAGCCTCGGTGACGCTTTCACTCGTACCACATACAGCGATATTACAGGCTGCGTATTATAATTGAACTTTCAACGTTGAGACACTAAATAATCCTTCTCTGACACGTAAATACATGCTGCATTAACTCTTCTTTTATTAATTGATATAATAATCGTAATTTCGATTAATTCTTATCTCTTCAAGGGCTCTCTGCATTCCTATTTCCATATAAATATGGATAATAAATTTTACGTACATTAGATCGTCATTACTGGATAATTAACAGTCTAATCTGCATAACTATTGACGCATTGTTTATTCACATGAATGATTAAAAATACGATAATTAAAAAATCGATAAGATTAAGTACATTTTACAACATTTTACAAATTAATATGTTTTCAACATTCCAAAGTATTAATATTTACAACAATTTTATCGGTTAATCATCGATGGGAATATTTTTACAAAATAAAGCCAGTAACGTAAACTCGGTAAAATGCAATTTAATTTAATCTGTGAATTTAAAAGAATTTACCTTATTATTACAATTTTAAAATTCTTTCTTCGTTTCGTTTTTTATTTCTTTGACGCATTTTATGATCATTCGTAATAACCAAGGAACTTGTGAGCTAAATTAATCGACGAAATAGTCATTTAATTTACATAAAAGTATTGAATACTTATTTTTAAAAAAATATTTCCATTTTTAATGATTTGGTGTTTTTTTTGTTAATAAAACTTCATCCTCTCGTTATCGATACACGGAAAGATAGTCTTGTTATCCTAACAAAATATGTTTTACCGTTATTACGACTTTGTTCCCACGAGCAAAAGTACAAGTACAGACAGAAGCAATTGGTTTTGCTATTACGACAAAATGTTTTTTGTTACTGCAACGATTTAGTTCACTGGGGGAATAAACTACGCCTGTTGTTAAAGGAAGCGAATAAAATATTTGCTGCCGTAACAAGGTAGTTTCGTTACCATTAACTTAAGTAGTCAAAGCAGTTACGGTAAATAAATTCTTGATGCACCAGCATCTTTTTTTTTAATCCGCTCATGAGTTAAAATGTATTTTTTTGTGATACGCACTTCTTAGAAATTTGCAATTTGATTAATTCTGGGTCCTAGCGATGTCCAAAACCAAAGTACAGGGCCAAAGTATCGGTTATTATCGTGACGAGTACATATTCGAATAATCGTTGTAAAAATTGCCGAGATGTCGTTGAACTTACATCCTGCCAAGTGTCAAATGATTATGGTCAAAGCGGACGATCGTGCTACACGCGTGCGTCAACATCACAGCACTCGTGGTGAAATAATTATGATTTAATATATTATTATATTAACTGACGATATCATTTTGATTTAGCCGATAACGGGTTTATTGATTTTTATAAATAACGATTATGCTACCAATAATCTGTTGTACGATCTTTTGCTGAATACTGGCCCTAGCTACGAATTGGCCCAATTGTTCCTTTGTATATAGATCGAAATGCTTTGGCGGATTGCGATTGATCAATAACGTATTACATTAATGTCGGCTGTAATTAATACACCTTGGTATTTGCGTATGCGGCTATGTTTCGGCTATCTCCATAACAATTGGAGCAATGAAACTCATATTTTAACGTTTCGGTCCAAGCTGCAGACCCTCTTCAGAAAATTTTATTGAACTGTGAATATTTAGTACATAATATGTCAGAAATTGAAAAAAATTGTAATTAATACACTTTGACCCATCGACCGCGCGTTAACCTCGGCAATGTCTCAGAAATTTTTACATGTGAGTAGAACTTTCGCATCACCTTAACGAGATTTTTATAGAACATCCAAATATTTGCTCGACCGTAAATAAAATAATGTATAAAAATAAATATATATTTCCGCGGTGTCGCTCGTATCTCGCGCCTGAGCCAGGCACTTTAGCCACCAATTTTGACTCTGAAAAATCTTGTTGAGACTCGTGAAAGTTTCGTGGGTTTCGAATGAATATATAAAAGCGAGTTAATACGAATACGAGAGGCAAAAGAGACGGAATATCGCGGATTTACGGTGGAGTTACGTGGCTGGATATTAAAGCTTTCTCGCTCTCGCTTATACGACGAAGATTCGCGACGATATGCGCGATATCATTAACACCTTAACGTTTCAACATAGCATTCGTCTTGCTTTTGAGAAGCCGCGCTAATCCGCGGGTACGCGCGCGGTCGCGTTTTAAGCGGGACAGCACGCGAGCCGACATATTTATGGCTTGTTTTTAAATATTAAATGATACAAAGGTGCCGCTTGAGGATAGTGCATCGAAGGTAGAAGGCAGAAGGCATCGGTTCGGTTCTCGTTCGCTTCTCGATGCTCGCTCCAGCCTTCCTACTTTATTCCTTTACATACTCGAAGCGCGTCGGAGATAAACGTGAATTGAGACGTTATAATATTAGTGATCCCCTCGTACCGTGAAGCGAAACTCCGTGCATATATGGAACCGGAGAGAGCGAGCCATGTTGAAGTTTCGAGCGATGGAGAAAGAGCCGTGAACCGTGCAGAACGACGAAAAGACGACGAGAATACGAACGGGGTAGCGTGACGAATCTCAAACGCGAATTTATGAGCCACTACACATTTAGAGAAGGAAATAAAATCACGTAAACGGCTTTTCCGATTTACCACGTACCGGTACTAATCCGATTGGATAAATATCGAACAATCTGAAAGAAAAAACGATACATAAATAAATAATTAAATACATTTCGATTGAATTTTTCTTGCGGCAATTACTCTTTGATTGAAATTATTTAAAAATAATTTACGTAAAAAGCAACGAATTAAAAAATTTAAAAATCGTAGAATGAAAAAAAAAAAAAAAAGACTGTGAAACTCCAAATGAAAAGTTCCCAAATTTGATATTTCCACATTGCTTCCTCGTAATTTTCCACGACCCACAAATTCTTCTCAACGGGAAATAGTTATTTCAACGTTGACTTCGTAAATAAATTGAAGATTTGGTAAAAATGCAAATTTCATAAAGTTTAAACCTCTCGATCGATTCTCATCAAATTCAAGAGCAAGTACCATCGTTCCCTTGCCAATTTGTATGCCAAATTTCAATTTGATAGATAAAAATTTACAAAAGTTAGAACAAAAACATATTTATTTCGAAAAATTAGAATAACTCATGATTCTATAAAGTTTGGAAGTCTAAATCGATTTTTGCCAAACTCAATACCAAAAAACCTTGTTCCCTGGCCTATTTTTATAGAAATTTTAAACTCCGATTAAAAAGATAAATAAATAAATACATTTGGATAGAATTTTTCTTGCGGCAATTATTCTTCTCAAAAGTTATTTTAGAAAATTTGATATTGCAATGTAATCCGGTGATAAAGCTCATCACTAAACTTTTCTTGCATCAAGTAATAAAGTAACAAAACGTATTTTTAATTACGTTTCACATCGTAACAACTTATGAAAGTAATCCATGTGCGAACATTAGTATAACGCATGAGCTGTCGATATGGCCAGGACCTGCTGGGACGACTACTGGGACAGCTAAGAAAGGACCATCAAACCTGGTTGGTACGGTGCTGGGCAATGTTCGTATTCAAACCAGAATTAAGATCCATCTTGGTACTGATAACATACACGCACACATCGGGTCGATGATTGGATTTCTTATCGTCGTTAAATCGTTCTCGATGCGTGACCAGTAATCGTATCAGTAACGTGGCATTCACTGGTTAATCCTCGTATTTCTATATCCAGGAAAATATTTTTGATAAACGCTTAAGAGATTCGAGTGTACTGATTCGACAAAATATCGCACCGATACTGTACCAATTGTGGTTGACGGTAATTTAAAGATGAAACGTTTTGAAACATAAGTAACGACTGATCTAATCCTGCACGAAGAAAAAATGTTACATGCGATTACCAACTATCGATAGTGTCAACGAATAAATTGATTAGATTTACTAACATTTTGGTAGCTTTAACCGATGATAAGTAATCACAAATAATATTTCTTCTTCGTGTAAGCATGTACCTTCTGCCAGAATTCAACCATCAATGGCTTATCGCTTTGATAATAACACGCAACTTGACATTCTATAGCGTTGACATCGAATGAAATTATTTAAAAATAATTTACGTAAAAAGCAACGAATTAAAAAATTTAAAAATCGTAGAATGAAAAAAAAAGACTAAAACTCCAAAGGAAAAGCTCCCAAATTTGAAAAACCTTGTTCCCTATTCTTGTAGAAAGTTTAAACTCTGTAGCTAAAAATTTACGAAAGTTCTAGTTTTCTATACGTCCAAGCGTGTATCCTTTTTTTTTTTTTTGAAACAACCATAAAATGAGATACTCGTTGGCGATTTCACCAAAAATGGTACAAAGTTTCCGGATGATCGAGTAACTCGTTTTCAAAATATCTCAATTGCAATTTTGCAAGCTTGTCACACGCGCACACACGTGCGATTGCGAACATCCGACATTTTTTCTAAATATCATTTCTTGACGTTTTTAGACGTTTTAAATACTCTGACATCAAACCTTCGACAAATTTTTTTTTCCACGAAAACAGCTTTCGCTATCAGGAAGCAAACAAGAAATTAAAAACGTTAAACACTTGAATTTAAAAGCGCAATAAATATTTTTCATAAGACACGAGACAATAAAATGATTATAAAAGTTGCATCCTGAATAGAATAATTTATTGTTTTGAAACACTGATAATGTCAATAACATTTAATAGCTAATACGTACGTCTGGAGATATACCAGTTGTTGCGTGTCTCTGCAATGTCCCGTGTTCGATGTCATTTCACACATATATATATGTTCTCGATAAGGTATACACATCAAGTACGTTGTGTACGTTTCTTTCAAATGAATTGAATAATTAATATACTATTGATAGTCGTGTAAACGTTGAATACTCGTTGGCACGATATACTTATAAGTGAGATGGTCGTGAAGCATGCAGAGAAATAAAGAGTAGTGGTCATGCCACTGATACTATGACAGAGGGTAGGTCAGGGCAGGTGGACAAGCTCCCAGAACATCGGTCTAAGCTTAGTGCGTCAGTACTCGTATATAGAACCGCAAGTTCGACGCCTCCCCCTTGCACGAGACCACGAGACACATAGTCCATAACGATCCCCGGTAGATATCATGCCGTAGAGAAAGCCGCATAGAACGCCCTAAACATTTGGTATATACGACGTTCCATGACGACGAAGCCCTTGGTAATGATAGTTCCGAAACAATTTCCGTTGTGTATCGCCGATACTATACGAGAGGAACATAACTATTCCTCTTTATAACAGAAAGAGCCTACAACTTGAATCTAACACTCGGTTAAAATGCACAAAACTCTTTGGAACACACGTGCCTGGCTCCCAGCAAAGATAACGGATAGATACTTTTTGTTGGAAGCACTTTTCATATATGATGAGATGATACATCGTTTAGCTTAACTACAGTTGAATATCGGTCTCGTTAGTGAATTTTTTAAACCAAGTTACTTGGAGTTCTTGTTTTCCGGAGGGAGATCAACACCGCATTTTGTTTTGTAGTTTCAAAGTTATTTCTTCAGTGGGATTGATGGTTGAGAATGGAATTGATGTTTGACAGGAATTATGTCGATTCGATGAGATGCTTAAATAATACAGGAAGAGAGAATTTTTATTCAGGAAAAAAAATAGCATTAAGAACGGGTAACTGTTGTAAGCTTTGATCTATCGACAAATAGATCTTGCATGGATCAAGGGTCTAGTAATGTCAGTTACGAAGCAATTGCAATTGTTCATCGTCGATAATGTACGAATGAAATACAAGTACTTCTCTTTGTAACAGAAAGAATCGCGTAAAGCTCAAGTCCAACATTCACGGAACACATGAAAATACGTTTACGACGATCATATGTTCAATTGGATTGCAAAAAAAAACTTTTGGGGACACTTGTGCATGGCTCACTACAAAGATGGCAATCGGATAGATACTTTTTGTCGGAAAACGTTCCATAAATGATATCGCGATTCAATATTTAGCTTAACTTAAGGTAAAGCAGTCGGTATCTAAAACAGATTACGCATTTTTTAAGAATGCCACAAGTTTCTGGATCAAAGCAAATTAGGTAATCTCTCCATCCATTCGTTACGACCATCAACCAAATTTGCTTGTGTCCAGAAACATCCGGCACCCTTAAAGGAAATAGATAAAACGTTTTTGATACCGACCGAGCCTGTGCGTCGTCACGAGAGATGTCACGTTGCCTTGAACCGAATCGTTTGTAAATTTTTTTCATTATCGTTTGGGAACCATAACTGTACTTGCTGTTATGGTTGCAAAGCTGTTTGTTCGTTACAGTCGATGGTTGAAAGTGGAATGAATGATTCGGAGGAATGATGTTGATTCGTTGCGATGATTAGTGGTACAGGAACAGAGGATTTCACTGCAGGGATATGAATGGGATTATGAAAGGGTAACTGTTATAAGCTTTAAGTTCTCGACAGTTGAATCTTATTCCTTGCTTGGTGAAGACGTGGAGAAACCGATGTCATAAATATCCATGGAGCAAGGATTGCCGTGGTGAGGGCTTCGCTAATAGGATCTATCCTACTGGGTAATGCTGGCTCTCTCTTTAAACGCACTTTCGTTACTGGGAATCAAAATAATCCGGCGTGGATGATTATGAACCGCGAACAAAATAGGTGCAGTTGGGAGGGGGGGGGGGGAGATTATAGTAAAATTAATAGGATCCTCTAAATCCGAGACAGTGCATTGAATCTGAATAATATTTTCATGGAAGGTAAAATTCATTAACAACGATTATTGAAGTTGTATTATGAAAATTGATTTTTCTACCTTTCAGAAGAAAAGTAGGATTCGTTAAATCGTAGCAATTGTAAAGGATTTTCTAGTTTTGCTAATGAATATAGCGATGTATTGGAAATAGATAAATTATCTATATTAAGTAAGTTTTGAGAAAAATGTTTTGGAATTTCTATTATCGACAGCAATTCATTATAATCCGATTTCGTTAAACCTATTCTTTGAATGGTGTTCTGGGCACAAACAAATCTGGTGAATGGTCGTAACGAATGGATGAAGAGATACCTAATTTACTTTTATCCAGAAACTTTTGGTATTCTTAAAAAATGCGGAAACAGTTTATCATTAGGTATTTTTTATTTATTACTTTTTCAATATAATAAATTTGGTTGAACCACGTTAAACATTATATTCGTAACGATTTTGATAAAACAATATTTTGCAATAAACTCACATTTCTAAAGAATACAAAAAAAATGATTTAAATAAAAAAAAAATTTTTTTTTTTTCAAAATTCTACGGAAAATATATTTAACGAGTATCAGAGTCGAATAAAAAAAATATTTTGTCTGATATTTGAAAAAATCAATATTGTTAATTTAGAAAATATGTTGCCGAAGAACTATTCCATGATTTTGATATATTTTCATTTTATTTGGTATATTTATTGAAAAAACGGTAAATTTTTGTAATTAAGGAAGACGAAGAGCGCTTCGCACTGACGAAATTATTTTTTTTTTATACCGCCCCAACCTTTATAAGTCGTGTTAAAACGTTGAGAATTGGTAACATCTTCATAAAATTGTTATTCTATCGTCACAACGTCTTTCTCACGTGATATTATATATCATTGAAATTAAATTGATGCCTCGTTAAGAATGAAAAATGGGCGAACCGGATCTAAGTTATACGGAGTGACCCTGATCTTATAAACGACTCCTCTCGAGTCTTCACCGCAGCTCTCATTGTCTCTTAGACCCGCAACAATTTTTCCATAACGAAATGTCATTCGAGACGGCACTCTCCTACATTGCCACTCTCTTCGTGTCAACCCTACAAGAGAGAGAGAGAGAGAGAGAGAGAGAGAGAGAGAGAGAGAGAGAAGAAGAGAAAGCGAAAGATCGAGGGCTGCGGACATTCATGGCCTAATTTTGTGAATGCGACCGATGTTATTGTAACTAAGCCCTTATTGGAGCACTTTTGACTTCACGGATGTACCATCTGCCATCTCCTCTTCATCGTCACTTTGAACTTCGCTTGCATGCCAATCGTATGGACAACACAATACCACAGAGCACTGAAACGTGTCGCATCACACGTACACGCATAGAAACGTGACAATATGCGAATACATTGAAGCACATATCCCAATACTTCTCTATGAATCGAAACATAATCGTGACGTCTTTATACACGTACCCTGTGAAAACCCATGAAACACGCACCAACACTGTGCACGGTAACTTTTACTCTCACATAAACAACCACCAATCTGACACTCAGCAAAGAAACAACGCGCTACATTACAGAGTGTGAGATTCGTGGAGATAGGTGTTAGTTTGGTAGTTGGATGTTGGTCCTGCGTGCCCTCGACTGATTTAATGTTTCGGTATAGGAGAACCCTCGCCCTTCGTTGTACGTGCAAAA
This sequence comes from Cylloceria caligata, assembly GCA_963942595.1. NCBI lineage: Eukaryota > Metazoa > Arthropoda > Insecta > Hymenoptera > Ichneumonidae > Cylloceria > Cylloceria caligata. Next base: position 696,874 of record OZ012708.1, on the reverse strand, counting down.
GTTTCTGTGGGCCGACCTCGCCCCTGATCCCCGCAGTTACGTTAGCGTTACCCGTAGGGCATCCCCGGAATATAGTACCCACACTATAGATAGAGACATGTACGTGATTAAAGGGCGAAGGGAGACGAACCACCGAGACCAACATTGTGTTCCAGTTACATATTTATCGTGTAACAAATAGGCGTTTGGTGTTATGATATCGTACTACGGGGAGAACGATGACGAGAACGAAGACCACCGTAGAGGGACTGGTTCATCGTTTTTGTTCTGGGGGGCGAAGGGGGGGGGGGGGGGGGGAACGGACAGAACGCTCTGGGATGCCTCGGGCTGACGTTTACCTTCTCTTTTACTCTCGTTTTCTCTTTACATTTGTCTACCTAAGGGAGTTAGTTTACTTATACGCAGGGAAGCAGGGGGCAGATGTTGCTTCATTCATATTCCTATTCGGCTAAAATTAACCATTTTTGTCATGATTGATCGTCCGGCACTCAATCCCAATGAGAAGGCCAAATATAAACAAGTGAATAATTAATTAAAAGGGTTGCCAACGTTGTATGTTTGGATTTTCCTTTTTTTTTTCATATTTTTATCGTCAAAACTTAATCTAAAACTTCTCTATGTTTGAAATATAACTTTAGCAACAAAATATTTTGTAGAAATAGTTAATAAATTTATTTGTTTATTTAATCATCGCAAAGAATTATTATCTGAACGGATATTGAAGCATAGCCCGAAAGTTCGGCTCATATAAGATTTTGCCTGAAATTATATCAGGTCCTGACTAATCCATCTGATCTGGCTTAAAGCTGACGAGTTTAATCTGCAAAACTATATCGATGTCAGATCCGCCTGAATAATTTGTTGTTCTTATAACGTATTGAAGCATTAAAGATTTAAATACGATTAATGCCAGAGCAGAATTATTTAAGTTAGCAAACGTTAACGTGAAATCAACAAACACATTTTTTGAATAAATACATATAGAAAAAACGCGATTTTTTTTACAATATTATGTAAACGTCGACATTTTAAAATATATTTTCATTTTTTGGCTATCTTACTTTGTTCTTCAATACTGAATCCAAGTTTTCTGTATATTTTCCGACGAGTGTCTACTTTGCAATGTTTATTGTCTTAAGAATTAAATACTTTAAATAAATTTTTGAAAAAATGTCAAATTATTAGTTTTATTGTCGTAAGAATTAAAGATTTTTATTGAAACTGCTTTAAAATTATTTACATTGACAGGCGAATTCCATTTATCGAATCAACGAAAAGACGATTTCAATAAATAAATTTGAATGAAATCGAATTTTTCTATTTGACAAAATTATTTTCTGTATAAAAGCCTCTTTATTTATCTTAAAGATTTCTCAGCAGGGATGCTATCGACAATAAAGCGAAAAAAAACAACAAATTATGCGCGCGAAAATGGGTTCCGTTCCTTTGGTTTTCATTATTTTTCATCTTTAAGCTCAGAGTTTTGAATTCGAAAACCGATAATCGCGTTTTTCTCGTCTTTTAAAATGACGGCAGGTAAAAGTCGGGTCTTCCTTCCGGTGAGTCGAATATAGAAAAATCAAAAATTGTTGATGTCTCTCCTTGGGTTTTGTGTCACTGTATATAGCAACGTCGTCCGGTCGAACCCTTGAAAATTGGAGGAACTCAAAGATGATTGAAACGCAGAGGCGAAGCCGCTAGTGAGGAAAATATTTGTGGTCCCCAAGAGGTACAGACCGAAGGTGACGTTCACTTGTGTGGGAATAAAGTTACGAATATACAAAAAAAACTGTGGATAACTCTATTTATCCCAAACTACAATGCCAAGATCCGGGGCTCTCACTCTCTGCAAAAAAAAAAAAGATATAGAGTGTCGCTAGAACTTGCCAAACTGTTATTCCAAGCCTGTAGAACCTAAAGAATGATTGGGGGTTATGAAAAAGCGAGCAAAGTAGAAGGCTAATATACCAGAGAGTCGGAGCACCCCTACAGGGAACTTCCATTGATCCCAGGGATTACATTGTGACCGACCTGTTTATTATATTTCTCGAAAAGCCTGGACAAATCGTTTATAATAAGATTTCTCATAGTACAGGGCTTTCCGTGAATCGGTTTTGAACCAGTGAAAGGGTTGTGACTATATATACAAAAGCTGGACCGCTTTTACCCTATAAGGACCGTATTGACAGTTCTATTTATATTTCGGAATCTATTTTTTATTGTTTGTTCTTTACCATTATTTAGTTCTGAGCGTGGGGTTGATGTTCTACTTGTTATTCGTATTGCATATACATGCGACAAGACAGGTAGATTCTGTTAAAAAAGATTTTTAATAATTAACTTTGATTGGAAAAATATTTGAAATAATGTTTAAATTTGGATGTTTTGTTATTTTTAGTTTAAGGGAAAAATTACGTCGAGCTGCAATGATTTATTTTTAAATAAATAATACATATTTTCTGAGAAATTTTCCAAAAGCTATCGTATCCTGCGTGCTTTGTCATAAATAAAATATTTAAGGATTGAGATACCACAGTGAAGAACGAAAAATGCTACTTCCGTAATTTTTTACTTGTGGAATATAATAAATTATATGCAAAAGTTATTTATTTATTTAACGTTCGTATCTCAAGATATTGTATTCAATATGTTGGAAAACAAAATAATCACTGAAAAATATTAATATTTGTGCGTTTTATTTCAAAATTGTTAAATTTTTATTTAAAAAAATTAATTGAATGTACCGTGTTTTTATAAAATTTATTACATTTTGCAGAAGGAAAAATATGACGAAAATAGGCTTCGTTCGACCGTCACAGTGATGTCTTCCCTTAATGTTATTTTTACCTATTTCGGTATAGCTCTAAGCGTTGATTAATTTGAATAGAAACTTGTTATAACATTAAACAGACAAATTGCTGCAATCAGAATGTATTACACTTTTACCGTGATTAACCAAAAACCATTAACTAAAGAGGCAATTTATTATGATTTTTTTTTGTACGAATCCTCAAGTTTCAATCCAAGTTATCAAAGCTTAAGCCACAATGCTTGGATCCTTCGATTAATGTATCAATGAATCCAACAATGGCGCTATTGTACGTTGTTTTTTTTTTCATCTAAAAATTGTCCAAAATTCTCAGCTACTGTGTTTCTTTGCGTCTCCCTCGCTCATTGTAGTCCCCTCAAATCTTGGAGCCGATTTTTTTGTGTATCAAGTGTCCTGGTCACATGCATGTCACCCCCAAGTGCGGTAACAAAGGGATTACACCTTTCCCACTCGGTTTTGCGCCCTTTACTCATACACGGCGCAGTGTGGCGCAACGGCGACCACGCGGTGGCGGCTACGGCGAACGACCTGTACACGAAGGGATATATAATGGGCCTTCTTCTCGCAGTCTTTGTCCGTCAAAACCTTATGAAAGGCTTCATGCTGCGTACGAGCTTAAAGCAAGAAAGATTCCGCGCGCGTCGAATGACATCGCGCTGGAGTCCTTGATGTACGAGAACGAGAAGCGTCTATAGTGGTAGACGAAGCAGGATCCAATATAATTCCTCAAAGCAGTTTCTAAGCGTGGTGTGCACGCTCCGACGATAAAGGGATGAGGTCGAAGTGCTGCTGAAAAAGTCCTTCGGGAGATTCGAGACACGGGGATTCCGATGCACTCTCACATTTTTTTATTTCTGTGGTTTTCCGCAAAGCCGACCTAAATTTCCCCCTTTTTTGCGTCAAGTGTCAAGATAAGAAAAAAAAAAAAAGAAGTAATCCTTAGCCAAAAGGCAATAACTGCACCCGTTTAGACTTATCCTGGTGATTCGTTTTCGGTTTTGCTTACACGGAAGATGATGTTTTCTTGCTTTTACGGAAGAACGGGATAAAAGGTTCGTTGAGATGAAACTTGTGAGAATCGATATTTTATGGAATTAGAATCGAATCTGAAGTTTGAACTTAGGATTACACTTAATATCGAACTTAAGATCGACTCAACATTAAATTTGAGATAGATGTTCATCAGACTGCACTTACGATCGAACTTGAGATCGACATTTTTTAAAATGTTCTTCGTTCCGCGATGTATGGCGTCTGTACACTGATTTCGGCTAGTTATCCTATTTTCTCTAATAATATTGTAGCTATTGCAATATGGTGAGAAAATATGCCGTAACTTTATTTTAAAGTTTCATATTGTTTCAAGAGGCTACCTATAAAAATATCGATTTATGCGCCCTATTTTCAGTTGTAACTTTGTTATTGAGCTCTTTAAAATGTCAGAATATAATCGTGAATATTCTGAACGATCTTGTAAATGAAGATCAACGTTCAATTTAAATTTAAGATGGTTCTTAAGATCGATCTCAAATTAAACTTAAGCTTAATCTTAAATTCAATCTTAAATTCGATTTTAAGTTCAATACGAAGTTCGATGTTCACTTTTAACATGCAATATAAAAAATAATTAAAACTTTTGAAGTTTAATTAAAATTATTGAAAAATATCTGATATTTAGATAATATCAAGTGAAGATTAATAATAAAAAAGGTAAACTTTAGATAATTTATATGCAGAATCTTGAAAGAGCGATCCACACATTTGTACGATTTAATTCAATTGTATATTCTGCATCAGATTATTAACTTAAAATTCTGGTGAACAAAATTTCATTACTTTTTTTCCCTTATACTTTGTCATACCAGTTGATCAATTTTCTAAGCTTCAAAGATGTAGATTATTGAAATATTTATTAAACAATTAATCAAAATGTTTATCCAAGGAGTATAATGCGTCAAAAATAAAAAAAGTCACTTTACGTCATCGAATAATGATAGAGATGCCCCAGTTGTAAAATTCATTTGCAACATTCCCACAGACTCAATCGATAAATTTCCCACAAATCTACTTAATAACTCATCAGCCTGCAATATATTCAAGGACGCAGAGGAATAAAATGTCAATACTGTTAAATTACAGTTCAATTCACCGTTGCATTTCGCAGGACCATAGCAATCCTTCAAGACGCATGCAAGCAATGCATGATTCAATCAAAGACTCGATTACTTCCGCGTTGTCACCTTAAAGCGAATAACGCTTCGTTTAATTTGGTTCACCGGTTTGGCATAGCAATGCATTAAAAGCTATACTGGCTTATGGTTATATATGGCACAAGGTACTGCACGAATAAATAAGTTTCACGGGAGTCGCATTTTCGAGTGGCAGGATCGAGGGAGATCTCACGGGTAGCTCGAGAGTTTCATTCCATTCGAGTACGCTAAAGGGCCCAGGACCTTTCTTCCCGCCTTCCAAAACTTTCGTTGGCTTTCCTACCCTCGCTCCCGAGGGACGTTCGCCCTCTTGGCTGCTCGAGATCAAGCTAACAGGATTACATCCTGCAATTGCTCGCAATTACCAATTACCTGAGTCTTTCAATCAAAACCTCTCATTGACAATATTCTTCAATTCAGTCTCTGGTATATTATCCTTTTTTGTTCATGTAATATTTGTCATCGAAGGATCTTCCTCAATCATATTTTCAGGACCTTGAGCATTTATTATCCTTTTCTTGGGATGCTTTTGTATTCATAAGCGAATGATTGTGATGCAAGATGATGATAGTAATTCAGAATAAACGATGACGAGTGGCAGATGTGTCTTCGAGATTTTTATTATCGAGATATCAGAATGGGTTCTGTCGTCCTGTCACATTGATCTCGTCAAAAATCATCTCCCCGCTCTCGGTTTTCTTCGCCCTTTTTTTTTTTTTTTTTTTTTTTTTCTACTTATATGCACCCTTCGGGATCTACTCTTCGTCAATCTTCGAATTGGCGACGATGATACGTCGACAATTGTGCGAATGAATGAAGGCACTTACTCCCTTTCGAGAAAAGTGAAGCACGAACGAAAGAGAGCTTGATGGACATTTAAACGTCTTTATAATTTATTTCTAACGTGATATTATGTCATTTACAAATGTATTTGTTTACGCGTTGCCTATATTAAATTATAATTTCGAAAATATTTATTAAGGAACTTTGAGGGAGACTACACCGAGTACAAAATATTATTTAATTCAATTAGCTGGATGCACATTTTTTGAGATAACTGAATATAGTTGGCTCGACCCACAAATGGGTTTCGTTATATTCAACCTAACGCAAAGTTGAGTCAATTATATTTGGATTAAATAAATTTATTTTGTGCCAACTGAATTAAGATAAAACTTCAATCAAATAGCTTTTATCGCAGTGGAAAGGAAAATGTTTGCGCTTTTAAAAAATTTGTTTTAATAATTTTATTATTCAGTTTACACGTTGTTTTTCTAATAAAATCGTTGGTTGCCCCCTTAAAGCATTGGTATTTCTTCTCAAAAAGCATAAATTAATAAACTTTTAACCAAAACTCGTTTGTATCGATAAGATAAGCATAGCGTAATAATAATTCACTTGAGTGAATAAAAAGCGAAAAGAAAAATTGTAAATAATCGTTAAATATCACGAAATTAGAATGACAATGATCGCCATTACTCCGTTCCCTCTTAATCTGGTAATATGATACAATTATAATACGGTAGAGATGATATTCGGATATAAATCACGACAGAACTGTGTTTTGTTATAGAAAAATGATTAAGAGAGTTATAAATGTGCCCAAAACATGTTAACTCTAGAAAAATATAATAAATATTTTCTTATTCAGCATTAATGCATTGAATTAAACTCGACAATAGTTGAAAAAATATTTAACTAATGATCGATGAGACTAGCTTCAGTTAAAAATCATTAAATGTACAAAACGGTATAAAATATAATACAGAGTGCCTCAAAAGCTACAAACCTTATCTCTCGTCATCGCTCGTGTCACTGCAATCTCTCGAAAATATTTCAACAAAGAGACGTAACGCTACGGGCAAAGGGAATTAAACAACCAAGTATCGTACTCGTTAAAGGATTACAATTTGTCCAGTGGAGCTACTCGGGACAAATGAGATTAAAATTTAAGGTGAAATAAAGAGAAACATGGAAGGAGGAGGAGATGGAATGGGAGGAGTAGGAGGTCATCTTTTACACGACACCGTCATCACGGTGGCTTACGATTACGCCAAGGAAGATTACCAATTCTGCGTTTTCACCGTTGGCAAGACCCTAAGTTGATCCGCCACATAGTACTTGAACAGAAACCGCAGGGTAGGCTGATTGCTGTCGCGTTGTATTAATAGTTAGCCTTGTCACGAAAACCGCAAGAATAATTTATGACTAGAGTGCAACGGTCATGGTGGCGATTCAGCTATGGTATTAGTATACTCGTCGTATAATAAGCCGAACAACTGCGTCTACTTGAGACCGATGACCACAAATACTATAACCATAACCGGAGGGCGCATACCAGTTCGAGGGACACGCCGATTTACTTTATTGAATATAAAGGATTACGAGTGTTACCGGGCTATTGCTATTGCTATTGCCGGGCTCCCACGAAACCATCAAACTGCGGTGGGGCGACCAAAGTGTGCTTCGATGGATATTCTACGTGACCGCAAAACTTTTCATCGTTCTTCCAAACAAATGTGACTTGTGAAACCGCAGAGAGATTTATAACTGATGATTCTTGCGAAGCTGCCTGCTTACGCGTATTATGATGATTCGATGAAGCTACGTGAAAATTTAAGACAGAGAAATGTACAGCAAGAAAAAGGGTTTTCTTCTGTTGAATAGATACCTTTTGTAGCAAGCCCTGCATATTATTAATGAAAAATAGAAAGAATGCTGTAGGATTGTATACATTAAGGAAATATTTTCATTGAAGAAATTTCATTTTTTTAATTGTCATCGTAATATGATTGTGGAAAGAAAAAACGAAGCGCAGTTGGAAATATTTGCAACATTTTAATAAAAATTAATGTCATAGTTATCAATGCGCTAATAAAATTTAGCATTTTAGTCGAAAATTGCAAATTTACTAAGTAATACTTTTACAATTATTTTTTTAAAATTATTACACTCGTAAATTTGGTAAAATTACAATTTTACTCGTACAATTTTGTCAATTTTTTTTAAGATTTAAATTTTAGTTAATTAAAAATCGTTGAAAAGAAAAAACAAATTAATTTGACGACACAACAGTGATCGACGTGATAGTAGATAACGTACAACATTTATTTTGTTAAAAACAATATCTGTACAAAATGGTTCTCAAATATACGACAAAAAAGCGTAATTTTATTATTTTTTTTTTTTTCATAGAGAAAATGTTGTAATCATGAAAATACAAAAATTATTTGGATTTTTCACATCAATCTGTACAGAATGATTCAACTCGTCTTTTATAATAACTTCTAATAGGAACCCATCACCGTCGAATATCTGATATTGAAATGCCCCGAATACCAAACCGAACGATCTTCAAAAAATCTACCAACAACGTTAAGAGAGTGTCCAAAGAACAATAACAATGCAGATAAAGTGCTGGACTTTTGCAAAAAAAAAAAAAAAAAAAAAAACAAAAGTGTTCCAAAACCTATAATTCGGACAGAAAATTATACACCAACTGGATAAATACTTGCAAAAGTAGTGTCGCTAATAACCATCGATGTTGATGCGACGTTGAATAAAATGAATTTAAAAAAATAAATAAATAACTTCTAATACATATTTTATCAATAAGCAGAGTGTCGAATCACTCGATCAGCCGTAGCTCTTATCGCCACGGATATTCGTAACGTTATCACCGCTGCATCTAAACGACTCTGATATACCTCATTGATGATAAATCATAAAACAACGATGTGCCTGAACGACGATATTCAACGACTCCAAAAACACTATCATCATCGGTAAGATCTCGCTGAATCTCATTAAAATATTTTCCTCGAAGCTTTGACAAACAGGAATTATTTATTGTTAAAGAAAAACACCAACGACATGACAAGTCGGTGAAGTAAGCTTCATCCTCTATGCTTCGTCAAGGGGAACTGGAATACGAATAAGGGAATGTACAGTATATTTATTATAGTTGCGGTAGGAACTATACTTTCTGCGGTAAAGGCACGAAGCGTGTGGGCGTGTCGAGTCAGCAATACCGTACTGAGGATTTAGCGGGAAAACGAGTAATAAATCCGCTAATGAGTGTTGTGCGCGCAGGCGCTAATCTATGCAACCGCAACGATGCTCCGCCTCCGTTTGCTCCCTTGTTCTCTCTGCGAGGGGCCCCTTGTACGCTTCTTTTTCAACGTTTCAACATTTATTTTCCTCTCGGTTTATCTTCATTGTTAAATTTCTCTTATTTTTGTGTCGATCTTTCTCCTTCTTGAGGTCTCGTCGACCTTCCGTTTCTTAACATTCTTCGTCCAGTCATCCTTTCGCGTTTGGGTCTACGATATGCTCGAGGGGGATGATTCCCTTATTAAGAGGATTACCGATGTAAACACCCTAAATCATGACTTTCCTCTCTACCGGGAAAACACAGGCTCTCCTGAATTACAGTTATCGTTAATATATTTGGTAACGCGTTGATAGGGGAATATCGAGCCGACGGAAAAACCGATAATACCAACGATCGGATGCACTTCTAGGTTAAAATTATCCAAATTCCCTGAGTTTTGCTTCTTCTATATATAAATTAACTGCAACGAATAAAGTATAATAGATGAATTCAGATTTATCAATGTTATTTTGTTGGAATATTATTTTGAATAATTTTACATCGAGTGGGCTTAATTTTTGCATCAAATTCATTTTTGACAATATATTTTTTTCATAATTTGACTTTTGATAACTCGATTATCTACAAAGAGGAATAAAATTTTCCAAATCCGATGTATTTTACTCCATCGACATATAAATGATCTCCCTCAGGGTTAAGATAAATTTAATAATATGAAATGATTTCGTAAAAATGTTGTCGAGAGGCTACGAGATGTTTAATATTTTTTTTAATAATTTCAACAAAAATAGCAATTTTAGTTTAATTAAACTTGAAATCTGTGTCAATTTCAGAGCAATTCGCATAATATTTTCTGAGACTTTTAAATTACGAAGGCAAAAATAAGAAAAAAATCCCTTTTATCCTTTTTTATTGTCCTTTTTAAAAACTATTTTTAAATACAAAAAGTAACAATCAATATCAGAGGCTGATTCCACAAGAATAATTAACCAAAATCTACATTTTTAAGGTTAAAAAAGTTAATGGTACTATAGTTGAAAGGAACATAATTTAAGTTATTAATAAAACACAAATCAAATCAGCTTTGTATGACGTCAAGCCAAGATAATTGTAAATATTTAAGAACAAAATTTAAACGCATAATACATTTTAATTTATATTCCAATTTTTTTCTTCGACGAGTTAAATAATTTTTCAAAGAAATTCCTTTGCGATTCGCGAGTGTGAATAATCGTGCTGAAAAAAATGAAATTATTTTTGAGAATTTTGTGATACGATTGTATTCGTGTTTCACTCAAGTTGTCAGGAGACATCGATGTTTATTATGATAGAGCGCGAGAAATCTGTTACACGTCACGGTACTAAATTCTCCGCGGAGCTTCGATGCTTCTTGGAGAGAGACTCTCGCAATGGTGCGCAAACGGTACGCGCCGGGACTCGATACGACGGGAGGTAAACGTGGGACGAGCGGTTTTAACCGAGGAGTATCTCGAGCCCGGCCCAAACCGGATATGGATACCTGGGTGCGCCGCCCCCGTCAATCGAGACCAACGAATCAGCCGCAAATCCGCGGTAGAGGTGCACGAATCCGGTGCGGCGACACCGCTGGATCCCCGTTACTCCTTTCACCGTGAATTTCATCCACCAAGCTCAAAAATCGCTACAGCACGCACACTCGCCAAGTATCTCGCGTTTATATCTTGCGTATTGACAATTTTGCGTGTTCTAACGTTGAGTAACAAAGTAAATTTGTTAACAGTCGGGCCACGGATAGAATTCGAAGATATAAATTCCTCAAATAACATAATCGTACAGTATAACATCGCAGGAGTAAAGATTTCGCATAGCGAATGAGTTCGTACGAAAGAACGCGCAAGCGCGGATCTTGTAGATCAGAATCAGCGCGCGTGTGTAAAGCTTACGGGCCAATCAGCGCGCATGTGTAAATCTTCTGGACCAATCAGTACGCGTGTGTAAAGCTTGCAGATGGTGGGGTTATAGCTGTAAAAGTAAACTTGTTACTTATGCGAATCTCTACTGTAATTACGTACCGGTGTACGTAGATTTCCAACGAAATTAAGCGACTTTCTATTAACCGTTAAATAATATTTTATAGCATTAATTAAATAACATAGAATACCAAAAAAAAAGTATTATTACGGAATAAATAAGTGAAGGAAAAATTACAACGAGACTACAATTATCTGACCTTAAATGACTTAACAAAATCTCACGACTTGGTTATTTTTTAAAAAATGTTTCAATATTTTCAATTATCGAACAATTCTTTCAGTAAAAATTTGTACGAAAAGCGTAAAACTGTTTTGAACAAACAGGTTTTTCGAATGCAACGACTCGCTACTGCCTCTCGTAACGCGTTAGAACTCATTAGTATGAACGTCACGCATGCTTATTATATCCATACTAATAACATAAGACGCGACGTGTCTTATTTCTCTTCTGATGTCGTATTCATGCGCCACTCGACCCAGTTTCTTCGTGAATTATCAACTCTTTGGACACGCGAGTACGCATCTACAAAGGGATAGTCACAGAATGCATCCTCATCGTCGCTGTTACATATGTGCGCACGTACTCATGTATATCGTGTTATTCTCTTAAGCGTTACAAGTGTCCAGTATATTTGAAACCCACCAAGAATAAAAATACATACGTCGCAATGAACGTACCATTAATTGCAGTCGAGATGCTCAATGGCGAAGTTGGGTGTGCGTAGGTGTTCGATGAAATCGCAAGAACCCAGAAGCAACGAGGAGAGACATTTAACGAGCGCGTGGGGAACAATATAACGCGAGATGGGAGTCTCGAGAAAATTGAGACGAAAGATACTCGTGATGGAATGAAAAAAATTTTTTTTAATGATGAACAAACGTCAGAGTTATATGGTGGAAGTGACAAATATGCGGAAAAGAAGACAGAGGCACGTGGGTGGTCAGGAAAAAAAGAAGCGGGACGGAGAATGATGATAGAGCGAGAGACAAAGAAGATTAAAGGAGAGAATCGCGATGGAGAAACATAGAGTGGGGGGGGGGGGGGGAGAGGGTATATGGTCATATTTGACCCCAGGCCCATTGGCCGAGTTAGCGGATCGTCGCGATCAGTTGGGGTCACGCAAGTCGCCACCCCAATTCACCTAATGGGGACAAATATCATAATTGCTGCGACTTCGCTAAGCATTAAAATAGATTGATGGTCAGTCCTGCTTCAAATGGTTAGACTATGTTTCTGGTTCTTAAAGGTGACTATATGGTACCATCAGCAGTATCGATACCGCAATTACTCTGCTAGATATATGTTTTCTTCTTTTTATTCCGATAAAAGAACTTGACAAATCTATTAATTTTTAGAAGTTACATATTGACACTCGTAGCTCATATCAATCGAGTAAATAATTCAACGTTATGCTTATAAATTTTAGATTTATGTTGGCAAGGATTGTGTCAAATTATTCTTTACAAAAAGTCATATATTTCTATATAATTGATATTTTTGGTTGCATATAAGTTAAAAATTGTTTGAATATCACTCAACCGATAGAAATAAATTCATTGACAAATGATAAATTGATGATATTACTCCATGGAAAAGAAATATATCGTAAAATCTATCAGAAATATAGAACTTTCCGTTGATTTATATATCGAAAATGTATTTTAAGTTGATCTTGGATATATCTATGGCTTCAATATATTTTGCAAATATTTTAAACGATATTCAAGATATCACATTTTTTCTCTAGATATTTTATCGAAGATACATCTCTTTGTATATCTCAGATATATTTTATTTCTATGGGGGGATTCAATGAACATTCGAAGGGAAACAATTTATTGCTATTGGCAGTTAAATATTTTCTCACGAAATCCTGAAAGCCATTAGAATCTCAAAGTTTGATGGAACACATTGATGCCAAATGGTCTTTTATCGAGTGGTTATGTGTATACGTTACGGTAGAAATCTTGTTGCATCGCAACGCTTCGACAACGTAAAGAATTAATGGATGTGGGGGGAGGGGGGTGCTCCGTAACCTGGCGTGGGCGCACACGGTGCAGATATCCACTTGACCCGCGCCTCTTCGGAATATTTATCCATCTAACTAAGGTCTGCGGTGTCAACACGAGTCAACAGTGGTCAATAAGCGATCAAGTGGCTCAGCGTCCCACACTGTACTATGTCGGACCAGTGAGTTAGCTGTCCGTCATGACATACGCGCGGCCTCGATCGCGAGATCAACGAGACAACGTCGTGGAAAAGCCTCGCCAAGTATTCGTGTGACTAGAATAGAACTGCCTGCGGGTTGATATACTGCGCGTCACCTATCGTCATCTACCGTCATCGTTGTCACGTATGCGGAAGACAATGCACAGAGTCACGGGTGTCATAACGGTATACTCGTGTTAGAGTTTACTTACGACCGATACTTTTGTCTGTCAATTATTTCTCGTTCCAATAGTATGTGTGTCGCAACAAGTACAAATAGAATTGATAATAAGAGGAAAGAAAATTATATGGACTCGGATAACTCGGTCTTCATGATTATTGACATCGCTGGGTTCACATTAATCCATTTGAATTGCTATAATACGACGAATAATATTGTCTGTCAATTATTTCTAGTCCCAATCGTAGTTTAGCATTTGAGCGATAGGAACAAGAGAAGAGAAAATAATCCGAACTTCGACAATTCCGACTGATGTGACTTGACCCCGCGGGGCTATCCGTGTCAACGCGGGGTTCATATTAATTTATTCGAATTAATTTATTCGAATTAATAGAACCCTGCTCCTCAGAAACGCGCACGGATTTATTGAATCAACCGATTAAACGAATATCGCGCTGCCCCCGGGTTATATTGTCCCTCTGTTGTGTGACATTTATCCGAGCCTATATACCATTGAGCGACTTGCCCCGATATTCATTCTTCGATCATTCGGTGCATCCCAACTCTGGGAACGATACAATATCTAATTAATATTCATTTACTTAACCACATGTAATGCCCAGCTGTTATTAAGAATGAAATTCAATCGTGTGATCATTCGAAAGAGCCTCCGTGAGCTCTAATCAACTTTGATCCCGTCCAGGCAATAAGCAATATTAGATTAAAAGATAATTTTTTATGAGTAACTCTTCGCTGTTAGTTTTACTTCTGCAGAATGATAGCTTTCTTTCAACAAAGCCAGAGTTTTAGTAAGAAATTTATCGAACATTGGAATCAGAGACGAATCTAATCGTGGGATCATTCACAAAAATCTATTATAAGCCTCAATCAACTTTCGTTTAGCCAATCAACGAAGAATTTTAGATCAAAGATAATTATTTATGAGTGACTTTTCGCTTTTGGTTTTACTATTGCAGAATGGAATTTTTTCAAAACAAAGCTTGAGTTTTAATAAATAATTTATGAAAGACGAAGCTAATCGTGAGATGATTCACAAAAATCTTCTGAGAGTCTCAATCGACTTTGATCTAGCAAAGCAATAAAGAATATTAGATTAAAGATCATTTCAATTGAGTAACTTTCCGTACCTGGTTTGCGCGTTGAAACACCAAAGTATTCGTTGAAAAGAACTTTCAGCCAGAGTTGTAGTAACAAATCGATAAAAAAAAAACTGATATCGAAGACGCCAACGAATGATATCCCGACAGGAAATATTCCTTATGTCTACAATATGCCAGTTACTCAGTATATTCAACATAACCGATATAGCAGTCGTGTTTGCCCTCGCTACGATCGCATAGGTTACCTGCGAACTGACGCCAGCCCCAAGCTATTGAATTATGCAGATTCCGATACATACCGAACTCGAGGTTGTGCCTGATCGGATCACCCGCGAGACTCGCGTGAGAACAGACCTAAGCATCTATTAGGGGATCCAAGGATACGCCACAGCACAAAAATCTATCCAACAATCACTGATCGTCGTGGTTTTGTCCATTGACGCGATTTCTATATCCACATTTTCATAACAACTATACTTCGAGCAATCAGACACATTAGAAATACGCGGATATTGTCTATTTGGTACTGAAAACATTGAACTAGGTTCATATTCCAATCGATAAATACTAAAAACGATACCAGGAAGACACAAGATTCTATTACTTCCACGAGAAACTAAGTAGAACCGATTCTCTTATATATAATGTAAGGACGTATGTATGAATATCGGTAAACCGCAGGTATCAGCAATAGAACCATAATTCGAGATGGTTTTGCATGGCCCATTAGAGTTATAACGGAAGAGAATTACCAAGGAAGAAAAAGAGGAAAGGACAAACCCGCACGCGAGGCTTTCCTGTCCGAGCGGTAGAGCATCGAGCAAAGACTCGACGGTCTCGGCCCGATCACAGCTGTGACGTCCCACGACCCTATCGTGAATCCATCAATGATTCACCGAGGAGGAACGCTCGGCGTTATACGAACGTCACGAAATCGCCACTTGCCTGCCTTCTCGAGTATCGCCAGTGACCAGGCGAGCTATCCAACAGCAACCGTACATAGACAACGTTAGAGAGACAAGCACGACATGAAAAAAACGACACGAAGCTTAACTGTTCGGACACGGACGACTATGCGACACACAAGAAATTATCCATTGTTATTTGCTTGATTTTCTGCCTTTATATATTTCCCATTGAACGTTTCATTTCTGTTATTTAAAAATGTCTTCATTCCAGCATCTACCAGTCACCGTGAACACGTAGGAAATGGGGAAACGCACCAGGTATCGTATCTTCGATCGGTGAATTATTTTTAACTTTTCTTTTCCTATCGTTGGTTAAGTAAATATATTTTTTAATGGTATACGATATTGAAAATTGTCATTTAATTAAAGCAGACATTGTCGTTCAAGTTCTAACCACGTCAGACCGTTATCTTCAATGCTACAAAATAAAATATAATCGAAGAATAGAAATTTATCATCAGAAGAATATACATGAGATCGGACATTTTTTAATATATTTTTTTACACTTGTTCGAGATATGGCAACCTTAACCATAAGTGTAGATATGAGAATATGGAAAGCTATGAACTGTGCCCAATGTTTCTATCTATCCTACATTTATATTATTTACTGATTTTAATAAGTTAAATTAATTTCATGTTTATGATCAGACAGGAGCCAGGAAATTGTTGAATAAATATTTGTCTGTATTCATACAACTTTTATGAGTTGACGCGATATCAAGGGCTGTCAAGGATTACTTGTTTGACCATGACCCGGTAGAGGGAAGAGAAGTTTTCTAGATAGGGAGAATGAGGGTTAGCCGGGTGTTTCTCTCTTTTATTTACCGGTTCGACGTCACATTACCGTCGGCTTAGGATCTTATCGTTCAGCCGCAAAGTCGTAGCTTAAAGGATCCCGTAGAAATTTTAACGGCGAGAAGAGTGAGAGTCGTATCTATCATAACACTCGGTCCAGCATTGAATCAAAGAAACATTTGGATCTTCCAATAATTAGATCGTATGACAAATTGTGCAAATAAACTGCTGAATATCAGGGAAGTTTGTAAATAAAAGTCAACAGTTTTATTCCACATGAATAATCCTTTCACTTTACATTGATATAAATGTATAAAATTTTCAGGAGTTAATGAAATATTTCGAAAAAGTTTCATTGAATCAAAGAGATTTCATTGGAATCTTGACCTATGAAATTTTTATATTTCGTCAATAAAAAAATATATTTTAGTTAATACTATCTTTTATTTAATTGATCGCAAATTGTATTAAATGCGATGGCATTGAATCAATAAAAATTGTATCGAAGCCTACTAATCACTTTTATTTACGTCAATGAAACGTGTTGCTCATTTTCATAATGATAGTAGAATGCCTTTCGTTCAAATCCTACATTTTAATTCTCTCGAACGAATCTCACTGAACTCTGTTGTGCCTGGCGTGCCATATTGGCCACGTTCACTTTGGATGCTCGTTGTCACTTTATTTTACTTTGAAGGAGTTTAGGAGTTAAGGTATCGTAACAGAAGCATTACAATGAACCAATTGTTATTGCAAAAAACAATGTATCATTGCGTTTCTTGCTTGGAAATCACGCGCATAATGCGTGCGACACACACATGCGTTTCGCATATCGCGGCACTTTTTTTATGTGTGTCTATAAATAGATCGTGATGCTCATCTATGATTACATTGTAGGTTATGTTTTATTTTTGCATGCTTGTCGTACTAACCGAGGAGGAAAGGTTCGAGGATCTGTTTAATGTTCATTTATTATTACATACTTTCGAATGTAATAACGTATTCGAGGATACGAGCCTCCTTCAAAAACTTGTCCATTTGGGTAACGATCCAACGATCGGCGTTTCGCCGGTTTTGCGCTCTTGAAACAACGCTATTATAAAAAAAAAAAAAACAAATCGCGTCTCCCGTCAAGCGGCGGCGCGCACGATGCCGTCAAATAAATATCTCTTTGAAAGGATGATTTCAAATATATTATTCCTTTGAATAAAATAAATCGTTTCTTTACTAAATACTATGAAAGAAATGTTTACTCGAAGGCAATGAAATATCCTCATCGTGGTTCAAATGTATCACATCATTGGAATCAAGTAATTATTTTCATTGAATCAAATAAATATTTAGTTGATTCGATGAAAGAAATTTTTATGTGTTGATTTATTCGAATCAATGAAATATTTTCTCTCGGTGAAAACGGGAAAAAGTAATGATTTATTTGAAATAATTTTAGTACAGGTTGAAACGAAACGCACAATCGGCATTGGCTGCATTCAGAATCCAAAGCCCATGTACGATGAATACAGAGTTTATTGCTCCTTCACAAAGATATTTAACTATAAAATACAATGAATGATAAGATATTTGAAAATATTCATGTAATTTTAACACAGACAATGGATACCAAGTGAAACCAATCGCGCGAACCGTGATTCTGTCAATTGACAAGCAATTACAAACACGATTGGCTGGGACAATGTACCACATCTCAAACTATGGATATACGAGGACCATTCTGAACCCAAGGGATTTGAGCATTAAAGCCCGCAACCCTTATGAAGCTGACTGTAACGGTTGCTAAACGATAAAGCAGAAACTAAACGCAGCTTACATCCGGAAGCCAATAACATGAAACGATAACACTCACTGCAAAAGTTTAAAATAGAAATGTGTGTAAAAAGAAATTTGTACAGCAATAACAGTCATAAAATTATGAATTATTTATTAAATTGTATAAAAAGAAATTTTCTATGACAATCCAATGAAAAGAAAGAACTTTAATGAAATTTATTTGATTCGATTTAATTATTGCAAAGTACATCCGATCGTGGGAAAAGATCAGATGCTTTTGAGTTGTCAACACGGTTATTCGCTTGAGAGAATTCGCAGACCCATCGTTGTTGATACTCTGTACGAATATTCCAGACGCTTCCGTCCGACATAAGACGATCTTTCCGGATCTGTGATCCGAATTTCCTCCATTCTCATCCGGTGGTTTGAATTTGTTGTTGAACATTCTGTCGAATGGTAACTGTAGGCTCCTTGACTCCGTTCCCCATTCTATAACAGACAGAGCATAATTCTTCTGTAAACTTCCGTGATTGATTGTTAAACTGAATTTACTACAAACCGGTGCCTAATTTAAGTTGTATGGTACTTCATTTTTCCAAAGATTGTCTATGGGAACGTAACTTTCGGGTAGCTTCCTCGGCCTTTACGGAATGTCCAGGCACAGAAAGATGTCTTCGCCTGGACAGTCTGATCCAATTTCTAGTAATTCCGAAGCAAACGATTATCCAAATACGTTTTTTGATCAATGCAGACAATCAGGTTTCGAGGACAACGAGAGGTTCGGAAAAGCAAGGTATAGATTACTTAAAAAATCTGTTTACGCTGATCTTCAATCGGCGGCAAAGTCTCTCACTCTCTCGGTGTCTCGTCATCCGATCATCTAAACTCGAACTAACCAGATTAGCTCTATGCTATGATAAATCTTTGAGTATCTTTCGAACATACCTCGGGAACGAATCATAGGATTGTTAACTGGTCGAGTTGCAGGAGTGGACGAAGGGAGAGAATGCCGACGACGACGACGACAACGACGAAGGATCGGATGTGCTAAGCTGAGCCTATTTGGTTAAGAAGCTAATCTCTCTCTCTTTTTCTCTCCGTCGTTCTTCTTACGGAATTCACGAGTCTCCTCGCGCACAGTTCGGAGACAGAAAAAGCGACAAGAGAGGAGAAGAGTTGAGACCTTTTTCGAAAGATCCTCGCGTGACAGCTTCGGGATACCAGACTGTCTCTCTCTCGACTGCTTTTCATCATATCCTCGACTTCTCTTACCTCGTCCTGCGTTCTTTCTTTCGCCAGCATCAAGACCGCATCGCCAACGAGGAGGAATCTCGGACGCGCGAGTCCCGGATGTTAAGCAGATCGGTGCTCATCGATCTGTAATGATCCCATTGTGACACCTGGTTTACCGACATATTTATTAATCGTTGTAGTGGATTTATGGTTATACACTCCTTCGGTCTACACAAGTCCACTAGGTTTCTTTATGACGAAAGATTTGTATGCATTGCGATCGAACCACAATATATATTTCGCTTATCAATGAAGAAAAATGTCTGGATTTCCTCGAAAGAGACTCTTCATACCCGAAATATTTTATCTTCCATTGGTACTTTCGAAAAATTGCTAATTTATTTCAAAATGTCTAGGAAAGTTAACCCAATACTCGTACGAAGATCGTTCTACGTACATTTTCGGATATTCAATGAAAGAAAACGTCTGAATTTTCTGTAAAGAGAACGGGTTCGTTCCCATGCTCTCCTTAAGCATCTTATCTTGGATCATTTCAATGCAAAATCTGGCGATTTATTTTCAAAAGTGTTGCAAAGCAAACATACCGTATCGATTGAGATATCTTCTTTTCTATTCCTTAAAATTTCTAGCCTTTCTCGATGATCCCACAACTTCTGTGTACGTTTACCGTT
Organism: Cylloceria caligata; assembly: GCA_963942595.1. NCBI lineage: Eukaryota > Metazoa > Arthropoda > Insecta > Hymenoptera > Ichneumonidae > Cylloceria > Cylloceria caligata. The sequence continues at coordinate 676,718 of OZ012708.1, read as the reverse complement.
TCTCGTCTCTTTATTTTCCCGGAACGGAAACGTTGGAATACTCGATGTATCAACGCCGATGAATGTGACAATCCAAATATTTGCCATTCAGATTAGCCACCCTCTTTGGAGTAATTCCTTGGCCTTTGCTGTCTCTTTTCTTCTTTTCTTTCATCATATAACGACACAGCATCTCTCTCTCTCTCTCTCTCTCTCTCTCTCTCTCTCTCTCTCCTCGCATCCCTTCTTGCCCAGAACCAATACAGAGCCCGTTGGCTTCCTGTTACATTTTTCACTCGGCAACGACGACCACGCTTATGTTATATGTACACACATGCCTTCTGTATGTATTTCGCTGTTGCTGTTAAACATGGCGCAGCATCTGTCCCTATGGATATTCCCTTACCGTCGGTGCACCGGTATCCAGAAGCGCTTGGCCACCGCGTTCGAACTCTTTCCGATTAGCCGGAGATAATGGCCGGTAATCTCGACGAGTGATCTTATTTCGCGTGAAAGCCGAACCTCACGAACCTTCTTCAACGTAGCCAGGTGTCTCCTGTGGCTCCAAGTACTCCACGTTCTTTGCCATCTCTTTCGCTTCGTTTCCCTCACACTCCATGTCTGTTACGGCTCCTTCTTCATCTTTGCTTCCTTTCAATCTCATCGAAGTATCTTCTCCCGCTTTGCTAAACCCGCAGCTTTCGGTAAGCTTTTGTACATTTTTTCCGTCAGTTATTTGAAAGCTGTTGTCGAAGGCAACTTGTTTCATAAATAATGTAACAAATACCTTATTATTGAATTTTATTAAGTTGGCCATTGTATTCGGTGGTTTCTACTTCAAGTAACTTACGTTTCTTCCGTTTTTATTTCCTTGGTCGGAGTTTGCATGAATAATTCTTGATCTACAGGACAATATTGTGGACTTTAATCTCGCTTTCACTGTGGAATATCCAAGGGCAGACCGAAGGCTTCTTTATATCTTTTATTCTTCTCGTAGCTCTGAGCTTTCGCGGCAGCGACAGTTACCTAATTCGAAAGCGGATACGAGCCGGCTTGGCTCTCGTGACGTCAACAGCTGTCACTGTTTGTTGGTTTGCGCGAGGGATTACTCGAAAATAGATTGAGGGGAATGAGATGAGAGGAAGAGAGCTAGAGATTGTGAGAGATCAAGGGAGAGAAACGCTATCGATACAGATCGTGAAACATAACGCTCGAGGTAAACCGTATTAATGATCTCCTCCCCATAATAATAATACCATACCTCTGTCATTGTAACTGTCGGTAAATCCGGATTGCGAGCACGCAAACATGTTTTATTCAACTATCGGATATCATCGTAATCCGATAACGATCAGTCAAGTACCTAAAATCAATCAGGCATCAGTCTACCAGCAATACGTATACAATATAACGAGAAAAAACACATAGCTTACAACCATACCACAAGAAAACTTTCATTTTAAACAATTAAATACATTAAATTAAATTTCTATAAAAATGTACATTTATTTTAAGATAAATCACATTAATTGTTTTCCAGGAGTAGATTGGTATCAATTATGCGAGGTTTCTTACGTTAAATTATATTCATTCAATTCTTTTCTTCAAAATATATTTTACGCTCGAATATGTATCTCGGTTTATTTTTCGTAGTTACGAATTTTTATATAAAATTCAAAAGATGGAGGCTTTATTTTCTTTTGTTAAATGAAGCAGCTCTCTCTCACGCTTCTCTCTATGTTTATTAATACTATCTCCGCTAACATCATAAATGAAAAAAAAAACCTTGTTCAACAACAGATTAGCTTAACATTTTCGACTGTGAGATTTTTTCGAAAAATCAAAACGTCATAAAATCCCTATTTATGCTTAAATTTTTATGAAAATCGTACCAAATGAAGGGGCGTCCTTGTTTTATTAATGAGACAAATTTCAATTTTATTGGTCGTGTAATTTTTGAGATACCGACGTTTTGAATTTTTCGATGTTTCAACACGAACAGACACTTTCCTTGATGGTTTTAAACCATTTTGCGTATTCTAATATGAAAATTTCGAACAAAAAATTCTTACGGACACAAAGTTTTCTCTGTCAAGTAGAAAAAAGCGATTTTTGAAAATGTTGTTTCGAAAATATATCTTAAAAAAAAACAAGGCTTGTAAATTGGAAATTTTCACATTGCTTCCTTGTGATTCTCGCCAATCCATAAATTTTCTTTTATGGAAAATGGTTATTTCAATTCTGTCTTTCTCGTGGAGGAAGCCGTATTAAAATTTTCAATAAAATTGCAAATTTCGTCAAGTTTAAAGCTCTTAATCGATACTCATCAAATTTAAGACCAAGTATCCTTGTATCGTAGCCAATTTGTCTATCAAGTTTCAGATTTATAAATGGAAATTAACAAAAGTTAGAACAAAAATATTTTTTTTTTTTCGAAAAATTACAAAAATTGATGATTTTATAAAATCTGAACGCCTCGATCGATTCTTGCCAAACTCAATACCAAACAAGCTTGTCCCGTTGTCTATTTTTGCAAAAAGTTTTAACTCGATAGGTAAATATCAACGAAAGCTAGAGAGCGTACATCCTTTGTTCGAAAAATTCAAAGAACCATACAATGAGACACCCGTTAGCAATTTTACCGAAAATTGCAGCAAACTTACGGGAGTTACGACCCGACCAACCAGACACACGCATACAGAAACACACGCGTACACACACACGCACACACGGATCCACGCACGAACATTTTTTCTGAATATGATTTCTCGAGATTTTGGGACATTGCAATAAAAATTTCGAGAACATTTTTTTCATGAAAACATAGGTTCCTCTATGAGTCTGTAAAAAAAAAGTAGAATATTACTTTTAAACAGCTAAGTGTTGTCAATAGTTATATTCTCAGTGTAATCTTGATCATCAAGTCTCGAATTTGTTCGTGACAAATTTCTTTCACATTTCGCAACGTGGAGGGTACAGTAGGATCGTATTTCAGATCGGTTTAGCCTCTCGAAGGGTTAAGTACCTTTTGCGGATCCCTCTTGTGCGTTCGTGCTGCTGCTGGTACAGGGTTGCCCCTGGAAGATGTAGCTTCCGTTTCCGGATTGGCTCGAGCATACCCGGAGGACTCTAAAGGGTATCGAGGGATCCTGAAGAGGGTGTTCGACGTAGCTCGACACCACTTGGGCACGTGGTGAGCCAATGAAGATCCTTACGCTGCTCTTCGCTCCGCATCTTCCCGGGTAAAATGGGATCCGTTACTCCTTATACAAGGACACAGCCATCCTCTGTAGGCTTATCCGGAAACAGGATCTCTTCTCTAAGATACCTCATATTGCTTTCATAGATCAAAGAACAATGACGAAAAATATCCAGAAGTAAACCAGGATGGAATAAGCACGCGCCCACGCGTCAAAGTTATTCACCCAGGTGGCGATCGACCGATGCCGAAACAACGGCCGCATCTTGACGCTGGGTAACGTTCCTCGAAATGTAACAATGGGACCAAGCTGACCGATAAATATTATCGATACTGGATAAAGTTCCTAAAGTGTTAGTCTAACCTTCTTCGGAGTGTAGGGTTTTACTTCGAGTAACCTTCCATCCGAAAGCGTTGCATATCAATGCGAAACGAATAAAGGATTTGAGGTTTCCAACGTTGCAGTGAGCTTTAGAGTTTTAAAAGTTTCATTCTATCTTAAGCTACACGTTTTTATCGTTCTATCACGTTCCACTGCGATAGCTAATGGCGCTGTTTTACTCGCGAAGAAGATGGCGACTCAGTCGGTGTAGCACACATATAACCTTGAATTCTACATTTAAAGCTAGCATAAGACTGGTCCAAGCATGAGAGGCCTTACGGGAATAAAATTTGGGTCAGTCGCGTGTGCCAACCCTGGATTGTAACCGCATCGTGGCGCCAGTGCAAGATCCATTGTCAATATGAGATCCGTTTTGACATACGGGGCTGGGACCCGTTGGTGACATCTCATTTCAGTACTAACGTGTTGTATAAAGGTTGGTTCTGACTCTTGGTACGATGCTTTGACAGCCTGAACTGGCCCAACACTGTTCCAGCTATGGAATCCCATTAGAGCGATAAACTTCTTTACACTTTGTTGAAGGTAAAAAACGTGTTGTACGAGTCTATAACCATAAAAATGGTATATCGAAGGGAAAATGTCATAAGGAGAGTGAATAATTGGTCACGTTCATCCGGTCTTGTCTCTTGTACTACGAGAATGACAAAGATAAGGCTAAGAGCTTGCCTTGACAGCATATGAGCAAACCCAGGGCAACAAGAGCAACGAACAGACCATCCCTCTTGTTTTCCCTACGCACGTGTCGCGGAAATCTCTCGCTCGCTTAATCGCTCTTCGGCGACGCACTCAAGCTTCTGCCTGGGTTGAGAGCTGAAAAAATAATAAGAATCTAATTATGTAAATCCCAATATTAGGCACTCGGCATGTGACAATGCGGATGAAACGAGATGGAATATAAGACGAACCGACCGGCCGCGTTATCCAAATACTCAACGACGAAACGTGCTATGAGCACGTACAACGAACCATTGACGATTTCTTTTATGTACTGTTTCACTGTCAAATCAATCTAACGGCAGTGAACTCTAGTTTTATGATTTTTCTGTGGTAAGTTGTCTGTAGTAAATAATTGAATTCAGTTGGTCCAAGCTTCATTTATTTTTACATTGCAATATAATGTTGCTTTATTTATAAACGTTCGAATCTTCAACTCGTCATGATTGAATCGTTACACATAATAATTAAGTAGATTCAGCTTTTGTCGCACAGGCATTAATGTTATCAAATATATGATCACATACCTAATGCTATAATCGGAAAACTTGTTAATCCCCTGAGGATTCACGAGTACATAGACCTTTATTATAATGATCGTTGAGTCGCTGGTTCTGCTGCTGCTGCTCCTGCTGCTGCTGGTGAACGACCAAACCCCCCGTCGCTCGGGAACTGCCACCTGGTCGAGTATACGAGGAGAATCTATATGGAAGGTGGTGTGGAGCGGCAGTAGCATACACAAGAAAGAACCGAGAGAACAGGCAGCCAAGTAGTTAAGCGTATATAACACTCGGACATAACTATGTTGTCAAGGCTGGTGTAATAATCTCGCTGCAGGATCGGACGGCCAGGATCCGATCGATCATGGGAAAAAAGCGTTCGAGCAATTTGCAGCCCCGTGTCGGACAAGTTCCGCGGTGATCGTGACTTCCAATCGATCGGAAAGATTCTTTCTGCCATTTGTTTGGCTTTTTCTTTTGTTTTATATATAGGAGATCTCGATCAGAGGATGTTCAGCGAAAATATAGCAAGAGGGACATTACGAAAATAAGTAATTAAGGCGATTAACGCTCCTGAATACCCCGAGAGATATGACAGAAGTAAAATGACAGGTTTTTTTTTCTTGATATAATTGATGCTTATCGATTTGTCGTAAACTATGCTGAAGAGCAACGTTGACTGTTCGTTGATTCCTCGTGCATTTATCAAAAAATCGCTGTCTGTGGGAATCTATTTTATTCTTATCAGATTTTTAATGCTTATCAGGTTCTGTAAGGAAGGATTTGTATTAGATAAATCTCATTCTCATGAATAGTAACTAAATCACTAAAGTAAAAATCTTTTTTTTTTTTTTTAATTTAGCAAATTATTTAACAAGTGGGATTTTATTTATTTTTCAAGAAGGCTGATAGTACATCAAGATATTGAAGATAAAGAGAATGAAGAGATGACTATTCTAATCTCGTTATAATAAATGCAAATCGATTTGTCATAGAAATAACCAAATATACAAAGTAAAAAGCGTTTAAAAAATATTAAACAAATTATTTAACGAGTGAGATTCATTTTATTGTAAAAAAAAGGTCGATAGTACATAAAAATATTGAAGGTTAAGGAATAAAATGCAAAGAAAAATGAAGGGATGACAATTATGTTTTCGTTATAAAAGATGCGAATCGATTTATCAGAGAAATAACCAAATCTAAAGAGTAAAAATTTTTTAAAGAATATTAAACAAATTATTTAATGAGTGGGATTCATTGAATTTTGAACAAGTTCGATAATACATAAAAATATTGAAGATAGAGAGAACAAAGAAACGACAATATTATTCTCGTTACAATAAATCGATTTATCATTGAATTAACTAAACCTACAAAGTAAAAGTTATTTTTTTTTAAATATCGAATAAATTATATTTATCATTTACATTGAATTGCATGAGTAGGATTAATTTAATTCCAAAAAAGCTGATAATACGATAAGATATCGAAGGCATAGATAAGATATGCGCATGACGAAAATAAAAATTTGCCAGTTTATTTTCGAAAAATCGTTTAATATCGATAACAGTCGAATAAAATTCAATGAACACAGATATCGAGAAGCACACATGTTATAGAAAAAAATCTATTATAATCGATACTAATCGATTTGTCATAAACTCTGCTGGATACCAGCATCGTATGTTCATATAAATTCCTCGCGCATCAACGAGAGTAGCGGTATGTATGCGTAATCGATTTAAAGCGTATCGTGATAATCAAGAATTCTGGGACAATCGTGCGTGCTATTGAATTAGAGAACACAAATTACCAACAAGATATTATATTTTCTATGGTGATGCTGTAGATGCTGGTTCGTAGAATCTTTATCGTCGGGCCTGCTAACGAGTAGCCATGGACATCGGCATCACTGGCTCTTGAGCGAGGGCTCGAAAGGTGCGAGTCATCCAATTATCAGAGCTCGAAACAGTGAAACACACACGCGATATCCTTACAAATTAATCTTCATTACCGTCATAATTAATGAACACGTCTCGATGAATCTACACAACGTGCAGTACTTATCTTTTCTATATCCCGTAGGCATATATCGTGCCAGCCCTTTGTCACGCTTTCCACATATTTAATAAATGATGTGAATTAATGATTAACATCGGTGAATTTACAATTTTCAATTGTTTTCCTTTATTGAATTGTTATATCAAGTTGCAGTTGCAAATTTCCGATAGGATAGATTCATCAAGTTTCCTATTTTAATATTCCACAACGAAAATATAAAATTGATTTTCATTTCAAGTGTCCACGAGTTTGTTACAGTTTGATGGATCTAGGTTTTCATTTAGTGATTACAAAACGACATGAGCAGACTCGGAGAATGTCGTTTGGGTCTTTTTAATATAAGATAATTATCTGCACATTTCCATGTTACGGATAATACGATAAATGTTCTACTTTGAGAGCTATATTGTTTTTAATTCTCACTTTATGCGGCGAAATGTTAGGGTTTTTTAATGATAGAGAAAAATTCAGTTTGAATCAACATTTTTGTTATTAATAATAGAGCGAGGTTGCGATGCCATATGAGACTACTTTGAGGCTCCAATTCTAATGTTTATTAATTTATTTTCGGTTTTATAAGAATTGTCCAACCGTTTCTTTGAATTTATGAACTTCTTTTATCTCAATTATACTCTATTTTGTTAATTTCTCAACGAACAAGTAAATAATTGTTAAAAAATATAATCTAACAACGCGTCACATTACCGTAAGACGCGATCATCGCCATCGGTAGAGTACATTGCGAATATACAGCCAGTGGAAAATGCCACAATATTTCCACTGTGGTAAAAACTACGGTTTACCGTGTAAGAGTGTTCAAAAGCGACATCAAGTGCCAAGTTCGATAATAATAAGCTGAAAGCGAAAGAGCAGCCAATTACAACGAGTATCGGCGTATAAAGAGCAATATTATTTGCATAAAGCTGCGCAGATATAGCTCGAAGGCGTCCGATAAAATACAACGGTACAGAGGAGTAGACGGTGAAACAGCGCCCGGCGTGCACCCGAAGAACTCCGATATCTCCATTACACGCTCGCACTCGATGGTTGCGGGGCCCGGGGGGTCCCCGACGACCCGCGGGATATTTATTAAAGGCGGCGTGGTGCGAAAGTTTGAGTCGAGCCTCAGGGCCTGGGGCGACTTCCCCGCGAGCGCCCTCGCACTGCGGGCGCTCGTCGAGCTTCATTCCTTATGACGTCATTTATTTTCGCACTCCGATATGCGGCATAGTAAGCGTCGCGTGTAGAGATGGCTAATTGCAAACAGATTTATTGGGTAAAAGAGAAAGAAAGAGAGAGAGAGAGAGAGAGAGAGAGAGAGAGAGAGAGAGAGAGAGAGAGAGAGAGAGAGAGAGAGAGAGAGAGAGAAAATTCACGCGGTATTATTCCCTGTAAAGCCCCATGCTCCGACGTGCTTCGTCGCGTTATGCGCTGTAGAAGAGGCGAGAAATTCGCCGTTGCGGAGATGCCCCAATGATATTTCGTACGAGGATGCCACGCAGTGTTTGGTATTAAATCTTTAAACGTTTACTACGTTTTTGTTGCTTCGGTGGGAGATTCAGGAAATTGAGTAACACGAGATTCGAAGATGAGATGAGGGGGTAATTGGTGACGTGAGGGGAATATCGATATCGGTACGCTTCCTCTTCGACTTCTGTGACGATATCGTAGAAAGAATTCTTTTCATTAAGGAATAGTGAACCATAATGAGCTACCAAACAAACACATTGAGCCACGTGTGATTTTTTCCTAAATTATTTATAATAACATATCGAAGCAGTGATTACAATATGAAGCTTATTGTTACCTTGAAGCTTTGTTGATATTCGAATCAAAATATATTAGCAAATGGTTTTGTAATTTTCACTTCAGATTTTCCTTCTCATTCTGTGATATTCGTATTTTTAAGTCGGTTGTGAAAAAATCTGTAGCGTTACATCAGGTACGAATCAGGCTTTATCAAGGTTCTGCTGTCAGGATAGATATTACTTAACATGGCCTTAACGTTGCCTGATGACAATACGCTTAATGTAACGTTACAGATTTTTCATTCGGATTGTTATTTACTTAAACATTCTTAATATTTCTTGTTTGACGCGTTGACGATGAAGCGAGAAAATGACTTTTTATATCATTTTGCCTAAGAAAAAGCTAAAAATCTTTATCCAACATTCGTTTATCTAATCTTTTGCAGTTTTTGTCGGAAAGCTTTAAATTTAATGAATAAAAAAAAAACAGATTTCATTGAAACTGGTAATCCACAGATGTACATGGCATTTCGTATACACGTTGTGCTAGAATCACAATTTTTAACTAAAGGTTTGTCGTTGAAAGGTTCGTTCAAGCTTTGTTGATGTAATGATTTGTGCTCAAGAATCAACATATGATTATTTTTATGATTCTATAATACGTACACAAGTCCAAGGGCTACCTTAAGCGTAATATTTATATGTTTATTCATAAAAAGTTGAAATTACCTGCAAAAAAATGTGAAAAGCCGATAACACGAAAAAAAATTAATGGTTTATGATTGTCACGCATTTACATCAATTGTGTCAAGTGTACATTTTTTAATTATACCTCGAATTGACTCAGTTTATTTTTTAGAACGAAAAATAATTTTTTAAAACATTTTCTTTCGCGCATCTTGGTTGCTGAAAAAAAACCGATTTTTGAGAATTATTGACATCGTGGATTCTCTCCGAGTTCGTTATAAATTTTTTTACGACCAACATCATCGTTTCTTTACTGTTTCAAGTTGATAATAATGGCTCGCATCTTTTTATTCCTTCTTTTACTACTAACAGTGAAAAAATTAAGATGACATTTTTTTTACGGTGGCGCGGAGCTTCTGGGTAATAAAGATTTATTAATACGACGTATTCGTTCACTCTCCATCTTGGCATTTTCTTTTCTTTCCTATGTTTCTTATATTTCGATTTATATATTTTCTCCAACAGATACAAGGATTAAGATTTAGCATCATTAAGATGATGCGAATTTCAAAAAATTCGAAAGATTCATTCATTTTACCTCCAATTTTTCAATAATGTTTGGAATTTCTATCTCCAATGAGCCTGTTCCTCGTTAAAATCTTTCCCCTAATCCTTGATTAAAACTCTTGTATTCGTAGGTATGAGACACGAGTGTATCTATAAAATAATAAAATATAAAGTTAACTTTGCTATAGAATAAAAATTGGAAAACTAATAACACATTTACACTATCGTGAAAGACTGAAGCAAATTTAAACGTCGACACTTCAGCTGTAACGACAGCTGTGAACTTGTTTCAGCATTTCAATAACGAGCTAACACAAATATTCTATTTCGCGTAACGAAGCCCAAAGTTCGTGACACTTGAGAATAGATTGAAAAAAAAAATGGAGAATTATCGTTGATTCGTGTCGTGAGAGAATGATAAAGAAACAGTTATGTAGGATAGACGAGAGAAAAAAAAAAAAGAAGAATGAGAGGGAGTGGTGCGCGCATTAACGGCTTTGATGTGCCGCGCACCATGAACGAGTATCCGTTCTCAAATCCCTTCTCATGTCCCAACCCCCCTGGCTCATGGCTTGTCACTCGAGCTTCTCGTGGACGAACCATCGAACTGTGTAACTGGATGTCTTACTTTTTCTGATATCCACGAGTGTACGCTACGTGTAGGAATAGCGCAAATAATTAACATCAGGTATTCGCAAACCCCGTCACGAATAAACGGTATGAAAAATACAAATCATCAGGAGAAATAAATAAAAATAAAGATAAAATGAAGTATCTGACAAAACGAAGGATAAATCAATGAAATTCTTATTCAAACAAACGATTCATCCGACAACCAATCAGGTCTAAAAGTAAAAAGAAGAAAAAAAATGTTTATTTATTCAGGGCAGGTAGCAGGTTCACAAATATACGCCTGGTACGCTGGTAGGCAAAGCAGCCGAAGAGAAGCGTGGAGAAGAACCGAGAACCAAGAGGAAAGAGCGAGGAGCAACGCGCTCTTGATAATTGGACCGTAATAAATTAATTCGCCAACAATGGGCATACGGAGGCCAAAACAACGAAGGAAAACAGAGCGTGGCTCTGAATGGAGTCTGCAAACGAGAAGTGGAAGAGCGAACGAGGCAGAGGAATAGAAGGTGAAGCGCCGAGAGTTGTTCCTTCTCGCCGTGGCGCTTTTTGCTTTCGAAGTTCTCGCGAATCGTATAAGAAGGGCAAGCGAAGAGTTCTGCAACGAAGAGCCACGCGGAGTCTGGATAGAGGGACCTATGAACAGCGAACGAGGCGAGAAAGAGAAAGAAAGAAAGAGAGAGGAAGAGAGAGAGAGAGAGAGAGAGAGAGAGAGAGAGAGAGAGAGAGAGAGAGAGAGAGAGAGAGAGAGAGAGAAAATTTAAGATGAAAAGAGAGAAACGAATCAAGGTAAAGAGAAAGAAAGAGAAACAGCGAGGCTCCACTGAAAACTGAAAGGTGAAAGACGGGGCGAGGACGCGCGGCGCACGGTCTACCCGCCACGACACAGGGATATAAGGTTACTTGTGGGAAAGACGCCTACGTCTTATTATGGCTTGTTTTGAGCCCTACCAACTCTTTAGTACTATAATTACACGGTTATTGATAAGTCGATCAGGTTACCCCGGCAGCGGGAGCTACGTGCAAGCAAGCAAGCAAGCAACAAGGACCTCGTTTCCTTTTTTTTTTCTCTTACTTTCTTTTCTATCCCGCGCTAAGCAGAATAATACACCGTGAGGTCCTGCTCTTGCTACCGACCCGCTTCTCGTTCTACAGCTTTTTTTTCTTTTTCTTTTTTTTTTAACTAATACAAGAACTTCTCTCGAGAGATCTTTTTCCTCTATTTTATTCATTTAGCTGTCCTCGCACTCGCGGAATTTAACGAGGACAATGAAAGCTCGGTCACAACAGCGCAGACTAAACTACACCGTGAATTGAAAATTATAACTTAGTCGAGCTATTATCTTTACTGCTATTTAATTTTGATTGAGGTAGAGATGAATTGATGTTATCTTAACAGGCAAATATATTATGAGAGTATTGAAAAGAAAATTAATGATTACGTTACAAGTCTTAACTTTTTTTTATTATTAAATAATTGTACTTATTGCTATTGTTATTAATATTAAAGTGACTCGTGGCTCGAGAATCGACTGGCCTTGTACCTTTGTAAGCAACATGTAAGAAAAATAATTGTATCTGCCTTAAGTATTTTGAAGACCTCGTTTTGTCGCGAACGATGACAATAGAATCGACGTTAAACGTTATTTCCAAACATTTGCATAATTCTTTTGGTAAATTTATATTCAAAAAACTATTATTTTCAATTTAATGAGACCCACGAGGAGACACGCTGCCTGCATGTACGCGTATTTGATTTCGATAAAATATCTTCTTTAATATTCCATACATGATTTCTTACGTAATAATTAAATATAAGAATTTTATTATAAAAATAAATCAACTACTTTTTTTTCCCCCAAAACATAAATATTATTTTATAAATAATTGAAAAAAAAAACAATGAGATATAATTGATTAATTAAATCTAGTTCTCAAGATATGAGAGATGTCAAGGTGTAACTCTTGGCACGTAATACACACATACAGACGCACACATCTGACATGTTTTTAGATTGCTATTCTAGACGTTTCAAACGATTTTAACTTTCCTGAAATCCAGTAACTATTTTTTTTTTTTTTTTTTTTTTTTTTTTTTTTTTTTTTTTTTTTTACGAAAACAAAGTTTTCTCTATGAGAATAAACAATAATTAAGTGAATAACCAATAGCAGCTGTAGGATACAAAGTATGCTGTTCTGTAGATAGATTGATTTAATTTCAACAGACAATCAATACGATTACAAATTGAGAAAAAAAAAAGAGCGAGAGAACAGATTTAATATAAAACGAGAATCGTTCAAGATTTGCTTTTGTCTGCTAAAAGGATTTAAAATTGTAATGATACGTATCGATCGCCTCGTATCGATATAGTAGAATGCTGTACCACAAAGCGGAACCGCCCCTTTTATTTCTGTGCCAACTCTTGATATACATCCATCTCGATAAATCGATAGTGCTATTAACAAATTTATATTGTGTAATTGTGTCTGAGGCTTCTCACGTGCTCATGCACATGCTCTTCACAACCAGCTGTTCAGAGCGAGACCTGCTACGTTGCTACTCCGACGCCAGCATACCCGTCCCTTTCTCTTCATCAGAACCTCTTCTGGTTCTCTCGCTCGAGAAAGAGCTATTCTCATGTATATATCGTAAGTATGTTGTGCGAGCAATCTTATCTCGATCAACGATCGACGCACGCTTCCATGTGTACCGTACATAAGCAAAGAAGAAGAAGAAACTTGAAGAGGCCCACTCAGACACAATATCACCGCTTTTTTCACGTTAGGATCAATATGATCGATAGATTCATAGACCGAAAGAGAATTAAACAAGGAGAAAATTATATTTATGTTACGATTAGATTAATGTAAACTGTCTGATTCAACAATGAATATTTCGATTGTTTAATTAATTTTTATGAAATATATTAAATGATTTTTCAAAATGCGATAATTCGACGTTGGTTAAAACTTTATCGTCGAAATGATAACGAATATTTATAATTATTTAAATTTTACTTAAAAATTGTATCGTAACGTTATCGAATAATAATATTTTGTGTAACAACAATTTATTTAAATATAAAATCTAAACACAACGACCAATTTTAATGACATTTATTATTATTATAGTGTTTACTAATATTAATTTTTTAAATAACGGTAGATTTTGCTAAACTCCAATCTATTTGACAATTTTTTTTTTTTTTACTATTATGTGCTTTTTTGTAAATTTTTCATCTTTATTGCTCACTTTTAATGGTTTCAGGTAACTCAACAGTGCAACAGCCTCACGAAGCACAAACGTTTGTTTTCCAATGACGACTCAATAATAAAAATCACCCGAAACAATACTTTTTATTAAAATTTCCTTCATTTTATAAAATTATTAACTGCTATGTATAATAGCGCGTAAAAATTGGCATTTTTGGTACAATGCTCGTCTTTAAGTTATCTGTGACTTTTGAATAAATTTACGTGATTCCCTAATCGATGAAATCGCTGTAATATTTATGATTGCATAATAATAATTTCGTTAATTCTTAAATAATAATTTTTTGTCAAAATTATTGAAGACAATGTGATTGGCATTCGATATATTTATGCAAAAGACTGTACTGTTCCAAGAGTAATCGTGAAGGACATCGTTCATTGACCAACGAACTTGACGAAGACGACTGTCAGTCGGCTCTACCGTCAGTGACTCACTATCAGAATCCTATCGTGTCTCTTCGTTCCAGAGTGACTCGATAGAAGTGTGGGAACGCGCGAAATGATGGATGCCCCGCCAGTCGGGCCACCGTAGATACGACTATTACAATACTGTGTCCTCTCGCGTATAGTTGGCTGAGGCGAGCGACGAGATTCCTAAACTCGGATTCCTAATCTGATCGGCGGTAGGGAGACGACGCAATGAGAGACAGAACGATCGGTCGTTTCTCGAGCGAGGAGGAAAGAGAGATCACAAGATGCCAAGTAGTTCTATGAGCGAAAGCGAGATGAGGAAACAGCCGAGAAGTTGTCTCACAGGTAAAATATGCTATATTGTCGAAGGCCCGGGCAACCCGAGAAGAAGAAAGTGTTTCATACGTCAAGCAACAGTAGGATACACCATAAGACAGGAAAAACTCCAAGTGCTGGATAATTAATGAGTCCAAGGGAAAAAAATGGCCACCCGCAGAGAGAGATCATTGTTTAAAAGGCAAAGTCCAGGTAGCTGTAGTTGCTCCTACTCCTGGGAATATCAGGCATGAGTGGGACGTAAAGGGACAGCGAGAGATGCGGATCCGTTCACCATTTATCAATGCTCTCTCCAATGGCCGATAGTTTCTTCAGGCGTGCTTGTATTATATCTTGCGGAATCAATATTGTGACTCGCATTTATGGTCCAGTGATGAGGCAAGGCAAAATGAGGGATGAGAGAATAAAAAGAAACAAAAAGAAATACAAATATGGTCTCTTCAATAATTTCCATATGTAAGGCTCGTGGATTCATCTTAAGGTACTTCTGTTGGTAATCCCAAGTCGTAGTTCCTATAGAAACTATATCATTCAATAACATAAGTGTATGTTGAATGTTGTGATGATAATCACGAATAATTGGAAGCTTTCATTGTGGCATAATTATGTGGTGTAGCCGAATTGTCGAACAATTTATATTTGTTATAGTTGATTGTTATAGTTGACAGTAACGTGACAACATCGTAACACGCATCGTCCGTA
This sequence comes from Cylloceria caligata, assembly GCA_963942595.1. Taxonomy (NCBI): domain Eukaryota; kingdom Metazoa; phylum Arthropoda; class Insecta; order Hymenoptera; family Ichneumonidae; genus Cylloceria; species Cylloceria caligata. Next base: position 661,508 of record OZ012708.1, on the reverse strand, counting down.
TACGAAGTACGCCTGCGTGATCCGCGAAACGCGATTGCTCGATTGTTGGCGCGGCCTTTTCAAGTTACTCGTTTGTCCACGATACACGTACCAATATGCGAGGTTATGTTTTTGTCTCATCCGAGAAAAAAGAATCACGATGTCAAGTCTCAAGATGAAAAGCCAATATATATTTGGAAAATACATAAAGTATATCGTTTGATGAGACATTTTCTCGCACGTATATAAGTCACGCGTAGAACATTTATTGTTGGTTATATATTTTTTTCGTGAGAAATTATTATAATAAATTTCAATCATTGACTCCCGACTTGAAAAGAAGGGGTTTTAGGCGTTTTTATGTACATATCTATTATTATTCTTTGATAGTTTTTGCGCTTACACGTGGTTCATTCGTATGATAACATACGTACAGCGTGGTTCACCCAGACGCCAGCTTGAACGCGTTGTTGCCAAACTTCGCGACATTTTTATACCGTAACGCGTACGTCAATCTGATCTATTCCCGCATCCGTTAACGTGAAATAATTCCTTCAAATGTCCCGGGACCTCCGTTTTTTTAACGACAAATATCCGTAATGTCTAACGAGCGCGTGATGCATTTTATTTTATTTATCTCGTTTCGAAGTATACAAATAATTGATCTGAAGTGGCGATTCGATCCTTCTGTAAACTCCATACTAAAATGTCGATTTTGGACATTTTATTTCCCTTTCCAATAGCCCGCGACTGAACTTCAAACGTCGCTAACATCTCCGTAATTACTTAAAGTTGAGTATATAAAAAATTGAGGTACCGCAGTTCAGAAGGCTTAATTAAAATTCCGCATTTGCGAATCATTATAAATATCAGGCCTAATTGTATGAACCAATTAAATAAAAATTTATTGAACAACCCAGGTTCGACGATTCTTCAACGAAGGAACTGTGTAAAAAATTTCGCCAGGACTATTAAGTTCTTTTAGTTAATTATTCTCTTCAACGATTCAACTTCATTGGCGCTAGTCGACCAAGACCTCGTCACAGGTATTAATCTGAAATGAAAAGAGTCATCATTGCCTCAGGTACGAGCTCAATGTTGACTTCTCAAACGTTTTTGCAATAGACGTCGGCTTCTGTGAGCCAAATAGTATACAAAAAAGAGCGAATAGATCTCCCCGAACGTCTCTATTTCTTCCAACCCTATGAAAGCTTCAACAGGTCTTCTGTCCATACTTGTCCATACTTTCCTGCTCCACTTGCTCCGAAATCCGTGTAAAATACCGTTTACACGCGTTGCACCGTGCACAGTGCATTATTCAACCTGGTTTCTCCGTTTCGAAGGAGAACGAATGTTGAAAAAAAAAAAAAAAAGCAGCGACATTGAGCGATCAGGTGTCGGCGCTTTTGACACTCCGGGTTGAAAGAGAAGTTCGCTCATGCGGGTTCTATACCTTGCACTTCGACTTCGCGTACGACCACTCTGTCGATGGTTTTCCCCTCTTCTGTCCATCCAACCCTCTGTCCGCTTCATATTCTTCTCCCCGATATGTCCTCGCTAGACCAGATCGTCTTTAAGCCTCGGTAGGATTGCAGCGCCGATATTATGGGAAGTATCAAGACTGGTCAGTGGTAAGTGAGAAGAAGCAACGAGGCGAGGTGTGCGTCACCGCGGGGGTGACACCGGGACAATGATCTCGCGCGAGGAAGCGTTGTTGGATGGCAAAATAGAGAGGAGAACAGAAAAACAAGATATAACGCCCGGAATGACGATGTGGATAGAGATATCTTTTTTTTTTTTCGGCTTCTTAAACGTCAGGAGGGAAGTGAGAAGAAATTGAGTGAGGAATGAAAAGAGCGAGAGTGAGAGTGAGAGAGTCCGATGTGAATATAGAACGAGGCAGATTGGAGCGAAGATGAAGGAGAGGGTAGTCAGGGGGTTGAACGAGATGAAAGAAGCCGACAGCTTGCTCCCACGCCTCTAGCCCTCGTTCCCGCGACAATGGAACATCGTGATCTGTCCTTACTCCTCCATTCGGTGTTGTTGGACCTCAACGAAACGCTCTCTCGTCTCGATGCCCAGCGTGCCTCCTCCCATGTATACGGTCAAAGCACATACAGAAATCTGTCGGCCACCCGCTGTCCGAGTTGTGACTTCATTTGGCGCAATCCCGCCAGCTCTTTCGCTCCAATATTCTCACTTCTCTTTCTCCGATAACCCTCCATTTTTCTCTCACTCTATCGCTCGGATCTTTTCGATTCCATCTTCGTTCGCTTCATTTGGATCTCCGGAAAACCGACAAGAAACTCTAGGGCGCAACTAGGCTTTGGCCTCTTCGAGGAACATTTTTCAAACAACCTATTGGGCCTGTCGTGGAAAATATTCAGTGCACGACGTACCGCGAAAAACGAGATCCTTCCTGGTAACATAGTAGAATTCAAGGGCTTAAAAGGCAGCGTTAAGGTTTTCACTTCGAGTTTGACTGACAGAATGAGATTATTTATACTCGGAAAAATGAAACCAATATTAATATTATTAATCATCCGTTGTACAAATTAAATGATCTAGAAACATTCGACAATAATCAAACATTTTATTAGAGATATTAATTATTAACTCAAATGATGAAGAAAGAATGGGCGAAGGTGATGGAAAATTTGATAAACCGGGATAATGACTTAACCTGAGAAGAGACAATCGCAATAAGCGGAAATCCGATTGTACGAAGACCCGCAAATTGCGAGATTTTGCACATGCGCAGTTTTGCACATGTGCAAGATTCTACTTTTTTCATTAAAATTATGACAAATTCCCAGATTTAAGCTAAAGCTATGATATCATTTGGAAAAATAAGATGTCTGCGCTGACCCGTAAATAGATACGACTCTGCGAAAAAAAGGAATTTCGATCTTAAGTTCGATTTCCTATTTAATCTTAAGTTTAATCTTAAGACTAAAAATAGGTCCATAACGATCCCACCGTATCGTCAGATATCTTTTATTATCCCCAAATAATCGTCAACGTACATACATTGCAGCGATGACTTTGAAGCATGACGGCTGACATCGATCTCAACAAAAATTCGAAGGTGTCGCGTCGGCCGTAACAAACCAAATGTCACGCGATGCATAGCGAGCATATCTATACGGACGACAGTCATCACGAGCAGAAGAAGAACGCGTCAAGCTCAACCGTTGCTGGGTATTGTGTCGTGGACGGGTTACGGGCACAGAGTTATCCCGAGGGACAAAGGGCCGTGTTTTATTAGAACGCGAGCGAGTGTGACGATTTTTGACTCTTGGTCTTTTGGGCTCGCGACAGCTCTCTCATGCGTTTGTTTCGCTCGTGACGCAACGTATACGCTCAAGTTCCTCGGCGATGATGCATCTCTCGTGATACAAAGCGTGTTCCTTAAAAATTATTTGAGAAATCCGCATCTTTGGCGCGGCATCTTTTCACCTCGTATATCTCGCACAGGCGATGACGTTACACGTGCCAGCGTATACGAATGAATTTGGGTAATGTATATTACTGCCAGGGCACATTATTGCTGTACGTTGATGGTTTTGAATACGATAAGCGCGTTACGGTACGTCCGTCGGACTTTGTCTGTCCGATAAATCCATTAGCCGGGTGTATCGATATATTCTAGAAGGCAACGTAGATTTATACGCGGGAGACGATCGTACAGATCTCTCAGCTTTTGACGTTTGAGAGTGAGCCTCGAGAAATGATAAAAAGAAATTAAAGAAATATTAAAGAGTATAATACAATTGGTGAGAAAGTTGTGGAGGGGGGAGAGGGATTGCAATAGACCGAATGAGAAAGCGATCGATGAGAGAAAGAGATCTTTACGCGGCAATGCCAATCACCGGACATCGAAGATCGGGACTCGTGGTCACCGTGTCTAATCCTTCGAAGATACTACTATACATATAATGTTATCTTGTCAGGCTCTGAAATGAGATATATTTGTAGCAGTTTACGAGCCGCACGAGATGTCGGGTAATGTAGAGAGAAAAATAAAAAAATTTTATGATTTTATTTGGTGCACGATTAAATAAAATAATTAGCAACTTTTTCTGAATTGATTGAACTTAAATAATGAATAAATTCTATCGAAAATTTAACTTAAGATTAATCGTAAAACGTCAGATTGAAATAAAAAAATTATCATTATTCCTGATTCGCGGCATTGCGTCTTTAATGAACCAGACCAGTAATCCCATTTTCCCTAATTTTTTCCAGGCGCTTGGTCTACATTAACATAAGACACACACACACACACACACACAGAGAGAGAGAGAGAGAGAGAGAGAGAGAGATCGTTTCTGTCACCGCGAGAAGACCCGTAGGATAATCGTTGTCGTCGTCATCTTCTTCCTCGTCATCATCATCTTCATCTTCGTCAAGAAAATAAAGACAAACTCATGTCCCACCTCGTCATGCACTCTCACGCTCCACCTCTCTCTGGTATCCAATCTCTTCTTCTCTTTTTCTTCCTTCTTCTGTTCGTCGATGCTTTCCGCCTCACCTTCAGCTTCTCGCTTCTCGTGAGCCTCTTAATCCTCCGTGTGATTGCATGCCTGATATCAACTGGACGCTCATGTGTAAGGAAAGGGCGAAGGGAAGAGACGCCCGTCGCGTATATGCGAGTCTGACGGACCGTAAACCCTTTACCAGCCGCGGGGGTTCCCCTCTTTGCCTTCTTCTCACTTTTTCCCTCTCTCTTTCTCCTTCTTCCTCTTTGGCCCTTTTATCCGTTCTCTTGAGGCTTGCAAGTTTTTTCGACTCCTCGATCATCTGCTCTTTTCATTCTTGCGTTTATAATGTGGGTAAAGTGATCGAGGATCAATGTATCAAAACTAAACCTTTTGATCCCTTCGGTACAAGTTTTATTTATAATGGTGAAAAAAAACAACATTATTCTTCTAAACCAGCTGATAAAGAAAGGGTGATCGTTACATCGACGAGATATAAAACGTTAAGGGGTCGTTCTACACTAGAATTTTGAAGAAATCAATAAACCGTTGTCCTAAGCGATCAAAATCGAAAAAAGTTAAGAGATTTTGTATGGAATTGGAAACGCCGATTAATTTTAAATACATGAAAATCTTAAATTGTTAAGGTTGTATCATCTCTAAGCTTTAGACGTGATTTTCTTGAAACGACTTTTTTTACCAATTGACGCGTGTAAAAAAAAAACTAACGAACCGATCGTTACCGTCGGTACCGCAATTACATTTTTTTGTTAATAATTTAATGTCTTGAAACAATTAACAACTGTCGCGAAAATTTACGTAAACTATAATCTAACACTTCGCCATTGGACGCCATTTAATGCATTTTTTATTTTCATTCTATTCCGACGTACCGACGTTAGTGACACTCATACTGATTGAGAAACTCTTTGGTTTTTTTGTTTTGTTTTTTGTTAATAATAAATGCAGTGTTCGTTTAAAAAATTCATAGAAAACAAAGTGTCTGCTTTGAAAAATTTCAGCTCGATCGGTAGAATAACTCTTGACAGATGTTTGAATTTTTCGCACACACAACCACGGACGTTTGTATATTTTTTAAAACCCACTCTTCTCAACGTTTTGGACAATTTTGAGTATCCAAACAAATGTTAAATAAAAATAAATCGATGCAAACAAAGCATCCTCTACGAGAAAGGAAATCTCTCAAAAAAAATATATTTTTCTACCTTTTGAAACAGAGTGACCCCTTGAAATCCAATTTAATAAAGAGCGTCGGATGAATTCAGTATGCTCTGCACTATCGTATATGAATAGGCATAACGTATACAATTTCAAAATTATTGGGGAAACGTTGAAACATCTGAGGATCCCAGGATAAAAAATAAAAGATAGAGATCCAGTGAACCTCTGGAAGGCAGTCATTAGCGGGTTGTGACGGGTCTTACTAATAGGCAGCAGACAAGTGAAGATGTCGGAGTGTCTTGGGTCTCGTGGGTGCAGCAGCCACTATATATATCCAGATCTCTGGTTCTATACGCGGTCGTTCGTTCGATGATACGACGTCCCAGGATCCACGGCGGCTTCTTTGAGGCCCGGTACGACGAGGTCTCATCGCTCGAGGTCTCGCACACAGACGATCCGTACACCAGAGACCGAAGCTCGTCACTGAGAGATGCCCGCACCGACGTTGCGAAGGATACACCTATCTCGTGTGTTCTTCCTTCTCTTCTTCATATTATTTATCTTCTTCTTCTTCTTCTTCTTCAACTTCTTCTCGTATTACCGTGTGCTATGCCCTGGCATCGTTGTCAGTGCGCCGCATTGTCACTCACGTCAATTCAAAATCTCTGGTCCTGATACCTATGGATATATGTACTCATATATCTACTCGTGAAACCAGCCAAGTCACGTAAATTATCGAAACACGTTGGCTGCACGCGCCAACAAAATAATCTGTTCATCAATTGGTCAATCGAGATACATCGTTTCATTGAAATAGCGCAATAATTCAAAGGGAAATAGTATACCAAATAGATTTAATATAATTTCAAGTAATATATTATACGATATATTAAAGATACGCGTAACTCATGTTTTTAATATATTTTCGAGTCTATAAAATATCTTTTGGATATACTTTGATATATTACGGCATTGAATTAACATATATTTCCACATATACGTAATCTTTTACGTATACATCCATCGTATACTTGATCTTCGTATGAGAAGTGATAATAAGTTAATTGTGTGAAATAAACTTTTGGTCAAGTGCCAAGTATCGAGTCATAAGTACGAGCTTGAGTTTAAAATTATGTTCTAACTTGAGTTCAACCAAAGTTGAAACTTGAGTCTAATTCAAGCACTAATTTGAATCTAACTTATTGAAAATTAATCAAACTTTGGGTCCAAATTGAGTGTAAATATTATGTTCTCAAGGTAGAATTAATATACCGATACCAAAGTAGATAACGTTTTGTTTAGTTTCTTCATTGAAATCGTAAAATAAAGAAAGAAGCAACGACGACGACTTGACGCAACTTGATAAGGTATCGATTACATGCTCCTTATAAGATGTACGATTCAATCCTGTTTACGATGACACAATCGTTAAGCAAAACTGATTCTAAGTTGAGTCTAGAAACTATTTTGTCCTCAAGGTAAAAAGAGACCACAGAAGCAACCGCGATTTTCTCGATCGAACGAACCCATCATCCCACTTTGCCGATCGACAAAGATTTCTTCTCTCTTTGACGATGGCGACGCTACGAGACGATGGTATCCGCAGACGACTTTACCACGCTATTATATACGATCTACGTTGATTATCCATCTCGCTCTGCTAAACTCTTGGAAAAAGGACAAGCAGAAGCTGAGGGTACAGGACACGATGACAAATTAACTGTTTACTTAAAATCCCGGTAGGCACAGCCATTACCGTGCTCGGTTATCTCGTACCTTGTCATCCATTAGACCGTTTTTTTAACTATACGACTTGGCCCGTCTCACTATCTCGCACTACCGATCTTTCCGACTCTTCGTATTTCATTCCCTCGCCTCCTTTTCACCGGTATAACTATACTCGCCGTTTGAGTATCTTTCCTGTGTGTATCGTCTCTCAGCATCTCCGTTGAGTTCTGATGCCGCACGAATTTTCATGATACGATATATGATACTGAAAACGATATGCTCGGTTCGTTCCGACTATGACCTACCGTAACGTTTTATGCGAAACAGTTGTAACTTTGTTTGATGGGTTAAGCTGAATATTACTTTCTCTCGGAATGAAAACGAGTGAAAAATGTCATTTGAGTGAAATATATTTTCTATTTATCTTAAATAAAAATGTATCTACGTTAAAATTTATTTTGTCTTTACAGAATATTATTTTTTCAATGCTCCAGGTAATACGTTATACGAAAGAAAATCCTTTGATCGATATTTCATAATTTTTTCTTTGCGATTCGATATTGTCGGAAAGAAGATTTATATTCGAATTTATCTGGCCCCTGCATTTAGTATAAAACGATTAAAAGTTCAGTTATTCACTGTCTCAAAAATTACCTGGTTTCAACATTTTTTATTTATACAAATAAAAAGAGGAAGACGAACTATTCAAGATAACACGACAGAAAAGCCGAAAAGCTCAGCGTGCCACGAATTAAATAAGACACAATATCCCTGAGAAAATCGGAGAGAACGAGATAGTCCTAGTAACTATCGTGGGGGATGGGGGGATGGGGGGGGGGGGAAGTTTGTTGGGAAGAGAATAAATAAGTAGAGGGAAGGCTTTACGATGTTGTCAAAGGCTTGCCGCCCTCGTTCATAAACCGACCATTTCGTGAGCAGAGCCAAGAGTGTTCTCGTGCGGCAGGCCGCAGACGTTCAACCATCCACAACACAAGAGCGCACGCTCCTCTCTCGCCCCTTTAAATATTTTTAATACCAGTAAGCATCCAGGGGATCCGACGAAATTATGTTTTCGAAAATATTAGGAATAATATTTATAGGATTTGGTGAAAGAGCTGAAGCAGTTAAATAGCAAGAGAGCCAATATATATAGCAGCAAGCTGAGAATGGAATCCTCGTAAAGTCTTGTCATTGGTTAGCAGCCCTATTAGGCGACAGATTAGTGAACAAAGTTGATATTGTTCGCGTGCCTGGGCTACTTTCTCGAGGAATCCGATTTTCGGATCAAATTTTCAAAACCGATCACGTTATTCTTTCATTCTTAGTTCACTTGTTGTCAGCTCTTATCCACTTAAGGGGATTTTTCTTCCTCGCCTTCCGCTTCTTCTACCTATTTCCCACGAAACTGGCCCTCGTCCGGGCCCAGCATGATAATACACAGCTCGCTTTAACCTTTTTCTCTATCTGCTTAGCTCGCGCGACTGGTCCCACCAGCGAGTAAGGCAATAGAGAAAACGATGAGAATAAGAGAAGAAGAGAAGGGTTGCGGACGGCTGGGCAAATATTTATAATAATTAGCTTCGAGCCGTTCTTTCTTCGAGGCTGCACGAGCCGAACGTTCTACTCTTTTTTCCTGTGCTTCTCTTACAAGTTGTCCAGATAAAGCTAATGGAAATACGAGAAAAACGTGAAGCACTTCCCCACTCCATCCATCTCGAAAAGAGGATTTTCCGCAACGAGGGAAGAAGCGAACCGGAAACGGTTTGGCACGCACTCTGTTTCTCAGCCCATGGCGCACCTTGACTACGACTCGGTACAGTCGGTCTCCCCGTGGCTCGCTCTCGAACGGATTGATGCTACTGGAGTGTACCAGCCGGCCTTACGAACTCGCTCACTTGGAATAATAACGTAGCATTATATACCGTCGCTTACTTATTCACAAGAAGCACAAAGTGCTGAAGCTTATGCAGCATTCATATACGATTTGAGGTTAAATCCTCAAAACAGTAAAAACCATCGTTGCCGCAGACTGTAGATAATGCCAGAGGCTCTTTATTTACGTCTCCATTGACAATATCCGTTTTACCTAGTAATAACAACAACAACAACAACAACAATAATAATTATTATTATTATTATTATTATATTGATAATATTTTTAATCCTTCGATACAACCAAACACTTTTTTTTTAAATTTAGATTCTTATTACAAATGTATGAAGGCCAACACAGACGCATTGCAATTCACCAACGGTACGAATACATGCGCGTAGGAATGTGAAATTAAACGGGTAGTCCGTGTGGCACGATTACTTGTTCACGATGGACGAATGGCGGTGCAAAACCCGCACATCTGTTGATATTACCGATAAAGTACAGAGTATGGCATGACCGCGCCCGTCTCTACTGTGCATGCCTCCCTCCCCCGCCCTGTAACTATATCAAACGCATTACCCCATTCTCTTGCACACTCGTAATTGCACGCACATCCGTCTGCACTATATACTCTACCAGTACCTATAATATATATATATATATTAAGTAATATACTCGTACCTACTTCGTACACCCTTCGTACGTATCTCGTTCGTGCTTTACAGTCCATACTCGTACGTGTACTTTAACTCCTGAATTTGGATACCGACGAATTAATTAATTTACAATGCCCCCATGATACTTTTGCATTTTAATGGAATTTATTAACGATGAGTAACTGCAATCTTACACGACTGTTGTAAATATGCGTTTGATCATATTCCTCTGGTGAATTAATTCAATATTGTGACTTAATTTACATTAATTTTTATGTTGACGTAATCGGATAACTAGACTTATAGATAAACCTTCCGTTGTCACTGAGAGAGACCTCTCGCGGTTGTCACACTGGTTCTAATTGGCAAATTTTATTATGAAATAGCTGCCATTTAAAAAAAAAAAACATATTTTTTCAATCAGAATGACAAAATTGTAGAACATCGTTCAAACATTGCAGAATATGTTTTCTTTCACTCTTCGCATAGTCACTTGGGATCAATATATTCTCATCTTTGAGGATATCTATACCAAAACGAATATCTGTTTGAATATTACGTTGGAAATTCGTTAATCAGTTTAAAAAAAAAGGACTCTGAATTTTTTTTGACAATTATTAACTTATTTTACGGGCTTGTTATTTAGGAAAATCTGAACGTCTTGATCGATTCTTGCCATACTCAATAGCGAATTAACTTGTACCCTGACCTTTGCTTGTAGAAAGTTTTATCTCGATAGCTAAAAATGTACAAAAGCTAGAGGAGCGTATGTCCTTTTTTTGAAAAATTGAAACGGTCATAAAATGAGACAGCCGTTAATAATTTTGGCGAAAATGGCAACAAACTGACAGAGGTTGCAACCACAGAAATACGCGCGTGCGCGATCAGACAATTTTCCTAAAGTCTCGAGAAAGTGTTTCTCCACGAAAACATAGCTTTTTCAATGAGGAATCAAAATGATAAAATTTTTATTTCTTAACTTGTTTAACTAAAAATTCAGGATAATATTTTCCAGACGTAATAATGTGATAAAATATCCTTTGGTGCTCGTTGAAAGGAAGAAAAATGTTTGAAAAAATGGTCAGCTTGATTCAGGTTTAAAATCGAGTGTTAAATAAATTAAATATTTATTATTTAAATTCACTGAGAGTGTTGAAAAAAAAAACAAGAACTTTTCTGTCAATTAGCCAAAAATACTCGAAAATAGTTTAGTTCGAGTACCATAACCGATTGCCACGAGATTCGAGTATATCTCTTGGCGAAGAATGTACGAATTCGTCCCAAGACCGAGTGATATAATCGAGTAGGACAGGTATAACGGAGCAGAGGCATCTCATGACTCTTCGATAGGACAAGTTGCGCGAGGGTTTGCTGTAGATGCTCGAGGAAGAAGCGAACGCACGCCGTCTGCTCGATCTGGCAGTTAAGATGGATCACCTCGCGGCCCCGCGTCGTCAAAGCGCCAATCCTCTTGGTCCTCATCCTGCCACATTGGATAACTCTATCCGTTGTTGTTATTATTCTTTTATATCTCGCATACTATAAATACTATAATACAACTATACACAGGTATACAGCATTGATCAGCGACTGGAGCGTTGTGTACGCTATTGATGTATATATGTATATACAGTAAAATCTCTCACACATCTCATTTAATGTTGGGAGAAAATAAGATACATCAAGTAAAAATCACGGGCCACGAATAGGGCGGCAGTTTATCTTCTCTTTCGTCTCGTGCGGTATCGCGCGACATATCGTTCGCACCTTTTGTCTCGCAATATTCCAGAAGTATCTCAAGTTGTCTAAGTATCCAAAACAACCGTAAACATAACCTATAATTCGCATAGAAAAAAAGTGTGAATTGCCAGAGCCAATTCAAGTACCGGAAAACATAATAGTTTTGAACGAACCGACAGGTTAGTTGGGCAGAACGAATAAGTTAGGTTGCCCACCTATTATTAGTTCTTTGGTGCTAAAGTTGGTTCTAGCAACTCGTTATTTTTCTGTATGCCACGTCAAAGTTATCTCTGTTATGAATTTATGAATGTGCTTTCAGTAATTTTTTTGAGAACTTTAATAAACGCGAGTAATAAAAATATAACCAATTTAGAAATTGGTTATCATTCATCGAAGCTGGAAATGCTGATTTAACAATTGTTAATTTTATTTTAATTATTAGATGACACTAGGCGCCCATTTTTAAACTTTTATTTCGTCGGCCCCGAGCAAGCATCCTCCCCACTCAGTCATCACCTAACGCAAAGTAGCTAAACGTAAAATGCGCGAGATTGCACTGTATGTCTGTACGGTACGCGCCGTACTCATCGTCGAGCTGTCCAACTCTATATAAAGATATCTCGAAGCACGAGTCTTCCGCACTTGGAGTTTATCTAACTTTGGGCTCAACAAACATTCACCGTACGTCAGGCTTCGAGACCTCGTTCCGGACGATGCTCTTGCTCTTCTGTATACTCTGGACTTGTTCTTATCTCATCGCTTTTCCTTCTCCCGGGATCGTCTCATTCAGTTTAATCTCGCAGATGATTGAATCTGTCGATTTGATTCATCTACTGTTTTTTCCTTTTCTGTATTAGTCATAGTTTGACTTTGAGAATTTTATTCAATATGGCAGAAGCATGACAGTCTCGAATCTGAAAAGAAGATAACCTAAACAACCTAAAGAATGTAGAAATAATTAATGTTGTTATATATTTTTATTTAGTTCAAAATCAAAATGGATGTAGTGTATTTTGTTCTTTCTTACCTTTTTGTGAGTGTTTTGTGAGTGCATCTTCATTGCGATTGGTCGATTTTAATAAATAATGAAATCCTAACATTGATCGTCATTTATCTTTCTCCCGGGACGAACTCATCCAGATTAATCGCGAAGCTAATGAAATCTGTCGATTTATTCAACCGGCTGCTTTTTCTTCTCTGCATTCGACATAATTTGACTTTGTGGCAGAAACTCGAATATCTCAAATCTGAAAAAGAACGTAGAAATAATAAATATTGTTGCACATGTTCCTAGCTACACGAATATGAAAATTGTATGTTTCGTACTTCGTTGTCTCTTTGTGCAATCTGTATTAAGTATCACAACGTTTTCACTTCAATGAATCATGCAAAAACTATTAAATTCAATCCTTCTCGATATTTAATATCGTAAGGGAAGTAAGTCAAATTAAAATCATAGAGAATTTTATATAAAAAACCAAAGTCATAAAAGAATATCTTACTTGGTTGTTGGTATTACAAGAAGAAATATATACCGTTGACGCTTAAAACAAAGAATTTTTTAGCCATTTGGTAGAAGCATTTAGCTCGTGGAAGTTTCCTAAAATAAAATTATGTATTTTTACATTGCGCGCAATTTCGCGAGAGAACTTCGATATTAAAAATATTTCCAAATGATGTTCAATCGTACGTTAGATATATCTTTTCAAAAAGAGTGTAGCTTTTTTTTCTTCTTCAAATTAATAAAGTTATATTTAATATATAAAAATCATTTTTTTTATTTACTATTCAAGTCTACGGTATGTAACCAATTCAATCAGACTTGGGAAGTTGCTCAACAAGAGCAACCTTAGTATATTTTAATAGAAAAGTAAGGTTCAATATTTGCTCAATGCGATGTGTCAAGTGGCGCCACGCGCGGTCAAATGTTGCATTTTTTGCTGGATTCTTTAAAGAAGCTTGTGAATGGCTGAAAATTTTACGAATTTTTATTATATACGCAAATATCTCAGCGTCGATAGTAAACTATTGTCGTAAAGTAAATACAACTGTAACTGTAATAATAATAAAATATATTTTATGGTATTAGAAAAAAGTTGTGAGACACTTTTAGCGAAACTGAATTTATCAACCGAGAAGAGAACCCTCGGTAAAATAATTCTATGAGCCACCGTTCTCGTTTTTTATCCCACAGATATAATTCCATGGAGGAGAAATTTCTGATAGGTTAGCTAAGTTCTTTATCTCTCTCTCTCGCATCCTTACATGTTTCACATCGTCTTGATACGCACGCAAAGTTAGCAAAAGGTGTTGGAATAAGCGAAAGGCGGTGTCGCATTGTCAACAGCCGGCTAATTTGTGCAGCGTGCTAGTGAAAAAAAAAAAGTGGCGGTACGTTCCAACCATACCCTATCGCTGGTAGGGAGAGTTGATAATAGGACTAGGGACCGGTAATTGGTGTAATGAGGGCGTTTCACGCCCCGTTCGAGCTCTATCCACTCTGACAATCTACCTTCCTTCCTCGATTGCACCCCGCACGCTCGTCTCTCTGTGTATAGTTGGCGGTAATTCGCACCGGCGGCATTAGCCGCGGCCGTATTAGTGATGGGGTATTAGCCGTACGGTGTTAGGCGTTAGCTTACAACGATCTAGCGCGTATCTCGACGCCCTTTATCCATCCACTAACACATGCGGAGTTAATAAACGATTGTCCACACGGTATAGCGAAGTCGCGCGCAGTTGTTGGGTCCCCTTGAACGAGCGTCGAGCCAACACCGTTAGGCGAATTAGATCGTCATCGTGTCCCCGCGCGATACTCGCATTGCATTGCCACCCGCGAGGTAACGATCTCTGATTGCTTTAATTATCAAGAGTCCCAACCAGAGATAAGTACCTCTCGTTACATTTAAATATGCGCTTTTTCCTTTTTTTATTTCGTGATTTACTTAAAGTTAATTATTTTATAAGAGAACCCTGGCATAGACCAAATAACATTTTGTTCGGACATTTAAAAAATGTTTATACTACATTTCATGAAATAAATAATGTAACAAGTAAAACGAGTAACGGTGATAGCAACGATCGTTTATTTTGCTCGTTAAATGTATTATTTGTCATTATTTTTCGTTAAATTTATCGTAAAACATTGCTTTTGAAATATCTTTAGAAAAATTTGAAAAACGCGGATCACTTTTATCAAATTATTATTAATCCTTCAAGTCCGCTCACTATTTTTTTCAGCATTAACAAAAAAAAAGCTTTATCCAATTCTTATCACGTTTATATACAATTTGATGAAAAAAGATGTAATGAAACAAAAAAAAACTTTTTTTTTGCAATAACAATTGGTAAATTGTTGATTTTTCGTTAATTACGATAGTATTTTGTTGTCCTTGAGCAATGTTCGCTTTATTCGACTATTTACCTTATGCTAAAATATTTAAAGTTAAATAATTTATAGAATAAATGCGAAGAAAAAGTGCGTTTTTCGGAATAGCGAACTCCGCCTATCTCCGAGTCAAAAGATTTAACAGACATCGTTCTATATACAAAGGCTCCGATTCCTATTTCGCGTACAAACTTAATATTCCTCCAATTATTATCTTGATAATTTTTTTTGATCGAGTGATGTCTCCTAGACCGCAGAATTGGGAGGATTCCGTCGAGTCTGCTGATCGCGATAACAAAAGGGTTAAATGACCACGCGTGCCAATGCTCGCGTCCTCGGTTGAACTGCACCTTCTCCCTCCGAGTCCGTTCACGCTATGGTTTACGATGAAAAAGTGTGTGCGAGGGTGTCGCGTGTTCGCCAACGACGACATATGTATCGCTCGACGTTGGTAACCCTTATGCTGCCATCGTCAAACGTTCGTCCACTGAAATGTCGTAAGCACGCGCGACTCCGTTACACCTCGTGCCGCTCTATTTCCCGCTGTATCAACGCGCGTCTCTCGCTTCTGCCAGGCTTGTCGAAAAAAAATTCACCGGCTGTTGTCATTCGAAAAATCGTTGCAGCCCTTGTACTTCAAGTGTGTACGTCAAAATTCACCACGGTCCCTTTCCCATGGAAAATAACTATATCTTACATGTGGATTACTCGAATGACCATGCGATAGGACAGATATACCGGTTGTGATCACCCTTTAGTCTTTCTAAACTTTTTCTAAAGGTTTGCGGTTTAAGAAAAAGAAAATCTTTGTTCTTACATGATGTTACGCGTGCAGGAATATAATTTCATATTGTTACAATTGAAAAGATCAATTTTTGTCTGAGAAAAAATGGAATAATGTGATTAATTAATGGGATCAAGTTCCAACTATTTGACCAGTTGTGACCACAAGTACTTTTAACGAATTTGTATATTTTTTAACGCAAAAGCTGTAAATTTATAGAAACTATTGACATGTTGAATTTATATATTCACCAATTTTTTTAATTTTTATTTTTGAGTCCCAGTTATAGAATGTTTCACGGTGATAAAAGTCCAATATGTATTTTATGGGGTATTCTACGAGATTTGGGCTGCGTTTTGACTGAACAAAATTTGGGAGTCGGCAATAAAGAAAATATATTCAATTTATACATTTTTTTTTCCGCAATATTACACTTTAAACATTTGAATGTGAATTATATTTTTATGAATATCAATGCACTGGTAGTTTTTCCTTTAAAATTTTAATACGACCGTCTTACTGTTTCGTAGAAAAGAATAATTTTTTCTTTCTCATAGAGAGGAAACTATGCTTTCATAAAAAAAAAAAAAACTTTTACGTCGGAATACTTAAAAAAACCCAAAACGTCGAGAAATCGTATTTCGAAAAAATGTTGGTGCGTGCGTGTGTGTGTGTGCGTGCGCGTGATACCTCCTGAAACGTTGCACACAAATTGAGTCACAACCTCCGTCGATAAGCTGCAATTTTCGCCAAAATCGCTAACGGGTGTCTCATTTTATGATTGAATTTTTTGAAAAAAGTATATACGCTCTCTAACTTTCGTAATTTTTTAGCGACCGAGTTAAAATTTTCTACAAGAATAATCCAGGAGACAAAGTGGTTCGTTATTGAGTTTGACAAAAATCTATCGAGGCGTTAAGATTTGATAGAATCATGAATTTTTGTATATGTTCAAAAAATATATATTTTAACTCAAACTTTTGTAAATTTTCATCTATCAAATAGAAACTTGGCATACAATTTGGCTAGGGGACGAGAATATTTGGTCTTGAATTTGGTGAGAATCGATTAAAGCGCTTGAACTTAATGAAACTTCCAATTTTACATCAATTTTATTGAAAATTTTAATAACACTTCCTCCATGAGGAAGTCAGAATTGAGATAACCGTTACCCTTAAAGAAGATTCTGTGGATTTGCGAGAATCACGAGAAAGCAATTTTCAAATTTGCACGCCTTGTTGATTGTATAAAAAAACAAAACCACAAGGCATGATTGTGTTTTTTATCTTCTATGAACATAAAAAAAATGTATACGTTAGTGATTTTTAGAAAAGAATTATTTTCTTATTCGTTAAAAAATGATCGAATAATGTAAAATAAAAAATATTCTTTTGTCAGTGAATATAACCTCTAAGCTACCACAGATTTTTGTAGCAAAGAGAAATACGTATCGTATAACCTGATTTTTTTTTTTCACGGAATTATTATGATACCAGTTCCCCGATCCCAGGCCTCTTGATTCCTCACATCGCTTGTCGTACGAAAAGGTTCGAAACGCGTATACATATATATATATATATATATATAAAAGTAAAGAATAGAAACTTATGCAGGTATATTATCGCTCGAACAAACCCGAACAGACGCATTCCCAGTCATTAGATATCGAGGGCGTACTTGAGAATAAGTGTAGGGAGGTTTACGGTAACTGTTCTGCACTAGACAGTGGTATACACGTGATCGAAAAGGGCGCGAGAATCGAGATATCGATATTTCAGCGACTCTCGAGAGTTCCCTTCGGTGCGGGGTCATTGATACCCGATCGACCGTTCACAATCACCCCATTCTACTTCGTATAGTTGAAAAAAAAGCAGTCCAACATAATTTTTTTTTCTCACAGTTGTACTAAAAACGTCTTATAAATTCGCTGGATCAAGAAGCTTTAATGATCGTCGGTGAAATTCATGAATTTTTCATGAGTCGGATCGATGAAATGATTTATTTTCACTTTGGAATTAAAGATAAAACCGTTTTTTTTTTCTTGACTTGACTGAGTCGAATTGTTGCAGCACGATGTATAGGACTGCAATGGGAACCCGTGTGATCGTGAATGCTGTCACTGAGACCCGCTTGACATATCTATAAGTATAATCAAAGCCATAACTGTCCCCGGAGACATGAGAAAGTCACACCGACTGATATCTTCACCGATCCTATTAAACCCTGGCGTTCGTTATTAATAATGTCTAAATTAAATTAAATCAAGCCGACAAATGCCGACGTTGATCATGATGGAATTATCCTTAAGGATGAGGCTGCGCCGCTTCGTTTTTTTTCACTCTACGTTGGTCTGTTGGCTTTCCTCACGCCAATTTAACGTGGCGCAAAGCTAGGGGTGCTACCAGAGACAAACATTCTCGAATATTAGCTGCCTTACATCGGCTAGATAAGACAAATAAATGATTCAATTAGTGTCACAGATTTAGTCACATTGAGGGTATTAATGAACGATATATTTCGTATGAACTAATCTGTCATGAAAGAATTAATAACAAATATTTCCGTTTACGAATATTGTTAGGAATTGAGAGAATTGTCTTTTGGCAATAATGATTTTTAGTTCAATTAGTAAAAT
This sequence comes from Cylloceria caligata, assembly GCA_963942595.1. NCBI lineage: Eukaryota > Metazoa > Arthropoda > Insecta > Hymenoptera > Ichneumonidae > Cylloceria > Cylloceria caligata. The sequence goes on along the minus strand of OZ012708.1, from coordinate 643,059 downwards.
ATGATCGAAAAATCAGTAAAAGACTTATTGAACAACCTTAAAATATCATTTATTTGATTGTATACAAATAAATTCGACGTACGCCGTCTCCAGCATATTTTCTTTCTTTTTAGGAAGAAATGAATTATTCCAACAAGTGGCTAGCCAGTTCCCGATTTTGGCCAGGAACTGTCGAGCCACTTGTATACACGCTGTTACACTTAAGAATTTACTAAAAATTACCATTTAACCTGAGAAAAATTGCTCACAATCAACTGGTAGTAATTGTAGTGACGCAACCTCTGTCGACAAGTGTGAGTGATCTTTCCGATAACTTGATCGTTTAACGATAAAGTTTAACGATAAAGTTATCGGAAAATCTCACACTTGTTAACAGGTAGCGAATTATTTTAAAAAAATTGAAATACTTTTGCAGATGGAATTGACAACTCTAAAGATATTTGTATTCTTCACTTACGATAAGCCACATATGGAACAGGAAATAAACTCAGTAATTACCCTAATTGAGGTACACACGAGTATAAATCGTTTTCATTAGATAGTTTATCAAAAAAATCGAGATATTATAAAAGTGTGCCTTTAATCGAATAGGAAATATATTTCCAGTTTATATTGATGCAACAAAACTATAACTTGCAGCATTTTACCGACTGCCGGAATGTAGATTGATAAACGATTTGAAGACATTATCACACGACTCTCGGCTCAGGAATCGTAGCTCTCACGCCTCCCAATTGACTTTCTTTCGGAATTAATCCACGAAATGGAGAAGCATGTGATGAACGCAAGAGAAATGAGAAGAGAAACTGCGTATTGCATTGCAGTGTGCGCGAGTAGAGAAGAATCGTTCGGGCGGATCGATTATAGGGAGAATAAAGGATAAACGATTAGGCATCGCTTGGTTTGGGAGCGCGATTCCAGCAGGGAGTCGGTTTGCTGTGGCATTCGAATTCGATGGAGCAAGCCAAGTCCTGCCGTGATCGCAGCCAGCAGGAAGTCTGGTCGCAACTGAGCAACAAGTGGCTCCCAGGAACGCTACGCTGGTTTCAGTTCACTCTGGGTTCCCTTCGAGTTTTTAATGCTCTCGGCGCTCAAGCGAATAGCTACGACAGGACTCGGGAGTGCCAAGGTAAGCACAAGAATTTCCTTTTGGAAATGAGAAACAAGAGGAAATATACTCCGGTTGACACTATCATCTAAATTATGAAAAAGGGCGTCAAAGACGGAGAAGCCGCCTAAACGAGTCAAATTTGTCGTCCGGATCATCCGAAATTACCAGAAGCCACGGAAGCAAATGGACATTGAATAAAGTAGCGGTCGATTCATCGGCGAAGTCACTTAACGAGATCACAATCGAGTCAACAACTCGCACCAAGATAAGGTGGATTCGGGAGAACTCGATTCCTGAATAAAAAATCCACGTTGTGACAAGGTTGCGAGTACAAGTCAATATAAAATTGATCTTAAGGTAAACGTTACAGTTCCTGGACTCGAACCAGTAGCTGGATGTCCTATAATTATACATTAACGAATTAGATAGATAGTACTATAGTACGCAGGTAAAGATCATCACATCATATCCAGCTACTGATTCAAATCCAGGGCCTGGAACGTTTACCTTATACTCCAGAAGTTTCATTTTAAGACTAAAGATCTGACCTTTAGTCCCTCCAGACACACAGAGGGATTTCTTTTTAGAGCTTATAAAAGATTTTCTTATTCGTCAAGCAATTTGCAAAAAAAAAATGGAACTTTTCTGGTCAGATTTCATGCACCGAAGCGTCTTACATCTACTCCCCATGTGTGATTACCGAAGCACTTAGTTACATCGTGGAACGGCTTTGGGAGAATCAAGTCTCATTTCAAGACAATTTCGGGAAGAATTCGGTTTCATGTGACAACGGGACAACGTTAGGAGCGTTGAGTCGAATTCCGGGACAAATTCAGACGCATTCAGTCCCAATTCGGGACATTTTTAAAAACATAGAATCCCATTTCGGAAATATTTCAGGGCATCGAGTCCTATTTAGGATCACTTTCAGGATAATTCAATCCCACTTGGATACAATAGTTACAGAAGCATTCGGTTACGCTGATAATTTCGGTTGAGAACAATTTCAGGACCTTTCAATTCAATTTATGGTTACTGTGAGGAGCATCGATCCTCACTTGGAAATAGTTACAGAAGCATTCAGTTGTATCGACACTTGATCAAAATCCTTCTTCTCCACATCTAACAGTAAAACCAACTTTACTTAATCAACCGTAACGTAAATTCGAGTTAATCCAATGAGACGAAACGTTTGAAAAGCTCAAAGCCATCTCATGGATATTAATTAATGATAAAAAATAAATCCTCGATAGAATCTTCATCGGATATCGAAGATGGAGAATACAAGATGAAGTCGAGAACTGCTTCTTAAACCTAGAGCTCCTACCGAACGACACGAATACCCGAAACACATCAAAGCACCGAGTCCCTCTCCTCGGTCTCCAATTTCTTTCGCTGTATACCTGTTGGTACCTACGTAGATATATGGACCAGAGGAGAAATCGATCAAAGTTCTCTCGTGCACGCGTGTACATATGTTGGCGGCATCGAGAGTTTCGACTGACAAACGCCTATATATATATATATGTATGTATACAACACCATAAGGTAAGGCACTCTCGTCCGCCGTTCGAAATTCCAAAGCGATGGTCACTCTCGTCCTGGAAGAAAGACGTACACAGTCGTTGTAGAATGATCTTGCTCTGTGCACAGAGCCTCAAACTCGCTTCTTTCGTTGGAACGTCTCTGACCAATGCGAGTAACCCTGCGTCCACTGTCCATCTCTTCTCTTCGCGAAGCAGCAAAAGTAGCTAAGGACGAAAAAGAAGATCTCTCTCGCTGTGTCGTCTTTCGCGAAAAGACCTCAGCGTTTGAGGCGATCCGGCAAAACGATTAGTTACACACGACATTCAACTCTGTCTTTATTCGTTGGTACATTCGTATGCTAATCCACGAGTCTTTGGCTCGGCGGCTCGACCGGCAAAGACCTTTTTCTCACTCTCTCGAGACTCGTCGACCATTCCACGCGCGAACACTACAACAAACAACGAGACGGCGCGGGGCTCAACAGTCTTCTACCGAAGAATTCTCAATTCGAAATGCGAAAACGTCGCATGTACCCGCGAAAGCGATTTCGCAACGCGCGCTTCGATCCGTGTATACGTTTCGTTTGCTGCTATTGAACGAATCGCGACGACTAACTTTCGACACGACGGACAAGATGAAAAGAGCCTAAGGCTCTCGTGTTTTGATTCGTAATTGAAATAGTAGAAAACACCTGTCTGTCTTTCATGTACACTTTTTTGCAATATATTTTCTGTGTGTGTCGATCTATCTTTCCAACTATTTTGTATTTAGTCGAGGGTGACTGACGAGTCTAAAGTTGTTGTCAGATCTTGCGAACCATGTAAAGGTAATTATGCAAAAGTATTTTTATTTTAAATTGTAAATCTTTATTGACCATAATCTAATTTTTTATCTTTTCTTCGAATTCATATATTTTTCGACTTTGTCAAGAGTTACATTTCGTCATCAACTTGACAAAAGGTGGAAGACCGAAAAGTATTGAATTTTAATTAATTTTAGTACAGTGTTGGTGAATAATTAATTTAAAAAAAAAAAAACATTTATTCCAATACCGAGAAAAAATAGTGAAAAGTTAAATTTTTATTTAAATATTATTATGAAAATAAACTAAATATTACGATTTTAAGTTACAACCGGTAATTTATACTTCAACCGCTGTAAAATCATTTGTCTTCGTTAAAATTTACAGAGCTCGTGTCCTCCCACATATTTTTTTATTGATAAATTTTAACTATTCGCAAAAATAATATAACAAATCTGCAATTCCATAGAAATATGTTTATCTATAGAATCAGAGTCGTTCCGGGTTCTTTATAAACTCGGTATTCACGTCTACTCTCTCGCATTCTATTCTCCGCATGATTGTCGATGCAAATACTCCACTTTCCACGCCGTTTCAGAAAGTCTTTCGAAAGATTCATCGCGACCCGTATCGTGCTATACATTGACAACGACATTCGACGATTCACTGACCCTTGACGACTATTTTACTGCAGAAAAAATAAAAGAAAGTTTGTATTTAGTTCCAACGGTAAAATGCAAGTCAAAGAAGTATAACGAAAAAGATTCGGCAACGGTATTCAGTTTGTTTTACTTTGAAACCAATGACATTGATTTATCATCATTGTTAAAATATTAAGGACAAACTGTCGTCAATTGAAATGAACATTTTGTTCTCTTGGATTAACAGTTTTGCTATTTAAAACTCGAACAATAAAAAATGACAAACAAGAAAGACACGAAAGTTGACAACAAAAAAATTCTTTAACAGAAAAGCAACAATTTAACATACAATTTCAAAAGTATTTCTTTGTTATTCAATCAAATATTTCGTTGTATTAAATCGTCGAAACAATAAACTTTTCATTTTTTTACAAAAATCAAGTAACAATGATATATTTTTTTATTACCGAGTATGTACTTGGTAAAATTATAATTCTCGTTTATTGTGAAACATGGTTTTGAGAAGCACGCGCTTGGGCGCATTCTGAAACCAGCAAATTAATATATCCGCTTTTTAATCCCAATGTAGAAGGTTAATTCGAGACGAGGGAGACGAAGAAAACGAGATAAAGCGCGCGAGAGCCACGCGACAGGAAGACGCTCTTGTTGCTGGAGTCGTAGCGGAGAGTGGACGAAGAAGAATTAGTGAAAGAAGAGAAATAAAATAAATAAAAAGACCTTCGCCCTTTTCGTGTACTAACTTTGGTCGTGAGCCCTCCGCATGTCCAGTCTTTGAGAGTGTACGCAATAATCACGTAATGACACGCTGCCAACGAGCAACAATATGGGAGTAGCAGCGATTAATCAATTGAGTGACCAAAAAGTCGTGATCTTGTACGAATAATTGAAACTCCCATTCAAAACGCCGTTCGGTAGTCACCGGTGACACGTAACTCTCAAAAATCCACATCGCCTAACAAACTATAACTTCGTTAAACCATCGCGGAGATATTAATGAAAGTTTTCCACAGAAATTCGAAATTAAAGTTTAAATTTTTGTTTAAAATTAAATTCAATCGTAAGTTTAAGTTCGTTAACTTGAGTTTAAATTTAAGTTAAACCCTAAGTTTCGATTAAAGTTGTACTTTAAGTGTACATTTAAGCTCAAACTTAGGTTTAAATTCAAAATACATTTTTATTTGTTATTATAAATAAATTTAAAGTAAAAATTTATGTTCAATCGTAATTTCAAATTTAAGGTAGATCTTAAGCTGAAACTTTCATTAAAATTAAATTAAAAGGTTCGATTAACGTTCCAAGTTAAGTTCTAACCTGAGCTTAATAATCGAGTTCCAACTGAATTTGACCTTGTGCTTATGACTCAAAGTTCGGTTCTATAAGTCTCCCCCCCCCCCCCTCTCTCTCTCTCTCTTTCTATCTCTCTCCAGTAAATAAAAGAAAAAATCAAGGTTGGATTCCTGCCTCAGAAATCACAAACCGCACGAGAGAACTTACGATCAAGAAAATTCGTCCCGCTTGAATTCCTCTATGACACGGGCGGGAGGCAAAACATTATAATCTTCGAGGTGAAGTTTATTTTATAGCGGCGGGTGGGTGCCTAAAATTATAAAGGAACCAACGGTGGGTCGAGGTGCGAACGGACTGTAACTCTTTCGTTGCTCGCACCGCAGGGAGCTGGGGAGCAACTAATTCCTATCGTGAACACGCCGACGACTCCTGAGAGATCCCGTGGAGTATATCGCATCGTCGTGGTTAACTTAATTTTTTCGCGAGCCTTCTATTCGCCAAGACAAGCACAATGAATCGAAGCTATACACTTTTCTCTCATTTTTATGCAGCGCTCATTCAATTAAAATTCATTTGAATTATCATCTTATATTAATTTGATTCATTTAAAGTAAATAACAATTATTTGTGCAACAGTTACTTACGGCACATTATTCGAATCTGATACATTTTTTTACCTTTTAACACATTGATTCAAACGAATATTCACTTAATAACAATAATTTTTAATTAAATCATTTTTTTAATTAAATAAATCTTTTATTTGACTTCACTTGTCGTTTTAGTCTTTCGAGTAATAAATTATATTGCAAATGAATAAGATTTTACTCACAATCGAGTACACAAAGTGCGGTAATTCTTGGATTTAACTAGAACCCGAAAGAAGTAAGCGTGTGTCACGTATATTCACACTCTGATCGTCTCTGTATTTTAATGCATTAACGAGCCACTTGTTCCATGCGCTCTCGATTTCTCTCTCTCTCTCTCTCTCTCTCTCTCTCTCTCTCTCTCTCTCTCTCTCTCTCTCTCTCTCTCTCTCTCTCTCTCTCTCTCTCTCTCTCTCGATGTATAACGATTCCGTCGTATGTAAATTCAGCGAGAGGGAGTGAGAGGAGAAAAGAGAAGAGTCGAGGAACGAAGAGTGAACGTGCAAACCACGCGTATATACACGCGATAACACGGCTGTGTACATAGTACGTACACGCGCCGTATCGGAACGTGTTACGTCGAACATACAAGCAACTGTCTACACATCGTGTAAGCCTCGCGTGTGCCCCTTGTCCTGCGCATGTTTCCTGAAGCGTCTTGCGAGTGGGCGCCCCTCTTTTTAAACACGCTATACATATACGTTTTTTGTCAAATATAATACTGTCGCGAGTACCGGTTGCACGAGTTTGCAAACAATGCTTTTAAAATATAGCGTAAGAACAAAGAAATCAAAGACTTGAAATATAGTCAAATCGATATTAAATTTCATTAATTATTTTCAGTATATTTCAAAAAGAAAAATTCTGGTTTCACATATTCAAAAATAAATAGAAAATATTTGCTGACTTTTATTTAAAGTAGGAAATATTTGTCAGTAGCAACACTTTCATCAGTTTCCATACAATATTTTTTTTATGTTGTGGCATGGAAATAAAGAAAGCGTGACTTTAAAATATGGCCAAAATAATAAAAAAATTTATGAATCATTTTGTGAATATTTAAAAAATGGAAAATTTGTTTTCTCAAATTCATAAATGTATAGAAAATATTTGCTGTAATTTATTTAAAGTAGGGAACATTTGTCAATAGCAACATTTTCATCAGTTTGCATACAATATTTTTTTATGTTGTGGTATGGAAATAAAGAAAGCGAGACTTTAAAATATGGCCAAAGGAATAAAAAATTTTATCAATTATTTTGAGAATATTTAAAAAATGGAAAATTTGATTTCTCAAATTCATAAATGTATAGAAAATATTTGTTGTAATTTATTTAAAGTAGGGAACATTTGTCAATAGCAATAGTTTCATTAGTTTGCATACAATACTTTGATATCATGGCACGGAAATTAATAATTCAAGACGTCAAAATAAGCCCAGGCCCACTTGAAATAAAACGAAAAATGTTGATATTTTAAAAACGAAAATTCCACGCAAAGAATTGTAAAATAATTCAGCATTTCTCTAGGGATGTCTCTCTATGGATAAGTATTTGGTGTAAAAAATATTTAGCGTCTTTCGATTCGGGTATTGGATAAACGTGAATCAAAATTGTATTGACTGATTCCTTCGATAAATTTACAGAAAATAGTTGTTGTAATTTATTTAAAGTAGGGAACATTTGTCAATAGCAATAGTTTCACCAGTTTGCATACAATACTTAAATATTTGAGTTTGATATTATGGTATTGAATTCAAGGCCTCAAAATAAAATAAAAATATTGATATTTCCAAAATAAAAAATTGAAGTAGAGATTTATCGAATAATTGAACATTTCTCTCAGGATGTCTCTACAAGGATAAATATTCGCTGTGAAATATATTAAGCGCTTTCCAATTCAGGTATTGGAGAAACGTGATTGAAAATTGTATTGATTGATTGTTTCGATAAATCTATAGAAAATTGTTGCGTGTACCATCTTCGGGAATTATTTATACGATGCGAGTTAACAGAAATAATGTGTTTATTAATTTTACAGGGAGAGATAGTAAAGAACCTAAATAAGTGTGGTTCACACGATGGATTGTACTTCTTTAGTTATGAATAAAAATTGAATGTCGTTGCCAACAAAACAGCAATGCGAGCCGCACGATATTTGTTACAAACAGATTGTCTATTCGAATCTTTTATATCTTGGCTAGAAAATAACAAACTCAAGGCCTGATGCAAATATGTTCCGGTCCACTTAAAATAAAATAAAATAAAAAATTTAATAATTAATGAATAAAAATTCGAGGCAAAGAATTGTCACTTCTCTCGAAATAAATATACTTTATGAATTATATTAAAAGTTTTTAGATATGGGAAGACATGGCCTACGTATTGTATTACCCGATTCCTTAAATTTATAAAAGGACACAAGATACAAGTAGTTGATTAAAAGTAGCAGACATGTTATACACATAAAGAAAAAAAAATCTAAGTTTCGACGTGAGCTCTCGAACAGCCTTAATAGCTCTATAATTCAACAAATAGAACAATTGATCTTCGTACCAAGATATCTCAGCAACTAATAAATTTAATTCTTCGAAATCTAATACACTTTTTTATTTAAATCAAACTCAAATAACAATTTAGTAGCAAATAAATCAATAAATATTTTTAAAATAACAAAATCTCTGTAGCTTACCCTCAAATATCGTTGTAATTTTTTTTAAGTTATACGAGCATTACACTAATTTGTGCAAATTTTTTAAATAAAGTTACATCAAGACAGCAAAGAAATATTATCTGTAGCCTAATCTTTCTAAAATGTCTTCTGTATACGCGAATTGCAAATCATTGTTCATTCAAGTGTCGGACGGAAGGGTTCTAAAGAGGGTAGCGTCAGAAGGAGGGGGGTGGGGTGTATTCGTGAATCGTCCGACCCGTTTTCATCATCGAAACTGCTCTGTTTGCTGTATAGTTCACGTGGTGCTGACTGCAGTGTATCCACAGGCACGACGAGACACGCATAATGCATGGACGGAATCTAATCGAGAGTTAAGAGCGCCATATCAGGCTTTAGTTCTGTCTATACACGTAGCGTTGTAGTACGAAGCAATAGGCACTAAACATGGAGCAAGCGAAATGTAAAGTCACCCTTCGACGAGTCGGGTACCGTGACTAATCGATGAACACGCGGTCGGTCTCGTTCGATCAAAAACGAATGCACGATGCTCGTTGAAAAATGTCGTCTGTCATAGGCGATATATACCCTTCATCGGTATAAACATAATATACGCATAATGCAAGTACAAAGTACTCGAAATAAATCATTATTTAAATTAGATTTACAATTGTACTTATTCAGCACACTTGCTTGGATCTCAATCTCATTAATTACAATTAAAAAGATTTTTTGTGTAACACGTGCATGAAAAGTCGTGCTTTGTATGACAGTGTTGCGGGACGAAAGTGGCCAATTTCGTGACAATATCGAGAATATAGATTCGCGCACGCGCAGTCCACAATTTCTTCACTCTCGTCCCTGTTTTGCGGGACGAAAACGATAACAGCGCCGACTTTGCGAACTACCGAGGCTCCGCCCCTGAACCCCGAGCATCCTAACCTCGACATTTTTTTTTTTTTTTATTAAATAATCTATTTTTCTGCTTGGCTACTCATTTTCTATTTTTCTGAAAGCAGTAACGTAGTTTTGCGTGCACTGTTACAAAAAGTATAATGTATGACGCATAAATAATTGATTTTCTATTCCTTAGCTAAATAAAGTATCGAAATATTGTTTTAACGGTAAAAAAAATTGCATCAAATATGATAATTATAATTGCAAAAAAAAAATGTTCACGGGCGAATAGAAAAAAAATTGTAAATAGTTCATTTCTTTTTTTCGATTTAATAAAAATTGTGATCATTTATTGTATTCAGATCTAAGGGCTATTTTATGTACATAATCAAAACACTTTTAGAAACAATAAATCGTGAGAGATTTTTATACGAAACAATAAAGTAAAATTGAATAAAATTACTTTTATGGTCAACTAAAAATGCTGAAAATATATTTTGGAGTAAAATAATGATTTTTTTTTCGCTCCCTGCATCAATTTAGGTTTAAAACGTTGCGATATTTTCATACTTATAATTTATCTCAACGACTCACGATGCCACTTTGAGTTAGAAATGTCACTACTCGTGTGCAGGCGTACGAAACGCCTACACGTGTACGCTCGTTTGACGTGGGTGAAGCAAAAACATTTATATCAGAAGAGAAACACGCGATTAGACTCTGTGGAGAGTAGTATCTTACCGGTGAAAGGGACAAAGGTATAATGTACCTATATATATATTATATGCATAGGAGCGAAGCCACACACCAGTTGGAGTGTTTCACGATTGCGGGGGTCCCGTTCGTCGCTAAACTGTTTACAGGTCACGTGACACAGTGATGGGGTGAAACAGGCTCAGGAATAGAGTTACGCAGGACCAGCAGCGAAGCATCGTTTGGAATAATGAAGAGAGGAGCCGTCGGAGAATGGCGAGAAATAGAAAGGGACCGCGGGGTTGAAATGAACGCGAAGTGCGCGGTGAACCGTAAGAGCTTGGGGTTTCCCATGACGACTTTAATCTGTCACCTCACAGGGGAGGCAGCTCCCCCAGCCTCACGCTCCATCATTTTTCTCTTTCGAGATCATTTTCATGTTGCAACTACAGCGATCTTTGTGAATCAAATGATTATAAATATTTGTTCGAGATAAAAGATTTATTTGAATGAAAGAAATTGTATTTCAGTAGCAATATTATAAAAATATATCGTCATCGTTGCCTTGGTTTAAAATTTTATTGAAATTCCTTTAAATCTCCATAACAACTATTAATCTGGACTTCCGAGTGAGTCAAAGAAGGTTTTAATATTATTTAAGCCTCCTTTAACCATCCATAACGGATATTATGGTTAAAGGAGGGTCAAAGGGTGTTTAAAATGTTTTATATATACATGCACCAGGGACGGCGAAGGTCCCATATGATAGATTGCGAGAAGACTCAACGCCCGATCCCTACGAAGCCAAAGAAATAATAATATTCTTCGTAACGTAAATAAATAAATTCGATCTATTTACAATTTAATTCATTAAAATCAATCTCCATTCTTAATATTTTAGGCAATACAGCCAACAAACGAGTACACAAAAGGACACGTTTTACTCTTTAACACTATAGCCGCACTTTTTTTTTGTCGATACGCTAGACAGATAAATAAATAAATAAATAAATAAATAAAAATGTGAAAAAACTTTTGATAACCAAGATAATTAAAGAAAAAAAAACCTCTCACTGTGAAATAGAATGCGCTGGGTCAGCGTATAACCCAGACTATGGTGTTCATGGATTAAAGCAAAAAAAAAGTGAATAAAAAGCCATTTTGTCTCCCACGACAACTTCGACTAATTGACCACAATCTTTCACGCTCTTGATGATTTCTCAATGTAAAGTTTCCTTTCCTTTTTGTTGTCCTTAAACAAACTCGGGTAAAACGATTATTCTCGTTAAATGAGATAATTATGTTTCAACGTAATAATATTACTTGTACATATAGGGCATTCCAGATCACAATGATAGATCGGTCATCTTTACTCTTTGTAATTTCATTCAAATTTTTCTGATATTATTGTCACAATCTATCAATCTGTCTAAAACGTATTTAATTTTTTAAATAAATTATATCACTACCCCCCTCCCTTCTATTTAATAACAAGTTCTATGGAAAATCAGAGTCGAATATCGTTTAAGAGAATAATAACGCGATTTGAAAATCTGAAAATAAATCTAACGTAATCTGTGGTGGGTAAACCAAATTTTAATCTACAGCCTAGAATAAGCACGGGCACGGTTAAATTTGTTTTTCTTTGTTTTCTTCGAAAGTTTTTAAACAAATCATTGAAAAAAATAATCGAGCGCAGACCTGTCGATTTAGCCTGAAATGCCCCATATATATATATATATATACATAACTCTATAGTCCCTGACGCGTTAAATGGAGCAGTTAATGGGCGCGGAGAGCATCACACTATTTATCGAGAAGATAAAAAACTGTCTTGGATGATCGATGATAAACAGAGACAGAGATAAATTAAAAAAAATTAAGAGGATAGCTAAAGAGGCAAAGAGAAAATTTCTCGACGACAACGACGACCTTGCCGTTACGGAACGCGCTGTGACAACTCGATATCGTCTTTTTGCGCGGCCTTTAAACGCACTCGCGACACTTTCAATTGGGTTTGGTCAATTCTGGTAGAAAAATGGTGGCATCCGGCGCGCGCCGCGAGGTCAATCCGACGACCTCGTATCCTGGGTCTTGGACCCTTTCCTTCTTCTTCATTTGCCACTACGCTCGGTTGTAACGCTCGCGGCACGCGGGTCAAACGCTTGACTCCTTGACTCGAACTCCCGACCACAACCCAGCTGCCCCCTAAGCTCCGCTTCTTTCGTATCTTTAGCAGCTTCATTCTTAAATTCGACTCGTATACGCGACCGCGTATACTACAACGACACAATTGTCGTACTATACGTGTAGTATTAGCACCCGTAGAAACAACTTTCATTCACGCGACTCTCATTCATTAATCGGTTCGTCCTATTATTTATCTTCGTTCCTTCTGTCAACGACGCAGAAGCAAACTTAAGAAGACAGAAAAATATATTGAAAAAGAAAACTCAGATTAATATATTTTAAATGTTAATATTTTGTTTATAATTCTATTTAACATATTTTTCATCACCCTAAGGTTGTTAAATTTTTTAATTGTCGTCGATAGCTCTACTTCGGCAATCGTTTTACAATTCTACAAAGTTTTTTATTTTATTTTCTTGATAAAAAAAATTGTATTAAAAAATTTCATAGAATTAATTGTTTGTAACAATGGTCAAAAATCATGAGATCAGAATATAAATAATGCTACGTGTTACATTTTTGTAAATGAAAAATAATATTTAAACGAACGAAATTCCTTTTACTTATCGTATTATAATCTAACGATATTTTGGCCATTTATTTATTTATTTTTTACAAATTTACGATATAAGTCAATGCTAACAAAAGGTATAACTAACACACAACAATTCGTTATTTATTTAACAACAACAACAACGAAATATTTATTTCATTACATTTCTGTCTATTTTTGGAATATTTTAATAATATTTTACAACTGCGCACACCAGATACGAAGGATAGAGGCAAATGAAGAGGCTGAAGCAAGCAAGATTTAATTCAACGCGGTATCGGAGGGCTCTGTGTGGTATTAGCGAACGATTCAACAACGGTAATGGCAAATATACTACCAACCACTACGATCGAATGATGCCGAACACTACCCTACGACACCGTTGCTCCCAAAGAGCTATAACGAGAACACAGAACAATCCCCTCGTTGCACTCAAAACTATAGTACTATGTAGTTCTCTATAGATTCGCTCCTCTTCTCGAAACGTGTGTGCCCAATATGTAAACCCGTTGCCCATTTGAACAGCACTCCTCGTGACCCTTTAAAACAAATACGTGGCCGGGGCACGCGGCAATGGAGTACAAAGATCTCTCGCACTTTCGAGTGCGAGCAAATACACATATAAGAGAGCGAGAAAAAAAATAGAGTGAGCAACGTCGAGAGAAACAAGAGCGTAATTCGTCCGATCGAGATTTATCGAGAAATCCAGACGAGTGGCAATGCTCAACGGATTTACGAGAGTGCATACATCGTCCAAGTGGCAAACCAAAGCACAGCTGCGCGACAATCCTCGCTCTTTTTTTATTAGGAAAAAGGCTTAAGATTCATTGACAAATAGTTTTTTTTTTTTATTCCTCTTTATAAAATTAAAGATCTTGTTTAATCGGAAATTGTTTATCGATTTAAAATATCGTCGAAATGTTATGAAAATTTTAATATATTAACATAGACAATTAAAGTTTTTGGAGAATTTATGTTGATAATTTATTGTTAAATCTACAAATCTTAGCCAAAACGAAGGAAATTTTTATCAAAAAATCTGGTATTTTACGTAGAATTGAATCAAAAAAAATTTTTAAACAAATTTCTTTTGCTTAAGATACGACGATAAATGATTCAGCAAAGAACCGGAAGCTTGAGTCTCCTTACCAGGCACTTGAGTAACGACTAAAACGATTTCATCGGTCCCTAAAATTCTTTCACTAATTTTTTAAGTAGGATCAACATCGGAAAATTAATATTTAACCTGGCGGGCTGGGTTCATCTCTTTTTAGATGAATCGCCTCTCATTTACGAATATATTTCAACGTAATAATAAAGCATGCAACGTGAATTATTAAAATTCTTTATATTTTAAAGTTCCTATAGAAAATTTAATTTTTATGTTCTAGTATTTTTTAATTAAGGAAATAGATTCAATAAAAGAACTAAAATTTTCGAAAAATGTCAATAGTGTAAAATATTACATTTTTTTTCCAATTCACTGTTAAATATAATTAAACAACTATCATTTCCCGAATGGAATGAAGAATTTTGTGTATTATGTAAGAACCAATTCAGTCAACTGATTCCCGCGTAAACCACTTTTAAGCTTTTTAAACTCTGCGCGTTCTTCGGAACAAACCGCTCCATGAATTTCACTCTATGACATCTCATTTTCTTCGTAAGAAGACCATTTGAATGTAGAGAATTTTATTCGGAAGTCCTCAAGGAAAAACAATCGACCGATTTTCAAAATGTTGGTGTTTAGAGTCGTGCGCTTCTTAAAGTTTTGACTTGATTCAATATTTAAACGATGTTGTACTTGTTTCTTACAAAGAAACTGAGATGTCATTGATTAAAATTCATGGAGCGTTTAGTTCTGAACGAAGCCTTGAAAAAACTTTTTGAAACTTTATAACGATGGAACGTTATCATTGAATAATCATCAACAAAGATCCTGTTTTGAGTAAAATATCTGTGTGAACATATTAAACTGTGCAATGGTTAAACTTTACGGTTAATATCGTATCACGAGAGATTCTCATGAAATTCTATCGAGATGAGAAGACTCCGTTGAACTATTGATATAAAAAACATTTCTGACTGCTGTGTCCCTTAAGCGTTTTGATAAGCTCGGCCCGAGGGATACATGCGCGGCAGTGGAAGCAACGATTGTGGCGTGTAACGAGGACAAACGAAATCCGCTTCGATATAACTGTGGTGGCGGTGGGTGGCACGCGCCCGATGCCGTAACTTTAATATAAACGACTGACGGTCGACGGTGTAACACGAGACAGACCGGAAGGGACGTCTGCCGAGTGTCACCCGGTCATTCAGTCACTCCCGTGCTTTCGTGAGCTCTTGCTCTCTCCGTTTCTCTATCTCTCTTTTACTACACTCTACCGTATTACGTGCGTATATTCACTAGTACTGAACGTTCGGTACACTATAGCGGAGTACAATACGTACAAATGTACGTTCGAGCAACGTCAACTCTTGGGCATAGGCGCACGTGCTTCGAGTTTGGGGGATGAGGTCCCCTTATCGAACCCCGAGATAAGGGAACGTGTCATACGATTGTACAGAAAGAAGGGAGTCTTATCTTCGTGTTTTATTAAAACTTAACCGTATGTCTCTCGGATAATTTTCTTTCACCCTTACGCTTGGTTCTCATGAAAAAGCGACGGTCTGTAAGTATGTTGGTAATGAAAATTGTTGGAGAGTGAGTTCAGTGATAGACAGAGAGTAGCGATAGAGTAGTTGTGTACAGTAGTTAAGTAGGAAGTGTCTCTCAATGCAACCCCCGTGGTGAGTCCTCACTGAGAGAAGCATTGGAGCCTCAAAAGAAGTCCAATCGAGATGCTGGATACTCGTAACAATGGCTGCGAGCAAGTTCTCAAGAGGTACAAGTTGACTGTCCGGTAGACGTTTTTTTCTCAGAGAAGTACAGGAACCTAACACTCTGCAGTCAAATGTATCAAAGATTTTTTTTAAGAGAAAAAATCGTGTACGTTGGCCCGGTCGATCGACCGATTGGCCCAATCGATCAGTCGGTTGATCCAGCCTATTCGTATTAAACGCGGTAAATATATTGGACAGCCCAAAGCCAAAATATTAGTCAACACTAGCAAATAATTATCTCCTGCATAGTTAACCGTTTAATCAATTGTGATAATTACCCAATTTTATCTATACAAAAGAGCAACAAAAGTTAGGATAATTTTTTTCTAGTTAAATTCACTACAAACATTCGATTCCTATTTGAATTTTTCTCCAAGACGATTTCAAAATATGATATTCTTCATCAAAACTCCTTACAAGATTTCCAGTCTATAAGGATTGCATAAGGAAAGAGCACATTTCCTGTCTTGTAAACGATAAAGACTCGAGTTAAAAAGATTAATTCCTAACGTATATCGCGTTTAACAACGACATCTTTCATAATAAGTATCAACGAAGCAGTTGCATCTTCCAGACCCTCGAGGAACCCTGACGAGAAGGCGCACGTCTTCGTTCTGGAACTCATCGTTCTCGTCGTCCTGTTAAGTAGGAAGTTGACGCTAACCTCCGGTTTATCGATTTCAAAATATAATATTCTTCAACAAAACTGCTTACAAGATATCCAGTTTATAAATTGCATAAGGAAAAAGCACATTTCCTGTCTTGTAAACGATAAAGACTCGAGTTAAAAAGATTAATTCTTAACGTATATCGCGTTTAACAACGACATCTTTCATAATAAATATCAACGAAGCAGTTGCATCTTCCAGACCTTCGTGGAACCCTGACGAGAAGGCGCACGCCTTCGTTATGGGACTCATCGTTCTCGTCGTCCTGTTAAGTAGGAAGTTGACGCTAACCTCCGGTTTATCGCTGAGGAACATTTTTATCAAGACGCTTGCCACACGTTTAAATAGCCGGATCTATCATACGCGTATACATATACACATGTATACACATTCGAGATGAGCTATTCGGTTACGTCGGTTACGTCGGGGCCCTTGTCGCTGAGCTACGAGGTACCACCCACGTACATGTATCCCTCGGCCCTCACGCGTTGTTCTCGTACCGAGCAACTCCTTGCTGTTGCTGCTCTTACTCTTGCTGTATACATATACTTCTGTATTTAAAATATAATAATAATAATAATAATAATAATAATAATAATAATAATAATAATAATAATAATAATAATAATAATAATAATAATAATAATAGGAGTGATAGCGAGAAGGTACCCCTCTTCTCAATGGATCGTATGTGTCATACACTCAATATTGGTATCACGTATACAATTTATCCACGTGTAAGCAAAACGAGTCATCCACTCGTCAATTGATTCGTCGGAATACGTTGAAGATTATCCATTTGATGGAATTATTTCATTTAAAAGAGACAACAGGACATTATCGATCACCTGTAACCAGGAATTCCGATGTTCACTTGATACGACGTAAAAAATGTTCAGTTAATTAAACCAAGGATGGGTAATCTGTAAAAAAAAATATTTGACATGTCTCTCTATAAGTACACGCAGTTTTTTGTTTAAATTACGCACATTGTTCTTTACTTAATTTTTTATCATCAAGTTAGATTAATGAATATGAATCTTGATCACCAAATGTCTAGTGACACTCGTTAATATTTGAGAAAAAAAAATTATTTATCGTTGATTCTCGTTAAAACGCAGCTACGCGAAACTTACAGACGTGCTCCTCAATTATTCTGACAATGTATTGCATTTAAAAAATTATTTATTCCAATTGTTAATTCTCATTCATATGAAAATGATTAATTTGAATGTTTTTAAAGAATTTCTCCATTTTATATTCTCAGAATATTATTAAGAATGATATTTCATTGAGTATAGCGATCATCTTTGAATCGCAAACAGTTGAAACATTGATAGATTTATTCAACTGTGAATATAATTATTATTAAAGCATTATTTTTCTATACAACTGATAGAAAATGAAGTAAGGTTAAGTTATTTATAGTTTATTGATAATGTACGACAAGATCAATTTGATTTTTTATTTAAATCATTTGTATCAAGCCTGACCACCATTTTCCCTGCCAGAGAAATTCTCATATTAGTTTCGCAATGGATGAAACGAAATAAAATATTTTCAGTAGAGAAAGAAGACCCACAAGCGGGGACTTTGGCGTTGAGTAAACAAGTCCGAGTTTAGCCACAACCCCGACCTAGAAACCAGTGACGAGATACACGTACATCACCCGCAAACCAATTATCCAGACTATCAACGGGGTTTCGTTAAAGTTTCGCGGTAATTACATTTCGGATGGAAACTAGGACGCGACACTTTCCAATGAAATACATTTTCGATGTTCGTGAGCAATTGATTAAGCAATTGGACAACTCTGATGTTGATTTAATTCGTCGGTCAGTGAGCTGACAACAACGCGACTGACGTCTTCTCTGAAAGAACAGGAAGTGATTTAAGGGAGGGAGAACATGTCTGTAGCCAAGAGTTATATTACATGAGTCAATAAATAAATTGCAAGCGGAAGAGAACCCGACGAACTTTTCAATGATGAATATGCTTTCGAAGAATTGGACTAAGCATCTTCTCCAGCTGACGATCATACACCTATAGCTTGCGATTTACTCATCGTACACATCGCCGTCGTCATCGTCGTAGTCGTCCTCGTTTTATTACCCGCCGCACCAATGCCCGAGTTATACTTTATGGAATAAATGCGGTCACGGTTCGCGACCTTTTGGATCGCACTAACCAACCGGAAGCTACTTTGTGTGATCTAAATGCAACTGAGCATTGACTCAGTCTGTGGTATATATCACGTAAATTCCTCGGAGGATAAAGGAACTTGTAATCTTTAGAGACGCTCAAATGGTAAGAAGAAAATATTTATCAAAATAAAAACTTTGAATATAAAATACAAAAAGTGATTATTCATTTATTAATTTGTTTCTGACTTAATTACGTTCCCCTCTTCTATTGTTAATTAAGATATGAGAGATTTCACTGTACAAGGAAAGAAAACTTTTATATTTAGACCCTAAGTTGTATTTTTTGTTCATGCTGATCATGATCTCGCTATACTTATTGTCTGAAAAACTCAAAAAAGGTCTCAAAAAATAATGAAATATGTAAATTTTTATTATTATTTCTTTTTTAAATAGCAATTATAAAAATATCTATGAAAAATACCCCGTAAACCGATTCCCCGAAAAGATTTAATTCGAATAAATCGTCACGTTAAATTTTCTTTCTTTGAATCAACTAAATATTTATTTGATTCAATGAAAATAATTACATGATTCCAATGATGCGATGCATTTGAACCACGATGAAGATATTTAGTTGTCTTCGAGTAAACATTTATTTCATAATATTTAGTAAAGAAACGATTTATTTTATTCAAATGAATAATATATTTGAAATCACCGTTTCAAAGAGATATTTATTTGACGGCATCTAGCACGCCGCCGCTTAACGGGAGATGCGATTTGTTTTTTTTTTTTTATAGCATTGTATCAAGAGCGCAAAATCGGCGAAACGCCGATCGTTATGTAAAATTTTTTGCTTAAGTTTAAATATTTTTCAACAATTTATTATTAACATGTCTAAGAAAATTCCTCGCTGTTACTCGATAAATTAATTAGCAGAACAACGTCTGGGTAAGTTTCCATTTCCTCAACATCCATTTCACTCGAGTGTGTAAGTGTACGAAATAATTATTTATTCATCTAAACTACCCTTAATTACTGACGTAAACATTTTTAAGAGATTTGCTAGCATGCGATTGCGCCCGCGTGAATAAACGCTAGCTCCTGCCAAGCAATAATTCTTAAGAAACAATTACGCGAGTCCAACGAACGCTAATTGAAGCCATTCAAGATCATGGCGAGTAAGTTAGCGACGGCGTTGTGTGACGGATCGAGGTGATCATTCTCTCTCTCTTTTTCTCTTCAAATTCTCTTTCATCTCACACATGAAGCATTTTCTCTTCTACAACTCGCTCATCAACACGAATACCACCTTGTTACAGTAAAATACAACTACAACGAGGCTCAAGTTGGACACAGTTCGTTCATGAAGGCGAGACGAGTCTTTTTTCTCTTCCTCTCTCTCTCTCTCTCTCTCTGTTACCATTGCGCTATCCGCCTCACTCTTTTCTACAATTCCCCTTATATTGCTCTCCCTCTTCGCGCTAATAAAGTTTAACCACTACGAGCCCTCTCGCGCGAGTACGCAACTTGGGCCTCGACGCTGTTGTGTGTTCGGCGTTATACTCCGGCGGTGATACATTTCCGGCCACCACCATTCCGCGCTCTGCTTTGCTCTCCATTCATTTCTTCGTCGTCTTCTCCTCCACCGTCTTCCTCATCTCGTAGCTTGTCTTCCTTTTTCTCCCGCAATGAGCCTATATACCAATGTCTCTGTCTTTAATGGCTCTTTTCTTCGTCAGTCTCCCCAGTCTCGCGACAACAGGAGTGTCGCGAAGCCCGACGCTCTTATTTCCTCCTCCTCCTCCTCCTCCTCCTCCGCCCCTCGTCTTTTCCGTTTCCACCGTCAACCCGGCCGATCGAGAGAACACGGAGCGCGCGCGCCACTCTCGCTCATTCATCCGTTCATTCCGTACGTTCATTCATTCGTTTAACACTTTTGTGCGGCACGGAGATACGGGTCTTCTGTTGCCAGGACGTTTCTATGCTCTGCGCTCGCCGCTCGGTTTCGGCTTTGGACTCTTTGCCGTAACATGCACAGCACGATGCATCCCAGCATCCACGCCTGGGAGCCTCTAAACCGTTTTGTATTACTTTATTAGGGCAATATTGCACCACCCTTCTCCACCGTGAATATAAGGAAGGTTCTCACAGGATAGGTGAAATGCTGATCTTGTATTTTGTGAATGATTCGTGTAACGACTAAAGACTATTCATATTGAATTCTTTATTGCTGGTTTTTTTTTTGTGGGCTAATAGATAGCAAGCAATGGCTGACGATGAACAACAAAAAAACTCCGAATAAGAGTTCAATCAGTTGTCAACGGTTGCACATTAACAGCCTTCGTAGAAATAATAATTTGTTTAAATAAAATTCCAATAGGAAAAAACATTCAAATAAAATATTTTTCGGTTGTTTCAACTCAAAATGTGCGTAAATATTAAATCACTCTATTTATATGTAAATACGAATGAAGAAATAATTTTTTTAATCTGGCGTTTCGTTTGTCGAATTAAACAATTATCCGGAGCAATTCTGCTAAAAAATCAGACAGCTGTGGCTACCATCAACGATATACTCCTTGTCGATTATAATTGAGGTACTTAAATGTATTCAACGAAGAGACTAAAAAATAATATGACTCGAGAAAGGGAATTGCGCACAATGAGAAATATAGCGACAGCAACAATATAGTAAATGACGTAAGTCATCTGTAGAGTGTAAACCGACGGCGTGGGTAGCGTAGCTTATCATTCGGTGACGCGAGTCGCGATGACTCGGTCATTTAGCTTGAGACGAACAAGTTCTTGTGCTTTGCTGATGCTGATGCTTACGGTACTCTTGTCTTTTAGCAAACACGGTTCGGAGAGAGAGAGAGAGAGAGAGAGAGATAATAAGACGACGAGAGAAGTCTTGGAAGTATCGCGGGGTTTCAACCCCCGCACGCACGAGACATCTATTTGTTCGTCTCGTTCTCGTATCTCTGGTACGAACTGCTTTGCGGGCTTTCGCACGCAACTACAATGTACATTGAGCAAACTTAAGTTTTGCCAATTGTACGTACGCGAGGATATAACTGCCTACACACCGTAGAAAATTAACGTTGGTGTTTGAAATGTGGAGTTGAGCTTTATCTGTCGGCTGGACGACAAACCGATTTAGCTAGACTGCCTTTCAGTATGAAACTTATTAACGATATTCCGAGTCTGTAGGCATAGCAAAGAGACGATAAACAATATGGTTCGGTAGTAAACGAAGTATATTTCTACTCAAGACGACAGCATCATTCATCGGCATTAAAGAGAAATTGACAATTTGAGTATCCTGCGAGCCAACAACCGATCAGTTGACTGAATTAAACGGATAGATGGATCAACGAGTAATCAATTGCCTGGATCAATAACTAATAAGTCGGCTGAATTAATCGGATAACTGAGTAAACGAACAATCAATAACCTGGGTCAATAACTAATCGGTTGGCTATATCAACGAGTAATCAGTTGGTTGGATCAACGTGATCAATTGGTTGGATCAACGTGATCGGTTGACCGGATAAACGACTGGATGGATTGTCAGGAGTAATCAATTGATTGGATCAGTTACGTTGCCTGATTGTCGAGAGTTATCAGTTGTTAGGCACGACAAGATAATTTTATTCTTTTCAATCATTCATTTAATTGTCGCGACTAACAATTTATCTTAATTTCGATTTTACAGTCGTATTACCAAAAGCTTCGCCATTATATCAAAAGACTTCTGCTGAGAAACTTAAATCGCCGTGATACAAGGCGCGTTACCGCGATACACTACACAAATTATTCTGGATTGAGGAAGTTGTAAATTCAGTCGGTGCACGCCTCGAAATTGTGACCAGCGTCTTTGATGATTCACCGTCGCTCCTCGATTAGCACAATCTTACGTGTTTCGCGCTGACGCTGTGCGCCCACCACTCGGCAAATGCCGTCGCATACCGCACTAGACATTGTATCGCGTGTCCATGCGTATGCCACGATACTTTGTTTCTAATAAGCTGACAACGAGACGTTTCGTTTGTGATACGAGAATCGAGAGGAGCATTTCTACCACACTGCTATGAAAGATTATAAACATAATATATACACAAAGTACAATAGATACGGATGGCCAGACTATTTGAATTTTGAGTTAAAATCTGACAGAATATAACTGTTGCATCTCTGCTATTTCCTACCGTTACGTATCCCACAAACTGCCATACATCAGTGAACGTGTTAGATTGACATAATACTGAAACATTTGTTGATAGTAAATCTCACATGGTGTAAGTAAATCCCATAAAAGTACTAACAGTAAAGATATTCAGTTTGTTACAGCGCAGAGATAAAATCTACTCGGTGGATTCAGTGTACTCGCGAGGTAATAACATTTATCCAAGTTCACGATTTTAAGATCCAAGCAAAATTGTTAATCGTGCAGCCAATTTCATAGCAGATAAATGCGAATAGCTATTAAATTAATTTTTCATAAACCCTACACGCCATTAGATAAAAATATGAAAATTTCGATAGCGGTAGAATAATTTTATAAGTACAGTTCACTCAAAATTGGAAATGATACTTGGTTTTAGGTTTGAAATACATTTCTTTTGTTATCTATCATTATTTCTGATTATGCGTTGGTGTTTATATTTCATCTGGGGACCGAGAAGAAAATAATGAACACGGACAGAGTCGAACCTTTGACTGGTGATGATATATTGAATTCTTAAGTAAGAATCAGCAACAATAATATCGATCTCGAATTTAGCTTTATAAATATTCAATCAAGATTACCAATCGTACATCAGAATACAACAGAAAAGATTCGTCAACAAAAAATATTTTTTTTTATCACACGAGACTCCTATAACTTTATCATTATGACATGGATGCTGATTCAAAAATTACGTTAGTGCCATATGAATACTATAATATTTTAACACACTCCATAGACGACGGTATTATTTGGTAACAATTCGTACAGGCATCCACAGATGCTGTAAATCGATCAATTCTCCCAAAATATCCTCATACTAGCAGTACACGAAATATTTACAATAACAACTATAAATATAATATAATAGAATTTTGGAACTTATCTGATTGATTACGGAGTAGTGTTATTGCGAGCACCATAGCTCACTCGCGGGGTGGGAGTGGGGTTTTGAAATCGTCACCGTTTATGCTGCTGTTGCTGGGAAGCCAACCGTTCGCCGGTACGTCCAACCACTGGTCCCGTGAGTGGCCAATTGCTGGCTGGTTGGCCGCGTCTCTTCGAAGATCCCGGCCTTTTCCCCGGCCAACGTCTGGACGATGCGCCGCGTCCTTTAGACTTTGCTCGTTCTCAAGTCCTCGAAGTGATGGACGATCGAATTCCAATTGCGTTGAGATGTTACGTTGAATTTGTAGAGGTTCGAGCGTCGATTCGATTCTTTTATCAGATGGAATTGATTGATTCCGTGAAAATGATTTCAATCAATTTGATTATAGCCAATTTCGTATTGAGCTGATTCCTCAGCTACCGACTCGCTAATGTTTTCCTCGAAGAAATTTATGGAGCCTTTTTCGGTGATGCACATCCGCAGATAATGTAGATATAGATATAGATATATATATATATAGTATACAGATAGATGATGACAAGAATACATAGTTATGCAAAAACTTTAATTATGTGTATGGGTGTCTATAGTTGCGACAATTTGGAGCAGGTATTTCGCTCGGCTGCTCGGCAGCAACTAACTATCCGGTAAATGCAAAACCGATTACTTTCAATACAATTAAGAGGCTCTGCGCACCACACGATGAGAACCATATGCGCACTCGTCTAGGTAATACGACGCGTACTCATCCCAAGAAGACTTCGAGACGGTATTTCGACGCGGAATGAGTGTGCGTACGATAGACGAAGGGAAGGGCGTAAGCGCTATCTACGGATATTCAAATCGAATCGTTACAGGTTCTAATACGTAAGCTGTTCTCGAGCAAGTACTTTTAGCTGAAAAATTAATTTGCAGAATAAAATGATTAAAGCTCCTTAACAATTCGTCATCCGCTTCAAAATGATTCTTCAGTCGGATGAGTTAAATAAAAAATCGTCACGATATAATCCTCACACCTTAATATAAAGCATAGTCACATCATCACGCACCATACTGCACATACGAGATTGCCATAATATTGAAACGTTTCCTCGTGTTCGTCATCGTCACGCTGCTTCTCGGAGGCACAACGACCTAATGCATATAAAGGGGGTTGCAGGATTCGTGAGATACGTACTCCGTACCCTCCTCCTTCTTTCTATCCCCTTTTTCCTTTTCCGAGACTGTGGGTACGACGATGTACCAGTGGGGTGCACCAACACTACGCTAACACGCTTCACATTGCGGATATATCACAGATTAACCGCGGTCCAACCACCATTGCCATGGATCGGAGCCCATAGGCCAAAAATCTGTTGGTAAACTCCCTTCCACCGTACATTGATGTCCACCGCCCCTCGGGAAAAGCACCAAGGATCGTCATAGTCTCGCGGAAGGAAACAGCAGCGGCAGCAGCCCCCTTTCAATGGAAACCCAGGAGTAGCAACAGCAGCAGCCGTGTCGGGATGTCAGAGGGGTCGTCCAGACGCCCCCTGTTATACGGCTTCGTTCTCCGGTAAACGCGTACCCCAGACCGAAAATAATGTAACACACCGCGGCAACGAAATCCATTGACGTTGCGTACCCCGCATGTGCGTCGCCAACGAGAGATTCGGTTTCGTTACTATGGCGCTGGCGTTAGGATTGATGAAAGGTTCAAAAGCTTCAATCATTTTATTTTGGAAATGGTTTTTCCATTTGGAGGTAATTGCACGAGAAGAGCTTACATACGATAACTTGAAACAAAGTATGATATGGAGTTTTGAGTGAGCCGTAGTTATATTCTACCGTTATCGACATATTCATATTTTTATCTATGGGGTGTATGGTTTATGAGAAATAAATCAATTTACACGAATGCATATTATACGGACAGTTAGTACCTACGATCTATCAAAGCATAGTAGCGAGTATATGGATTCTAGAGGAAAGTCGAAAGAAAAATGGCGTTGTGGATTAAGCGCCTGAAAAAAAAATATATATATATATATATATATGCGAAAATATATTTTATCACCAAAAAGTAATTATATATTGCACATAATATAAGATATGTTTTATGGATATATACTGAAAAATAGATAAAAAATATATCTCCGCTTATATTTTTCAATTTATTAAGAATATTAAATTGTATAAGATGAAAAAAAGACAAGAAAAAAAAAAAAAAAAGATTCACGCAATATTACACATTTTTTTGTATGTTTTTTCGAATATTTTCATGGGGCAACTCATGTATAGCTGTTCTATAAATTATATATTTACGTTAATTAATTATATAATTTTTTTTAAGCTTTTCAAATAGGAATTTGGATTGTTAACGCCAAACAGGCCATGAATGATTTTTTTACTAGTTTCGTGGGATAAATTTGTTAAACGATATAAATATACTTGCATTGTGTGTGAATTTTGATATTTTACGTAAATATTGCGACAAACAAAATATTAGCTGATAGAGACAGTGTTATTTCTAGTGACCGTTAAGGGGGTCGAACATTTTTTTTTCTTTTTTTTCGAAACCCTGCTATCCCGATAGTTTTTTTTATCGCAAAAGATTTTGGTATTTGCTCCTGAAATAATCTTCGAGCGACTGACACCTTACGTTATTTATTATATTAACTTTTATAAAAAAAAGAAATATTTAAAGACAAAGATGATGAAGAAAGTATTAAATTACAAAAGAAATAACTCATTGAGTGATATTATAAATGCCGGTACGAAAAATTACCATGATCGATCGATGATTGATCGATCAATGTCATCGGACAATGATATCCAATTGAAGATTAATATTGGGATGCACTTTACTAACAATAAGAAATAAGCGCGGAGACTCGAGCAGCTCGAACCGTGAGCGGACACAGCTTTGCGGCGAGACTGACGCCGGGCGTCGACGTCTCGCATCAAAGTATACGCAAACGCGAGTGAATACCTACAGTCTGCGGATCGCGAGGACCCGCAAGGGATTCCTCTTGGTATTGCGTAGCGATTGTCGCGTCGCTGTTGGCAGCTCGCGAGCCCTACACTCGTGCCAGAACGAGTCAGCATCACGCACATAGAGCAAAGCACACTATTGCTTCTGCTCACCACTTGGCGCAATTGGCCACGCAAGTGTTTACCGTCCCCCTCGCGTTGCTCTCTACCGTACGTTTGTTGCGTTAGTACGTGAAGCTATGCAACCTTCGCGATCGGCTCATCTCTCATCTCTAGGCGTTCGAGATGTATCTTATAAATGAGAATCGTATGCGTAGCATTTATTTATCATAGTAATGAAGAGAACGAATTCGATCGAATAAAAATATCCGTAAAACATAAAATTAAAAGATAAAACACACAAAGAAATAAGTTGCTCGGGAGGTTGGAAATATTAATAACATTTTTTTAAATAAATTACAATAAATTTATCTCAATCACAGGATATTTGTAACACTATAATCATTCTACGATGAAAGAACCACGATTTTATTCTGGAAAACATCTCTATCACGTTATAACTCTACCATGAGACAACTTTCCGCTTTTTAATCATAAGACTTTTAGAGCCGTAGAGTTGTAGTATCGTGTTTAGTGGAATTAAATAGCTGTAGAGTTGTCTTTTGGTACATAAATAAATGGTAGAGTTATAAATTGTTTGTAAGTAAAATATATAAAGTTATCCCATTCACAGCATATTTACAACACTACCATTAATCTTTCTTCGATGAAAGAACCAAGATTTAATTACGGAAAACATCTCTACCACATTACAACTCTACCATGAGCCTGTAAAATAAATTCGCCTGTAATTGACTCGTTCGCTTTTTTACCATCAAAGTTTTAAAGCCGCAGAGTTTTCTCCTAAATTTGTAATCTGGTAAGATTCTATTATGGTAGAGTCGTAGTATGGTGTTTAATGAAATTTAATTATTGTAAGGTTGTCTTTTGGTACATAAATCAATGGTAGAGTTACAAATGGTTTGTAAGTATAGAATATAAAAAATTATCCCAATCCCAGAACATTTATAACTCTACCAATCATTTCTCAACGAAAAAACTACTCTGCCACGATTTAATTCGAGGAAACATCTCTACGACATTACAACTTTACTATATTACAATGCTACCACATAATAACTCACTATCACGAGACAATTCTTCATTTTATTAGCATCTGAAGGTTCACCATCATCAGCAGCGCCGGTAGAGTTGTAATGTTGCGTTTTTTATAATGAAATCACGATAGAGTCGTTGTTTATAAAAAAAAAAAGAATAGTTCATTTATTAGCAATTTCTCGTAACTTGTTAAAAAAATGTAATAATTTTTATTTTCAAAGAAAATCTCAAATTTAAAATAATATAATCAACCGAATCTGTCTTCAGTTTACGTAAAATTATGAGATTTGAAGTTTTGTATAACCGCACGGTCTACGTTTCAAAAGCTTTCTTCTTATCATATACAAGACTTAAGAAATAGATTTATAAAAGCAATTTAGTTAATTCAACAAATGTTCTTTCATCGGAACATCTTTCGTCAAATTAACTAAGGATTTATTATGTTAATGTCAATCTTTTTCTTTTCTATCTCTATACATTTTTATCTCAATCCGTACTGTAGCACATGTTTACCGATCGTAACTCTACAATAACGATTATTCTCTTGAGGGAAAAATCCCGGGGCGTCGAGTAGCTCAAGTTATACAACTGGAGACTACGGCTCGTGTTGGTCTCGAGACTCGCGAGATCGTGGACCGAAATTGGCTCGATAAGAGCTCCGCGCCGGTACGGTCTATCATCAAGAGTCTGCAGCCGGAGCGTAGTTACGCGTTTACTGACTGCTGCTGGTATTGCTGCTGTTACTACCGATGTTGCTCGTTGCTACTGCCGCAATTCTGCTACTCAGTACTCATCGAGCTAGTACTCTACTACAGGAACGCATGTATAAGGATGCCGATCACGTCTGTTAGTGGGCAGCCTGCGCGGGTCACAATCCCATCTGCTGATCCGAACCGGTCAGACTCACTTTATCTCTCTCTCTGGTCTCTCTTTGATAATCGCTCTGTCTCAATGCTTATCTTCTCATCCACCTCTTCAACGGTTAAGTACCACTGGCGCTTTGTAACATTTATTTAATTTATTTTTACAATATCCAACTTGTAATTTTATTGATATCAAATTATTTTCACTAAATTTTAATACAACTTTCGATTATTTATTAAATAATAAAAATAACTATTAATTATTTTATTTAATTCATAGAATATTTATTATTACTTTTGTGACTAAGATTAATAAATTTTAATAAAAATCTTTGTGTTCCTTGGAAAAGCGCTCCACCCAATAGAAATAAAGTTTATACGAGATATGTGAAATATATTTCTGACGATGTATCCAAAATATATTTAAAAATATATTTCTGATGTATAAACCGACGAAAAGGTTTATATTTTGGATATATTTATTTTCTAGTGGTAGTTTGATCACGAAAATTCATTCGTTGAGAAATATATTTATTACAATTGTAATTTAAACGACACATTGGTTTTAATCACACGTAATATCATGTTATGCTTTTTTTCTCCCATCTTGAAGTTCTTATCATCAGTCAGGAACCTTTTTGTGGCTGTAGATAAAAAGTAACAAAAATCAATAACGAAAAACGTACTATTTTGCGATGTAACAGTGAAGCAAACCGATAACCTTTTTTTTTCTTCATAATTATATATTTGCCACGAAAACTAAGTTACAAAATGGCATAACAAACGTTTGTTTTGTAAAGTTGTCGATTGTTAAAAATAATTTTATATCTAAAATCATTATTTTTAGAATTTCACAACAAACAACGTTGAGAAAAATATTTTTTTAAATCACAAAAATTATGGTTCAAAAGAATTTTACCTAAAAATATTTATTTCTTTGTACAGTAAAATTCATTTTTCTCACAATGTGCATTATTTTATTTTACTTTACTTACTCGATCAAAATTTTGAAATAAATGTTATTTATTCCGAATTTTAAGCCCTTTGATTTAAAAACAAACTACACGCGTTTTCTCTCTCTCTCTCTCTCTCTCTCTCGATCAGCGTGTGCCTCCCTCGCTCCTTTTGTGGCCCTACGAGGGCTTAGCTTCGACTCGTCAGCTTCTCGATGAGTACGGTACGCGGCGAGCGTGGCCCATTATCTTATTTACGCCTCATTGTCTCAATGTATCATACCAATATCGTGGTGCTGCTGTTGGACGTCGCGCCCGCACCGCCGTGTACATCAACACACGGCGCATTCTAGCGTACTCGTATTCCCTTTCCTCTTCTCGTTAAGTACGTTCGCCCTCTCGTTCTTTTACTAAATCGCTCGTGGATACGTGGACGCGTATTACTTCGCCTAAGCGTACGTGCCTCGTTCCACGCATGCACCCTCCGTCGATTGTACACGCCACCACCATCAACCGCACAGAGCATCGTATCATTCGAGATGACACGAAGGAAAGCTACAAACTCGGAACAAAATACCGCACGATCCATCGGTCATCGTCGCGCATATTTGAAGAAGGCTCGAATAGATCTTCGCGTTGATCTCTCTATCGAGTACATTTTCTCCTCGTTCGTAACGCGTTTTTTTTTTTTTTTTTTTATTGTATAAACTGCCACGTGATTACCGTACATACCTAAGATATCACAGAATGATACCACAAGCTTATGTATAAAGCTTTGTGCCAAGAGTGACTATCGTAAGCTACAGTCGCTCATCACGATTACATAGACACTGTGCATTCACTGTGCTGTTACAAGTAAATCCATAAGTGTTTATCGGTGCGTATAAAGATTGAAAGATCAAGACGATCGAATCTGTATCGACTGCTCGAATAATACCGAAATTTAACCGTCGGACAATTCGAGAGACGTCGGTATTGGCGTCGATAATGATTAATCGCATTTGATTCAATTGTGAAAGAACGAAGGGCAGAATCGATACTTTTTTCCTTGGATAGAAGCGAAATGTCGAAAAGACGATGAACGAACGATGTGACAGGCGTCATATATACGCAAGGTCAAAGCAAAAATATAGTTTATGGTGGTTATATATGGTGGTAAGGTAAAGCAATTCCTATTGGAACTTCACTCCGTCTGTCCGTGTTTGACCCATCGGGCGTTTCTTCAGCCTTGATGTATTGTTTCCAGGCACAGAGCGACGCAGTGTTTTGACAGTCGGCGGGTTCTGCCTATTTACTTTTACGATCGACTCGTATACCACGAATACCCGGATAATATTTTTCGTTTCCATGAAATTTTTGTATGAATATATCAAATTTGTAAACCGTGAGACAACGTATGTACCAATGAAAGACAAGTTACTTTGAATCTTAACCTGAAACAGTTTGTGTTCATTTAAATTATACTCAACCAAATATTATGATTTATTTCATTCGATTCAGACTTTGAGAAAAAACGTTTGAAGCTGATAGAATTAAAATTATGATAAATAAGATTCATTTGAAATTAATTGAGTCAAATAAAAATTGTTCTAAAGCAATGATTCGATTTAAGTCATTTGTTTTCGTGACAAACGCAATTTTGTAATCAAGATCAACGAGTGTTTCACGTATTGGAAAGGATCAGGCTATATTTTGGGATTGTTTGTCGTAATTATGAAGAAAATATTGAGCCGTGGATTTATAGAAAAATGATTGAACATTTATTTTCACATTTATACAGACACGCGTCCTCTCATTTTTCAATGATAATATATTTAAAGACGTCGAATATATATTCATCTCCTCTGATTTCGTACTATTTACAATAATTTCTTTAATCTTCTTCCTTTCGTTCTATTTACAAGACAAAATTAAACACCGAGAAACAACAGTTTGTATTCTTTCGTGATGACTGATGTGTCTCTTGGCGATTTGTAGAGATCGTGGCGAATCAACGTGCTACGTAGATCTATGATATAGACAATAGATAATATTATTTATAAGATTTTTTTTCGTTTATTTACAATATATTACTCTACTACGAAATCGTAGATCACTCGGGAGGCGTGTAACAACGTGCCTCGGATTTTGGTAAATCGGCGCAGGCTCCTAGAAGCATCGGCAGCTTGCTTCAAATTCGAAATAAAAAAAATAAAAAATAAAAAAAACAAACGATCTGAATATAAATCAAAGTATAAGCCTGAACATTCCAGTGGAAATCTTCGTACAACTGGATTAACGAAAGAAGAAATCGATCGTCGCTCATTTAAATCTAAAGATTTTTCGATTATCGTTCCGGCAAGAAATTCAGAAAAACATGTTCCTCGATCGACAAGAATCCGTCGGTTCCTTGACGGACCGTGTGCTACCTCGGAGCCGAACAGGTACCGGGAATCCGTATTTCACTGGTGCTGAGTTTTTTCTCACAAGAGTATCTCGAGTTCCAACTCGAGTCTCCATTGCAGTTCAAAGCCGAATCTCGTTCGTGCGCGAGGACGAGCTATCAACGTGAACCGATCGTTCAGCTCTGTCGTCCGGTGAGAACGGTGATGGGCTTGAGAAGAAGCTGCGGTGGGCTGTGAGGATGCGAATGTTGTCTCTGTTGTTGTCCGATGTTGCACATGGAGTTGGGTGAGTGCGGACTCATAGGTTCGGGGCTGCTCCCAGGCGATGCTGTGGTGGACGTCGGTTGACTGGGAATATGATGAGCCTGATGTTGGCTCATGTGATAGCGTTGCTGCTGTCCAAAGACGGCCTGATGATGTTGCTGCTGCTGTTGTTGATGAACCGCGAGATTCCTCAAGGTATTGTAAAAGTCGTAAGCGGGAGCCGGGATTCCGGGTGCCCCGAGGCCGCTGTGATAACCGGTGGGTGTCTGAAGGAGTCTCTCCATGGAGAAGGCTCCGTGGGACGAGGGAGCAGTGGTGGCCGGTAGAGCCTGGGGCTTGCACGGCATGCTGGCTCCCGTGGAAGTCGCACCGGGTAACAAACTAGCCGGGTAACCAGCCGGGGTGGCGTATGGTCCGGCAGCCGTTGGATAACAGGACGCGGCGCGGTGGAGATACGGCAGAGTATAGAGCGACGCTGGCCAACCTGGTGGAGGATAGGGGCTCGGATACAGCCCTCCGAGAACGACGCTTCGTTTGAAGGCAGCGAGACGAGATCTCGATGCGGCGGTGGTTCTTCTACGCAATTTACCCGTCGTGCCACCGATCACGACATCCTCGGAGCTTGGGTCCAACATCCAGTAGTTGCCTTTTCCGGGATCGTCAAAGTGTCGCGGTACCTTCACAAAACACTTGTTCAACGAGAGATTGTGCCTAATCGAGTTTTGCCAACCCTGCTTGTTGTTCTCGTAGTAAGGGAAATGGCTCATGATGTACTCATAGATTCCGTTGAGAGTAAGACGTTTCTCCGGGCTCTGTCGAATGGCCATCATGATCAACGCGTTGTAACTGTACGGCGGCTTCTTCGATTTCTTGTCCTCCTCGGTCTGTTGAGCGTTCGTGTCCCTCTGCTGAAGAGTCGGGCTCGTGGAGGATCCGTTACGCGAACAATCCAGAGGTGGCGTTTCCGCACCGTCCCCCGTCACGTCTAAATCACTCGAGTCATCGCTGTCGTCTACATGCGGTACATCAGGACTGCTGACCGCGCAAGCCTCGGGGATTATGCGCCGAATACTAAAGTCGCTCTTGACCGTCGCACGAGGCGGCGGCGAAGCCGTCACCGTGTGCTGTTCACCGGAACCTTCCATATTCACCATTTCTTCTGCTATATCAATTGTCTTTATATGTTGTATTCTCGTAACAATATAATACACACTGAGTCCTCTTAACGGGTATCCAAAGGACGATGGCGAAACTCGTATTTATTTTCACAAGGAAAATTCACTTTTCTTAAATCACTTTCGACGACACCGCGAAATAACTTTTAAAAAATCGTTTTCGACACTTTCATCACACTTGAACTTTTTGATGATTGTACGTGAGAGAAAAAGTAGAGTCCTTTGACTTGTCTTGCGAAAGATGAGAATGAGAGGCAAGAAATAAGTGTACCAAGTGCACCGTCCCAACGGTCACACGTATCTGCCTGCTCCCCACCGCTCAAACCTTTTTATATCCTTGGCACGGCCACGCCTACGACGAGTACGGACGCGCCCGGAGAACGTTAGCTCCAATCGGGTTCCACGACGAGTTCGCCGTATCCTGTACGGCTGCCTCCCCACTCTGTGTTTGCGCCCAATGTTTGACAGCAAACAATGCAAACAGAAGGGCGCACGGACTCGGCGTCTCTCGGCTGTTCTACGCCGCTCAACCTCGCTCCTTCGTCAAGAATAAACGGTGGTGGGGAGCGCAGCCGCAACGCAACACGCCGCTGTGAAATACAAACAAATCCCGACCCTTTGCCCGTGAGCTATCTCACTCTCGCGCTTCTTTCTCCCTCTGAGCGATCTCTGCACACTCGAGCACTCGCCACGGCGCGCCACCGTCCACTCCGTGGCTTCTATTCAATTATGACCGACACTCAGGAATTCGTTAAAAAAAAAAAAAATCCACCGTTATGTCTGACCAACGGATATGAGATTTTATTATTCTGTTTTGAGGATGCGACTGGTGATACGGAGAAAAAAATTCATTTTGATAATACAAAACATATCCGATGAGTTTTTCAGAACTGTTTGCTCATGCACCACAAGAGAACATTGATTCTAAAAAATCGGTGAGTACTCTTGTTGCTTTGTTTTTGTTTCTATTTTTCTTTCGTAAAAAGCGTATTTTTCTACCGCATAATAGGTAAAAGATCATTTAGCGGATTGCGTGAAAATTCTTTTGAAACGATTTACATCCAAACACAGTAAATTAGGAAATACAATAGTAATAGACACAAATATATTCGGAATTTTGAAGGATTTACGAATGTTCCGAGTATCGGTAACGTGTCGGCCATTTGTGATTCCATGTAAATTGTTGCTACCGCGGAATATGGCAACGGTATTGGACAAAAGAAAATGGGACGTCTCGAGAAGGCCGCGCGTCTAAATCGGATCAACTTGATGGCCCACGGGTATTGTTTCGAGGCTATTGTGTTATAAATGGATTAACCCAGAGACCAGACACACCAAGGATGAAACAGTGAAACGGGGGAGTGGTTAAGGGAGGAGGAAAAGGGACTGTCGCGTCAGAGACCCACCTGCGACTGCATATCTCGGTTTGACCCGACTCGTTGGCTTCAATTATAAAAGAGAACGCAATTTGCCCTTATTGATTCGCAAAGACTAATACCCTAAGTCTCTTAATTCCCCAACATTAATTGCCATACGCCGTGTGATACTGACTTCAGAATGATATTAATACTGTAAGACCTAACAGACAGACTTATGCGGACGAACGAAATCATAGAAATGTGGCTTACCACATTGTAATAATAATCCAATAGCTTGCCCCCATAAGTGTTATCCAAATACATTCGTCTGTTTGGTCTAAATAATTGTCGGTGTAAAATAACGGAGTGAAAGAACATTATAATCGGTGTCGTAACACTAGGTTTATGACATTACTTACATATCTATATCTCGAAATGCGTCAAAATGACACGTCCCATAAACCTAGTGTCAAATGTACCAGTTCCTAGGCACTTGATATTCATTTTTATTCGTGCACCCTGAATTACCGCGGTATACCGCATAGTCGGTGTATTTTTTATAACGAAATGGCGTTTATTTCGACACCTTCTTATCATTACTCACATCGTTGCCATTTACACTGCAGACTTGGTTACGATGGACAGAAAGTTAATCGAGAGAATGTGCATGCTTAATGATAATTATGTCGACTAACGTATGCGCGGAATCTCTATTTCAAGTCGAGGCAATGGAGTAGTTATTGATTTTATATGGAGCTTATAGTAAAAATTTCATCATAACAAAACTGAGTTGTATAACAAAAATGAAGTTTATAGAAAAATTATGTTTATTTCAAATAATTGGTTTCAATAGCGTAAATCTGGTTTTAAAACAAATATCAATTTAACAGCATCACTCATGCGTGCAGTTAACCATTTGATTCTCATCGATTTCCATGATACACGTTGGTGCACGTCTCAGAATCCTCGAAAATCCAGAAATCGGTTCGAGGAATATCTTGAAATCTATATCGCATATATCGTGCTGACAGAACCCATGATTACTATCGATAAAAGGACTCACACTTTAAACTATACAAAATCAAAGACGCCGCTGTGTCTCGCTGAATAGCTGATTATTATCGAGTGCTCCTGGGGTTGCGGGGTGACTTTCGACGGGGGTGGTTTATACCTACACGGGCGACCACCGCATCGTGCTACCATCATCGTCTCGAAGCGTTGGAGCGTGGCGTCTGCGGTGGTCAAAGAGCATCAGCAACCGAGCTAAGAGTACCACCCTGCTATACTAAACAATACGTGAACGGTGTTAAGGGCCGGTGCATCTAGAAACATCGGGAACAAGATCGTTGAAGGGAATCTGGAGGACGCTGCGGACGATATATCGTTCCCGTCAGACCATTTTTCGGGATGCCGCTTCGTAAAAGACCGAAAGGAACATCCAGGCAAAGGAGATGCGCGCCTTTTCACCGCCGCAATGACGTCTTTATACACGAAGCTCAGGCTCAAACTATCCCGCCGCGAAAATGTCGTCACCCCGTGGCGTCCCATAGATTTAGTTGTAGCTCTGCTTTCGTCCTTTCTTGGTCCATGCGACTACACGCCATCCCCACCGCTCTACACTCGCTGGAAATTTTACGAGAACGAGCGAAAGGCTCGAGTTACAGAATGTACGAACAAATTTTTAAAACTAAATTTAATCATCAGAACCCTCGGTTCAGAGATAAATAATGTTCAATCAATGAATCATTTTATGTTAACCAAGTGAATAAAATGTAGAGAATTATTTATTTTATTGTGTTTTAGTTCAAGTCGATGTGAATATTAAATCCCATTGAATGGATAATCGCGCAGTGAAAAAGGCGTAGAATCTGCTGGATTTTACATCCTTCCATTCGTAAATCGTCATGACAGCACTGACAGACGTTTCATAGTCTCGATTACTGTGAAAGGTACTACCGATATAATTTCTCTTTCCTTAGAAAAGAAAAGAAAAGCCTCAAAAACCAAACACAGATTACAGTAAACAGCTTAGCTTCAAAGTTTTATTACCAACTCGTGTAATTTTTTTTTTTTTTTTTTTTTTTTTTTTTTTTTTTTTTTTTTTTTTTTTTTTTTTTTTTTAATAAGAAAATTTATATGATTGCAATTAAGAGTTCTACAATGTACATTGCGGACTTAAAACCAAGTAGAAATATTTATAAACTAGTAATTGGTTTAGCAACATTTTAGTTGGATTAACAATAATTTTGTTGATATGTTTATTTGCTTTTAAAATTCGTATTTAAAACTTTCAAAGAGTTATTTTATTTCTGTATCTTAAAGATGTATCTTAGATTTAGTTAAACTGTGCTTCGATCATGATTCGATAATAACATACATAAGTAACGAATAAATCTAAATATCAAACGATGCAGGGAAAACAAAATTATTTATTGAATTAAACAATTGTAAATTATTTATTGATAAACAAATTGTTTCCTGTTTTTAAAATTACATGCTTCCACCTATCTCGACTAAGAAGATTGAATTGAAATGATATCACACTGTTAAAAATACGGTGTCAAAATTAACTCTCGTGCGGTGTTCAAACGAGTCCACGTTGACGAATGGTGTCAACGGCCGGTGTGTCGATTAGCATTATAACATCAAAACTTTCAACGCGTTTTACTGGCATATAGATAAATGAAATTCAATGACACTTTTGGATTATATTCGTCGCATTATTCTGTATCGATTGCTCATAATTTATTGATTTTTATCTACTCATTTCGAACATGTTGTAAATATGTTGTAAATTTTGAGGTGGGACCAATTGATTACAGCACAATCGTTTGTGTGAATTAAAAAACTGTTAAAATTAATACTAAATGATTCAACACTGGCGAAAAGTCCACACGCCTTTAACATCCTAGATTTTTAACTATGTACCGAGGATACGAGTGACGATTCAAAGTATCTCTTGTTCAAATAGTCCGATGGTTCGATTCTGTCGCTGGTCAGTGAAAGAATGAGAGTCCGGGCAGGCGTAGCCAATCGGAGACTCAGAGCACTCATTACATCATTATCGTAGAAGCACGCCGCATTCGCCACACCCCTAGAAAACTCCGGGACATTGTCGTCGCCCTCTTCGCCTCCGTATTCTTCCCCGCGGGGCTACCACGGTGTTCCATTATTTGCGGCGCGACGAGACGCATTTTCTTCTCCTGATGTTCCGCAGCCACCCTTGTACGCGACCCACGCAGCAGTAGCCCGGTGCTACACGCGCTTTTCTATATATCTATGTAGTACCTTCGAAAAGAAAAAGAGAAAGAATAAAAGATCGACGGAATCTTGCACGCCATGTTATTTCATCCCTTGGCTTTTACGACTGTAGACCAAAATCTATCGCGAGCTCACCAAAAAGAAGCCAGGTATCCAGGATAGTGGACCAACAAATGCGAGCCTATTTGCTCAACAGATGAGGCTTCTGTAGGTCCACATTGATGCTGTGGAATTGAGAGATCGGAACGAGAATGTGTCGGACCAAACAATACATTAAATAGGATTCCTTTGATTCTAAAATCATTTTAAATGACAACAATATTATTGAAAGTGTTAGATCTAAGAGAATAATGTTTATCAGTATCTCGATCTAATCATTTTTTTATATAAAATATTATTTATTACAAGTTTATTAGCATTTTTTTTTTTTATACTTTGTACCATGTGCACGATGTTATTTACACTTAATAACTTATATCGTTGTCAAAATAAATAAATACTCGAGTAAAAATAATTTCAAATATTTATTTATTTCAATGAACGACTTAATTAAATAAATATAAAATCAAATAAATATAAATACATGGTTATTTGAACCATTTATACAATTTTGTTTAGATTTTGTTTTAACAGATGGATCGAGATTGTTTTTTTTTTTTTAACTTGGATTTGATTATTTCAAAATTCAGATTTGCAATTAAAACAAAATGTTTAATTTTTTAAATGGTCACATTGCTTTCTCGTGATTCTCGGTAATCCATAGATTTTCCTCTGTTCTGGTTTTCTATTCTGGTTTTTTCATAGAGGAAGTGGTATTAATATTGTAAATTTCATAAATTTTAAACCCCTTAATCGACTCTCACCAAATTCAAAATCAAGTATCCTTGTACCCTAACCAATTTGTATGCCAAGTTTTAATTTGATAGATGAAAATTTACAAAAGTTAGAGGAAAACATGTTTTTTTTTTCGAAAAATGACAAAAATTCACGTTTCAATAAAATCTGGTCATCTCGATCGATTCTTGCCAAACTCAATGCCGAAGAACCTTGTCCTTTGACCTATTCTTGTCAAAAGTTTCAACTCGATACGTAAAAATTTACGAAAGAAAAAGAGCGTCTGTCCTTTTTTTTTAATTTTAACAATTATAAAATGAAAAAATCCGTTAGCGATTTGAGCGAAAATTGCAAATAACCAACGGAGGTTGCATCCCAACCCGTGTGCAAAGTATCAGGATTATTAGAATTTCAGGTTACACACACACACACACACACACACACGCACGCACGCACGCATATTAATAGCTGCAGAGAGTTCCATTCGATATATACGATTATTGGAGCAGTAAAAAAAATCTTAAGCCTTCGTAGCTCAAAGTCAAAAAGATCATCTCGTTAACTCCTATTTGCTAGAAAAAAAAATCACAAATACTCCTGGAGTGTTAAACCCACCAAGTTGACAGAAATCCAAAAATCTCTCAACCAACGAAAACGCTTTATGTTTCGAATGAAAGTAAGTTCTGACTCTGTCGGCAGTGCAGAGAAATAAAAGCTTCTCAGCGCAGAGAGGCGTACAGCATACGAAGTCAGTCGGATGATCTCAACGCTCTATCCTAGAGAAGATCTGGCTCTAAAAGTCGAGTTGCAAAGATCCAAAAGTTACTTTTCGCCTATGCAGCAGAGTTAACCAAGCATATGTACAAAAATGTCAGTTGACACAAATCCATGAATCTCATAGCAGAACCAAAAAGCCTAACAACAAAGAAATCCTCGCTGAGTCAGGTTTATCGCAGCTTCAATGTGACTTCGTTGGCAAAGTCAGAGAAACTGTTGAGAAAAGCAAAAATTCGCGAGAATATTTCGCTCTGTATTTAGAGATCAACGGCGCGTGAGAAACGAATAGACAAAGAGAAAACCGAAGAGCTGATCTCGAGCGCGATGAAGATGAAGATATTTCGGAGCCAAGACCTTTTGCAAGATGATCCTTCGAGCGGGAGAGGATTAAGCCTCGTGACGAGTCAGTGTGAAAAACCAGCGAAAAAAAATTGTTCCCTCGTTCATATTCCTGTCGAAGAAACGAAGTCAAGCGTGGTCAGTTATGAGAGCTTTTCTCCAGCTTTTGCTCGGTACACCAACGGTGTACGAATTCATACGCGCGAATGACCAGGGTGACTTCACAGAGCATCGGTGAAGCAGACCCTACGAAGGATCCCGCCGTAATGCGATTTCCAAACTTAAAAAGTTAAGCAGGTTAACCTGTCGACGTAAGCGGCTAATCTGTGGGAATCTGCCGGTCACTGGGCACCGCGTTTGGGACGCGCGAGGAACGACCAAGGGTCACCGGACACTGGGATACCCTGGTTTGTATACCTATAGCGTACGGCTGCAGCTATATAGCCGGAGAGTATAATATAGCTCGATTCGTTTGTGGAGCCCAGGCTGGAGCCAGGTGTGAGAATGATGGCTTAACCAGAAAATGTCTACTATAATACGGAATGTCTATATAGGAAAAGCAAACATTTTCATTGCAGATTTCGTCATCGGTTGTCTAAACAAAATATTTCGACATCTGTTTGATCGAGCAATCATTGTTGATCAACGAAATCGAAGGAATTCTTATCATGCGAGTTATCTCAAGATGTTAACGAGAGATTAAGGAATCTCTCAGTGATACACGATAAGACGATTCGCAGTTGGGTGCTCTCTCGCACTCGTACGATTGCTATAAAGGCTCAAAAGTTACGTGACTTATAGTTCGAAAATCCACGAGAAAACACGTTTTTCTCGAATCTAAATTTTTTGTTTAATGTCGAATTTATGGGGCTCACTTCATGCCACGTTTACACAGCAATCCTTGCTCTTCCGACGTTTCTACTAAAATCTGGAGTCAAGAAAAATGTGTTGAAAGTTTTGAGATGAACTGTCGGTATAACCTCACTTTGAGGCATAATGTAGTAACGGACAAAGTTCGGCAAATACGCAGGCGCAAAGAGAGAGAGAGAGAGAGGGAAAGAGAGAGAGAGAGAGAGAGAGAGAGAGAGAGAGAGAGAGAGAGTCGACTCGCGATAATCCTCTTCGAGCTTCTAATCTGGATTTGTCGGTCGCGTTTATACTTACAGCCCCTGTGTGGTCAGCAACAGCAGCGACTATAACGATGCTGGAAATAAAAATAATGGGAGTTAACTGAATGCCTCGGGGTGGTCTGTTGTGCGGGACTCGAACTAAACACGGGGCGGTCCGGACTTTGTCGGAATTAGAAAACTTTTATGCACTTTCAACTGTAGACTGGGGACTTGGTCATGAGAAGGCTGCTCGTTTGAATGTCTGGGCAACAGAAGGCGATATGGGGTGCAAGCGAACGACAACTTCCAAGATCTCTTGTTCACCCGCGACCGATTTTCGAAGGATAAACCCCTTTGACTCGACTTTAAGTAGCATAAGCTGCCCTGGCTCCTGCCGATGTCGCTGTTCTGCACCGTAAAGTCACTCAGAAAGATTCAATACAGACCTACGATTGACATTCGGCTCTGGGCAACATCTATAATTGTAAAGCATGAAAAAAAAAAAAACAACTGTTTTATTATAATTTTCATATTTTCTATTCCTCTTTAGAGATTTTATTAGAAGGAAACCATCGATTCATTTTCGTTATTGTTTTCTCTATATATTAAGGTGATGTGATACTCGATTCCTAACAAACCGTAATCCGAATTTCTCCGTCACGGTTGATCCGACGGATAAGACTTAAGAACACTGCCATCTAACAATTCTTCGGGGTACCGGATCTCGTCTTTTATTCTACAGGTAATCCCATGGTGGGAACCTGTGGTATAGAAACCTTAGTTCTATCTCTCTTGCACCTGTAAATGAATCACATAGTCCCGAGTGACATTCTATAAAAATTCAATTTATTATTTCTAACGAAAAAAAAAAAAAAAAAAAAAAACAAATATTTTATCGCAAAACATGTTGATAATCCAGTTTCCATATTTTGTTTAATAAAAAATGCTAATGAAGATGACTTTTCCGTATTTCGTTTTTTAACATTCCAAAAAAAAAATTGTGACCGTTGACGAGGGATGTAAAATTATCTTTCTCGTACTTCCGGTTTCGGTTCGCGTCGTATTCTTATAAATAAAAATTATACGATTTCGATATCCCAGTTTTCCGAAGGATTTCATGGACCGAAAAGCTTCTTAGATTTCAAATAACTTCTGGAAGATCGCAACCCCCTTGCATCCTTGAAATTTGAATTAAGGGGGCGCTATAAATATTGATACATCTCTTGAGAGGGTGCAATCCCGGGGTGTCAGTGACATATTTGCGCCTCTATTCTCGAAGGACGTACAGTACGATCCTTTTTTTTTTTATCGTAGTGACTCGTCGAGGTGCTTGTAACTGGAGGCCAATTATCGATGCCCCTGAGGAAATACTGCTGCGAAATAGGAAACCTTACGAGGCCGTGCTGTCTTTCTCGTTCTCGGTAATCGGATTCTCGTACGTCATCTTACAAAAATATGTATGGAACTATATCAAATCACTGACTCAAGACACTACACATAAATATAACTCGATAATAAAACTAAAT
Organism: Cylloceria caligata; assembly: GCA_963942595.1. Lineage (NCBI taxonomy): Eukaryota > Metazoa > Arthropoda > Insecta > Hymenoptera > Ichneumonidae > Cylloceria > Cylloceria caligata. Next base: position 600,231 of record OZ012708.1, on the reverse strand, counting down.
AACATTAATTTAATCGTAAGTCTGAAAATAATATAAAAACAAAAAGACTGTAAAGTAAAATCTTGCGCGTTGCTTCTCAATTTTTTTGTACCCGGTCACATCTACAATGAGAGAAAAGATTTAATTTATTCGAATAAATGAGCACATGAAAATTTCTTTCATTGTATCAACTAAATATTTATTTGATTCAATGAAAATAATTAGTTGATTCCAATGATGTGATGCATTTGTATCACGATGAGGATATTTCATTGCCTTCGAGTCAACATTTATTTCGTAGTATTTAGTAATGAAACGATTTATTTTATTCAAACGAATAATATATTTGAAATCACCCTTTCAAAGAGATATTTATTTGACGGCATCGTGCGCGCCGCCGCTTGACGGGGATGCGATTTATTTTTGTCTAATAGCGTTGTATCAAGAGAGCAAAACCGACGAAAAGCCGATCGTTAGATTGTTACCCGAATGGAAAAGTTTTTGAAGGAGGCCGGTACCCGCGAATACGTTATTACAATCAAAGGTATGTAATAATAAATCAACATTAAACGAATCCTCGAACCTTTCCTCGATTAGTACGACAAGCATGCAAAAATAAAACATAACCTACAATGTAATCATAGATGAGCATCACGATCTATTTATAGACACATATAAAAAAAGTGCTGTGATATGCAAAACGCATGTATCCTCTGACGCTAAACAACCATTAAAGTATTTGTTTGTTTGTTTGTTTGATTGCTTGTGCGAAAGTGCACTAAAACACCGTTTTTTATCAATAACAATTGGTTCATTGTAATGTTTATGTTACTACACCTAAACCTTAACTTCTTTAAAGTAAAATTAAGTAAAAACAAGCATTCGAAGTGAACGTGCTTGATATGACACTGTATTTGGTGATATTCGCCCGAGAAATAAAAAATGTAGAATTTGAAGGAAATGTATCCTACTATCGTTATGAGACTGAGCAACAAATAAAAGTTTCATTGAAGTAGTTAAAGTGATTAGTAGGCTTCGATATAATTTTCATTGATTCAATGCCACTTGATACAATTCGCGATCAATAAGATCAAATGTAGTATTAACTTGAATATATTTTTTTCATTGATGGCAACTAAAAGTTTCATAGGCCAAGATTTCAATGAAATCTCTTTGATTTGATGAAACATTTTCTCTCGGTGATGATCGATTGATCAATTTTGGCTTTTTCATAACGGAAGCTGCTTAAAAAATTTTAAATATTGAGAAAGCAACTTGCAAGATTGTACTTTAAATTGTCTCGTTTTTAAAAAAATGTACGATATTTTATATTCTTCGTCACAATTGAAAGATTCAAAATCTCTCGGAACTGGTACACGTGCAACGATTTCCATAAAAGTCTATTCTAGTAGTCATTTTCGTTTTTTGAACATTTGTACAAACTTTGAGCTGGATAGCTTGAGATTTAGTCGACTCGGTAACTTTATAGATTTTTTTCTAATATTCGAAAAATTGGAATCGTCACAAAAACCACATCTCTCGAACGATTCTCACCAAATTTAATACCAAAAAATCTTTGTTATTAGAGCGCATACAGACATTTTTCAAAAAAATGCAAAGTACAATAAAATTTAAATGTGTTTTAATGATTATGTAAATTATAATAAATGTAAAAATGTAACCGCTCTACTCTGCGTGTAAAATTCGAGATGGATTGACAAAAAAACACACACACACACACGCATCCAAATATTTTCTTCTAAACCACTTTTCGCAAAAATTTTGGATCATTTTGAGTATAGCCACATGAAAATCTCCAATTTTGTTTCCAAAAAGATAAAATTCTGCACGAGGAAGGAAAAATAAAAAGTCTGACATATTATTAGAATAAAAAATTTCATAATTGACGTCTCACGTATAGTAATTTTAAAATAAAAAATTTCAGTCTTGAAAACCCTGAAATTCTTGTGACAATGTGTGTTCAAAATTTTCTAAATAAAAAAAATGTTTCATGCAATTAATCTGTAAAGATACTTCTTATTATTCGTTTTATTTAAAACTTATATTCAGTTATTCGAACCGAAAACTATTTTAAAGACAATTTTATACGAATATTACCCTGCAAGAGATCAGAACTATTTAAAGTTCAATATTGTATCTTGCAGTGTTGCATCACTTGAGACTTTGTAGCAAAGAACAAACCTCTGTTCGTAGGTCTTCAGTTTCAGGTAACACTGTAAAAATGGTGCGATTCCGATTGCGGTAGCCAGCAGCAGCCACATTATTTATTGGAGTCTACCTGTGGTCACGTAGCGGCTGCGTCATATAACCCCATGGATTCTGTGCAAGCACAAGAAGACTTAACAGATACAGCCAAGAGCAGTACTCTATTCAGAATAAAGCAGTACGTACGCAGAGTTTTCTAGCACAGTAGAAATGCTAGTAGGCGACTTACACCCCAATGGTTCCGGTACACTCGAGTTTTACTGCGGTTTGGCTCTTCGCAGAGTTTTACGAGTGGGAAAAAAATTTATAAGCCCCGCAATCGAACCTCGTCCTCGCCGCAAAACTGTAAAAATTGCCTCGAGAAATATATTTTGGTGAAAAAGGCAACCAAACAGTGGTATTGCTACTTCTCTTTCTCTACCAAAGACATACAGAACGATTCTAAGAGAGCTGACACTTGTACATTTATAACCGACCTTACTTTCCGCAACTACGCGCAAGCATTATTATTATTTTTTTTAACGATTCGTCACTACAGACGTAAATAAAAAAATATAATTTAGCCACAGCTTACAGTTGCTTGTAGATATTCTGACAATACACAAAGATTAGAGATTTAATATTAAGATGAGAAAGATATTACAATGGTTGTATCAAGTCACAGATTGTTTTAAGTTTAATTGAGAATTTTGGTTTCATTTCGAAAGATAAATCGAACCTCGGCCTCACCGCAAAACTGTAATAATGTCCTCGAGAAATATATTTTGGTGAAAAAGGCAACCAAACAGTGGTATTGCTACTTCTCTTTCTCTACCAAAGACATACAGAACGATTCTAAGAGAGCTGACACTTGTACATTTATAACCGATCTTCCTTTCCGCAACAACGCGCAAGCATTTGTTTTTTTTTTTTTAACGATTCGTCACTACAGACGTAAATAAAAAAATATAATTTAGTCACAGCCTACAGTTGCTTGTAGATATTCTGACAATATACAAAGATTAGAAATTTAATAGTAAGATGAGGAACATATTACAATTGATATTACAAGTTTAATTGAGAATTTTCGTTTAATTTTGCGACTCAAAATTAAGGAGAAATTAAAAACAAATAATTCTTCGATAAGAAAATTAAATGAATCCGTGATGCTACGTCAATGATGATTTTTTGCAAGCGCCATTGACCTGTCTGGTTAATTTTTTTTAATTTCAAATTATTTTAATAATAAAATATCTTTCGTTTTTAATTTTATCAGCCTATTTGTCAATATTTTAGTATTTCTTGGTTCAACAGTTGTCGTTATTATTCAATTATTTCAGTTGAATTTATCAATCTATTGCATTTGAGTGATTACAAATGTATACTAAGCCTGGTTCTATGGTGAATAAAAGAAAGTCTCAAATTGGCTGCATGGGGTTTTGCGTATGCCTCATCGTACTCTCTCATGGGAAAGGGGTGTCTCGCACCCTCACTCTAGTACCGTGTCGCAGAGAGCTTAGGGAAAACCATTACAAAATGTTATTCGGTCTTCCCTGTTGACACAATCGCTAGTTCTTATCGCCTTATCGTTCGAATGAAGAAGTTGCCGGACGTTGAGCGAATTAAATCAGTTGGTCGGACGACATTCCATGATCCATCCTTTGTACGTACAAATATTATATCTTTCTTAAGTCGCACGACGCTTTGACTATGCGAACCGGGCTACATTAGACTTAAAGATGCTTTATGTTGCTATCAACGAGTCTTTGTGCATCAATAATCCGACTCGTCAGAGCTGTTAACGATAATCGACCAGTGTGGCCCACAGTGTAGTACTACTCGGACGTCATCACAATCCAGACATTTTGTATTTCATTAACAGAATTGATGGGTTACACAATTGGCTATTTCAATTAAGGTATAAAAAAGAGTTAAAGACCCGGTAATTGAATACAGGATGACGTTAAAGCTATCGATTCTATAGGCCAATCATAATAAACTCAACGACATAAAGGTAGACTGCTTTGTTGATAAATGAAATTTTGATACACAGGCTCCGGGTTCGTTAACCCGACGAGCCTTGTTCTTTCCAGCCAACTGCAACACGTGATAATGCAAGCAACAATTTAGAGTTCGGGAACCAACACTGGCCAAAGTGTTTTCGTAATATGCCTCGGACAGATCTGTAACTCGATACAACCAAGCTGGAGAGAAGAGAGTGTAGCTGCGTAAGTGTAGCGTGACAAAAGATTGAGAAGAAGAAGCAAATGCCACTAGCGAGTCTCTGTTTAGCTTCAGAATCACCGAACACACAATAACTTGCTTTGTCTAATGATTCCAACCATCACTGAAGACTCTATAAAGATTATTCAACGAGCTTATCCCAGATTCTTCTCCATGCATTCGGAGTTGAAAGTTGATCGATCAAGGAAATTCAACGGAAAATCCATTGGAAAAAGAAAGAAAGAAAGAAGATGAGTCCGTTGACTCGAATGACAATGTCAAATCTCGTGGAATCTTCGCACCTGGGGATTTTAGGGATCCGAACATTCTCGAGCATCTGAGAAATTAGAACTCTCAGCGGGAATTCGTGTATTAAAGTTTCATCGTGGCTGCCACTTTGCTTCTGTATTGAAGAAAAAGAGATAGCGATAAGTAGGAAGCTCCGGGGAGAACTGCTTTGCAAACGAAACGAGGTGTCATTCCTGCACGGGCCAGACCACAGTCGGGAGTGATGGATCAGCTTCGAATGACCGAGAGTGTCTCGAGGATCGTGAAAACCGAAGGAGACGGCAACAGCGAGAAAGAAGAACGGCCGACGCGCGCCCTCGACAGGAAGAAGAGGCGTGAATGGGTAGATGATTGGATAAAGAAAAAGCAGAGCGTTTTTCGTCAAACCCACGTCCTTTTTCTTTCCTTTCTACGGATCAACTATACGCTATACACCTCTAGTTACACTTCTAGTTTAGTCCCAACTGACTGCTCAATCGTCTCTGGCCAAAGCACCAATGACTTTTTCTATGAATGGACACCGGTGCCACGACACTCCCTTGCCAAATACACTATCCATCTTTGTACTCGTATAAAATCCTCATCGTCTTCTTCTTCTTCTTCTTCATACACGCCGCGCGCTCTGTGTTCGTTGCTACGATACGTTTTTGGTAAAAGGAAGAGAGGCTCACCGCAGTGCTGCGGTGACCTGCTCTTTCATCGGTGACCAGACTTTGATTCACCGAATGGTATATGAAACCCGGGGAAGGAAGTCAAGTCAAATGATGGACGAAGGGAGGTGCTTCGAACGACAACTGTAAACCAGTCCGGTTGGCGTTGGATCGAGTCGTTACGAGGGCGCGAGCCAGCTCTCGACACGACACTTGGTTCCTCGTTTATTTGACTCTGAATCTCGGCAAACGTACGACAGGAAATCATTTGGCACGACATTGTCGGAAAGTCGGATAGACGGTATACGTGCGGTGTAGCTTTCCGTGAACCTCTGTGAATCGGAGGGTGATACCCATTTTGATTGTCGCTGGTATATACCCCCGATGCTCACCCCATATCTATATATTTCTCTCTTGCTCTCCTCTCTACAATCTTGCTGGCAACACGGTTATTTGTTCGTCAAGCCGATTCGAGTATTCCGGTACTCTTGATGGTCACGTGACTTGCGGAAATGGATCGTGTGCGCTATTCGTTTGTATACGAGCGTGAAGATTCACAGAATCCATTATCGTATTATAGCATCTCTGATACCAGCACGGAATCGATTCTTTCAACACTTTCTTTCGATTCGTGGGCGCCGAGAACCGAAAAGCGAGGCATCAATTCCTAAAATTCGATTAATTGCTCATTATTTTTTCACACTTTTTGATGTTGCGTTTACCACGTAAGAAGTAAAGCAAACTTGTTTTAGTTATTTTAAAGGGAATCTTACATTTTTCAATTTGTTCCATTTGCTTAAATGGCAATTTAACTTTCTGTGAGAAATAACGTTCGTCTGTTTCTATAAATCTTCTAAAATTGGGTACACCAACCAAAAATAATTCGTTCTTTGCATTGCCAGACGAATTAATGTACGATAGCATATGTGAAAAAAAAAAAAAAAAAAAAACATTGCTACGGTAAAACTTTCAACACAATGATTCTAGTAATATCTTGATACGAAGTAAAAAAGTAGAAATATGCGGAACACGTGGTAGCAGAAGAGATTCCGAAAATTTTAGTGCTCCACATTCGCACCCTGTCCTATGTCAACAGGTTTGTCCAGTGCAGTTTCTATATTAAAGTCAGATACTCGTGCCTTTTACTAATATTATATATTTTACAAAGTCTTTCCTCGAAATCTAACCAAGGATCTCCTTACTATACATATCGTAGTAGTATGTTGCGTTGAATGTTTTACCGTAGCCATAACTTTGAAACGACAGACGAGTAAATAAACGTTCTGGTAAATGTGTTAAAAATAATCGACAGCCGACGCACGAGTGCCTATTTAGTATTAAAGCGTTTCAAATAACCATAACATCAGTTTGAGTCAATGATTTCTGTACAAGATTAAATAATTTAAAAATGATAAAATGATGTAACTGTTAAAAAATTAACTTATGATAATTCTACAACTAATTTATCTACCAAAATAAAACTCCGGCGCGATTTGAATTCCGGAAAACATCTCGACCATACGACACAACTCTACGGCGTTCCTGACGCCAAAAAGTCTGATAATAACAAAAGTAGAAAGTTGTTTCGTGGTAGAGTTTTAATTTGATAATTTTGTAATACGGCAGAGATATCATTGCCGAATTGAATCGTCGTAGAGTTGTTTTTGGTAATTTGGTAATTTCTCTACCAAGAAAAACTTAAGCGCAATTTGAATTTCGGAGAACATCTCCACCATACGACACAACTCTACGGCGTTTCTGACGCCATAAAGTCTGATAATAACAAAAGTAGAGAGCCGTCTCGAGGTAGAGTTTTAATTTAATAATTTTGTAATACGGCGGAGACGTCGTTGCGGAATTAAATCGTCGTAGAGTTGTTTTTGGTAATTTGGTAATTTCTCTACCAAGAAAAACTGTAGCGCTATTTGAATTCCGGAAAACATCTTAACAGTACGACACAACTGTACGGCGTTGCTGACGCCCTAAAGTCTGATAATAACAAAAGTAGAGAGTCATCTCGTGGTAGAGTTTTGATTTGATAATATGACAGAAGTGTCATTGCGGAATTAAGTCATCGTAGAATCGTTTTTGATAGAGAAATTAATGATAGAATTATAAAAATACAAAAATTTTAAGATAACAAGATTATAAAGAAAAATGTAGAGCGTCAAAAAAACGGCGAAATCCTGTGGTTTGTCGAATTAACCGCGACTTTATTTATAAAATTCCTAAAATCGTCGGTGAACTCGATAAGACACACCGGTGTGTGAATTTTCGCCGACTATGGTTTACATTCTCCGGACTCTCCACACTTGCCGCTTATGCTACTCGGATGAACCAGCATCCAAAGAACTCGAACAGCAGAGCGGCGTCTCGCTACTCTCAAAGAACGCCACGCCGATGTTTAGCTAACATCTCTGAAACAGAGTGTAAACTAACTAGCTGTCCACTGCGCCTGTTTATACAAGTCACCGTCGGCCATCGAGAAATTGCCGTTCTCGTTCGTTCCTCCGGTTCATCTCGAAATATACGAATATCCACCGAGACTCTCTTCTTTCATGTTTTCTTTTCGTTTATACGTCACACTCGCTCAGTATTATTAACCGCTCGATCCATTTTTATCTTTTCCTAATAAATTCTTCTTTTATTTATAGAAAATAAAATAAAATGAGTTTGCAGAATTGAAAAAAAATGTGGAACACATCGGCAACTGCTTGATCGAATGTCCAAAAGTTTTCTCGGGAAACCACCAATTTCTGTATATTGCTCGAGTATGGTTGCGTTCGAGTATCCGTTTGATTCTCGTTGCGATTGTGGTGCGAAGCTGGTAAGCTTGCATGGTTCACGGGTCGAGGATAAACAAACTTGGCTTGGCTGATTCCTTTGATGCCGGAACGTTGATTAATTTCTGCGCGAGAGATGATCCACCGAAGTCGCGGTATGTCTCGGCAGACTCTCCGATGCCGTTAGCTTCCTAGGAGTTTGCAGAGGTTGAGTCTCGAAGCAACGTTACCGGGGCAGGCATTAAAATACGACGTATCACGTGCATAAACGCGTTGCAAAGAGACTTCATACAAACTCAGTCAATTATTATCTATTGCCAGCTTCGTGCTTCAGTCCACTTATCATGTTCCAATAAATATTGCAGCGGCGATGAAGAGCTGCAGTTATTGAAAAAATAACCAGAAAAAATCATTTTATGAAACAATAGCTTAAGTAAAATTCAATTTATTTGACAAAATATTATTTCAGGAATAATTTATGGAAGATATTATTACTCGAGAAACGGTTTTTCAAAATATTGAATAAGATTTTAAATAATAATAATAATAATAATAATAATAATAATAATATGGTTTCGACAATATATTTAATATTATTGCCTTAAGTTTTCCTTGTGTTATTCGCTTTATCGTTACGAACAATTTGCAAAATCGGTTTTCCAGTATCATTTGTATTACAAAATTAATATATAATTAATAATATTATTATTCTTCTTAATATTTATATTATTAATAATAATAATAAATCAGCTAAAATTTTTTTCTCGATTTAGAGGATTATTTCGATGTTATATTGGTGTAAAAATTAATTCTTAAAATTCCCCGAAACATTCAGATTTTTTACAATGAATCCCAGAAGATTTTCCAAATCTACGCATTTTGAAAATACTCGAAAATGTACTTGCTTTGAAGCAACAAAAACCTTAAAATTCTTAGTTTCAAAATAAAAATCATTATTTCTACAATGTTCAATATTATTGCCTAAAAAGTTGCTTGTGTTGGGCAATTTATCTCGTTTACTCGTTACGAACAATTTGCAGCATCGGTTATTCAATATTTATTTTTGTATTTTCAAAATAATAAAAAATCAGCCAGAATTTTTTTTTTTCGATTTGGAGAATTATTCGAATGTTACATTTATGTAAAAAAAAATTATTATCCTTCTAGCACCAATGATTCTCAAAGTTAAAAAAAGTTCTCTGCGTCTTTCCCACCAAAGAAATAAAGACAAAATGTCGAAAACCTTATTTTCAATTTTATTTGTTTTCGGAGATATCTTATAGAGAAATACTGAGATGAAGACATCACCGTAAATGATTTCATTGTCCCCTACATATTCATCTATATATATATATCTACGCGTTGGATCCTAGCTAACCGAGAAATTTCATTCACCTGCCAACCAGCCTTCTCCTGCGAAATCCCCCGTAACGAGGTGACATTTTTTTTCATTTAGTTCCGTACCCGCGAGTGTTGGACAATCAAGAAAGACATAATGCACCGAGGAACAGTGATGTCGGGCGACCCCCTGACTGTTGCAGCTCAATACCGTAGCCAAGTCGTGGAGTGGCTTAAAATCCTTGTCTAACACGAATCGAATCGTGGTCGTCTGCCTCCGAAAAGTAGAAAAACGAAGACACAGAGGAAGGTAAGCGTGGAAGCAAGATTCACCACTCGCTAATGTCGGGCGAACCAGAGACCAGACTATTCTAGTTTGCTTCACCTACGGTTCTCCCACAGTTTGCACAGCCAATAGGGAACGAGTGGTACGAAGGATGCTGGCAGGCACCACGCGGTGTCTAGAGACAGAGAAGACAGAGACGAAACTTTAAGTCCATTTCTGCAACATAATGTAAAGAGCTTGTGGTCCTTCCGTCTCGTTCCATCCGCAATTATTTTGAGCTCGGTTTGCGCACGGACGGAACGACCTTTCGTACTGTCCAGGTCTCGACACGCGCCCTTCCAGTCGTCTTCCTTCCACTGAGAGGGACATATGCTCTGGTTGTTCTCGTGAAACGAGAGAGAGAGAGAGAGAGAGAGAGGCAAAGATACGTTTCCGGTATGCGGACGTATAGGTACGCGTCCCGTCCGTGCAGTCGTCCTCTACCCGAGTCCATTCTCGGCGATGATCAGGCCGTTGGCCATTGTCGTGAAAGGCTCCAAGGCGTGCGCCCTCGCTAGCCCCTTGCTCGGACTCGTGACACTGCTCCAGCTCAGCGGGGAAGCCTCCCCGCGTTGATGTCCGTACAGAGCACGTTGTACTTTATATACGACTTGGCCATTTAGCGTCTTCCGAGACCTGTGAAGAGAAGAAGAATAAAAAGAGAAGACACGAGACACTGGGGTGCGGCGAGAGCCTTGGTTCGCGCGACCAAACGCAAGCCAAGTGTCCTTTCTCGCAGGGTCTAACTCCACGAGTACATGCTTTACCCTCGTAACGCAGGCTGCGGGCTATCTGGACCTGTGGCGCGCGGGCACCCGATCTCCTGGCGCGAGCCGTTCATGTACCTCGAAATTACGCGTTAACCGGTCGCTACGGGCAAGCCATATTCCGTCTCGATTGATGACTTTACAGCTACCTAGCAAAGAAAAAGGCGAGTCCCACGAAACAGAGGACAGAACAGAGAACTGACTGAAAAGCTTCACTTTGGTATACAATATACAGCTCTCGCACCAAGCTTTTGCTACAATATTTTATTTTGTTTGCCATCAATATATATTTGTTTTATTTCCTTTTTTTTTTTATTTTTTTTTGCAACCTTAGAATTCATCCAAAAAGTTAACTCGAGTGTCACGTTTTTATATATTCCTTATATGTTAGAAATAAAAAATGTTCCACTTCGTCCAGCAAATGAGTTTTGATAGAAATACAAAATTATTTGATAGAAATAAAAAATTATTTGATGCAAATAAACTTAATGTCTTGGCATAAAAATGTTACGAAGATTAATCAATAAAATACGAATGTTGAAGACTGAACGATAAACTTGCGTTTGTAAATCGGATTTTTCATAACACGAATATTATTTTTCTTACTTTCACACAGCGATACACTCCAATATGTTCTATTGTGAAGTTAGTTTGAGTGAGTGAATTTTTTTTTCCTTGCAGTAAATGCGTATGCAGATTTCAAACTGTTCCCAAAAGCTCGTATATTCGTGACAATAAATATACAACAGGTTCCCGAAATCATGAAAGAGTCCTGAACGAGTTTCATTCACAGAAACGCGTTTGAAAGAAGGACGACTCTGTTCTTTCGTGGTGCGATAGTCGTTCTTGAAATCCGAAGAGTCACACGCGCCCAGGGTTTCACTCGTACTATTCTACATAATACAGAAAGCCGAAGAGAAAAAAAAAAGGAAAAGAGAGACAAGGTTTTCAGTCAAGTCCGGGAATCGTTAGGACCATCTCGTAGGTCCTGTCTTGATCCTCATCCTCGTATGTCCACCCTAGGTTTATAACCGAGGACGAACGAGGTGTCGTGTTCCATCGCGGGAACCCAGCAGAGTAAAATGACTACGAGGATGATGAGCTTTGCTCCTCTTCGTACAATGTATGGCTTACACGGTAACCATAAGGTACGAGCTCGTGGGAGATTTTTTTTCTCGTCATCTCTGTCACGCGAAGATTCGGTAAGGTGATTCATAGTCAATCAGTAAATGTATTCAGAGCGAGTCTAGAATGCAAATCTCCGTGGGTTGACAACATCCTTGTACCCGAACCAAAGATTATTTTCAAACGATCATCGGTTAATCCATCATCATCTCACAGGACGCCTGTAAAATCGAGAATTTTGAATACTTTTATCCAAAATCGGCTTCGTAATATTTGATCCCACGACAAAATATCTCCGTAACACAATCGTAACTTGTGACAAAATCACACGGAATAAAAGGGACAAACCCTTAAAGTTGAGTATTCAACTTGCTCAACATATTATTGACAATAATTACGAGATCTCTAAAACTTTGTATACTTTTTTATACATTGCAGGTTGTACAAGAAAATTATCACGAGCCTTCGAGTGTCACGTGATTTTTAAATATATCTTTCATTCTCTATTGTTGAAAGCTACAGTCGGATAGTTTGCAAGTGTCCTTAAGTTAGCCAATCGGCCATTTATCCAAAATGTGCAGATTTAATAATTTTTAATACCCATTGTCAATCCCAAATAAACTCAATACCGAAGCAAGTTTTAGTTCGATGGCTGTAAGCTTAGACGAGGTAGCGTATTTAATTAAATTCATAAAATTTTAATCTTTTTGTCGTTTTCAATTAATCTCGCTACGATGAAAAGATCGCAAGTGATCAGTGTGCTAAATTTCTGTTCGATAGTTCTAGATATAGGCGATACATTTTATTTAACTCATGGCGTGCGCCAATTTTCATTGATTCAATGCCACTTGATACAATTCGCGATCAATAAGATCAAATGTAGTATTAACTTAAATATAGTTTTTCATTGACGGCACCTAAAAGTTTCATAGGCCAAGATTTCAATGAAATCTCTTTGTTTTGATGAAACTTTTTCTCTCGGTGTACACACGCACACACCGGACATTTATTCTGATTACGATTATCAGATTATTCAGTATTTTTTAACTACTATGACATAAAAATCTCGAATGCGATGATAATTTTTAATTTTTGTGGATTAAGCCTTCATACTCCTCCTAATCATCATACGCTTCCGCTAATAGAACTCACATTACACGCATTTTCTCTCCTAATCAGTTAGCCTAAATAAAAACAATAAATTATCATTCATTTTATAATAACGAGAAAGTTCTCACTCATTTCGCTACGTTTTTTTGTTTTAAATACTTCGGATCCTGATATCGGTGAGATATCCCAGGAATGGGATGTGAAGTCACCTGAATATTTTATTGCGAGATAGATTGTTAATGACATTTTGACGTGTCAACATGAAAATGTTAACAATGACAACAAAAAATTGACTATTTATTTATTTATTTAACTAAGATGCAATCACTTGTAAAATTCACATAAAAATATCTAATTTAGAAAAAACTGGTTGAATGATAGGAATTTAGTTTCAGTGAAATTAATTCATTTATAGTTCTGGTTCAATCCAAAGGTAAGCTTTGAGAATGCGAAATTTATGGTTAACTTGAATCTATGAGAACTATATAATTCGCATTTGAACCAACCAATTGATAAATCGTTTCTACTCGATGTATAATAATTCAACGAAGGTTATAAAATGATAAATATTATTAAATACATAGAAAACTAAATTATCGATTACGTATTTAAATGCACTGACGTATTATTTAAATGACTCACCTATGCAGTAAGTAGAGAATCAAAGTTGGTTCTTTCATTATATGCAGTCAAAGTCTTATTCGTGCTCGTAAATACGCCTTAACGAGTACTCGAACCGTTCCCCTCCCGTTAACGCCATCGTAATTCTTCAAGGATGCTTCACACACGCGTCTTCACCCTCGTCGAAGAGTTGAATGGCTTTTTGTTTTTACTTCGTAGGTTGCGACTACCGAGAAAGTTCATCGGAGAACGGTAAAGACTTTCGACGATAAATAACTTTCGAATTGAAGCGAATGGAGATTTTTTGGCGACCGGTTGGTTCGACGATCGAGAAAGCGTAGCCCTGTTGCACCGGAACCGACATATAATCTTTCGAGGGTGTGAGACGATGTGTGCTCTAGATTTTGTCAACGACGCCACGTAAATCCTCTTAAATCCTCGGTATCCCTGTGCGGAACGACAGAAGCCACCTGCTTTTGCCATGCGCGTTATGTGCTTTCCTTCCTTCTCCTTTCCCTTTACAACCGGCTGGATGCGAGATTTGGGTATTTACAAATAGGTCTCGTGCTCCTGCACTACACGCATCAAGGAGGTCCACACCAGCGGGAATACATACACCTCGGATGAATATACAAAGAAGTGGAAGACTCGCACGCTATCCACGAACGTCACAGTCACGCGAGCTATCGAATGCTTCATGGGGAGCGGTCGACTTGAGATTCCGGAGAGAAAATCCCGTACAAGAGCATTAGGATTACACTTCACCGTAACCCACACTGAACAGATCAACCAGAATACTGAAATAGATTTTAGTAATATTTCTCTTTCGCTCTCAAGTCGGAATTCTATGGTTCATTTATTAAGAATTGTTAACCCTTAACGCGCTCACGATTTTATCTAATCTAGAAATGTAAACTACAGTGGTTATCCTAGACAAATAATTCTTTAGTCATCAATTTTTTCTCAAATTTTTTCTCTCCCGTATTTACAGATTCGATTTTTTTGAAAATTAAATATCAATCCAAATGAAAAAAAATGTTTGGTAAGACAAACTACATGGTAAGTTGATCACTCTCCAGATTAAGGAATCTAACCAGTCGTAATAACCAAGTAAATTTTATGTTACACCAAACTAAGTACTTGGTTAGGACAATCAATTGTTTATGCAATTAATTAATTATGTGAATAAACCTTGGATGCTTAATTAATTGAGACATAATTACGCTATTATGTTGATCAACCTCCAAGTTAAGGAAACATATCAGTTGTGTTAACCAAATAAATGTTATATTACACAAAGCTTGTTACTCGGTTAGGACAATCAATTGTTTATTCAGTTAATTAATTATGTAAATAAATGTTGGACGCTTAATTATCACATAATTACGATAGGTTGATCACCCTCAACGTTAAGGAAACTAACCAGTTGTGTTAACCAAGTAAATTTTATATTACACAAAGTTAGTTACTTGGTTAAAACAGTCAATTGTTTAATCAATTAATTAATTATGTGGATAAATATTGGATGCTTAATAAATTAACACATAATTACGCATTTTACGACGATCGCTTGATTCCTAATTCATAAATCATCCTTGAACAGCTAATTTTGTCGGCTACGAGAACAAATGTTTATGTATATTAGAGCGTTAACGGCGAGGCCGTGCTTTCGTATTGAGATGCAGAAAACTGGTGTTAGTTGTAGAAGTGAGAGAGGGATCAAGAACCGAGAATTCGAAATACTCGAAGGGAGAAATGAGACTGGGACGTCTTTCTGAATAAACACTCTATTTCCGTATCCATACAAATCAGTGGTGGCGCGCTCTCTCTCGTCACTAATTAGTTTATTTAAGCACCTCAAACGACTAGTCGCGTGTCAAAAAATCTTATAATTCGGGCGTTGTATCTTTGATAAAAAATTAAATAAGCATCGGAAAGAGTGTCACGATTTTAATGACGCATCAGATGAATTGAAAAACATCATATTTGAGAAGGACAACATTTTAAAAAATGTATTATTATTAAAAAATAATTAATGCGGCATATTTCGTACGAAGCAACAATGGACAAAATTAATTCGTAAACCAAAAGAAAAAAAAAAGAAACATATTTATTTCAGTAAAAGGAATATTTACTAACGCCAATAAAATTATTTATTTTATTTAAATAATATCTATCCGATACAAGATTTTTATGCAAAACATTTTCAGAATTTTTAATTAACATGTTAAGGTGAATGTCCCTATTCTTGATCCCAATGAAATCGACCCGACGGCTTTTTCTGCCGTGATAAGAGTAACTTGAACTATTGTTTATATAACCCTGTATAATATTATCATTACTGTTTAAAAATATCGTTGATTCGATCCAATCCTTTAATTATTTTGATAGATAAAAGGAAATAAACACGTACTTGTTAGTATTTCCACTACCGACACAACTCAAGTCAATATTGGCCAGCCATGTTCCCACCATCGTTCTTCGTTTTTACCGCATGCAGAACAGAGATTCTAATTAATAAATAAAAATAGACAGTGAGATAACGAATTGAATCTTTATTCGACTCGTAAACCCTGAACAATCAAATAAGAAAGCAGTTGTTACTATGTTTAAAGATTGTTTAATAGTTGACAGCAAGCTAACGTTTACTTCCGGTAATAGGGACAAGCAGGTGTTTACTGTCTCCAGTCACCGAGCATAAAAATTTTAAAAGAAATCATGATTCCCGACTATTTTTTCTATATCCGTAAGTTAGATCGCGAGTCATCGCTTGGAATGTGAACTTATTAATTGTTGTTCAAAAAGGTCGACTTGTCCTAACCATCCTATCAACTTTCATCTTTTCTACAATATGCAGAACGGAGATTCTAATTAATAAATAAATACCATAAATAAAAATAGACAGTGAGATAACGAAATTAAAATTTATTCGACTCGTAAACCCTGAACAATCAAATAAGGAAGCAGTTATTACTATGTTTAAAGATTGTTCAATAATTGACAGCAAGTTAACGTTTACTTCCGGTAATAGGGACAAGCAGGCGTTTGCTGTCCCCAGCCACCGAGCATAAAATTTTAAAAAGAAATCATGATTCCCGACCGTTTTTTTCTATATCCGTAAGTTAGATCGCGAGTAATCGTTTGGAATGTCTACTTATTATTTGTTGTACATAGTTTCTACTACGAAACACGGACATTCAAAGAGATTGACGTGTCCTAACCACACTACGAAGAAGAGGATTCTCGGATCTTGACGCGCTGCAGGAAATGCAAAAAGAACTTGGGATTACTTAATATATTTACTCTTCGCGTTTCAATCTTTATGTACAGGACGTATTGCTGATTTTTTTTTCACTGCACGTATCTTCAGGTATTATTTTCAACTCGTCCGAAAATCCGCTTCTTCGTTAGAGTGTCCGATAGAGGGACCATAAACGCGAATGGGAATCTTTACCTCGATAGTTTCAAACCCGATAATTAAATTGATTTAAATACAATAATTTAATTGACAACAAATGAATGTTCATTAGGCAGAGAATGAATTTTTTTTACATTCCAATAAACTTTCTCTCTCATTCTGTGATACTGAATAATGATAATATTAAATATAATACAAAATAATGTTAATATTTATAAAACTGCAGTTAATTTAAATTTAAATAAATCTCACTCGATGTTTATTGCTTTCAAACGTGTAATTATTCATTTTACACAAAATAATAATAAGAGAATTTACTTTTGTAACGCGTGGGGGCAGCACTCCAGAATTGTGTTTTAGCAAATTTTAATTATTATGCAAATTGACGGATGGAGCACGAGACGAGCGTTTGTATACCTACTCGCAGTCCGCATGTACTGCATTTTGAGTGTAGCTCTGTCATTGCTTTCTCTTTTTTCTGGTTGGATGTAGCTCGGGGGAATCGCGATAGCTAAACCACGAGCTGTGGAGCCATACTCCTCGTTAAGAGGATCAGCTGCGGCACGCTGCGAAGGCTAACAAGCGCTAAATAGAGCGCGCAGCGTTGGGTCAGCATGGATGCGTGCGTGCACACGCTTCTACATACTATAATACGCTTTTGTACAAAGAGATGACGAATGTGCAAATGCGAGAATGGTTTGCACAGACAGACACACACACACACACACACACACACGGTACACGCATACACTTTGCACTCTAAAAATGTTCGGCACACGTTTACCAAACTATGCAGTACAGACACAGGCAGCTCTGCGGGAATCTTGATTGTAAATAATTTCAGTGAATGAAAAATTCAAATTTTACCCCAAAAAACAAGTTAACGTTCGAAAATTTATTTATTTTATTATTAACGAGTCATTAAAAATGTTAAGATTTCTGATTATTCATTAATAATTAACGAAATCAATTTTTTTATATTTAATATTTCAATTTTTGTTTTGTATTATTTAATTGTGTTATTGTTATTCTACATTTTTGTGTAACTTGTTCTTGCAAAGTGGCAGGTTTATTGCAAATTAATTTAAGCTTACGTGAAACAATAAAAAATTTGCTTTAGTAAAATTTTATGGAAAATTCTTAACATTACTTGGAAATAAAAATAAGATTGAAGGAAAATTGATGTAAAGTTATAATTGAAAAAATGCGTCCAATGTTACATTTTAATTAACGTGGATATGAATAAAAGGCAAAAAATGAAACTGAGTTGCCAACGAGTAGTGAGAAAAAAGCGTGAAAAATGCTAAAGGATAGAGAGGTTGAAAGGAGCTTTGGGCCTTAGACCCCGGGGGTCCAACGCAGAATGTCCTAACCCCGCAGTGTTACACTGTGTGTTGTACACGGGAACACTTCATCGTACGAGCGATGAGGGGGTGACACCGAGGGGGTTGCAAAGCTGTACTGTAGGTACAGCTCGTGCTGCTGCTGCTGCTGCTGCTGCTGCTGCTACTGCTGGATGAGGATCGAACAGCGGGCTGTTAAGTTGTCCGACAGATGTATCACCACGTGAAGCCAACATCTAAATACCCGAGACCCCTGGTTACTGACGACTCTAGTTTACTATAATAGTCTCGTTCGCGTTATATTTTCAGTTCTCGAAATCCAATTTTCCTTTTCTACGAACGGAGCTTGGCATTTTGTCTAGTGAGACCAGTCGTAAACAGTAAATATAATGACATTTCTCAATGCTGGATAATTGCAAGATTTTTCGGTCCCTCGTGAGCACTATGACGATAGAATGACAGTTAACAAAAAAAATATAATAATTTGCCACGTACAAACGTTATCCTAACAAAATTGAACAACTTAATAAGAATTCATTTTCCAAAAAATTGGGCTCCATTTGTTATTCTATTTAATAAAGAGAAGTAAAAATATTTGTTAATTTTATAAACATAAACTATTTTTGAAGATAATAAGTTGAGCGGCATTATTTATTTTCTG
Source organism: Cylloceria caligata (assembly GCA_963942595.1). Lineage (NCBI taxonomy): Eukaryota > Metazoa > Arthropoda > Insecta > Hymenoptera > Ichneumonidae > Cylloceria > Cylloceria caligata. The sequence goes on along the minus strand of OZ012708.1, from coordinate 581,395 downwards.
TATAAAAGTTGAGGACTCAAATGTTTGCCAGGGTAATAGGTTCGACCTGCTGATATCGAGTAGATCAAAGCCATAGAAAAAGCCATTGCATGGCACGTGGAACTAACACAAGGCGACCGATAATGCTGCACACTATACGGGCAGCGAACCCCTACGGTATTTATTCTCTACTCTGTAAAAGTTGAATGAAACTGGACCGCGGTGTTCACCTGGTCTCGTTTAACCGGACCCACGTGGGCCCACTGTCCACTCCGCGTGGGGCGTGTTAAAGGGCGCAGATCTTACAATTTTATTTCTTTTTCTGTGGACGGAAACCGGGGGGTGGAGATCAAGCGTCGGTGTGTACGTGTGCGTGAAGAAGACACGAAGAATCGAAAGAATACAAAGCGGATTGTAAACTGCCATTGCTTTTCTGGACTGTTGGGTGAACGGCGCGAGCGTATGCTCTATTATGGCGCAATTCTCTGACCACCTTTGACAACACAGCGAGCGTGTGCGTACGAGTGCGAGTGAGCGTGCGCGTGCGGCTACGAATGCGCATGCGCGCGTCATAACGATCGAGCATGCGCGTACGAGTGAGAGTGAGCGCGCGAGTGTATACGGACGAACGTGCGCGGGTGAGCGCAAGTGTGACCAGTGACAAACGGCTGAGCCGAATACCGGCCTCCTGATCACCTGCCAACCCCCGATTCAAAACTGGCTATGCCACCTTGACTCCACAGACCTTCGACCTCGCCACTAACAAGGTTTTGATGCACCCAGGTCTCAGCCTTCGTTTCCTTTTTATTCGCCGATCCATATGGACCGTAGGTAGTGTTGAGAATATCTCAAGGGTCGCTGTACGTGACTGGCAGTGACTCTGCTGTCAACTCCTCTCTTTTAACTCGCCGAACCGGAGCGACGATTCACTTTAAACTACCGGCGTTGCTTGCTATCTTATTTCCGGGACTAACGTATCGATGTACGTGCTCTGAACCCCTGAATCATTGAATATAGCATTTTTATTCTTTATTTTTTTTCTAGGGAAACGACTTTGCTAATCCTTCCCTTAGAATTGAAAATTTTCGTCGTCATCCATGAGCTGAGAGATTTGGCAAAAGACGTTTCGTTGACGTGACTTTTCAATCATTCCACGTTAATTTTTGTAATTTAACGATCGTGTGGCAAGTGCTGACTACTCTTCCTTTCAACCTTTGGTTAACACGCATCGAACAATTTTACGATCGAATTTCCTGCTGAGAACGAACGGCAGCAGAAAATGTTGCGAGAGATCGAGCTCAGTTGATTTACTGGGCGATCGTGAAAACGGCTTAGAACCGATCTCGTTTATGGCCTCCAAAATCGCTCGTTGTGTCCCGTAAATGCTCAGAGTTTAACTTACATTGTCAAGCCTTTATACAAAATTCTATGTTAAAAAAAAAAACGTGGAAACTATTATAGCTATGGAATGGAAATATAATATGGCTACACTGTTTCAACCATTAAAATTAGTGAGAGGCCATGTCGTATCGTATGTAAATGGTTTGTGTATATCGTAGTTCCAACAGTCTTCTATAAACCTATAACACGAGGCTTCTGTATAAAGAACTACAAAGATGGGTTTGTTCTCCGGGTAGTCTGCTTCTTGACTTTGATTTAAGGGGGGACAAGCCGTTAAAAAACTCGTTTCATGCTCCTTTAGAGCAGAATGTTGCGCATAACAGCCACTAAAATTCCCATCAACGTGTCGAGAAATTTGATCCACCGACAACGACATGATATCTTGCGGGTTCTGTTTCGGAAAGTACAAAAATCAAAGAATTTTCTTTAATAATTTTTCTCTCGAATCTTAATTTATCATTTATTACGCTTTGTCATATTCCGATTATAAAAAGTTACATTTTTCATTGATCCTTTAGTGCCTAGCCGGCCATATTTGACACTTTCACTTTGGAACTTTTTTCTTACTTTATTCTTACCTTAAATGACTTTCGGTTAAGATAAAAGGTTCAATGAACGAAAGTTTACTAAATGACAGCGGCAGTACTGCAGAGATGAAAGAATAAGCAATAACTTAATTGTTATTGCAAAAAAAAAAAGTATTATAACGCAGAATTTGTCTTAAAATTGTAAATAACATTTAATTAGAGGTTGAGAAAGTTTTTTTTGTTAATGGGGAACAATAGTGGTCGGCCTTAAGGTAATTCTGCTGGTAATCTGAAGCCATAGACGCTAAAGACTATATTATTCAATAACAAGTGTACGCTGCATGTTGTTATAATAAACACGAACAATTGGAAGCTTTCACTGTTGCGTAATTATGTGGTGTGGCCTAATTGTCGAACAATTTATAATTATTAATATTGATTTGACAGTGTTCCAGTTATGATTATCATTAGATCGGCAAACTAGTCAGCAACGTGACAACGTCGAAACAAGCATCGTCCGTATACGATTTGCTCGATTACTGGCGCGGCGTTTCGAAAATCTTCGTTTGTCCACGACACACGAACCAATATGTGAGGTTATGTTTTTGTTTTATCCGAAAAAAAAGTATGCATACAGAAGGTGTCACTAAGGATAATCACAATGTGAAGTCTCAAGATGGAAAGCCAATATATATTTGGAAAATACATAAAGTATATCGTTTAATTAGAAATTTTCTGTCCCGAACATATATGTCACGCGTTGAAAATTTATGGTTGCATATATTTTTTTATTCGTCAGAAATTATTATAACAAATTCCAATCATTGACTCCCGACTATTGTTCTCTGATAGTTTTTGCGCTTACACATGGTTCATTAATAATATGATAACATACGTGTAACGTGGTTAAACCAGGCGTCAGCTTAAACGCACTGTTGCCAAACTTCCGCGCCATTTTTATACCGTAACGTGAACGTCAATTTGATCTATTCCCGTATCCGTTAACGTCAACTAACTCCTCCAAATGACGCGCGACCTCTCTTTTTTTCAATAACAAGTATCCGTAACATCTAACGAACGCGTGATATATTTTCTATTTTATTAATCTCGTTTTGAAGTATACAAATAATTGACCCGAACTCGCGATTCGATCCTTCTGTCATAAGACTCTGTTATAAAATGTCGATTTTGGACATTTTATTTTTCTTTCCAATAGCCCGTGATCGAACTTAAAATTTTACTAACATCTCGGTAATTACTTTAAGTTGAGTATATAAAAGATCGAGGTACCACATTTTAAAGGGCTTTCACGACAGAACTACCTCCAAAGGGTTAACATACATATTCCTTTACATCCAAATATGTCTACAGCAATTTTTGTTCCAGGTGACGTTGAAAATACCTAGTGAGATAGAATATTGGAAAAGGTCAGAAAGTTGAATTAGTTTATACAAATAAGGGATTTACCTTGTTTGTAGGTAGTTGAATCTAAACTGTTAGATTTTCACTCATGAAACTGAATATGAGTCACCAAGAAACGTTTTGTCCAGTGCAGGAAAGGACCCTTCTGCCTCAACTATAGTTTTTTGGGGGAATCCCTCTCACCAATTCCTTTCCAGAACAATTAACGTGATTACCGTCGCAGTTCATCCAGCCATGAAAGAGAAATAAGCGGAAAGGAAAGAAAAGAAGATAAAAAAAAAAAGTAGAAACGTCCGAGAACCAGTCTCCTATATCCGATAGTGCGGGAAACCTAAAGGGGGAACGACCTGGAGAATAATTTTAATGCAAAAATAACAGGATCCCCCTCGGCGAAGCCTAACGACTTTGGAGCACGCATCATTGGCACATCCTCCTATAACTAGTACTCCTTTATAGTATGTTGTGTTGTACAAACTGGTGTGTCTCGTCGTATACGCCTCTTCATCCGTTTGTAACTATCCTCAACGAAAGCACACGGTGGGGGCGGTATGTGCAAGTAAAAAAGACGATGAGACGCGAGTCGCGTGGCCTCCCTTTCTATTTTAGCCACGGGATACCAGCACCGAGCCACGTGGCCAAGTGCGACCAACGGTAACACATCGAGTACGAGAACGTGTCCTGTGTGACCATTTTTTAACTTGCAAATAGGTTGCATATTCTTTGATTTCGTACACAAACAAAAATGGAAATTGTATTTAAGAACACGAAATAATGTAAGTACACTGAAAAAAAAAAAAAAAAAAAACGTCTTGATTCTTACTTTATTTTTACCTTAAATTACTTTGAATTACGGTAAATAGTCAAATAAATAAAATATCACTGAATAACAACGATAGTACCACATTGTTCAAAATATAAAAAGACGTAAAGCACTATGACGCGTTAATTATTCCTAAAATGAGATTGAAATGATAAATTGTTAAAATATTATAATTCGAATTTTTCCTAATTTTTCGCTTTTAAAAAAATGGCAATTCGTTAATTTAGCTCCAATTTACAATTTTTCAAGTATAATCGATAGAGACAAGCCGAAGGAATCCACTTGAAAATTTCCAAAATATTAATTTGTCAATCGTGATGAAAGCGGATTTTATATTATTTGCCAAATTACGTTGGAAAATCAATATTTTTGAATTTGAAACAACTTTCCATTGATTTTCTTATTTTATAATTTCATAATACATCTCTAATAAAAATATAAAACATTCGTAATCTTGTAACGAACAATTAAACGGGAGGAAATTGTTTTAATTTCAAACCTCCCTAGTCCCCTTAATAATAAACTCCGCAAATGGTAACATATCAATACCGATTTGATTCATCAGATCTAACGCTAGATTGTATCTAAACAGTTAGATACGATGAGATTATATTCGTGCCCTCGTTTTGGATATGGAATGGCAGACGAGACAGAGAGTCAGAGCTACAAGTCCACGTGTTCGCGTCGACGTCGCAACGCTGTCATTAAACTTCTCGTTATGCGGCGGGGGAGAGACGGCACGAACGAGACCCAGAAGGCGGAGGAAGAGAAGGAAGAGGAGGATGAGGATGAGGAGGAAGAGACGACGAGAACGGTAAACCGGGATAGAGAGGAAGCCAACACACCACCCCTGTATCCAAGCTTAACTAGAAACCAGGGATTCCAAAGCCAAGCTCGGGGTGAATTCTACACCCACAGAGCAGCCCTCGCTTCTCCATGGATCCTGTGATTGGTTACATTACCGATACGCGCGTCCCGTGTCACGTCGCTGCTGTTACTGCAATCGCGGTGAATGCGCGTCCCCCCGCTCACCCTCTCATTTGACGGGGAAAACAAGCGCAGCCCCAGCCGTTTGAAACAGGTATACCTACCCGTTGCAATGCTCTACCGGAATAATCCAAACCCGCTACCCTCCCTCTTGTCCCGAGAGGTTTCTCATCCAGCAACGACTGAAATAGCTTGACTCTGGCTCTAGCACCAACGTACTTTGCCAACCGCACTATCAATCGAGGTGTATAAAACGATGGTTTTCGATTCGGATTTATGGTTTACGGTCTGCAACGATTGATACACCAAATGTAAGAAGTCCACGAGTATCAACTAACCTTAAACGCCATCATGCACTGATCAATCTTTTGTTTTCTTCTTTTTCCTTCTTGTAGTCGGATGACGAATTTTTTTAATGTTTCAGATGATTATAAACATTGTCTGACTTTGGGTTTTCATCTAATCTGAATTTTTCAAAAAAAATCTGCTTAATTGAAATATATTTTGTTCAATTTAATTTTATATTAATAAAGACACGACATTTTAGAAGGAAAATTACAATTCTTCATCGTCCTTTCAATTTACAGTTTCGGTTCTACCCATGAAAAAAAATTTTTTACATATATCTATTAGATATAAATGAGATCGTATTATATAAAATCATATGTCTGATGATTATATGTAAGACCGTATATCGTATATTATATAGAATTATGTCTGATCATATCTGGTATCATGTCTACTGATCTGTGACTCATGTGGAATCGTATCTGATCAGATATGATACAATATTTGAACATTGAACATATATGCTCATTTACGATCATGTCTGGCGGGATATGCGAGCTAATACATGTTGGTATCTGATTACACATGATCATCAATTCCTGATTATTGATATTTGATCATATACAGGGTGCGCCATCTTTTGTGTCGGTATGTAAGCATTGAATAACTTTTTTTTTTAAATAATCGATTTTCATATATGAGGTATTTTTATTTAATTTGGTCCTTTACAATTTATTTGGACTAGTTTTTGAATACAACATCAATCAAGTGGCCGCCTTTATTGGCCAAAGCAAAAAGTGCCCTTTTTACTGCGTTTTCCATCACTTTTTCAAGCATCTCGGGCGGTATAGCGATGATTTCGGCACGAATGTTTGCCTTGAACTCGTCAATGGTCTGAGGCTCGTTGGCGTACACTTTGCTTTTCAAATAACCCCACAAAAACAAGTCCGGTAAAATTTTGAGATCTGGATGACCAGTCAATGTCGCCATTTTTTTTGACATCACACATCCAGGGAATTTTTGTTCCAGAAACTGCATTGTTTGATTTGCAGTGTGGCATGGCGCACCATTTTATTGTCAAATGCGGCAATTTTGCTTGTTAACGGCGCCAGAGAGTGTGAAATGGCCCTCGACGATATGCACGTTGAGTTAACACAACTGAACGACTATTTTCAATGTACTGCGTCACTATTTCGGCGCGTTGTTTCGATATGAAGCGATTCATAGTTAAAATTGTACTGAATTGACGTTTCAAAAACATGTCTACTCAAGTCAATCGATTGATAAATGTCAAAGTTATTCAATGTTTACATACCGACATAAAATATGGCGCTCAAAATATTCCCCCATTAAAATAAAGTATATTTGAAAAATATATTTGTTAATAAGCAGGTTAACGTGGCCCTCGCGTAGCCAGCATAAAAATGTAGAGAGAGAGAGAGAGAGAGAGAGAGAGAGAGAGAGAGTATCGTGCTTCAATGGCGTAAATTTAATTCAAATTCCAATTATTGGGACCATTAAGGGTAGCCTAAAAGGGTGTTTGTAGCCGGGGCGTACAGATCCGCGCGTAAACATTGTGGAATTCTCGTTTCAGAAAGCCGAATTCAAAACTTAGGTTCTTTAAGTTGCCGAAACGTGATGTAAACCGGATGGATATAAATCCACTTAATTATATCGATGCTTAAAAACAGTATAACTAAATATATTTATCGACATTAAGTCAATGAAAGAAATTCACGTTCGCGACACGAGTAAGGAAAGGATAGAACAACAATTTCGACAAGTTCTAATCGTTAAAGGTTGAAATTTCGGGAAAAAGCACATAATCGGATTATGGATTGTAACCAACGGATTCTAGAGCTTTCCTTTTTTCTAAATCCTCAAACTTTTTCTTTGGAAAAAAAACATAACAAACATTCAGAGTTCACATGTGGATGGATTTTATATTTTCCGTTTGATTCCGGTAAAAATATTTGAAACAACAAATATGAAATTCTTGAAATATTCATTTTAGAAAAATGTTTTTTTTTTTTGTTTTCTTATAATTTACGGCAAATTGATAACATTTTTTAGGAAAAAAAAAAAAAACATATTTCACTTATGTTGCAAAGAAACAATGGTTTACAAGGATTGTTAATCACCCCCGTAGCCACACAATTAATAAAGACGTAAATAATAATGGGGTGTAAGCCTAGCATAGCTTTTAGAATTTATATAACCACATGGCAACAAGCTGCACAAAGAAGGGGTTGGTTGGTTGGTTGGTTGGTTGGTTGGTACATCAATCGCCCCAGGCCCACGTCATCGAGAGGGTTGTTGCTCTATGTGTTCAACACTACAGTCTACTATGGGAACTGACCGTTCCGGATGACACGATTTGTATAGCTAGATCATCCCCTATCCACTGTTTCATCAATCTGTGTGCGTAAGAGAGAGATATAGAGATAGAGAGTGCGTGCGTGTGTGTGTGTGTGTACAAACATGTTATTGGGGTGAACCCCGATAATCGAATGAATACATATTCGTTATGTATTCGCACACTCGAGCAATCACCAGACATCCTACAAATTATTTCGAACTTTGTCACGTTTACACGTTATTTACACGTTCAACCACACAAGTTCACGTGAGAGCAATGAAATATTGAAATAAAAAAACCATAAATGTGTACTGGTTGTTTCGAGACAGTTCCCTCGGAACACCATAAATCAAATATAATTTTATTAACGTAAAGAGAATTTGTGGATTGTTAAGAACATTGCAATTATTTTATTATTGATTGACCGAATGAACGTGATATAATTATGATAATGATGTCACTAAATGCATAAAAAATATTGTGATCGTATCGTATTGCCAAATTCGATAATTATTTATTATTGATTTATTGATTTATTTATTGACAACAAAATGGGTATTTTTCTACATTTATTATTGATAAATCCGTAATTACGATATGTTTGTTACGTTGAAAGTGTGAAAACAGCTGATTCGACTGGTTGCTCGATCGTTAAAAAAGTCCAATGTACTTTGATACTTGTTTCTTTCGTTTTTTTTTCTTGCCTGGACTGCGAAACAAGAAGCTGGCATCAGAGGACGTCGTTATAGAATAGACGAGAGGACTGGCAGCCTCTCCGCGCCACAGAGAGCACTCGCTTTTTCGAACGTAGGCGTGAAGGGAGTCTCTTGTGTTCCTCCCTGCTGCGAGAATACGGTGTTACTATATTGTAGGGAAGCACTTCCGTGGAAACAAACGTACAAGGGTATGCCGGACTTGGACCGGACAAATTGACGCTCCAACCCATCGAAGCACACCCCTCGTGTAAGTTGATTGAAACACGCGAGCGGAATTGGCGAAAAAAGGTAAACGAAGAAGCTGAACGTGAAAAGGAAATGAAAATTAGTGAGTAGAGTCCACCTCGGAATCGAAATATAATATCAAATCATTCGCAAAGCTTCCTCTAAGAGTACTTTGATTAAATTTAATTTTCCGATAGAAATGTTCTCTTAGCAAAAAAAAAAAAAAAAAAAAAAAAAAAAAACCAAACAAAACTCCGCGAGTACTTTGACGATATTTTCTCAATCTTTTAAATATCTCTAATAAATAATATATGTTGCTGCACTCTAACTAACAATATTCAACACCCAATGTTCCAATGATTGTATCAACCGAGTATCGAAGGGTGCAGGGGATTAGTATCGGACATTCGTGAAGTGACGAGAGTCGCGTGGCAGACGAACTGATACGACGTAGATATCGGTTTGGTTTGCTGGCACACGGGTATCGTGTCACGTGTCACGCGACGTGATGCCATGGCACTCCAGTTTATTACGTACCGGAATACACACCACGACATACCAGTAGCATATAGTATAAGAGACTAACTGTATGCCCTGTGGTATAGAATCAAACGAGAAATAGATAGGAAGAGAGAGAGAGAGAGAGAGAGAGAGAGAGAGAGAGAGAGAGAGAGAGAGAGAGAGAGAGAGAGAGAGAGAGAGAGAAGAGCAGAGGGGTAGTTGGCATCCCAGTGTTCTCGTAATCGTATTCGGCTTCTCCAATTCACACGGAAATCACGTACCAATCGCACCAGTTACAATGACTGATATGTGTATTATAGTATAGGTACAAGGGAGTTTTCCTGATGCTCTATGTGCTATATTGTTGCTTTACGCTTGGTTAAATAGTCAATCACGACTGACCCCTGCGGTGTGTGCTCATTCTATCATCCCCCGAGACAATTAATCGTTGATTCTTACGGGATATCGAACATACAGAGAACTCAATATCTTTCTTATTCACAGAAACACACTTATCTCTGATGACAGAAAGAAAAAACTAAATATTATTCATAAACAGCAAAATTTTAGATCTTCGTGATCCCGTTTGACAATAATAGTAATTGGTTTCAATCGTTATCATCGTGAATCCTATCGAATGAATGAAATATAAAATATTTCGATTTTATTGGCACTCTCGTTTAAAATATTTATCCAAAATTAAACCTTAAACGATCATTGATTCGAGTTATCTTTATCAATGTTATCATTTCACTTGTTTTTCTTTTTATTTTTACAATACGTTTTTATCATTGTTTCTAAAATTCAAAGCAACGTAGCTGATAAAACGTAGCAAGTGTCGGTAACAAAGAATCCTGTACGATGATGCTAAAACTTTATTCCGCAAGTAAAATATTTATTTTAAGGTTGCAATCAAAGTATACGGTGTGCATTTTATGGACCGTCTACTTTGAAAAATCTTCATGGGAATAAGGTCCCATGGAAATTACTTTTCCTATAACGGTAGTAGACGAACCGTTCTATTTATGGTTTTTATTGCGCTTCCGGGACTTTTAAAACGGTTCAAAACTTCGATATGACACGCCACCGTAAGCTTTTGGTCGCATCCCGCAAAAATGTAACGGAAAAAATATTTTTCCGCCTTTCTTAAGAAATCACTGACGAAACATTTGCAACGGTTTTACTCTAGTTTCGCATAATCTTTACCGCTTTTCCTTCTAGACGCGGTTAACATTCTCGTCCGGTCTTACCTAGTGGTCGAAATATATTATATCCCGAACGTCATAAATTTTTATAAATTTATGACAGGAGATGTTGTTTTATTTTCGTGCTCACTCAAATAGCTCTGTCTTTGTTCTTTCGTGCTTGCAACGCTGTGCTAGAGTTAAGGTCGAACCTCTCGAACCAGCACCAACTATATTGCTATATAGTATACTACCCTACTGTAAAATTATGGCCACAAAATGGCGTAAACACGTTGTGCAATTTTATTACGCACTGCACTTTCATTGCATTGGAAACTGCGAGTATAAAAACCGATTGGCTCATTTTAATAATTCTTGTACTTCTTCGGCGGTGAATTTTTCAAAATATTTTCTTTACCTAGCAATCGGTTTTACGATTCAAAGTTTTAGGAGACTTAGAAATTACATTTTTTATAGTAAAACTAACTAATAAAATTAATATGCCTTGTCTACAATCGTGCAGGATATCAAAACGTACTTTTTGTTCGATTGCGTTGTAACTAAACAAGTTTGTAGAAATATTGTCATATTTTTACTTTTTTTTTTTTTTCAACTTTATTTAACGATTTTGTTCTCTGGCAAAACGTGTGCTCAAAGCTACCGAATTTTATGTAAATAGTCCCAAAAAAATGGCTCACGAGAATAAATAAAACGATTTTTGATGTCAGTTTCTGTTCAAAGAAAATCAAAAATTCGATAGAGAAACTTTTTAAATACAAATTCTATTGAAATAAAAAAAATTATTGACGATTTGGTCTTTGATATTCATCGAACAAACAAATTACTTTCGTTGTCTATCTCTCTGTGGTTGATTTATGCGGCAGACGCTTCTCCTTCGCACATTGATTAATAATACGTTCAAAGTAGATTCTCTTCCGTTCTCCTTCCATTTAGTATAAAAATCCTTGAAGTATGGTTTTATAAGCGCTAAGTTTTAGCTGAGGCTAGAAGGAAGGATATTCTTGTAGAAAATCTTGTTTAAGAACATATCTAGACAGTTCCTTATCCAAACAGCGTAGCCTCTGTATGTATGCATGAGAGTTATGCTGTTTGCATTAGGGATGACCATCGATATTACACGCTGTATAATCTTAAAAGTGAAGGAGTGTTAACATTTGACGTGGATCAACACCCTCTGGCTCCACTCATTCAGAAAGGTTTCGATTTAGACAAGGACATCGTTTCTTAAGATCCTTCAAGTTGCAAGAGGCCGAAGGGGGGCTGTAAATTTACGAATAGGGTTGCTCTATATTACGTTGACTAAAGTCCAGATGTTCGAAAGTCCCTCGTCCCCTTTCTGAAACTCCGTCAAATTTCATTCAAGTAAAATTGAAAGGCGTTAGAATCTCGCATACAAATTAAGTATACGAATGTAATAAAGTGAAATAAGAAATATTACGTAAACATCGTCAATACGATAATTACATATCCACATATTTCACTTTATTTTATTTATCAGACAACTTTCTCTTCAAGAAAATAGTGTTGATGAATTCTGATATATTCCTAAGAGAGTTTTGTCATTAATAGAAAAGATAACTAACAGAGAACTTAACACTAATTAAAATGTGATCACGAGTTATTTTCCGAAAGTTACAGCGTTCGAGTAATTTGTTTATATTCAAAATAGTGTATAAAAGTAATCGAAACTGTACGAAACATGATAAATATTCTTCATTTTTTTATTAATACGTTTTCCTGCAACGATTAATAGAAAAGATAACTAATACAGAAGTAAACACTAATTAAAATGTGATGAGAAGATCACAAGCAGCAATTATGTCATTCGAATCTTTTTTTTCTTTGGAGAAACTTTTAGCTCGTTGGTTCAACGTTTTTTGTAAGTTACAGCGCTCGAATATTTTTTTTTTATATTTAAAATTGAGTATAAAAGTAATCAAAACTGTACGAAACATGACAAAAATTCTTCAATTTTTAATCAATACATTTTCCTGCAACGAAACGAGCATATCAAAATTTATTTGTCAAAAACAAAGATAATATCCCTGAAGGATAATCCCACTGAGCATAATTTTATAATCATGACATCTGTATACTTGTAATAAAAATAAATATTAAAAGAATTTATCAACAGGCAAAACAGTAACCCAAACGATAAACTTTCTTAAACCCTGACTGGACGACTCTACAGATTTACTCCACCGTACTTTCATCCTCCAAAGGATTTAACTTTCGCGCAAAAGCTCAAGAAGTTGTAGTATAAAACATAAATAGAGAGAACAGAGCACTCAGGAAAGTGCGGGCACACGCACTTTTACCAAGTTTACAACAGTCCCGGAAAAAGGAGAATGTCGTTGAAGGAGAAAGTCTTCGCGCGGTTTACTCATAGATCACCTAAACCCCCAAAGACTATACGTCGTCGCCAGGTCGAGCTGTAGAATTGATCCATAAATTCGTACTATCCAGTCGCAACTATTGTCACTAGTTATGATTTACTATACTGCAACGTTTGCCAAAGAATCTTCCGTCAGTTCGGTGAGCAGTCAATGGAAAAGTGGCCGCAAATTTTCAAAACATCTTGCGGTCTTTCCTCGAATCCTTAGTCTTATTTGCCCAAAATATAGTTACAACTTCTGGCTGACAGTTGTTCGCTCTACAACAGCGCTTGTGCAACGGTCTAAACAGAGAAAAAAAAATCATAATTTATATTTTCCATCGTAAATACAATTTCCAAGAAGCTGAGATTTAGATATTTTATTAAGCTTACCCTGCGAAGAAATGTACCGCGTCTTGGTTAGATTTTATTGTGTCTCGTGAGAGGCACCTTATAAAAATATGTTGATGATATTACGACGAATAAACGACGGAGTATGATCGATCATTCGATGATGTCATATTGTTGACGGAAACATCAGAATCCTCCAGTTCATTAGTCGTATCGTCAAAGGAGATACTGCTGGGCATCTTTAAAAAAGGAATAAGAGATCCCACGATATACCTCGCGTGACGAGAACGGACAGCCCGCATCTTGTCATCCGTTTGACTACAGCCTATTTATTTCCAAAGCATACCGCCGTCATTTTTCTCTCTTTCTCACTCTGTATTTAGCAATAATTTACTCAATCGCGTTGGAATAACGGAAGGACAATAAGAATGCTACTGTTTTTCAGTGTCGGAAGAGAGAAAACATCAATGGTACAAGCGGCATTGATGCCTGAACAAGACGAAATATTGTTTGGTCCCACGGGTATATTGTCGTTCAATGACGCGTGTGCCGACTATCAAAATTGCGGGTAGATTCGAGAATAAGCGAAGGAAGAGAGTAGCGTAAATACGCCCGTATATTCCAAGTCGTACGACGAGAACGAGTAATCCCTCCTCGATTCACTTGGAAGTCGGTGAATGAATAGCTTGAGCGGCTACGATCTCCCTCAATCGAAAGGGGACGCGAGCCTTTGGAAAATAGCTTGGAGTACGCGAATTAGCGATCGTTTGGTGTTTACCAGGATCGAGGCGTCAGTTTTGTTCTATTGACGCTCTCAACATCAATCACGTAAATTAAAAGCTTCGTATAATCCGCTGTGGGCATCTTGTTACGGCCACTCATCCACGCTTTTGTCATTGCAATAATCCTATCGAATAGGCAACTGCTACGAATAGGAAGATAAAAGAAGTTGACGTTATTGTTGTAGCAAAAAAAAAAAAAAAAAAAAAAGAAAGACCAAGTGGTCGTTTCATTTCCTGGTTTTGGTATTAAACCTTATAAGTTCTTTTGCATTGAACGTGAGAGAGCATAGCTGGTAAAATACATTTTTTTAACTTGATAAGATGAAGCAAAGGACAAGAGGGTGGAACTCGGGCGATGCACAAAGCAAGCAAAAGATATTATTGATGTCAATCCTTTTTTGAAAAGCCTTTGCGAGGCTTTATTACGAAGAACATCGAAGAACCGGCACCAAAAAACGATATTTGTTCTCTGGGAAAATTCCCACCCAGGTATGAAGCCTCGTGGAGACCGAATTTATCAATCGAAAGAATCCTGCGAGACGTTTGAGAAAGAATAAAACGGGAGCTCATTCAAGAGCCAGACGATGACGGATTCCCCTGGACAGTGTTCACTCGATGTCGCATCACACCTGACAAATGCTTGGGATTACCGAATTTTCATCTTCGTCGACACCGCGGTCGTCTTTCTCAAAAGATTCGACGCAGCCTCTGATGACACCAGGCTGCACCTACTCACAAGTGTCTCGTTTCCTTGCCATCATCAAAAACGTGCCGACCTATCTATATCCTCACGAAGAATCACCTGCAGCAGATACTAATGTCCTAAACAGGATCAGTTTTTTTTTTTTTTCAACAATCCATACGTTTCGTTAATAAATCACAGTTTATTAAGAATAACTCGATTTGTATGATTCATGTGGTAACATTTTTTTTTAGTGATCCTTCAACTTTGTATATCATGAATTCATTTTTGTACATTGAAATAAAAAAATCTTACTCGAAGTATCTTTTACATGAAATCCTACCAGAAGATCTTTAATAAAATTTAAAATTCCGATGATTCTTTTGTAACAAAGATTGACAAATTCTTCAATCTTATTTCAACTTCCTCCATTAAAATTTACTTGAATACAAAAGATCTTATTAAACACGATTGTTGTCAATTGCACATTTTGCTTAATTTTGTTGGTTAAATGTTCGTTATGTACGAAGAAAAAAAACTAGATTAGATAGAGATTGATGAAGTCTACGAGATACCAAACACGGGAGAGTAATGAAAACCTAGTTGTTAACAATGAATCGTCATCCACTGATCTCTTTCAATATTGAGAGATCGTTTAATATCAACATTTCACGTAGATAAATGAGTATACAGAGCTTTTGGATGTACACGAGACAACCTTGTTACGATTAAATCGAGAAAAGTACAGAACTTGGTCTTATCAAACGTTATCATCAAAGTAAAACAAAGCAAAGAATTCATTCATCCACTATCGCACCTCATTCGATTTATCTGCTTACAAACTTTTATTATCTAACGCAAGATTATACAGATTACGTTGTCAATCCATATATGTCGTGTGATTAAAGACCAGAAGGTCGTATGTCACGTGTACAAAATATTACCAAACGTCTGATATTAATCACGAGATATATGGTAGTAATCTATATTTTCAAGACCACGTATTTATTGAATGGTGGGATTAAATCTCGATAACAAAAGTTTCCAGGTCGATGAGACTAATCGAAGGTATCAGTGGACTAACTAGTGATGGAAGAATTCTGTATTCAGAACTCACGGTCCATGTCCGATGAAATCTCAACGAAACCCAAGTGTCCTAAAGGATGCATATGGACCAAGAAAAAGAAAAGAGTACAGTGGGTCGTCCCTTCGATAGATAAAAGGAAAGAAAACGAAAATGAAAAGTGTCATTCCATCTCTCTTGAATCTTCTCGTCCGAGTCGTTCCCCGCACGTCTTTTCACCTATCTCGTTCGTAACTAATCGCGGCCTGGCTACCGGAATTTTCAAGGCCTTGACGACCGAGTAACCCGGATCCGTGGGATACCGAGTCTCCTGTACAACCGATGCTCCCCTCTACCCTGTGTAGCTTTTCACCGAGCCATTATCTTCCCTACCGAGTCTCTTTGAGCAGCAGTCGGACAGCAGTAGCCAGAGAAGACACAAATTTAGAGAAAAGCAGCAGTAATAAGAAAACTATACAAGAGAACATTTCCCCTCTTTCTCTCTTCCTCTCTGACCCGCAAACCATCACACTGCAAACCAGAGATCGAGCTACTGAATTTTCGCTGATTTCTATTTTCCCGGTCAATATATTTTACAACCGGTAGCAACCGCGCGCGGAAGCCCGCGTCGACCATAGGCTTTCCTTTACTTCCTTCCATCGTTATTTGCCGGTAAACGAAAACCATGTTGCTGTGGAACACCGAGGAACCCAGTCGACGGTAGCACCGAACAGCTTTTGATTTACTGCTCGTGAGAGCGTTGGCTACTGGCTTTGCCTGACTGACTGACTGACTGACTGACTTAACTCACTGCGTGAGATGAACCGTTGACCTCACTCTCTCGTCGGTTTGGCATCGCGGGTGATGACATAAATTTTCCTCTGTTTCTTCTTCTTCTTCTTCTTCTTCTTCTTCTTCATCTTCGTCACCAGGTCCGGCAAACCATGGCCTACAATCGCAGAGAATGGCAAAGGAGAAATTTTCTCGAGTACTAGTTTGCTGCTGCCCAGGAGCTTGTACGGATTTTCAACTTCTCTTCGTCCTTTCTCCCTCCTGCGGGATCTTTCACCTCAAAACGCGCACCTTCTCTACAACTTTTCTCTTGCTTCTGCACATACGAAAAGATTCGGCGTACTCAACTTGGTTCATTTCTTTCTCTGATGCAGGTCCACTGGCTCAACCACCAGAAGAACTCTCCACCACCCACCGAGACTTGCCACAACAATTTCTATCTTCACGATGTAGGTTACCGAGGCCAACTCCACGGGAACACTTTACCTACTGCTTTACTGTCACACGATAAATCATATTGAACTTGTGTTTCGACGACTAGAGAACTCTGACCTGTTCAGTGTGTATTTCTGTTTAGAAAAAGTCCTACTGACGGTGGGTCATTCCATCTCAATTTAACCATTTTTTTCTGTCCTATTTGAACATTTTTTCATTTCGTTTCGACATTTATAAAAGTACTGATTGGACAAACAAATGCATTATTACAGGCAGTAGAATACTCTTAAAGACTGCGCAAATCTTTGGTTCATCCTGAAAGCAATTAACATTTTAATTAGTCAGCTTGTTCGCTTTTGTAACTTTTTTTTGCCTAAAAAATAATATTTCTACAGCATGATTCGATCATTTCGATTGTGTTGAATGACGAGTTATACCGATAATTAAAAATGAATTTGAAGTTGTTTAGAAAAAGGGAAAAGATAAAAATGTATATTTTTTTAAATTGTTATTTTTTAATTTTCATTAATTTTTGTTATTTTTTAGTAAAAATTTATTTTTAGAAATCATTGAAACTAGTCAGGTGTACAAACTGTTCTGGATTATCGTTAAAAACACACAAAATGTTTAAAATAGCAAATATTTCATTGGTTGGAAGCATTAAGTTTGAAAAAATTGTTATTTCATTCATAACTCTCACAATAATTGGTGAAAGGAAATATTCCATAGGCATTTAGCTCATACGAATAGGAAATAACAAATAATTATTTATTTATTGATACCCGCACTGCTATAACCAAATAGATAATTTATCACAAAATATTCATCTTGAAAAAAACGTACAAAGTTTCAATTCATCGAACATTTTTCTTTCCAATGAGTTTTCTTCAAATAAAAATAATTGTGTGGTGTCATTCTTTATTCTCTTAATCCTTCATAAGTAAAAATGCCCGAAACCGTCCCAGAATGGGACTATGAAGAGGAGAGTGGGGGTTACGCGTAACTTGTGGTAGAGCCGAAGAGCTTGGCGATATGCTTGTGACTTATAAAGTTTCAGCTAAACGTAGAAATCACTGAAACTAGTCAGGTTCCGTAGGCATTTATCTATGATTAGGTAATAACAAATAATAATTTATTTATTGATACCCGCACTGTTATAACCAAAAAGAGAATTAATCACAAAATCTTAATCTTGATAAATCGTAAAAAGTTTTAATCGAAATAGCCTTTTTCATCCATAATCGGAAGAATCTTTTGCAGGATAGTCGTAACAACAGGATTCTTAAAAATATTCATATTAGTGTTACCGGTTATGAGAATTTCATCAAAAGTTTCGACCTCAGAGTTATCGGCTAACATTCGAGGATGTAATGTCAAAGCAGCCATAACGGCCCACATACGTCTCTTCAGCATCGCTTTTTCAAGTTCCTCAAAGGTCGGAGGCTGAGTTTTGCATCCCAATAGAATCATCGATTTCGTCAACGTTCGTAGGTATTCTTCAACGAAGTAATCGTTTTTGCTTGTATGCAAATCAACTTCCGGGCACACACTGAGAAAATAGATCAGGTCGATAGCTGGTGACGAGTAAACGGACATCTGGTAGTCGATCTAATAGAAATAATGATTCTATGATTATTTCAAAACTATTATCAGGAACGAGCATTAACACTGTTAAAAATCCAAAATGTTAAAGGCGAGTGTCGTAAACATCAGCGTTAACCCGTTTGGTGTTAATAGCAACAGTTTTCAAAGTGTTCAATTGAAACAAGGGATTGCGTTAAAATTATTTGGCTCCAACAAAACCTATCATCGTGATTGGAATGAATACATGGAAATCAATAAATTGTTAACCCCTTGGCCTACGATTAAAGATGCAAAAGAGCGGTCACAAAACCTAAACAGAACTGCCGAGCCTTCGAGCCATTCCACGACTCGGTAAATCTGTCTTAAGTTGTACCAATTGCACACGACTTACTTGGGGTCCCGTACCTATTAGAAAAATATAATTCGGGAAACGTCAATTTATTATATTATTTATAATAATTTTATATATAATATACCGACCGATGTACCACGGGCCAGGCACGTGGGATAAACAGTTTTGGCTCAAAAACCTGACCACGAGCCTCACAAGTGGTTGTAGGCAAAAGGGTTAACAAATGATGCAGAATTATGACGAAGATAAAATGCAAAAATGTCATTGAATTTCGTTGATCTATTCTCAAGTAAAATGTATCAAAAGGTTTGAGTTTATAATGCAACTTGACACCAACTATGGAACACAAGACATTGACACCGATCGTCGCTGCGCACTCATATGGACACCGCACAAGTTTTATTTAGGTAATATCACTTTTCATACACTGAAAGAAAATTGATTGAATAACAATCTTTCGTCATTAGCATCGCCGCTACTACTTCTTCATCTTTTTCTTCTTCTTCTTCTTAATCTTCTTCTTCTTCTTCTTCTTCTTCTTCAATGACTCACCAGAATAAGTTCCCGCGGTTTCCCATGCGCGTCTTCGTGAAACAAGATATTGTTTATCCAACAGTCGCCATGATTGAGCACGCAAAACTCTGTCTCGTCATACTCCGTGGCTTTGACAATATCCTCGGCAAACTTTTCCTTCATAATTACCAATTTATCGGCTATTCGAGAATATCTCGAGTCGGGCCAGCTACGTATTCTGTCGCACACCATCTGCAAAGTTTGCTCAAAGATACGAAACATGTTTTTAGGCGTGTGCTCAGTCATTATGCCCTCCTTGAATGATTTTACCACATTGGGATTCTATATTAAAGAACAAAAGAAAACATTTATTAATCCAAGTGAACCAAGACAAATCAACGGAGTAGCGGAAAATAAAATGATAAAATTAACTGTGATAATCAAATTGTAAGTGAAGCAAAGTGGGCAGTTCAGATCTTACTCGTTCATACTGATAAACAGATCCAGCGTGAAACTCAGCGATATTCCGAAGGACAATCAAAATATGTTCCATCGACAAACCTCGCTGACGATCTTTAGTTTTGAATCCCAAAGGCGTCATATCTTCCAGAATAATAATACCAGGATTTTTCGAACCGTAATAAAATTTTGGAGAAAAACGTTTACCTAGAAGTCTCTCTGTCTTTGGTAAAATTTTATTAAAAACATTGATCTCTGTGTTGAAAATATGTTGCTCGGTTATGAGCTCCGTTCCTGGAGTGTTCCCGGTTGGCTCTAATTTCACGATCAATTTTATTTTCTTCTTGATCAGATTCCCTGATTTGTTATCCGTTTCATTGCAAAAGTATCCCAAAGTGAATCTCAACAAATGACTGAGAAAATTTTCTCCTTTTCCAACGGCTGGTCGTTTGTCTTCAATCGTAACTCTCGTTATCGTATCGTCGTCACGGCGTAAAACTTGTTCAAAAAATGTTTCGTTCATCGTGTCGATTCTAAAATACAAAATTTGTTCTCATTATACTAATTATACTTAACTAATCAAGTATTCTATCGCACTCGTAGCAACAGATGTAACACATCCACCAAGATCCGCACGAATCACGATTTTATTGATATAATAAAAATTGAAATACTCTTACCAAAATATTTGACGTTCTGGCAAAAAGAAAAGAGATTTTTGACTGATGAAATTCAACTGTCTTGTTGCCTATTGTGCGGCAGAAATTCAACTAAAGCAGAAGATACAATGTTACAGGATTACACGTCTCAATTAATCCCCACCGCAACTTCAACTGATAGGAATCAACCAATCTAAGAGCAATCAACCAATCAACCAATCTACACACTGTGAGTAGGTTTTTCCGCTTGAACATGAGGAAAGATATTCACTCACGTTGTCACGTATCTGTGTGTAAATATAAACAAGTGTTTAAAACTGTTACTTCGAATCTCTACTGATTTCTCATTTATTCGTGATCAATTTGTGACAATGCATCGTATGAAACCCTCGCTCGATATAAGAGAATTATCGAATGACGATTCTCGTTACGTTAGGTAATACGAGATGGAATGTCGGCTTGACAATGACTGACGCAATTATACTCGGTTGCGGTTGTATTTCTTCCGATTTTAATTTCTCCTCTGTTCCAACTTCCTGCATTGTAATACTGTAACGAGCCTGTCACATCGCTGACCTGGATTCAGAAATTTTCTTTATGCATATTTCTTAAATGTATTTTTAGCCCAATGGAATTTCTTTATTAAAAACAATTTGGTATTTAGAGAATCAGCAAAATAAAATCTAGCATATACATGAAACTAATCGATTTTGGCTTCCCAATAGAGATAAAACTTTTGTAAAAGCTGGAAAGTAATGCTGAAGACGCAATGTGATAAACATATTTTTCCGACTCGGGAATTAATTTTTTAGATATATTTTGTCATTGGCAATCGTTGGGTAGTGATTTTCACAAAAAAAAAAAATGTTCTGTCTACACTGGGATTTGAACCCATGACCTACCTACCTACCTACCTACCAACCTAGCTAACTACCTAACTAATTAACACGCCGACGTTACCATCAACTACGCCATTCGACTACCGTTGAATTGAATATTTCTAAATGGCACAATAGTTGTAAAAGATATAATCTTATTTAATTCAAATCAAATGTAACATAGATATTACATTCAATTTGATCAGAAGAAATAGAGAGAGAGAGAGAGAGAGAGAGAGAGAGAGAGAGAGAGAGAGAGAGAGAGAGAGAGAGAGAGAGAGAGAGAGAGAGAGAGAGAGAGAGAGAGAGAGAGAGAGAGACGACCCCGTGGTTCGCATCGCGTGCGATCACAAGCATCAGAAACGCATATTTTTAATACACTCGATGGCAAATTCGATTTCGTTCAATAGGTACATTTTACTACTGAGTATAGTAAATATTTCTTGTCCCAATATACGATTCAAAGTACTACGCTGCAATAGTAATATACGCTACTGGGTATTGTTGTAAGGACAATTTAACGAGTTATTCCAACCCCTCAAGGTGTGCAAGTTAGATAAATAGTACAACTTACTTTAAACTTATTCGCAAGTACCGCATTAGCTTGTAAGTTTTAATATAAATATTTTACTACAGCATCAACGTTATATATTACAACTCCCAATGTTATTTCAGATATAAATTGCACTTATAACGACCACGATTCATGTAAAAATGATTACAAAAATATTACTATTGTCTTGATGTAATATCGACAAACCCATTTCTTTTCGTGCACATACACACGCGAGTACATGCGCACGCACGTACATTCTGTCAAAATATGATTTCTCGACGTTTTAGGACTTTTTAAGTACACTGACATCAAAATATCTAGAAAAAAATTTTCCACTAAAACAGCCAAGAGGCAAAAAAAGACAAATATATTGGTTTGCGGCTGGCCACATAGCTAAAAAAAAAACGTGAAATCTTGGTAACCTCGAGAGGAATTCATCAACAAGGCATAAACCAATAAATATAAAGAAAAAAAGTGCAAGAAAAGTGACGTTGCAACAAAGACGAAGGTGAGCCAAAGATGATTTACCACTTCGAGTGTCGAGGAATTGCGGAGTACTCTGCAGAAAAACTTTCTACTTCGTTACCGCGTATCTCGTATTGGTCGTCGACGACAAAACTGTGGTAGCTTCCAAAACAATTTTCGGTTTACCGCATGTACGCGGGTACGTTTTTCCTCAGAGAGCAGTAAAGTTTTACGTTTTCGAAAAGCGTCGATGGTTTCTCCTTTCCTCTCGCGTTTCCCTCGTTCCGAACACTCCGAGGTTACTATACGTTGTCCTCTTTTGTTTGGAACCCCTCTATAAAGTTATATGACCCCATGGGCCGTGTGCTATCCTACTCGGTCTCTCAACAGTCTCAACGGCTCTCGTTTCTTCTTCCTACATTGCATTGCCTTTCCTTAACTCTCTGCGCACTCGCTGTGTACATATTTTCGTCGCTAACAAAACCAGCTCCGCGCCTTCCTTCATCTCGTTTTCTTTCCTTCCTTTCTGGTCTCACCACTAAAAAATCTTCATGCTATGCTGACACGAATGACGTACAGTTTGCCCGGTAGCTGCCTCGTGATTTATGAGCTCAATTAGCCGGAATCTAACCATATTCTCTCTACGCTTGATATACGAAGACGACTCTAATTGTAAACTTGCTCACTCGTTTCTACAATCCTTGGAACATTTTTTTTTTTCTTAATCAGATGTATAAGTACGTGTGTTTAATGACGATTTATTGTTGAACCCATCGGTGAAATGTTTGATAAGAAAACAATTATATTGGGATTATAATTATAATAACACGAATTGCCAACGAGTCATCAATATTTATCGATATTTTTCTGTACGATCGAGCATAATATTTTATCTAAAAATATTATTTGAAATAAAGCGTACACTATCGTTCGAATAATCATTTTTAGTTATTTATTTATTTTCATACAAAACGACATAAAACCTTTCGTAAACATAAAATGGAATGAGTAATGAATAATCGCATGGCAAAATTAAATTACTTATATTAAGTGTAACGATGAAAAATAATTAATCGAACGCACCGCCCGATACACCCATCATGCGCGCAACTAAATTGCGGAAAGAAATCCAATTGATTAACTTTGATATTTAAACGAGATACAATGCAGAATACAATGCAAGGCGTATACTGCAAATTACGAAACAAACAATCAATCAATAAGCGAGCGAATATACACGAGAGCGGGGATTCTTTGGACCAAGTACGCGATCCAATCTTATAGCACAGTGAAGTGCATCGGCAGAAACGTCGTGAGACTTTTCAGGTGCCTCAGGAACGTCAAACAAGATTCTATTTACAATTTTGTGAAGAAATAGTAATCATTGACGTTTAATTTAAGAAAAGTATTAAGCTACGATCATTTTTCTATTCTAATGTACTACGGAAAGATCAAATGCAGAATAATTATATGACAACTGCTGCCCAAGTTTGGGATCTTTCTGTTTAGGCCAACATTGACGACAATTGCTGATGCATCTTGACGCAATGTTTCCAAAATTACTTGGAGAAATATGTTCGTAATTGAACGAGCTCAACTAACTCCGAACTTGAGCTGTCGATAGACTTTTTAAAGATATCACATATGTAGGCAATAGCAACAAATCTCAACTTCGAGACCTTCTGATGTTGAAGTTGAGCTCCGCGATGTTGACTTGATACGCGGTTCGAAACCGACGCTAACCATTTGCAAGAGCATGTAGTGTCGTACGGGTCTCTTCGTATTGCTTTGTGAAATTACCATAATAAGAAGCGAGGTAAATGCAGTTTTCACTTCGCGAAACAAGCTGAACAGGTGTTGTTCAGTCTATGCGGAACTTGAAGCATCGGATAATCGTTGTTGCGTGATTACTCAAAATGATTAACGCCTGACAGACGTAAATAAGACGAAAGCAAACAAGGAACTCGACAGACGTAAACAATACCAAAGCTAACAAGGTACAACACAAGTGCGAAACGTCGTCGAATAACGTGTTGAGTTGAACTAATGATAGCACGAAAGTGTGAAGAAACGACTAATGATACAAGTTAAGTAACCGGGATCATACACACGATAACAAAACTATTGTACTAAACGGATCTATAAAAGTGAGGACTTTTATTGTGCTGCCATATTGGACAGTTTTTGGCAACTTCATTCATAAAAAATTGGAGTACGACAATCGTGTGATTTCGTTTAAAGGTTATTGAAGTGGCGAAGGTACGCGCGGCCTGCAAATATTCTTATCGATATTCTTATCGTATATGCAGTGCGGCATTGGCTCGAGTCGATACATTTTTCCCTGTGGTAGGAACCGGGTGTGCCCTGCACGAATCTTCATGGAGTAGGGTGTGAGAAGTACGCGGTCGTGTGCCCAGATCGCTCATCGGGGGTGAAAGCGTACGATTTGACGGCGAGACGTTGCCCCTATTGGCGAACCGGACTGTGGTTGCTAGGATTCTTCACGTGGTTCACCTGGCTCAATATTTCTAAAATATATTTGATGCTCAAAACTATGGACACCTTCCATTTTTTTTCTTTACGGTACGATATCGGGGCTTCGTGTGTCGTTTACAATTGATGAATAGCTTAATCGGATAAACATGACTAGATTAAAAGAATAGCATTACACGACTGAACCGAGAGAAAAAAATATGTTAATGGCAACTGTTAAAAGGAATAACCATTGGTTGTCGATGCATCTGATCATTTTTCTAGTTAGCATACTGACCTGTCATTTATATTTAAGAAAAAGAACATTCGTGAAGAAGGTTTTGAGAAGTACGCGGTCGTGCGCCTGGGTTGCTCATCGGGGCTGAAAGCGTACGCCTTGGTTGGGAAAGCGAACAAAATTAACTGACACGAATGCGTGATAAATGACAATGCTTTTTTGCAATTTCAGTGAAATAAATAAAACGATGTGACTCTATCGCGATCGCATACGCCTCGTGATCTTCTTGGAGACAAATGACTTCGGGGAAATCGAGACGGAGTAACATCTTTGCGCAATACGTTTTATCGATATCAACACTTAAAAACTAAATGATATTTAAAAAGAAATTAACGAGATGTCATACCTATCGTCGTATCGTTTTAAACATTCTGACTCCCCCATTGGTTACTTTGATAAGTTTTATCAATCACAATGTTGGAAAATTCTTGTTTCACTTAAAATTTACTTTTTAATTTCGTATAATATTAGTAAACAATTTTTTTAATGTTGCACATGGTTTCCTCATTCGTTTTATCAAGAACAAAGTTCCTCGAAGAGAACATTTGTAGAATCAATGTTAGTAGTAAAATCAATTACGAGCGTACCTCGCGTCAATCCTCGTGCGGAAAAAGGGTTGACAAGTATCCGAACTCGGTCGTGCGCCCAGATCGTTCGTCGGGGGTGAAAGCGTACGCCTTGATGGCGCGAGGGTACCCCTCAGAGAAGTACAGTGTCGTTGGTAGTTGTTACCCGTGGTACGGTCGTCTGACTGAACGTTTCCCAACTCCACGAGACCCTCTCTAGCCTTCTCTTCTTCGATCGACGCCATCGAACGCACTGTTCCTCACCTCAGGGGTATCTTTACAGCCCCGCTGAGCTACAAAATTTACGGAGCTCTCTTTAAGCCGATATAAACACGTTCGGGGCACCGCGACTTCCTCGCTCTGCATGTAGCCCATGGCGTACGCTCTCGAGATTCTCCGGCCACGTACCTCTCGCCTTTCGACAAACGAACAACCTACGAGTAGAACCAAGTAAATAATGCGATATACAACGCTTATATTTTTCGATTCCTCACAAAAGATCTTCGCTCAACTTCCGTTTTATTATATTTTTCGTTACCGTATGAAATATAAATAAAAATAAAAAGATAATAGTCGTGGTTAATTTATAGAACGAGGCAATATTATTTTTGGATCCATTAACTGCGTCTTGGACTGCCTGTGAACTTGTATCTGTACTCCAGAAGCTAATTCAGCGAACCATAAAATTTAGATTCTACGGTGAATCAAGTCTTCACATCGGGAAGAATGTTTTACTCGATGAATCAGCCTGCAACAGGCTGACATTCGTTCAAACTAACACATCAATCAAGATTTAGCTCGCAATTCTTTGATACAATCAATACACGAGATACTGCGGACAGAGTGGTTTACAATATTTTTGTGCCAAGATGCCAAAGAAGGGATTTTAATTCTTTTTTTTTTTTTAACATCAAACTGTCAAGAACACCGACAATTTATTTCCATTTTTTTTTTCGTATATTTTAGTTGAAAATTCATCGGAAAAAAATACTTGAAACCCATTAGTACGATAATTCGCATAATTATTCATCTTAATTATATTTCATACATTTTTCTTCCTCGTGAAGGAATCTTTGGTTTCGTGAGAAACATTTTTTTCTTCATTTCAATGTGAATGTGTTAAAAATATTTCAAAACGTCGAGAAATCATATCAAATCGTTAACGGTTGTCTCATTTTATGGTTGTTTGAATTTCTCGAGTTAAAACTTTGTACAAAAATTGGTCAGGGGATAAGGTTGTTCGGTATTGAGTTTGGCATCAATCGATAAAGGCGTTCATCAGATATTGTAGAATCTTAAATTTTTGTAATTTAAACACAAAAAAAACCTATTTTGTTGTAACTTTTGTAAATTTTCATCTATCAAATTGAAACTTGGCATACAAATTAGGTAGAGGACAAGAATACTTGATCTTCAATTTGGTAAGAATCGATTAAGGGGTTTAAGCTTAATAAAATTTGCAATTTTAACCAATCTTCAATTTTATTGAAAACTTCAATACAACTTCCTCTATGAAAAAGCTAGAATTGAAATATCCATTCCCCGTAGAGGTGAATCTATGGATTGACGAGAATCACGAGGAAGCAATGTTCAAATTTCAAATCTGCATCCTTTTTTTTTTAATTTTAATGATAACATAAAGTAATAATGAGATCATATTATCAGATATTTGTATACGAAGAACGCACTTGTGATGCTAATTTCCAATAAATAATTTTTGTACACAATCGTTTGAGTGCACATTTTAAGAAAAATTTCACTGTTTTGTGCGTAATACTTTACGGAAACTTAAGCACATTTTGATTTTTAACTAATTGATGAAAAATTACACGCGAATTGCACATATCCATGTGCATGTGATAGTATTAAGGCGAGATGCTAAGTTGAAGAATGAATGTAGCAAAATTTTTATTTGCTGAACCGTCATCGAAAATAAATAACAAAGCGAATTATAGAAATTTTAAAATTGCTTACTCATTTTTGTCGATCGTTCACTTAACTTCCTCAACGAGAAAGCAAAGATTGATCAACGCACTTCCTTATAAAGTAAGCTTAGCGAACGATGAAAAAAGATGAAACGACAATGTGCAAATTTCTATTTTACAGAATTTTTTTAAAGGTTAATCGGTAAAATTTATAACCAACTAGTATCGTACCCGGCGTCGCCCAGGTTTATTTTTATTATCGTTACCTTAAATAAAACCAAATGCTATGATTTTCAAATAGAATTTGTATTTATTGAACGTTTAAACATTATCATTGAAGTATAGTTTACCAAAGTCAATTCTTCAATACCTGTGTATAAACAATATTTTTTGTTGACTTATTTTCATCTGCCAGCACATATAAGTTTTTAGGTGTCTCCGCCCCTGACATTGCTACGTAGAATTCAATAATACTCTTAGAAAATTCAAATGTCCGTAACTCCTTAAGAACTCAACTTGAAGAGCTGAAAATAATTGCGTTGACCTAGAAATCAGGAGACCTTTCCAAAATGTCCAAGATCACCTTCCTAGCACGCTCCGTCTAGGAAGAGTTTAAGGGACGGAAATCCAAACTTTAAGAATTATAAAGGGTGTCCCAAAATTAACGCAACATTTGAATTAAATAGAAAACACAATTTTTAGTCTTCAGATTGTGATTTTTTTATTGAATCATAAAATACATAGGATAGGGTTATTTATGGAATAACACATCGGGCAAATGGCCTCCACAGCTTTGCTGGCACATACGCACTCTTTTATCGAAATTCTCCATGACCTTATTGCATAAATGTGGCTGAATTTCGTTGATACAGCGTTTAATTTCCGCCTGTAATGCACGGGTGGTTGTGGGTTTGTTGAAATAGACCTTTGACTTCAAATGACCCCATAAAAAGAAATCTAATGGTGTTGAATCACAAGATCTAGGGGGCCAATTCTGATCACCGAAACGAGAGAGTACACGACTAGGAAATGTCTCATGCAGTAATTGAATTGTTTCACGGGCCAAACTATCATTATTTTTAAGATATTCTTCAATAATGAAAATACGTTGTTCTATCGTGTACCGCCGCATTTTTACTAACCTTAACCTTTCAGCTGTCAAATTTTTTTTTTTTGGGGTTGCCAACACTTTACTGCACAAATGGCGGCAAATTCAAATCTTGCGTTAATTTTGGGACACACTTTAGTATAGATTTAGTTATCAGTTTGTATCGATGCATAGAATACTACGGTCGAGTGGTGTCGAAATAAATACAATTGGAAGACTGCTGAGTTTGTAACAAACATAAATCGTGCGACGACAAGAAGTTGGGGCACGCGTGCGAACGTGCGTTTGTCTCTACTGGTGATCTCACTCCCCGCAGGGTGCAAACATCGGGACCCTCCAACATTTTGCGCTTCTATAAGCATCGAAGGATACTGGACGCGGAGGTTATTGACTATAGATTTACGAAAAGGTTTGAAATCTTCGAAGGTTCCATGAAAATAATCAAGTTTGGACATTTTTTTTTTTTAGATTTTTTTAATGAAAATTTAAGTAAACGTTTGACGCATTTACTTTCTATGAATGATATTTGTTTCACGAAGGTCGAATCTGTTATAAATAATCCAGAATTACATTTTTTAAATAAGATGTCCCTACTCTCGACTCCTGTAAGGCCGACCCCGACGGGTTATGGCTTTTTCAGCTGTGATAAGATTAAATTCGTCTATTATTTATACAACCCTGTATAATATTATTATTACCATTTCAAAATATCGTTTATTCGATTGAATTCTTCAATTATTTTAATAGATAAAAGAAAATAAACACGCACTTGTCAGCTTCCCCTCTACCGACACAGCTGAGCCCAATATCGGTTAGACGTGCTCCCATCACCGTTCATCTTTTCTACTGCGTGCAGAACGAAGATTCCAATTAAATAATTAATAAATACCATAAATAAAAACAGACAGTGAGAAAAGTAATGTAATCTAACGTTTATTTCCGGTAATAGGGAAAAGCAGGCGTTTGCTGTCCCCAGCTGCCGATATCCATCAAATTTTTAAAAGAAATCAATATTCCCGACGATTTTTTTGATATCTGTAAATTAGGCCGCGAGCAATCGTTTGAAATGTGTACTTATTATTTATTGTACATAGTTTATACTATAAAAAACGGACATTCAAACAAGTCGACGTGTTCTAACAACACTATGAAGAATAGACTCGGTTGTTGACGAGAGGTAGGAAATGTAAAAATAACTTTCAACCTTGTATTACGTTTCAATCCTTATGTACGAGACGAATTATTGATTTATTTTCATTAATCGTATCATGAGGTATTTTTTCAGCTCGTTTGAGATTTAAATTATTCGTTCAAGTGTCCGGTATGGAAGAGAAAATGGGGACATTTACGTTAACATTGATTTTTCTGTGGACATCGAGAATTCTTGAATTGGAAATTCCTGTCTCTCGGGTTATCACTCGTAATCTCACAGCTTTATAAAAGAAAATCATTTTTCAAGCCGACTCATCGATTATGAATTGTCCTTAGATGATTTCTGAGTGACCAAGAATACAAACGGTAATACAAAAAATTGTATTGTTTGCAATAAATATTGATACTCTTATCTGCAGCTGAGATTTTCTTCCAAAGCACCCTAAGGTGCTCCATGTGACGTTATTTGTTATTTTTTTTTCTACACCGCATGATGCCCCTCTCCCCACGATAACGGAGCTAAGTACACGCATCTCAGCGATAAGTATAGCGCGTGGACATGCTGAGTTTCTTTCGCACAATGTACGAAAATGAATAGACCAGCGTGCCCGCCGTGTTGTTCCATATAGTTGCGATGTTTGCAGGGCGCACCACGTGTGCAGCCTTTATACCTCTCTATCTCCCTTCCTCTTCCTGTCTATGTCTCACTCTCTCTCTCTCTCTCTCTCTCTCTCTCTCTCTCTCTCTCTCTCTCTCTCTCTCTCTCTCTCTCTCTCTCTCTCTCTCTAAATAAATAGCAAACTGTATTCAATCGGGTGAAGAGGGCCATGTACACTCACCACGCAAAGTAGTTCGTACTACTTGTACTGTCATGATAAAAATTAAGCAAATGAGATTATACATCATGATCGAATCCTTAGGATTTCTACGTAATAATATTTTTTTAAGTTTCTACAAAATCTTAAAGGGTGAATTATTTAACTGTTAACTATCGTAAACTGTATCGATGTGAACATTTATTAATTTGGTTAGTAACTGAACCCAAGAGAACATTGAACTAAAATTCTTTTAACGAAACGTCTCCAACGGTAGATCGGAATAATACAAATTTGATGTAAGAAGATTAAATATTTTTCACAATTTTTAAAAGGATATGAAAAATGTTTATCTTCTAGATTAAACAATTGGTAATTTTAAGGAATACAGAATAATACATTCATCAAAAAAATATTCGTTTACGTGAGAGAAACTCCTTTCAAATGTAAAAAATATTTTTAACTATTTTACTATGAAGTTATCGTAAACTACATCGATGTGAACATTTATTAATTTCGTTAGTAATTAAGTTTAAGACTATATAGAACTAACATTTTTTTTTTTTATGTCTACAACGATAGATCAAAACAATACAAATTTGATGTGAGAAGATTAAACATTTTTTAATACTTTCAAATGAATGTGATGTGAATCTTTAATTTCCAAATTCAAAAAAATGTAATCTTAAGAAAAACAAAATAATATATTAACCAAAAAAATATTCGTTAAGGTGTGAGAAACATCTTTCAAATGAAAAGCACTAAAAACTATTTTACTATGAAGTTATCGTAAGCTACATCGATGTGAACATTTATTAATTTCGTTAATAATTGAGTTTAAGATAATATAGAACTAAATTTTTTTTTGTTTTTTATGTCTGCGACAATAGATGAAAATAATACAAATTTGATGTGAGAAGATTAAACATTTTTCAATACTTTTGAATAAATGTAAAGAGCATTTAATTCCCAGATTAAAAAATTTGTAATTTTAAGAAAAAACAGAATAATAACTTGATGAAAAAAATATCCATTAAGGTAAGCGAAACGCCTTTCCAATAATAATTAAAAAATATAAAATCCCCATAAATCATTAAAGTGTATGACTTTTGATCCAATTGACTTTTTAAGAATGAAAAATTACATCTGACGAAAAAATGAAAAACAAAATTCCATAAATATTCTCATGAATTAAAAATCTTTATTCACTTTTCTCAAAAAATATATTTCAATTAAATAATTAGATTAATCGCTTTTACCTTAACCTTAACTCGACTGACATTTACAATGAAATTTCATCATTCAACTTTCACATATTAACTGTGATAATCGCCACCATCGTCATTGCTCCACGCGACTACACCTTAACCAACGTGCAATAAAAACAAAGTGTAACACTGGCAATTAATCAGTAATCGTGTAACAACGATGAAGCGTAGAAGAGGCTTTACATACCAGTCCCTCGTAGACCTATCAATGACCCAATGATCGTTATTACCTTGCGGGTAGCCCGTAATTTGGGTTCCCAAAATAATCGTGACCCAGTCACGGTTTCCAAGGTTGTATCTTTGTCTTTCATTGAACGCCATCGAGATACTCTCGCGGGTTTATGAGTAAACCTTCGCGGCTGAATGTCTGCAAACTGAATTACTGGGACAATGTCCCAGAGTTGTCTTACGCTGCCGGTAAAGTATGCAATAAACTTTTCTCTCCGGTTAGGGAAATTACTATACGACGGAATAAATTCAAATGAAAGTTTACGATATTTTTGCGAAGGAAAGTAGGGGTGAGCCAGGGAGACAACGCATAGTCAAAAGAACCAACAATGCTGGACGAAATTTTACCCAATAAATTCGGGGCTTGTTGCATGATGTGAAGAAGAAGAAGGGAACGGTGACGACGAAAGTTCATACTTCTCGGGTATGACGAGATGAGGACCGAGGGTGAAAGCTGCCTACGACTTTCCAATTTATTGTCGTAGTCGTATTTCTTCCTGTGGGATACATACCTGCGTCTCTGTCTATCTTTCTCAGTCTTTCTCTTACTGACTCCAACTCGTACTCTTCTAATGAAAGTCAGCTCCCTTCCCTCTACCTTAAACAGCATGCGGTCAGTGGTCAGTGGGTCAGAGAGCTTCCTTATGAGTCTCAAAGTAACGATCTGTGGTTTCGCGAAAAATGAAAATCGAAACCAAAATTGATACCGAGCGTTAGTTTGGTTTTTTTTTCTTCCAAAGGACCCGGATGAAGAGGATTTTTGTGAGATGCTTGAGAAACGTATAAAGTGTAACGCGATAGAGTTCCTTTCATGGAAAAAAGATATTTCGTGAAGTACACGAGAGCGTGGGAAGTATTTTTGAAAAAAAAAGAAGAAGAAGAACCTTGAGGTACGACTCCGAGAGTGAATAAATTATTCAGAAGTCATTTTTAAAGAACGTAACGACAAAAGTTTAATTTATGACTTCTGCAATATTTTTTTCTTGACAGCAAAGCGAGGATATAGCGCGATAAATGTTTTAAAAGAGAAAAACAAGAGGATTTGTTCCGTCTGAATGTTTTTTTCTTACCATCGCAAAGAAGAACGAAAAACACAGTAATTTTTTTGATTATTCTTCCGGACGCTGCGAGACAGCGAAAAAGGGTAAAAATTTTACGATACATATTCTTTTTTTCTCGAAAAAATTTGTCTATCCTGTGGCTTGAGTCAAAAAGGTTTCTGGTGAGAAAAACGGGAAAAAGAAACAGCGAAAAAACGGGTTACAGGCGGTAAAAGGTTCGGTGAAAAATTTTCCGATGAAAAACGTTATGAAAAACGGGGTAAAACATGTGGAGTCAGCTTTTTCTGAGTAACGGAGAACACTTAGTTTATATTGCTCGACAGCAATAATTTAGAAATGAATATTTTGCGCTTGGTGAACGAAGAGTTCGGTAAAAGAGTTACCGTAACATTTTTTTTTGCATAACGGTGCGAAAAGAATCCTCTCGCTGGTTAGTAAAGTCCCTCGAAGTCAACGATCTTTTTTTACGTTGACCACCCGACTAAAAAGCGTTAGTCAGCCGCAGCAACTGAATTCTGCAGAAACGACGAGATTTTTTAACGGTCCTCGTACCCTCGACCGTACAGCGACGTCGGTAAGTCGAGCAAAAAGTGTACTTCTCGTCGTTATACTGTTTCGTGGAGCAATAACTGGTACAAAAAAAAAATGAAGCGTTACTTTTTTTAACGTCAAACAGCGATGGAAAGAACGAGAAACACGGAGAAATGGGATAAAGAGCTTTGCGAACCAACCAACACATCGTGCCGTCCATTCGATTCTCTCTGCTTGATGTAGAAAAACCTTGAGGGTGTCGACGAATTTTTTTATATAAAAAAAATTCGTTAGCGCAAAAATTTTTACTGCCTTTTCCTGGTCTTTATACGTTTTTCGTTAAAATAACGACGAAATGTATTGGTAAAGTCTGGAAAATATAAAAATTGCGTGTGTTGATAAACCTGGAATTACCAACGATGTAAGAAAGGATTATTTCGTCGATCGTTGGTATCCCTGAACGTTGCTCGTCACGATTTTTCATTTTTTTTTCTTGCCTTAAATATATTTAAAAAAATTTAAGTCGCCACTTATGTTTATTCCAATCTATCGCATCCTCTTAGAAAAAGCTTCAAGTAACAAGTAAGAAAGTAAGGTCAAAGTAAGGAAAGATTATTTCGTCGACGATCGGTATCCCTGAACCCTCCTCGTCACGATTTTTTTTTTTTTGCTTTAAATATATAAGATTTTAAAAAATGACGACTTCTGTTTATTTCGATGTATCCTTTCCTGTTAGAGAAAGCTTTGTTTTCGTTAATACATTTTCTTCCGAAATTTTTATAATAAAGTAATTGAAATATTCTGCAAAATCGGAAAATCCTAATCGGAAGAAATATCTCCGGTATCTGTGTGTGCGTGTGTATGTATGTGACAATGATAATAAAAAAAATGAACCAACGACAACTTGAGAATGGCTCGAATAAAGAGAACTAAAATTTGGAACACCGATGACTCTCTTGCTCCCCCTGTCATCGTAGAAAATTTTATAAAAATCTATACGTTCATGGAACGCTACTTTTACAGTTTTAAAAGAAACTTTCAAAGCGGAACGTTGCACGTTGCTTTCTCATCGTTATTCAACTTTGACAAAGCTTTCTCTATAAGGAAACTAGAGTCATCACATTTCCCCCATAAAGGTGGCTTTGTCATGGTTTGGAAATAATGAGGAAGCAATGTGCAATCTATTACTTTGCAAGCTTGTTTCGCATCTGTTAAATCATTTTATATTGTAGGATTAATTCATTTTCACAAAAAAAAATCTAAAAGCTTAAACGATAGATAAAAGTCTTTTCGATAGAAAATTTTCAGCTGATTACGACTAATACCAAATGAAGGACGAAAGAAGCACAAAAATTTTGTATGAAACACTCAGAACTAAACATTTTTATCTTCCTAAATCTTCAAATATTTTTGCTTGGATATGAACTTTGTATATTCCAATTGTTCTGTTCTCAGCTATCGTATAATACTTTTATACAAAAGGTACATTGGTGCCCGG